>CM057453.1:955735714-957010357 GCA_016271365.2 Neoceratodus forsteri | reverse complement strand
CCTCTAGCATGGCCGTGGCCCGGGCCGAGGCCCAAGGAATCTCACCAACCAAATCACAATGGACTTCAGAAAAGGCAAAACATTTAATCTCATCCTTTGGAAGCTACAAGCAATATGTCTAGAGCTCCAGGACCTCAAGGAGACTAAAGCAAAGGTGGCATGACTGGAGATACAGACAGCAAAAAAGGAACACCGCCTGGGTGAAACACACACTCACCTCGACATGGTTGAGATGGTACTGGTACAAATTTTAAAAAGTTAAGAAATTAGTCCAGGACCATCAGGAAGATGTGGAGACCCACTCCAGAAGAAAAAATCTCCACATCTATGGGGTCCTGGAGTCTACGGAAGGCAATTAACGTGTCCACTTTTTTGACATCCTTTATCAAGGAACACCTTCAGCTCAAACCTGATTATGATGTAGGGATTGAGAGGGCCCATAGGGCATTAGGCCCTAAACCTCATTCAGCAGAATAATGTCCCTGATCAATCATAGAATGATTTAACAAATACACAGTAAAAGAAGACTCATTGAGAAAGGCCTGGTAACAAAAAAAACTCTTAACTGGCAGAAATTCTGCATCTTCATTGATAATGACTATCTGACTCAGACTATGCTACTTAGGTGGGTTTACATACCACTCTTTCTTGTCTTCTGCCAAGCACAGTTATGCTTTCAGACCCCGTACCCTGCCAAGTTGATCATTCACAATGAAAATGGTCAATGTACCTACAGCTCTGCAAATGAGGCTCAGCAGGATATGAAAACCAGAGGGCTCCAAGTTCCACACCTCCCCCCTCAGGGTGACCTAACTAAACTATCATTTACCCTATACTGGAAGCAGGCTGTCTCATCTAAGGCATGGAAACAGCATGCTACAGTGGCAATGGCAGACATCATTGAAAAGCTGACAGACTTCATCAAGCTGGGGACCTGATTTCCTGACAGAGACTTGTGTTAACTCCCGGCTTTGAGTATACCAGGTACCAGGTGCGTGGGAGGGGAGTAGCTGCAACTATAATTTGGTTAAGAGGGGTGGACAGTGGACAGCAGAGGGGGACCATGGGCATATGTGACAGCTGAGGAGGCAGATGGAGAAACAATGCCCATTTTGAAAACTGAACCCCCTAAACTGTCAGGTAACATTAAGATCAGAGTGGGATGCAAACATTCAAGGAGCTGATGCTGCATGTCCTTTCTACATTGCTTTCACCTGCAAGCAAAGCTGAATAAATGCTCATAGCAGGGTCATACAAATGAATATCCCCATAACTTGTTACAATTCTCCAAGCCTCCCCGACTGCGGAGCCATTAAATTAATTTATTTTTTATGTAAATATCTTTTTATTAAGAACTTTATGTGCATGTGCTGCATTCACTTACAAATGGAGGAACAGTCAAAGCTGTGTTACAAAAAGGAACATTCTATATTGAAAATTGAACAGTGAACTTTGCCTCCCAGTACAGCATGAGGGCATCACCATTGTCACGCAAGAGTTCTTATTCCTTTAATATAGTAGAACAATAATCACTGTAAAATCTTTCAGAATGTAAAGCATAACTGAGGGGTGTTGTAATATGAGGGGGTGGGAGCAAGGGAGCAACCAAGGGGGACCTGGTCATGCCTAAGTAATTAAATTTATTTTGTTAGTAAGTATAAGGGGAGCCTCTTTGAGAGTGACTCCCGCAGTAATCACCTTTGAGCTATCCATTCTTGACCCTGCCCCACAGCATACCTCCACTGCATCATTCATCAGTTGGCACTCTAAATTCATAATGCTAACAGCTTCCCACCATTGAAGGGAATCCTTCCAGATGTGATGTCTGGAGACAGGTAGCACTTTGCCTTGCTGTTTTTCCTTGGAAGCCCCCATCCCCCTTTCACTGGGAAAGGTATTTTGGTCCCAACAACCACTGGGAAGCACCTTTGCAAATGGATGCTGCAATAACTGGTGGATTATCTTCAAGACCAGAGCATATATTATTATAGCTAATCATTGCTGGCCACATGTTAGCAGACTTCACATTGTTGCATTTTGTGTCTTACTAGGAATATTTCTCCATTTTTTCTTCATTATTTACTGCTTCTGACACTCAAGAGTCCTGACTTTGTTGCAGAGCAAAGGGACATTCCAGGACTAAATTTGGTGTGTACGATGCATTGATAAGTACTATGGACAGACTACCTGCTTATATTTTATGTACACAAGTGGTCATTTTAGGATAATTTACAATGGGGTTTCTATCATTGGGGCTTTTCCTATAGAGTAACCCATATCAGTACTAAGTTTGCTTGAAGCACTCTGAGGGCCAAATGGCCTGACAGTGCTGGATCCCTAGATATCTGAGGCCGTGACTGGTGACTATTCTACCTCACACTCCAGGATCAGGGAGGGTGGTGAATGTGGCCTACCTGGATTTCAGCAAGACCTTTGACACCATTCCACATAGGAAGCTGGCAAACAAGATGGGTAGCAAGGGGGTGGGCAATAAGGTGGTAACCTGGGTAAGAAACTGGTTAGGGGATAGGAAGCAGAGGGTGGTGGTGATATGTTTGTTTGTTCTATAGTTTTAATCTTCTCCTGCTTCTGAGTGGTTTATATCCTACTATAACAACCCCACCCTTTCTTTCCAGCTTTTGGACCAGATACAGGTCCCAGGGAGCCCATGACAGTACTGGATACTGGCATACTCATTGATACTCTGGTTGGGGCATCTTTAGGGAGGGTTTACACGCCCTCTCCTGCCTTGGAAGTCTTTATCTGTACATCCCCACTAGGTTTAGGAACAATTTAAAGGTTGCTCATGGGGGCATTGTGCCCACGTTGGGACATGGCTTCTTTTAATTGGGATACCCACCCCCACAGTTACAGTTTTGGTACTGAAGCCCTCTGCCAAGGTCTACCTACATTTGGGGAAGTCTATAAAGTTGGTGCTTAAACTATTTTTTGTTTTACAGGTTAATATACATGCTCAGGGTGGCTACTGTTATTATATTAGCTACAGCAATATGATTGCATTCATTATTACAACTGTGATAGCTATGATTGTTTAGGACATATGGGATATACAATGGTGAGCTGTCAGATAAATGATTTATCTACACAAGTGCTGTTTGACCTCGGGGAACTTCACGAGTGGCGTAAGCCACGAGTGAGGTGTCCGAGGTCAAACAGTACAAGTGTAGATAAATCATTTATCTGACAGCTCACCATTGTATATTTCATTTATGCAATAGGATGCTTTCTTATCAGTGTGGGAACATTTGGTTTTGACTGTTTATGTTCTTTTTTAAATGGTAATTTCTAGGACTTTCTGGGACTTTTGGTTAACTTTCCTGGTGTATGTCCGCCTAGCGGGTGGTTGCTATTAAATGAAACACCACTCATTTTGTAGAGAACTTTGCTGAACAAATGTCATGGTGACAGTATCATGCTACCTTTTGTTTTAAAGTTATTCACATTTGTTTGATGAAAAGTGAAACAAAATTTAATTTTATGTTGCTTTTGCTAATTATAAAAAAAAACTAAAAGGTGTTTATTAATGAAATACCACTCATTTTGTAGATATTTTCATGCTGAACATTTTTTGTGCTCATAGTACCATGCTATCATTTTGGTTTTAAAGTGATTCATTTGTTTGTCGAAAAAGTGAAAAGAAAACTGAATTTTATGCTGTTTTTGCTAATTTTGAAAAACTAAAAGGTATCTCTGAATGAAACACCACTCATTTTGTAGATATTTTATGCTGAACATTTTTCGTGCTCACAGTACCATGTTATCATTTTTCATTTTAAAGTTATTTATATTTGTTTGTCTGAAAAGTGAAAAGAAAATAGGATTTTTGCTGTTTTTGCTAATTATAAAAACTAAAAGGTATCTATAAATGAAACACCACTCATTTTGTAGATATTTTGTCCAGAACATTTTTCGTGCTCACAGTACTATGCTATCATTTTTCGTTTTAAAGTTATTCACATTTGTTTGTCAAAAAAGTGAACAAAAAAGCTTTGATTGACAGTTTGCATTTATCCCACATATGTGGAATAAATCTAGGGTGGTTAGATTTATTCCACATATGTGGAAATAAATGGATTTATTCAATGGCTTTTGGTCTCACACCTATTGCATAAATGAGAATATATAGAACAATTAAGAAGATTATTGGGGGGACTTAAAGGCAGTGTAAGTGTGCATATTAATTTTAATTATGGGTTCTAAGTTCCATATTTTATCTCAGAATGTAAATGGCTCATCTAATCCAGTTAAGAGGGCAAAGATCTTTTGGGCTATAAAGAAACAACATCATCATCTCCTCCTCCTCCACGAAACCCACCAAAATTCCCAAGAACATCAGAAGTTACTTAAATTTGGTTTCACCAACATTGTAGAATGTCATATCGTACAGGCAGACCAAGAGGTTTGGTCATCTTGATCCCATGATACTCACCATTCAAAAATACATCTTCATACACAGATAAAGAATGCCAGTTGGTAGCAGTGGTACAACATTTGACAGCTCGGCAACAGTGGGTAGTTTATATATTCCACCTGGCAGCAATGACTCTTTAATCCAATAGCTCATGGATCTCATCTTCCAGTACAAACAGGGATCTTTGATCCTGGGAAGAAATTTAAATTTTCTGATAAACCCCTCGCCTGATACCAGTAACCCAAAACCATCAGCATCTACAAGTGGGCAGAAACATCTTCGGTGCTAGCTGCAGGACCTAGGCTTTGTCAATGCCTGGTGCCATTTACATCACAGAAATCATAAATACTCCTTCTGTTCTCCCTCCCATAATAGCTACTCATGAATCAACTATATTTTTATAACCTTGGGAGATGTGTACTTGGTGGAAGATGTTAAAATGAATCCCATTCTACTATCAGATCATGTCTCCATTTCTCATTATTTGGAAGCCCCGCTAATACCCTAAAACTACCCAATGGTGATTTAATCCCTCTCTACTCAGAGACCCAGAGTTCAGAAACCTTACTGACTACTCATATCCCACAAACTATTCCTGAAAACAAAACCCTGGATATTTCCCAGGCAACCCTATGAGATACCTTGAAAACAGTGCTATTGAGGGATATTGTAGCTACGCTGCTTGCAAGAAAAAACTCCAAGAAGCTAAGTTATGGGAGTTACAAGATGCTTTAAATTCTTACAGTCTGCCTATATGGAGGGAGATCCTTCCCTACTAATCCAAATCAAACTCACACAACACAAAATTCAGGAGATACTGACCTACTGAACTGAACAAGATCTTATCTGGCTTTGTCAGTCTTTTTACAAAGGGGAAGCGAGAGCCTCTAAATGGTTAGCATATAGGCTACATAATAAACTTATGGACCCCACCACCAGCCATACCTTATTTCAAAACAAAGAGACACTTGCTTCTTTTAGGACTTTTTACCAAAAATTGTATACAGCTGATGTCCCGCCTGCTGACAAAGCTTTAAACTCTGTTTTTTCAGACTCTTCTATTACCTCCCCATAACCTGGAACAGCAGGAACAATTCCTATTACCTTGGAAGAACTCAACGTGAGAATAAAAGAGCTTAAAAATGGAAAAAAAAAACAGGCCCCAATGGTTAGGGCTGAATTTTATAAAACATTATCTGAAGTCATTTCATCTCCTTTCTTGGATACATTCCTAGAAGCTTTTAACACTGCCGCTTGTCTAGATGCCTGGCATTATGCCATGGTTTCTGCAATCCTAAAGCCTCATAAAGAACCTGCAAATTGCAAATCCTACTGCCCTATATCTGCCCTGCCACCCTAAATCTGTCTTACAAAAGAAGGGGAGGATGTACACAGGAGGACCAAGAAAAGGCAAACATCTTAAACAAATACTTCTGCTCAGTGTTCACAGTAGAAGGGGAAAGGGAAGGACCACAAATAAGCACCAAGAGCTTGGAAGGAAGGGGAAGGAAGTGGACACTAGTCCCTTTTTTGAGGAGAGGGTCAGGAAGGCACTTGCTAATTTGAGGGTGGACAAAGTATTGAGGCCAGACGGGGGCATCCAAGAGTGCTGAAGGAAAGCAGGAAGGTGCTAGCTGCACTCCTGGCAGACTTGTTTAACAGTTCACTGAAGACCAGCATAGTCCCAGAGGACTGGTGAAAATGTATTCCCACTTCCCACTTTACAAAAGTGGTAGTAAAGAGGAGGTGGTAAATTATAGGCCTGTCAGCCTGACTTCTGTCATAGGGAAACTGATGGAAACATTACTAAAGAAAAGAATCGTGGAACACCTGGCATCCAACAGACTGCAGGATCCAAGGCAGCATGACTTCACAGAGGAAAAGTCATGCCAAACAAATCTAATAGACTTTTTTGATTGAGCAACCAAGGTGCTGGAACAGGGAGGGATGGTGGACATGACCTACCTGGAGTTCAGCAAGGCCTTTAACACTGTTCCACATAGGAGGATGGTAAACAAGTTGGGTAGCATGGGGGTGGGCAATAAGGTGGTAACCTGGGAAAGAAACTAGTTAGGGGATAGGAAGCAGAGGGTGGTGGTGATATGGAGTTCACTCTGAGGAGGGGAGTGTGACCAGTGGGGTACCTCAGGGGTCAGTACAGGGGCCAGTCCTCTTTAATGTCTTCATTAGTGACATAGTGGATGAACTGGAAGGGAAAATCTGCCTCTTTCAGATGACATCAAGATATACAACAGAGTGTACACTCCCGGGGGGGGGGGTTGCAAAGTCAAAAGTTTGGTAGCTAAGGTTTAATGCAAAAAAAGTGCAAAATAATGCAGTTGATTCACAGAAATCTGGGGATGCAGTACAAAACGGGAGGAGAGATACTTGTAACAACCAAGCAGGAAAGGGACCTTGGGGTATTCATATCGAGTGACCTGAAAGTGACCAGACAATGTGGCAAAGTGATCAGCAGAACTAGTGGTATGCTTTGGTGTATAGGTAGGGGTATCACCAGCAGGAAGAGGGAAGTGGTGTAGCCCCTATATAGGTCATTGGTAATACCCTACCTGGAGTACTGTGTCCAGTTTTGGAGATCACATCTCAGGAAAGACATAGACAGAGTTGAGATGGTCCAGAAGAGGGCTACCAAGATGGTACTGGGTCTGTATCAAAAGACCAATGAGGTGAGGCTAAAGGAACTAAACATGTATACCCCGGAGGAGAGGATGGAGAGGCGAGATATGATCCAGACCTTTAAATAACTCACGGGGTGAATAAGGTACATGTGGGAAGTATTTTTCCAAGGAAAGGGTGCTCTAGAACAAGGGCTCATTATATGAAGCTGGAGGGAAGTAGGTTCAGGAAAGATGTGAGGAAATACTTCTTCACAGAAAGGGTGGCGAATGCCTAGAACAGTCTTCCAGTGGAGGTAGTGGTAGTGAAAACTGTGATGGGATTCAAAAAGAATGGAATAAGCACAAGGAAATCATAAGAGATAGGAAAGGGGTGGAAGTGAAAGTGCCGTAGACCTAGAAGAGTCTGCAGTGAAAGCAGCACAATGTGAAAGGGCAGACTGGATGGGCCAAGTAGCCCTTATTTGCCATCAGTTTTTATGTTTCTATGTTCAACTGTAGATTATAAAATATTTATAGATCTTTTAGCTCACAGATTAGACTTTCTTCTACACTCCCTGATCCTACCTGACCAATTCGGATATATTTGACAAAGACAAATGACAGATAATATTAAACAAAATTGTCTCCTTATAGATTACTTAAACACATATAAAACCCCTGCCCGAATTTTAAGCTTAGATGCGCACAAGTCATTTGATGGTTTCATGAACTCTTTGCACTCCATGTTGCAATCTTTCAGTTTTTCCACCCCTTTCCTGGATCTTATTCAAGAGTTCTATAATTCTCCATGAGCTATGGTGAAGGCAAGTGGCTCCCACTCCCCTTATTTCAGCCCTACCAGGGGCACCTGCCAGGGCTGTCCGCTTTCCCTCATTGAACCTTTAGCACATTATATGTGGCAGTCATTAGTGTTGCATTGAGTGGTAGTGGAGGACCAAGTCCACAAAGTGACATATTATGTGGATACCCTCCTGCTTTTTGTCACTGACCCTGAACAATCCTTCCTAGCTCTTATGGACTGCTTACAATTATTTGAGTCACTTGCAGGATATAAAATTAAGGTGGACAAAACAGGTTTTGCAGTTGAGTTATCAATCATCCCAGAGCATACTGTTATCTAGAAAATCTGGATTTGTCATCTGGAGTCCAGCTCTAGCTGAATCAGATTTTTGTATGTCTTTAGCGTGAGCCAAAGAACACACACACACAAGCAGTACATAATAATAATGAAAGGTTTATCACAATACTCATGCCAAACGTGTGACAGAGAAAATCACAAGGGAGTTGGTTTCTCACCAGTCCTTGAGGAAGGTGCAAAAATTTCTCAGAGGAATAGGCTTACAGAAGGTTTTATATGTATATATATATATTATACTTTCTATTATTCCTCCCCCCAGTTCCGTTATCCTCGGGAGCACCTAGGAGTTATCTCTCTGCAAGCTGCCTTACCTGATCTGCCCCTGTCACCCATGGAACCTCAGTTTATCCCCTGGATGGGGATGAGGTGGGGCCCAAACACCCCAAACATTCTGGTCTCGTCGGTCGAGGGATGCCAGAAAGGCAGCTGCACATCAAGGGCAAGCTCCGCTGCTCCGTCTCCCTTGGAGCTAGAAGGCATTTCCCTTGTTCTGCAGGGGAGTGGCCAGTGCCCTGATGTCACGGCATTTCCACTGACATCTGCCACTCCCAGCCCTCTTTCACACTCCAGTGCTTGCTATGCCTCCAGCTTCCACCAGAGGCCAGTCAAGCGCTGAGTAGGAGCCCACACTCCCTCCCGGGAGAGGAGAGCTACCCTTTGGATGCTCAATCCTCTCCCTCCCCTGCCTACCCCTGACTTCCTAGGCTCGTTCCTGAACCTGGGTTGCCGGCGTGATGCGAGGTGTGGCGTCCAGCACCTCAATCCTCAGCGCCACCAGGCTGGGGTTACAGAAGGTTATATAGTAGAGATAACATAGAGAATAATGTATGGGGAGGTGGTTGTAATGAGAATTTTACACTCATCTGAGGTGTGGGATGCCATATAAACCCCGAGGGTAAAGCCCGAGGGGTTTATTTAGGCATTCCACACCGAGGGAGAGGATTGAGCGTCCAAAGGTCTGCTCTCCTCTCCTGGGAGGGAGGGGGGCTCCTGCTTGGTGCTTGACTGGCCTCTGGTGGAAGCCGGAGGCATAGCAAGCGTTGGAGTGTGAGAGAGGGCTGGGAGTTGCAGATGTCAGTGGAAATGCCTTGACGTCAGGGCACTGTCCACTCCCCTGCAGAGCAAGGGAAATGCCTTCTAGCTCCAAGGGAGACGGAGCACCGGAGCTTGCCCTCGATGTGCAGCCACCTTCCTGGCACCCCTCGGCCGATGAGACCAGAATGTTTGGGGTGTTTGGGCCCCACCTCGTCCCTGCCTGAGGGGTAAACTGAGGCTCCATGTGTGATGGGGCAGATCGTGGGGGGAGTGTGGGGGGGCACCCTCCCAACAGAAAACAGTAAAAAACTGTCCTGGCACCATTGTCCTGATGCGCTGGGGCTGTCAGAGTGCTGAAAATGTTTTCGACACTCTGACTGAGCGATAACAGTGATCACCTTTAGGCATTCGCCGTTATCACGTAGACCCCTCCCCACGTGAGGTCGTACTGTTCCTTTGTTCTTAGTGTGAATTAGAGGCCGATATTGAAAAATGGGAAATTAAGGAGACCATTTGGATTTTCAATTAATAATGTACCTGAGTTGTAGAGTAATTCTATGTCTTCCTCTGTGAGAGGTGCAGCTTTTAATGGCTTGTTTCCTTTTCCAAGGCGCTTTAGCTGTTTTTGTTTTGCAGCATGTGTTTTTTTTTGTCTGAATAAAATCTGTGGCTAGCCCTTTAAATATACTGTGGGGATACTTATGGGCTACTAGGTGTCTATCAATGCTGGAAATTATGCCATGGATTGTTCCAGGTTCATATCCAGATCCATTGTGATGTCTTAGGCAGTAAATGAAGTTTGCTATTTGGGTGTCTAGGTCGTCAGCACTTAATTTAGTGAAATCATTTTCTAGTGAAGCTTCCGTAAGGAATTTGCAGAAGAGGTGGAGGTTGCTGTCTGTTTTTCTTTTTGTATTTTTATTGTCCTGCTCTATTGTAAATGCCTCCCTGACTGCGCTATCTGCAATTTCAAACCTGGTGTCCATTGTTGAGGAAATTCGTTTTTGTGTCACCGTAAGTGAAGTTCTGTTTTTGTTTTTTAGGTACCGACTATTTGTTTGCTGTTGAGTCCTGAAGAAGAATGAGGGAGCTGAAAGGAGACCCGGGGCTGACAGAGCATGAGTGGCTGAATACTTTCATTTGTCCTGCAGGTGTTTATGTCTCGTGCTTCTGTAGAGAAGACTGTCATGTGTTTGCCATTATAACCAGTCCAGCTGGTTATAACGGCAAATTATAACTGACTTTCTCTATGGAAAAAAATTGTGGCCAGTAATTATAACATAGTTATAGTGATAATAGCATGGTTACAGATATAACGTATGTAACACATTGGTGTGTAGAATGTAAACAATGTGTCTTCCTTGGGCAATTACTTAGGAGCAAGAATTACTAATGAATAAGGAGTCAGGACAAAGGAACTCATCTGTCAGCACTAAATCACAGACATAGGAACTGCTGAATAGCCAGCAATACATGTGGCATAATAACTAATTAAAAGACACGTACTGCATGTGATTATATGAGAATATAAGTATATAAGGACATACAGTAATCACTGACAATCCGTAAAGGCCCTCTTATAAGTGATGTGAATCAGAACACACGTATATACAATACATAAAACATAACATAACCTAGGTAAATGCGTTTAATGAGGTATTATATATATCATGCGTGATGAGTGTAAAACATAAATCATAACAGTAAAACAGCATATAAAATGATGTAAACATTATATGTAGTAGCATGTATTAGCAGCAAAGCACGTTTCTAGTACCCATGCTTGTACGATGGGTACCTACATCTACATGTTAGTGCAAATAGCAGTTTCACAGTATAAGTGACCAATAATAAATCATATTGTGTATGTAGGATAATAGGGGTGCATAACTCATTGCATAACAACCCCTCCTTATTGCCTTGTTAGTAGAGGCAACACAACAAAAATAAGATGGTTAGGATGTTCTATTGTTTATGTTAGAGCTATCTAAATTGCTTATGGATAAATCAAAGGCTGCTGCCCAGTTTCAGTTGTTCGGAGAGTAGCCACAGATTGGTTTAACAAGTTCAAAGATGCCACATCTGCACAGTAAATGGTATCCTTTTCATGTACAACAATACAGAAGTAATTTCACTTTAAGATGGACACTCACTCTATTATATATTTAGGAGTGCAAATTAGGTCGATCTACTCAGGATCTCTATCAGTTTAATTATTTGAAGTTGGAGCAAATTATTCAAGGAGATCTCCTTAGGTGGTCCCCTTTCTTGTTCTCCCTTTTCCAAAGAATAGAGTCCATATGGATAAATATTCTCCCCCACCTGCTTTATCTATTTCAAACACTTTCAATACATCCTACTCAGACAGCCTTTAACAAATGGATAGGGGTGTGCGAAAAAATATTCTGCCAGTGGAATTTGCATAAAAGTGCGAATTTCGGTGCCGCAAAAGTTCAGAAATCATTTTCACAACTTTCTCAGAAATTCTACCTTAAAACTGAGGAATAAATATACAGACTGTGGGTTAATTTATTAAACTCCGGGAAAAACATCCACAGAACGGATCACTGCCAGTGGTTAGTTCTGAGAGTTGTTTTAAACCGCAGTTTAATTCAGTAATCACCCCCCCCACTGATCAGGGATCCCAGTAAATAAATAAATTAAAAAAAAACTCCAGTCCCTCCCTCAGAACCTCCTGGTGTCTAATGGCCCCCCCACCCACCAATTGTGGGTCCCAAGTAAAAAAATACCTGATCTCTGGTATCTAGTGGTTCCCACCCTCCCACCCAGAGATCACAGCCTGTGGGTCCCAGTAAAGAGGAAACAACAACTCTGATCCCTCCCTGGTGTCTACTGGCCACCCCACCCACCACTCATGCCCCCATAAACATTTTATTTCCCTGGTGTCTAGTGGACCCCTTCCCTATCCTGGATTCCCTTAATCCACAAAAAAACAGCCGTCAGTCCACCGACTCATCCCCTCTTCCAAGTAATCCCTGTTGTCTAATGGACCCCCCATCCCCGATCACTTATAAAAAAGTAATCCCAATTCCTTGGCATCTAGTGGACCCCCCACCCTGACAGTTCATCCACCACCACCACCCCACTCCCTCCCATCCTTTCCCAGGGTATTTTGCATAGCAATCAATCAGGTTTTAGAGAAAGATATAGTACACAGACTGCACTAATAAAAGTAATGGGGGATATTCAGACTGCAATGGATAATGGATTATTAACAAGGGCAATTATAATTGATTTTTCAAAAGCTTTTGATTCCTTAAGTCATGATATACTTGATAATAAATTGAAAAATATGGGATTTCCAGATAATGTTGTAGATTGATTTACCAGTTATTTAAGGAGTAGGAAACAAAAAGTGTTTTTAAACACATATTCGTCAGATTTCAGGCAGATTAGGCAGGGGGTACCCCAGGGATCAATCCTGGGGCCCCTTTTATTTAATTTATATACACGATTTGGAATTTAAACATGATAACTTATCATATCATCAGTATGCTCATGATGTTATTATGCACACTTCAGGAGTGGATTCTAATTGCATGCAACATACCTTACAAGTAGCTTTTGATGAAATACAGAAATACTATATTAAAAATAAATTTGTATTGAATGCTACTAAGACTAAAGTAATATTGTTTTGGCAGAAAAACAAAGACCCATATATCATAAAACCCCTGGAAATAATAGTGAAAGATGGTTCTAAATTACAGTTGGTAAATGAATATAAATACTTAGAGTTATGGATGGACATAAATTGTAAGTGGTCCTTTCATATAGATAAATTAGTTACGAGGTTGGAGCAACAATTGGGGATGTTGTATAGATTAAAGAATAATTTCTCAAGGAACACCAGATTGCATTTTGTAAACACCATGTTAGTGCCAGTGATTGATTATTCTGATATAATATATGGGGGGGGGGCAAATAAGACTTATTTGAAAAAATAGATAGTATATATAACAAAATGGCTAGGTACATTACGGAGGTGCAAAGGTCTACACATCATTGTGAGTTATATAGGGAGGTGGGATGGGATCACTTGTATAATAGGAGAAATCAGCATATAACTAAAATTATGTATAAGTTTATGGAAAATAAATTGCCTGAATATATTACTAAAGAACTGAAAATTAAAAACCCAATTAAGGGTTTGAGATCAGCCCAGTATATAGAGTTTGAAGTGCCAAAGTGTTGGACGTGCAACATTGTTTTACTTGGGTCCAACAATTTGGAATAATCTACCTGCTAATTTTAGATCATATGGTGTTAAAGTGAGTTGGTCTAGGATTAGGCAGTGGTACCATAAACAAAGTAATGAACTGCATGAATGTTGCATAGCTTTGGAAAATGGATAGTCTTAATTGTAGGGTAATTAGTGATTGTGATATATAATTTAACATGTTGAAATGTATTTAAAATGTGTAAGTATATTGTATTTTTGTATGTCTTGATAAATATTTGTATGTCTTGATAAATTTTCTTCCTAGACTGTAAACAAGTTATGCACTTTAGAAGGTGTCCCTTGAAAATGAGTGTACTTGTGTACTCAATGGGATTGTTTACCTTGTTCATTAATATATGAATAAAATCATTACTACTACTACTGCTACTACTGAGTGGGCCACTGGCACAGCCCTCCTCTCTTCTCTACTATGGGTAGCCCACTGAACTGTCAGTGAATGACCGCATGGTTGTACAAGCACACACTCATTCGCTGACAGTTCATTAAACTGTGGACAGAAAAAATTCTGCAGTTTATATGCATTTTTCCACAGTTCACAAAAAAGTCCTTGGAACCTGGTGAAAATCGACGGAAAATCCCAGTTTCACCAGTGGCAAAAGTTCTGAAATTTCTGTGAAATTTCTGAAATTTTGCAGACGTTCTGCGAAAGTGGAATATGCAACTTTTGCCCACCCCTACAAATGGAACAAATGGATCTCTAGGAACCTTTGGAAAGGCCAGAGACCGAGAATAGCCTTTAAGAATCTACTACTTTCCAAAGAGCAAGGTGGCTTGGTACTGCCTACCCTATGACATTATTTACATGTAGCCCTATTGGGTCACATACTCCTATGGGAATAGCCCCACCCAAGGCCTCAGTGGCTAGATCTTGAGTAAGTAATGTTACCACCCCTGATAGATACCCTTCTCTTTAGATTTCTGGAAAAAGTACAGTTATCTCACACCCCAATGGCTACAACTATTACCTTACTGAATTTCTGGCATAAATCATTCCTTCAGCTTAGGTACCAATAAGGATTACACTGGTTAAGTATACTGGGCTATACTTCTGGGTTTACATTGATTATTTTAGATCATAGTTTTAAACAATGGGTTGGGAGTGGCTTAGCCCACTCCTTACAGTTCTAAATGACTGGACACAAGCAAACTTTTGCACAATTACAAACAACATATTGGTGGGATGGGAGAGACTAATATCGCTGTCTGCAAATTCAACATTATTTTAGTACCATACTTTGTCTAACTTTGGATAAAGTGGAGCTGCATCTCCTAATTCCCTTTATTCATAGTATACTGCAGGAACAATTGCACCACATAATACCTCCCTCTGTTACCAAAATCTATATGTCCCCTCTACAATAAATACAACAACCACACATGGAGGATGAGCTGCCCATAACCAAATCTTCTTCTAAGTGGAAGATAATATGAGCAGACAACATGCAATCACAAGTTCACTATGGTGGCAGGAGTATGGGTGGAAGATGGTCACCTGTTCCTTCTGCACACCATGAATTATGGCCAAATATTTGATTTCTAGGACTTCCTCTTGTTGGAGAAGATGTGGCTGTGAGGTGGCAATGCGCATGCAAATCTTATGATCTTATCCAGTTCTTGTTCCCTTTTGGAGAGTGGTGGAGGTAGAGGTTAATAATATGATTCAACCTTTTTGTACTCTGACACCTGAAATGGCCCTGTTATTAATTTTCTCAGATAACATTAAAAATAAAGATCCTAGAGAAGGTGTGTGGCCCCTTCCCAGATGTCCTGGCCAGATGGTGAGTGGCCTGCATAGTTTGACAGCTGAGAAGCAGTTTACCCCCTCAGATCAATGCCCTTGGCTGCCATGTATAGTAACCCTGTTAGTTGTAGCTGCATGGATGCCATGCTGATGAATATTGGATGCCATGCTGATGAATATTCATCGCTCACATACTCGTCATGCACCCTCTCTTCCAGTAATAGTTAAGTGCCTTTTGTAAAGTCTCATTACAGTGCTGTGAGTGGTAGGCACACATCCTTGATAGAACTATCAGCTGATATCACCCAGAACTGAAGTTTCTTCTACCTGGCTGGAGCAGCCTAGAGGCTGGGGGTTGAAGTGCCCGATTGCTGCTGTGAGGAGGTATCATTCCCCTCTTTACACTCCTAGTGACTCATTATGGCTGGCTGGGGGGGGTGGCTGGTCCCACTGGGGACTTGGGGGAGAGTGAAAGATGGTTGTGGAGGACTGTGATTTAGGAGCTGGGCCTACAGCAGATGGAAGATCTTCTCTTCAAGGGGAGGACTCAGTATCTTTCTGACTGACATCTTACACCATCCAGATACTAGTAGTCTGCCAGTAAACTATGAACAGTGACTTTTCTCTCTCAGTTTGAATTACTATGCTGTTTGAGTTCTTTCCTCTACAGACCTAAATGTAGTTTTGCAGATCCTCATTAATGCCCCCCAAGGAAGGTTCTTGCTGGGGTACTGAGCATGTACAGTAGCTGTCCCAATTAGACTGATGCTCTGGAACACTTGTACAGGCTCATTTTTGGGGGCCTTGTGAATTTGTCAGTTGCTTCACTAATTGTATTATTGTTAAATGTGGCTGAGCTATTGGACTGGAGAATCTACTGACAGACATCAGGGGTGGTGGGGGTGGGGCTACTCTGAGAGGAACTTTTTTGTTGGGGTTTTTGGAGATTGAACAGTAAGGAGAACCATTGAGAGGCTTGGCAGACCTCTTCTGCTCTCCTTTGCACTAGCATACTAACATGACTGAGTCTTCACTTTATTTGTCCATTTACCCATCTCCCTCCTCTGAGGTTATGCAATGGAGGTCGCACATGGGTGTTGCAGTAGTCCCGCCCAAGATCTGCTAAGATCCCTACCCTCCAGGTTTCTCTCTTCTGAGGGACATATAACCCTACTTGCTTGCTGTGATGAAAGATACAGGAGTGGGATGGAAAGCCTCAGGTTATAACTACTAGTAGGGCCCACCTGAGCCTGAGCAAAAGTTTTTTTCTGCAGGGACAAGAGTTGGACAATCCTCCGGGCTCCAAGCTTCCCCCCACCCCGGAGCCTTGATACTCATTGAAGTGGCACATTTCCACCACCACACCTGTGCTTTGACAAGTGTCCAGTTAGAGCTGAGGCATGATGTCCTCTCCCATAACCCCTAATCCCAATGTACTTGATGTTTGGAGACCCCTTATTAGAGGCTCTCTCCCCCAGTATGACTCTAGTCATACCATGTAGACCTCACGATGGTTCTGCCCCTTTGGAAGTCCATGTTTGTTCTTTACAGAATGGAATGGCCTAGTTGGCAATCCCATGTTCATGTTTAATGTTAATGTCCTATAGCTGCCCCCAAGCCCGACCACTGTCCCATGTTGGGGACCTGTGAATTGGTGCACTGAATTGTGCAGTTTCTTGTTAAATCATGACTGCTTATCCAGTGCTGTAGTGTTGTGTGATCGGGGGGGGGAGAGAGTGGGTGGTGGAGAACAGGAGCACAGGGCCTGCCATTTGATTTTACCCCTACATGAATATGGCACCCCCTACTATGCAACTATACTTGTCAAATGCTAATGGGCTCACCAATCCCATCAAATGAACCAGAATGCTAACCCACCTTAAAAAAACTAAACCTGGTCTAGTGCACATGCAGGAAACTCACCTGATCCAGATGAAGGAAGATAAACTCACTCGATTGGTATTCACCATTGTCTTCTCCTCTACCTACTGTGGCAGTCAGAAGTGGGGCGTAGCTTTCCTTATTCCCCATAAGACCCTGTTTCAAGCCGGGTTGCACCTGGAAATGAGCCTTGGCTCAGTGTGCCTTTCCCAGTTTCCAATGTTTAAATAAAATTAAATTAAAAGCCTATGACACGTGGGCAGACCCAGAGGGTTATCTCTAGTGCTGTGTGGAATTTTCAAATTCTGGCAGAACATAATTTAGTGAAATTTTTGAAATTCTGTGGAAATCTTACTCATAATGGAATGGTAGAATTCCATGGTAGAAAATGGTTGTTGAATAATTTTTCATGTGAAAATGCTGTTCCATGGAATATTATCCTACAGATCTCAATATGTTCCACAGAAATTGTTACAGAATGATTTTCCACAGAAAAATGAATATTCAGTGGATCACTGCAGGTGGAATTCCACAGAAGAACCAGTGAAATTCCGGCTGAAATGTCTCCAGCAGAATGGGTATTCCGTGCTAATTTCACAGTGGAATTCCACATTCCACACAGCACTAGTTGCCTCATTATTGTACAAGGACTTCTCAGTAATGAGGAGGTTACCCTGGCAAATGTATACTTTCCCCCTGGATCTAACTCACCTACTATCAAACAGCTATAAGATAAACTTCCCTTGATGTCCAGGGGACTGCTCCTTTTAGCCGGAGATTTCAGTATTGCTTCTGTCCCCAGTTGGGATTCCTCAAGCCCATCCCCTGAGGCAGCCCACTTCCCACAAAATATTCAAAAGATTTATGCAGGAAGTGGCCTTGGTAGATATTTGGTGGTTCCTCCATCCTCATACCCATAACCACACACATTATTTGTCAGCCCATGGAACTTATTCCAGGATTTACCACTGTTACACCCAAATAGAAAATGTTACCCCAAGTGTTGGATCATGCTCCCATGGTCATGTGCTGGAGTTGGGGCCTGGAGCAGCATAACACTAAAAGAAGGCTGAACCCCAGCTACTTATAGGGACAATCATTTAAGGAATTACTTGAAAGCAAGATTTCAGAAATCCTTGATAACACCATCAATCAATCAATCAATTTTTTTTTACCAGGCGAAACACCATTGAGAGAACTCATTTGCAAGGCAGACCTGGAAGGTATACAACAAAAATACAACAAATGTAAGAATAAACTTAGGTACAAACATAGGTATAATAAACAAGTCTAGAGATATTCCAAAATACACAGAAAACATAGCTAAATATATAAAGAAGCAAAAAGAAAAAAAAACGATAAGTACTACAGTAACATAATATGTACAATATATGCATGGGACCCCTGAGGAAGGCAGGAGAATCTGGTGAGGGAAAAGTAGCAGAAGGAGGATAAAGGGAAACAAAGTTAAAAAAAATTATACAATGGAGTGAGTATAAGAAAGGGACTAGGGCTTTCAGAGTTATGCTAGAATAAGCCAGGGAGGGACAGTAGTAATTAAAGTTCAAGGAGGCACAAGGGGATAGAAGGAGAATATGGTAAGAGAAGGGTAGCAGAGAGAAGGTAAAAGGGGCATGGAGGTAAAAACCAAATATACATGTGAATGAATATGTGGAAGGGATAGAAGGGCTCTGTGAGATATGCTAGGATGCATAGAGAGGGGATGGAAGTCATCTGGGGATGCAGTTGCAAAGTTCCTTGAAGGAGCGAGCAAGCAGCATTTTGAACATTTGCATTTTTATTGGGGTTGCCAACTTCAGGGATATTTGCAACTCATTCCACAGTCAGGGAAGTGCCTAACTTATGGAAGCTCTGCCAAAGCATGTATGAACTTTAGGGATAACTAAAGAAATATACGAAAGGCTTCTCAGGGAGTAGTTACCTACAGTACAGAGGGGCAGGCCATCAAAAATGTACTGCAGAAGTTTCTTAGATTTAATAAATAATAATAATAAAACTTTATTTATATCGCACCTTTCTCAAACTCAAGGAGCCTTACAATAATTACAGATAAAACAGGTAAAACGTCAATCTAAGCTCATAATATCCCAATAATCAGTCAGGATAGATTTTACACCATAAATAGGTCTTTAAGACCTTTTTAAATATAGCTCTGAATGTCCAGAATGCAGCATTTTTTTGGCTTCTGTAATTAAGTGATGGCCAAACTACTAAGGAATAAAATGAGCAATGGTGAGTGGAGTAAGGTGCACCAGTAATAAACGTTATGGCTCAGTGATAAAGGGTATCAAGCTTTGTCAGAATAGAGCTAGAGCCTAGACCATAAAGAAAATTCTCATAGTCCAGAAGTGTTAGAAAAGTGGTTTGAAACAATCTCTTTCTTGCATCGTAAGTCAGTAGATACTTAATTCTATAGAAAAGATCAAGTCTCTGCTTAAGTTGTTTAGTTCTTCAGCATGGTTGGTGAAGGATAGTTTAATGTCAATCCAGACCCCTAGGTATCTAAATTTATCCAGGAACTCTAGGGGCTCACCAAGCAATGTTGTGATCTTCAATGTTGTGCCTTGGTAGCTGGCGGATGACGTGTTAACTAATGGAGAAAAGAGCAGCACGGTTTTGTTTTGGAGTTTAAAGAGAGTTTTTAGTTCAGCAGGTTTAGCTGCAAACAACTGAACTCCAGCTGCAGATCTCTGCAGGCCAGCCGTGGAGTCGGCCTATCAATGTAAAGGACTGAATCTTCTGCAAAGAGGTGAATATTAGCTGCTTTGATACCAGTATCAATCTTATTGATATAGAGTGCAAAAAAGGAGCGTTTCTAAGATGGACCGTCGTGGCACACCTCTCTGCAATGGTTTCAAGGGGGGGGAAGGTCTCCATCAGCTTTAACCTGTTGAAGATGACCAGTAAGGTAACTAGTAAACCATTTTATTGCTAGAAAGTCCAGGCCAAGGTTTTGTAGCTCTGCCAGAAGCAAGTTGTGATCCACCGTGTCGAATGCCTTGCTTAAATCAAGGAACAAGGCACACACATAATTCTTGGCATCCAAGGCATGCTGCCAGTCATTGGTGACCTTAGCAAGTGCTGAGATTGTACTATGGCAAGAGACGAAACCTGACTGAACTGGGCTGAGCAAATTAGAGGACTCCAAGAAGTTCCTAAGTTGGTTATGAACTAATTTCTCAAGCATTTTTGAGGGGATTGGAAGCAGAGAAATGTGTTTGTAGTTGTTTAGATTGCTCAGATCTCCAGATTTGAACAGTGGGATTACTTGAGTGGTTTTCCAAATAGCGGTAAGACACCCTGAGTTAGTGACAAATTGAAAAGTTGTGTGATTGGGGCAGACAAGATGTAATAGCTAAGTTTTAGGTAATAGGCGTCAATAGAGTCTGCACCTGCACTTTTTTAGTGTCCAAGTCTAGTAATAGATCTTTTATTTCCTTCAACAACACAGGACTGAAGGAGAAGACGGTGCCATGAACTGGGAGGTCTAGAGACCGAATATGCTGAATCCTGAGTGCAAAGTTCAGAATGAAGGCTATTGGCAGGGGAGGTGTTGAACACTAGCCATGCAGTAGTGAAATGATTATTTAGGAGATCAAGAACTGACTGCTTGTCTATAAGGAAAGAGCATACGGATTAAATATTTATGGGGAGGGAGTTCGCAGATGACTGTCCCTCAATGTCCTTTATGGTTTTCCAAAATGTTGCAGAACACCTGCTGGAGGATTCCAATTTAGCATGAAAATATCTTGCTTTCTCCTCTCTGATAAGTTTCATGCATTTGTTCCTGGCTGCCCTGAAGGCTAACCAGTCAGCAGAAGTTTTGGCTTTACGTGCTCTTTTCTAGAGTATGTTCCTACTGAGCAAAGCTGATTTCAGACTAGCCATGAACCAAGGACACGATTTCCTTTTAGTCTGGGTTTTGATCATAGGTGCATGTCTATTTATAGTACCTAGTACAATACTCTGGAAAGACTCATAGGCTTCATTCACCATGTGGGCCAGGTAAAAATCTTGCTAGTGTGAATTCTGGAGATCAGAAATGAAGGCATGTTGGTCAAAGTTTCTGTGACATCTTTTGAAAATATACCTGTATGTAGAAGCTAGTTTGGGTGTTGACCTCACACAGGCAATAGTGCAGTGGTCATTAAGGTCAGTGAAGAAAACCCCAGAATGAGAGTATAGGTGAGGTTTATTTACTAGGATAAGGTCAATCAGACTACTTTTGATAGGGTTTTTCTTGTTGGGATAGGTGGCTTCTGAGATTAGTTGTGTGAGCCCAAAAGTATCACGAACCTCTTTCAGGGGTTTGGAGCTGGCAGAAAACTGGTCAAGGCTTAGGTCGCCCATGATAATAACCTCCGAGGAGGACTTGTCTAACACATTACACAAATAGTCTAATACCTTTAACCCCATCAAAGGAGAGCTATAACAGCCTATGATGGAAAGTGAGGAAGAGAGTTGCACCTTTAGTGGTAGACATTCATACTCCTTGGGCATCGAGGTAGAGTCAATAATGGAAGTACTGAATTTGTCTTGCACATATATGGCCACTGCTCCTCTGAACTGTCTATCAGCTCTGAATATGTTGTACAATGGGATATTTATTTCATGATCTAGAGTAGAGGGGCAGAGCCAGGATTCAGAGACTACCAGAACATCAAGCTTGGTGTGGCAAATCCAATACTGAATAGAAGCAAATTTCTTGAGAAGACTGCTGGCATTTACGTGTATTATACACATTCCTTTTAGTTGTTTGAGTTCTGACAGTGCAGCGATGGGGAGAAGGGGGCCCGGATATAACTCAACAGTCCTTGAACATAGTAATAGCAACAACAGGAATTTTTTAAGTGCACTTAGAATCAGTCTTAAATGTTGCCTTCTTTCCCTCTTTGGATGGAGAGAGGGAAGAGATGAGGGGTAACTGAGGTGGGTTCCAGAGGTATCCAGGGATGCATAAATGAGTGCCCTAGCTTTACAAGTGCAGGAGGTCCTAATGGATGAGGGAGACAAAGGTTAAATAGTATGCCCATTATGATAAGTAATTAGACTGCCACATTGCAGAAACAACTGCAAAATTATTTGAACAAAAGGGGTATTCATAGTACAAGTATGCAGAATATTACCAGTGCAATTACTGGGAAGGGCTACAGTTGTTGGAGGAGGGGTCAGAGTGAAGGGTAAGAAGAACAAATTGGTAATGCAGCAAAAAAAATAGTAGGAGGGCTGCATTTTGGAATGTCCAACACACCAAGGAGAAAATAAGAGACTATGTCAGACACACTACTGGTTATATTACAAGACATGCTAAAGGCAGTCCTGAGTGGACATATAATAAAATATACCCCCACCCAAGCTACGCTGTGATGGGAAAGACATCAACAGCTGGAGGATAAATTATATTTCCTGCAGTTGACTCACCAAGATGGGAACTCGTTGGTCACGCAGGAACTTAAACAGATGAAGGGGGATTTAGATGCTCATTGCCTCCATCAGACTGAAATTACCTTAACCTTCCTCCACCAGCAATGCTATGAGGTAGGTCCAAGGACTACCCATATGCTGGCCTATCAGCTGTGCAGACAGTGCTGATCTGAGACCATCTCTGCAGTGCTTCACTACAAAACTGGACATTGGCTAACGACACTCCAAGATATCTCCCAAGCCTTCTGCCAGTACTATCAGACTCTATACACACCAGAGTGCACAGTAGCCCTAGCAGACAATAACACATTCCTGGATTCTTTTATGCTTCCTGTGCTGATGGAAGAGCAGAGGAACCAACCCACAGGCCCAATTTGAGTGGAGGAGGTTGATGCTGCAATATCCCATTCCAAGACCATGAAGACCCCAGGCCCTGATGGTTTTGGGGCTGAGTTCTATAAAGTTGACAAAGACTGCCTTCTTCCCCAACCTTTCTAAAAGCCTTCAATGAAGTCAGGGAAGGCAACCTCCCACTACCAAGCTGGGCTTAGGCAGTTATCTCAGTAATCCCCAAATCAGACAAGAACCCATTGCTATGCAGCTCTTACAGGTCGATTTCAGTCCTAAACATGGACTACAAGTACTTTAAGTTCATTATGCTGCACAGGTTTGATGCAGTTCTGCCTGCCTTGATTGGAATCCATCAAACTGGGTTTGTTCACTCCAGGACTACCACAGATAATACTTGGAGAACTCTCCATATTCTACATGAAATGCATACTAATCAGACCCCTTCTGTCCTTCTCAGCTTAGATGCTGAGAAAGTTTTTGATCAGGTCTCATGTCCCTTTATATATGCAGTCTCCTCAGCAGGATGGGATTCCTGCACCTTCTGGTCCAGTTACTGCATAACCTCTATGAAGCAATGCAGACATGCATAATAGTCTCAGGCCACCACTCTGATAACTTCTGCCTAAACTGAGGGACCAAGCAGTGGTGTCTCCTGTCCCCTTTACTGTTTGCAGTTTATATCAAGCCCCTAGCCAGGCTATTCATGAGTGCCACGACATTCATGGGATAGAGGTGGAGTGGGAGGAACATCATGTGGCACTGTTTGTTCATGACATGCTACTAATCCTGACAGATCTGGACAGGTCCCTACCAGCAGTGTTAAAGATATTAGACAATTTTGGAGCAGTTTTGGTGTATAAACTAAATATTACAAAGACTGAAGCTCTGCCTTTTCACTATCAGCCCACCCACAAAATAAAACAACAGTTCCCATTCAACTGGGACGCAAAGAATCTCAAATACCTTGGGGTTTATTTATCCAGAGCCTAGAATGCAGCCTATCACAGTAATTATGCCCTCTTTTTGACCCAGTTGACATTGGATCTCACAAGGTGGAACCTACTGCCCCTACTGTAAGTCTCTCTTACGGGGTGGAGGTGGTCTGGATGGTTGTCATCCCCAGTACACTGTATTTATTCTATAATGTTCCCTCCTTTCTCCCTGTATCAACCTTCCAGTGATGGAACACAAAATTGCTTGATTTCTCTGGGCCAGGCAATGCTCTTGTGTGGCACTTCAAACCCTATTTCTCTCCAGGGGAAGGGTGGATTAGCCATCTTGAATCTCCAACACTAATTACTGGGCATATCACCTTTGTTTTATAATACTTCAGCATATGGGCACCCCCTGGGCACTATGGGAGCAGGCAGAGTGGGGTTATTTCCTAGAGAAGAATTTTTAAGAATAATGTACCACACTGATCTACAACCAGGTGCCTTGGTTGGGCTCAGCTCATGTCTCAGGCACCAGATGAATGCTTAGCTTGCAGTCTGTCACTTGCTACACCTTGTCCTCTTTCTAGTCCAACTTTGTCCCATTGCACTGCTGGGTGACTATTACTGAGCAGTTGTGATGTCACAGTCAGGGAAGTTACAATACTAATTTAATGGAAGGAACACAACTAGATATGTCAGCTGCCAGACAATGAGCTGTTTCGAACACAACATCTCCAACAGGTTGAAAAAATGTGTAATTAAGCAAAGGGAAACTAAAAAGTACCTGAGGTAAAAACAGTAAGGGAAACTAAAAAGTACCTGAGGTTTAAAAGTAATTGCTTGCTTTTAAAAACTATTACTATTTTTAGTTTAGGAAGTACACTTGCTCCTTATAATGAAGCAATAAACTTTAAATTTAACAATGTATAACGTGTAGCTGGTTACTGGACTCAGGTTACTATGGGCCTGACCTCACAAGGCAAGGAGCCAGCCAGGATTCTTTAGATGTGTCCAGGCACTTGGGGTTGCAAGGAGTTCATTGCAGCTGCTATTAATGTGTGCACAAACATAATAAGCCAAATGTAATGAGCCAAGCCAAGTACAATATAGAGAATAATGGATGGGTAGGGGTTATAACAAGGATTTTACACCCCCCATGGGGTGGAATGCCACATAAACCCTGACAGCAAAGCTTGAGGGGTTTATTTAGGCATCCCACCATGAGGGTTTGTGTAAAATCCTAGTTTTAAACCCCTACCCATCCTTTATTTTGTATAATTTCCGGGGTTCATTTTTTTGCCACAACAATTATACAAAATAAATCTATACCTCTAGGGAGTCGAGCTGCATACCATTCCAGTTTTATCGTGGTTCATGGTGACTCCTGACATAAAGCAGTGTTCACTTTTTTTTATCATTTGAGACTGAAAATAAACGTTTCTTGTGCCTAGTCATATTTTTGTTTAAGAAAAATAACTTACTGCACCCACCAACTCCTACTGCCGGTGAAATGTAGAGCATTGAGGAGCGGGAAGGTAGGGGACAGTGTAGGAAGATCACAACAGGCACATGCGCCAAGCTAGGGAAACCGGGCATGTGTTTTTTGTTACAACCAGCTGGTTACATTGACAAAATTACAACCAGGTTTCCCTATAGGACAAAATGATAACCAATTATTATAAGCCATTTTCCACTTTGGGCAGTAGAGTCAAACATTGACACATTTACTGTCCCCAAAACAAAGAGTCACGCCCATAGGGGAGACACATATTCACAGGGTCTCATGCATAGGCTTCCTCTCAGGGTTCTTTGGTTACTAGGACCCCCTTACCATTTAGCCCTAAACACAAAACAGATACTGTATCCCTATATACACACAACGGGGGTGGGGGGGGAGGTAAAAATGACAGGATAAAAAATATATCTTAATTAGTGGCAGTAATAATAGCAACATAGCAAAAAAACATTGTTGTTATTGTTGTAACAATGAGTATTTTTAAGTTTACTGTCACCACAGAAGAATACTGAGCTGATTAGAGAGCAGGTTTCAAAATGCAGATGAAATCACAATGAAAGTGCAGCACTGAAGCCAGCTGTTGAAATCAAAGAAAAACAGCACCATCTTCAACCAAACTGTAGATTTAAAAGCTATAACTTGTAAACTACTTTTGTACTGTATATATTCAAAAAAATAATAGCCTTACTCAACAATAGGCAATTAATCATCACTTATGAGGGGCTGGACTTTCATAACTCACCTATGGCTCTGCCACTGATGAGTTATGGTCCTTCCCTCTCACACTTCAAGATAAATTGCATAGTTTGAGTCAGTCCATTGCATACCACCTATTCACATTGTTTGCGTGCAGTCTCAGATATCAATAATGATGACACCTGGAGCCAGGAATTTTGCTAAAGGGCTACAGCGACTCTGGTGCTATGGGGTCTGATGTTTTGCCCATTTATAGGGAAATTCAATGTGACCAGATTACTCTCCTCAGGCTCTTCGAACCTACCATCAGCTCCATCACATATTGGGGCACACTTTTTTGAAACGTGATGGGGCACAAACACATACATTTACAAGGCATTTTTGGCACACGTGTGTGACCTTCTTGTCAGAATGATCTTAACTTCCAGAACTGATGAATGATTTCTCCTGAACTCCCCCATGGCTTCACACAAGGCCTGAGTCTGCTCTCCCCTACCACCTTGAGGTTTGGAGTGAGCTGTCATGAGCATCAGGTGAATCCCATGAGGGGATGCCTCCATTATGCTACCTCTCCATTTCCTGCACTCGAGACCTTATGGTCACAGGACTCTCCTTCTCTATGAACTTATTTTCACTGCTCTCATTCTTTTCTTCTCCCTGTTCTAAGTTCTCAGGTACCGGCACCAACTCAAGGGATCTCTTTCTATAGCCAAAACACACTTCTCCTCCCCTGTGTGGGGGTGAGATGTTCTGTTTTTTGATGGTCTCACTCCTCTCATGCCAGCTTCTGCACTAATCTGAACTTAGTGGCTGAACTGTACATGCTTACTTCCTTTTTACGGCTGCATGGGTGGAGCCCTGCAGGCGATTTGGGCTCATGTCATTGTAGGAGAAGGGACTGTGAGCAGAAACCATGGCAGAGACAATGTGTAAGATGTGTAAGGAGGGGGAATAGGGCAGACTAGATGGACCAGAAGGGTCCTTTTCTGCTGTCAGATTTCTGTGATTCTGTGACATGATCCCCATCTTCTCCTACAGTGATGTGGTCTGCTGTCCACACCACTGTGGTCATTGCTGGTGTGTGGTGTCTTCTTCTTTCCTTTCTTCTACAGACAGAGCTCCCCTCCATGGAGCACTACCCCCGAACCCACACACTACTTTCTCTTTGTTCCGTATTTGAGGAACTGACGGTGGCCACTGAGCGCAAGATGGTGTATGTGACTCAATCTGTGCATGCGGGAGTATTGCACATGCACAGGCTGTCATCATCGCCATCATGTGAATGGCATATTGCTGGCATCAGTCTTTTCTCCACCACATCTGTGGTGCTGCTTTTCAGCTCCATTCCCCCGCTGCTCCCCTGCTGCTCCGAACAGCTCTGCTGCTGCTCCGAGACGCTTTGTGCAGCCATATCGACTCTGAACAGAGTTTGTTTTATTAGAGCTGAGAGGGGCAGGTAGTAGTCAAACAAGCACCAGCCACTGAGCACATGTGCAGGATAAGTGCGGTGATAAAGTATCCCAGTCCTGCTGACAAGAAGGAAATTTAGCTTGTTCTGGGCTTTTGGTATATTTGACTCTTTATTAACTGGGCTTGAATGGTGCTGTGTTACGGTACATTCTATATTAGTCAATCAGTGGTTAACATAGAATCAAGAACATAGAATCTGATGGCAGAAGGAGGCCGAATGTTCCCCAAATCTGCCCTTATTATACTTTACTTTGTGCATCCTTGAGAGTTTTTAACATAGAAACATACATTTTTTAACTCTACTACAATATGTTAGAATAACTGTTTTCCTCTTAAACATATCACAGTTTTGCTTAGCACTCTGAGACTTAAGTGACTTATATTGTGCTCAGCACTCTAATGACTGCTATCTGTCAATGTCAAAAACCGGAGCCAGTTTTGTGGGAGTGAAGTCCCAAGTCTGTTCTTCTACTGTTTATAGCAGCCAGTTATAAATGGGGTGGGCATCATGTTTACAAGTAAGAATAACAGTGGGCTTGGATCATCTGGGACATTGTGGATGACACTTCAATTCACTCTGGTCTATATTCATATAACTCACGCCATACTATTAGCTGTGGCATCAATTGGCTCCCTGAATAATTCGTTACTGAATTGTGCCTCCTGGAGTTTATTTTATTAAATTTATACAAGGGGTGAATTGTCCAGGAATGATTTATACAAGGGGTTGATTGATGCTGAAGCTAATTGCAAGGCATGAGTTGTTGCGGAGCACATTGACAAGAGCGAATTGACATGTAGCCATCATTGTGACACTCCAGGAAACTCTCCCTCTGGATACGGGACTGAAGACACACTGGAAGGGCAATATTTTGGAAATGGGATATCTAAATCACTATGGAGCTCCAAGGAACTGTCCTTCTAGAATCTGGACTAAAGATGCACTGCACGTGGGATGTCTGGATCACTGTAAAACTCTAGGAAACTCTTCTTTTGGACTCTTGATTGAAGGCACAGTGGAAGTGTAAGAAAGGAAAAATCCTACCTAATAGATGAAGTCCCTCTCTATTGTACAAGGACAGTTCCTAAACTTACTACTTTACTTTTTTGTGGATGGCAGGAATACAAAGCATCAAGGCTGTTTTTGGCACATAGCTCACCCTATCTCATTATCATTCTATTATACCTATTTGACCAGACTCACTGCTGGACTCTGTGGCTGCTTAGATGTCTGGACTATGATGATGATGGACTTGGAGTGTTACTGTTGGACTGCAGTGGACTCTCACGCAGGATATTTGGACTCCATTTAAAGGTTGCAGACAATGGCAAATAGTTCACAGTCACATAGTCTGTTGGGCTGCCAGACACATTCAGTATCTTTACTGCACAGTCACTTTCAATATGTTTGTTATATGGATCGAGGAAGCCCATGAATTTCTGACATTCACTCACCTGACACACAATAGCTTGAGTCTGTTTGCCCAACAGTCACTTACTTGTCTGCCAGTAGAAATTTGCCCATGGTGGAGGTGATTATATATTTAAGTATAGGGGGTGTGGAAGGCAAAGCCCCCCAAAACATAAAATTACCTCCACGGTGGGCAAGTTTTTACTGTCCGGCAAGTGACTGTTGGGCAAATGGAGTCAGGCTATTGTGCGTTGGGCGAGTGACTCTCTAGATTGCATAGTAGATCTGTGGATGGATGCATGCAATATCTTCTGTGCACAATCAATTTCAATAAATATGTTAAGCAGTCAAAACTTTTTTTTTTTAATTCTTTGGTAAACAGGTATGTCCCACTAGGCACAAGTGCCTACTTACCTGGCAGTCTGGGAGGTCTGGGGAGGTTAAGTAACTTGCTCAGAGTCACACTGTATGCAAGTGGAGGTTATGGGAATCAAACTCAGGCCTGCTGGATGTACCGAGCTCATTCACAGCTCATTACTCTTACCTCTCTAGACTATACTGCCAGCCCCAAAAGAAACAATGCTATATCTTTAATGGACAGTCACTTTCAATTTTTACATTTTGGCATTCAAAATGGCCAGGGACAAAACCTTGAACAGTTCGAGACCTTCAAATCCTTGGAATAACTCTGGATGACACCTTAACCTTTGTTTCCTATGTAGGCAGTCTGGTGACCATGGTTAACAGAAGACTGGGTGCTCCGTACCATAACCGGAACAATCTCACTGGGGATGCTAGATACCTTATTGTAGCCTGCTCCATTTTGTCACTTACAGATTATGGCCTCCCTGTCTACTGTATGCAGCTGCCTGTGACACAGTGCTAAGCAGATTAGAGCAGATCTGTAATAAGGTGTGCCACTTTGTACTTGGTGCAGATAACCATACTCATAGTTGTACACTTTACGCACTCACTAACTGGCTATGTTTACCCTGCAGAATAAAGCTTTAGACCTGTTTGCTAGCCAAAAAGGTGCTGCTGTGCCTAACACCCCCTGCTTTAACAAATTGCTTCCATACCATATCCAAACAATACAACACCAGGAATATGGCCAGGAATGCCCTTAAGCCTCCTTTCTGCTGTAGACAGCTAAGCAAGTGGTCATTTGCTGTCATGGCTGCTAATTGGTTAAATTAATTGCCTGCTGCTCTGCTGAGTCAGAGGTCTTTATGTCTGCCCTTGCAGTCCAGTGCAACTGTAAGTATTAAACTGCTTTATTCAGGTTCTCTCTGTACATATTCTTTGACTTTTTCTAGAATGATCTGTATGGCTTTTTTCAAAATTGTGTTTAACAGATCTATCTTAAGTGCTTTGAGCCTGATTTGACTGTATTTATTTGACTACATCTATTGCTGAGGGGCTGGAATAGAAGGTTTGCCTGTTTGCAGATGATACAAAACCCTGAAACAGAGTGGATACACTGAAAGGGGTAGATAAAATAAACAAGCATTTGTCAATGCCGAATGTTGTCTCGCTGGCATGGCTTTGGTAGTGCAGGAGTTAGAGATGCATAATAGGACTGGCAGTGAAGTATTGAAGTGATGCCAACCCCATCCACACCCTGCAGAGACTGACAGGCATTGGGGTGTGCCTTTGGGTCATCAGCTATAACGCTCATGCCATTTTGCCTCACCCTACCCTGTAGACACTGACAAGTGTCGTGGAGTGCTTTGGGGTTTGGGCATTATACTTACCCCATTCCATAAGGAAATACACTGAGGTGGGTGCAGTATAGGAGAATGGGGTGAACTTTGTGGCCGAACACTGCAAGGCACACCACAATGCCCGTTACTGGCTGCAGGGTGGGGGTTGGGGTGGAATGGCATGAGCATTACAGCCGATGATCCCAAGTCACACCCCTGATGCCTGTCACTCTGTACAGGGTGGGATGATACAGTCGGAAACCCTAACACCACAGGCTGTGTTGGTATTTTCACTCCAAATTTTCAACATGGGCTTTTTGTGACCCCACCTCATGAAGAGTGGCACAATCAGTTTGTTAGCTGAAAAGTGGCTTTGCACAGCGGCTGTGTCATTTGGTGACACAGGGAGAAAACACATTTTGGGCAGGATGTGGAAAATGATAACTGCATTGTTCAAGAGGAGGAATAAAAAATGGCAATGTTGAAAATCTGGAGTGAAAATATGAAAAATTGGTGAAGTCATGAACATGCATAAAAACTGCACAACACACATCCGTAACCCAATTATTTTTGGGAGTTTTTTAGCCACATTTTCAACATAGGTGTTTTGGGACCTCCACTAATGAACAGTGGCACTTTGATTTTGTTAATCTGTCCCAAAAGTTGATTTCCCACAGAGACCATACCATTGTGCACCACAGCTGCAGAAATACATTTTGGGCAGGCTGTGAAAAATGACAGCTGTACTGTTGATAAGGAGGTGTGAAACAATGGCAGTTGAAAATCTGTCATGAAAATATTGCAAATTTGTGAAGTTACAAGGGTGCGTAAAAACTGCGCAATGCATGCTTGCAACACAGTTATTTTATGTACTTTCAGCACCAAAATTTCAACATAGGCATTTTAGGACCTCTGCTCATGAACAGTGTCACTGTCATTTTCTCAAACTGTCACAAAAACTGATTTCATACAGCGACAGTGCTATTCTGTTCCGAACATGTGAAAACACATTTCAGCCAGGATATGTAAAATGACAGCTGTACTGTTCATCAGGAGGTGTGGAAAAATGCCAATTTTGAAAATCTGGAATGAAAATATTACAAATTCACAAAGTTACGAGAGTGCATGGAAACAGTGCAACGCACGCTCTTAAAACAGCCATTTTGGGGATTTTTTCATCAAATTTGCAACATAGGCTTTTTGAGAGCCCCCTCATGAACAGTGGCACTGTCGTTTCATTACTCGGTCCTGAAAGGTGATTCTGCGCAGCAACCGTGAAATCACCTTTCGGGACTGAATAATGCCATGACAGTGACTGAATTCATGAGGAGGGGTCCCAATAACCCCATGTTGAAAATCTGGTGCACAAATTCTAAAAAATGCCCAAGATATGCACCAAAGTTGAAAAAAACCTATTTATGCCATTATACAGTTTACCAGCATTTCTTCAGTTCAGAGTCGGCTTTGAAGAGTGCAGACATGTTCCCGTCCACCTAAGATCATCACACTGGACTCGGATGAGGTATGGGGTGAGGAGGGAGTGTGGGGGGGCAGGGGGCAGAGGGTGGGTGCAGGTTGTGGAGGGGCAGGAGAGCGCGAGGGACCATTTTTTTCTTTCACAGGGTTAAAAAAAACAAAAAAAAATTGCTGGACGGTTTTCATTTTTCAGGGGATTTGGCATGTTGGGGAGGGCTCCCAGCATGCCACCTAAGTGTTTTGGGGGGCAAGAGCCGAGGGGTATTGGGCACCCCCCTTGACACATAACAAATGGGGGGATGCATTATGCCGATGGGGAGTGGGCTCCCCCGTCGGCACATACATTGGGGCAGGGCATGACGACAGGGGGATTGGGCACCCTTGAAGTCAGCGTTATGGCAGGCAGTGTGCCACCATGTTTAATTTTTTTTCACCAGGGAAAGCACATCGGGAGGTCTGCTGCATATGATGAGCTTTGCTTGCATTGCAGCAGACCTTTTCTTAGATGTACTTGCCACATTATGTATGCATGGTGTGGTGCTGGCATGCAGGCTTGTTGGGGAATGAGAGACGCACCTACAGATGCGTGCCCTGCATTTACCCAACAGTGACCGCACCTCCAAATCTGCTACTACCGCAATATGTTGGCTGCGCATGCGTGAACCAACATAAAAAGGACCTAAGCAGGTTGGAAGACTGGCCTAAGAAGTGGAAGCTGGGGTTCAATGCCAAAAAATGCAAGATCATGCATATGTGTAACAACAACCCTGGTGCAGTTTACAACCTAGTGGGGGAGAAGTAATTTCAAATTCCAGACAGCAGTGGGATCTGGGAGTCATCATCTAGGAGGACCTAAAGGTGGCCAGTCTATGCAAAAAGGCAGCAGCAAAAGCTAGCTGGATGCTCAGTTGCATAGGTAAGGGAATAACTAGCAGATTGAGGGGAAGTAATACTCCCATTATACAGACAACTAATGAGGCCTCACATTGAACACTGTGTCCAATTCTGGAGACTCCATCTTCAGAAGGACACAAACATAGTAGAGGCTGTGCAGAGGAGGGTAACTGAAATGGTGAGAGGCCTACACAACAAACTATATGGAGACAGGTTGAGGGAGCTAACTATGTATTCAATGGAGGAAAGGAGAGAGAGGGGGGACATGATTGAAACATATAAATACTTTTTGGTGAGAAACAGAGTGCAAGTAGATATAATCTTCCAAATAAAAGCATACTTTAAGGCTAGGGGCCACAACATGAAGCTGGGAGGGAGGCTCAGGGGGAATGTGAGGAAATACTTTTTCACAGAAAGGGTGGTGGATAAATGGAACAGGCTGCCACTTGAGCTGGTGGGCACAGAAATGGTTACAGGCTTCAAGAGGTCATAGAACACACACATGTGGAGCTTGACAATGCAACAAGTGAGGACATTACTCTAATTGAGAGATCACAGGTGCACAAAAAGCACTAAAGATAGTGTAGATCCTGTAGATAGTGTACTTACACTATCTACACTATCTACAGGAGGGACAGAGAGGGTAAAAGCTAGGCACTCGGGACAATCAGGCAACTGAAGCAACAAGCAGCTCACCTGAGTAGCTGAGGAAGCCAAATCTCCAGCCTGATAACTTTCGAGGAAGCTCCCCCCCCCAAGCTAGGCACTCGGGACAATCAAGCAACTGAAGCAACAAGCAGCTCACCTGAGTAGCTGAGGAAGCCAAATCTCCAGCCTAATAACTTTTGAGGTAAAGAGAGCCTCTTCTCTTCGTCTGGACGCCTGCAGAGGGGTGCTACCTGATGAACACTTATATTTTATGAACTTTGTTCCTGTTCACCACTGGGTGGGCTTGTTATTTGCTTCTCTTTGTGCTAGTAATGCTGAAGTGTAAAGCTAGTGACTCACTGGTTTTTCTAGAGTTGCCTTGCTGATTTCATCTTAAAGCCAGATATACCAAGCAGCTAATATAGATCAGACTTGTTTAATATGGTGGTATTTGGAGCTATTTTGCTGATTACATCTTAAAGCCAGATATACCAAGCAGCTAATATAGATCAGACTTGTTTAATATGGTGGTACTGAGCTAATTGTGCTTGTAATCTGAAGGCATTAGGTTAGCTGGGTCCTAGTGTGACCTCATTCTGGAATAGCCCTGTTTGCTTAGAGTGGAGCTCCTTTGTGTAAGTCACAACATATTCTCCCACTGCATAGTAATGAGAGGCTTTGTTTTCTCCACTACATAGGCAGCCCCCAAGCTAGGCACTCGGGACAATCAAGCAACTGAAGCAACAAGCAGCTCACCTGAGTAGCTGAGGAAGCCAAATCTCCAGCCTGATAACTTTCGAGGTAAAGAGAGCCTCTTCTCTTCGTCTGGACGCCTGCAGAGGGTGCTAGCCCGATGGCACTGCGCCATCTGCCCCGCCTCCCAACCACCCTCCCACCCTGGGAGGGGTCAATTTAATTATCCACCCTGACATCACATCTGGTGACATCACGTCCTGTTGCCCAGAACCTATCTCCCCACTTTCCTATTTGCAGGTTATACCTGCTGGCCACTAGAGGGACCTATGTTCCCTCACTACTTCCTACTCCTACCTGTACAGCACTACTTCCCTGGGATCTTGCTCACTACAATGTATTGGCCCTGCCTCACGCTCTTCCTGTGCCTATCCCCACTAGCAGTGCACTTACCCACTTACCCATCTGCCAGTCCACACTGTGCCCTGGCACCCCTCCCTCCCCTTGCTCCTGAACCTCCTCTCCTGCCCCTTGGGACCTCTGTGTGTCCCCGTCCTCCCTTCCCTCCCCATAGCTTTCTCTTCACCTCAGGCACATCTGAGTGTCTTCTTATTCTTGCTTTCCCCTCCTGTACCTCCCTGCCCACCCCCTGCTCCCTTAGCCTCCCCTCCCACCTTCTCATGTCAATCGTAGGAAAACCTCTCACCATCTCCCAGCAAGGTGTTAGTCATGCTACTACTCCTGTCAGGGAACATTCATCCAAACCTGGCCGGTTCCCAGGAGCTCCCCAACTCACACCACAGGCCTATGCATGGTCTCCATGAATATCTGTAGCCTTCTAAAAAAGTTTGACTCACTACAATGCCTGGTCACATCAATTAACCCTGATGTCATCACCCTGGTTGAGACTTGGCTGTCGAAATCCTCCCCCCTACTCCCTAGTCTCCCTTCCTGGTTTCACCCTTTTCCGGTCCGACCGTGTTGGGAGACGGGGCGGTGACTGCGCTATTTATGTCAAGGAATCTCTCCCTGTACTAGCCCTGCCTGCTCCCATCCTTGACTCCAGAGCCCAGGCGCTTACGCTGAAACTAACCCCTGACCCTTTAAAGGGACCCCTTTATCTGACTACTGCATACGTGCCCCCCAGGGACCAAACGCAGGCCATTGCCTCTCTTACAGAATACCTTACTTCTACCTCCTTCTGCTGATCAAATTCTGGTGGGTGACTTAAATGTCAACTGGCTCAGCCCCTCCTCCTCCTCTACCCGAGACTCCTTTTCTGCAATAGACCTAACGCAACTAGTTACCCACCCTACCAGGACTAACCCCAAGAGAGGCTCCAGTACCCTGCTTGATGTGGTACTCACCAACCGTCCTAATCGGATCCCCAATGTACAAGTCCTCCCAGACTCTCTCAGCAATCACTCCCCCATTCTATTCCACTGGTCAACCTCAGTCCCCAACCCATAGCACAGTCCACATGCGCGCGCCTAATACCTGGTGGACTGATAAAACTTAAGGAACTTCTGTCCCAAATTGACTGGTCTCCTATACAGGCAACTCCTGACATCGACACAGCTCTCTCCTTCTTTACCCAAACTTTTAATAATGCCTGTGATATCTTTGCCCCAATGTTGACCCGCCGTTCTAAAAGGAAGAATGCCCCCTGGGTTACCCCAGCTTTGATCCACCAGCTCAAACATAGGGACAACCTATGGCACTGTGCCATTGAGACTGGCCAGCCCAATGACAGGCGGTTATATGCTGCCGCCTGAAACAAGTGCACTCGGGCCATCAGAAAGGCCAAGTCTGAGCACTATCAGTCCTCACTCACTGCCTCATGGGGGAATCCCAGAACCTTCTGGGATAACATTAAACAGTTAAATGGGAGTGCACTCTCCCCCACCCACCCAGATCAACATTAATGGTGTGATCTCCTCAGACCCAGCCCTCATAGCCAACCACCTCAACACCTCATTCACTGACCTTAGCCCTATCCTCCCTACAAATTTTTTTGACCCTCCTCCCCCAGCACCTGCCATAAATCTTTCTCACCCTTATTTTCTCCTCCGCCGTGCTTCTGCCCAAGAACTTAGGCAGCACCTTGTCACTGCCCTCAAGAGTAATAGTACAGGCAGTGACTCCCTGGATCCGTGTATCCTATGGCTGGTCTTAGACACAGTCCTTACCCCAATCACATGCCTCATCAACCACTCTCTTTGCCTGGGGAAGGTTCCAACTGCCTGGAAAGTCGCCACTGTCACCCCTTTCTTTAAAGGTGGTGATAGGACTGTGGCTGGAAACTATCGACTGATCTCCATTCTCTCTCCTCTCTCCAAGGCCTTGGAAAAAGTGGTGGCCTCTCAAATCTCTTACTACCTCTCCACCTACAATGTCCTTTGTCCTGAGCAGCATGGCTCCGGCGGGCCACAGTACCAACACAGCCCTCCTAGAGTTCTCCAACTGTCTCCACTCCTCCTTAGACACTGGTTCTCTGGCTGGTGCTGTCTTCATTGACCTCTCAAGCTTTCAACACTGTCTCCCACCCTCCTTCTTGATGCCCTTAGTCTCTCTGGTTTTGCTGCTGGGCCTATCTCCTGGTGCACCAGTTATCTGCCTGACTGCTCACAGTGTGTAAAATTAATGGGACCTACTCAGACATCTGTCCTATCTTTTCTGGGGTTCCCCAGGGCTCCATTCTGGGCCCCTTACTATTCTCCCTTTACCTTAACACCCTTCCACTCTCTTGCTCGGGGAACATTCTATTGTACGCTGATGATGCAGTCATCTTTGCCTCAAGTCGTAACCCTATTGCCCTCCAGGACTCACTGCAGAAGTCCTTCACTGAAGCAGAGGGCTGGTTCAAGGAACATAGATTGGTGATAAATCTTAAAAAACAAAACATGTTCTTCTCTCATCCCCAAAACAAGTCCTGCAACTTCAAACTCCTCATTCACTCTGGGTCCTCATTCCCACTCAAACAAGTTTGCTCCTATAAATACCTAGGGATCCATTTTGACCCCTCCCTCTCCTTTCATGGACACATCGCTACCCTAGCCACTGCCACTAATATCCGATTGGGCATCTTACATCGGTATAAACACTGCCTCCCCCCCCCGGAGGCTCTTCACCTGCAGTCACCTCCTCTATCCTGTCCCTAGTGGACTATGGACTGCTGGTGTATGGTGCTGCTGATCAGACCGCACTCCATAAAATTCGCACTACTCTGAATAAGGCCTGCAGGTTAATTACTGGAGCACCTAGGATGGCACACACCTGTCTACTGTATGCTAAAGCGCTGGTACTTGATCTCGACGAGCACCTCAAATATCTTACCTGTACCCTTACAAAAAAGACCCTCCTTGGGCTTTCCCCACCAGGATTGACCACCACCATCATACACCGCTCTGTCCCACTAGTTCATACTCGGATCTCTGGGAAAACCTCTCTTGTTATCCCTAGAGCTAGGACCTCTCACAGCCAAAGAGCCTTCAGCTTTAAGGCCCCCTCCTGGTTCAACACACTGCCCCCCTCCATCTCCGAAGCTCCAAATATATCGTGCTTCAAAACTTCCTTACGTAACCACCTTATTAACACCCGATGCTGTAACTGCCGCTAGTCAAAGCCGTACTCAATACTTAAGACAAAGCTTATTACTAAGCTGCTAAGGACAACATAACTCTGGTATTGTTTGCATCCATCCTACCTGTACCAGCTTGTTTGTATCTATGTCTTAATTTACTGTTATACTTATGTGTTGTACTGCTATACTGTGTATTTTGGTTTGTCTTACTGTGACAAGGTACCTTTGTAAATGAGCCTATGGCTCAAAGGTTTTCCAAAATGCTGTTTAAATAAAAAAATTAAAAATGAAAAAGAGGAGGAGGAGTAGCTCTTTACATAAGGGAAGGCATCAAAGCAATAGAACAAAAGGGAAAACAGGGAGGAGAAGAAGCACTGTGGGTAAATTTGGAGACCGGCAATGGCACCACAATCCACACAAGGGTTGTATACAGACCCCCTTCTCAGGGGGAGGAAATGGACAAGGAAATGATAGAAAGTATACTTAGTATGGCAGAAAAAGGGGAGATATTGCTGATGGGCAATCTGAATATGCCAGATGTAAACTGGAGTGCAGTTGCAGCAGCCACTTCGAAGAGTGGGGTTATTCTAGATGCCCTAAAGGGGGCATGCCTTAGACAACTAGTATTGGAGCCCACTCAAGAGGGAGCAATCTTAGACCTGGTTCTCTCAAATGGAGATGAAGAGAGGATCACAGATGTAGAAGTGGGTAGCCATCTGGGAACTAGCGACCATCGAACAGTATGGTTCACAATAAACATAGCAATAGAGTCAAGCCATACAAAGGCAAAAGTACTGGATTTTAGGAGGGATGACTTTGCCAAAATTGGTGAGTGCCTACGGAATGCACTATCAAATGGGCAGGAAGGAGGGGTGGAAGAACAATGGGGAATAATAAAAACTTCCATCACAGAGGTAACAAGCCTTTGTGTGAAGCAAATAAACAAAACTAAACGATGTACGAAACCACTATGGTTCTCAAAGGAAGTGGCAGTGAAGGTTCAAGAGAAAAAGAAAGCTTTCAGGAAGTACAAGGAATCACAGAAGGAGCAGGACAGAGAACTGTATCAGTTAAAGCAAAAGGAAGCTGTGAAGACAGTCAGAACAGCAAAGGCCCAAACTGAGGAAAAGATTGCCAACTCAGTTAAGAAGGGGGATAAAACCTTTTATAGGTAAATCAGGGAGCGAAGGAAGACCAAGGGAGGGATAGTGAGGCTTAATAAGGGGGGGATGGGCAGAGGGTGACTGTGAAAAGGCAGAGATACTAAACAAATATTTTTGCTCAGTATTTACAAAGGAAGAGGGGGAGGTACCTAAAACAAACAGTAGAAACACTCTGGATACAGAAGTTGATACCAGCCCATTTACAGAAGAAAGGGTTCTGAAAGAACTCTTAAAACTGAAGGTGGACAAAGCAATGGGGCCTGATGGGATTCATCCCAGAATTCTAAAAGAACTAAGGGTAGAATTAGTGACACCACTGACTACTCTGTTTCACAATCATGGGAGGATGGGGTGGTACCCAAGGACTGGAGGAGGGCAGATGTGATTCTCCTTCACAAAAAGTGGGAGCAAGGCAGAAGCAGGAAACTACAGACCTGTTAGTTTAACCTCAGTGGTAGGGAAAATGATGGAATCACTTCTGAAGGAAAGAATCTAGAGGTCAGAGGGTCACAGGACCCAAGGCAGCATGGATTCACAGCAGGAAGGTCATGCCAGACAAATCTGATAGATTTCTTTGACTGGGTGACCAAAGTAGTAGATCAGGGAGGGGCTGTGGACATGGCCTACCTAGACTTTAGTAAAGCATTTGACACAGTCCCACACAAAAGATTAATATACAAGCTAGCTAGCCTGGGAGTGGGTCCCAAGATGACAGCCTGGGTAAAAAATTGGCTGGAGAATAGGACACAGAGAGTAATAGTAAATGGAGTCCACTCTGAAGAAAGGGGGGTTACTAGTGGGGTACCACAGGGTTCAGTATTAGATCAGTCCCTTCAATGTCTTTATGTTTACATTGCCGAGGGACTGGAAGGAAAGTATGTCTCTTTGCAGATGACACAAAGATCTGCAACAGAGTTGATGCACAAAGTGGGGTGGAAAGGATGAAAAGGGACTTGGCAAGGTTAGAGGAATGGTCAAATGTATGGCAGCTTAGATTCAATGCTAAGAAGTGCAAGGTAATGCACCTGGGAAACAAAACCCAGGGAAGAGTACACAATCGGGTGAGATACTAACAACAACAAAATGGAAAGGGACCTGGGGGTAGTCATATCAGATGACCTAAAGGTGGGCAAGCAATGTGAGAGGGCAGCAAGGAGGGTGAGGGATACTGGGATGCATAGGAGAGGCATCACCAGTAGAAAACAGGAAGTTATTATCCCTCTGTACAGACAGCTGGTCAGACCCCATCTGGAGTACTGCGTGCAGTTCTGGAGACCCAGCCTTCGCAAAGACATAGACAGGATGGAAGCTGTCCAGAGAGGGCAACTAAAATGGTGCAGGGTCTGCACCGGAAGACATATGAAGAGAGTCTTAAGGAGCTTAATGTGTGTAGCCTTGAGGAAAGGAGGGAGAGGGTGGACATGATAGAAACTTTCAAGTACCTCAAGGGAATCAACAAAGTCCAAGAGGGTAGCATCTTTCAAAAAAAGAGGTGTGCAAGAACAAGGGGGCACAATTTGAAGATAGAGGGGAGGCGGCGCAGAGGTAATTTAAGGAAGTATTTTTTCACAGAGAGGGCTGTGGATGTATGGAACGGCCTTCCAGAGGAGGTCGTGGAGTCAAAAACAGTGGTGGAATTCAAGCATGCATGGGACACTCATAAGGCAATTCTAGAGGGTGGGGGTAGGAAGAAGTAGGCTGCTCGTTAACTAGGATCTGCAGCTTATCCAGTAGGCAGGGAAATGGGCAGACTGGGTGGGCCAAGCGGTCCTTATCTGCCATCAAATTCTATGTTTCTATGTTTCTAAAATGAGCAGACAATGTGGGCCTGTGTGTCCTTATCTGCCGTCAACTTCTATGTTTCTATTTCCTCTGTAACTGCTTATTGTACTTGTACTGTTTTTTTTGTGACTGTGTTTGATCTGCAACCTTTGTAAATGAGCACCTGTGCCCAAAGATATTTTCCAAAGCTTTCAATAAATAAATCAATAAATAAAAATAGTTTGTTAGGCAGTTCAATAAGCAGTCAAGCGATAGATTGTTAGGCAGCTGGGCACGTGCAATGCTCTAAATACACAGTCAATGTTCAGTAAACAGTTGGTTAGGTAGTAGGGCTCCAGACCCACCGTAAACATTTCCATGGCCCAAAAAGAGAGAGAGAACCATGGGGCATGGGTATCTGCTGGAAAAAGAGACCAGCTGCTGATTCTGGGGGTATTACATAAGACTAATTTGCTGTATCTGTATGTACTTTACATGTAAACATATCCTTTGTCCCCTAGAGTTTATAACTTCTGCTTAATACTTTGTGGGGCTTATATAGTAGTAATGAGGTAAGTTGGAAACTAGGAAAATTCACACACAACCTCTGGATTGCAATTATGCTCTCACTCCATCAAGGTGGTCCCCCAGATCAGTACTGGTGCTTTAGCAGAGGAGGAGGAGGAGGAGGGTGAGGACTCCAGACTTGTGTTGCAGGGACCTGACCTGTGAATAGAGGATTTCACTTTCTTGTGACATAATCCTTCACATTTTAAGAGTGCTAAATTTGTCAATACAAAAAGTCACATACCTCTTTTTCTCTAATATGCTTCTTGCTTCAGCACTACACATTTGGAAAGGCTCACTCTGATGGCATATGTGATGCCTTTCTTTCTTTAAAAGCTCCAGAGATTCGTCCCAGGGAAGGAAAACATAAGTGATTTTTTTTTGCTGACATGTCATATGTCACTGAGTTAATTTAGACAGTCAGAAAAGTTTCCTGCTGCAGAAGAGGCTGAAGTGACAATGTACAAAAAACGAAATGAAAAAGTCAGCACTGATGTGTTTTCTTTTGTTTGCTCAGCCTCTCTCTCTCTCTCTCTCTCTCTCACTTTCACTTGCTGTATTATAACACTCTCCTTCTGATTATATAGTCACACTCCATTGTGTTTATACTGTTCAGTTAGATGAGTGCCCCAGGCTTTAAAGCCCCAGCAGTCACAAGTGGCAAAGTGCAGCATTTATGATCCTGTTTTGTCAAGAGATTGAGTCCCCCCCTCCAAAAAAAAAAAAGAAAACTGCAACATTTGCAGGGGCTATAGGCTTCTGAGAGACAGCAAAGGGGATATTTGATATGTAACTAATAGAACATCCCAACATGCTTTGCTGCAGGCATCTGGTGGTAATGTTCCTTCTGCTCCAGAATTAAGGCATTGATACTGAAGCCACTAACATACAAATAATTCATACCTGATAACCAGAGGAAGGGAAATTTCAGAGCAATGCAGACATTTTGGCTGATACTTTTTAAAGGTGCCATTTCTCTCTCATTCATATGGGTATAGTTGATGTTTTATGTAATGCCAAAAGACAGCAGATGGCTACCTCATTAACTGTTGATGTCAGGTAGCACTATAGATGTGTAGATGTACCAAATGGGCATATCTAGATATGACTGAGCTACTCAAAGATGACTGTAGAGGCTCCTTATTGATGCCTGTTTTTTAAGTGAGAAATGAGACTGGATAACAGTGACTTGCACTGTTCTATCACCTCTGAAGTTTTAAAAATGTCATTTCATCTCCAAAGTAAAATGGGCTTGATGGTGTTGATAGGTATTCAAGTGAAAAGGCTGTCAACAGCACATCGTTTGGCACAGCCCGCATTTTGTACTAATGGAATGAGTGTGATGAATGTTGTAGACATTCAGAAAAGATGTTCGAGTGTTTTACCAATAAGGGATATTAGGCTTACCCATAAGTTTAAAAGGAGCTTTAAACACATGATGCATCATGAAATCATTACTAGCTTTACCCAGTCTAATACAGACTGCTAAGAACTGTAAGCACAGAGCACAAGAAAGACAGGCCACGTGGCCATTACTGACAATGGGGCTTGCCACTAAAAGGCAAGCCAGGTTGTCTAATGATCCCTGCCAGGAAGAGGCACAGGAGGGGGATGGGTGGGGGTAGGGGGAGCGTATGGAATATAAGGGGTGGGGCCTGGTGACATCACCTGGCAGGTAAAGTGTAAAATGACAAGGGCATGCCAGAGCCCCAGGGATTGGCTGGGGGTGGAGCCCAAAGGGGGTGCTGACCTGGGCCCTGTAGGGGTATATTGGGCCAGAACTCAGGCAGGACGATCTCTTTTGCTGGGATTTTTCCCACCCTTTCACCCTTATTAAGGAAGGCTCCGGGGGGCATGGTTGGCACAAAGGAAAGAGTTGGAGGGTAGGTTGAGTGCTCTAGGGGCCCTGGGCATAGGGCCAGTGTTTCCGCTGTGGGGAGGCAGCCTTGGGCTAGGGGGCTAGGTCAGAGTTCCCTGGTAGGGAGGGATAAGGATGCTCATGGGAAGTGGAAGAAAGAAAAAGGGGAGTGGGGAGGAAGGGGGAGGGGTAGTATACATGGGCTGGGGACAGGGAACCCAGATGTGGTGGTAAAGCTGGGAGGGGGAAGGTCCCGGCGTCGGATTCAGAAGTGTCTGGGCCTGGAGGGCAAAAGCCCGGGTAGGTGGAAACAGCCTGGTTCTGGTGTGGAGGAGGGGGCCAGATTCACAGTGTCCAGGCCCTGAAAGCCAAGATGGAAGAATGACCAGAAGAAGGACAGAGGCCGGAACCAGAAAGCTTTGAAAGAAATTTGTTATGGAATTGAATTGTGAAATCATAAAAATTTGTTGGTGTAAAATATATCCTTTGTGCCATAAATAAATTTTCCAACGAGCAACCAACAAGTTAAACTGTTGTAGTGTCCATCATTCTTGGGGGGGAGGAGTCAGGGGACAATGGAACACTGAAACTAACCAACATTGTGCTGATCAGCAGTAGCTAAAATGTTTTACACATTTTATGGACTGGCAACCTTTGCTTAACCTTGTAAATATCTAACAGAAAATGCTTATATGAAATCTGTCTAGCATTTCCTCCTTTGTAAATAAAATCTGAGTTATACCTGGTTGCTACAGAATCATCACTGCTTTGCTCATTAGACAATTCTGGAGCAGACTCTGTATGTCCTCTTCCTGTAGATTTGCATTATCTCAACCTTTTAGGATTTCTCAATCACAGTACTGTAGGTATTCTCTTCTACACTTGACTCAGAGCCATAGGACCTATCAACAAGGCCATTGTTTTTTGGTTTTTATTTGAAAACTCAGTAGAACACCGTAATTTGGTCTGCCCGCACACTGGTAAAAACAAAGAATTTCTTGGAATTTGGCATTTTATAGCTGATCAGTAAATCTACTGCACTTGAATTTTTCTAATAATTGCTTCTTGCACTATATTCAGTTTGCTTCACTTGATGCTCTGTTTATTAAACCTTCTTTTATTCTGATTGTTTATATACATAGTAAAAGAATGACAGCAGAATCCTGGTGAAATCCAGAAATTAGATTCACAGTTACTGCTGCACTTCCTGTAATTTCAAATCTTGAAAATAGTATTTCTCTTGCTTTAATCATCATAAATCAGTGACCCTGCCTATCAGTCATTTAGTTTACATGAGTTTTTCTCCAATTGCTCAGTTGAACCAATCATGTACCATTCATGAACAGTGCTTGAACATTAAATGGCTTTCCAACATTCATGATTCTTCATGAACATAAAGGTTCTTTAAAGGTCCATGATAGTGCAAGAAACTTCTCCACTGTACTTTTATGGACTCAGCCTAGCAATATTTTTGGTAACCAGAAATACCCTGCTTTTGTAATATTGGATAGTTCATCAGGCAACCTTGTTTTAGCCATATTCTCAAAATATTTTTTTGCTCTCAATAAAAGCCAAGGTAGTCCTGTTCTACAACTTAGACAGGCACAGTATATTACATGATCATATATTTATTTTACAGTTCCATTTTTGGTCCATCCCGATTATTTTGAATTAGCACAAGTTTTTTCTGGAGCAAATTCTCAGAGGCATGGACCGTATGCTTAATCTGAGAATTTTCCTGCTGCACCTACCTACTTATATATTTTCTGAAAAGGTCAGGTCTGATTAGAAAGCAATAGTCACGAAGGTGACTAAGATCAATTTTGATAGAGTTTTCTGTAGTAGAATATGATGAATTCCAATAACTGAACAAGATATCTGTACATATTTACATAGTGTTGCAATATAAAACCAAAGCATTTGGCATTGCCTAAACCTATTCTGATATGTAATACCAATCTTTCAGCAGGATCATTAATGCAGGGGTGCAACAGTATGCTTAACCAAATCAAGCTATAAAATGACTGAAACTCACCAAAAGCAAAATGTGGCCCACTGTAAGAAACTGCATTACCTTCTCTGGAAGTTGATATGCAGAAAAAGGTTTTCTGAACTATGTATTTCCTTTGTTGCTGTGTTCAGATTTCAAGGTTATTTTTGTTGGCAAATTGAGGGAACCCCTCTTTTACAATTGCAAATGCTAAATACCAATTCATGTGCTACAAAATTCAGTCTCTGCACCACATTCAGCCATCTTGCATATGGATCAAAGAGCACATTTTTTCCCTGCATACTGTACCTCTCAACCTTCTGTCACTGCAGTGAGGGACACAGATACTCAAAATAACTGACAATGAGGGACACGGAGCCTCATGATGAGGGACACATCCTCAAACATAGAGATACAAGCTCCAAACATTGTGGAAACCATTATGTTGACTTCTACAGAGCTTATTTTTGATTTAGCATATTAGAATATTATGAATTTCTGCTTAAAACTCCAAATATATAGCACATTCTCTGTGTGGGCAGTGCGTATTCCATGTGGGATAGAGCAATGTTTAAGGGTAAAATGACGGACGTCCATCGTAATCAGGGACATTTCAGAGTTTGTTTCCCTGCAAAATCTATATAAATTCTGACATCTTACAGAAATCTAGTCAAGACATAACTGACCAAATACCATGAGAAGGTGGGTCTCTCTGCCCTAAAGTTGGTCCATAGAAATAACAGCAAAACTTGTGCATCTGACTGACCTGGAAATGGCATGTTATAAAATGGCCATGAGTATTTGAGGAAAATGACTGGTTCAATGGCCTACGCAACCAGTTTAGTATGTAATATGCTTGTGCAACTGTGTTACTTTGGCTGTTCGTACTCTCTATTCCATGTGGAATTACCACCCTGTCAGGGAGTCAAAGGCAAGGAACCATCAAAGAGGGTTCCACCCCCTAGAGGTGCCATGGGAAGTTTCCCTCGGCTAAAGGTGCCTTTGGAAGAATCCCCAAAAGAAACTCTATCAGAGTCAAAGGAACAGTAACAATCAGTGGCCATGAGGCAGAGAACAGAGTGACAGCAACAGGCAACTTAATAAACATAATTGATATATGCAGGTTAGCAGAATAGCACGGGTACAATGGATTGCCTTGATGACTGCAGATGGCTTTCTAAGAACAGAGGGAACAGCAAGTAGGGACACCATCCACCTCCATCCAACAACGGAACATACCTAAGTAAACTAGGGAATACTTACTAAGGCTAACTAATTATTATGACCAAAGGCATGGAGGACAGAAAAAAAAAACCTTTGAGGAGGAAATCCCTGGGGATCCAAGGCCTAGGTCGCCTTCCATCCAGGCATGGGATAGTTTGTTTAGTGATGGCTCTGCTGTTGCAGTTTTACAACCAAATCAAAGAGGGGTGAAAAATATCCCAATTTGGAGAAAGGCTCTCACACTATCCCTCTAATGGTAATGCCGTGAAGGGTTGCCAGCGAACTCTGCAACACAGTTCCTCCAAGGTGGGAAGAGGAGAGCAATGACTGCTGAGACACTCAGCTGGCTTACCAATCTAAAAACACACCAAGTGAACCAGAGACAGTCATGAGAAGAATAGCGTAGAAGGTTCCTTAGGAAACTGGTGCTGCAGCTAAAGGATAGCAATATATCTTGTACTGTAAAATATCTTGTGTGCAATTCCTTTTCCCCATCTCCCGACTGGTCCTGACTGATCAATGTTATTTCAAACAGATGTCTGGTCTGATCCTGCTTAATAGCTTCAACCAACAGTTTATCATCTATTATGTCCTTTTAATAAGTTGCATAGATTTTCCTTCATAAAGCTGAGTTTTGACCAACTGTTCAATTACAATCATCATTGTATATGCACACTCCATCTGCAGGATCGTTATACAGTATGTTTAAAGTTAAGCACGTACAGTAAATATTTTGAAGCCAATTCTTTTATTTGGCTAATGGATTGTGCTAACCATTATTTACTTAATTATAAGTTTTCTCTTAAAGTTAAGCATTTTGAAACTTCCTCATACCACTGGCTGTCTATATGTCAAGGACCAGTATGCAATTGTATTCTCAATCTTCTGGGTGGTTTATTGCCAAACAGTGGTCATGTTAGTGTTCCACACTCTGGTATGTGCTTGTGGATTTCCTTACTGGTAGAGTAGTATGCCCTGCAACATGGCCTTCTTTTAGAATGCCATGGGAGACTGCTTCCACATGCTGAATAAGGTGAGCACACTGACAAGGTTGGCAGTCATAATATCAGATGTTGATGATACCACAATGACATCAGTCACCAATCCAATTGTGTAGTGCACAGTCTGCTAAGAGCCGCACTCCGCCCCTACAAAGTTGTGGCACCAGCTAAGCATGAAGTGTGCTCATGGACTGGCTGAATCACAGATATTGGTGTCAGTAGAAAGGCTGATCTTTTTCTTTCTTTCTTTCTTTCTTTCTTTCTTTCTTTCTTTCTTTCTTTCTTTCTTTCTTTCTTTCTTTCTTTCTTTCTTTCCCCCTAGCTAACACATTTCTTGAATATCAGTTGGCTAAGGACTAGCATTCTCTCACATTTCCCTATTTTATTAAGCATGGATCTTATTTAACAATGAGGTAGGTGGTTGGAAGGACAAAGGGTGGAGCTAAGTTATGTTCTTTTTCATGTGCTCAACTTCCAAGGCTAAAGGTCTGGCAGCCTTTCTTCATTATGGAACGTGGTGCAAGGATGCCAACTGTAGTTATTACTTAGCTGTTCTTTGTGCAAGAAACACACTACATGGCAGGCTCACCTACTGAGTCCACCAGTGATGCATCTAAAAGCACCACTGGTGGCACACAGAAGATCTTCTGGTAATGGAAAGGCACATTGGCCTATTATTATTGAGATGCGGTCTGTCATGGACCCATTGGGAGGCCACTGGAAGACAATGACAGTGACATGGAATTCTTGAGGGCTTTGCACCAAGAATGGAGTGCACTTGCCAGATGTTGGTTGGGATTTGTTTTGGAGTCAATATGCCATGTCTTGCAGGAGTATCTAGAGTGAGCTGCTTGGGGTCCACACATCATCAATCCTGTGGTGGCTTGGGAGTTTCATAAGACATTGGACAAAGACTTGGTTGATTACAAAATTTTGTCACATCAACTCCCATTAGTTGGCATGACTGATCCAGTGATAAACTGGTTTCTATCATACTTGACAAAGCATGTGCAGCAAGTCTCTATTGGAAATTGTCTATTGGACAAATAAGACATTTATAGAAGGGTTCCACAAGGCTCAATCCTGGGCCCCCTGTTATTTTTGATTTATGTAAATTCTCTTCCACAAATGATTACTAAATGTGAAATATGCCTCTATGTGAATGAGATGGTATCGATTGGTAGAGCTAAGAGCAGAGCTGAACTTCAGGAAGTATTGCAGTCTGATTTTGACAATCCACAATATTAATTCGAGGATTGAAATATGGCTTTAAGTAGGAAAAAAACTCAGGTTATGGAATTTAGGGCCAAAGGTACTAAGTTAACTACAGACAATATATTGGATATATTTACACTAGATAGGCAAAAACTTGAAATGACAACCGTATATAAATATTTGAGAGTTCAATCTGATAATATGCTAACTTTTACAGAACATATTGCTAATACTGTAAGTAAAGTAAATACCAGGTTGGGAGTTCTTCATAGGAAACCTCTTATACTCCCTAAAGACTCAAGGAATAGAATTGTGCAGCAACTTTTGTTACCTGTATTAGAACATGGTAACATAATTTATCAACATGCCACCTTGACACAGTTAAATATATTGGACAAAACATACTATAGAATGGCTCATTTTGTTTTGCAGTGTCATTTTGGCAGCCATCACTGTGGTATGCTAAATCAGTTGGGGTGGGGCTCTCTAGAACTCCGAAGAAGAAAGCAGACTGTGGTGACAGCATTTAAAGAATTTAATGGTAATGGAATCTATTCATCTTGCTCAGATAAACAACCATAGACATAATCTGAAAGAATTAAAAAATAGGTGTCCAATGGTCCCCCTTGTAAAAATCTCATATAGTAAAATGCAACAACACTACTTTTTATCAAAGGTTTGAAATTAACTTGTACCAGAGGTTCAGAATGCTAAGACTTGCATGACTTTTAAAACTAGTGTTGATACTGTATTGATAAATAGCTGTACCTGTTTTGTATGAAATTATATGGGGTCTCTTCTGTCTTGGTACTTACTGTAGTATTGTTGTTTGTAGTATTGTTAATAACTGTTATTTTAAATATTATGTTAATATTTATTGCAAAATATGTGTAACATCATATATTTGAATGCAACCAGCAAAATTTCAGGACAACTTCGTTAAGCAAGGCTTACAGTCCTAAGTGTTTGAGCTTGTTGGAAAATAAAGGATTTTATCTATCTATCTATCTATCTATCTATCTATCTATCTATCTATCTATCTATCTATCTATCTATCTATCTATACACAGGACATAGACAGTTCATACAATGCTGTCACAAAACATTCACAAAACAGTACACCTTAGGGCCACTAAGTTGATTACAGGTAATATGGCTATGTTGGACTACAGAGAAAATGCCTACTGGACGTACACAATTATCATGTGGGCACATAAGTTAAAAAGTAGCTTTAAATAAAAAAAAGAGGGTACATAGGTCATATGAACTTTCCGAATGTTAGGCAAGTACTTGCTTCAATCACATAATGGTTGACTATATATTTAACACCTCTGCACAAACAAAAGTAATTACAACCAAGTGCCCAAGGAGCCCCTCCTCTATGTGGGAACGATCCCTTCACTAATGGCTACTATAAGTGGGGCCCATATTTTTTCGAATTATTGCCTTTTACCCAATGCATATAGTTGTGCTTTTTCATGAGAGAGGCAATTTTTAAGATTGTTCACCCATAGAGCTATAGTAGGTGAATTAGTTGACATACAGGTTTTGGCCACCATTTTTCGAGTATTAATAAGGGATATGGACCACAATGGATTATTACACCTACCCCCAGGATGCCGAGGGTCTGTATCCAGTCGCAGTTCCAATGGAGACTTCGAGGGTCTATTTCCCAGAACCCTGCCCATGATTTGGTGCATAGCATGCCAGAATGGGGCCACTTTAGGACAAAGCAAGGCTAAGTGTATGAAATCTCCCACTTGGTTACCACATTTAGGACATTGGCTCAGCTTTTGGGCATCCATGTCATGCAACCTTTTGGGGGTATAATAGGTCCTGTACATAAAGTTTAGCTGCACCTGCCTTAGTTTGTTGTTACTGGAGCAAAATTGGGAATGCTGGCAAGCCAGTCCCCAGGTTTCAGTGTCAACTGGACACTGGAGGTCAACACTCCACCTGTCCCTAATCACCTCATGGGCTGGACCAAACCAGCCCTTCATAATATTATAAAAAGCTGATAGAGGTTTAGTGCTCAACTGGGGTTTGAATACTGCCTCTTCAAAGGAGAAAGGGGATGCCCATTGCCCAGGTGTCTCAAGGAGATGGCCACATCTTTGCCTGACCGATAGATATACAAAAAAATCACCTGATGGGATCTCCCATTCTTGTCTTGGTGTTGAGAAGCTTTTGATTGCTCCCCACTCGTATGTCTGATTTACCACAGTCAAGCCCCTACGCCTCCAGAAAAGCAATCTCTATCAATTCTACATTGTAGGGGCCCTCTGATTTCACTGTTTGTAGCAGGCTGGCATTTATGGTGGGCTTATTGTAATGACCTATTAATTTATGTACCTTCCTCCAAATTTCCACCAAATTGGCAGTGAAAGGGTTCAAAATATTTGGATGATGATCCGAGGTGAGTACCATCGGCAAAATGTTCCTCCTCAAAGAGACCTTCAACTATTCCTCCTCCAGCCTTAACCAGACTCCACCCCCTCATTGATCCCTCTACTGGAATAAAGGCCAACTGAGCAGCCCAACTATAGCCCAGAAAGTATGGAAGCCCAAGTCCCCCCTCCCTGGCCACAAGCTGAAGGACTGCTCTTTTGAGCCTAGCAGTCTTACCTCTCCATAAGAATTTGTATAATATGGCATTCAGTCTTCTAAAGTGAGCATTAGGGACTTTAACAGAAAGGGATTGATATACATAGAGGCAGTGGGGTAAAATGGACATTTTGACTACCCCCACCTGACCGATCATGGAGAGAGAGGGAGGGCTGTCCAACTATTGCAGTCATCTGATATCCTAGATAAGAGGGGCTTGTAATTCAGTGTCTATAAAGAGCTTAGTTTTGCAGAAATTATGACACCAAGGTATTTAATACTTTTGACCATCTGTAAACCCCCTAGGTTAGAAATCAATAGCTCAATGTCATTTAAGCCTATGGGCAGTAATTCACGTTTTTGACCAGTTGATCTTGTGGCCAGACAAGCTTCCATATTCGTTCATTAACTGGTGGACTGGGGCAAATCTTTGGCTGGGCACTGCAAATATAATAGCAGGTCATCAGCTTAGAGCCCTATTTTATGTTCCTTTCCTCCTCCCCTGAAGCCCTGAATTTCCCCCTGATGTCTCAGAGCAGCTGCCAGAGGCTCCAAGGATGGCACATGTAGCAGGGGCAACAGAGGGCATCCCTGTTGGGTACCTCTGCCTAGAGAGAACAGAAGTGTGATAGTGCCATTGACTGCAATTTGGGCTCAGGAGCTGTTGAATAGAGCCCCAACCCATGAACGGTAGTGTGGACCTATTTCAATCCTTTTGAGAGTTTCAAAGAGGTACCCCAACTCCACATGGTCAAATGCATTCTTGGCATCAAGGGCAAGCACCGCAGCTCCATGTTTCTGCCTGTTCCCTCCCCAATTGTGAATAACATCCAAGGTGCACCGAATATTGTGTTTCCCTTGGTATCCCTGGACAAAACCAGCTTGGTCCATATGTACCATGGAGGGGAGCACCAGGTCCAGTCCAGAGGCTAGCACTTTAGCTAATTTTTTTATAATCAGCTGTTAGTAAAGAGATTGGTCATTAAGAGGTATACCAAGCAGGATACTTCCCAGGTTTGGGGAGAACAGTGATCATTTCAGACTGCGTGGAAGGGGGCAGCTCACCTCTAAGCCTCCCTCAGCATATCATGAAGTGGGTCTATTAATTCTCAGGAGAAGGCTTTAAAAAATCAATAGGTGGAGGAATGAGGAATGTCGGACCCATGGAGGAAGAATAATCCCAAAGGGAGGGACTATTCTTTTTACTCCACAGTCCATCGTACTCACAGCAGACTAGACTTCTGGCTAGTCAACTATGTGGCAGCACCTGGGATTCTGGACACCTCGACTGATAGCATAATAATTTCTGACCATGCCCCTGTGTCCATTACCTTTCTCTCACCCAGCCAAGGTGTGCCAGCTACCAGATGGAGATGCAACCTGCTACTGATCCAGGACAAAACTTTTTAATCTTTCATAACGGAAGAGACTCATTTGTTCTTCTCCCTTAATATGACAGATGAAGTCTCATCCTCCACAGTTTGATAGGTCTTTAAGGCTGTTATCCAGGGGAGAATTATTTCTTACACGGCTGCCAAAAATAATGCCCAGGCTGCATTGGTGTGCCATTTGCAGGAAGAATTCATGAACTTAGAGAAGCAGTTTAAGCTTACCGCCCAATGCCCACTAAAATCTCCCCTATTGCCCAAAATCACAGGCCTGAAATATCAGATCAACTCTCTGCTACACAAAAAGGGAGAATGGCAGCTGCTTTGGGCTACACATAAATCATGGGAGGTAGGGGACAAAGGGGGAAAATTATTAGCTTACCAGCTATGCAAGCAGCAGGCCTCATCCAGAATATTAGCATTGAGAAATAAAGAGGGCAATGTAGTAGCTACACCCCAGGATATTAATGATACAATGCAAGCTTACTACCAGAAGCTCTATCAGTCCCAATCCACGTTGACACCAGAGGAACTATCTGCACATATGTCAGAATTTTGCAAGGGGATTTCCCTTCCAAAACTCTCACAAATGGACTGCAGTGCTCTAGATGCCCCCATCTCCCCTCAGGAGCACCATTCAGCCCTTTGCCAAATGGCAATGAGTAAATCCCCAGGACCAGATGGCATGACAGTGGAGCTCTATCAAATTCTGGACAAAGGCATCACTGCTCCACTTCTATGAGCTCTCTTAGAAGCCCAGGCAATGGTCTTACTCCCTCCCACAATGAAGGAAGCCTTAGGGACACTGATTCCCAAAAAATCCTCGGATGCATTAGACTGTGCTGACTTCCAGGCCCATCTCCTTGTTGTCTGTAGACACCAAAATACTGGCCAAAGTGCTTGCTAACAGGATGAATCAGGTGCTCCACAGGTTGATACACCTGCACAATCTGGCTTCTCCAAGGGCAGGTCTGGAGCAGACAATCTCTGCCTAGTCCTAAATTTTAAATGGATAGTGCTCCACTCTAAGACGCCAATGGCTGCATTAGCAATCAACTTTTCAAAGGTGTTTGATTCCCTGGAGTGGAATTATCTCCATGAGGTTCTCACCCTATCTGGCTTTGGTATCCACTTCTGTACATGGGTCTGCACCCTATACCACCTACCAACAGCCAGGATTGTCACCAATCCCAACACCTCTTCCCCATTTCCCCTACAATGGGGAACTAGGCAAGGGTGTCCTCTCTCCCCTCTACTATTTCTTATAGCCCTTGACCCTTTGATCGGTAAACTCATCGATACCCCCAACATTTCAGGTATCCCTGTTAAACAAAAGACATTCCTAGTCAATGCTTATGCAGACAATATGCTGCTTACAATGTCCAACCCAGAAGTATCTCTCCCCCCAGTCTTAAACATGCTACGACAATATGCCCATATCTCTGGCTTAGTAATAAACCAAAAAAAGACAATCCTCTCTCCACTGAATGCCAAATGTAGTAGAGACTACCTGAAGGGCACTGACATTTCCTGGGCCCCCCAAAGGTTCTCCTATCTGGGGATTTATATATCTGCAGCATGGAGTGACCTTGAGAAAGCAAATTTCTCCCCACTCTTAATGACCCTGACAGCTGAAGTTCAACACTGGTGTAAGCTTCAATTAACCATAAAGGGCAAAGTTGAAGCTACTCACATGTTTATCTTACCACGAGTCTCGTATTTGTTAAATAACCTTCCAATCACTCTCTCCAATAAGTTGTTTTGCTCTTTAGACAAACTTCTCTCCTCTTTTCTCTGGGAAGGTAAAGAAGCACGCTGGGGACGAGCGAAACTACGGGCTTATTGGACCAAAGAGGGGCTGGGCTTACCCTAGTTCCAGGGGTATTACCTAGTCTTTCGAATGGCCCAAGCCATCACATGGTTTGTCTCCCCAACCCCCTGCCCTCCACAATGGGTCAGTCTGGAAGTCACCCTGGTGGCGGACTATTCCTTGTTTGCCTTACTTGCAAGCAAGAAAGCCTGGGGCAACAGCTGACTCCTATAATGATAGAAACTTGCAATACATGGAACCGAGCAATGACCATCACTGGCATACCAGGGATGGCTAGATGCCCCCAGGTTCGGTATGCTCCCCTTCGGCACAGCAGGCTTATCATGGTGGATCATGAACCACTATTCTGGCCAAGTTGGGACAGTAAAGGGATCCATACAGTGGGTGATCTCCTCCTCCTTCCACACAGCAAAACGCTCAAGTCCTTTGAACAATTACAAAACAGTTCTGATCTACCCAAATGGGACTTTTGGCACTATCTCCAGATAAGGAGCGCACTCCAAGCTCTACTGACCAAACCTATGGACGAGTTAACATGGGGGTGACTAAATTCACTTCATAAGATGTAACAGGGACCAGGCTTGGTTGGCACCTTCTATAGGGTATTAAGAGATGCTCAGCTGGACACCACCACTATCTGTTGGATGGCATGGGAAAATGAACTCCAGAGCCCAATTTCTCAGCAGAAATGGTCTGCCTACTTAAAGGCAGCGTGCACAATGTACGAGGATGCCAGGAGCCAAATTATACAGTTGAAAATCCTCCTCAGATGGTACAAAACACTCTCCTTTCTGGCCAAAATAAAAGTCCTGAGACACGATAAATGCTGAAGATGCCAGTCCTCACCGGCACACTTACTTCACATCCTGTGGGCATGCCCTGTACTTCAAGTTTTCTGGTCCACAGTCCTGAAGGACTGCTCCAGAATTGTAGGTAAGCCCATACTCGTATCTCAGAACTTTTTGGTGTTAGGAGATGACTCCTCCCTACAACCCTTTCAGGGGCCGCTCATAGCATGGACCATGACTATGATTATGGAAGTGAAAAGGGCCATTCTGATGAAATGGAGACAACCCACTGCCCCCATGGCCTCTACCTGGAGGGCAGCCATGTCTAGACTGGCAATTTTTGAGAAGTGCACAGCAGTGGGGAAAGGGAGTCTTCTAAGATATCATATGAAATGGGATGCATATTTGTATTCCCACATATGTATGGTCCCTCCTACCCCTCCAGCCAATCCTCCATTGGGATAATACTCTCCCCTCCCTCCTTTTTTCAGATACCACCCAAATTACTTTAGGACACACTGGAGCTCTCACCCCACTCTCAGGTATTTCTGTACCTTTTCTACTTAATCTACTCTCTATTCTCAGTTATGGGACTGCTGTAAGCACTCAAGTTTGTGAAATTGGCATAGAGTATAGTAATCCTACCTCTGAAGTAATGCTTCTTCTAGCCAAGAACTGTTAAATGTATATCAACACTATTCATAGAATTACTAACATAAATAGAATGACTAGCTACATCTAGATAGATAAAACTCTCTTGCCAGATAATTACTGCGTAAGGAATTAGACTGCTTACTGACTAGCCTGACACTAGAAATGTACTAATGTTCAGATGTACATGTTGCTTTATAACCTGTTGTGATATATGTCAAAAGATATGATGTATACAAAATGAGAAAATTAAATCAAATCTTAAATGATAAAAAAAATCAATAGGCAGCCCATCAGAACCTGGGGCTTTTCCTCCCTTGAGAGCGCCAATTGCTTTAAGGACTTTCAAGTTTATGTGCTATCTCTTCATCCATTGTGGCGATGGGGGCATGGTCAAAGAAACTGTCATATTCCCTTTCCTAGGGAGCCACCTCGGAGGTGTATAGCTTGCTATAAAAAGAGTTAAAGGCATTGCCAATGGCTCCTTGTTCCTGCACTAGGTTACCCTTTGCATCATAAAGCTGTGTTACTGTTCTCTTGCCCTCTTTGTATAGCAGTTGCCATGCCAACAGCTTGCCCCTTCTGTCACCATCGAAGTAGGACCCTGCTTGTGTGAGAAGTATTGCCCTTTCTAACCTAGCACTATTCAGTAGGTTATACTGCCATTTTAATTTCTGAACTACCCTATAAAGAGCCATTGTGGGTCCTTGCTTATGGGCTACTTCACATGCTTCTATTTTTTCCCTTAGATGGCTCTTCTCCCACTCCCCCACTCACCTTTGATGGGCTGAGAAGGCTATAGACTGACCACGTACAAAGGCCTTCAAAGCTTCCCATCTGCAACCATGAGAGGTGGTCCCTCTTCTGTCAAAATGCAGGAATTCTTTAAGATGGTCAGTCATAGCTGAAATGTACTCCAGATTTTTTAAGAGTAGAGGGTCCAGCCTCCATTGGTTTACCCCTGGTGCGGTGCCACAAGGAGCCAGCTCCAAAGTTAGCGAGGCATGGTCCAAGATCATAATGGCAGAATAGTAAGCAGCGTTCGTGAGCGATAGAAGAGAAGGATTAAGCAGAATCCTATCTAGCTGGGAGTAGGATTGGTGGGCATGGGAGTAGAAGCTGTAGTCATGTCCCATGGGGTTTCTATGCCTCCAGATATCCACTGAATTTAACTCGCATTCCAATTCTGCCAGGGCCTTCGCATTCTTAGAAAGATAGGTATGGGCTATGTTGGAGCGGTCCAGGACGGTGTCAAGTACGCAATTAAAGTCACCAACTAGGATCCATGGACCCCATTTTGCCATATCCAATACTAGGCATTGAAAAAAGCCTGGGTCATCAACATTCAGGGCATACACTGAGCTGACTGTAATGTTGCCAATGTCAGGCAAGAATGCCCTGACCAAGGTGTACCTGCCCCCCCGGTCAAGTATATGCCCCAGAATGTGAGCCCCCAAGCCCCCCAGAAACCATACTGAAGTACCCCGAGCTTTAGGTGAAAAGGCAGAGAGGACCCACTGCCCCACCATAGAGGATCCCGTTTTCAACGCCTCACTGGGAGGCATGTGCGTTTCTTGAAGTAAAACTACCTGCCACTTAGCTCTCTTCACTTCATTTGCCAGACTTTTTCTTTTAAGAATTGACTTTAGTCCATTCACATTCCAGGTGGCAATCTTGATTGGATTAGCCATTATCATTCAGAGTTTTCCAGACAGTTGAGGAGGTAGCTATCTGTACATTGTGGGAAAAAGTCACCCCGTCTCCATTCAAATATAGAACCTGTAGTTGGATCATTAATGGTGAATATGTCCTATAATATATTGTGCACTCCAACACTCTATTTTTCTTATGTATAAACCAAACTAATCTAAACTTAACTAACGCCTGAACTTCGAAAGTGCCCCCCTCACTCCCATCCCTCCCCTCAAACTGGCAAACTGGAAACCGGAGCCGCCCCCCAGAGTTGTCTGCACATATTTTCCCTGTGATCAGTTCCAGCATCCCTCACCCCAACATTTGACCCCCAACCCACCCACCCCCTTCGCAATCCCCTCAACTGATACCTCCACCCCCAACTCCAAAACCTAATTCGCTTGAAGCAATTCCTTGCTTGTTGTTAATTGTTATTAATAACCAACAATTCAAGAAAAAGGGCATATAGTCACTGTGTAGTAGCACTAATGAACTAAAATTCAATTACTGAGGCCTCCTATTTGGGAGGATTATATGCAGAGTAATTCATATAGGCGGCCATTGCACATAATAAAAGTAAACATAGATGAAGAAAACAGTAAATAATCTTGGCCTGTTGTTTAAGCCGACTACACGATTATGAGGAATGCATTATCCAAGGTATGTAAGGCATCCCTGTCTTATGGTAATTCCAGGGGGTCTATGGTCTAGCAGTCTAGCGAATGATGCATCATGTTTTGCTTAGGGCCTGAACTCAGCGGCCCCCTACCATTACCCAAGACCCCAGGCCTGGTCGGAGGGACACACAACACAGAGAATAGGCCCTGAAAATAGTTAGAGGATATTTCCGCAGCGGAAGCTACTGGCCCGGTTTGAAGCAGGAACAATAACACAATTTTCAGCACCAGGTCAGTAAGCCCTTAAAATCAGAAAAGTGGCTCACCCCCAGTAAAAGACAGACACAAGGAGCTTTCAACCGTGTGCATCTCCTCCATGGGCTCACAGTGAACGGGCTTGCTGCTGCTTGCTTTCCTCGTCCCCCACCCATCTTTCCACTACCTTAGGACAGGTAAAATAGATTGAGGGTTGACCCAGTTTGTCTATTTGGAATTTAGCAGGATACATAAAGGCAAAGAATCTACCCAGTTTAAAAAGTCTGGATTTAACGGCATTAAACTTTTGCTGCTGAGATTGCAATTCTCTACTAACCTCTTGGAAGACAGAAACCTTGGTGTTTTGATATGTTATGGGGCCTTTCACCTTAGCTTTGGTTAGGATGTGCTCCTTATCCACATACTGTAGATATTTAATGAGGCAGTGCCTGGGTTTGTCTCCAGGTTTGGGCAGTGGACAAACTCTATGCACGCGTTCAACCTCGAACCCCGCTGCTTCTTGCAACAGGCCCAGGTGCTCTATCAGCCATTTTTGCAATCCTTCCTCTGGTTTGTTGCCCTCAGCACCTTCTGGTTAGTCTACAATTCATAGGTTGGAGTGCCACAATCTGTTTTCCTGGTCATCAACTTTTGCGACCAGCTCCTCCATTGCTTTCTTTAATTTGCTGTGTTCCCCAAAGAACACCTGTAGGGAATCCTCAAGCTCACTAACCCAGTGCTCTAGCTCTGAAATTTGCATTGTATGGTTAGCCAATGTCTCGGATAGCCCAGTGACCACCGATTGCAGGTGAGTGAATTGAGTGATTATGTTTATGAAGCCCACCTTCATCTCGTGCTGCATTTGGGAGAGTGTGTACGGCACCCCTGCCAAGGATCACTCTAGCTCCGACATACTGGCAGTACTGGATGGGTTGGACTGCTCTGTCTGGGATTTGCCAGCACTGTTGTAGGCCTCAGGATCCGGAGTCAGCTCTCTCGATGTAGAGATCGGAAATTTAAGCTTAGCCTGTTTGTTTTTGGATTTATTAGTGGCCATGAGTCTCTGATACCTTCCCTGCTCATTTTTGGGAAATTTGTCAAGGTTAGGAGGCCTATATAGACATTTTCAACATTGTGCTACCAGGAGCTGGCTAAAGCATGTCTGCCATGTATTCTGGCTAGCCACATCCCCCTCTATCTATCTATCTATCTAGCTATCTATCTAGCTTTCTATCTAATGGTACAAGGGGAAAAAGGGAGGAAGCTGCCTTTATCTGGACAGTTCTGCTCCCTGTTTGGCATGAGGAGGGGGTCACATGACCCGGTGCCTAGTTTGAGTGGTTGCGCCACACTCATCAAGCTCCCTGTGACTGCAGCACCACCAGAGATGGATGGACACCTGCTACCTAGTCAGATGATCCCTCTACTCACTCAGGTTTGGGCTCCATCTCAGAGATGTACAATGATCCCTCAATATAGAAGGGGTGTGCTCCTTTGTGGAAAGGATTGTGGTGGTCTGTGGTTGTCTTGGCAAGACTCCCAAGCTGTGTACATCACTCAGATATGTTTGGTTGTTGGTTATTCAATAAACATATGTCTACAGTATTTTCCTCCAAGACATGTGTGGTGTGTATTTTTCCAGGGAAAGGGGATGTAGGGCCTATCAAGACAATATGCAGTCCACCCATGTAAATGAAGCAGAATAAGTTTTTCTGTAGCTCTTCCCCAAAACCTAGTTTGCTGGTAGGTGGGTAGGATTCCTCACCTAGGGTGGAAAGGAGCACAGGAACTGCCTGTGGGGGAGGAACCACTAAGGATACCCACAGAGCCAAAGCATCTGTCTTGGGGGGGAGAAAATGGGGTGCATTTTCCTCAGGTTGAAGATTTCCCACCTGCCCACCCTCATAAAAGCAAGGTTTAGTGTTGGCCAGGTTAGCTAAAGGAACCCTTTGCCACCCTTAAGGGGGACCACAGTAAGAGTTGGGGAGGATTTTTTTTTAAACCATCTTTATTAGTTCATTTCAGGTTTTTAGACATACACACATATATCCCAGGTGAACCCAGGACTCACACTCCCAAAACTGATTGTGAAAACTATGTACAGCCCAAACTATATACATATATACACAGCTAATGGGGTTGACCCTGCATTGCTGTTACAAACTCTAATTGCATCTATATCTTAGGGTAACAATATCAGTGACGTAACTTAACCAACAGAGGTAAAACCCATGAAACAGAAGTATTGTTACCACCTAGAAATATAAAACATAAGCCACAACCTAAATAGCATTATACCCAGGAGGTGGCTCCAAGCTGTGTCCCCTGGAAAGAGAGAGAGTCCAGCCCCACCCCTGAGCCTAAGCAGACCAAAACCCTTATCCTAATACCATTTTACTAATACCAACTCAACCCAAAAGCAATTGTAGATAATACGTCCATTTAGACCTGAAATAAATCCATATAAGACTGTTAATTACTGCTAAGTAGTAATCTCTTGCTAAACACAACCCGACAGACAGGCCTGTGTTTGGGTATTATTAACCTGCAATGAATAGATTGCCTCTAGTGTCGACCATCTTTTATTATATAACCCTTTCCTACCCTCCATATAATTGTGCCTCTTTATTCTTCCCAAAGCCCAAATAAGATCTCTCACCCATTGGTCATAGGTAAAGATATAATCATCCTTCCAATGTTTCAATATAAAAGATTTGACTATCGCTGTCATCAGAGATAGATGGTATTTGGGTGTGGCCCCTGATATTTGCGACAAGTCTCCTAATATGCAAATTTCAGGCAATAAAAATTCTGAGTAATCCAATAATGGGTCCATATGTTGTTTAATTTCGACCCATAAAGGCGATATTTTAGTACATTCCCACATCTCATGTAAGATATCACCTTGTCCCACTCCACATCTAAAACACAGGTCCGTCTGTCTAAGGTGTCTATCACATAGTTTTGTAGGGGTAAAATACATATTAGAAACAACAAAAAATTGCATAATCTTATACTTGAGTATAGGTATATACTTGTTACTCCTCCAGATATTGTTCCAAGCAAGCCTCTGGGGAGCCAATGTTCTGTCCCAATATTTAACCCTTGTTGGAGAGTTCAGGCTAATATAGTCCTATAGTACCTTATACACTTTAGATGGAGAGTTAGATGTAGGATCCACTTCCTTTAGATTGTCCCAGGTAAACGGATTTTCTGATAGGCCCCCTAGCTTTCTCTATACCCCCTCCAGCAATTTGGTAAGTTGCAACCTTTTAAAAAAATGCATTGCATCACACCTACTCAGGAGAACCACCATATTATTCTTTATAACATCCATTAATGTTAGGCCCAGGAGCTGAGCTGACCATCGTTTAGTAATTACTTTACCACCAATCATAAAACTGGGATTGCCCAGCACAGGTTGGTCTTTAATCCTCATTTGATATCTTCTCTGGGCAGGAGTGAGAAATAACCAGGATTGTGTTTTTAAGGTATTTCTCTGAACTAGCAAAAAGAAAAGCCTCTGAAGAGAGGCCTGAGTCTTTTAATTTTTGCCTCTCTATTTGCAACCATATTGGAATATATGACTCTCCCTCCAAGTTTCTAACCCCTCTACTCATAAGCCCTATTTGTCCCGCCACATAATATAGATGAAGATCAGGGACTTTGATCCCCCCATGTTGTGCGGTAAGCACAGGATACTATGTTTTTTTCCTAGGAGGCTTGGAATTCCACAGAAATTCAGATAATAATTTCCTAATTTTTATAAACCATAATTTGGGAAGGCTATATTGGGCTAAGTATATAGGATATAATAACCTAGGCAATAGGTTCATTTTAACTAGTCCCAGTCTAGCTGTAAAGTTCAAAGGAAGCTTATTCCATCTAAGTATGTTCCCTTTAATTGTTAATAGCACCTTGTCCATATTTGTTGCCGCACCATCCTCCATACAAGCTGTAATCCAAATATCCTTTCCATCGCCCAGTGTACCTGCAGTGGTACAAAATCGGCTCTGCATACATGCGGTGACAAAGGGAGAATTTGTCTTTTGCGCAAATTTAATTTATAGTTTGAGACTTTGGAGTATTGCCCTATAGTTTCAACTGTTCTTTTGAAGCTTGAGGCTGGGTTCTGTAAGTGTAGAAGTATATCATCTGCAAAGACCGAAAATTTTAGATCCCTCCCCGCTATTGTTTTTTTTTTTTGCCAAATAACTTTATTTTATAACAAACAACAATTACATTAACCAAAAACAAACCCCCACAAACAATAAACCCCAATACAAACATTATTGCAATGGAATGTATTAAATCACAGCATAATGGAAAAGGGTACACCTCCCAAAACCCCCTCCCCACCCCAGCCCCCACCCTCCCAAACCCCGCAGCTATTCCATGTAGAAAAGGAGAGAGAAAAAAAAGAAACAGTATAGACCAAAGAAGCTTAGCAATCTGTACATTAAACAAATAAATCCATCTTGTCCTAAAGTAGTCTATTAGAAGACCTTTTAAAACACTTTATGTGGAGGAAAAAGAACAGAACAGGGTAGCCTATTCCCATTCTACGTGTGGCTATAGAGAGAGAGAGAGATTGTCACTAACCTCTGAGAAAGTAATAGAAACATCAAGGAATTCCCAACCCCTCTAGTAGCCATATTTATCCTTCAAACACCGAAAAAAACTACCCCAATATCTTTTGAATTTCTCAGTTGATTTAAAAAAACTGGCTACAGCCCTCTCCGCATTTAGAGCACAGAAGAACTCATCCCACCATTCCTTAAAGGAGGGGGTCTTGTCACTGGGCCAATAGCGGAGGAGGAGCAGCTTTGTCACTAAAGCGACCAAAGCCATTTGGTACTTTTGAGCTACCGATGAGATATGGGCAAACATACCAAATATGCAGATGTCTGCATTAAAATAAGCTGAAATATCACAGTAGGGGCTTATCCATGACCTCACCGAGTCCCAGAGTTTAACCGCCTTGGGACACTCCCAAAGTTTATGATAGGTAGTGCCGATAGGGCATCCACAATCCTTACACTCTGGGGAACTAAGTCTATATATCCGAGAAAGTTTAGCCGGAGAAAGATAAAGGTTGTGCAGAATGTTAAACTGAAGACCCCTCAGTCTATCTTGCTTGACACATGCGTATAGATCCAACCAAACCCTAGCCCAGGTCTCTTCAGACCAACCCAAAGATAAATTCACCTCCCAATAATGAGGTATTGGGAGACCCTGAGTCCCTCTTTGCTAAAATTAATTTATATATTTTCAAGCTGCATTGCCAGATGATGCCAAATCTCTCATCTTCCTCAGGAACCCCCAGCCTCTCTTGCACCTTGCCATCCATCAGGAGGGAAGCGAATACACCTTTGAATCTGGTACAGCCACAACCGATCGCTGGGTTCTATCCTAAATTTCACCATCAAAGCAGAAGGCGTAAATAGCTGAACCGCTCTAAAACAAAATCGCTACCCTAGGTTTAGGAAGGAGGTTACCTACACACCTCTTTATCGGCTGGTTGCCAATCAAAGGTTAGGATTCCTTAAAGAGGTTGCATTAGGTCTTTGCAAAGGGATACTCAATAATGAATAAAGCTGATGCAGAGCCTTAATATCCCACCCTAGCGGGGTATCCCTCACTTTAGAGGGAACCTTGGACCACGGAGTATATAGAAAGGATTCCAAGTCTAGATTAATACTCTGGGCAATCAACCGATCTAGCATACACCCTACGGAGGTCGTTGCTGTATCTGACACCCATAAATCTGACCTCGCCGCATGACTAGCCAGGTAATAAATATAGAAGTCCGGCAACTGCAAACCCCCTTCCTTCCTTAGACGAGTAAGTTTCACATAAGCCCTACGAGGGGGTTTACCCTTCCACAAAAAGTCAGCGTAATATTTATAGAGCGGGTTGAAAAAGGATTTGGGAAGGTATACATTAAGATTAAAAAGGGGGTAGAAAATTCTTGGTAAGATCATCATTTTAATTGTGTTAGTTCTCCCCCAAAAAGATAACGGAAGCTTAGTCCACCTTTCCAAATCCTCCTTGATAGATTTAAACAAAGGCTTAAAGTTTAAATCCGCCAAATCAGCCAGATCCTTCGAGATCTGAATGCCCAAATAGGACAGGGATTTGGATTGCCATTGTAGGCCTAAGGAGGAACACCAGCTCTGTTGTAGATGAGGAGATAATGGATAAACTGTGGTTTTGCTCTTGTTCAGTTTATAGCCCGAAAATTCACTAAAACATGAAATAATTTGAAACAGGTGCAGAAGCGATTCTTGACTATTCCGGACATGCATTAATAAGTCATCAGCAAAAGCAGACAGCTTGTACTCAGACTCCCCTATATAAATCCCTTGAACTTGATTGTCTTTCTTAATGGCCCTTATCAGAGGTTCTAAATATAAATTGAATAAATACGGAGAGAGAGGACATCCCTGACGCGTGCCTTCGCAACAAAGGAAAGGCAGCTGAAATCAAGTTATTACATTGAATTCTCGCTGTTGGACATGAGTAGAGGACCCGAATATAGTCCAAGAACTTTCCCGGAATACCAAATTTAGCCAATACCTGAAACATAAAATCCCATTCCATCCTATCAAAAGCTTTCTCTGCGTCTAAAGAAACCAGAGATGCTTCCATGTCTGGACACATAGACGCAGAAATTAAATAAAACAACTTCCTGAAATGATCCGCTGACGAACGACCAGCCACAAATCCAGCCTGCTCCGGGCTCAATAGCCCTAGCCATGAAGCTTTGAATCTGGTAGCCAAGATCTTGGCGTAGATCTTAACGTCAATATTTAGTAATGAAATTGGTCTATAATTACCTACAAAATCCAGTGGTTTCTCAGGTTTAGGTAACAAAATTATTCTCGCCTCAAAAAGGGACGGGTCCTCTATCCCATGATCATGCCAAAAGGCATAGAGTTGCAGCAACAAAGGCACCAGATAATCTTTGAATGTCTTATAAAAAAGAGCTGTAAATCCATCTGGCCCCGGAGCCTTGTCTAACTTTAAAGCATCAACAGTTTCAGAGATCTCCTCATAGGAAAGGGGAGCTTCCATCATCTGACTAAGCTCCTCCGATAATTTAGGAAAAGAAATATTCGCCAAAAACTCCCTCATCTTAGTAGCCCTCTCTGGGAGGGGGTGTACTAAAATATAAATTTTTATAAAAGTCAAAAAATACCTAGTATACCCTCCGGATCCGAAACTATGTTATTCATCCACGGATGTCTTAACGCTGCCACGCACTTAGCCGCAGCCCGTTGCTTCAACTGCCAAGCTAAGATTTTACCCGCTTTACTGCCCTGCCCTATATATGAGGCCTTCAATTTAGAAGCCGAATTCTCGACCCCCTCTTTTAAGGTACTTGCATACCAGGCCCTAAGAGTAGCTAGCTCTTGCTCTTGATCATAAGACCTCGAGTCTTCTCCCATGGCATCCAAGACCTTAACTCTCTAAACAATTAGATAGTAAGTACATGTTTTTCTTTTGCGAGTTGATGCAAGCCTGATCAACTCACCCTCCATATAGCCTTCAAGGCCACCCACGCCTGGTCCACTGCCCTAATTGACCCCCAGTTAGATGTAATTGAATGAGACATGAAGGATCAAAACGGCTTACCAGTTGGGGATCCTTAAACAAACTGTTATTCAAAGACCACGAGTAGGATCTTGTGGAGCAGACAATGGCCGACACCGGAATCTAATGGGAGAGTGATCTGAAATTACCGACTCGATATAGTAGCTTCTGGACAAAGGAAAGAACCTGTTGACAACCAAAAAGAAATCAATTCGAGAATAACTTTTATGAACAGGAGAGTAAAGGTAAACTCTCTAGTAGTAGGATTAATCGCTCTCCATGGGTCTATAAGGCCTAAAGAAGAGGTAAATTCAGCCAATGCCTCTGAGCCGGAGACTGACGTATTCTCTACACCATGAGTTATCAAGACGGTTGGACTGTACCAGATTCCAATCTCCTCCTAAAATTACAGGCCTATCTGCAAGGGCTGTGACCACCGCCAGCTGGGTAAAGAAGGAAGGTGACTCCTGATTTGGGCCATAAATAGACCCCAACACTAAACTAACTCCCCAGCTTCCTGAAACAATAACATATCTGCCATTAGAATCGGAAAAACATCCAGGAAAGAGGAATCCTTCATCACTAGAATAGCTACCCCCTTTGTTTGGGGAAATCCTGCCCCAAAAACCTGACCTACCCATCTTTCTTTAAATAATGGAGCTGGTCAGGGGGCATGTGAGTTTCTTGAAGAAAAACTATTGATGGGTCGAATTGTGCCAAATGGTTTAAAATAATATATTTTTTTTTGTTATCTCTTCCCCCCTTTATATTCCAAGATATAATATTCAGGTTGCTAACCATAAAGGAGCTCTATAAAGGATGCAAACCCAACTGGAAAGTTGCCCACTCCCTTCCCCAATACCCCCCAAATACCAAAGACCTAAAAAAAAAAAACCCTCATTAAGACTCCCACCCCTATCCCAAACCTCTACGTACCAACCACCCGCCTCGGCCGACTCCAACCGCTGGCCCATGGCATGCTCTGAAGGCGGGGCCCCCCCTCATAATGAAAATGATACTGCTTGCCACATTCCCACTAATTTAATGAACCCTGTAAAGCTCCTTAAAGGAACTACCCCTTATTCTATATCCCCATGCATTTTGGATTAAGAAGTCACACAAGCACCCCCTGCACAAAGCCCCCAAAATTACAACAGATAATGTAAACTGAAAGGCTGACATGTGACCGCAACTAGGCCAAATCTTAGCCCTTAAGGCAAGCCCAACGGGAGTGAGCGAATGATGAGACAGAAACAAAGGTCTCATATAGTAATTTACAAAGAAGCCCAAACCCCCCAGTAGCTTACCCACCTATAAGATAGAAACCATAAACCAAAACGAGCAATAGCAATGTTGCAAGTCCCCCCACCATAATAACCATCTTCATTAACTAATAGAAAACTTAGATGCCCACCCATGAATTCTGGCATTAAACCAGGTAAAGGGACCAAACTGATACATCAGCTAAGCAGCGTGAATTGAGCGAGGATTCGGCAGTACAAACAACCCGCCTTAGACCTCATACATCTCGAAACTCTTTATGCCAGAAGTGGCAACATATCAAGAGCCAGAGAACAACGGAAAAAAACCCCGAAAAAAAGAACCGTCAGAAAGCAGACCGGAACTAGACCCGGTCATCGCAGCAACTGACTTGCACTTACATAATCCTTTGGGTCCCTCTGGCGGCTGCTAAGTGATTAAATCGGAGAAACCCCCACTCCCCTAAGGGGCTCATTATAAAACAAATAAATTGCAAATTCTTACAGAACGAGGACCCCAATAACAAATCTAAGGAAAGAAAACAAAGTTAAGGGGAGATAAGGGAACTCCCCACCACCCTAAAGGTCCAGTAATTGTCTCTTGCAGGCACGAACTCGAACATTACAGTCCAGATTCTCTCAAAAGCACTGGAATATGTCCCGACTGTAAATCTCTCAGCCTTTGGGAAATAAATCTGGCAACAGATTTTTAGAGTTTTGCAGCCTCCGCGAATCAAGCGCTTTGTACCATCCTTCAACGTCACTTCTAACCTAGCCGGGTATAACATGCGATGTTTCGCCCTTGCTGCCCAAAGTTTCGAAGTAATGGGGAGAAAAATGGATCGGGCCATCCAAATTTTTAACGTTAGGTCAGGCACCACACGTATTTTTCTGCCCTCCCACAGGATAGCTGGTAGTTTCCTTGCCTCCTTCAAAATATGCTCCCGATCAAGAAAATTGAGGAGCTTGAAGATTACAGGCCTGGGAGGGTCTGTTGGAGGTGGCTTTGCCCTTAAGGCCCGATGGCCTCTTTCAATGACATATTCGGGCCCGTTAGGCGAGGGCCCTACCGTCTTCCTCAGGAACTTTTGCAGGAAAAGAATTGTGTTGGGGCCTTCTTCTCCCTCCGGGAGCCCCAACAGAACAAGATTATTACGACAGTTTCTCCCCTCAAGGTTGTCTAGGCGATCTTCCAATTTAGCCACCGCCCTCTTGCATTCCACCATAGCTGGGCCGAGTTTCTCTGAGCTCCGTTCCAGCGAGGAAATCCTGGCTTCGGCATCTGTGACCCGTCGGGCCAGCTGGGTCAGAGCAGGCTTGAAATCAGCTACCTCCTCTATTAGTTTAAAGGGCGCCTCTTTTATCGTCGATAATTCACTGTACACCGAAGGCGTTGGTCATGGGAGCCGTTGGAGAAGAGCTGCGTCGGGGCCGCTTGCCTCGAGCTCTTGGCTTGGTTCTTCCATCTTTTGCCCGGCAGCCAAAACAAATTTATGCTGTAATGAAGTCTCAGCTTTAAATTAAACTTCTAGCTGGTTTTATTTATCTGAAATGTGGAAAAAAACACCGCGTTTACACCATAGAGGGGAGAACCCCTAGGCAAGCTGCTATTCCTCCAAGTGCATCACGTGACTCCCCTCCCTGCTATTGTAATCCACTTTATGTTAGCATGTTTATTAATAGCACTTAACAGTGGTCCCAGGTATATATTAAACAATATTGGCGAGAGGGAACATCCCTGTCTGGTCCCATTTTCTAAACGAATCTCCTGTGAAAGATATCTATTACATAATACCCTGGCCGTAGGGGCTGCATATAGGTTTTTTTATACCTCTGAGAAGGCCCTCAGGGAAACCCATCCTCTCCATTGTAGCAAATAGAAATGGATGGGAAACCCTGTCAAAGGCCTTCTCCATGTCTAAAGATATCAAGGCTAGAGGTAGATGGGAATCCGCTGCATAACTAAGTATGTGGTGGAGTTTCCTAAGGGCATCATGTGCCCCCCCTACCCAGCAAAAATCCAACCTGTTCGTGACTGATTAAATTTGGAGCAATATTCAATATTCTATTAGCCATAATCCTTGTAAGGATCTTAATATCTTGATTCATCAAGACTATAGGCCTATAACTACCGGGTAAATCTTTAGGCTTGTCTGGGTTTGATAACCAGGGAGATATATGCCTGGTATAGAGGCAGATGACATACCCCTTCTTGCATTATATTACTGAAAAATTCTTTAGGTAGCAGAAGTAAAGTATGGAGATGTGCCTGATAAAACTTAGCCATGAGGCCATCAGGCCCCGGAACTTTGCCAGAAGGCAGAGATTGTACCACATCTATTACCTCAGATTCTCTTATTGGAGCTGCTAACTCTCTAACCTGCTCTGGATCTAGCACTGGTAATGGAATTTCCTCTAGGAACATCCTAATGTACTTCTCCCCAGCAAGATGTCCTGCCTGGTAAATTTCCTTATAATAGGACGCAAATGCATCTGCCATTTTCTGGGGATCTGTTAAAGTTTTTCCAGCATACCATATGGAGGTGATTGTTCTTGTGGCCCCCATTTCCTTAACTCTGGCTGCAAGGAGGCAGCCAGGCACGTCGTCTTGCATTAAATATTTAGCTTGAATCTTTTCTAACCAAAATTCTACTTTACCATACATAATGTCTGCCATTTCCCTTCTTAAACTTTTAAGTTTGGTATCTATTTCCATGGAGTACCCTTTCAAAGGAGCCTGCAATTCTATAGCCCCCAATATAAACTCCTCCTTTGCATGTCTCATTCTACTTCTCTGTGCTGTGAAATCCTGCACTACACCTGCAAACAACATCTTACAGATTGGCCATGCTAAGTTTTCATTCTGAAGCGTAGGCAATTGCTTCTGTATTATCTCTAGGAGGGCTTCCTCCAATTTGCTCTGGACTGAAATCTCAGTCAAAAGAGTATCATTCAGCCTCCGTCTATAAGGCCTAGGGGGAGCAGCTGTTGCTTCCCAAATCAGCTGAATTGGGGAATGATCCTATAAAATTCTACCCCGAGTTATCACCTCCTTAACCTCACAAAGTGCCTCCCTGTTAACCAGAAAAAAATCAATTCTAGATTGACTCTTATGGGCCGCAGAAATGAATGTCATCTTATTGCCCCCTGTAGAATGGGTCAGGAGTGGATCTACCAGGGCCCTGACCTCCAATAATCTATTCATAGAAATCTGAGCCCTAGACAGAGGCCTTCCGGATGGTGGTATCCTATCCTCCCAATTATTTAAACATAGGTTCCAATCCCCTGCCAAAATGAGGGAGTGCGGAGAGAATATAGTAATATCCATCTCCACTGAAGCAAAAAAGTCAGGATTGGAAGGGGTTGGGCCATATATAGAAGCGACTGTAAGCTCTTTACCCAAAATGTTACCAGAGAGGTAGATCCCTCTACTATCCTCCCTTGTAATCACCTGTACTATAGTATATGGACAAGTTTTCCCTACTTAAATCACCACACCCCCCGAGGCCGTTTCCTTACCTACCCCATAAACCTGACCCACCCACGTCTGCTTAAGGAAGCTCAGCTCCTCTGTCAATAAGTGGGTCTCTTGTAGTGCAGCTATGTGAGCCCCCATATGACCAATATGCCTCAAGACTACAATTCTTTTGTGTCTACCCCTGAGACCTTTTACATTCCATGAAATGATTTTAATACATGACATTGGTAAATATAAAAATAATATTTTGTTCCAAACCATCATACTTTGCCTTCTCAAGATCTGCATCTCTCTCTTGCACTTTAATGGAATCTCTCTCTCTCTTTCCAGATCTCATTAACCCCTCCACCCTCCAACCCCTGATCCCTGGATTGTCCTCCCTTCAATCATTGATTCATGGACGAGCCATTTTCTGTGCACCTCCCCAACCCCTCAAATTAAATGAAAAACTCTCAGGACCCTGCCCAAAAATTAAGACATCCAATGCAGCTTGACCTCTCCTCCCCATACCCCTATCTCATTGAATCCCCTCAGAGTCCCTCATCCCCATAAATCACCCCCATTCATACTCAAATTGTGCCCCCCATCAGAGTGATTTCATATATTTTGTCCCTTAAATTCCCTTGTCCCCTAGCTTATTTAGCTAATAGAGGGTTAGTTGAGGGGAGCAGTGCCCATCCCTTTGATCTAATCTAAGAAGAAATCCCAACTTGCAGAATAAATAATATGCTCCAAGCTTTTCCCTCTATCATCCTATTTTGCCAGGACATTGCGCCAACCCCCTTCCCTTCCTTCTATCATTACCCTTCAGGGGTGAATAGTCCCTCAGACCCAGGAGGGTTCCTATAATACCTTGAGAGGAGATGACAGCTTCATTGAATAATTGAGCATTAATCACACCCCTATTCCACTCCTTCATCACACCTTCGGGCGAGAGGTTATCCCCCCTTCCCTTGTCCTAATGATTATGTCTAACTATTCCTGAATATCCTGAACTCTTTTCAAAGTCAACCCCACAGAGAAGGGTCACCTCCTGTTCATTGCACATCTTAAGCTTCATTTCTCCGGCCCACTCTAGCTCCCCCCCCTTCTCCATCTCTAAAACATCAAACATGGTTCCCAAAAAAGAAACAGGATTGTCAATAACCCCTCAACCTATGAAGGTAAATTGCACTCCCTTATGACCCTTTCCAGACCCCCTTCCCCTAGAAACCACCAGGCTCCGGGTTTGGATCCTACCACCTCTTAAGGATATCAATTCCCTTTCGGTCCCGTTCAATCCCCTCTATAACCTAACAATATCAACCATAACATTTTAACCAAATATATTCAACTGTTTCTGGAACACCTGAAAAAGAAAGACAATGTTTGCATTTTCCTTCCACCTCTAAAGTCCCAACTTGTTAAATCATACCAGTCCTCTTCTTGTCTTCAGCAACTCAGGTCGGTAACTTAAACAACTCTGGGAGTTCAAACCGCAGTCCCTCCATGGCGTCACTCACAGTTCGCTACTTTTTCTCCCCAGACTGAAGTCGTACTATCAAAGTCGCGGGATATTACAAATGAAACTTGATTCCAGCAAGATATAACTTCTTTATTTCCAGATACTCCTTTTGTTTCTCCCTAACCAATGGTATTTGATCCTGGAACAGCCAGATAGATGCACCATTCCAATGCAGAGCTTTATTTTGCCTAGCAGTGAAGTGACTTTTCCTTATAATTCAAGAACCGCATTATTAGGACACGAGGTCTTTCACCCAGTGGGGCCATCTCTCTTAAGGCTGTATGTGCTCTTTCCAAGTTGTAAGCCTCACCAAATGGTGTGGGGCCAAGCAATTTAAGCAGGAGATCTTGCAAAAAGGAAACACAGTCAGACCCTTCAGCCCTTTCTGGGAGCCCTGCTAGAATAAGATTATTTCTCCTACTCCTCGATTCTTGATCTTCCATCCGATCCTCAAGCTTTCTAACTTGTTTACGCACTGCAACCAGATTTTGTTCCATAGTGGAAACCTTCCTTTCCTGCGAGGAGTCTCTAGCTTCCACGTCCCCCACCCTCTGAGCCAATGAAAGCGAAGCCAATTTAACTGTAGCAAAATCAACCACCAGCCCTTGTAACATTTGCTTGATTTCTAAAATATCCTCTGTGGTCGAATCAGTACCCCCTTCCTTATCTAGCTGGCCGGTCTGTTCATCTGGCATGGGCGATAGGGGTTTCGGTCTTTTCACCACCAGAGTACGTGCCGCGAGAGGCTCCATGGCTTCCTTTTCCATTCCGATGCTGCAGTTCGGCCTATTACTGATGCCGAAAGTGCAATGTCGGAGAAATATCAGCTTCTTACACTCACTCAGACCCGCCACTTTCTGCAGAGAAATGTAGCCCGAAGCACTTCGCCTACTGAAATAAGGTAGCTCAACTTTTAATAGGGGTGCTGAGAAAGTTTAAAGGCTTAATTATATTAGCAGGACCTAGGAGCAGCACAGAAGATGTCTTCTCATACCAGGCTCATCACGTGATCCAGGGGGAGGAATTTTTCTGTTTTTTCCCCACAGGGTTTTCTTGAGTTTCTTGCCTTCTCCAAAGGGAGTATGAGACTAGGACTGATTTGCATAAATTGTCGCAACCATTTGTAAGTGGGTATGACTTGGAAATTTTGCAAAACAATGGTACAAGGGGAAAAGGAAGGGAGCTGCTTCCATTTGGACAGTTCCCGTTCCCAGTCCACGTGAGGCCAGGAGACATGTGACTTGGTGCCTTGTTTGGGGGGGATCATGGCCAACCTTATCAGGCTTGCCTGCAAGTGTAGCACCACTAGATGTGGTGGACACTTGCCACCTGGCCACATGATCCACTGCTCTCTAAGGTTTGGGTTCCAACTCAGAGAGCTTCATTGGTCTCTCAGCCCACAAAGCATGTGCCCCTTTACAGGAAGGGTTGTGGAGGTCAGAGGTTGACTTGTCCAGACTCTCAAGCCACACACATCACCCAGATGTGTATTGTGGTTGGTTATTTAATAAATGTATGGCTGCGGGAGGACATCCTCTACCAGCCCATGCCTTTTTTTTTTTTAGTTTTAAAACAGCACTTTTAGTCTTTAAAATTCCTTTTTGCAATCCATTTCTGCCAGCAGGTCACTTTTCACCAGATCAGCTGGTGAAAAGGGATTGTGAAAATGGATTTTCAAAGGTCTGCACCATTTTCCCGGGTGTCTAGTGGAACCCCTGATTCCCTTATTAAATTCATTCCTGGGTTTCTAGTGGCCCCCACCTACAGATCGCCCTCCACTGCCACTGTATACATTTAGAAATATTTTCTGACACCAGGATGCCTACCCTTGGTGTTGGAAAATATGCCATTTTTGATGCAGAATCCTGCATCAAACTGCACCCCCATCCCCAACCCCATTCTATTTTTTATAATTTTTGCCAACATCGGGGTGCCCAATCCCCATGATGGCATATATCTTCCCAACCCTCCACTACTGTGGCACATTGGGAAGCCCACCACCAGTGTGCCAAAATAATTAAATTATTGCTACTATATTTCCAACACCAGGATGCACACCCCATTGTCGGTTGCCCCCCCAAGATCATTCTATTTTTGCTGACATTGGGGTGCCCAATCCCAGTGCTGGCATTATGAAGCCTCCCAACCCCAATCACTGTGGAACACTGGGAATCCCACTCACTCACACACAACTACGAAGCCATACTGCAGCCCTCTAGGGCAAGGAACCCTTGTAACAGTAATGTGACACTATCTCAGCAACAGTAGCAACCACAAAAAAAATTCAAGTGTCATAGTAATTTTTGACAGTGAGTTGTCTATGCAACATAAATTGACCAAATCCATATCTTACATCATTTACAAGATATGGGCACTGAAATGCATTGAAAAGGCACCCTTGGAACCCTTGAAACAAGTTTTTGCCAATATCTCCGCAACCCTAGAAGGAAGGAGAAAAATTCCACTGCTGGTGTAACCTATGATTTCCAAACTTGTTTCTGTAAGATAGCTCACCTAACGGTGAGTTAAGCTGTGGGTAGTGAAAACTCTGTATCTCACTTCATTTTCAAGATACGGGCGCCAAAAAGCGTAACGGACACTGCAATGTTATCCTATGGTAAATTTCTCAACTTTGGAATGCTTTAACTTTGGGCCCCTTTAATGTTTTGGCACCAAACCACCAAAAGGTACATCTGTGGGAGGAGGGCTTACTACCCTGCAAATTTCATCCCAAAAGACCCAACCATTCAGTTGCAGGGAGATAGCAAAAATTTGATGTGTTTTTTAAAAATACTTTCATAAATTACGAAAGTTTCACAAAAAGTAGCATTTGTAAAAGTATTTCAACAGTTTCTTTCGTGATTTGCAAAATTATTTTTTCTCTGATGTTTAAAACTGCATTTGATAGGGCTGGCATCCTCAGGACCCGACTAGGTAAACCCAACGTAGAAAACATAGAAACATAGAATTTGATGGCAGATAAGTACCGCTTAGCCCACCTAGTCTGCCCATTTCCCTACCTAACGGATAAGCTGCAGATCCTGGTTAACCAACAGCCTGCTTCCTCTTACCCTCCACTAGAATTGCCTTATGTCTGTCCCATGCATTCATGAATTCCCCCACTGTTTTTGACTCTATGACCTCCTCAGGAAGGCAGTTCCATGCATCTACAACCCTCTCTGTGAAGAAATACTTCCTCACATTACCTTTGAGCCATCCCCCCCTCTTTAAATTGTGTCCCCTTGTTCTTGCACATCTCTTTTTCTGAAAGATGCTACCCTCTTGGACTTTGTTGATTCCCATAAAACATAGAAACATAGATTTTGACAGCAGATAAGGACTGCTTGACCCACCCAGTCTGCCCATTTCCCTACCTAATGGATAAGCTGCAGATCCTAGTTAACCAGCAGCCTACTTCTTCCTACCCCCTTCCCTTAGAATTGCCTTATGACTGTCCCATGCATGCTTGAATTCCACATTTTTTGACTCCACAACCTCCTCCGGAAGGCCGTTCCATGCATCCACAACCCTCTCTGTGAAAAAATACTTCCTTAAATTACCTCTGAGCTGCCCCCCCTCTATCTTCAAATTATGCACCCTTGATCTTGTACACCTCTTTTTTTGAAATGTTGCTACCCTCTTGGACTTTGTTGATTCCCTTGAGGTACTTGAAAGTTTCTATCATGTCCCCCCTCTCCCTCCCTTCCTCGAGGCTATACATATTAAGCTCCTTAAGTCTCTCTTCATATGTCTTCTGGTGCAGACCCTGCACCATTTTAGTTGCCCTCCTCTGGACAGCTTCCATCCTGTCTATGTCTTTGTGGAAATTGGGTCTCCAGAACTGCACGCAGTACTCCAGATGGGGTCTGACCAGCTGTCTGTACAGAGGGATAATAACTTCCTGTTTTCTACTGGTGATGTCTCTCCCTATGCATCCCAGTATCCCCCCAGCCCTTCTTGCTGCCCTTTGCATTGCTTGCCCACCTTTAGGTCATCTGATATGACTACCCCCAGGTCTCTTTCCATTTTTGTTGTTGTTAGTATCTCATCCCCCATTGAGTACTCTTCCCCTAGGTTTTTGTTTCCCAGGTGCATTACTTTGCACTTCTTAGCATTGAATCTAAGCTGCCATACATTTGACCATTCCTCTAACCTTGCCAAGTCCCTTCTCATCCTTTCCACCCCACCTTGTGCATCAACTCTGTAGCATATCTTTGTGTCATCTGCAAAGAGACATAATTTTCCTTTCAGTCCCTCTGCAATGTCGCTTATAAAGACATTGAAGGGGACCTGTCCTAATACTGAACCCTGCGGTACCCCACTAGTAACCCCCCTTTCTTCAGAGTGGACTCCATTTACTATTACTCTCTGTGTCCTATTCTCCAGCCAATTATTTACCCAGGCTGTCATCTCTGGACCCACTTCCAGGCTGGCTAACTTGTATATTAATCTTTTGTGTGGGACTGTGTCAAATGCCTTGCTAAAGCCTAGGCACGCCATGTCCACAGCCCCTCCCTGATCTACTACTTTAGTCACCCAGTCAAAGAAATCTATCAGATTTGTCTGGCATGACCTTCCCGCTTTAAATCCATGCTGCCTAGGGTCCTATGCCCCTCTGGCCTCTAGATACTCAACAATTCTTTCCTTCAGAAGTGATTCCATCATTTTCCCTACCACTGAGGTTAAACTAACAGGTCTGTAGTTTCCTGCTTCTGCCTTGCTCCCACTTTTGTGAAGGGGAATCACAACTGCCCTCCTCCAGTCCTCGGGTACCACCATCCTCCCATGATTTGTTAAAGAGGGTAGTCAGTGGTGTCACTAGTTCTACCCTTAGTTCTTTTAGAATTCTGGGATGAACCCATCAGGCCCATTGCTTTGTCCACCTTCAGTTGTAAGAGTTCTTTCAGAACCCTTTCTTCTGTACATGGCTGGTATCAACTTCTGTATCCAGAGTGCTTCTACTGTTTGTTTTAGGTACCTCCTCTTCCTTTGTAAATACTGAGCAAAAATATTTGTTTAGTATCTCTGCCTTTTCACAGTCACCCTCTGCCCTCCCTCCCTCCCCTTTATTAAGCCTCACTAACACTCCCTTGGTCTTCCTTCACTCCCTGATGTACCTATAAAAGGTTTTATCCCCCTTCTTAACTGAGTTGGCTATCTTTTCCTCGGTTTGGGCCTTTGCTGTTCTGACTGCCTTCCCAGCTTCCTTTTGCTTTAACTGATACAGTTCTCTGTCCTGCTCCTTCTGTGATTCCTTGTACTTCCTGAGCGCTTTCTTTTTCTCTTGAACCTTCACTGCCACTTTCTTTGAGAACCATAGTGGTTTCTTACATCGTTTTGTTTTGTTTATTTGCTTCACACAAAGGCTTGTTTCCTCTGTGATGGCAGTTTTTATTATTCCCCATTGTTCTTCCACCCCTCCTTCCTGCCCATTTACTAGTGCATTCCTAAGGCACTCACCCATTTTGGCAAAGTCAGCCCTCCTAAAGTCCAGTACTTTTGCCTTTGTATGGCTTGACTCTATTGCTGTGTTTACTGTGAACCATACTGTTCGATGGTCGCTAGTTCCCAGATGGCTACCCACTTCTACATCTGTGATCCTCTCTTCATCTCCATTTGAGAGAACCAGGTCTAAGATTGCTCCCTCGAGTGGGCTCCAATACTAGTTGTCTAAGGCATGCCCCTGTTGGGCATCTAGAATAACCCACTCTTAGTGGCTGCTGCAACTGCACTCCAGTTAACATCTGGCATATTCAGATCACCCATCAGCAATATCTCCCCTTTTTCTGCCATTCTAAGTATTCTTTCTATCATTTCCTTGTCCATTTCCTCCCCCTGAGAAGGGGATCTGTATACAACCCTTGTATGGATTGTGGTGCCATTGCCGGTCTCCAAATTTACCCACAGTGCTTCTTCTCCTCCCTATTTTCCCTTTTGTTCTGTTGCTTTGATTCCTTCCCTTATGTAAAGAGCTACTCCTGCTCCTCTTTTACCCTCCCTGTCCTTCCTGTAGATAGTGTATCCTGGTATGTTTATGTCCCAGTCATGGTTTTGTGTGTACCATGTTTCTGTGACTGCCACAATATCCAGATGTTCCTCCTCCATCAAGGCCACTAATTCAGGAAGCTTGTTACTCAGACTATTGGCATTGGTACTCATTGCTCTCCATTTTTTTGATGGCTTTACCTTCTTTTGCAGCATCCCCCACTGACCTTTCTACCTCAGCCTTTTTCTCATTTAGTACTTCTGTTTTGTAGGAGAGGCTGGGATTTTCCTGCTTCTCAGTGCCTCCCCTTGACTAGATTAAAAGCTTGCCAATGAAGCATTTAAACCGATTGCTCAAAGACTTGTTCCCTTCCTGGATAGATGCAGGCCATCCTGCCAGTATAGGCTGGTGTCCCTCAGGTGGAACCCCAGTCCCCAATGAAGCCAAACCCTGTGCTCACACCATTTTTTCAACCATTCATTAAACTGCATGGTGCAAGTACCCTCGCCTCACTCATGCCATTGACAGGCAGCACCTCAGAGAAGGATATTGTGTGTGCTACTTGTCTTAGGCCCCTCCCCAATTCTGCAAAGTCCTTCTGCACTGCTCTAATGTCATGATGAGCCAAGTCATTTGTTCCTAGGTGGACTATGATGTCCAGCTCAGACTCCCGTGCAGCTGTTCTTGTGATCCTGAGGATGCGCTTCCTGTCTCTCCAAGCCATGGCACCAGGCAGGCACCTTACTTCAGTTTTCCCTGCTTCCCCCAGTTCTGTCCCCCTAATAATTGAGTCCCCCACCAGGAGCTGCTTCCTTTCCTTGTGGTGTCCTCTGCCTCCTTCCTGTGAGCCTCCTTGTGACAGTTGTCCTCAGCCTCCTTAGTCTCTTCATGGTGATCCATAGGGGACATGCTCCCCAGAATGGTGTATGGATTGTGGAGTGGAACAACTGACTGGGTGTGCCTCATTTTCCACCATCCTCACCCTCCCTGAGCCCACTGTGGTCCAACTGCTGTGCTTTCTTCACAACCTCTGAGGTAGTGGTGGTGGCTCTGGTGCTCCCTGGATGGGGAGGTTCCCTTCCTACCATCCAGTGTGGCCTGGGGGAAGGTTCCCTTACTACAGTCCAGTGTGGCCTGAAGACGGGCAACTTTCTGCCTCAGGGCAGAGAGTTGTCTGCAAATAGGGCAGCATCTCAGCATCCAGAAAGACTCCCAGAAGACTGCTGCCCCACAGCCATTACATTGCACTTCTCCCACATTTTTTTGTGTGTGTGATTGGTTTGTTATATAGAAATATATATATTATACAATGTGTATGCTTATATTGTCAGTGAAGTGTGCTAGAGAGGATATGACAGTGATATGCACCTTGCACTCTTGAGGAAATGATGCCAGAATCCCAGGTATAAAGAACTATTTCCAGGGGTGGGTGGGGTGAGGGGTGGGAAGGGGTTGGGCCTAAACTGTGCCCTCACAAAACAATCAGCTAAAAGCTCTGACCCACCACTGCAATGAGTGCCTTCCTGTCAGCATGATGCCCTACACAACAATTTGACAGAGAAAATACCCTGCAATCAAACAGAAAAATCTACACATTCAAGTCAGACACAGGTAAACCTCCCCAGCCCCAAAACAGGCCTGGTGGTTTGTGCTCTGAAAGCAGTCAGCCCCAAAATAAGCCAGCTGTGCTTTAAACTCTTCCTGCACTGAAAATCTTAAAAATTGTAACAAACAAACATAAACCTAGATCCACCTCCCTCAGTTGCTTGAAAGACTGTCTTTTCCTGTTTCACACTGCAGGTTTTGCTATGACAACTCCTTAACCACAGTAACTTATTTAAAAATAGTTTAACTATCACAAACTCCTACGCACCAGTAAATTATTTAAAAATAGTTTCTGTCCCAGGCTTCACCTGAGCTCTTTCCTTCTAAGACTGCTTGAAAGGCAGAGTAGAGAAACTTACGAGAGCAAGGGAAAAGGATTAAGACTTATTTTGGCTAAGCAGATTTACTGTGTGGTGTTGTTTTCATTTTTTACTTACAGGGATTGCTACTGTTTGTTGCTAACATTTCATTGCTTTATTTTTCTCTTATTCAAATTGTTGTTGCTGATATACCTTCTGCATTATTACAAGGTGTGCCTACAGGTGTGTGCTAACAGATTACTGTTGTAATCTTCTGATTCAAATTGTCTTTTGCAAGGTATATCTCCTGTTACTGCTTTATTTTTCTCTGTAACAAAGTGTTTCTTACAGGGTATATCTTCTCTGAAATTACTGTATTACAGGTGGAGCTTACATTTTTGTGACTTTTTTATCATTGGGCTAAGCAAAATTACTGTTTGACACTGTGTTTTATTTTATTCTTGTTTTTTTTTGTTTGTTGAAAAGGTTTGTTGTCTCAGAGGTGTTTCAGTCCTTCACATTGAAGGAGCTAATTGCTTTTCTCCCACAGCTCTTCCAAAGGATTAGGTGTGTATGTGGGGTGGAGCTGGTAAACTGTCAGTAATTTCCAACAGAAAGAAGGGTTAAAAAGTCAGGTTAGTTGATATCTTGGAGGTAGAAGACTTTGTTTGCTGGCCAGGGCACCTAGATTTACCTGAGCTCTTTCCTTCTAAGACTGCTTGAAAGGCAGAGTAGAGAAACTTATGACAGCAAGGGAAAAGAATTAAGACTTATTTTGGCTAAGCAGATTTACTGTGTGGTGGTGTTTTTATTTTTTACTCACAGGGATTGCTACTGTTTGTTGCTAACATTTCATTGCTTTATTTTTCTCTGTAGCAAAGTGTTTCTTACAGCGTATATCTTTTCTGAAATTATTACTGGTGGTGCTTTACAGGTTTTACAGTTTTATCTAACATAAGGATAAGCTTTCAGGGTTACTGCATTTGTTGTTGACTGTTTCTGCTCTTTTCTCCTTGTTCTTTCATCCGTGGTTCTTCTTTTTCGGCAGGGGAAGGGCCCAGCCACCCACTCCCATCCCCAACCACCCCACACTACACTCCTTTTATAGGGTACCACAGTTGTGATATTTCCTGTGTCAGAGAAGGAAGGGGTGGATCAGTGGGGCCTCCACAAGGTGGGCTCATTTACAGGGGCACTAGTATTTTAACTTGTTATAACAAGTTAAACAAAACACAATCAAACCATTACTTGCATTTATTTTCCTTTTTTTTCCTTCTAATTACTCTGACTAGGTTATAAACCCAGCAACTTATCTGGAATGGATATCCTTAACTGCAGGTACTGTAGAACAATTTTCAGAAGGACAGTCTTACAGGATTTAGGACACTGTCCTACATGCTGGGACTTTGAAGATCTTAGGGCTCAGCTCCGGGCAGCATGGGCAGAGATTGCATGCCTCAAATTTCATATTCAAGAGAAAATACATTATAAGAACCACCCGCCACTTCCTCAGCATCCAATATAAAAACCTCGACTTCAGAGGGTAGTTGGTCCAGGAGGTTGGCAGGTGGTTAGGAGGGGCAAATCGGGTGCCTCATCACTCTCTGCTTTCCAACATATTACTTCCAAAAACCATATAAACACTACAAACAGGTATCTGCCTCTATCTCTGAAATCAAACAAAGAGGCAGCAGACACTGCAGAGCAGGACACTGCAGCACAGGAGCTAGCACAATAAAACTCACCCAAATCAGGAACCAAAACAAAAAAAAGCAAAAAGGAAATCCAAAAAAGTCTGATCATAGGAGACTCCATGATTCAGGGAGTTGATACCCATCTCCAGCCAGGGGTAATGGTCAGATGTCTCCCAGGTACATCAGCATGGAGAGACACTGACCGCATTGCTAAAATTGTTCACAAAGCAGGACAAAACATTGATGTCCTAGTACACATAGGGACTAATGATCTCACCAGCCGGTCAGTTGTGGAGACCAAGGAACACCTGACCAGGCTGGGTGACAAACTATCATCTATTTTATCTGGCATCTCCTTCTCTGAGATCCTGCCAGTCTGGGAGAGGGGAGCAGATGGATGGAAGGTCAGAGAAGGGGAGATAGGGGAGCTAAACACGTGGCACAAGGGCTGGTGCCAGGAAAAAGGACACAGATTTGTAGGGAACTGGCAACAGTTCTGGGAGTGAAAGTTCTTTAAATTTGATGGACTGCATCTGACTAAGGAGGGAGTCAGTGCATTGGGACAGAAGTTTGACATCTTTTGCAGAATATTTAAACTAACAAATGGGGAGAGGGGTGCAGCACCCCATACGTCGAATGGGAAGAACACCCCTCTCCCTTCAGCTAGTGGTGAAACAGGGATTCAGCATGTTTGCAGTTCATTTGCATCACAAGGTAAGAAAAAAGGTTTGTCTCCCCATACGATGCACAGGGGTAATGCCAAACCTCACCCAACAACTAACACAGCAAAATCTGGCCAATGGAAAATCATGTACACAAATGCTTACAGCCTGGGAAATAAGATCCCAGACCTGCAGGCAATAATGTCAGAGGCTAAACTGGACATAGTACAATTAATGAGATGTGGTTTACCAGTAACCACACTTGGGAGACTTCAGTACCTGGCTATGTATTGTTCAGAAGAGACCAAGGTGCAAAAGGGGAGGAGTGGCCCTGTATGTCAATGAAAATATCAAAGCTACAGAAATTCAGAATACACATAAGGAGCCAGAAGAACTGTGGGTCACCCTAGAAACAGGAAATGGGACAGCCATAAGAACTGGGGTTGTCTACAGGCCCCCAGACCAGGGGGAGGACATAGACACATTACTGTTAGAAGATATACAAAACATGACAGCTAAAGGGGAGGTTCTGATAATGGGAGACTTCAAAATGCCGGATACAGATTGGTCAATACCAGCAGGAACATCTGCCAGAATTAGACACATAGTGGATTCCCTACAGGGGAGGGCCTCAAACAACTGGTACAGCAACCCACAAGAGACAGGGCTATCCTAGATCTAGTACTGACTAACAAGGATGGGATCACAGATCTCCAGGTAAAAGGTCACCTGGGGGCCAGTGACCATCACATGGTATGGTTCAATTTGGCTACTACATCTAAATCATCCCATTCCAAGGCAAAAATATGGGACTTCAGAGGAGCTGACTTTGATAAGATGGCCAACAGAGTTAAGCTAGCCCTGGCAAAAGAAACACAGGTGAGGGGTACAGGTAAAGTGGGCAAGCATTAAGGATGCAATACTTGAAGCAACATCCCATTGTGTTAGACAGAAAAGAAGTGCAAAAGAAGAAGGAAACCACTTTGGTTCTCAAATACAGTAGCAGAAAGGTCAGAGCCAAAAGCTGGCCTTTCAGGAAATATAAGGAACACAGCAGGATGAAGATAGGAGGCATACCAAACTGCCCTAAGGGAAGCAGGGAAGGCAGTAAGGCAGGCAAAGTCCCAAACTGAAGAAACACTAGCACGAACAGTAAAGAAGGTGACAAGACTTTCTATAGATACATTAATGAAAGGAGAAAGTCCAGAGGGGTATTGCTAAGCTTAATGGAGAAAAGGAGCATGTGAGGAGGAGGACCCTGTAAAGGCATCTATCCTAAATAGATACTTTTGCTCAGTATTTACTGAAGAGAAGGTAGGGCAGGGCCCACAGCTTAGCATCATGGACACAGTGGGGAGGGAGGTGAGCACTACTCCCTTCACAAAAGAAAGGGTCCTACAAGAGATTGCTAAGCTCAGGGTGGATAAGGCAATGGGACCTGATGGCATACATCCCAGGGTACTTAAGTAGCTAAAGGTGGAACTAGCAGAGCCATTAGCAGAACTGTTTAGTGAGTCTCTGAGCAAAGGAGAGGTCCCAGAAGACTGGAGAAGGGCTCATGTGATCCCGCTCTACAAGAATGGTAGCAGGTAGGAGGCGGGGAACTACAGACCAGTCAGTCTTACCTCAGTAGTGGGCAAGATTATGGAGGCACTCCTTAAGGAAAGGATAGTGCAACACCTGGAATCCATAGGGGCACAGGATCCAAGACGGCATGGGTTTACAAAAGAAAGGTTCTGTCAAACTAATCTCATAGATTTCTTTGACTGGGTAACCAGAGTGGTGGACCAAGGGGGGAGCAGTTGATGTCGCCTACCTTGACTTCAGCAAAGCTTTTGACACTGTTCCACATTGAAGATTGATAAATAAGCTGGGTAGGCTCCGGGGTGGGTCAGAAGTTGGTCAACTGGGTGGAAAACTGGTTGATGGGCAGAAAACAGAGAGTGGTGGTAAATGGTATACAGTCAGAAGAGATGCAAGTCACAAGTGGGGTACCTCAGGGATCAGTTCTGGGGCCAGTCCTTTTCAACATCTTCATTAGTGACCTTGCAGATGGACTAGAGGGTAAGTCTTGTCTGTTTGCAGATGACACCAAGATCTGCAACAGAGTAGATGATCCAGATGGGGTGAGCAGAATGAGAAGAGATCTGGATAAACTAGCAAAATGGTCAGAAGAGTGGCAACTGGGATTTAATGCAAAGAAGTGCACAATCATGCACATAGGGAAGAGAAACCCTGAAGCCACCTATAGGCTGGGAGGAGTTGCTAGCAGTCACAAAGGAAGAAAGAGACTTGGGCATCATCATCACTGATGACCTGAAATCATCCAAGCAGACCTCTAAAGCAGTAGGTAAGGCTAGAGGGGTGTTAGGGTGTATTAGTAGGGGTATCACAAGTCACAAGAGGGAGGTAATAATCCCTCTTTACAAGACACTGGTTAGGCCTCATCTGGAGTACTGCATGCAGTATTGGAGGCCACACCTTCACAAGGACATTAACCAAATTGAGGCAATCCAGAAGGGCTACCAAAATGGTGCAGGGACTGCATCAGAAGACATATGAAGACAGATTAACAGAGCTCAATATGTATACCCTTGAGCAAAGGAGGAGAGAGGTGATATGATCGAGGCATTCAAACACCTTAAGGGCATTAACAAGGTGAAAGAGTCTAACATGTTTAAATATAAGAAAAATAGCAGGACAAGAGGTCACAGCATGAGATTAGAGGGGGGCCGATTAAGGGGGAATGTGAGGAAATTATTTTTCACAGAAAGGGTGGTGGATGCATGGAATGGCTTACCACAAGAAGTGGTGGCTATGAATACAGTTCAGGGCTTCAAACAGGCATGGGATAGGCATAAGGGAGCAATACAAATGACTATGAATAGATAGTTCACTGACAGAGCAAAGGCCGATGGCACATTTATAAGGTAGAAAAAGAAATGGGCAGACTGGATGGGCCTTGCGGTCCTTATCTGCCGTCAACTTCTATGTTTCTATGTTACCCCCAAGGGACAACCAAAATGCAGTATTCAAACACTTGTGAAGTTACTTCCAAGATAAGCAGAGGTATTTGAATGTTTCTATCATGTTCCCCCTCTCCCTCCTTTCCTCAAGGCTATACATCTTAAGCTCCTTTAGTCTTTCTTCATATGTCTTCTGGTGCAGATCCTGCACCATTTTGATTGCCCTCCTCTGAACAGCCTCCACCCTGTCTATGTCTTTGCTGAGATGGGGTCTCCAGAACTGTACACAGTACTCCAGATGTGGTCTTACCAACTGTCTGTACAGAGGGCCAACAGTCAGTGTTTACCTAGAAGGTCCCAAATTTAAACACCAGGCATTTTTCTCTCTCACTAACTAAAAATAAGATGGCCACAGAATAAAAGTAAAAGGGTCATTTGCCAAAGTAAAACTGCATTTGCAAAACTTTCATGAGACACATATATTTTTTCCCATTGACTATAATGGGACATTTATTTTTTGAATAACTTTTCACTGGTTTAAGATTTTTACACCAGATCTTTGAAAGACACATCAGTGACCAAGACTGCATCTTCCCTGAAGATTTCGGACCGAACAGACAAATCATGTGGGCTGTGGATGCAAGCAAAGAAACAAGCAAAAAGTCTGTTTTGTTGTGCTTTTTGATATTCTGTAACTCCGCAACTGTACATCCGATCATACCGTATTTTGCCGGTTCCAGAGATCAATAGTACCAGACAGTGCATGCAAAATGTCAGGCAAATCTATCATACAGTGGCAAAGTTATTAAGGTGCAAAATTTTAGGTTTGACATTAAAGTGCTTACTCAACCATAACTACAGTGCCACTACCGTGGCACTATAATATATATATATATATTATAGTGGCGTGGTCATGCCACTATAGTTAAGGTTCAGTGGTCACTTACATACTAAAGTCAAAAGTTTGGGTGTTAATAACTTTGGACCTGTAAAACGGATTTGCCTGAAATTTGGAATGTGTGGTGGAGTATGGTAGATCTCTTGATCTGCTAAATAGTATTTCGGTCAGACTTATGGTCTTTGCATATGAAAATGCTGAAAAACGCAAAATTAACCATTTTTGGAGGCAGCTTTTGGGATTTGGGATATGGCCCTCCATGGCCGTTGTATGGTGTACCACTCTGCAAGATGGCTCGTTTGAAAGAGTTTTGGTGGCTGAACATGGTGCTTTTTGTTTGGTGAAAAAATAGTAAGGCATACAAAAGTTATGCCACTTTTAAGTTCCCTTATAAGTCAATGGGAAAATTTATATGTGTGTTTTGCGAAAAAAGAATGGGTTTCTGGCCATCTGGTCCTGCCTGGCAATCAAAAAATTTGCAGCCTCATGGTTCAAGAATCTTTGTCCCTATGGATTTTTAAAATTCTTTGATCGTAAGGTTCGCCATCTTGTTTTTCATTTTCCGATCAGAAAAATCTAAATATCTCAGCTCAGGGGTCACTTCTGAAGTAAAACTTGGATGTGTTTTACTCAGGGGACCCCGGTCTATCAAGTCATGCCTTTGGTTTTATCCAAATTGGTCAAAAAATAGAGTTCTGAGCTTTAAAAATCTTTATTCGCGGCTCGCTAATGATCTTTGATTGCGAGCCTGCAAAATCTTTGATTGAGAGATTCTTTGATCGCGATCGTGCATTGTGTGTGAGGGACGAGATAGCCAGATTTTAAAATAGATTTTTTCAGCCCAGGGGTGCCCTGGAAAGGTATATTAGGGTGGGTTTTGCTCAGGGAACTTCATTCTATCCCATCTGAATAAAAAAAAAAAAAAGTTTTCAATCTCCCTGGTAGTCTAGACCCCCCCCATCATGATAATATAGATAATGATCTCTGTATCCTGGTAGTCTAGTGGCACCCCAATGTGTATTTTACTAGTATTTCTTTTTTTATCCGTGGTAGACTAGTGGCTCCAATGTGTATCTATTTATATTTTTTATTTATATCCCTGGTAGTCTAGTGGCCCCCCCATGTGTATTTTATTAATATTTCTTTTTTTTATCCCTGGTAGTCTAGTGGCCCCCCATGTGTATTTATTTATATTTCTTGTTTATACCCCTGTTAGTCTAGCAGCCCCCTATCATAATGATATAGATAAGCATTTGCCATTTCCTGGTAGTCAAGTGGCCCCACCACCACCCACCTAGCCATGTCAGCCCATCCAGCACTCCCCCACCCTTCCTCAGCTGGCAATTGGCACAGCCCACCTCTCACCTCCATGGCCAGCCGCTGACTGTGTGTATTATGAATGCTAATGGAAAGAGGCGCTCAGAAATAATTTCAGAGCGCCTCTTTGCATTAGTGCTCATAAAACCCACCCTTATATAAGATTTTAGGGCACCTCTGGGCTGAAAAAATCTATTTTAAAATCTGGCCATCTCATCCCTTGCTCTTTGTTCATGAGCGAGCAATTTCTTTGATTGTGAGCCTGCAAATTCTTTGATCGTGAGATTCTTTGATTGTGGTCGTGCATCGCGAGTGAGGGAAGAGATTGGCAGATTAAAAATTCAATTTTCTCAGCCTAGGGGTGTGCTAGGAAGACAAATCAAGGTGGGTTTTACTCAGGGGGCTTCGTTCTGACGAACCATGGAGGTGGTTTATCGCAATTGTTTGAATTTTTTAAATTAGAACAGTTTTTATTCTTTGTCCATGAGCCTGCAAATTCTTTGATTGCAAGCCTGCAAATCTTTGATCGTGAGATTCTTTGATCGCCATCTTTGATCGTGAGGGGGGACAAGATGGCCAAATTTTTTATAATGCAATAGACTGAGAAATTTTGCCAATCTTTAAGTTTAAATATCTCAGAAATGGTTTGGTCTTTTTACTTGAAATTTGGAGGGTATTTATGGCATGTTCTGAAGATGTGAATTATGATGTTTATGTGTTGAATAAATTGTTTTTGTGGAGATATTGCGTGACACACTTTCTGTGTTGTAGACAGTGTTTTGGATTCTGCTGGTGACTCGAAATTGATAGGGTGCCTAGCCTTAGTGTCATGGATGTAATTTTCATTTGTTGTGTGTGTTAAATGTCAACAAGTGTGGAACTGTGCAACTCTGACAAATGAAAATTTCAAATTTTGACATGTTATATCTCGGACACAGCTTGGTCTTTTTACTTTAAATTTGAAGGGTGTTGATGGCATGTCTTGTAGATGTCAATAGCAGTGTTTATGTGTTGGACAATATATTTTTTGCGGAGATATTGAATGGCACAGTGTATGTTTTGTGGACAGCGTTTTCTATTGCTCTACTACATTAACATTTGTTTTGTGGGTGGCCTTGCTGTTGCCAATGTACTTTTTAGTCATTGGGTGTGTAATGTGGCCTGACACTTACAAGTTGGTGGGAGCGTGGGTCCCACCAACATGCGCAACATTCTTTCTACTCTTTCTTAAAGTAAAAGGAAATTCTATGCAAAAACTTCACTAAAAGCATCCATAAAGGGTTCTACAGCAAAAACATGATGAAATTTGATTTTAGGGTTCCCACCCCTTGCACCCCAACCCCAGCCTGCCCCCACCAACAGGCATCGGGGTGTGCGTTGGAGTCGTCGGCCCTAACTCTCACCCCATTCTCCTACACTGTACCACCTCGGCTTGTTTACACATGGGACAGGGTGAGAGTTAGAGTCAATGACCCCAACACACACCCCAATGCCTGTTGGTGGGGGTGGGCTGGGGTGGGTACAAGGGGTGGGAAACCCTAAAATCAAATTTCTCACTTTTTTTTCATTGTAGAAGAACCTTAACTGGATGCATTAATGAAGTTTTTTGCATAGATATATATATATATATATATATATATATATGATTCTTAAATGGTCAATTAAAGCAACAGCACTGGACAAACACCATCAAGTGACTGTGCGTATATCAGAGCGTGACCGCACACCCGCACTTTTACCTCCCTAAAAAACTATTTTGACATTTTGTAAGATAGATAAACCACTCTGAGGCGTGCGGTTGTGCTCTGATATATGCATGCCTTGGGTGGTTGATGCACTCGAGATATATATATATATATATATATATACACACACATACACACACACACACACATGTAGATATTATATGGCCACTATGTTAAACCCCAAATTTTGCACTTTGATAACTTTGCATCCCTCTGTCCAATCTGCCTGAAATTGTGCTTGTGCACTGTGGTACCATAGATCTCTGGATACGGAGATTTTTGTTCTGGTCAGAAGTTTCTTTGTGGAGCTGCAGAGCACTGAAAAGTGTGACAAATCCTCAACTTTTTTGAATTCTTTGCTCTCCTCTACAGCCCAAATGGTTTGTCTGGCTGGTCTGAAATTTTCAGTGTATGTGAGGACTGGGTCAAGGAAGTGTCTTTTGAATATGTGGTGCAAAAATATTAATCCATTGAAAAGTTATGACAGTTCAAAGTTTCCCATTATAGCAATGGAAACCTTGTATGTTCAGCTCGAAAGCTTTTAAAAGCTTTCGTGAAAGCTGTAAAAGCATCCGAGCTATGCCAATAAGCTTTTGAGCTGACACCATCTTGTCTGCAGTTAGTGACGGACAAAAATGGTTGTAGTTCAAATTTGGGTGGGCCTAGGAAAACACTGATTGTTGTGTTTACCTAATCGGGTCCTGAGCTACACAGCACAACCTTTTTTTGGGGGGTAAACCCCTCCAGAAATGTATTTTTGGAGAGAATTTTCCCATACTGTTGTAAACCAGATGTGGTACTTTCTCAAAAGTACCGTAGTTTCATGACACTACAATATCCCAAAACCAGAGGGATTCTTTGTCACTCCCCTGTACCTCAATGGTTGGGTCTTTTGGGCTTAAATGTGCAAGGTAGTAAGCCCTGGGTCCACTAATGTGCCTTTTGTTGGTTTGGTGCTAAATCATTCAACTCTGCCTTACTTACAGTGTTCTAAAGTTGAAAAATGTCCCCTAGGGTAACATGGTAGCATCCTCAATGCGTTTCGGCACACGTTTCTCGAAAACTATTCAAGATATGGATTTTTCACTATGGCCAGCTTAGTTCAGCTTTAGGTGAACTAAGCATGTGTGGAGGTTTCAAACTCCTAATTACAACTTCAGTAGAAGTTTTTGCATAGCTGCTAAGATTACTGAGATATTGCCAGATTAGTGTTACATGGGTTCATTGTCATGTCTGCAGGCTTGTGTTTTGTCCCCGTACTTATGTGTAAGTAGTAGTGCAAGGCCCAGAGTGCCCATGCTCTCACATCCACATACCGCTATGCAAACAGTTTAAGCATTAGAAGAGCGCAGGGCCCAGAGGGCCCTCACTCTCACAAACACATACCAGTTACATTGTACTACATTTTCAATGGTAGCATTGTAAATATTTTATGTAAATTTGCAAAAGGCAACTATGGAACACACTACTGACATATCAGTGTCGGCACCACTTTTCTGCGCCCTTATCTGGGAAGTGGGTTAGGAAAGTAGTAGTGGTGTTGCAACACTACCTTAACTTTACAGAAAGTTTCAGAAGTGCTGTGACACTACCCCATTGTCATGAAAGTAACAATACTGTCACAACACTCTTATTTGTTTTTGTGAAAGTACCTTTAGTGTTGCGAAACTACCTTTTGTTTCACAAAAATGACAGCACTGTTGCAACAGTACTATTTAGTTTCATGAAAGTATTGTATGTTAGACTGTAGGATTTTTGCAAAAGTAGTGGAATTTCACAAAACCAAAGTGCCAAATGAGGCAGTTTCTTTTGCAGTGCCCACAGTGCTTTTCAGTGCCTGCGTCTCTGAAACGATGCTAGATACAGATTTTGTCAACTTTATCTCATGTGGTGATCTTGCTGTCATGATAACAACAGCACTGGAATTTTTTTCATAGCTGCTACAGTTGCCAAGATAGTGGCAAATTAGTGTAACAAGTGTTCCTTGCCCTATAGTGCTGCTGTATGGTTTTGTAGTTATGCGTAAATGGGAGTGCGGGGCCTGAAGGGCCCCACTCACCCACCAACACATACCACTTACTAGTTATAGTCCACTTTTTCAAAAAATAAGGAAATTCATTGCAAAAAACTTTATTAATGCATCATTTAGGGTTAAAGTGACAAAAGCGGGGAAATGAGATGTTAGGGTTGAGCCCCAAACCCTCCCAGCACCCCGCTCTACAGACCGACAGATGCCAGGGTGTGCCATGTCGTTGTGAGGCCTAACTCTCACCCCATTCTCCTTTACTATAGTATGTCAACCTGTTTACTATATATATATATATATATATATATATATATATAATGGGCAGGAGTGGAATATATTGTCACTCCTGCAGAGTAAGCTCTGTATTCTCATGAGTGCCGAAGGTAAAGCTCACTCTGCAGGAGTGACAATATTTTCCATATTCCACAATCTAAACATCATGTGTGCTGTTTATACAATGGGGTAGGAGCTTCAGCAGTGTTGTTATGTTTTTCTGCATCCTTTTCCTTTATTTTAGCTTTTGCTAACTGGATAAGTTTTTAGAGATGACTTTGGAGCACTAGGCAATTAAGTGACTTGTTTTGTATCACACAGTGTAGATTGTGAGAATCAAACTCAGGTCTGGTGTGCTGGATATAGCAAGCTTGTTCAAAGCTCCTTATTCTAACCTCTAGGCTATACTGACAGCACTGTTTGTGTGTGTTCTGAGTGTGTGTAAGTGTTTCTGAATGGGCTGGGAGTGTTAAACACACTATGAGAAACAGGTGAATGTGTTTGGCAGTGCTAATTGAGTTAGTGTCAGCAAGCAGTGAGAAACAAACTGTGAGGCACTGTGATTTAGAATATAGGTTTTCTTCAAAATGGCTGTAGCATAGTCATGGGCTGGGAGTTTTACACACACTGTGGGAAAGAGATGAATGTCCTTTGCAATGTTAATTGAGTTACTTGCAAGTAGCAGTGAGAAACAGAATCTGTGAGGCATTGTTATTTAGAAGGCAAGCTTTCTTGAAAATGACAGTAGCATAGTAATGGGTTGGAAGTTTTACACACACTATTGGAAACAGCTGAATGTCTTTTGCAGTGTTAACTGAGTTACTTGCAAGTAGCAGTGAGAAACAGATTTGTGGAGAAGTTCAATTTAGTATGCAGGCTCAAGTGAGTGAGTGAGTGATGACATCAGCAGAGTAGGTATATTTGTAAGTTATTTTAATTCCGGTGATGTCATCATAAGTTATTTCACTGCAGTGGAAATAACTGAAGTTACCCCACTCATATTGCTCTCACCCCATTGTATAAATATATATATATATATATATGTGTGTGTGTGTGTGTGTGTGTGTGTGTGTGTGTGTGTGTGTTATATATGTATATATATATATATATATATATATATATATATATATATGAAACATGTATGGGAGAGGGTTAGTAATGAAGGAATTCAATGAATTCATATGGTTGTTATGCTATCATTGTGATATCAAGAGGTTGTTGTACCCCCTTGAGTACATCACAATGATAGTATAACTACATTAGCAACTTTCTGCATGCACATCTCTCGATCTTCCCACATTTTGGCTTCCGATTAATGCCATCACCAAAGTACCTGAAGAGCCAGACCAAGGAAGACATGGACTTGGAGAGACACTGCAGGATCCAAAGGTACACATGCTTCTAGGAGGTTTGCTCATGATTGTGCTAAATTTATTTATTTATTTATTTAATACTAGGATTACAAATACCTCTGAACCAGAGGTTCTTTTACAAAAGTTACATTTATTTAGATAAAATACAGTCTGTGTTAGAGCAGGAACAGATCAGGGCTTGATCATGGTCAGGGGGGATTTGAAAACAGTCAGTCAGTGCTGAGGAGAGGCAAAGCGAGAAGGCTGGGTGTGAGGGTGAGCTCAGCGTAGGTGTTCAAATGTTGCCCATACACTATAAAAGACAATGAAAGGGCAACATTTAACAACAATGCTGAGTTCCCCTCTTGAGGTTGTCATGCCAAAAGTAAACCTCTCGAGCATCGCACTCGAGGTTTACCAGGTTGGCATGACAACCTCTCTAAGGGAACACAACATTGTTATTAACTGTTGCCCATTTATTATACTCTATCTTATGGGTGTTCTTATTTTGAATCCAAGAATGATTCAGTATTCTCTGTTTTGAAAATCTGTAGTCTGTCTAAGAGTCCTTGGTTTCTACATTGTCCCAAATAAAGCTAGAATAATAAAAGTGCAGTACAATGAATGCACTGTAGACAGTATGCACCATTTTAAGTAAGAGCTAATGTAGAATAGTGCTGAAGAAAGACAACTGTGCAGACTTTTCACAAGAAAGTTAAGATGGGCTTTAAATGCAAAATGATTATCAAGGTAAGCCCTGAAGAGTGTAATAGTGTTCACAGATTCAAGAATGACCTCATTAGCCTACACCGTAAGGTCTGGATAGATTCTGGTTAGACCCAAATATGAAGAGTTTACGTTTTTTTAGTATTTTGGGTTAAATGTTTTTTAACAGCCATTGTGAAACAGTTGCCACATCATAATTTAGGCCATTTTCAGTGGTTTTCACATCTTTATTCACACACGTCATACAGAAACATAGACTTTGAGGGCAGATAAGGACCGCTTGGCCCACCCAGTTTGCCCATTTCCCTACCTAATAGATAAGCTACAGATCCTAGTTTTACCAACAGCCTACTTCCTCCTACCTCTCACTAGAATTGCCTTATGTCTATCCCATGCATTCTTGAATTCCCCCACTGTTTTTGACCCCACAACCTGTTCAGGACAGTGTCATCTGTATGCAAACAGATTTTTGATGAGATACAAGCATTGGGTGCAGTAGGTGCTATGACAAAGAAAGTCAAAGACCAATGGTACTAAAAGCACCAGAGAAAGTCAGTATGAAATAATTATGTGGCCAGAAAGAAGCATGACAGTCTTCACCTGGCAATTGGCAGTGAAGTGGCTTTGGGGATGAGGTCTGAGACACAGCATATATTAACTGCAGTAAGAAAGAAAAAAAGTGTCCCACTCTAGGGATCAAACTTAGGCCTCCTAACTTCTTCTGCTTGGGATACTGTAGCTGTACCATGTACAAACCTTGCAAAGCAGAACATGCATAACACTGTGGCAAAGGATATCCAGCAGTTCGTGCAGACCCCCCCCACACACACGAACACAGTTGCTGTGATTTTTTGTAATCAGCAACAGCCTGTCTATATTTGAAGTACTGTAGTATTTCCCAAAATACATTTAAACCTCAAAGTCTAAGCTAGAACTTTCCAAGTTATCAATAATATAGAACTTCAGACCTTGCTGATAGTTACATCAACACTGATGTCTAACAATTTCTCTCATGCTTCATAAATTCAGTGAAAAAGAAAATAAGTCTCGCTCCAGGAATCGAACCCAGGCCCATTACCCTGTGCTGCTTAGTAGCCTGTAGAACTACCATTGTACTAATCTTCCTAGCTAGGATATGCATGCTATGGCAAAGAGCATTGGGCAATGAGTGCAGACCCTCCCTACAGAGCTGCAGTGGATATTCTTAATTAACAGCCTGTTTGAAGTAGTATTTCCCCAAGTTTAATTCAAATCTCAAAGTCTCCACTAGAATTTCTCAAGTTATCAATAATATACAACTTCAAACCTTGCTGAAAGTCTATCACTAACATCAGCCATGACATCTAACAATTTCTGATATATTACATAAATTATAGTGAATCTGTGGAAGGTCCAGCAAAGCCAAACCTTGGAAAAAAAACAAATACTTTATTTAGGGAGTAGCTCGAATCCAATCAAGGCAAGTAAGTATACAAGAACAGATTGGAAAATACAGGCTCACTCACCCGATATTTTATAATTACGATATATTTATTTTCATAAAAAGATGAATGACCAGTCTATAGGTCAACACAATTTGATCCAATTCCAATGTTTCAGATTTCTCCATACTCAGGGATACACTGGTAACTTAATCTAAAACAAATAAAAATATCTAATCTTATTAAATTATTCTGACTTGAATACAAAAAAATATTATTATGAACTTCATACAAATCTACTCACATCAATTTTGAAACAAATGCCATTTCAGTTATTCTAGTTCATATTCTATCTGATACTTATCAAATGATCTTTTTGACCCATATAAAATAAATTCAACTTTAGAAACATTCAAACAAAATGAATAAACATATGTAAGGAAGCACTTGTTAGTGCGAAACTGTTGAGCTTTTATACTGTTCTCATTTTTAAAAGTTATATTGCGCTTAATAAATATGTTGGTTATATATATGGCAAGTCTAGTCTTTTTATCCTGTATGAATACATACACTAGCCAGTAATTTCAGTAGTGCCAATTCTACTTTTATAGTTGGATGTGGCCGTTTTTTTGAATGTGCACAGATTGTGATAACAACCACTATCAGTGTGAGCACCTTCTTCTGTGGTGAAAGAAGAGTGGCTAAATTCACCATTCTGAATCACTTTGCAAAGTTTGCCCAATTTCTTGGCTAACTTTGTAACCACTTCATTTATTTTATTCTTTTTGGTAACTGGGTAAGGCCCAATAGGCACAGGTGCCTGTTTTCAAGGGTGACCCAGGAGCACTGGGGAGGTTAAGTGACTTGCTCAGAGTCACACAATATGCAAGTGGAGGTTGTGGGAATCAAACCCATTTCTGCTGGATGTACCAAGCTCATTTACAGCTTGTTTCTCTAAACTGTAGACTATACTGACAGGCCAGACAGCCACTTCACCCATGTACTTTGTGAGTGAAGACTGCGGTGAACTACACCTTAAGGTAAAGTAAGGCAAACTAAGGCAAAGTTTTGCTGGGGAGAAAATCACAGAAAGAGGCTTTGTGAATAAGTCACTGTAGGTCACGTGGTACAGTAGAGCCATGTCTGTATAGAGTGTGTGCACACAGTTTCACTCTGTAGTTCTGAGTGTGAAGTGTGGTAGTTACAGGTCTGCTCCTCAGATTGTTTTCTAAATTGAATTCAGCTGGGCTTTTGTAGGGATTTTATTCAGCTGCTTTTCTAAATTGATAAGCAGTGTGTGTAGGCTTTATTTTCTTCATATTCTGCAGTATCTATTTTCCTACTTTACAGCTCTATTTTCTTCTCTTTTTTCAACTTTTTAAAAAAATTTTTAAGAGAAGAAATGAGCACTCATGAGACTCGGGTGGCAGTCTGGCAAATGAGAAGAAGAACAGGTAGCTTACTTGCTGGAAAGGTGGCAGCAGGATAGGAGAACAGACCTTGAAGACAAGAATGACATTATTTAGACTCATTTGGCAAATGTAGCCACACAATATCAATCAATCAAATTTTTCAATCAAAGGTTTATTTATATAACGCATTTCTCAAAATGATCCAAAGCGCTTTACATAAAACAACATTTAAAAAATGCTATACATGCAATAAAACATCACTAATATTAAATAACAACAAAATACTAATCTAGATCTGGAAAGGCCAGTCTAAATAAGTAAGTTTTTAGCTCCTATTTAAACCGGTCAGTTGTCTGACTTTCTGAACATGACAAGGTAAAAAGTTTCACAGGGTCGGTGTTGCAAACACAAAAGTGCGAGCCCCAGATGTTTTTAGAAGGACCCTGGGAGCCTCTAGCAATCACTCATCAGAAGATCAAAGTGAGAAGATGGGGCGATATTAATGCAGGAGATCTTGCAGGTAGCCAGGTCCCTACCCGTGTATGGCCTTCTAGGTCAGCAAACCAACCTTGAAAGAGATCCGCCAGTGCAGATAGTGGAGCACAGGCATGATATGACAAGACCTAGGTAGGCCCATGATCTACCTGGCAGCCCCATTCTGCACTAACTGCAGGCAGCAAAGATCTACCCCTGACAGCCATAGGTAAAGGGCATTGCAGTAATCAAGATAAGAAGTCACAAAGGTATGGATCAGTATTGGCATATTTACCAGGGGGAATCAGGTGTTTAAACCAGGTGATGTTCCTCAGATGGTAAAATGAGGTTTGGACTATGGCTGACACCTGTAACTTAAGCATCAGATCGCTATCCAAAACAACACCCAGATTTCTCACCAAGGCAAGCAATTGGGAGTCCCTGAGCCACATCCCAGAGACTAAACCAGCTTTCCCCCTCATCCCCCTGCAACCAGGTTCCAACACCAGTACCTCAGTTTTGTCTGGATTCAAATTCAGCCAGCTGGCCCTCATCCAGCTTTGGATCTCAACAAGACAGTTTTTAAATGCAGAGATCATATCCTGCTGTTCAGGTGCAAAAGATAGGTATAGGTGAGTATTCTCTGCATAGCAGTGAAATCTCAGCCTAAGAACCTATGTAGGCAGGTATCCAGGGAAATGATGATAGTTCTGGTAGGGTATGAACCCCTGGGGTGTCCAGAAATTCAAGAAAAAATAATGTTGAGGGATGCAAAGAAATCTTCAAGTGACTTCACACTGGGTTTTTCAAACCAAATTCTTTGTATTTTGCTTGATAATATGCTCTAACATTTCACACCATTTCAAAGTGCTTTTTCAAAGGGCTTTTTTTCCTTTTTCCTGAAATCATAAAATACATGTTTCAATACTCATTTTTAAGATATTTTTTAAATGTATATTTTTTAATTTTTTATCTTAACTATTTTACTCTTGACAAATGAATAACCATTTTTGGGTGTTCTAATATTTTAAACCTTTATGTACTATGGTTTTTCATCTTGCGTTATATATTTTTTTCTTTTTTAAGAGATGCCGACAGTTTATCATTTTACTCTTCAATAACCGATGAAATGTGAAATTCTTGCAAAGACAGCTTGGTAAATATTTTTTTATAGAAGGAAAAGAATGGAAAAATAGTTAAGATAAAAAAATTAAAAAATATACATTTAAAAAGTATCTTAAAATGAATATTGAAACATATATTTTATGATTTCAGATAAATGGAAAAAGCCCTTTGAAAAAGCACTTTGAAATGATGCGAAACATTAGGGCATGTTATCAAGAAAAATAAAAAGAATTTGTTTTTGGAAAACCCAGTGTGAAGTCGCTTGAAGATTTCTTTGCATCCCTCAACATTATTTTTTCTTTCATCTTATAATGTCCCCCAATGGCAGCATATACACCGCAAACAACATGGGGGACAAAACAGTGCCCTGTGGTACCCCACATGGGAGGAGCAGAGATGCCAAGGAAACAATCCCTGACACCACTCTCTGTGCCCTGCCAGGGAAGTAAGATTTAAACAATTGAGGACTGTACCAGCCAGTCCACAATAAACCTGTAGGTGCTCTATCAGTACCTCATGGTCCACGATGTCAAACGCCACTGAGAGATTGAGGAAAACCAAGATTGTACATCTTCCCCATCCCTCACCACCAGGTGATCATTAAGCACCCGAGCCAAGGCGGTCTTGGTACTATGCCTTTTCCTGAAACCCAACTGGAGAGGATAGTAGATGGGCATTGTTACATAGGTCTCTAGTTGCACAGGCACCACCTTCTCAATAATCTTACCCAAAAAGGGCAGGTTAGAGACAGGTCTGTAGTTTGCTAGACAGTCCAGATCTAGTGAGGTTTATTTTTTAGGAGAGGCTATTTCAACCACCTCCTTCAGGGGTTCTGGAAAAGCCCATGTCACAAGAGAACATTGGACTATCCTGGCTAGGACCGGGCTGATGACATCAACACACCCCACAGGGAAGTGCGTTGGCCCCAGATACAGCAAGTTGGTCACAATCCCTGGATGACCCTTACAACATCCACGACATCCAGCTGGTCAAAGTCAGACCAGACAGACTGACTGCCTGCTCACTCCATTGCTCACTCCCTTTTGCATTGGACCTGTGACCTGTGAAAACAAAAGTGAAATTATTTAGACTCAATTGGCCAATGTGTCTGCATGGTATATTGATTGTCCACTCCCTGTCATATTGTACCTATGAAAGGATAAAAGGAAGAAAAAAAATTCAGGAAGGATACTTACTGTACCACCACATTAGTGATGGTCATGTTATGTAATAGAACAATGTTGCCCAAGTGGTGGTTGAGGAGGAACTGTCTTGCTTGCTGGAGGAGGAAGGGCAAGCTGGCCAAGAGAAGAGACCTGCAAAGAGAAGAATGAACTTAGTAGGACTTAAGTGGCAAATGTCACCTTTTCAAGTTATGTGCCAGAACATTTAACTAGAAATGATATTTACTATCCAAACCGTGATGACCATATCCTCCTGCAATGGCACAATGCCCAATAAGACAATGACACCACATATCTGCAAATTTGGTATTGGCAGGCAGCAGTTAGCTCAACTTTTGATGGAGTCTTCCATCAAAATCCATCAAGGTCAGTACTTTTGTGAAATGGAGACTTCAGAGAACACAGGCAGCATGGTGTGAGTCATAAATCCAATACCTATAGTGTATAGTATATATACTTTCATGCAGTGATATCAATCAGGTCAATCAGCTGGAAATTTTAATGGATGTGTCATACTTATCATCATCATCATCATCATCATCATCACCATCATCTTCGGTTGGGAATTAGGAATGGAGTCACATTCCTCATAGTTGTACTGAGAGGGGAAAATGGAGATGTAAATCTGTGTTTTTGGAGGAGAAGAAGGGGTACATGGTGGATTGTAGTAGGCCATAATACAGTGAAGGGACTGAGATGGTTCAGCTCTGTTAATTTGTGATATACCCCTGTCCCATACCTGTGCCATACCCCTGAGCAGCATAATAAGCAAAATATTTTATTGGGACATTGAAAATGAGAAAGAAATGAGAATAATTATGGCTGGTAATTCACAGCAGAGCATTGTAAGACCATTTGAGAAAATGAGAATGAGAAGGAAATGAGAAATCTGAGAATTAGGATTCAGGGCAATATACAAAAATGCATGCTTCCTCCTCTGGCGTGAGGAAGCAACTCTCACAGCCTTCCAAACTGGAGTTACCATCAACTGGGAATTCATGCTCCATAAGGTTTTCATCCACCTACCTTGCTGTCAATCCATCACCACTGCCACCAATGCCTTGGTCATTATCATTATCACCACCACTACATATGGCATGACAGAGATAAAGTGATGTGCCGTAGAATGTGCTGGTCATCAATTTAAAAAAAAAATATTTCCATGCCAACATGTTTGGGTGCCATACTGTATTGGTGCACCTGTTCCTCACAATGGCCCTTGCTGAATTATATATGTACTTATCACTTATACTCAAGTGTGGGCCGTTCAAGTATTTCATGACTACTGTTAAGTGATGGTCAATGAGTAATCTTGCCACTCCAGTACAATATCCAAACTGTAAGACTCAGCACTGTTCAAGGTACTGGTAAGAATATCAGCTTTATTGTGAAAAATATATTTAAATACTGTCACAGACAAAATGCAGTACAACCAGTGCTTATCATTCATGGTTAGGTGCCTATTTTCTGCCAAATAGATGTCTACCATTCTTCTGGCTGCATACAATCCTGCATCATAATCTGTCTCCTCATCCTCCTTTTCCTTCAGTTCTTCCAGCATAACTTGTGACAAAACATCCCACAGTGGATTGGTTGGGATTTTTGTCTTTGCCTTTGGATGTTTTTCACCTCCAGTTTTGCCTGTGCAGTGGCAGCAACACTCTCTCTCTCTCTCTCTTGTGCTTTTGCAATTGTTTTTTTGCATGTGTGATCCATATACCTATCTTATCAAAAGCCCAGTCAAGTTCTGCACCTGATTTTGGCCACTTTCAAGGATAGATGCAAGGCCATGTTTATACAATGGGTCCAGCATGGTGTCAATCCCAAACCTACAAGACTGCAGGATGCCAGAAATATGTGTATTGCTGTCCAACATATAGTGCATGTCTTCTATTGGGGCACAACTGCTAGAAATCATCACCTGCCTCCAGCTGCTGCTGTACATTCAGATGAGCCTGCCTTAGCACCAGTAGAAGAGGTATTGCATGACTTAAATAGGCCATATTCCCCCTAACTGCCTGTGTTGCATGGTCAAATGGCCTGAGAATCATTATCAGGCCATCCATTAGTACCACTGGTCTGTTCAGAAACATGGATACTCCCAAATTATGACAAACTTGTGATGATAAGAATGTATTCAGAGACAGCTTATTACTGCCTGTAGGAACATTCTATAATGAAGTGTTGAGTTCCATCTTTTGATGACTTCCAACTTCATATGGTGCTGAAACAGTTTGTTCTGTGTCTGTAGCTGCTGCAGTTGGACACAGACCTTTCCAGAATGGGAAGGTAGGCATATATTTGATGGTACACCATAAAAACTGCCTTAACTGCAGAATATGAGAGAAACTCATGCACAAGATTCAGACAGTATGCCAGGCATGGCACCCTTAAAAACTCATCATCACTGATGTACTTCACAACATTGGAGCCATTAACACTTGCAAGAAAACCCTCCTTGAGTGAATTGGGGTGAAGCCACTCATCAATCTCTGTTCATAGTACAGACAAGATTTTCTGAGCAGTTTGTGTTCAGATGAGATTTTCACTGCCAACATGACATACTGATGAATACCATGAGTGTTGCTACCACTGCAATTTAGCTTATTACAGTTGCTCCCTACCCCTGAGTCAAATACTACCCCAGGCACCTTGCCAATGTTCTGTATTACACGTACAGGAGCTACCAGTTGTTTGCCCATTAGTCCATCTATGCATGCTAAGATGTATGCATGCAGATGCAGAATGCTGTAGGGCATGGACTAATGCATGTGACACTGTCTCATATAGTTCTGGAGTGGCAAGCTATGGGAAAGATGTCTGTGTTAGCAGGGGCACCATTTCAGATTTCAACAGGGAGGGCAATAACCAGTCAGAGGGGCTGTGGAGGTGGAGCCAGGGGCTGAGTGGGGGAAGGGCCAGGGGCTGAGTGGGGGCAGGGCCTGGGGCATGTAGGCCACCACAAGCTAAGCTGGTCTGGAGCAGATCTGAATCATCTCAGGCAAAAGTTACACATCTGTTGTGTTGGCAAGCTCTTAATTAAACCACTGCATATTCAGCCAATCCAGGAGGGATGGTCCTGGGTAAACATGGCAGGTGACAATACAGTTCTTCTCATTTCAGTGTCCCCGACTGCCACAGCATTTACTGTTTCTTGAAAATGGTCCTAGCAAAAAGAAGAAAAACTGAATATATCCTGATTTGAAACTAGAAACATATCATTTTTACTCTCCTCATGAAAATGCTGAGAACTCATATAACTAATATGTTTTGATTTGGTGTGTCCTGATTATGACTTTCAAAGATAAACCCAGGGGTTACTGAGCAGGAGCAAGAGCACACAGGAACTCAGTTCCACCAACTCTTAAAAAATTGAATGACAGTTGCACTACCTCTGTCATTTTAATCCATGGACTACTACACAGAGTTCCACCACCTAAAAATGAGTTCCACCACACAGAAATCTAAATACACGTATGAGAATTTCCCCACTTAAACATTTCCAATTTAACCACTGGATAAAGTTTAAACCTCTCAGCTGTCCCTTCAGAAAACTGAAATACAGTAGTGCTTTTATGTTTTCAGATTTGTTATTGACTGGAAACATGGATTCATATTAACTTCTGTTTTGAAATCAGAATAATAGAATATGATATAACCCCTTCTAGATGTCGGGCAGAATGCTTCTGAGTGGTAATATGTGGTACGCCTCCCCCAATGGGGGACAACTGAAACCTATTGGTATGGAAAGGTGGTAACTCTGTTTTAGAGCGAATGACACACACACACCCTCCTCTCCAGCTGCAAAAACTGTATCTAATCTACCCCTCTCTCCCCTTCCAGTGATACCCCCCTTCACCCCAGAGGAGCTAACTGTTCATCCTCCTGTATTGAGGCGGCAAGCGGTAGCCCATCCTCCAACCTAGAGATCGTTGTCAGCAGCACCGTCCTGTCTGGCTGCATGATACCAGCCCGAAACAACCTGACTCCTCTGACTACTTGCTATCCACAGTGATTTGATAGCATAGTACACTGAATGGACTGTTGCTGAGCTGGCCAGAAACTGAAGTATCGCATCACTACCGACCCATTCCGGCTGCTCAAACAGGCCAATGTCACCGAGAGAATATCGTTCCGACCGGAAGCACTGCAAAGGTTCATCTAGTTCTGTGCTGCGAGGGACTAGCCATTGAGTTCTGTAATGTTCAAAAATGAATGTTCTGGTCTGTTTTTTATATATCCAGGGACAGGGCTCTCAAAAATGGGACAGTCATGGCAAAACCAGGATGGGCGGCAACCTTAAGCTGGAGTTGCGGGAGGGGAGGATGCGCATTTGTTCATTTAAAAACAAACAAAAAACAATGGCCTGCAATGTGCCTTCCCCCCAAATGGGACCCCTATGTGTTAGAAACTGCCATATGGGACAGACATGGGCCATCAACTACCATAAACCCTCATTATCAACAAAGAAATATAGCAGAAAATCAGTTGCCAGCATATCAGCAGTGCTGCATTCAGCTTGTGTGCCATGGCATGACTGGGCAGATATTTTGCATGTCACTCAAACATGCTATGTAGTGTAGTCTGTGTTGTTCTTGGGGTGGGGCTTATAAACTTTTGTTTTTGCTATACTTTGCTCACTTTTTCACTCCATGCTCTGCAAGTGGATTATGCTGTGCTCTGATCCAAATATCAGCCCTCCATTCAGTCAAACATGATTTACTGACTGCATATGGAGTTGACTATACTGCGCTGACTTCTACCAAACCCTCAGTTCAGACAAACAAGATTTATTCTGTATAACTTACTAGCTTAGTGATTTTTGGGCTGTGCGGTGATAGCATATCTTGCTGGGCAGTGTAAAAGCACTTAAATTTTACATGAGAGATTTGTGGCTGTTCACTGACGGGTGTTACTTCTTAGCAGTTAGCACTGTTAAATTTCAGAAAAGAGATTTTTGGTTGTACGCTGGGGGTACTATGTTACATTTTACAAAATTTGTTTGGAGGTATCTAATTGACTGCAATAATATATCTGTTTAACAGTGTTATTAAAGGTTTTTAAGTATATTTATTTGTAAACATTTGTAATAAATTGAAATTAAATGTTTTTTAAATTATACTTTTTGTGAGTGTGTCATTTCATCTCACATGTATGCCATGTATGTTTGTTGTGGCTCCATAATGAAGTTGAGGGACTAGCTGCACAATCGAGCAGACTCGATAGACCGTGAGGCCTGTTGCTGCTGGCATTTTTGTATGTTTGTGTGTTCATATGCAATTACCACTGTAGTGCCACCAAAGAGACTCTCTTTAGAAATACTGCAAACTATCTGGAAATATCTGACCATACGAGCATATGACAATGCCAGCAGATACAGGCCTCACAGTCTATTGCATCAGCTCAGTTGTGCAGCTCGCAGTTCAGACAGCTGCTGATGCCCCCCCTGCCCCTCTATCCATATTGTTTCCACAAACTGAGATCCCCACTCTGATCAACTCCCCCCTGACTTGTATTTTGCCTTTGACCCTATCCCACTCCCTTTTAAAACTCCCCATGGATTTCATAGAGATCTTCTCCTCCAGCACTGCATTCCATGCCACCACTACCCTCTCCATGAAGTAGTGCCTCCTCATCTCGTTCCCGAACCTACCCCCTTCAGTTTCAGACAATACCTTCTCATGATCATTTCCCTCTTCAGTCGAAACATACCCTTAGTACTAACTCTGTTTATGACCTTCAAGTACTTAAAGGTCTCGATCATATTGCCTGTGCCCCTTCTATCCTCCAGGATGTTGAGCTCCCTCACCCTGTCTGCATAAGGTTTCTCTCCCATCCCTCTGATCATCTTGGTAACCTGCCTCTGAACCCCCTCCAAAAGCTTGATGTCCTTTAAATAAGGGAGTCAGAATTGCACACAGCACTCCAAGTGAGGCCTCACCAATGATTTATACAGTGAAAGGGTTACTTCCTCCCTCCTAGAGGTGATCCCCCGAGCAATGCACCCCAGCATTTGTTGGTCTTGGCTGCTGCTTTTCTACACTGTGTTGAGTGATTCATATTCCCTGTGACCACCATCCCCAGATCCTTTTCCTCCACAGAGATGGATACCCACTCCCCACCCAAATGGTAACTGTACTCTGGGTTTCTGGCTCCAAAGTGCATGACCTTACACTTCTTAGCATTGAAACCCAGCTACCAAGTGTTTGACCAGTGCTCAAGCCTTTCCAAATCCTCCTGGAGTACCCTCCCTCATTCCACACTGTCCACCACTGCACCTATTTTGGTATCATTGGTGAACAGGCTCATCTTGCTCTTAACCCTTTCAGCTATATCAGCTATGAAGATGTTAAATAGCATTGGCTCCAGAACCAAGCCCTATGGGACCCCACTAATGATGGATCAGGGTGTCAAGAGTTCCCCACAACCACTCTCTGCTGTCTGTTCCTCAACCAGTTCCCTATCCACCTGACCAGCTTCTCCCCTGCCCCCAGGTTCTTCAGATTACTGGTCAATCTCCCATGTCGTACTGAGTCAGAGGCCCTGCTGAAATCCAGAGAAAGGACATCAGCTGGCTGACTGGCATCCAGTGCTTTAGTCACCCAGTCAAAAAAGTCAACCAGGTTTGTTTGACAATACCTACCCAGGGTGAACCCATGCTGCCGGTCATCCTGAAGGCTGTTCTTTACCAAGAATGCCACCATCTTCTCTTTTAGGATAACTATGGATGTGAGACTGACTGGCCTATAATTACCTGGCTCATCCCGAGGTCCACTGTTTTGGAGGGGCACCACAATGTGCCATCCTCCAGTCTAGAGGCACACATCCTGTCTATATTTTGTCAATGTAAATTGTTGGAACTGTACTATTCAACTTGCTGATACTGCTATACCCACTACTAGGAACCCCCCCCCCCCAGTTCCTCCTCCTCTTCCTCTCTATATTCCTCTTGAGCCACCTGAGCAGATCTTCTGCCTCTCCCTCCTTCTGTGGTATTTCCAGACTTTTAACCACCTCAGATAATGGGGATCCCTGCACCTGCACCAGCTAACATTTGGTGTTGAGTCCAGCATATGCAGTGCCATACCTTTAAGTGTGTGTTGCCCATTGATAACTACATGACTTCCCTTTTTCCTCAGCTAACATGAGCTTGACAAAGCTGACATATTGCCATTATCTTATTCTGCAGACTGAGTACATAGAAATCCCAAACTTGGAATTTGGAGGCCTTTGCTTTAACATAGGGCAGGGAAGCGGATGAGGTGACAGGGTGGAGCAGCTGGAGTTTTGTGTGGTGCTTTGCAAATATATGTTTGCCTTTTTGGAGCACAGGGTGTTCTGGGCTCAACAACTAGAGAACAATCAGGTGTAGAACTGGGGGGGGGACTTTAGGATTTGTCATTGTTACTATAGGTCTCTGTATTTTAGTAACAAATGAAGAGCCAGCGCACCAGGTGTGGTGTGGATATACTTTGTCACAAGTGCTTTATGGAGTTGTCTTCCTATCCTATTGAATAAAATACATCACACAACCATCATTTTGGAATTTGTCCATTTAGTTTTAAAAGCAGCATTCAGCGAGTGCTGGACTGTCTGTCCTCATTCCAAGTATCCTTGGAATCTAGTGGTCCCCACAATACCAACTTTACTACTTAGAAAGTATCCTAGTTATACCTCTCTCACCAGTTTATTTGTTGATTGATTGATTGATTGATTGATTGAAAAATGGCAACCAGAAAAAGCACCCTTCTAGGTATGACATTGGGTAAAGGCTACAGGAAAATAAAACATTCGAACACAAATTACAGACAATGAAACAAATAGCATTGTAATGGCAGTATGAACAACCAAATATCAAAATATGTATGCTGGGTGTTTTAGAGAAAATGTGCACATTAAAATTTGAGGAGAGAATACGAACAGTTGGTGGCAAAAAATACATCAGGGAATTATCAGCGTATGTAGTAGAGCTGTAGCAGCAATAAATACAGTAAATATATTCAACAACTGAGGTGCCATCCCTAAAGGATGAATTATCTGACCCAGGGCAGGCATGCAGACCATGAGCATTAAGCATAGGAGAACAGAGGTAAAAACACCACAAGAGAAGGGAGAGGACACAGAACAGATTAACCAGGTCCAGGGCAAGAGCAAGGTAGAGCAAAAAGAAGTTTAAGCTGGTGCTCAAGATAATGGTAGCGAGATAACAGATGAAGTGTGGGGGGGGGGGATGAATTGTTCAAGCTGGAGGGAAAATGGGAGGAGAAAGTAAAATGCCCAGAAGGTGATTTGGAGATGGGAATAGAGAAGGTGTAAGAGTCCCTAGAGCAAAGTAAGTAGGTGGAATGGATAGGAGAGAGAAGAGGTAAGGAAGGGAGATAAAAAACAGAATATGAAAAAAAAGATGCACAGTGAGTGAGGCAGGGGAAGCAAGAGTTGGGATCAGGAAGTTAATATTTGGGTTAGGGATGAGCTCCTGATGCTAGCCAGTTTGGGGGTGGGGCAGAAACCATATCACCTAGGATGGACTCCCAGTGGTGGCATTTTACTTTAGTTGGTAATAATTAGTAAGTCCAACAATGTGGTTGGGCTGCCAGTGTCAGGACAGTGCACCAGTGTGCCACTGGGGGGCCTCTTGTTGGGGTACAGTTTTATTTTTTATATTCATTAGTATTCCTGACACTGGGGTTTGGCTTCTGGTATCAGGAGGAAGACATCAGCATGCCACTGGGGCAGGCTGCTAGTGTTCACATTTTTCTAAAAAAAGAATTAAAATTATATCTGACATGAGGTGTGGGTTGCCAGTGTCTGTGCTGGGTGGGGAAGGGGAAGCACCAGTGTTCCACTGGGTTGGGCTTCCAGTGGTCACATTTAATAGAAGAAAAACTCTCTCTGACACCAAAGCTGGGCTCCTGGTGTCAGAATCAGAAGGGGAGAGTAACAGCATGCTAGCTCAGTGGGATCCTAGTGGTCAAAATTGTTGATCTGTGTCTGACACCAAGGATGGACTCTTGTGCCAGACTGGCTGTGTAATAGCTGTTACAGTATAAAGCAGAAAGAAACACATCTGTGAAATTCACATATTAATGTCTGACTTCCATATGCAAAAAAAAATTTTACACCATTGTGAGACCTACAACAATGGGTTAGGTGATGATGTGTGACATAACCATATCTGAGAAACTGCTGATTTTTGCATTCTTAGCTTGCGCAGATCCCATATTTTATTATAAAATTGTATAAGTGCCTTATTTTATTATTTTTTATTTATAAAACACAAAAACACTTAAAACACCCCTTGATACAATATCTAATGAACTAGCAAGTTTAGAATTTCAAACACTAGTTCTTTTTTAGTTACTAATGAGCCAAACTTTTTTTTTCATATTTTTAATGGTATATGCCATTTGTAGCAAAACAAACAAACACACAAACAAAAAAAACAATCAAATCTAATTTCACAAAAGTTATTAGGCCCTGAAATCCAAGCTAAAAATGAAAGACCTCCAAATGTCATTTATGTATGTACTGTATATCAAGAGATGGCTGAAATACAAGCCTCCCAAAACTGTGCTTTTGTATGTAAGTGCCTTATCAACATTAACCATAGCAGCACTACCTTACCACTATAATATACTGTAACCCCCATAACAAGGTGCCAGTAATTCCATCCCATTAAGACTGTAAAGTGGTAGTGCTGCCACCAGAGAAATCTTGGGATTTGAATTTCCTATGCAGGGATCAGCAGGAATTCAGGTGCATCATGAAGGTGGAGTCCACAGCTCCCATAGAGTGTAGGTCACCTAGCATTTACACACTATCAGTTGCCTTCCTTTTTGCCCAGAGGAAAAGGTACAACTACAGCATGGTGATCCAGATGATTGGGGTTTAGTCCAACAACACGTTATGTACAGAATCTGTAGTGCCAAAAGTAATAAAAACACCGTATGTGTGGACACAGGATGAATTAAAGTCCATGGGATAATCATTGCCCACTACATATATTTTGCTTCCTCTCTAGGGTTCTGGATCCAGCAAGCTTACACAGATAGTTTAGAGACTAACGATTCATTTTGTGTTTGCTTGCGTGCACAGCGCATAAGAAACATGTTGAGATTAGTAGAGTATTGCAGAGGTGTGGCAGTGTTTGGCCAATCCAGTGAACTATTTCAGGGGCGCATCCCTCAGCCACCAATCAGCAGGGAAGCTGCCAATGATGGCAGTGTCAGAGTGAGCGTCGGACTTGAAAGAAATCTGCCATGCCAATCATGGACAGGTTCATCATTGCAGTGGCAGATCTACCCCCCTTCCCAGCAACCAGGCACATTCCAGCCATGTACATTACAGTGCACAGTAATGCACATGGCTAGGCTTACGAGCAACTCATTTGCTCAGTGTGCCTTTCCTGGTGAAATAAATAAGTGAGCTGTGCCACTGCTTTGCATAATTGGTGGCTCCTGCCACCCACCACACACTCCCCCCAAAGCCGACATCAGGGTGCCTAATCCCTATGTTGGCATGCCCCCCCCAAGCCTGAACATATCTTTTGCCAATAACACGGTGCCCAATCCCCATGTCAAGATGACCCCCACCCCACTATTGTGGCACACTGAGAGTCCACCCGAGTGGAGTGTGCCAAAATAATTCTTACCTTTTTCTGACACTAGGATGCCCAATCCCAGTGTCGGATGTACCCCCACGCCCCCTTTTTTAGCCAACCTCTGGGTTCCCAATCCCTGGGTCAGCATTGATCCCCCACCCACTAGTTTGACACACTGGGAGCCCACCCCAGTGTGCCAAAATTTGTTTTGTAATATTTCACCTGTAAAAAAGAAAACAGTCCCATGACGTATTTGTTTAAACCTGAAAAAAAAGAAAACAGTCCTTCTTCATTCCCTCCAGCCCCTCTCCCCAAAACCACACCCTCCCTCTGCACTCCCCACCTCCCTGCACCCCCCTCACCCATACTTACCTCCAGAGGTCAGAAGCAGTGATCTTCTGTGGACTAGGAACACATCTGCACTCTTCAAAGACCAACTGGGAACTGAAGAAATTACGGTAAGCCCTGTAATGGCAGTGAATGGGGGGGGGATTCAATTTAAGTTGATATCTCAGCCACTTTTTGAAGGTTTGGTCCCAAATTTTCAAAACAGGGTTCTTGGGACCCCACCCCATGAACACTGACACTGTCATTTTGTTTCTTGGTCCCAAAAGGTGATTTTGTGGTCGCTGCACGGAATCACCTTTGGGGAATGATTAACAAAATGACAGTGCCACTGTTCATGAGGTGGGGTCCCAAAAAGTCCATATTGCAAGTTTGGTGAAAAAAACTCCACAAAATGACTGTTATGAGAGTGCGTTGCGCATTTTGTATGCACATTCGTAACTTCACCAATTTTTAATATTTTCACTCCAAATTTCCAACATTGCCATTTTTTCACACCTCCTTATGAACCATATAGCTGTCAATTTTTGCATCCCTCCTGAAATGTGTTTCCGCACCTGTGGTGCAGAATGGCGCAGTCACTGTGAGAACTCAACTTTTGGGACAGATTAATGAAATCATAGTGCCACTGTTCATGAGGGAAGCTCCCAAAAAGGCCGTATTGAAAATGTGGTGAACAAATTAAAAAACATGACTGCGTTACAAGCGTGCATTATGCAATTTCTACACATGCTCGTAACTTTGCCACTTTTTTATATCTTCACTCCAGATTTTCAACGTTGCCATTTTTTCACACCTCCTCATGAACAATACATATGTTATTTTTCACATCCTGCCAAAATGTCTTTTTGCACTTGTTGCACCAAATGGCACATTCATTGTGCAAAATCACTTTTCAGGATTGAGTAACGAAATGATAGTGCCACTGTTCATGAGGTGGGGTCTCAAAAAGCCCATGTTGAAAATTTGGAATGAAAATACCAACAAATGCCTGGGGTATTAGGGTTTCCAACTGTAACACCCCACCTTGTACAGACTGACAGGCTTGGGGTCATCAGCTGTAATGCTCATGCCATTCCACCCACCCCCACCCTGCAGCTACTGACAGGCATTGAGTTGTACCTTGGGGTCTTTGGCCCTAACATTCACCACATTCTCCTATACTGCATCCATCTCAACTTATTTCCTTATTCCTTATGGAATGGGGTGAGCATAAGGGCCAAAGACCCCAAGGTACACCGTGACACCTGTCAGTGTCTGCAGCGTGGGGTGAGGTGGAATGGCATGAGCATTATGGCTAATGACCAAAAGGCACACCCCAATACCTGTCAGTCTCTGCAGGGTGGGGGCAGGGGTTGGCACTAGTTCATAACTTCACTGCCATTCCTATTATGCATCACTCTAACTCATGCAGTACCAATGCCAATACCAGCAAGCAAACATTCAGCATTGACAAATGCTTGTTATTACTAGCTTTAAAAAAGATCACAGCACCTTAAACATCTTTCACAAATTAAATCAATGGGTGGCAGAATGGCTGCTCTCAAATGATCTTTCACCAGGATTTTAAACAATGGAACATATAATGTGGAAACACTAGCTATAGGGTTTTACAGTACTCTCTCCATAATTGCAGTAATCTTCAGATTATGTTGGTGTTGCTCACAAATGATGTGGTTATTTTAGACACTACAAATGTTTGCAAAATATTGTGTTGAAAATAACCTACTACAGTAGCAGGTTGCCCCAAGGATGATCTTTACTTTTTACTTATGCTCCAAAGACGACTTTGACACTGAAAGCTGTGTACAGTACTAGTATACAATGAAATATGAAGTGGCACACAGGAAGCAATCCAGTCCCGCAACTCAGCCGTATTGGTTTGACAGTGTATTGGTTTAGACTGAAATATACTCATTCAGATTTAATTGTATGTGCTTGTGTGAACATGTATTCATTTTCATGCAGTTAGGCACATATTAGTTAAATATAAATATATTGGTATAAGGTTGCATGCAATGCATAGAGTGGGCATGTACCGGTGTGAGTTAAACTGTACTGATTCAAGAAAATATGTATTTGTTCCAGTAAACATGCATTGGTTTTAGATGAAAATGTGCTAGTTGACTAAAATGTATTGGTTTCATTAATGTGCATTGGTGTGGGTAAAGATAAATGGGTTTCAGTGAAAATGTGTCGTTTTCAATGAAGATGTAAGTCCAAGTCATTATCCCTCTAAAATTCTCTCTGAGCAAAGTGTTGAGTAAGAAGGTCAACTTTAAAGGGTTAAGTTCTGTACTTGCAGTGCAGCAATATTTAACTCAAGAATGTTTATTTATTGAAATTTCTCCTTACTGGGATAGCCTCGTGAGATGTGGCCTCACCTTTTCATGATGGTTTTGGGGATCTGAAGTTAAACAATCATACATGTTTTAAAAGTAAAACACTTACAGTAGAATAAACATTAGAATTTCAATGATGCTAAAAGCCAAACTTTATATTCTGTCCACAAGGCTGCATCCATGTTCTCTCCACTCAGAAGTCTGAGCCTTCAGCAGGTAACATATTTATTAATAACGTGTCTGATACAATTAGTGAAAAATCTGTTGCTAACGCTACACAACAGACTGGATCTGCTCCCTAACAACTAGCCAGAGCCAATACAGCTGTGGCAAGCTTGTAAAGCTCTGGAGAGCGAGTGCTGTCACTGCGATGCAACTGCACATGTGCGACATTCCTGCATGCGTAGTAGTGGTGAATGGCATTCTGCCATTCTCAAGATGGCGGTGCTGGTGGAACTGCACATGTGCACAAGGCACGCATGCGCAGTTCTTGTCCCGGAATGCGGAAGTAATGCAGCTGTCACTCCATAGTGACCAAGTGTGGTGTGGTGTTCCAAGTTCTGTTGGACTTTCAGAAGGATACTTCCAAAAGTCCAACAGAAGCGTGCCATGATTGGCCATTTTCATTAGCACGAATCAAAATGGCTGTAGGCTCCACCCCACAGCCATAAAAAGGGTTTGGAAAACTCACAGGGATTATGCAAAACAAACCCTTATATTCTGATGTAGAAGGAGCACAATGTGGTATGACAACAATCAGAACCATTAGGTTAGAGCTACATGGTGCTGAGAAAAGCAAGACATTTAATTATCTTGTCATGCCCCATTCTTTCTGCAACAGTATAACTGAGGTGACAAAGCCAGTGCATCCATAGGAGATTCAGAAATTAACAGAAATGGATGACTGTGACTATCCTGCCTCCATCCAGTATTCTAAGCAAATTGGATACAAGAGTGTTTGGGGTAAGTGGTGGTTTGGCACTTATATCAGAAAGTGGAAGAATGTATCCAAACTCTGAGAAACATGCTGTGATAAAGTCATATAAGGTAAACTAATTAGACTTTAGTGAGATACAACTCTAACCAGTATGATGCAAATACAGAACCTATACTTTAATATACTCACTTGTTTCTACTAGGTAATGGTATCATCTCTTCTGATATAGTATGTATTTCCCGTTGAAATGATTTGTTTTACTTTCACTATTTTATGTTATCCTTTCCTCCTTTTTTACATTTGATGCCCTAGCAACAAACATTTTGTGATGAGTGTAAGGGGATTTGGGAGGTGTGTCACTGCCGAGCCCATTGCAGTTCACAAAACCAGGGGCTTGGCAGTCCACACCAATGACCGTGCACTGTGGTTTGATGAAACTGTCAGCTTTGTGAGGAGAAACATCTTGTTTTTTAAGAACTGAAGTGGCTTCAATCAGAGATGGCTTCATTCCTTTGATCTGAATGAAGCCATGTCAGGGAAACAGCTGAGCAGCTTTCAATGTCAGGAGCCAGTGCCCAAAGTCACAGAAATTCCTTACATTCCAACAACAAAGAAAACCATCCATCGATGTATGTTGCTGGCACTTCATAACTGTTCTTCCCCCATCTGATCCTCCTTCTCAGCACCCACCACCCCACACCCCCCAAAAGAAATAACACTGACACGGGGGGTGTCAAATCCCCCAGTGTCTTTTCAAACAAATGGCATGTGAGAGATCATTACCTGAACTTTGTGACCGCCAAAAGCAATGGGACAGGGTGGTGTGATCGACAGTGTTGCAGTTTGTGTGTTTGAGTTCTGTTACACAAAGTGATTTAGATTGGAGATATTCCCTCAATGTGCTAGGGCAGAGGGCTTTAAACTTGCAGGAGTTTGGGAGCTGTAGTCTTTCTGTAGGACTATGCAAGGACTCATGGCCAATATATACTTGTGCTGATTGTTTTAAGGTGCAGGTGCTCTGCAGTTTTAATTAATAGGGCACAGAATTGTACAGGGGGTGAGACCCTTGCAGCTTCCAGGTCCTGCAACTGATATATAGGGACACTCATGTGAGCGGCGCATCAGAGATCATTACCTGAACTGTGTAACCGCCAAAAGTGGTGGGACAGGGTGGTGTGATCGATAGTATTGCCGTTTGTGTGTTTGCGTTCTGTTACACAAAGTGAATTAGATCGGAGATATTCCCTCAATGTGCTAGGGCAGAGGGCTTTAAACTTATAGGAGTTTGGGGGCTGTAGTCTTTTTGTAGGATTGAGCAAGGACTTGTGGCCAATATATACTTGTGCTGATTGTTTTAAGGTGCAGGTGCTCTGCAGTTTTAATTAATAGGGCACAGGATTGTTCAGGGGTGAGACCCTTGCAGCTTCTGGGTCCTGCAACTGATATACAGTATACGGATGCTCACATAAGCAGTGCGAGTGTGTGTGGTGCACCTTGGTGCACTGAAACACATGGAGACACACGCGTCTGGGGCATGTTGGCATGTTAGCGTGGAGCAGTGGCAGTGATACGCAGCAGAATATAGTACGGTATATAATTTAAAAGCTTAGTACATGGGGTAAAGAATGGTGACAGAAGAGCTGGAGACACAAATCTTGGTAGCCTCAGTGTTGACCACAAAGGGGGATTTGACGATAAGATGTAAAGGATGTGGTATGTATAAAATGGTAGAATTAGGGATGGATTATAATAGCTATGGATGTGAAAATTGTGAATCAAATAGGGAACTGCATGCTAATTTAATAAAGGTTACTGAAAGACTGGGGAAGTTAGAAAAGAGTCAAGGGGAATTAACAGCAAGGATTAAGATTCTCTCACGCCTAAATGTAAATGAGGATGCCAAGGAAGGGAATGGTGCAGAAAATGGATTTGGGAAAAGGAAGACAAGAAATGCTGGGAATGAAAATAAGTCAGGGAAATGTTGTGAGAGTAACAAAATTAAAAGAAAGTGTAGGGGCATAAGTCCTCTTAGACCAGTTACAGTAGATTTAAGGAAGGAACAGGGAAAGATAATCACCCATATTACTATGGAGGGAACAAGACAGGAAGAATCTGGACCAAATAATCTAAATGAGACTGAGGTTAGTGTACTGGAGGGAATAACAGTAACTAATAGTTTCAGTGTGCTGGGTGATTTGAATCAGTCTACCATGGAAGGAGAAAATGAAAATGAAAATGTAATACATACAGAAGGGGGAGAAGGTGAGAGTTCAAGGCAGGTTACAGCAATTGGTGACTCCATCATAAAGAACACCGACCAGTATATATGTAAACATGATAAAGAAAATAGAATGGTCAGTAGTTTCTTGGGGGCAGGTGCTTCGGATTATATAATATGGTTGATAATATATTGAGTGGGGCAGAGGAGCATCCTCTAGCAGTGATTCATGTAGGCATCAACGATATTGTGAAAAAACCCTACCTGAGATGCAAAAGGATTACACTAAATTAGTCGAGAAATTAGATAAAAAAGGGTGTGAAATAGTGATGTCAGAGATACTACCAGAACCTAGGGCTACTGTTTATAAAAAGAGAAGAATTGCCTTAACTAATGAATGTTGTATAAATGGACTAAAACTAGGAGCTATTAATTTATTAAACATAGGGGAACTTTCAATGATAAAAGGGAATTCTACTGTAAGGATGGGTTGCACTTGACTTTTAGAGGAAGTAGAATTTTGGGGATGAGATTACGGCAGGTGATAGAGAATTGTTTAAACTGAAAGAGAAGGGGATGAAAGGGGATAAAATGGTGTATAGGGCTCCTAATGTGGGAAATAGAAAAAGTTTGTCAACAATTAAGGCCATGTTTTGTAACGCCAGAAGTTTAAATATAGCTAGTATGGCAGAATTAGAGGTAATAATAAGAGAGGAGAGTTTGGATATGGTGGGGATAGTTGAAACCTGGTGGGATAATGAAAATGTGTGGCTGCAACATATCCCATGATATAGATTGTTTAAAAAAAATAGAGAAGAGAGAAAAAGGGAGGAGGGGTGGCCCTTTTTATTAGGGATGGAATAGAAGTTAGGGATACAGAGCAATGTAAAAACTTAGATGGAACTGAAACAGTTACTATTGAGCTGCTGAGTATTAAGGGGAAAAATTGCAGAATTTCAGTTTTTTATAGGGCACCTGATATTGGTATGGAGAAAACTGAAGCCTTTATTAAGGAGATTGCTAACTTGGCTGAAAATACAAATTTTATTTTTATGGGGGATTTGAATATGCCCACCATTGAGTGGGGAAATAAACAGTCTGGTAATAATTTAGCATGTACGGTCCAGGAAGAACTGATGGCAGGGGGAGTTAAACAATGTATAAGGGAGGCTACAAGAGGTAACAATATTCTAGATGTTATCTTTACCAATATACCTGAGGTAGTACAGAGGATCAGCATCCAACCACAATTAGGTAATAGTGACCATATGTCCATTATGTTTATGATGGATTGGTTAATTAAACCGGATAAGGGAAATACAGTTCAGTTTCTCTACAATAAGGGTAATTATGGAGCAGTGAGAGAAAAATTGAATAGCATTAAATGGGAAGGTAGGATGGGGGAATTACGTATGGAAGAAGCACGGATATTTTTTGGGACATATTGAATAACATGATAAAAACTCATATTCCGAGTAGGAAGGTCTATAATCACAAAGGCAAAAAGCCACCATGGCTGAATAGAACAATAATAAAATTGTGTAGGAAAAAGAAAGTAATGTTTAAGAAAATGAAGACTAATAATTCAGAAACATCTAAGAATGGTTATAAGAAGGTATTGAAGAGATTAAAGAAGGAAATAAGAAATGCAAAAAAACAGCTTGAGTTTAGATTAGCCATTAATAAAGATAAAAAAAAAAGCTTTTATGCCTACGTGAATAGTAGTAAGGGAGGAAGAAGTACAGTGGGGACATTGAATATTAATGAAGTAATGATGTCTTAGCCTATAGATATGTCAAATGAATTTGGCAGATGTTTTGGGGCTGTATTTAGGAAAAATACTGATGGCATGGATGAGTGTAATATAGGTATATGTAATCAAGATCCTCAAACTATAATAACAGAGGAGAGGGTGCTAAAAAGAGTAATGAGACGGAAGGTGGATAGGGCGGCAGGACCAGATGGGATCCACCCACACTTTTTGAAGGAGTTGGGTGATGTTTTGATACCTGTTATTACTAAATTGGGACAAAAATCCTTGGAGGAAGGTGTGGTGCCTGAGGGGTGGAGGTTGGCACATGTGGTGCCAATATGCAAGAAAGGAAAAAGGAGTGAGGTGGCAAATTATCGACCTGTGAACTTGACCTTGGTAGTGGGGAAGATTATAGAAGAGGCACTGAGTGAGGCTATCTCTGAAAGTATGTTAAGTAAGGGTATTATAGATAAGAATCAGCCTGGTTTTATGCCCAATAGGTCATGTGAAACAAACCTAATTACATTCTATGAGTATATCAGCAAATGTGTTGATGATGGATAAAATGTGGATATGGTAATGCTTGATTTTAGTCGAGCGTTTGATAAAGTTCCACATTATAAAATAAAAAAACGTATTGATATGGAGATAGATATGATCATTGTAAGATGGGTCGAACAGTGGCTGAAAAATAGACAGCAGCAAGTAAGGATATAGGGACATTTATCTGAACCAATGAGGGTGTGCAGTGGAGTTCCCCAGGGGTCGGTGTTGGGCCCACTGTTGTTCAGTATTCTTATAAGTGATTTGAAGCTATCTAGTAAAAATAAGTTAACAAAATTTGCTGACGATGTTAAAATAGGAGGTGTAGTGGATACGTTCAACGAGAGACTCATATTTGGGCAGGATTTAATCTATATTACAGACTGGACAAAAAAGAATGGGATGACCTTTAACAAGGACAAATGCATAATCATGCATTTGGGTAGACACAATATCAAACAGGCCTATTACATGCATGATCTGAAGTGTAGGGTTTCAGAGTGTGAGAAGGATTTGGGAATTTTTGTCCAAAATGATTTAAAGAATGGGGTCAGTAGTAGAAAAGCATCAAATACAGCAATGCAGATGGTAGGTTGTATAAGGAGAGGTTTTCATTTGAGAATTGGTGAGGTATTGATACCATTATATAGGTCTCTGGTTAGGCCTGTTTTGGATTATTGCTCTACTGTGGCCGGACCATTACTGGTGAGATATTAGATTAATGGAAAGACCGAAGAGATCACTTACTAGATTGATTTCAGGTTGTGAGGGTAGGTCATGTGAGGATAGATTGGGAAAGTTGGGATTGTGGTCATTAAAGAATAGAAGGGCAAAGGGGGACTTATTGGTATTATATAAGTCCCTGAAAGATGAGGAACTTAGATCTGAGTTGGGATTGGTGTTTAAGGAAAAAACATATCAATTAAGAGGGCATGATAGGCAACTGAGAGAGGAACTGAGTAGGACTGAACAAAGAAGGAAGGGCTTTAAGTGTAGAGCAATAAGGATGTGGAATGGACTACCCCAGGAGGTGGTAGAAGCTGAAGTTTAAGTCTCTTTAAAAAAATATTGGATACGTTCCTCGATGAAGTTGTTGACGATTGGCACTACCACTGAATTGTGGAGAAAGACTATATGGGCTATGCCTTTTGACTTTCTTATTCTTCCAGTATGAACGCCAGTATGTAATAAATAAAACCTTCCATCAACGTCTGTTGCTGGCATCCCGTAAATGTTATCCCCCAACCCGATCCTCCCTCTAAGTACCCATCACCCCCCTAACAAACATAACACTGATGCTGGGGGTGCCCAGTCCCCCAGTGTCAAAACCTGAAATAAAGAAAACCTTCCTTCTGCCTTTGTTTTTTTTTCTTAAATACCCTGCAAAAAAGAAAACGGTCCATCGATGTCTGTTGCAGCCACCACTGTAAGTTCAACCACCCCATCCTCCTATTTTATTTTTTTTAAATACCTGTAAAAAAGAAAATGGTCCATCGATGGCTATTACAGCAGCCACCATCCCCCCATGCTGTTTATAACGCTGACACTGGGGGTTCCCAATACCCCAATGTCTACTGCTGGATGTCACCCCCCCCAACCCTTCCACTCAGCACCCACCACCCAGCCCCACACCAAACATAACAATGACACTGGGGGTGCCCAATCCCCCAGTGTATAAACCTGAAATAAAGAAAACCTTCACTTGGATTTTTTTCTTGTTTTTTTGTTAAAGCCTGTAAAATAGAAAATGGTCCATCGATGTCTGTTGCAGTGTATCACACCCTGCCATTTGTAACACTGTCACTGTGGGTGCCCAGTCCCCCAGTATCCAATGCTGGTGCCCCTGTAATTGTCACCCCATGTCCCTACCAGTCAGCACCCACCACCCTACACCCCAACATAATGCTGACACTGGGGGTGCCCAATCCCCCAGTGTCCACTCCTGGAACCCCTGTAGTCATCAACCACACCCAACCCTCCCACTCAGTACCCCAAAATCTCCCCAAACATAACACTGACATTGGGGGTGCCCAATCCCCCATGTCAAAACCTGAAATTAAGAAAACCTTCCCTCAGTGTTTCTTTATTTTTCCTTTTTTGTTAAGCCTGTAAAAAACAAAACAGTCCGATGTCTGTTGTGCTATTAGTTCACCCCCCAACCTACCCTTGCACTCAGCACCCACCAGCCAGACCCCCCCCAAGCCTTTACTTACCCAACAGGGGTCTGACGGTGTCATCTTCTCTGGACTGCAGACACGTTTTCACTCTTCAATGCCAGGCTGCTAATGGAGGAAGTCAACGTGGCTATTTTTTTATATTTTTGCCCCAAATTTTCTACATACCTTTTTTGGGACACCACCTCATGAACAATGCAAGTGACGTTAGGTAAATCTGTCCCCAAATGTGATTTCACGGTTGCTGCGTGAAATCACCTTTCAAGCAGGAGTTGAATATTTTTTCTGCATTTGTTGATGAGGTGGGATCATAAGAAGGCTATGTTGAAAACTTGGGGCAAACATTAAAAAAAAACAAAATGTATGAGCCTACCTTGAAATTTATGAATGCTGGCTTGTGACTTTGGTAATTTTCAATATTTTGATTCCAAATTTTAAACATAGCCATTTCTTCACAGTACCTCATGAATGTGGCAGCTGTCATTTTTGAAATCCTGGCCAAAATGTGTTTTTGTACCTGTGGCGTGGAATGATGCTTCAGTGGTGTGGAATGAGATTTTGGTGGGGAGCTGAAAATGTTCACCTACTGGGTTCATTAGTTGAGATAATAAGAAGGCTGTGCTGAAAATTTGGTGTACAAATATGGTAAAATGCTTAGGTTATGACTGAACATTACACTAGTTCAGCGTTCACCCATAACATCGCTAATTTTCAGTATTTTGACTCCAACCTTTTAACATAGCCATTTTTCCACACTACCTCATAAACATGACATGTCATTTTTAAAATCCTGGATGAGATAGGTTTTCACACCTCTGGTACGAAATGACATTTCAGCCAATATACTATAAATGGTACATGTCATGTATATAAGGCAAATCCTAAAACAGGTATCTTCAAAATGTGGGCTCAAAATTGCAAAACACAAATTGTTTACCAAGCATCCAACGTTCAGCATTGACAATTGCTTGTTTCATTATGGCTGTGGGTGGAGTCTACAGTCTTCTTGCTGTCTGTAGCTTGAAAATGGAATATCATAAAACACATGTTTTGGACTTTTCAATGTATCCCTCCACATCTTTAAATCACTATGCCAACTAAAAAAAAATACTCCCTCCTTTCTGTTTAGAATGTTGGAGACATAACTTTAAGCTGCTTATCAGATGGCCATTAGGAAACTGAAACAGCTTGTTAAATATTGGTTGCTTATTAAACTGGAAATTTGTTTACCCCCTTTGAAATGCAACAACTTGCACATTTAAATACCACCATTTAAACATTTTTTGCAACTAACTTCAGTTGGTGTGTTTTGTCTTTCAAGAAAGATTTATACCTCATAAATGTCATCCTTTCCTAGCAAATATATAATGATTTACACTGTTTTTTAGCCTTTTAAAACAGTACTGTGTCAGATATATACCAGGTCTTCCGTGAACTACCCAGACTAAATATTTAGGTTGCTTGACAGCAAGGGCTGCCCCTGCCTTCAAAACATAACAGATAAGAGCCTGCCAAGTACTGAGGTAGGGGTGTGTGTGTGTGTGTGTGTGGTGGAGAAACAATCAAACTTCTGGCAAGGGAGACCTCATCTAATGAATTAACTGCTGACAAACCAGATAAGTGAGAAATTCATCTGTATAATTATCTGATTCCTTATGTTCCCATATAGAGTTATAAAGAAAGTTAGTCAAAACAACTGAGAAAGAAATTTATAGGGGACAACAGTTAAATTTTTCTTGCGTTTTGGACCTCCAACTCTAGGCTGTGGAAGATAAATGTATTGTTTGTGGTTGGAATGAGAAATCTAAACAGTAAGAAGGTCTAAACAGTAATATTTTAATTTACAGCATTAGTAATGTAATTGTGCATAATTTCTATAAATAAATTTGAGGTCTGATAATAATGTAGCCAGGGTATGTGTTAATTTGCTTTGTTCTCTCACAACATGTTCTAGAAGTAAAAATGTTATTCTGAAAATTCAGAAAAGGATAGCCCAATTGAGCTGAGGCTCATTTTCAATGGGGTCCCAATGTATGAAACAAATAGTTACACAGAATATGTACTTAAATACAAGCATAGCAAATACAATATACAACCTATATCAAAAGACACAATACATGACAGACATGTAGATGTTTTCCTATTACTTTTTATAAACCAAGATCTTATCTGATGCCAAGATGGAGTCGATATTGACTTGATATATAATGTGCTGTTTTTGAGAATGAAAGAGATCATGCCATTTATTAGGAGAAAAATTATTGTTTAGATACATAGATACTGTCAGCAGATAAGGGCCTATGGCCCACCCAGACTGATCATTTGAGTTGTAAGTTCCCTTTATGTTTTTCTACATTATTATTTTTATACTTTTGGTGGTTTCGTATAGGCTTGATATTATTCCTGAAATGTCAGAGATCTTCCTGGGGAACTTGCAAGATACTGGTATATATAACTATACCATTTGTAAAAGGTCCAGATCAAACAACTGGAAACAGAAGACTGTTTTTTGTCATTTTATAATATGATGTACTGAGTGTGTATTTTCTGAGTTGCTGGATCAGGGCCTTGAAGAAAATAATAACATTTACTTAACTCATTTAAGATTCTATGAGGTGGTAAGAAAAAAAGGTTATGAGAATTTGTCTGAAAAGTAACAAACATAAGATGCAAAAAACAGCATCTGTGTATATGGGGAAATATCTCTAATTTATTTGCAATAAATTTGTTTACAGGTTTATAGGCATTACTAGTATCTTTTGAAAGACTGGCTGACTAGTTGTGATAGCTAATTTTGAGTATAGTTCATGAAATAATGAGCGTGATATTTGTTATTTCATATAGTCCCCCATTATGCCTAATGCATACCATGTAAATCCAAATCATTCCAAGGCCATCTTGACATGTAATATTAATATAGAAGAGCAAATCAGAGCTCTTTTCCTGATAAAAGGCTGCTGACATAATAAATAAGGAACAAAGTCATAAATAAGGAACCAGTGGATAATGGAAAAATCTACAGGGATTTGATTCTGCCTGTGTGAGGAAAATACAGGAAAAATGAGGGTGTGTTACAGGGAAATGGTTATTTGGATCTGGAAGCACTGAATATTTCTTATCCTATAGTTTGTATCCTGGATAGCACAGGGGAGATACTAGATCTCATTATCACAGGGATGTTCATTTACACATTTTTGCACTGTATTTTACTCAGGCTATCCCAGATTAGATGCAATATCTTGTTTTCAGTGGTGTTAGGAATGTTACCATTGTTATAATGTATTTATTTAGGGTACCTAGTCCAGGGCCCCCTTATTCAAAGGAGATGCACAGCACATCCCCTCAGAAAAGGGAGATGTGCTGAGCAACTCCAACAATGAGCCGCAGCACAATATTCAAACATGCAGGATGCACCGGCAGCAAGGGAATGGGCCAGGGCACACACAAATGGTATGCTGTGCAAGTGAAGGGGGCATTCCCATGCATATACCACACTGTGGCATATTCAGTGAGAATGCACCCCTTGCAGTCAAGAGCACCATGGCACACAGTTAGGCCATGAATAGCTGGCCTAACCCAGCCAGTCACCCACCCACAGGTGGGCTGTAGAAATGCATCCAGGTGCACAGCAGCCTGGTAGCCCTGGTGGACTAGAGGTACCCCCTTCCTATCCCCAATCGATCCAACACCATCTCTGAAGAGCTCCATAGTGTAGGGCCCCCTAGACCCGATCACACCAGAGGAAACCATGGTCCATATCCATAGCATAGGGGACCCTTACTCACTGCCCCGGTACATGGAACCCCCTCTCCCCCATACCCTGACCTGGTGCAGAGACTGGCACTGCCCCCCACACCCTGTCATGTCCAGCCACTGACTGCACTGGACCCAGGCTGGGGACCTGCACTCCAGAATGACCCAAGTGGCTGTATCATGTATTGGGGTACTATGCAAGCTGCGGACCCACCAGTGTATGCAGCCATGTATAGAACCCTGGCAAACCGCAAGAGGGAATTAACATACCTCCAATGCATGCCTTGTCGATGTGTATCTTCCTGATGCCATACACCACTGCAAGTCCACACTCTTCCCTGTTCCACTGTGTAACATGCCACCCTCTAGACTGCTGAGGCATCCCTGATGCCATGGAGTGCAGTATGCTACAATGCCATTTGCAGTGTATGCTCCAGGCTATAGATAGTTCATTCGTGGTTCCCCAATTTTACAAACGAATGGGAGATTGACTGTAACATGCCTGTTCTGCGACCTGCATGAGTGGGTACAGCATCAGCCATCACCCACACTAAGAAGTGTAATGGACCAGGACGATGGATCCACATGTGAGAGCCTGAGGTGTATGGCCACTGGGCATTGTCATCTGCACACAGCTTGTGCCTATGTATGACACATTCCATGGTCCTACTGCCAGTGCTTCAACACCCACCAATACAGTGGTACAATCCCATCATAGTGCTAGTTGTCTCAATGTGATGGGTTGTGGGGCAAGGAGGGGGTGTTTGTTCATCCTTGGGGGGGCGGGGGCCACTATACTATGGATGTGAACTGTAGGTGTATTCTGGTGCAATCAGGGATGGGAGCGAGGTCTTTACAGTATGGAACTGATAGAGTCTGGATTCCAGTATGATCGGGGCTGGTGGAATGGTTGGGGGTACCACTTGACCACCAGAGACTTCAGGGCATGCCCCACATGGAAGTGATTGGGATCGGGGCTTGGGGGCTAGAGGTGCTCCGGTGCATTCATCCCCATGCCAAAATGCAAATCAGTGGATAATGAGCATGCATAAGGCCCCTTTACACCTTGCATGTTCAATCAGCTCATTTGCATTCCTCGGCTGAATATCACCCTTGGGGGCTGTGGCGCATACCGATATGTGCTATGCATTCTCCCAGGGAGGTATTCAGTCGTGGGTGCCCTGGATGCACCTGTCTTGGCAGCTGCCTGCACTTTGACTCCCATCCAGGGTCACAGTTTCAACAGGTACAATGACGTCTGCTAGGATGAAGCGCAGTGTCATAGGTTTACTGCATGACAGAAGGGATTAACTCCCACTGAAATTGCATTGTTTGCTACAGTAACTCTACTGCAGAATTCTGCAGTGTTGCACTTCATCCTGGTGGGCTTCACTGTAGGTGCGCCCTGTACCAGTGGTGCATTGTCTTTGAATATTGTAAACTTTAAGGCAAAAACCACAAGTCTGCACCTGGGAACCGTGCTCAGGCTGAACAAATAAAAGTATACACAAAATCAAAAAGCCGGCACCGGTAAATACAGACCGCTCCAGATGAGGTTTGAATCAGACACAGGGAAGCTCAAACTCTGGGTGCTAAAATGCTTCATTTATTCAAAAACACCCTGCTTCCACATCCAGCTAAAGACCACCATCTTCCAGCCGTTTCCGCCTGGTGCTTAATCATGAGAATACCATCACCATACAATACTGTGCTTATATTTAACCATCTTAAAGTGACAATGACAAATAAATAAATTCTAAATTATACAGATGAAATACCATAAAAACATGATCTACACACTTAAAAAATGTGCTTTACAACAACAAATGTCACACATTGCATTTTGCCACTATGTTTTAAAGTCCATCTTAGTTTCTCAGGGATCCATTTTTCATGCAAGTGGCAACCATAAATCTACACACTTAAAACATTTTGTTAAAAAGAGAGCAGTATTGGATTTTTGCTATGGGGGGGGGTCAGAAATGCCAGGACTGAACGAAATAATTGATATAAAACCCTTTTTTAAAAAGTAGTATGATATTGTATTAGTTATACAAAAGTTTCTCTGTTAATAAGTAATTTGCATCCGTTCAATTTATCTTTTAGATTTCAACTTTTGCCACTTACATGGAAAATGGATCCTTGAGAAATTGAGGTGGACATTAAAATATAGTGGCAGAATTAAATAATAAATACTTGTTGTTGTAAAGCAAAAAAAAAAAAATTTTTTTAAGTGTGTAGATTTATGGTTGCCACTTGTATGAAAAATGGATCCTTGAGAAATTAAGATGGACTTTAAAATATAGTGCAAAATGCAATGTGTGACATTTGTTGCTGTAAGACACATAAATATAGTGGCAGAATTCAATAAGAAATATGTAAAGTAAATTTTTTAAGTGTGTAGATTTATGGTTGCCACTTGCATGAAAAATGGATCCCTGAGAAACTAAGATGGACTTTAAAACATAGTGGCAAAATGCAATGTGTGACATTTGTTGTTGTAAAGCACATTTTTTAAGTGTGTAGATCATGTTTTTGTGGTATTTCATCTGTATCATTTAGAATTTATTTATTTGGTCATTGTCACTTTAAGATGGTTAAATATAAGTACAGTATTGTATGGTGATGGTATTCTCATGGTTAAGCGCCAGGGGGCGTGAAACACGTTGGGAAGATGGTGGTCTTTTAGCTGGATGTGGAAGCAGGGTGTTTTTTGAATAAATATAGCACTTTTAGCACCCAGGGTTTGAGCTTCTCTGTGTCTGAGTCGAACCTCATCTGGAGCGGTCTGTATTTACCGGTGCCGGCTTTTTGATTTTGTGTATTCTTTGAATACTGTATCGATGCCGACCCACACACCCTCTTTGCACAACACATCTTTCTACTCGTGCATCAGTTCAGCACTTACTATGTCCCCCCAGATCTAAAATATTGTTTTCAGTGCGTTCGAATTTTACACAATGCAGCATAATATTGTGCTGATGTAGAGCCCCACTGAAAATACAATGCCATTTCTTCTGTGAACTATCAAGGCTAAATATAAAACAATCAGCAGGCATATTCTAGGAAAACACATTGTAAAAATGTATAAAAGGAAGACTACATTCAAGCTGTCTCTCCACAGATCTGCATTGTGTAAATTCATTAGAAATAATGGATAAAAGCTTCCCAAAAGCTCTCCACAGCCATATCAGCTCTGACCAGATTTTGTTTTTATGCTACTGTCCCTATCTAGGACTCTAGGACACTTTAGAATGTCCATTCCTCTATTCTATCATCTAATACCACTGACTGGTGAAACTGACATCACAGAATGTCCAGACACCCAAGAAACAGAAAGTGGTTGAAGGAAAACTACATGTAAAAATTATAAAAACACATGGGGCTTGATTTTCAAAGTCCCAAGTATGACACATAATTGGCACCTTGTGTCAAAAGATGTGGCAATCCCGATTTTCAAACACAGTCCACATTGAAAAGTTGAGCCATTGCACCATACTGGCACTGCACTAGTCTTGTGGCCAAAATCAGGGTGCGCCAGGTCACAAGGGGGCTTGCACCATGGCGTGTCTGCAGCATCTCCCTTTTTGCAATTCTGGAAGCCCCGTCATGGATGCAGCAAGGGACTCCACATAGACCAGCCAGGAGGTGGTCTAACAGACTTGCACCATTGGCACACACTGTGATGAAGGGGATAGGGTCTGAAAGTAGGGGGCCAGGGCCAGAAGGGGCATTTGGTGCCATAGGGTCCCTTTCTGGCCATTAGGGTGCTGGCATAACAGCACCGGGTCATTACAGTGCCAAATGCTGGATTCACTGTCCCCTCCCCAAGGTCCTCCCCCCCAGAGTTAGTATCCTTAGAAAGGGGAGTGGGGGGTGTGGGGGCTGTGGGGGAATCAGGGGTGCAGCCCTCCACAAAAAGAGAGGACAATGACTTTCCCACTTGGTACCACAATGACCAGGTGCACTGCTGCTGCCTGTCTGAAGTGGTGGAAACTATAGGGGTGTTGGAGAGACAGCTGGCATGGCAGGTTGTGATGTGGCATCCAGCAGGGGTGCCGTTTGCTGAGCCATACTGCTCATGGGAAAGGACCACTTTGGGGGGATCCAGAGACAGACAGTGACATGGCCCCAGGTGAGCACAGCCCTGGCAGCTGCCCCATAGGTGGTCACCTTGCATAACCCGAGAGGCTGTAAGCTGGAGCTGCAGGGTGAGGAAAGCAATTGGTGGGGGTAACATTCTCTGGGCACCACCACATTCTCCTCATTCCCACTCTCCCATGTTGTGACTAGCTGCCCATTGCCTACAAGCTTATGTGAGATGGCCTTCTATGGGTCAGTTTCCAAGGCTGTACCCTCCTGGTGCCATGTCACTGTCTGTCCCGGAACCCCCCTGCCCAAAAGCAGTCCCATCCCATGGGAAGTATGGCTCAGAAAACGGCCTCTACGCTGTGTGCCACATCACAACCTGCCATGCCTGCTGTCTCGTCAATGCCCCCCAATGGCACAACCATGGCCTTTCTGCCCCAGACCCTCTCCAGGCATGCAGATTCACCACCCCCTCAACCATCCCGACCCCTCTAGTGTTACACCAGGTGGGAGGGCTGGATCCCTGTGGCAGTTCTCACAGGTGTGCCAAATGTTTGGCACTAGCCTGTGGCTGTGGCAACTTCTGGGTTTTAGACACAGGCCCCCCCATTATAAAATTGGGCAAAGAGTTCCTGATGCACCCAGAGTTCACTGCAGCCCTCTCTGTCTTTGACTGTTTCTGGTGTTCTGTTATCTGTGTTTGTGGCAATTTGCTTTTTACATTAGCCTGCCAGTTGTATGGCCTCTGGAGGTAGCCTTGTAGGCTTCTTCTATTACCTTCGATCTGTTTGAATTTTCCCAAAATGCCTCTGGGAATGCTATCAATTAGGCCTAAGTCCTTCAAAGGTGCATAGGCTTTATTATTACCCAGTGACTGCACTTTACAAAGAAAATTTCCACACAACCAGAATAAGAAAAGTTACCACTTGGAGAAATTAGATTTTAACTGGGGAGGGATGGCAAACACTTTTTTTTCAAAATGGTTAACTTTCACAAGCAGTTGCAGCTGGATGTTGTAACTAGATTATAATTAGGATCCTAGGCTCTTAGTTCTAGTCCTAGGTCTAATTGACATAATTCCCAGAGGCATTCTGGGAAAATGCCAGCAGGTCAGAGGCAATAAAAGAAGCCTGCATGGCTACATCCAGGGGCCATGAAACTGGCAGGGAAATGTAAAAAAAAAAAAAAAACAACAACAAAAAAGCAGGTAAAAGAATGCTAGAAACAGAGAAACAAAAACCAAATGCACAACATGTGTACTTATCATTTTGCTTGTAGTTTTCCTTTAATTATGCAAAGAGACAATATAAGGCAGGTATAGTGGCAGGAAAATAGCATAAATACAAATAATTTCTTAAACAACAAAAAAAAAACAGATACAATTATTTCAAACAATACCATTAGAGAGACCAGAGACCTGGCTTTCACTTTTTAGTGTAACGGGACATTTGGGCATATGTGTAGTTTGTTTGATACTCTCAGTGTACTGCTTTTTGTGTGCATTTAACTGGTATGTGACCAGGGTCAAAATGGCTTGTTTTTTTTCCCACACCTGGAATTTGAAGAAACAAATGATGTACAATTGTGTCAATGTAAGAGTAACCACAACTACACAGGACATGTAATGTTCAACAAAATCACATTTCATAGAAATATAGAAATATAGAATTTGATGGCAGATATGGACCACCTGGCCCACCTAGTCTGCTCATTTTCCCTACCCACTGTGTCACCACAGACCCTACTTGATCTCTGGCTTATCCCCTCCTTGTCTCATCTGTAAGGTTCCTTTATGCCTATCCCATGCTTTCTTGAACCCAGCTAGTTTTTGCTCCCACTATCTCTGCTGGGAGGCTGCTCCTCTGTGATGAAATATTTTGTCACATCTCCTCTAAGTCTACCCCCTCCAGCACCATAGCATGACCCCTTGTCCTTGAGCATCATATTTTTTGAAAAATGTTTCCCTTTAGAACCTTATTCATACCTATGAGGTACAGTATTTGAAAATGTCTGTCATACCCCCCCTTTCCCTCCTTTCATCAAATGTATACATATTGAGGTCCTTCAGTCTTTTCTCACAGGGCTTTTGATGCAGACCATTTTTGATTGCCTTCCTCTGGACTGCCTTCACTTTTTCTATGTCCTTCCAGAGATGAGGTCTCCAGAACTGGACACAGTACTCAAGATGAGTTCTCACCAGTAATCCATACAGGGGTAACACCACTTCCCTCTTTCTGCCGGTGATACCCTTCCCTATGCAACCCCGCATCCCACTAACTCAACCGACTGCCTTGTCACACTGCCTAATCACCATTAGGTTATCAGATATGATAACTCCTAGGTCTCTTTCTTGTTTTGTGGTCGGCAATACCTCTCCTTCCGATTTGTACTCTGCCCCTTGGTTTCTGTGCCCCAAGTGCATGATTTTGCACTTTTTTATACTGTAGCCCACTTGCCATACCCTTGACCACTCCTCTAACTTTTTTAGATCCCCTCTCATTCCCCCCAGAATGTTTATCATGTTGCAAATTTTAGTGTCATCTGTGGACAGGCAAACCTTCCCATTCAACCCTCTGCAATGTCACTAATAAAGACATTATAGTGGATCGATCCAAGTACAGATCTCTGTGGTATTCTACTGGTCACCCTCCTCTTCTTAGAGTGAACCCCGTTAACCATGGTATACCGTTGCCGTAGCGACTCCCCAACGGCGAAGACCATCACAGTGACAGGATTTGGCCAAAATCTGCATGTTGCTGTGATGGTCTCTGCATGGCCAGGGGATTATCCCGCCTTGGTGTTTCGCGCCCCCCCCCCCGGTCCAACTCTGACTCAGAGTTAGAATCCTAGAGACCAGGGGTGTGGTGGGGCAGATCCCCCCAATGGAAACATGGAGGCATACCCGACACCGCATTGCCAACACTTGGCAATGCGGCTGTCACTGTCGGGGATGTCTCCGTAACCGCTGTCACTGTGGTAAGGTAAAACCATTTACCACCACCCTATGTCTTCTGTCCCTTATCCAATTTCTTACCAGGTTTACCACCTTTGGTCCCACTCCCAGGCTACCCAGCTTGCTTACTAATCTCCTAAGTGGAATAGTGTTGAAGGCCTTGCTGAAGTCCAGGTAGGCCACACCCACCGCTCCTCCCTGATCAAATTCCCTGGAAACCCAGTCAAAGAACTCTATTAGATTTGTTTGACAAGACACAGAGGTGTCTTCACATGCAAGGGCAATTAGGGGGCTAGTAAATAAATCAAGGACAGACTAGATGGACCTAACGGTCTCCTTCTGCCATCCCTTTCTATGTTTCTAAGACCTCCCCCCTGTGAATCCATGCTGTTTCAGGTCCTGTAAGTCACTGGATTCAAGGTGTTCTATTATCCTTTCCTTCAATAGGGATTCCAATAGTTTCCCCACCACTGAAGTCAGGCTAACCAGCCTACAGTTGCCAGCCTCCTCTCTACTAACACTTTTGTGAAGTGGGACTACATCTGCCCACAGTGAGAGGTTGAACAGGACTGTCAGAGGTGCAGCCAGTACCTCCCTGAGTTCCTTCAGTATCCTTGGATGGACTCTGTCTGGCCCCAATGCCTGTTCCACTTTCAGATTTACGAGTTCCTTCAGGACTCTGTCCTCTGTAAATGGACTAGTGTCCACCTCCCTTTCTTCTATGCTCCTGTCCCTTTTCTGTGGCCCCTCACCTTCCCCTTCTTCTGTGAACACTGAACAAAAGAATTTGCTCAAGATGGCTGATTTTTCTTGGTCCCCCTTCACACAATCCCCCTCTTCCCTTCTTAGTCTTACAATCCCTCCCCTGGTATTTCTCTTTTCGCTTACATACCTAAACAAGATCTTGTCTGAGCCAACACGGCTACTGAACTGTTTTTTAAGAGTGCTCAGCCCAAGTCAAACAATACACCACAACTGACGCCAGGTGACCGGTGATACTCACACACGTGCATTGAGTTCACGGCAGCCATCTTGGGCATGGCAGGCTCTTGTTTTTCAGCCGCAACTGTGGAAATGAACTTGCTCATGCACAACTGCGAAAGTGGCCATCTTGGGCATGGCAGGGTCTTTTTTTTTGGGCTGTAATGCAGAAGTGAATTAGAAGTGATGAGCAGTAAGAAAATAGGTTGCCAGCATGGGGGGCATCTAATGCACCTGAGATGGGGAGGGGCAGTGGAGAAATAACAGAACAGCACTGACTGCACCACTGTGGAGGGACAGAGTAAAGGTATCCAGTCACATGCTTCCACTGTCCCTTCTCTCTCCTACATCATAGCAATACATCAGCATGGCTCTGGCCATGCAGCTGCAAAAATGTCTTGTCTCCTTTCCTAACTTGCTGTGCTATTTTCTCCTCTGTTTGTGCCTTTGCGCTCCTAATTGATTTTGTTGCCTCCCTCTGTTTCTCCAGATACAGCTTCCTATCCTCCTCTTTCTGTGTCTTCTTTTATCTCCTGAATGCTAACTTTTTTTGACATTACCTTCCCAGCCACCTTCTCTGAGAACCATAGCAGTCTTTGTTTCCTCTTGCCTTTGCTTACTAGCCTGACACAGAGCTTTGTTGCTTTTTCTATGCTCCCTTTTAGTTTCGCCCAAAGTTACTCCACTCCACCCAAGTCCCCCCCCCCAACCAGGACATCCCTGAGGAATTCACATACTTTTTTATACTCTGCCCTGCTGAAGTCCAGGATCCTCATCCTTGTGTGGTTTGATTCTGCCCCAGTACTTACATTGAACCACACAGTACGATGATCACTGGTCCTCAGGAGGCCACCCAAAGTGATGTCTGTAACACTGTCACAGTTAGTTAGTACAAGGTCCAATATTGCCCTCCCATGAGTGGGATCTCTAACTAGCTGCCTGAGGAACACAACCCACCCCCCCGCAGGGAGTCCAGATGTCCCTGCTCCTAGTTGAAGCTGCAACTGGGATGTTTCAATCTTCATCCAGCAGATTGAAGTCCCCCACGAGTAGCACCTCCCCCTTATCTGCCATCTTTTGGATGGCTTCCCTCAGAACCTTATCCAACTCCCCCTCCTCCTCCCATGCTGGAGGTCTATAGATCATGCCAGTGTGTATATAGTGGCTCCAATCCCCTTCTCTAGGGTGACACACAGTACCTTCACCCCTCTCTGTATTCTCTGTACCTCTGTCACTTTTATGCTATCTCTCACAGAAAGAGCAACTGCTCTCCCTTTTTTCCCCCACCCTGTCCTTCCTGAACAGAGCATAGTCTGGTATGACTATGTCCCAGTCATGGTTCTCAGTGCACCATGACTCTGTAATGGTGACAATGTCCAGGTCAGCCTCTGTCATAATAACCTCTAAGCCTGGAATTGCATTCCCCAGACTTCAAGCACTGGCACACATGGTCTTCCAACTTCTAGTACCACTCTGCTCATCAGACCCCATTTTTCCATTTGCCCTCTCACCTTTGTTCTCATTCCCATTTTCATTACTACTAATTTGTTTTTCTTTCTATTCGGTACCCTTGGGGATTTGTCTCCCTTAAGGTTCTCTCTGAGGACTACTCCAGTTTGTGGAGGGGGGGGGGTCATGTCTCCCTGCTTCCTTCCACAACCTCCCTTGGCCAGTTTAAATCCTCACCAATGTAACATTTAAACCATTCACTGAGGGCTATGGTCCCTCTCCTGGACAGATGAAGGCCATCTCCCATGTACAGGCCTTTATCCCTCCAGGTGTGACCCCAGTCCCCAATGTAGGTGAACCTTTCCTCCCTGCACCATTTCCTCAACCACTGGTTGAAGTTCCTGGTAAAGAGTACCCTATCTTTACCCCTGTCATAGGCAGCACCTCAGAAAAGGTCACTGAGCTTGCTACCTGCCTAATACTCCTGTCCCACTCCCTGAACTCTTCCTGTATTGCACTATCCCCTGTACTGTACTATCCCCTCCCCATCCCTTGCCAGGTCATTTGTCCCCAGGTGGACAATGACATCCAGCTCTCCCTCCCATCCTGCTGGCCCTAGTAATCCTCAGGATCTTCTTTCCATCCCTTCAAACTGTGGCTCCAGGTAGGGAGCTAATCTCCCTCTCCGCTTCCCCTTCCTTTCCTGTCTACAAGTCTATCTTTCTCATGATGGAGTCCCCTACCAGGAGTTGCTTCCTTCTCCTCAGGGGTCCTCTGCCACCCTTCTTGGGGTCTCCACTACAGAGGTCCTCCACATCCTCCCTAGTCACTACCTGGTGTGCCTCCATGGGATGGTCCCACCCATCCAGAGTTGTGTAGGAACTGTGTAGTCTTACCGGATAGGGATGTGCCTGTATCCCACTGTCCTCATCCTCCTGAGTCCACCATAGTCCAGCCTCTACTCCTTCCAGGCATCCTTTGAGGTAGTGGTGTAAGACTTGGTTGTCCCTGGGTGAGGGAGGAGACTCCCCGAATCCTAGCTGACTTGGCCCAGAGACTAGCAACCTCCATCCTCAGCCCAGAAAGGTGCACACAGATGGGGTAGCACTGCAGCCTCCAGAAGGTCTGTCTGAAAACTGCTGCCCCACAGCCACTGCACTGCACCACTATCAGCATGCTTATGTTTTACTTTTCTTGTTTCTGTTTTGTTTTTTGAAACCCTCTTGTTCCCTTACCCTATATAGGGTGTTTCACCTACTCCAAAATTGCTGTGCCATTCAAAACCCTTTAGTTCCTTTACCCTATAAAGGGTGTTTCATTTACTCTCAAATTTCTGTGTAACTCTGACTCTCCTTATTCCCTTGCAGTGAGTGTGCTAGATTAGGAGTTAAACAGGAATCTTACCACAGTTGCCAGGTAGAACCTCCTAGTCCTCTACTTCCTCTTGCAGATGCTTGCTGCTTAAAAACACCTGTTCTCCTCCTTCACTTACTCACTGCTGAGGGGCAGAGTTTCCGGCTGCCGGTTGCCTCGTTGGGCTGACTCTGGAGGGCAGACTCTGTTGTCCTGTCCTTGTCATGTTTGTCCTTCACGCAGAGGTCCACTTAATGGCATGGGCCTTAAGAAGCAGAGGGTTGTGCAAGATGGCCCCTTGGATTGTTGCTTTAGTAAGCAGGGAGGTGTGGTATCCTAAACTGGTCTCCCAAATATGCTGCTTCTAAAAGCAGTAGCAAAATGGATCTGGGGCACACCTGACACTGCTTTCGCAGGTCACAGCCCCCTCTAATTTAGCTGTCCCAGCTAGAAGTTAGGTGATTGGGGAAGGGGGAGCTGTAGTTGCTTTCTCCTATTCCTCTCCCAAATATGCTGATTCATCACAGGCAAACAAGTTTGGTTTGGAGTTGGGAAAACTAATGCAAGCAGATACTGTCAGATGAGTTATTAAAAATGATTTAGAGTTTGTGCTTGAAAGAGTATTTGTTGTCTATATATGATTGAGATCAGGCATTAGGGAATAAAATACTGTGGGCCATATAATTCAGAGTATCTTTCACCAATAATTGTTTTACTTTGAATCTCATGAAATGTCTTTAATAGTGAATCACTCAAAAAGTGAGTGGTGTGAGGCAAGGTATACAGTAGATTGTCAAAACTATTGGGTAGTTGTTGAGACATTATACATGTCTTTCTAGACCCCTTCATCCCCTGCCCTGTACAAACAACAGGTGCATCCTGGGAACACAGGAAAGTGACTTGGTCATGGTCACACAGTATGCATGTGGTGGCTGTGGCATTCAGCCCAGTTCTCTAGGTTTGAAGCTCAGTGCTCAGGTTGCTTGTAGAAGGTGTGGTTACAAGCCATTGAACCTTTGCTTCAATGCAATGACTGGTGTCCTAGTTTGCTCTTCTGATTTGATTGCTTTGTGGGGGAGGCTGTCGTATGGGTTTGTATGCTGAGTTGTGACAGGGTTCCTGTGTTCTACTACTCAATGTTACCCCTGTGTGTACTGCACAAGACTACCTCCGCTGTTGGGCACAGGGTGTTGTGGGTGTCCTGCACTCTGCTGGTGCACAGGTAGGGTCCACAGGAACAGGGTCTGTGTTTATGGCCCAATGGGGGACATGGGGGATGTTGCATGCTCAGGGGCACACTGTATATCAGCAGTGGTGGACCCCAAACGCAGGTATGGGGGGGTGCATAGGAGTCAGTAATAGCTGGGGACTTGCAGCTCATGGATTGCCTCCCTGCCAATGAGGTTGTATGGCCTACATAAGGATATGTCATACTATGGTGTGCACCTTGTTCCAGTCACTGTTACATCATATTCTCATCTAGGCATTATTACAGGGGTGCATCGTCTGTGGTACTTCCCCCAGAACTCCAGTCCATATGCTGTGTGATAGACATCCCTACGCACCTGGGGCATATGTGACACTAACATGGGTGGCAGGGACCAGTTGCATTGCATGTTCAGGACTATTCCTGTGTGGTGTAGGTTGTTGCTGGTATATTTTGTGGTTCATGACGGGGTTCAGCCTGGCGTAACTGTGCCATGGCCTGCATAGATTCTTTTTCAGTGTAAACAGCATTCTACATATGCATTACACTGTGCGTGCAGCATGTAACCATGTGATATACCCTCAAGCACCTTCACAAGAAACTTCCCTGGGGTGTTCACATGCCATGCCTACACAGACTGAGTAGCTCAGCTGTGTATCCGGCTTAGGGGGGATGTGTGGTTGCTTCACATGTAGGGTTGTACGTGGGGTGATTACATGGTACGTGGTGTACTACATGAGTTGGTGAATAGAGGCCATTATTTGCAATATTGAGTTTTTTACAACATGGGACTGGATATGCAGGATTAATAAAACTGTAAACCACAGCTCCTTTTTCCCCAACATGCTAGGTACAGTGCAATTTGAGATGATGCAAACTGTTACGTGGATGAGAGTGTCATTCAGTTTTTATGGTCAGTCAGCATGAAAGCTACTTCTGAGTAGTTTCTGATCATTTTGCAGACTGTGGGTTTTCATGCTGAAAAGGGCTTTCAACCTGGAACTGAGTTGATCCTACCTTAAAAAAGTCACTAACAATTAAGCCTTCTAAGCTAATAGACTGAAGTTTTATCCACATTGATTATGTTCTACAAATATATATTTTGTTTTGTTTTTGACTTGAAGTAACACTATCTAAATGCCAGACTGAATCAACTTTCTCTGTTAAATATCCATGGCATCTTAAATGCATTTTGATTTTTTCACTTTTACAGTATGGAGCATTTGCAATACAATGCTATTAAATAAAATAATGTTATACTAAATCTCAATTTAGAAGTGTTGTCACTGCAGTTTCTCCATGTATGTTAAGAGCTGTAACATGCTATATTATTATGTATATAATAACTGGCCGTCAATTGTTTCTATGGAGATAACCAGTTATTACTTGCTGTAACAACTGGCTGGTTATTATGGCATTCATGGGCACAGTCAATGCTGCGACTGTGAGCGAGGCATCAACTGCTTGTTTCAGTTTCTGTTTCCCTGATGCCGCGACATTGAAAACACAAGTCACGCTGTAAAACTTCACAATGGCAGCACAGGAGATGCAATTACTGTTAAGGCACGTCAAGAATTATAAAAGTTTTCACTGAACAATTGTTTGCTTTGTACAGTCGCATTATCTGAAAGTGGCACTATGACCCATTATTAGCATTGGAAACATATTGTAGGTCACAAAAACATGTCAAAGAAATGTATGTAAAAAAAAGTTGGAAATGCATTGTTTTTTTCTTGGGGGCATTATTAGAGTGTCAGAGAGAGAACCCCCTCACTACTGCTGCCACCCAACAATATAACTCCTCCCCCATGCTTTCGCCACTCCACCTGGCCACAGAATGAACCCCTCTCACTGCTGGGGGAAAGGGGGGGTGAGGAAATAATTGATGGACAGTAGTTATATAAAATAAATAATGGGGTACAGTTCTTACTCAAATTTAGTGCACACCCTTGGTGTGTGATGCTTGAATTAACCCCTCAAGCTTCACTCTTGGGATTTATGTAGCATCACACACCTCAGATGTGTATTAAATTCTCATAATACACAGCACCCCATTTATTATTCTATATATAAGCTTTGTCACAGCCAGTGGTGCTTAGATAGTATCTGCAGGAGTCAGATGCCACCCCTTTTTCATTTATGATGTTGTTTATTATTGATACCATCTGACCATTGCTCTGATCACTTTGGATCCCACGTATGAAGCTAAATTATTGAAAGACAGATGGTGGTGCTATCCACTGGAAGAAACATAGATACCAAAAAGGGTATGCAATTGTGAGGGTGCCGAAAGTAGGGCTCCATCATAGAGCACAGTCATCATGGCATGTGCTATATTGGCATACCAGATTCCAGACCATCCGGTACTGTCTGGAGCCATAACTCTTTGCCTCTACCCCCAACTTGTGTGACTAGGGTGTGTGTGTTTATATTAATTTGAAGTGGGGTGTAGGTGGGTGCAGCCCCCTTGCAGAAAATACTGCAGACACTGTGTGCAGTCTGGGTGGAGGGGGTGACCCAGTCCATGCTGCTCACCTTTATTGTAACCCTTTTGCCTATGCTCTCATTTACTGAGCTGTCTTTGTTTGTGCACCAGCATGGATGAACCACCAAAAAGCACTATTTGAGCATGACCAATCACAGTAGAACTTCTGTTTTGTTAAATTGATGAACATTGGCCCATCTGATTGAAGCAAATAAATTCTGCTATTGTCTGTTTTTTTTTAATAGAATTGTTTTATGTAAAGGGCTGGGGTAAGAGCAATAAGAGATTGCAATGAAGAAAATGGCATCATCAGCATACTGTGACCCTAAGTCAGTAAGTAAGTAAAACTTTATTTCTTAAGCAACCAATCCCAGAGGCTCTGGGCAACGTACAACTAGGTGATGGAGAAATGAATAACAAACAGCAATAGAACAAATGTTAATGACAGATCATGAGTAGTAAAATTATAAAGTTAAATATCAGTAAAACAACAATTCACAGGTCAACTGATATCTAGAACTTACATAACTGGTCCTCAAATGCCTCTCTAAAGAGATTCACCTTCAGACCCCGCTTAAATGCCTCCACTGACAGGGCATCCCTCAAGATGTCTTCAGCTGGGCACTTGGAACAGGTAGGAGGCCCTCAGTGAAGGAGCGGAGTAAGCACCCAAGGTGGGCAGGAGTCAGGAGGTCACTCAGATAGCCATGGACCGATATGGATAGGGCCTTATAGGTGAGCAAGCCCACCATGAGGGTGATTCTCCATCTTACCAGCAGCCAGTGCAGGTCACACAGGACCAAGGTCACATGGCAAGACCTTGGAAGGCCTGTTAGCAATCTGGCCACTGCATCCTGCACTAGCTGTAGGTGACAGAGAATCCCTCCACTGACCCGAGGTATAGATTGTCGAGTCTAGATGTTACAAAAGCATGAACTAGTAAGGGCAGGTTGCCAGGTGGAATTAAGGCTTTCATCCAGGTGACATTCCTTAAGTGGTAAAAACCACTCCAGATGATGGATGACACCTGAGCCTCAAGTGTCAATCCATCATCCAGGATGATGCCCAGATTCTTCACCTTAGCAGAAGCCGTCAACAGGGTAAGGCCTAGGAATAGCCCTGTTCCCACCCTAGTAGCATCTAATGATCTCACCCAGGGAAAGCATGCACACTGTGAACAACATATGTGACAGAATCAAGCTATGGGAAACTCCACAAGGCAGGAGCTTCAGGCAGGAGGAGAAATTTCCCATCACTACCTTCTGCATCCTGCCTGTGAGAAAGGACTCAAACCAGTTGATGATAGTACCAATGAGTCTACAGAGGTCACTTATGTGATTCAGCAGCACTACGTGGTCCACAGTGTCAAAGGCTGGGGAGAGATCAAGGAGAATGAGTACTGACTGGTCCCATCTATCTCTCACCCTGAGGAGATCATTCTGCCCCAAACTAATGCCATTTCAGTACTATTCCTGAACCAAAATCCAGACTGAAATGGCTCATAGTTGTCATAGACTGCAAGGTGTGCCTCAAGCTGCAAAGCCATTATTTTCCAACAACCTTACCCAGAAATGAGAAGTTGGAGACTTGTCTATAATTTGCCAAGACATCAGGGTCAAGAGAAGGTTTCTTTAGGAAGGGCAAGATTTTTCCACCTTTTCTACTTTGATGAGTAATCATCAGACATTTATAGAGCCTGTAAATGTGATAACGAGAGCTTGGGCAAAGGCTCAACTTGACTCTGTTTCCATTTGAAGATGACTATTTCGAGACAGTGGGAAAAAGTAAAAAGTCTCAGAGGGAAAGAAGAAGGGAGAAAAAGGTGTGGAGAGAACATCACTCTGATGGGATATTGACTATGATACCAGGCCTGTCTAGTAATAACTTTTATGAAGAACAAATAGCAGCTGAGTCTTTGCAACCCTTGTTTTCACAGGTGTTGACAGAAAAACAACCAGGACAATCATATGTTATGCAAAGAAAAAAAATGTTGTATAGGGTTTCTGTAGATTCACAAACTGATTCTGAGACTGAACAATTGATGGTGCCCCAAAAGTATAGCAAGTAGGTGATGTTCTTAGCCCATGACATTCCCATGGCTGGCCATGAGGAGAGGGACAAGACTGTTCAAAGAATTCTGTCCAGGTTTTGTTGGCCAGAAATCCACCAAAATGTAGCTGCTTACTGTAGAACTTGTGCAAAATGTCTGCTGATAGCACAAGGGGGGAAGAAAGACCAGGTGCCCTTGCAGCCCATTCCATATATCACAACACCTTTCGATCGAGTAGCGATGGATGTGGTAGGGCATTTGCTTAAAAGTGCAAAAGACAATCGGTACATCCTGGTTATCTGTGATTATGCTACCCGGTACCCTGAGGCTATCCCTATGAGGACGGTAACAGCTTCTCGAGTGGCCGAAGAACTGGCCAAGGTATTTAGTAGGATGGGGATTCCCAGGGAAATATTAACAGATTGTGCCAGTAATTTTACCTCAGTCATGTTAAAAGAATTATTCAGATTGTTGGGGGTAACAGCACTCAGAACCTCACCATACCATCCACAAATGGATGGATTAGTGGAGCACTTTAATAAGACTCTGAAGAAGATGCTCCAGAAGTATGTCCATGAGGAGGGTAGAGACTGGGACAAATTTCTCCCCTACCTTTTATTTGCGTATAGGGAGGTGCCGCAAGCCACCATGGGATTTTCCCCATTCTCTTTGTTATATGGGCACAATCCAAGAGGACCATTAGATGTGGTCAGGGAACACTGGGAAGTTGAGAAAACTGTTGGGTGTACCAATGTTATTGATCACATGTTGTCACTCAGAAAAAGGTTGGTAAAGTATGTAACTCTGGCCCACGAGAATGTGGACCAGAAACAGCAGACCCCAAAAGTCAGGTATGATGTGGTGCTTAAAAATAAGCAGTTTATACCTGGGGAAAAAGTGCTGTTGTTGTTGCCCACCACTGAGAATAAGATATTGATGTGGTGGCAAGGTCCCTATGATATTGTTCGACAGACGGGCATGGTAAATTATGAGATAGAGATGCCAGGGCATAGACCTCCAAAACACATTTATCATGCAAGCTTGTTGAGAAAATGGGAAGAAAAACTTAAACCTGATGTGATATGCTATATACAACCAGACCAAGAAAAAACAGAGCTAGATATAGCATATGAGCGTCTGGAGCCACTACATGAAGACCCACCCATTCACATTAACCCAGACTTAACACCAACCCAGCGCCAAGAGATTGACAGTCTCCTGACCTATTACAAAGGTACTTTTACAAAAGCCCTGGGAAGAGCTAAAGGGGTGGTCCACAAAATCAAGCTTTCCCACACCAGGCCCATACACCAGAAACCATATAGGCTTTCTGAAAAGGTTAGGCAAGAGGTGGTGGAGGAAGTGAAGAGAATGGAGCAAGCCAATGTTATTGTACCATCACACAGCCCATGGTCTTCACCTTTGGTGGTGGTTAATAAAAAAGAAGGTGGGGTGAAGTTATGCCTGGATTTTAGATGTATAAATGCTGTTTCTGAATTCGATGGGTACCCCATGCCCCGGATCGATGATTTTTTGGACCAAATAGCATCTGCTCAGTACATCAGTACACTTGATTTAACAAAAGGGTACTGGCAGATCCCGTTGGCTCCCTAGGCCCAGGAAATAACAGCTTTCTGCACACCACTTGGTTTGTACCATTTTACAACCATGCCATTTGGATTGCATGGGGCTCCCGCTACCTTTCAAAGGTATATGGATCATGTATTGAGGCCCCATAAACCATATAGTGCAGCATATCTGGATGATGTGATCTATAGTTCAGACTGGGACACCCATTTGGTACACTGGAGTGCTGTCATCCAGAGCTTAAAGATGATGGTTTGACTATTAATCCAGCTAAATGTGCCATTGCAAAAACCAAAACCCGATATCTTGGTTTCATTATTGGGAATGGAGCCATAAAGCCTGAAGTCAGCAAGGTCAGCAAGGAAGCTGTGGCAAATAGTCCAGTGCCCAGTACCAAGAAACAGTATGATCATTCTTAGGCCTGGCCATTTTTTACCGCTGGTTTATTCCAGATTTTTCTACCATCGCCACACCCCTAACAAACCTTACTAAGAATTGTTTTCCCACTAAGGTTACATGGACATCTGGCTATGATATTGCTTTTAGAACAATAAAGGCTATTCTATGCTCTGCCCCAGTTGTTCACAGTCCAGATTTCTCCAGGCCTTCTGAGGTCAAAACAGATGCCTCTGACAGAGGCATTGGGGCCATTTTTACCCAACATGACAAACACGGGGAACATCCCATCCTTTTTCTAAGCAGAAAGCTCCATGAAAGGGAAAGAAGGTACTTGAAGGTAGAAAAGGAGTGCCTGGCCATGAAATGGGCCACTGAAGCTTTAAAATAGTATCTTTGGGGGAATTAATTCACAGTAGTGACAGACCACAATCCACTGTGTTGGCTGAACCTCATGAAAGATAAAAACATGAGAATCATGATGTGATATCTGTCTCTGTAGCCCTACAAATTCATGGTAGAACATAGGGCATGGACTCAGCACAAAAATGAAGACTTTTTGTCTAGGTTTGGTGCAGACAACACTGTCTCAGGAAATGATTGAGGTTCTGTATGTAATGTTCATGTAATTGTTACAAACTGTAGAATATATTTCTCAGTTTGTATATGAACACACCTCAGGGAAATGTAGTTAATTGGAACAATATTGTTTTGTTATATCTTTACCTAAATTACCTTTCTGGTAATTGTTCCAATTTATTTAAGGGTCCCTGGGGGAAACTTCTGGAGTGGGTGGGCAGAAGTTCCAACCGTTCCTAGGGTTATAGGACAAGGCAACATTGCAATGTTGCCCTCTTGAATGGGGAGGAATGTGGCAGGATGAGAGATTTGTTCACAAAAATGTCTCTTCACTCTATTGTATCTACTATTTGCTTCCTAACTTTCCTTTATTTCCTGTCAGGGAGGCCAACCTGGCAGTTCTTTCTCTTGTCTGCTCTATCCTTTAGTTAGCTTTTTTAAATGTTCAGAAATGCCACATGAAGTTAAAGCCTAGTCCCCATATTCTTATAGCCTTGTGCTGAATGAATCATGTTGTTTCCACATAGAAATGTGATGTAAATATTTAGAATGTATTGCCAAGCTGTGCCCTGTGAGTAATTATGAGCGATAGTGCACACGATTGCAGTCCCGCATGATCGAATGATCGTGCAGGAGAGTACACACGATCATGAGGGCAGTGTGTGCATCTTTGTGCAGCAATGTTTAGAAATTAAACTGTAGACCTCCCAAAAGCATGACTGCTTGCTCTCAAAAGCTTAGTAAAGCAAGTGAGGCACTGCAAAACGGAAAGTGAGTGTTCTGGCTGTTGCTATGGGATTAGTAAACACTCCCTGCAGCCTCTCACTGAAATAACTCCTGCTGCTCCCTGCAGTTAAATAAATGTTCAAATTAGGTGATGCAGAGGAGAGTGCAGGCAGGAAAAGCAATAGAAACCAAATAAAGAGATAGTGCCTGTCATTTTGTTTATGTTTAAAGCCTGAAAGAGAAGGAAAGGCATTGTGGGGAATAAAATATGAAAAGTTTGCCAACGGCTGAAATGTCAAGCCGTCAGGAAAATGAAATACATGACAATATATACTATTACAGTCCTAGCCCAGCAAACTAATGATGTTAATGATTCTAGGCTTTTTATGGAATATTGTGGAGATTAACAATGTGAATATATAAATAATTTCAGTATAAGCGTGAACTTGAGCATGAAATAAAAGTAAAGCAAACCATGAAAAGGTTTTTAATTAAGGAGATACCCTGGCTTTTCAGAATAAACAGAAAGGGAGCACATCCCTACTCTGTTTAGTCCTGTGAAGACTAGAGATCTCTAGATAACCAGATTGTATACATGTTGCAAGTTATGTTTTGTATTTTTACCTGCGTAGAGTGTAGGTAGCAAGAGAGGTCTTCTATAGGGCTGGCATCCCTGAAAGTGACTGCATTTATAGAAAGGCTGATGATGATGTCACTGAAAGAGGAGGAGCTAAAAAGCCCCTGATGATGCTTTCACTACTAATTAAGGTTCCTCTAGGTTAAAAATAGTACATTTCCAGTGTTACTTATGTCATGTTGTAAGAAGACATAGTAAGCTTGATACCTAGAGAGTTTAAAGCCTAACCTTAAGTTTCAGAGCAGAGGAAAAGGTTTTCTAGTATAATTGCTAGTCACATGTCAGTGATGTAATATTTTTTGTAGAATAAAACCTGCCCACTAGAGGCCTGAAAGAGAGATGTTGGTCAGTTCCTTCTAGCCAAGTGAAGGGAGAGGAGGTGTGAGTGCTTACACACAGTATTGAGAAGAATATTTAAGTACAGAAAAGAGCAGGGAGCCTGAAGAAAGGGTTGCCTGAGTTTTGTTTTGCCTTTATTTTGGTGTGAAAGTGTGTACACTCATTTATTTCTTTTCTGTAAATATTTTGAACAGTTATTTCTTTAGTTATCATTTTGGAAAATAAAATGATAAACGTAGCACTTGCATTTTTTATGCACTATAAATATTGACTGGAAAATCTGTTATTGAACCCACACACTTACAACCATAGTGAATTCTCAAAGCCAGTTTGTCTTCCTTGGACCAAGTTCTCTGCTAATAATGCTCCAACTTCCAACCCCTGGTCTTCATCTCTTTGAGAGCCCCATCAATCCATGGGGGTCTCAAGCGAGAAGACCTGGGTCATATACAGATTTGTATTATGAAGCCGGGTGCCTTGGAGACAGCACTATTATAGGCTGCCACTGTCTCACCCGCACCTGTCACACAAGCAACACTCACACCAGAAAAGTCCATTACTGCCATCAGTCCCTCTGGGAACAACCCTCTTCAAAAGGCAGTAGTGGACCATCTCAACAGGGGAGGGACTAACAGGGAGGGGCCCCAAATGAGAATTCCACTGTGCAATGATCAGACCAAATGACTGGATCAATCTTGAGGTTGGTAACCTCAAGCCTCAGTGAGAACACTAAGTCCAAGGTGTGTCTGTGGCCATGGGTCACAGAAACAACAGCTTGTGCAAGGCCACGTGAAGCCATCTGGAGGAAGTCATAACCAAAATGCAAGAGTTCATCATCGATCCAGGATTGAAGTCCCCCAGAATTAAATATCTAGGTGACTCCAACACCCTATCAGTGATGAAGGCTGCAACTTCCTGCAGAAATTCCCTCTCACGCACTGGAGGTCAATATACAAGGAGGATCCTGCAACCTGCACCTGGACCCCTGCACATGGCCACACATTCAAATGATGGAGTGGAACTCACTGGGTGCACAGAAAAGTTCAAGTTGGTTCTAAAACAGATGGCCACACCCCCACCCCTACATTCCCACCTCAGACAGTGAACTACAGAGAACCCAGTCAGGACTGATGCCTCCAACACTGGACCTGTGTCATCCCCCAACCAGGTCTCTATAATGCAAGCCAGATCAACCAAGGAAATCAAGTCCGCAATAATTGATCTAGCATTGCATAGCATTGCCCGAAGGCAACTAGTGGAGGTTGCTGAGATATAAGGGCAGGAATGAAGAAGCATATTTGCACAACCCCATAGTAAATCTAAATAATTTTATTTTATTAATCACAGTATTTCATTACAAGCATGTGTTAGGTGGAAAATAATCAATACATATTTTAAGTTGCCAGTGTTCTTGAAGTACTATTGTCATTTGCCTGGAACCTACCTAGAATTGAGATGAGAGAAATAGCTTCAATGATCTGAGATATTACCAGCTGTTTTCTTGAAGATGCACATGGCAAGCATCTGCATATGTTTACATCAATACAGGGGCTACACAGTGGCTTGGCAGAGAGTTTGGTTTAGTGTTCAGAGAACTTAACTTATTTTATCCACTCCTCCTAAGTTGGAAATTAACTGCTGCATTCTTCAACTCTGTTTAGTCCCCTTCACTGCTACAAAAGAACAGAAAAGCTTGGGTAGAGCTAGCTGGGGGCATGTCCTAAAAGTGGATTTACAACATAGCCACTGTTTCAAATTAGAGTCATTGAATATGGTAAAGGAGTCCATCACGTGTGCTTGGTGGGAGCTGTGGTGCCATATTCCCTTTAAATGACTGTTTTATTAAACCAAAAAGGGTCCTCATCAATATTTCTATAGCTAGATTAAAAGAAAAAAATTCCAGTTAGAGGAAGATAAGTGTTACTGTAATAGAAAGAAAGATAATGGTTTTACTTTTATTATCAGGAAAAGTCACGCACCTATCACCTCAAATTGAAGGATTCTGGCTCCAAACGTATAGGCTTAGTTGTCATTTATTAAAAGACAATCTTACATAAAACAAAAAAACAGCACATATATTATGCTTACCTGATGCATTTCAGAATCAACATTTCTTTATCAAAGGCTAAAGCACACTGGTTCATAGTGACTTAAAACAGGTAGTTCATGATGACATCATAATGACGTGACAAACAGCATTTTAAATTCATTGGAAGATGTTAACACCAAAAGTAGGTGCAGCTAGCTAGCCAAAATAAAGTCAGGACTCACTGTCTAAACACATGATAGAAGAGGAATGTGAGGACTAGGGGATGGGGTGCTGAAGAGGAAGAGGGAAGGTGAGGTAGAGAATGGGGATGGGCTTGAAAACATGTAACAATTATTATATAAATATAAATTGTCCACACTGAACATCAAAATCTGATACAATATCAAACACATACAATAAAGACGATCACCACTAATTTCATTGCGAATTCCCATTCTGAAAATAAATTTGCCTATATCATAAAAGGTGGGACTTTGTCAAAGGTTTGGGGGTAGCTGATCAAAGGGTATTTCCATGGTTAACTAACTGAAGGAAACAGAGGTAAATAAAATATTCCAGAGATAGGCCTTTTTCACCTCAAACGCAGGATGTTTTGGTCCCAGTAAACTGTCATGGTATATTACCTTTGATGAGATGAAAGGGAAGGACAGAAACATCCATTCTGCCAGGCTATTGCAAATTATCTTACAGGTGTCATAATTGTCAAGGAGGTATGACATCACAAGGTAGCCAGAAAATTGTGTTGTTGGGAAAGTGCAAGAGTGACATCTACTGGCCTAAAAGTTAGGACAGACCAGGGATTTTTACACTATATAAAGACCTTGAAAACCTGGGGTTAGCTCTCATTTTTGCTGAGCATCTTCAAGGGACACTCTTCTCCTGACACACAAGAAGCACGACTGCCATCAAAAGAAACTGAAACTTTCATTTTCTTTTTCTGGACTTCAATCCACTATGAACTTAAGGTAGAACTTAGCTAACAGTTTTAATGTGTTTTTGTATGTACTGTACATGTCCACTTTTTATTTGTGTTATTCTGTGACCAAATTGATCAAACCTTTTTGTTGTAATGTATGATCATTATTTAATTATTTAGTAAAGACATTTGTTTTGTTTAAGAAACCTACCTGAGCAAGATTTCTTTATTGCGTGTGTGATTGTGGGATGTTTCAGTAATAATCTGTGACTAAACTGTTATTGCTAAGGGGTGCCATCATAAGCTACCAAGTCAAACAAAGGGTCTGAAAAGGGAAAGTCTGGATAAAGATTGGGGAAATACCAAAGTTTCAAGGATGGCTCTGTGGGGATTTGAACCAGGTTATTGCATGTCTTGTGGGAGAAGGCAGAACCAGGGTTTCAACACTACCCCAAAGAGGTTGTAACACCTGGACCTTCCCCTTTGTGTAACAACCAAGAAGGGTTCATATTTTATTACAAAACTTGAGACTAGTATTGTACCCTGATCCAGAGTAAAGAGGGTACTGTGGGACTTCATAGTGAGTGTTCTCCATGGTTCTGTTGTGAATTCAGTGAGCACTATAGAAGGACATGAAGGGGGTATCCCTTGTTTCCCCCATTCCTGTCTCAGATTGCACTTAGGGGTGGGCACTGTGAGCTCAGTGTACCTGACCCTCAGAAGTGAGTTCATGACAGATCTGGTGCACAGTTTTGGGATCCAAGAGGTCTGGTAGCAGTGAGATTTGAGAGATATTGGTGGCACAGGCATAACAGTTGGATTGGACAGCATATCCCATTGACAAACTGAAAACAATCCACACACAATCATGGCAGAGATTTTGAAAAAAATAATTTGGTTACAGTATTAAATTCCTTACCTGTTTTTTTTTTTCAAAGTAAGCTAGTGTAGTAATAGTTAGGGAAGAAGATGGCTCCAACTATAACAAATGCACTGCAGACCAACTAAGGCAGTTGTGTCAGGAAAGAGTGGTCCAGTATAAGGAGAAAACCAAAAAGCACCTCATGGAGGTTATCATGGCAGCCAATGAGCTAGCAGAGCCTTGAGTCATGGCCAAGGACTGAAAAGGACCAGACCTTGGTCGTGGAGGTGTCAGGGTCCATCGCAGAGTCTAGACCCAGGGAGAAGGACAGTGAGACCAGTAGGAACCCAGAGTCACAGCAGCAAGGAAAGGTCATCACAGAGCTGGAGCTAGAAGGGATCAGGCTATAGTTTGAGCTGAGGAAATTGGAGCTGGAGGAGAAAAAGTTTGAAGCCCAGCAGGAAAGAGAGTAGAAGAGGTTCAATCTGAAGATTCAGGAATGGCAGTGCCAGAGAGAGGCAGAGGAAAGAGAAAAGCAGCTTCAGAGAGAGGCTAAGAGAGGAAAAATAGCTCCAGAGAAACGTAGAACTGGAGAACTTCAGACTCCAATGACAAACGTCAAAAGAGGTAAATGGCAAGGATAGACCTGCAACTCGAGGGCTGGGGTATAAATTAAGTTCCAAATTAATAGCAAAATGTAAATAGGTGGAGGATATGGATGCATTATTGAATTCATTTGAAAAGGTCTGTTTCCAGGCCAAGGTAACCAGGGAGTCCTGGAGCTTACAGCTATCCCCACTGCATAAGGGTAAAGGGTGTGAAGCACTAGGTCAACTGGATAATGATGATAGCAAAGACTATGAGAAACTTAAAGCTGCTTTACTTAAAAAGTATGAATTGACTCCTGAGGCCTACAGGGTTAAATTCCATCAACTCTGAAAAAGCCCTGACATGAGCTTTGAAGATCTAGCCCCAAAGCAACAACAGTTTTTAAGCATTGGTGGGAGGCGATGGAAGCAAACTCTGTGGGGAAAATTGAGGAGGCTGTACTTTTAGACCAGTTCTTTTGGGCTTGCCCAGCAGAGTTGAAAACCTGGCTAGAGGACTGAGAACTAAAAACAGTACAGCAGGCTGCTGAGCTCTTGGATCACTATGCCAGGAGCTGGCCTGCTCTGAAAGGAAGTGGAACAGATCTGGCAGAGCCGAAAGAGAACAGCATGCCTTCAGGGCAGCTAAAACCCTCACAGCTTCTGCAGAAAGGGGGAAGCCACAGGTTACAAAAGAGGGATTTCTCGGATAAAAGAAATGATGACTGTTGATTTTGTAAACAGCCAGGGCATCTTGCTAAGCAGTGTCCTAAAAAGGCACAGAGTGGACAAGGTGATGCTCAAACAGAGTTGGGTGCACTGTGTATCCCTGAAAGCATGCCTGTAAACATGAGGGAGCACATGCAACTGGTTACTGTAAATGGGATGCAGACCCATGGGTTAAGGGACATAGGGGCATCTCTTACCTTAGTAAAAGGGGATTTGGTTGGGCCTGAGCAGCTTATACCTAATCAGTTTGTATCATGAAGGGGATTTACTTGGGAGGAGAAATCTCTGCCACTTGCTAGCATTCTCTTTGACAAGGGTAAGACAGGAGAGACAGTGCAAAAAGTGGCAGTGGCAGACAATCTCACCCCGGATGTGACTATAGAGAACAATCTCCAGAAGGGGTGGTGCATTTGGTTACCCGCAGTCAGACTGCAAAGGCCACTTTTAGTTCCCTGAGACCCATAGAAGCCACTGTGAAAAAAATGGGAGGCTGATTCCCCAGCCTGTGTCTCCTGACATGGAGAGTAGTGAAAGGCAGGTAGGACTTCCCCAAGTAGCAGTTAACAAAACAGTTACAGAAGGCTACTCTGAGGAGGGAGGGGTAACAAATGGTCAGAAGGTTATGGATTGCAGTGACCCTGAATGCTCTGATGCTAGACCTATGGATCCCAGTTTAGGAACTGAAGGGGACATGTCCCATATTTTGGGAAAATGTGAAGATTTTGAAGCTGCTCAGAGATCTGACCCCAGTTTGGAAAGGCTATGGGTTTGTGCAGAATCTGACAGGACACATGGAGGTGACATAAGACATAGGGTATTTGGGGAGAATGGACTGCTGTATACACGGGATGTGAGGATGGGGGGGTGAACAGGCAGCTTGTCATTCCCCCAGGGGTACCATGAGTGGTTCCTCAAGATTGCTCATGAGATTCCCATGTCTGGACATCTGGGCATCACACGCACCATGCAGCGACTGGCCTGGAATTTCTATTGACCCAACTTCACCCTGCAGGTGAAGGAATATTGCAGGTCTTGTCACCGTTGTCAACAAATAAGGAAAGTGGGTAGTAAATCCAAAGCTGCCTTAATTCCCTTGCCCATTGTGGAGGAGCCATCCCAGAGGGTAGGAATGGACATTGTGGAACCTTTGAGTACCCCAAGGCAGTCAACCACTCCTCATTTAGGGCGGACAAAGTGTCAGATGCCTTGCTAGGGAATTTCCTCCATGTCGGGTTTCCACAGGAGGTTATCACAGATCAAAGGGGTACCTTCATGTCAGACCTGATGAACTATTTGTGAGAGAAGTGCAGGATGGTGCAGGGGCACATGACACCTTATCACTCACAAGCCAATGGGCTTGTGGAAAGGTTTAATGGTACCCTAAAATTGATGCTCCAAGCATTTGCTTAACAGCATGGGAGGGACTGGGAGGAATACCTTCACCACCTGTTGTTCACATACGGGGAGGTGCCCCAAGAGTCAACAGGGCACTCCCCCTTCGAAATCTTCTATGGACGTAGGGTGTGTGGGCCCCTAGACCTGATCCGGGAAGATTGGGAAGGCAAGCATACCACCCAGGGAACTCCCATAGTGGAGTATGTCCATAAGTTTATGGAGAAGCTGAAGGAGCTTATGGGGGTGGTATGACTGTGAAGCCAGAGGTCGCTCATACAGTGCAGTTCAGGAAGCCATGGTCCTAATCCCAATCTGGAAGTACAAGCTGCAGGCCGAATGGGAGGGACCATATCAGGTAGTCCAACAGGTAAATGACATGAACTATATTGTAGAACTACCTGACAGGAGACATAACCATAGGATGTACTATGTCAACATGATGAAGCCATTTGCCAATAGAGCTGACATGATATTTGCAGTGTGTAGTCCTGGGGAAGGGGCAGATGAAGAAGACCCCCTACTGGATTTGCTGGAGGAAAGCAAACTAGAGTCCTCCGTGGAGACAATCAAACTGTCACCCCAGTTGACCCCGGAACAGTCCCAAGAAGTGAAGGAGGTTTTAGAGGACTTTGTCCCTTTGTGTATGGCCAAGTCTGGGTGAACCCCCTTAGTGACACACGATGTAGACATGGGGATGCAATCACCCATATGGTGGACAGCCTACTGGGTGTCTGAGGGTGTCCTAATGGACATTAAGAGGGAGGTAGAGGAAATGCTGGATTTAGGGGTAATCCAGAAATCCTACAGTCTCTGGGCCTCACCCGTAGGCCTCATTCCCAAGCTGGATGACACTACTCACTTTTGTGTGGACTGTCATGGACTCAGTGCAGTCACGAAGTCTGACGCCATCCCAAGGTCATGGATGGATGAACTATTAAACAAGTTGGGAGGGGCGACATACTTTACTACCATTGATGTGACAAAAGGTATTGGCAGGTTGAGTTAACTGCCAGAGCTAGGGAGAGGTTGGCCTTCTTCACTCCAGTAGGGTTATTTGAATTCCTGGTAATGTCTTTTGGAATGAAGAACACCCCTGCCATCTTCCAAAGGTTGGTCAACCAGGTGTTACATGGTATTGAAGGGTATGCAGTGGCTTATCAGGATGATATTGCCATCTTCAGTACCAACTGGAAGGAACACCTGTCCCACCTGAAGGAAGTGTTGGGCAGGATACAGAGGGCAGGAATGACAGTCAAGGTTGAAAAGTGCCAGGTGGCTATGGTGGAGGTGGCATACCTAGGCCATGTAGTGGAGAAGGGGCAGCTTCCCCATAATAAAGCAAAGATTGAGGTATTAGGGGTGTGGCCTACACCTGAAACCCTGAAGCAAGTCAGGAGCTTCCTAGGGACTACAGGGTACTATCAAAAGTTTCTTCCAAATTACAGTACTTTGGCAGCTCCCCTATCTGGCCTGCTAAAGAAGCAAAAGCCCAAAAAGGTAGACTGGGAGCCAGCCTGTGAATGAGCCATTGTACAGCTAAAGGAGGCACTGTGCAGTGCCCCTGTGTTAGCCAGTCCAGATTACAATAGGCAGTTTGTTGTACAGACAGATGCCTCAGATGTGGGGATTGGAGTAGTCCTCAGTCAGATTTCTAATCAGGGAAAAGATCACCCAATCATATGCCTGAGCAAAACATTACTTCCCCAGGAGTAGGCATATTCCACATTTGAAAAGGAATGCCTTGTACTGGAATGAGTGCTGAAGAAATTACAGCCAAACCTCTACAGGAGCTGCTTCGAGGTACAGACCGATCATAACCTCCTGGTGTGGCTAAATCAGATGAGTAAAACAAATGGTTGCCTCTTAAGATAGAATACTGCCCTCCAGGCCTATGATATGACCATTATGCACATATGAGGGTCAGCCAATGCCAACGTAGATGGTCTATCTTGCCAGTTAGATCAGCAACTGAATTTATGAAAACCTTACCATGCAGTAGGGGGCGTGTTCCCACAAATTCAGTCTAGGAGGGAGGGATGTTATGAGCTATGCCACTGCCAGTCAGATGTACAGATATATGGTGTTATATTCTGTTATATTTTGTGTATGTATACATGCCACAAGAAAGCCAGTGTTACGGAAAGTTTTCAAAGGATAGTGAGAGAGACTGGATTTCTTTTAAAATGTTTGACCTTCCTTCAACCTGAGAGGACCCAGCTTGCTTGCCAGAAAGCTGATAATTACTTGTCAAAGGCTTATTTATTTATTTATGTATTCAATTTTGGTAACCAGGTAGGCCCACTAAGCCCCGAAGGTACTTTTTTCAGGAGTGACCCGAAATTAGTTACAGAAGGATACAGGTACAATAATAGAACAAGGTCACAGTGCAGAATAACATAAGAGAGAATCAAGTACATGGATAAACAGTGCTGACATTGTGCCAAAATTAGTTACAGGAGAAGACAATTACAGGAATAGGCAAGGGTAGCAGTGTTGCAGTCAGGAGAGAAGGTAATACATAATACAGCAGTGCATGGCTTAGGCTAGTAAGGGCCTGGCCTTTGAGTTTGGGTATGTCTTCTCATTGGCAGGAGCAGACACTAACTTCTAGTAAGTGAGCATGGAGTCTCTTGTGAAATGTCCCAAGGGAGGGGGCTTCCTGAAGGAGGGGAGGAAGCTTATTCCATAGGGCAGGGGCAGCAATGGCAAAGGATTTACTGCCAGCACTCATCTGAACCCTAGGTTTGTCTAGGAGGTTACGACCAGAGGTTCAGAGGGTACAAGCTGAGTGCTTGGGAACCAGGAGACTGGCCAGGCTATCTAGGGAATTGCAGTGTAGGAGCTTGTAAGCATTGCAGAGCAGGGGGTACTGAAGGTGACCGTCTAGAGAAAGCCATTGTAGGGAAGCAAGGGTTTTGCAGTGGTGCCATCTTTTTGTGGGACTGTGACACAAACTGAGCTATTCTGTTGTAGAGAACTTGTAGCCTGCTCATCTCCTGTTTAGCCAACCCCTGAAGTATAGGGGCAGCAAAGGTCAGCGAAGGAAGGAGGAGGCTATTGGCAATGGTTATTCTGGACTCGGGGATGAGCTGGTCATTCAGGTGGTACAGCAGACCCAGTTTGCGGTGCACCATTTTGGTTACCTGGTCTACATGAGACTTGAGGGTAAACCCCTGATCCAGGGTTAACCCCAGGTATTTGAGAGAACTCACAACCTCGATGCGGCTGCCTGAGGATGAGGTCAGAGGGAGTAAGGCACTCCTGTCTGGGCCAAGGTTTCTCTGTCTAAATAACATTGGGGTAGCTGATCAAAGGGCATTTCCCATGATTAACTAACTGAGGGAAACAGAGGTAAATAAAATGTTCAGGAGAAAGGCCTTTTTCACATCAAAGGCAGGATGCTTTGGTCCCAGGAAATTGTCATGGTATATTGCCTTTGATGAGATGAAAGGGAAGGACAGAAATATCCATTCTGACAGGCTATTATGAATTATCTTACAAGTGTCATAATTGCCAGGAAAGTATGACATCACAAGGTAGCCAGAAGATTGTGTTGTTGGGAAAGTGCAAAAGTGACATCTACTGGCCTAAATGTTAGGGCAGACCAGGGATTTTGACACTATATAAAGAGCTTGAAAACCATGGGCTCTCTCTCTCATTTTTGTTGAGCATCTTCAAGGGACACTCTTCTCCTGACACAGAAGAAGCAAGACTGCTATCAAAGGAAACTGAAACCTTCATTTTCTTTTCCTGGACTTCAATCCATTACTAACTTAAGGTAGAACTTAGCCAACAGTTTTAAGGTGTTTTTTTGTATATACATGTCCACTTTTTATTTGTGTTATTGTGACCAAATTGATCAAACGTTTTGTTGTAATGTATGATAATTATCTAATTATTTAAATAAATACATTTGTTTTGTTTAAGAAACCTGCCTGAGTGAAATTTCTATATTGTGTGTGATTGTGGGATGTTTCAGTAATAATCTGTAACTACACTGTTATTGCTAAGGGGTGCTGTGATAATCTACCAAATTGAACAAAGGGTCTGAAAAGGGAAAGTCTGGATAAAGATGGGGGAATACCAAAGTCTCAAGGAAGGGTCTATTGGGATTTGAACCAGGTTATTGCACACCTTGTGGGAGAAGGCAGAATCAGGGTTAAAGTGCTACCCTGAAGAGGTTGTAATGCCTGGATCTTCCCCCTTTGTGTAACAACCAAGAAGGGTTCATATTTGTCTGCAAGACTCAAAACTGGTATTGTACCCTGATGCAGAGTAAAGAGGGGGACCCTGGGACTTTGTGGAGAGTTGTGAATTTATCAAGCACTATAGAAGGACATAATAGGGTATCCACCATTTCCCCCTCCCTGTCACAGATTGCTCTTAGAGGTGGGCACTGTGAGCTCTGCAGACCTGACCCTCAGGAGTGGATTTGTGACAATTAACATAGTCTGTGTGATCTATTTCAGTTTCAAAAACAGTTTGACATCAAATCCTGTATTCAATCCTGGTTTTCTCCTTGCCTCAATGTTAATTATCCGAAATGCTTCCAGCTGTAAAACCAGGTTATTGAAGACCCCTACCCCTGGCTTGAAGTTTACCTTGTCAATGTCCTGAAATTTAAACTGATGATCCCTCCAATCCTTCATGCCTAAGATATGTAAAAGTGTAGCATATGTAATGTCTCCTTTCTCAATAGCTGGAATGTGCTCACTGACTCTTGCCTTAAAGCATCTCACAGTCTTTCCCACATAAAATACCCCACAGGTACATTTGGCTAGGTAAATGACACCTGGTGTATAATAAGTAATCAGTTGTTGGACTTCCACCTCCTCTGCCACAAGCTGAACCTGAACAAATATAACATTTTAGGCAACTCTTGTCAGATGACACTAGACAACTTGGGCCCAAAGGTAACTCTTTATTGTAAGGATTTACTCTCAGCTAGCCGATGGCCATCCATTACCTGATCTTGGTCAGATCTAACACAGAACTACATCACCATTGCATGGTTCAAATGAAAGGTATAGCTTAGTATTATCCTTATAGCAGTGAAAACTTAAACCATACCTTTGGATATCCTCTCCAAATGGCAAGCATATAATACATGAACAGCAACAGGGACAAGAACAAGCCCTGCTAATGTCTTTGACAGAGAGTTAGTGCCACACCTTCTGTTAAGTAGTCCAGGGATCAAACATGCCAGCATGGGGTCAAAATCTTGAAAACATAAACAGTGTGGTCAAAAATCACGAAGCCAAAAATGCCGACAGTAAAGACAGTGCTCAGCAAAAACAGCGAGCGCTACTTTGCTGAACTCAACAACCAACATATACACTTTGTGTTTGTGTAGGGCTGTGCCCGATATGCCTCTGAACACCCCCACTTTATTACAGCTAACTCTGGGGGGGCCACTTAGGGATGGGGAGAAACCTCGAGAGGGGGATTGTTGAGGAGGGGAAGGGGAAACACAAGATGTCCCGGGTAGATGCAAAAAATAAAAAACATTAGGTGTCCCAGGACAGGGAATCAAACCCCTAGACATTGGCACTTCACTGTTCTTTGTGTCTGTGGCTATACCCCTGAGCCATGGAAGCTGCTCAGCAGCACACCGCCAAGCAGAGGCTTTAACCTGTTTGCCCAGAAGCAATATAGCTAGAGGGATATCACTTTTAGCTGTTTTGATCATTCAGTATACTATCCCTGTAGCTATTTTGCTTTTAGCTGTTTTCACCACACAGTTTTTCCTTTGTTATATTGCCTTCAACATTTTAACCCAGTACCAAACATGCCACACTACTTGGAGCTTTAAAGAAGTGGAGACCTGTTTAATGTACATACTGTAACATCCCTGTAGTGACTGTTCCATCAAGAACAATAGGAAATGTAGTTAGTTTTGGCATATCTAAAAATAGGTTAGTAAGGACCTGGGTTCTAGTCCTTTGGATAGATAGGAGCTTCCAGGTTGAGTAAGGGTGGCCACTGCTGAAGGATATAAAAATAGTAATTAGTAATTTTTTTTTAAGTGTACAATTTCCCATTAGCATATTATAAAAATCTGCCGCAAGAGGGACGTTAGTGCTTCTGTCCCTTCTATTTTCCTACATCCTTTTATCTACTTATACTTCTTCGTTGCTCTAACAATTACATCCCCTGCAGGGACACACACTAATCTCCTGCTCAGCCAGGTGTGCTTTTTCTGTCCCCACCTTGGATTTGAACTCTTGACCTCTCCACTGCAGAGGCTTACTCCCTATCCTCTATGCCACTGGAGCAGCCACTTTGGGTGTGTACTTTTTCCCTCCTTCTACCTTTTACTATCCCCTCTTGTCTAAAGCCACACCCTCTTGATACTTTGACCGTCTAGTACCAGTCACTAAACTTACTGTCCAATATGAGGTGAGCTATGCTACCACTGCTGGCAGACTCACTGCTAGGCACCCTACTCCTTATAGATTTTGGTGCTTCCATACTTGCCATAGAACAGAAGCTCCTGTCCTTCCTTACCCCCTGCTTCACCCCCGATGTCCTCCCCTCTCCCACTGTCAGGTGGGAAGGTACCCCTATGGGCCTTGCTTTTTTGCATTTCTTTCCAAACAGGATGCCTTCCATCTTGGCTTCCTCCTTTTCTCTGCTGCTATCCCCCTTCCATATTTGCCCACAGCATATCACCTGCTATTCTCTTTGCTTCTACTAGCAGGAGACACTGAGACCAATCCTGGCCCCCCTTGTATGGCCATTAATCACTCAAATCCTATATGGAACTCCTCCTTTGGATTAAAGTTTGCACACATCAGCCTCTGCAGTCTCTCCTCCAAATTTATCGCTCTTGAACCCTGGGTCACCCTATACAAGTCACATGTGCTAGGCATCTCCGAAATGTGGCTAAAACCTCATCTCTCTGATGCTGCCTACTATCTCCCAGGATACTTCCTGCCGAGGCATGACAGGCCAGGTAAGAAAAGGGGTGGTGGTGTGGCTGTCTACATCTGTGACCCTCTCACTGCTAACCCCATTCTCCACTCTGACCATAGCTCACCTTGTGAGTGGCTCCTAGTGGAACTGACCTTAGGTGCAGCAAAAAAGATGTATGTGGGTTGTTTCTATAACCTCCCTCCATGACACCCAGCAGGTCTCACCACCCACCTTAAAGGGATGGGAAGTCTCTCCCCTGCCAGAGACACCATCCTCCTTGGGGATTTCAACCTAGACTGGCTTAGTACCCAGGAACCTGATTACTCTAACCAACTCAAGTGCCATAACCTAGTCCAAATTATCACCATCCTCACCAGGCACAACCCTAGTACCCCAAGCCATACGCTTTTTGACTGGGTAATCACCAATAGAGAGGACAAGGTGCTCCTATCAGGCACTCTGAAGAGCCTGCCTAGTCATGGCAGCCCGGGCAGCGATGGTCTTTTCCCTGCTATGCTTTAACTTATATCTCCTGGCAACTTAAAACCACTCACCTACCTCTTTAACCTGGTATTGACTATCTCCTCAGTGCCCAGCACTTGGAAGCATGCCAAGGTGGAGTTGATTTTTTAGGCTGGTGACCTGCTATCCCCAGATAACTATCAGCCTATATCCTTGCTCCTCCACCTTGGTAAACTTCTGGAAAGGCTTATCCTCCGACAACTGTCTGACTATATTGACACACACAACCTACTGTCCAGACAGCAGCATAACTTCCGTAAACATCACTCCAACACATCTGCCCTTGCCCTGTCTACCAATGGTATTTTTAGGAACATGGACCTTGGAAGAGCAACAGGTGCCATCTTTGTCAACTTGTCTAAAGCTTTTGACCTGGTCCACCACACCCTGTTACTCTCCTCCCTCCACACCCTTGACTGCTCTACTGAAACCACATGATGGTTCTAAAGTTAAATTTCAGATAGATCTCAGTCTGTATGTGTAGGACCTTCCACCTTCCCCCCTCCCGGTCACTACCGGAGTACCCCAGGGATCCATCCTGGGTCCACTCTTATTCTCCCTGTTTATAAACTCTCTCCCCTCTGACTGCCTCACTTGTGATGCCCTATTTTATGCAGTTGATCTTGTCCTCTTCACTAGTGACAAGGCTCTTGAGAATAAATCCAAGGCTTTATCTAATAACCACTCTGCGGCACACACCTAGTTCAACTCACGTCACCTAATTGTTAATGTTAAAAAAACTAAATCCATGTTATTTGGATCTAAACCCTTCCTATCTAAGGTTGCTAAGGCTGGGTCCTCCCTCTCATTAGTCTCACTGGACAACACTGTACTTGAAAATGTACTAACTTTCAAATATCTGGGAGTTATCCTGGATTTGTCCCTCTCCTTTTCTGATCATATCTCCTCTGTTATCTGCCGTATTAACCAGAAACTTGATGCGCTTTATCAGATAAAGTCACTCCTGAACAGGGAAGTCTGTTTAGCCATTGCCCAAGGCAATCTGCTACGCTTGATTGACTACTGCTCCCCTATTTACTCACACACATCATCAGCCTTGTGTGCACGCCTCTGCTCCATGTACAACAACATATGTTGTTTCATTCTCCTGACACCATATTCCACTCACCACTGCCATCTCTACCAGACTCTTGGATGGCTCCCACTACACTGTAGATTTGATTATGGACTCGGCTGCCTCCTGGACAGAGCCATCAGGCATTGTGAAGCCACCCCTTATATGTCTTTCCTCAAGACCAGAACTCCTTTGAGGTGTCTGGGTGCATCCTCAGTCCCCCTATTGATATTCTGAAAGTCTCCTTGGCTATGGGTAGTAGAGCACTATCTGTAGCTGCTCCCACTCTGTGAAATAGAATCCCCATGCCCATTCGCTCTCTGGACTCCCATGCCACTTTCAAGACACATATCAAGTCCTGGCTGCTTGATGGGGCCACATGCCATTGCTAGCTTGGATAACCCTCCCCCCCTTCCTTTCTGACTTCTCCCTCTTGGGCTGCTTTAGCCTCCCCTGCCCGCTTTCATTTCTTTGGACTCCTGTTCTACATCCCTCACTGCCGGCTCATTGGGCTCTCCCACTTGGATGTTGTCTTGTATGATTGTCTTGTTGTTGTTTGTTTGTTTTTCATCATGCATTTAATTTGTACTGGCCACTTAACCTTTGTTAATAACTATAATAATTGTTGCTTATCATGATGTACTGATTGTTTTTTCAGTCGATCATTAATTTTACTTTCTTATGTCACTTTATTTGTTTATCCACTTTGTTCACCAATGATGTCTGTATATCCACATTGCTTGTACTAATTGTATAACTTGTCACTACCTCTGTAACTGCCACCTGTGTGGCCTGGGTCACACCTGAAAATGGTCCCCTGGATCAGTGCACTTACTTGGTTACCAAAGACTTCAATGAATTAAATAAATAAAAATACTACAGTATAAGTATTTAGATAGTCTGTAAAGTATAAAAACTAGTTGTGAGCATATTTCTAATTTAAGCAGAGGTTGTAGCATAGGGGAAGAAAGGAAGGGACTGCCTTGCCCTGGTATCTTACCCGCAAGCAGTTTTGTGCTCTTTTTATAGTGATTGGCATAGTGTTTTTTAATAAAATTAATGTAGTTCTTCATTGGTGGCCAGTGGGCTAGTAGTTGTTGTGCTCTGGCTACCATAATATCACCTTGAAGGTCCAGTGGTCTGATTTGGTCTGCTTGGGTTTCTCGTAAATAATTGAATATTGTTTTTTTTTTGTTTTCTTTTGTAGAAGTAAAGGAAATCCTGTTTAAAATGGATGCTGCTCAGTTTAATTTAAGTATGTGCAGAGTGGCAGCTGTGGCACTGGTTGCACCTAGGAAAGGAGTGGGGAGTGTGAGCAGCTGATTGTTGGAGCCACAGCTAGTGCTACATGTTTGTAAGGAATCCCCAGGCTGCTGAGTCAGCCACTCCTCTGCCATGACTGCATAGAAACATAGAATTTGACGGCAGATAAGGACCGCTTGGCCCACCCAGTCTGCCCATTTCCCTACCTACTAGATAAGCTGCAGATCCTAGTTAACCAGCAGCCTACTTCTTCCTACCTCCACCCCCCAGAATTGCCTTATGACTATCCCATGCATGCTTGAATTCCACCACTGATTTTGACTCCACAACCTCCTCCGGAAGGCCGTTCCATGCATCCACAATCCTCTCTGTGAAAAAATACTTCCTTAAATTACCTCTGAGCCGCCCCTCTATCTTCAAATTGTGCCCTCTTGTTCTTGCACACCTCTCTTTTTGAAAGATGCTACCCTCTTGGACTTTGTTGATTCCCTTGAGGTACTTGAAAGTTTCTATCATGTCCCCCCTCTCCCTCCTTTCCTTGAGGCTATACATATTAAGCTCCTTAAGTCTCTCTTCATATGTCTTCCGGTGCAGACCCTGCACCATTTTAGTTGCCCTCCTCTGCGGTCACTGCGGTCACATTACAGGCTTCTGCCTGTTGAGAAGAGTCATGCGATTGTGTGAGAGGAAGACACAGTAAAGACATTCCTCTTGCAGGCAGGACAACCAAACATATTTCCCTTAGATGTGCAGGTGACAAACACCAGGGAAATGTGCTTAGGGACTGGCTCACCATAAATAAAATAAAATGTAAAATGCTCTCAATCTGTGTTTGGGGCTCTACTGAGTCCTGTGGTAAACTAATGAAGCAACTTTAAAGAAAGCTTAGTAACAGGAGCCGTTTTGTGACAGGAATCATTCCATTTTAGTGGAGAACCCATGGCACTATAAAGCATGTAATCACTCTAAAAATGCACTTTTTTCATTAATTAAAGCAATTATGGGGTAAAGGGAAGTCCAGAGTATACAGTAATGGTCAAAATAAATTACAGAAGTGTCTACAAGTAACAAACTCTGGCCAGAATGGATAGGGCTGCAGCTGTAGAATTTGGGATAAAAATATTGAATATTTGTTTTTTTAATATGTTTGCACTAAATTTTCAGTATAGCCTTGTTATGGCCCTGTCTCATGAAGAAGGACAGAGAAAATGTTCAACTCCTGGCCTAAAGGTGATTTTGCACAGGGACTGCAAAATAGAATTTCAGGACACAGAAACACATTTTGGACAGGAATTGAAAAATGACAGCTGTCACATTCATGAGGTGCTATAAAGAAACAGCTATGCATTCACAAAATTCAACCTAAGCTCATAACTTTATTGTTTATTTTCAACTCCTGCCCAAAAGATTCATGCAGGGACACAAAATCAACTTTTGTGATGTAAAAAAAACATTTAGGCCAGGATTTGAAAAATGACAGTGATTATATTCAGAAGGTGTTATAAAGATATGGCTATATTGTACATTTTGGGCAAAAATATTGAAAATTACCAAAGTTACAAGCCTACGTTTGCAAAATTCAATGTAAGCTCATAATTGTATTGTTTTTTAATATTTAATCACCTTTCCAGACAGATTTACCTAATGTCACTTGCATTGTTCATGAGGTGGTGTCCCAAAAAAGATATGTTGAAAATTTGGGGCAAACATATTGAAAAATGGCCAGTTATGCTACTAAGTTCAAAACCCCATTGAAATACAATGAACCGCATACCTGATTTCCTCAGTTTGCAGTCCTTCATTGAGGAGTGAACACATGTGTTTGATCTAGAGAGGATTATGGTGTTGGATCTCATGATGGGCAAGTAAGGGCTTGGGGGGAATGGGGGTGGTGGGTGTTGAGGGGAGAGTCAGGTGGGGGAAAAGTTTGACAGCAAAATACATTGATAGATGGTTTTCTTATTACAGGATTTAAAAAAAAAGCACAGAGGATCCTGATTGCAACACTAGGGGATTGTGCACCCTCCCAGTGTCACTATAATGTTTCTGTGGGGGTGGTGTGGGGTGGGGGACACTGAGAGGGAGGGGCAGTTGGGAGAATATTAAAAAAACACAGAGGAGTACTGATGGTGACACTGGGGGATTGTGCACCCTCCGTGTCACTCTAATGTTTCTGGGGGTATGAAAAGGGGGCATGGAACACGATTTTGACACTGGGGACTGGGCACCCGGTGTCACTATTATGTTTCTGGGGGTGGTGGGTGCTGAGAGACAGGGTCAGGTGGGGACATCTATAAATTAAAAGACAAAAAAGATCAGTGGTCACAGTACAGTGCACCATGACAAAGATGGCCGCTGCAGTCCACTGCACATGAGCTAGTGGTTGCACATGCACAGTAGACTGCAGTGGCCATTTTGGAAATGGTGGAGTTTGCTGTGACCACTGATTTTCTTCTTTGTCTTTTAAACTATAAATATCATCCCCACCTGACCCTCCCTCCCTCTCAGCACTCCCCCCACAAACATAAGAGTGACACTAGGGGTGCCCAATCCCCCAGTATCAGGATCAGGACAATCGTGATGTTTTTTTTAGTAAAATGTATTGCAGTGCAAGCAGAGTGCTCCACAGTTGTGGAGGTGACTGTGGGGCATGTTGTTCATTCACAGATAATTCAAGGAATGCAGAGTCCTTTTCTGAAAGCAGTAGGTCTACATGGATCCACCCACTGCAGCCCTAAAAACTGAGCTGTTTCAAGTTCAAGTTCAAGTTCAAGTTCAAGTTTATTGTTTAAAGTAGAGCTCTGTCTGAGAAAGCAAGAGTCAGTCAGAAAATACAGTTCACAAGCATATGCATTTTCATAATTGTGCTACCAAGCCATTTCTGAACAGATTCTCCCCAAACATGGTGGAGAGGTAGCTTAATATGTGTACTATAAAACATAAATTGGTTTTGTAATAAAACTGTAAAGTGGAGGTGTCGCTGACCTTTTAGGGAGAGTGGGTCCTGGTCAGGCATAATCCATAAAGACTGTTACACTGGAAGTGGAGATAAGCATGGGAAAAATTAATATTCAATTTTAACTGAAAAAAACTGTTATGGTCAGTGTACTTTAAGGAGAAACTGCTATTTCTGAAGAAACATGTAGTAAAAAGTGGTCAGAAGTGTGTTATTTAAAAGTTTAAAGTTAGACAAGTTCAAGTCTTACCGATTTAGGTTTCCTGTGGGTCCATTTTTATAGAAAGAATTCAGGAGAGAGTAGGAGATGTAAGCTTTCCAGCTAAAGCGTGAGAATGAGCACAAATATAAAGAAAACATTTATTTTAATGTGCAAAGTGAATGTGTACACAAATGGGACACAAAGTAAGAAAACAAGGGAAGCCATAGAAAGTTGGGAAATGCAGTTGGATTTCAAAAACTGTGTATTCTACTGTGACTTATGTTGCTGCAGAAAGAAATGTGATTGGTGCTGAGCCTCTGGACAGATCAATGTCCACTTAGTGACAAGAAATTAGCATATGTAAATCTGTTTTGGGCATAAAAGTAGCTGCACAGCCAGTGTGCTGATACTTCAAGCAGGGAAAGCGACTGAGAAGGAGAGATTCGAGCCAAGTGGGTGTCCAGTCAGAAGAGGCCTGCTATAGTGACAGAGCATGGGGGACAGCCCTCAGTTAAAGTAAAGTAATAGGATTAGGGGATCGAGTGTATCCCAGTATAGGGTCTGTTAGGGTAGTAAGTGAGAGCAGGAAGAGAATAGGGAACCTACTGCTTCAAGTGCCTAATGTTCCAGATGTACCAAATTTTCCTCACAGAAAAAAGCTGCAACCTGAAGAATTCATCACTTCTCCAGGTTTCCATCACCACAGCTTCTTGCTCCAGAGGGCCCTCAGGAGAATTCCTCAGAGTTTTCATCAAAATATTTCTTCAAGTAATCCAAGGAATGTGGCATTGTAATAACTTATTGCTACAATTTTGGTGACTGTTTTAAAAGACAAGTGACATTGAAGTGAAAGTCATTTACCTCAGTCCTTCTGCATTTTAAAAGACTTTTGTCATCTGAAGGACTCATCATTCCAAGGACAAGGGGCAAAAATGTTCCTAGCTTTAGTGTACCAGTATGTGATTAGAGATGGCGAAGTGGGTAAAATTCACTTTGCGAATTAATTAACGAATTCGGCCTAATTCGCGAACTTTTTAGGATGCGTAGTTGCCCTTTTTCTAGGTGAATTGACTTAAATTCGTCTAACTTCACCTGACTTCACCTAACTTCACCTCAGCTTTTCCACCTTTGTAGGCAAAGTTAGGCAAAGTTGTGAAGTGGAACTTCACAAAGTAATTTGCAAAAGCGAACTTTGCAACTTCGCCAGAACTTTTCCAGCGAAGTAAAACTTTGCAACATCTCTGTATGTGATATGTTTCATGCCACTGTTATTCCTAACTGCTTAATGTGTTTATCTGCTGTAGAGAAATGCTAAATGTTTTAACTGTGTAGGGCTTTATAGTTAAAGGGGCACTGTCAGCTTTTCCCCTCATTTTTGTTTTTAAGTCTATCAGTGCACCTCTATGCACCTATCTATCACGTATGCCACACATAATGTTCTTATTTGTGCCACAAGTTAGAAAGCTTACCATTTTCTTTCTTTATTGCAATATTTTACTTTCCGACCTAAAATACCCTGTCACCCGGAAGCACAGGTATGCCGAGAGAGTGCGTCTGACACTGAGTGCTGGCACAAACTTCAATTTTTTACATGCCCATGCTGAAAAGCTAATTGAGGCATGTATTTTACAATGCTGAAGTAGATTTGCCATTCTTCCAACAAAAGCAAGCACTGGTAGTGCCAGGAAATACATTTAAACACAGGCACCGAAATAACACGTATGTGCAAAAGCAGGATGCCTCTGCGTATGCCCGGGATCTGTGTTCCTTACTTCTTTCACGCATGCATGGGATTTCGGTGCCTGTGTTTAAATGTATTTCCTGGCACCACCAGTGCTCATTTTTGTTGGAAGAACAGCAAATCTACTTCAGCATTTTAAAATACATGCCTCACTTAGCTTTTCAGTATAGGCATGTAAAAAATCAAAGTTTGCGCCAGCGCTCTGAGTCAGATGCACTCTCAGCATACCTGTGCTTCCGGGTGACAGTATTTTCAGTTGGGCCACTGGAAAGTAAAATACTGCATTAAAGAAAGAAAATGTTAAGCATTCTAACTTGTGACACATATAAGAACATTACGTGTGGCATATGTGATACATAGGTACATAGAGGTGAACTGATAGACTTAGAAACAAAAATGAAAGGAAAAGCTGACAGTGCCCCTTTAAGTAAAGTAACTGTGTATGCGGATATCAGGGTTGGTATTCAGTGTAAGGGGTCAGTGGGCTGACGAAGGTGGGATTAGGCCAAGTAGCTTCTGCTTGCCCTTAAGGCTGCAGTGTAAACAAGCTCAGGGATTAAGGCCAGGGAGGGCAATTATCCTGGGACTAGCTTGTGTTCTGGAGAGCTGGTGAGTGGTGTGTGCCTGCAGTCTCCAGTGAAAGTGTGGTGGGGTGGTTTGCCCTGCTGAGAAAAGAAAAAATGTTTTTTCAAATTGCAATTCATGTTTCCCTGTTCACAAAGTTTATGCAAAAGGTGTGTTTTGCCATTTGTGGCTGTACAAGCTGTTTTCTACAATTTTTTCAGTAAAGTTTACCTTTTTTTTCCATCGATCCAAGTGTCAGTGTACTTGCTTACAGAGCCAGTGTCTCACAGTCCTGAAGGTCTCCAGGTCAGTCTAGTGCAGCATCTCTCTTCCTTAGCAGCTCTCAGCTACACCAGTTGGGGAGGTAAGGTACAGTTTTCAGGTAGTACCCAACTGCAAGGATGTTGTCAGGGGAAGAGACAAAGAACTCTGACTCTCTCTACTGTGTGGAATGGTCCCAACTGTGGCCAGAGGGTAATGCTATAGAGAGGTGCTCAGAATACCTTGGCATTAAGGTTGGGAGGGAGATATCTGGGCTATATAAGTTGAACTATGTTACCATGATGAGGGAGATATTGGCAGATATGAATCTCTTGGATGGGCTGTATCAACCTTCTTAAAATGAATATCCTTCCCCGCATTCTTTATATCATCCAAATGCTCCCTATGAGGCTAACAAAAGAGGATAGTAAGAGATTAGAACAGGGATTTAGTAAATTCATATAGCAGGACAAGCACCCTAGAATAAGCTTAAAGAGGCTCAGAGGTGTTCAGCTAAAGGGGGATAAAATTTCTCGGATATTAAGGAGTATTTCTTGTCTGTCCAACATAGATATGTACAAGATTGGGTTAACAGGGGGGTGGAGGATTGCTGGGTAGACTTAGAGGCGGAGGACACTCCCGTCCAATTGGCGGCTTACTTAGAGAGCACATGGCTGGCTAAGAAATAAAAAGCCTTTAGTGGAGTTCACATTAGACCCATGGGAGCAGACTAAGAGAAGAAGAAGGACAGGGAAAGATTTAACATGGTTGGTTCCTATAGTTGGAAACCCAGCATTTCTGCCGGGACTTGTGGATGCTGGTTTCTGACTGTAGGATGAAGGGGGAGTGTGATATTTAGGGGACTTGCACAGATCAGAAGGAATTAAACCTTTTGAGTATCTTATAAATCAGTTTGGAATTCCTATCACACATAGATATAAATATTTCCAGGTTTGTGCTTTCAGGCAAAGTAGAGACAGAACTCTGGCAGATTCTTTCATTCTGGACCTCCTGGAATGTGCAGTTGTTTCTGCGTGCCACTCCTCTACAGGGCTAATAGCAGAACTGGCACATCAGAATAGGGAAGGGTTCCATGACTTGTCAGCTAGGGTAAAGGCACTGTGGGAGCAGGACCTGGTGATGCTGATTTCAGAAGAAAATTGGGCTACTATAATTAGAACCCATATGGGACTCTTGCTTTGTAATAAAGAATCACAATTCAAATTTTTGCACAGGCTGTATTGTCTTTCGGTTATAGCGTTTCATCCAGCAGTTTCACCCAGCAGTGTCTCCTATATGTGGTCATTGTAACAGTGCCCTGTGTATGTCTATTCACTACTTTTGGGAGTGTGTGGATCTCTGTCCCTTCTGGACAGAAATTGCCCAGGTGGTCTCAAATGTCTTTAATGTGCAAATTGCAGATACACGTGTGTCACTACTATTTGGGGTGGAGAACCTAGGAAGGGAGGGAGGGCTATATCCCAGAACAATCAGAATCCTTCTGGTTATGGCTCACCAGTGCATTCAAAATACATGGGTATCCCATGTTAAACCCACCATGGGCCAATGGAGGACCCTGGTCCTGCAGAATCTGGCCCTGGTGCAGTTAACATCCGTTACATGGAAGAGAGGAGCTGTTTCTGCGGAGGTGGGATCACTATATTAACTCTTTATTGGGGGCAGAAACAATTCTGCTTAGACAAAGCATACTGTTGGAGGCCTGGAGTTTCTATTTTATGGTGCCTGGGATTAGTGCTGCCATTCTGACTATGTCCCAATAGTTGGGTTTGCATGTCCTCCATTCGGTGGAAGAACAGCCGGACTGGAATTAAAAGGGCTCCAATATATATATATATATATATATATATATATATATATATATATACACATCTGAAACATCACATATACATTTATATGTGTGAGTGTTCCTCTTTTTTTTTATTTGGGGAGTAGGTTGTTGGTTATCTCTGTTAGGAATTTATGAATTGTATTTATAAATTTATAAGCTATTTATTTTAGATACATGGACAATGACTTGACATATACAAGGCTGATTTTTACTGTTATGTTTCTTATGTATGTGATGTACATTTTTGTTGAGTTAATTTTGTTATTGTATGTGTTAATTCTGAAGTTAATAAAAAAGATGAAATAAAACAAAAAAAAACATGCCACACTCTTCTGGGAACTCAAAGTTCTAGATCTGCTATTGAGCAAGATATTGGACAGAATCTGTTTTGGAGCTATCTGCAGACTATGTGAGTGAAACAGTAGAGTATGTGCTATGCAGATGGAGAACTACAATTATGTGAAATGTATTTCATTGTAAATGGTTACACATTGTTGTTCATACACACATAATCTTGTTGAGAAACATCTCTTCTTCTGTAATGTAATATTTACACTGGAGCCCTTGTAGCCCGAGTTTTCTGCACTCCCAAAGGTCCCTTTTTGGCCACCTGATGACTTTCAGAATTTGAATACTAGTTTTAATGGTCACACCTGCAGACAGCCCCATTTCCAAAGTTTGTGCATAGATGATATCAACATTGCATGCATTTGGGTTGAAAGTCTTTTAAAAAGGTTGCATCAGAAGGGGTCTCCAATGACTCAGCAGCAGTGGGAGAGGACTTGGATCACTCACATTGGGAGGCAGGCCAAGCAAGGGTAGCTTCAGCTTGACAGTGCCCCTTTGGCTGGGGAGTGCTTGCAGTAGGTTCTGCCACCACAGTGACCTCTGTTGTTCTGGTAGGGAGTTTACGTCTCCCACAGGTGCATGCTGTGCTCCCAAATCAAGTAGAGGAGAGAGAACTTGGTGAGAAAAATGTGATGCAACCTTCCAGTCACCACCAAGGATGATAGTTGCCAGTATGTCTGAACCATACAACATGCAGCCCTGCCACCCAAACCTGGATCAAAGTCTGGGGCAGGGAGGATGGTCCTTCCCTGGACCCCCTGCCATAGAGAAAAGGACAATGGAGGACTACAGCAGTAGAAAGGTTAGTGGAGAATGGGCATGGGTGGTTGCAAGAAATAGCTGGGAGGTAAAATAAAGCTGCAGTGGGTTAAAACATAATAAAACAAGCTGCATTAGTCAGCATGGATGCACATGTCTGCATCAGTCAACATAGACGTGTATGCCTGCATACAGTATGTAGCAGAATGTGTACTTGGATGGCATACTCTTATGTGACATGTATGGTGTATTGTGCCATATGTGTTCTGAAAACAGAATACTTATGGTAGCCACAAAATGCAGTGAAATTATTTATAAAAATGATAAGCCACTCACCACCCTCCTCGGTGTCTAGGGGTATGGCTATTACTTTTCATTCAGCGGTGGCTGCTTACACCCAGAGACCTGCATTGCACCTGACCAACACGGGCCTTGGAAATGGGAACTGGGGATAACTGCCACTACAGGACACCATTAACTAAGAGATTACACACAAACTGAATGCCCACACTTGGAGCTGGAATCAAGCAGGTGGCAGTTTACTCATCTTTCCGCTAATGGTATACTGTTCACCTTAGGGACTACTTCAGATTGAAGCCTCATTTACACTAGCTACTTCTACACCAGTGCAGATGATTTGGAGAGCCACACTGATATACATTTGTGTGTGAAAACTGCATAGGCATCAAATCAGTATGGCTGTTCTGCTCCTCTCCAAGACAGAGGTGCTGAGCTATTATGGGTGGTTTCAAGTGCTGTGTAAACTGTGACCAGTCTTCACTTCACTGCCTGAGGATACTTTAGCATCACACCACACAGGGAACTCCCTACAGGATGGGTCCTACAAAGCAGTTCCCATTACACCAGTGTGACACCAGAGTGAAAACAGATGTCCTTAAGTGGTATACACTACTGACTTTATAAACTAACAGGTGCAGACTGACACTGGTCTGAGCCACACCAGTGTGTAACAGCTTGGTCAGTGTAAATGGGGCTTTAGATTATCATATTATATAATTCTTAAACCCCTTAAATTGACTTGGGTCATCTGTCTTAGTTGCTATGTATACTTTTAAAACAGATTGGCTATACAGACATGTTGTAACTAAGGCATCCACATAGGATTGTCTTTATATTAGTTACTTAATTACTAGTCATTCAGGACACCTGCTATTTAAAGATACTATATTTATCTTTACAGGGACTCATGGGATTATCTGAGTTTCTCCAGAAGGTGTAACATCTGTTTAGGGAGCTGTTGGAACAGAGTAGTGAGGTATATATTCCTCAGAATCCATTGCTTGGTTTTCATACTTCATGCAGGGCTGAGGCTGATCTTGAAGGAGCACTGGTTTGTTGCCATTTAGTGATGTGATTTTTAGATAAACATTTATGTATAATACATACTGAGAAGATAACAGATGCTGATAATAAATTGTATTGTAGAAAACACCTGCCCACCCAGAAGAAGGAGTTTTGCATTTTGTGTGCAATAAATATTTGAATTTACTGAAATTATAGTTGAGTGGCAGATTTTCTTCCTGTGCTTTCTGGGGATTTTGCTGTGACTTACACAGAAATGTGGTACTCCCTGACTGGAGTTTTGTTTTAAAGTACTGGAGGCACCCAGATCCATGCAGGGAACTGGTAAAACCCATAGATTTGCACACAAATGGATTTGGGTTCCAGTCAGGGTGGGACACTACACTTGTGGAGGGTGGTAAGGCTTGTATTTGAAGATCTGTTGCCAGATTATGACACATACAAAGAGACTAGGGAACAGCATATGGTTCCCAAAAAGCTAATGTACCAATCAGTCCAGCCCTTACATGACACCTTACTTACAGTATTTCATGGTACCTCATGCAATCTTGGACTTTTGTTTTGTCTGGCCCAACCCCTGTGGAGCCTTGGCTGATCCCTATTCTTATTATGCACACTGGTGCTATAGCGATCACTAAGTTACCTTCTGCATAGTTACCTGACTACATAGAGGATTGCTCCTGGTCTTTCTGTACCTAGGTTTCTTTACTGGACTGCTGTTCTACAGGAGGTGGACGTCAATGCTGCACTACTACTGCTCATGTGGGAGTGGGCACCGAAGAGCCTCTGTTGATCTCCTTTGAGTGGAGGCCCACCACCTCTTCCAAATGATTCTAAGTCCCTTCTGAGGTAGGGAATTTTCTGGAACTACTCTCTGTTGGGACAAGGATTTTGGGATCTTCCTCCATGATAGCTGGTGGAAGCCTTTTCCTACTCACCGAAGGGGCAAGGATAGGTGTATATCCTCCAGGTCTACTGCTCTCCTTCTTTCTCTGTCAGTTCTCTGGATGGTACTATACTCCCTAGAGGAAGCCAGCAGGCCCAGCTACCTCTTTGCCTACATAGGCAAAGTGAGAGGGTGGAGTCATGAATATTCATGTCCAAGACTCACTGGACAAGCCAGGAAGTGCAGTACACCAGCACCCAGGCACTCCATCTCCAGCTGAGGCCAGGCAGAAAATATCTCAATGGGAACAAGTTAACCCATCAAAGTGCCACTTTTAGTAATTGTCCTTGAACATGGGTGTGAGAGGCTGGTTACAGAAACATACAATAATAATACCTTTCTTAGCTTGGTATTATTAAATTGTAAAATCAGCACTTGTCCTTACAGATTTTAATTGCCCTGATGTACTGTAGGGTTATGCCCATCTGCATATCTCAGGAACTATGACACTTGATTTGTGTGGACAAAGCACATCCAGGTAGTGTGCATTCAAAAGTGAATTACTTGAGCATTTGCTTTTTTCACATAGAAACACAGCATAAACTTTTCATCCTGTTTTCTAATCCATTCAGTATGGCAACATTTGCATTTATTTTAAAATGTTTTAAGAACAACACTTGTCTTTGAGTGAAAACAGATGCTTTACTGTGCGGTGTGGTAAAGTACAAATGTGGTATAATCAGTAAGTTACCCAGAGTTATAGTCCACGTGTTGATACAATGGAAGACTGATATAGCTTTCTGCCAGGGAAACTTCTTCCTACAGCAATTTTCATAATGTGCAGTACAGTAGGCATTCCCTTAGCTGTTGCAGAAAAGGAGTGACATCCCTCTTTTTTACACTCACAGACAATACATTGCAATATAGGCTTTGATGGCAGATATGGGCAGCTTGGCTCATCCAGTCTGCCCATCTCCCTACCTATTGGATAAGCTGCAGATCCTAGTTAACCAACCGCCTACTTCTTCCTACTCACACTAAAATTGCCTTATGTCTATCCAATGCATTTTTGAATTCCCTCACTGTTTTTGACCCCATGACCTCCTCAGGAAGGCCGTTCCATGCGTGTACTACACTCTCCATGAAAAAATACTTCCTCATGTTGCCCTTGAGCTGTCCCCCCTCTATCTTCAAATTCTGCCCCCTTGTTCTTGCACATCTCTTTTTCTGAAAGATGCTACCCTCCTGGACTTTGTTAATTCCCCTGAGGTATTTGAAAGTTTCTATCGTGTCCCCTCTCTCCCTCCTTTCCTCGAGGGCATACATATTACGTCCCTTTAGACTCTGTTCATATGGCTTCTGGTGAAGACCCTGCACCATTTTAGTTGCCCTCCTCTGGACTGCCTCCATCCTCTCTATGTCCTTGTGGAAACTGGGTCTCCAGAACTGCATGCAGTACTCCAGATGGGGTCTCACCAACTGTCTGTGCAGAGGGATAGCAACTTCCTGTTTTCTACTGGTGATGTCTCTTTCTAAACATCCCAGTATCCCCCCAGTCCTCCTTACTGCCTTCTCACATTGCTTGCTTACCTTTAGGTCATCTGATATGACTAGCCCCAGGTCCCTTTCCATTTTTGTTGTTTTTAGTATCCCCCCTCATTGTGTCCTCTTCCCCATGGTTTTGTTTCCTAGGTGCATTATTTTGCACTTCTTTGCATTCAATCTAAGCTGCCATACTTTTGACCATTCCTCCAAGTCCCTTCTCATCCTTTCCTCCACCCCTTGTGTATCAGCCTTCTTGTAGATCTTTGTGTCATCTACAAAGAGGCAGACTTTTCCTTCCAGTCCCTCTGCAATATTATTAAAAGGACGGGCAGTACTGAACCCTACGATGCCCCTCTAAGTAACCACCCTTTCTTTGGGTGGACTCCGTTTACTATTACCCTCTGTGTCGTGGTTGTTCAACCCAATTTGTTAATTGTGGCTACCATCCTGAGACCTACTCTCAGGCTGGCTAATTTGTGTATTTATTTATTTTTTAATTACTATTTACGTCCGGGACGGCTGCCCTATCCAACTGATTCCCTAGCCCCGTCCCCCAGAATTGCCAGTGCTTACCTTTATACCCAGCCCAGGAGCAGAGCCTGAGGTAGTCGGTCATCATCCTGCTTGCTGCTGGCTTTTCTGCCTCCAGTTTTCACCCAGGAGTAGAGCATGCTGGCGTGGAAGCACGCATGCACCTCAGCCCTGATTCGACCCCATCCCCAACCCCATGGCCTAGCGCCCAGCCCCCTCTAAGCCCGTGCAGCTCCTAGCTCCCACTAGGGGTCACCATTGGCCAAGGGATGCTGCATCACCTCCCTGGAGAGGAGAGCCTGCCTGTCAGCAGCTCAATTCAGCTCCACCCACCCCCCCGCCAACCTCTGATGACCCGGGCTCGTTCCCGAACCTGGGTCACCAGCGTGCTGCGAGGTAAGGTGTCCAGTGCCTCAGCCCTCAGTGCCACCGGGCTGCTAATTTGTTTATTAATCTTTTGTGCTGGACTGTGTCAAATGCCTTGCTAAAGTGTAGGTAGGCCATGTCCACAGCCCCTCCCTGGTCTACTACTTTGGTCACCCAGTCAAAGAAATCTGTTAGATTTGTCTGACATGACCCTCCTGCTGTGAATCCATGCTGTGTTAGGTCCTGTGCCTCGCTGGCCTCTAGGTACTCAACAATTCTTTCTTTCAGAAGTGATTCCATCATTTTACTTACCACTGAGGTCAAACCTACAGGTCTGTAGTTTCCTGCCTCTGATTTGTTCCCGCTTTTGTGAAGAGGAATCACATCTGTCCTCATCCAGTCCTTGGGTGCCACACCATCCTCCCATTATTTGTTAAAAAGGGTAGTCAGTGGTGTCACTAGTTCTCCCCTTAGTTATTTTAAAATTCTGGTGTGATTCCCATCAAGGTCCATTGCTTTGTCCACCTTCAGTTTTAGGAGTTCTTTCAGAACCCTTTCTTCTGTGAATGGACTGGTATCGACCCCCATATCCAGAGTGCTTCCATTGATTGGATTAGGTACCTCCCCCTCCTCTTCTTTTGTGAATACTGAGCAGAAGTATTCGTTCAGTATCCCTGCTTTTTCATTGTCACCCTCTGCTCACCCACCTGCTCCTTTATTAAGCCTCACTATCACTCCCTTGGTCTTTCTTTGCTCCCTAATGTACCTATAAAAGGTTTTATCCCTCTTTTTAACCGAGTTAGATATCTTTTCCTTGGTTTGGGCCTTTGCTATTCTGACTGCCTTCCCCACATCCTTCTGCTTTAACTGGTACAGTTCTCTGTCCTGCTCCTTCAGAGCATACATTATACATTATATATTATACATTATGTTTCACAGGTAGAGGGAACTGCACACAGTGACACTATAAAACAGAGTCTGATGTCAAATTACTGACGCCTCAAAGAAAACTATGAAAGACATAATAATTAAGTACAATTCAGCGTGCATTCCAAATATATTCTATACATTTTTCCTCCCCGCTATTTATTACTAAGGAAATTTGCATGAATATGTGCTCTTTATATGTTGGCGCTCATCTGCCTCTATAACTTACTACCTACTTCAAGTCACAATTCCTCTGTTGTGACATCTCTGTCTGTTGCAATGGGAGTAACTGTGATGTCACAAGCAGTGCATTATGACCTCAGGTAGGGAGAAAGCAACAAGACTAGATTAACTCTTCAGGAGTAAAGATCCTGTTTTCCTGCAAATGGCCTCAGTAATAAATAATGGGGAGGAAAAAATACAGAATTAATGTGAAATATAAACTGAACTGTGTCTAAATATTATGTTTTGTTTAAGTTATCCTAATGGCATCAGCTGCTCTTTAAAGGAGCATGGTCATCACCATGTAGGTTTCAAATAATTCACAGTTAAAAAGCCTGTGCTTGCTGACCTGTACTATTTGCTGATATAACTAGTTTTTTTTATCTATTTCCTTTATTAAAAAAAAAAAAAGAAAACATTGTCTGTCCAGCATATTAGCATTACCAATCCCATTTAAAACACAGTGGACAGGATTTTCAGACTGGGTCTACACACCTGCATTTTCAATGCTGACTTCTGTTGCACTGTTAGACCACCTGTTAGATGCAGTTTGTATTTAAACCAATGGAGCTTGAATCACAAAAATGATACATGTGCAGTGCATCACTTTTTGTTTTCATGAAGGTTTTTATCTTCCCAGTCAGACCTCAGCAGACATCAGCCTCGTCCAGGGGCACTGTTAGCCATCCCGTGTCTCACCTTCTGAAGGTTCCCCCATGGATTGCTCCCCCTCATGGCAGGACTGGGAGGTGTCCCCACCAGTGACAACTCATTCCAAAGTTATCCTTAGGATCGGAGGTGGCAGTGTGGGCTGTAGTGCCTCAGGTGGAGCTTCAAGAAGCCCAGGTCCACCATTTTTTCCTTTGGCTTTTCTCCCTCAGTCCTGGAGCTGTGGCAATGTAGATGATGAATACACATGGAGGCACACATTTGCTTCTTGAATCACAGCCCCTTCCACCCAACCGATATCATGTCTGCCTCCTGACATCTGCTCTGGCACCAGGCCTCTACCTGGTGTCATCCAAGAGTGGGGAAATCTCACCACGCCAGTCTGGGAGAGGAGAGATGGCAGTTGGCTGTTCAGTCCTCACCCAGCCCTTCCCCCACCAACCCCTGGCAACTTGATTTCATTCCCAAACTCAGGTTGCTGGCATGGTTCAATTGGTAAGGTGCTTAACAGCATCTCAGTCCTCTACGCCACTGGGCCAACACATGCATAATTTTTTAAATAAAAACTGCCAGAAATCATGGAAATTATCACAAAAATGTGGGACCATTTTTGGAGGAATTAGGTTGATACTGATGCAGGTGGAATAATTGCCCCCCCCCAACATGATGAAGCAATCAGTATGGAGGACACTTAGGTTGGGAAATTTACACTAAAACCTGAAACCAAGATAGGTACAATGGCAGAGATGAGGAAGAATGGGAGTGAAAACAGGAGAGGAAGGGAGGGAAGACATGGGGATAGGAGGGGAACTACTAGAATGGGAGGTTGCAAAACTTGGATGGCCATGTGCAAGAATGCCCATAGCCTGGGAAATAAAATCCCAGACTTAGTGACCTTGATGGCAGAGGCAGACTTGGACTTTGTCGCTGTTACCAAGACATGGTACACAGGAAACCATGAATGGGATATAGCCATTCCAAGTTACATTCTATTTAGAAAAGACAGGGTGAGAAAAAAGGGTGGAAGGCTGTCCGTCTATGTCAGGGAGGGAATTAAAGCAACTGAAGTTCAGGGGAGTCATGTGATGCAAATGCCTGCTTAACAGCCTTTCTGCTCGGCTCTTGTCTCCTGTTGCTGTTTTTCAGTAAAATACCGAGTTGAATCCCAATACATTAGCTATAACCGGGGTGAGCTCCTTTCGTAAGTTTCTGGAGGACAAAGGGATCCCATTTTGACCACAGATGGAAAAAGAAATGCGCAAAAATCAAGGGAAGCATACACCACCAGTTTCTCCTGCGAAGGCCCCAAAAAAAGCCAAGGCCTCTCCAAGCACTGGGGATCCCAATTTGGAGATGGAGCTCTCCGATAGCGAACTGCTAACACTGGCAAGATTTCTCTTGGAGTTCAAGTTGTTTCGTATGGAACTTCAGGTGGTTACAGAGGAGCTGAAGTCCATTACCCAAGCTTTAGAAGACCTTTCCAGAAGGACACGGGATAATGAAACCAGAATTGCATCTGTGGAGGCTCGCTCAGCTAAGCAAGAGCCAGAGTTGGTGGCCATTCACCAGAAGCTAGCTAGAATGGAATTAAAAATCAAGGATTTAGAAAGAAGGAGCAGACGCAATCATATTATTATAATTGGGCTTCCAAAGAAGGAAGAGGGGGCTGATCCTATTGAGTTTATTCAGAAATTCCTCTTAAAAGTGGCTGGGCCATGACCATATGGCCCGAAATACATGATTGAGCGATCCCACAGGACACTGAGAGCTATGCCCCCTCCGGGTGACCCCCCCACGCACAATGATCCTTCGTTTTCTGAATTACCAAGAAAAACAACATGTGCTTCTCAAGATTAAAGATCTGAAAGAAGTTTTCTGGGAGAATGTGCCCCTGAGGATCACCCAAGATTTGCCCCTAACAGTCAGGCAAAAGCATGCTGAATTTCACCCTATTGTGGTAAAGTTGATCGCTTCTTCTACTCCATTCCGCATGGGATATCCAGCACGGCTGCAAGTTTTGCTCTAGGGAGGTTGGGTGACCTACGAGGATTCACAGGCGGCTAAGGAAGGTTTAAGGGCTGCCCTTCCTGACTTGTTTAAATGAAAGGGTGAGGGCTGCTGTCAACTATTGGGCTTTGAGGGAGATCTGCATGGTTTCAAGGTTTGGGAAATCTTTCTAATTCGGAGAACGCTGAAGAGATGTTGTCTTCCGTTGTAATGCCACTTCTGGAAAGGAGTCGGAGATTTGGACTGAACTGTGATGGGGCTGGACTGACTTCACGTCCCCTGTTTGGGCTGGAGTTATGAGAGCTTGTCTCTAGGGACATGGACATTCAGTTTCAACAAAGCCTGTAATCTGTAAAAAGTGTTGGGTTATTCTTTACTTGTTGTTATTACTAGGGGATCTGATGTTACCCAATTGCAAAAGTTAGAGGCATTGCCATTAGAAAATGCCAGCAGTTTGTTAACAAATGGACACTGCTCAGATGCTTTTTGAAGTGTTGGGTGCAGCATTGTTTGTAATTGAGCCCCGACGCATACTGTTTTCATTATTGATTTGTAGACACTTGTCACAGGAGGGTTAATTGTTTATTTAGGCACTGGGACAACGAAACACTGAACAGCGCTGGACTAGTGCCCTTTCTCCCCAGAAGTCTCTCTTTCCACCTCTCACGTGGGGCATTTTCATACGGGTTTTTTCATCTCAGGGATAGGGGAAGGGATTTCCAGCACCTGAGGGAGGGAACTTCCCATATTAGGGAGGGACAATCAAGGAATAAGTGGGATCCGGGGCTTAAAGGCACTACATAGTTTCCTACTCTCCTGGATCCTTTTCGGTTCCCTCCGGGTTTCTGGAGATTGGAGTGAAGGGACGGATGGGGCTCGGCTCAGGGTAATAGGGGATTACCTGAGCTGTTTCTGGTGTGCTTGGCTCCTGGTGCTTCGGTACCAAGGATGTTGCAATTGGAGCCGATTAAGGAGGGAGACTGTTATACATGCAGGGACGGGGGGGCTCGGCAGAGTCTAGGAGGGCTAGTGCATTTGACATCATGGGCCAGTACGTTTCTTTGTTGGGAGGGTGTATTTTATTGGTAGAGTGTCTGGGGGAGGGAGGGTTGGGGTATAGTTTATTAGGGGTTTGTTTTAGGGGATGGTATGGGAGAAGGAAACCTTTGGGTCAGGGAAAGAAGGGTCGGGGAGAGGGTAGAAGCAGGCAGAAGAAACTGGAGCTCTGTCAAGTATCTGTAATTTTATTGGAGAGGGTCTACAGGTTATTACTGAGGTCCTTTAGGGTATTAGCTGTAGAACTTACTCAGTCTGGATATGGGCACCCTATGTGAATTTGTTACATGAAATGTGAATGGGGCTAGAAATAACACAAAGCGATACAAGTTACTGAAACACCTACAAATGCAAAAAGGGAAAATTATCTGTTACAGAAAACTCACTTGCTTGAATCCGAATCGGCTCTGCTGAAGCGACAGAGCATTGGGCAGGTATTCCTGTCTGGAAACAGTAAGATGAGCAAAGGAGTAGCGATCCTAATCACTAGGCAAACACCGTTTGTCTGTGAGGAAATTATTAGTGACCCCTTGGGGCGGTTTCTGATTATTTTGGGCATACTGTTCAGGTCAAATGTGCTAATTGGTAGCATATATGGCCCAAATCTGGATACACCAAGCTTCTTTGCGGATATTTTAATGGTCTTGTCCCCATTTGTCCGTACTCCGATGTTCCTAGGTGGGGATTGGAATTTACCATTTGATCCGGAGTTGGACAAAGAGGGGAAAAGACATAGTGGGCTAACACCCGCACAAAGAGCCCTAAGGGAGTTAGTGGATTCTGCTGGGTTATGTCACCCATGGAGGGTCCTTTTCCCCTCGCAAAAGGAATACACATTTACTTCTGCTGTGCACGGTTCTAGGTCTAGGATTGACTACTTTCTGGTTAGCCAATCTGCCCTTGAGGGACTATCACAGTGCACAATACTGCCTGGGATAATCTCTGACCATTCGATGGTTCGCTGTTCATTTAACCTATCCCCCAATCTTCCCAGACAAACAATCTGGAAACTGAACAATCAGTTATTACAATCGCCATCAATTAAACAGAACATCACTCAGACCGTAGCGCAGTTCGAGGGGAGTAATCTAGGGTCGACAGGTAAAGGGGACATGGAATGGAGCGCACTTAAGTGTATCCTAAGGGGGTAACTGATTAAATTGGTGGCAGAAAGGAAGAAAAAGAGGGAACACTATGCTCTGAATTTACTCGAGCAAATCAGGGAAATAGAGTGCACCCTGTCCGCGGATACCCCCGTTACTATCAGGGAAAAATTAATAGAGTTAAGAAACCAGTACAGTGCTCTCTTGAGGGAGAAAGCAGAATACGCCTTATTGAAGACAAAGGCCTAGTATCTTGACCAGGGCGAGAAGGCGGGACATCTGCTTGCACTGAGACTAAAAGGGGAGGAGTAGTCGAGGATCATTAGGAGTATCACTTCTCGGTCAGATGGGGAGGTCAAAACCCAACCCAGAGAGATTGTCCAGGAGTTTGAAATATACTACCGGGAGCTGTATAGCCCAATGAGTTCTAGTCCCCCCGAAGGAGGAGGTAGAAAGATACCTTGATTCCTGCTCACTTCCTTCACTGCTGGTGGAATTGGGGGAAGGCCTGTCCCTGCCCATATCTGAGGAGGAAATCATCAATACCATAAACTCTCTTACCCTAGATAAAGCCCCAGGCCCTGATGGGTTGTCCCCAAACTGCTGCAAGTGCTTTGCCAGTCAGCTAGCTCCTAGTCTATGAAGACTTTTCCACTGCATTCTGAACTCGGAGACAGTGGATAAACATTTATTTGCCGCCTTTATCATTGTTATTCTCAAAGAGGACAGAGACCCTGATAAAGTCTCTAGTTATGGAAGGAAAAGTATGTCTCTTTGCAGATGACACAAAGATCTGCAACAGAGTTGATGCACAAGGTGGGGTGGAAAGGATGAAAAGGGACTTGGCAAGGTTAGAGGAATGGTCAAATGTATGGCAGCTTAGATTCCATGCTAAGAAGTGCAAGATAATGCACCTGGGAAACAAAAACCCAGTGGAAGAGTACACAATGGGGGGTGAGATACTAACGACAACAAAAATGGAAAGGGACCTGGGGGTAGTCATATCAGATGACCTAAAGGTGGACCAGCAATGTGAGAGGGCAGCAATGAGGGCTGGGGGGATATTGGGATGCATAGGGAGAGGCATTACCAGTAGGAAACAGGAAGTTATTATCCCTCTGTATAGACAGCTGGTCAGACCCCATCTGGAGTACTGCATGCAGTTCTGGAGACCCGGTCTTCACAAAGACATAGACAGGATGGAAGCTGTCCAGAGGAGGGCAACTAAAATGGTGCAGGGTCTGCACTGGAAGACATATGAAGAGAGAGACTAAAGGAGCTTAATATGTATAGCCTCGAGGAAAGGAGGGGGAAGGGGGACATGATAGAAACTTTCAAGTACCTCAAGGGAATCAACAAAGTCCAAGAGGGTAGCATCTTTCAAAAAGAGGTGTACAAGAACAAGGGGCACAATTTGAAGATGGGGGGTGGTTCAAGAGGTAATTTAAGGAAGTATTTTTCACAGAGAGGGTTGTGGATGCATGGAGCGGCCTTCCGGAGGTCATGGAGTCAAAAACAGTGGTGGAATTCAAGCATGCATGGGACAGTCATAAGGCAATTCTAGGGGATGGGGTAGGAAGAAGTAGGCTGCTGGTTAACTAGGATCTGCAGCTTATCCAGTAGGCAGGGAAATGGGCAGACTGGGTGGGCCAAGCGGTCCTCATCTGCCGTCAAATTCTATGTTTCTATGTTTATAGGTCCATCTCATTAATAAATTATGACGTCAAGGTCCTGGCCAAAATTCTGGTGAATCGCTTAGCTAAAGTACTGTCTCTACTCATTCATAGTGACCAAGTAGGTTTTTATGGTGGGTAGACTGGCATCTGACCACCTGCGGAAACTAGCCAATGTCTTTTCTGTGACCAGGGATCATTGTTTACCGGCTGGACTGATATCTGTGGATGCAGAGAAGGCATTTGACAGGGTTGACTGACAGTTCCTGTATTTGACCATGATGAAATTCGGCTTCCCTCTCCTTTTATCAAGAGTGTTTTTTCCCTGTATAGTCAACCGACCACACAGATTTATTGTAATGGAATGTTATCCTCAGCATTTCCCTTATGCTCGGGAACGCGACAGGGTTGTCCCCTCTCACCCCTTCTTTTTAACCTCTATCTCGAACCGTTACTGGCAAAAGTCAGACAAGATCAAAGGGTTCAAGGAGTTAAAGTAAGCTCCCATGAGTTTAAACTTTCGGCCTATCAGACGACATTTTTCTACACTTATTCCGTATGGCTACTACTGTACCGGTGGTCATGGGAATCATAGAGGAGTACAGTAGATTCTTTAATTACAAGATAAATAAAGAGAAAACTCTGGTGTTCCCCTTGAACTCTAAACTATTCAAGTCTGAAATCATGGTGTTAGGATTACAATGGAGCCCACACAAGCTCAAATATTTAGGGGTTTTTCTTGCCCGGAGTGACTCTAAAATGGTCCAGCTGAATCTAGACTCGATCAAAACCGTCATTCATCAGGACCTCACAAGATGGGCCAAACTCCTGATATCCTTATGGGGAAGGGTAAGTTTGGTGAAAATGAATGTGTTACCCAGGATACTTTATCCTCTAACCATGTTGAATACCTGGTTACCATTAAAGTGGGAAGGCAAGACGGGAGGGTAAGCTGGATGTCATTATCCACCTAGTTACTAATGACCTGGCAAATGGGGAGCCAAAGGAAGTTCAGGAAGAGTTTAGGAAATTGGGGAGGGGTCTCAAGCAAGTAGCTAATTCTGTCACTTTCTCAGAGGTACTACCTGCGAGAGGCAAGGGAGAGCATAGGAGTGCATGCACCAGAAATTTCAACTCATGGTTGAAGAACTGGTGCTGTGAGGAAGGGTTTGGATTCATTGGTGACTGGGGACCCACCTGGAGGGATGGAGGTTTGTTCAAGCCTGACGGCCTGCATCCATCCTGGAGGGGAATCCAAGCACTCAATGATAAGTTTAAATGCTACATTGACAAGCATTTAAACTAGCAAAGGGGGGTGGCAGGCCAGCAAGGAGGGTACCTACTTGCTCACCCCCCACAGCTAGCAGTGGAACCAGTGAACCAGAGGAGTGGCTATCTCTTCAAAGCAGTGTGCAAAAGATGGAGATTAGTGCCCAAGAGGTGGATAGGCAGAAAAGGAGCAAAATTCAGCAGAAGGGCAGACAGCAAGGAGAACCAGGGATAAAGGACAACCAAGGAAGGGGCTGGAGTAGAACAGCGAAACAGTCTAGGGAGGTCAAATCATAGAAAGCCATGTGTGCAAATGCCAGGAGCCTTAGCAACAAGATGGAAAATCTGGAGGCTGTCATAGTGCAGTCAGACCTGGACATTGTGGCCATCACCGAAACCTGGTGTAATGATAACCATGACTGGGAGATGGCCATACCTGGCAGCAACATATTCAGAAGAGACAGAGCAGGCAGGAAGAGAGGAGGAGTGGCACTGTATGTGAAAAATGACATAAGGGCCACAGAGATCCAGAAGGAACAAAATGGGGAGAGATACTGGGGTTAAGCTGGAAAGGAAAATGGGGCCAGCCATCCACACAGGTGTGGTCTATAGACCACCAGCCCAGGAGGAAGAAACAGATAGGGAGCTGATGCTAGCCATCCAAAGGATGGCAGACAAGGGTGAGGTAGTACTGGTTGGAGACTTCAATATTCCAAACGTGGACTGGAGCATCCCAGCAGCAGCATCAACTAGGAGTAGATTTATCCTGGACTCCCTTCAGGGTGCCTTCCTCATGCAACTGGTCATGGAACCAACTCGGCAGAAGGCAATACTGGATCTTGTGCTTACAAACAGGGACAGTGTGATGGGGGTAACCGTGGGGGAGCACCTGGGGAACAGTGACCACCAGTCATTGTGGTTTGAAATCACAGAAAGAGCAGAACCAAACCACACAAAAACACGTATCCTGGATTTTAGGAGGGCAGACTTTGGGAAAATGGGGAGATACTTGAAAGAGGCATTAAGGGGAATGGGACAGGAATCAGGGGTTGAGGAACAGTGGGCAGTATTTAAAATGGGGATTACAAGAACAACAAAACTATGCATTAAGCAGGTTAGCAAGAGGAAAAGGAAGAGGAGACCATTATGGTTTTCCAAAGAGGTAGCAAAGAAAGAGAAAGCCAAAAAGATTGCATTCAGGCAATACAAAAAGACACGGGCAGAAGGGGACAGGGAGAAGTACCAGGAGAAGCAAAGGGAGGCAGGGAGGTCAGTAAGGAAGCCAAAGCTCAGACAGAAAAACACATTGCAAAATCAGTGGGTAGAGGGGACAAAACCTTTTACAGGTACATAAGTGAAAAAAGAAAGACAAAGGGAGGGATAGTGAGACTGAAGGGGGAGGATGGGGGCTGTGTGGAGGATGACAACAATAAAGCTGACATATTGAACAGGTATTTCTGCTCAGTCTTTACTGAGGAAGAGGAGGGTAATGGGTCTGAAGGGAGTACAAGGGTGAGAATGGTGCAGAAATGGACACAAGTCCCTTTACATGAGAAAGGGTCCTGAAGGAACTGCAAGTAATAAGAGTTGATAAGCAATGAGGCCAGATGGGTGCACCCCAGGGTCCTAAAGAACTAAGAGAGGTGGTGGCTGAACCTTTGGCTATCCTGTTTAGCCGATCACGGAAACAGGAGAGTACCCAAAAGACTGGAGGGCAGAGATGTAGTTCCCTTATACAAAAGCGGGAACAAAGAGGAAGCAGGAAACTACAGACCAGTCAGCCCACCTCGGTAGTGGGGAAGATCATGGAAGCACTACTGAAGGAGAGATTGGTGGAACATCTGGTTGTCAATGGACTATAGGACCCAAGGCAGCATGGTTTCACCAGGGGGAGGTCATGTCAGAACAACCTCGTTGAATTTTTTGACTGGGTGACTAGGGAGATGGATCAGGGGAGGACAGTGGACATGGCCTATCTGGACTTCAGCAAGGCATTTGACACTGTGCCACATAGTAGACTACTACATAAACTGGGGAATATGGGTGTGGGCAGGACAGTAGTGTGGTGGGTAGGTAACAGGCTGGGTGGCAGAACACAGAGGGTGGTGGTAAATGGCTGTCACTCCACAGAGGGAAGAGTGACCAGTGGGGTACCACAGGGATCAGTGCTGGGACTGGTCCTATTCAAGATCTTCATCAGTGACATTGCGCAGGACCTAGAAGGCAGAATTTCACTGTTCGCTGATGACACAAAGCTCTGTAACAGAGTAGACACACCAGAGGGTGTAGACAGAATGAGAAGGGACCTGCAGAAACTTGAAGAATGGTCAGGGGTTTGGCAGTTGAAATTCGATGCAAAGAAGTGTAAGATAATGCATATGGGGCACAAAAACCTTGGCACAATATATCAGTTGGGGGGTGAGGATATAGCATGCACCAAACAGGAAAGGGATCTTGGGGTTATCATGTCTGATGACCTCAAGGTAGGGAAACAGTGTGACAAGGCAGCAGTTAAAGCAAATAGGATGCTGGGATGTATAGGCAGGGGCATCACCAGCAGGAAAAGTGAGGTCATAATTCCTCTATACAAGACACTAGTGAGGCCCCACCTGGAGTACAGTGTACAGTTCTGGAGAACATACCTACGTAAGGACATAGACAGGGTAGAGAAGGTTCAGAGGAGGGCAACAAAGATGGTGCATGGATTGCATCACAAGTCCTATGAAGACAGGTTGAAGGAACTGAACATGTACTCCCTGGAGGAGAGGAAGGAGAGAGAGGATATGATAAAGACATACGAGTATCTCACAGGGAGGAACAGGGTGCAGGAATACACTATTTTTAAGCGAAAAAGATGTACCAGGACTAGAGGACATGGGATGAAGTTGGAGGAAGGATGATTCAGAGGAAACATGAGGAAGAATTTCTTCACAGAACGGGTGGTGGACAAGTGGAACACCCTGCCAGAGGAAGTGGTGGGGGCTGAAACAATCACGGGATTTAAGAATGCATGGGATAGACATAAAGGAATTCTGGAGGTCAGGGGTAAGGGGCTACAGACTTCTAGGAAAACATAAACTGAACTTACAAGCTCAAATGGGCAGACTGGGTGGGCCATAGGCCCTTATCTGCTGACAGTGTCTATGTATCTATGTATCTATGTAAGGGTGTTCACACTCTTATATCAGGCTTTATCTGGCAAGGGAAAACCCCGCTCAGAGCTTACTATCGTATGGCTGCGCCTAGAGAAAAAGCCAGACTCCGCCTGCCACATATCGGTCTCTACTATTGGGCATGCAATGCCAGTAAGTACCTAAAATGGCTGGTAATACCTACAGAACAGTGTTCCCTGTCATACGTACCTTCTTGGCTTAACCTAGAATTGTAACTGATAAATGCAGCGGGACTTGACCCCCTAGCCTTGCTTTACACTTCACCAATGTCCCTCCCCGGCGGTTTATTCTCTACCCCTATAAAAACCTCTTTGAGAATTCACGTACAGTTATGTACATTTTTAAAATATATTCCCTCTAAAGACTACCATCAACCTGTGTGTCGGAATCTGAACTTAAAATTGGTGGGAAACCAATTACATACTTTTGGATTCCTGAAATAAAGGGTTTAAGGGTAATAGATATTTTTCATGATGGAAAGTGTATGGCAGTCCCAGAATTAATAAATAGATACCCGATACCTCCTGGTTGTTCATTCAAGCTCTTTCAGCTTAGACATCTAATGGTGCAAGCTCAAAGGACGTTCGACGGTTCCCAGTCTTGTGAGGGTTTATTTGAGAGTTTAGCCTGGATGGCATGGGAACCTCATGTAGTGTCCAGGTTTTATAACACCCTATTCAGTCACGCGTTTTGGCAACTGGATGGCGCCTCCCGTTATTGGAACTCCGTCCTGGGGGGAACAGAGAGAGATTGGGACATAATCTGGCAAAATGCTTTTAGGTACATAACTCAGGATAGATTGAGAGTGATGCAATTCCAATTTTTAAACAACATTTTTTGGACCCCCTCAAAATTAAACAAGATTGGTCATATTCCTGACTCTAACTGCAATGCTTGTCACCAGCAAGAAGGGACGTTATACCACATTTTCTGGGAATGTCCTAGAGTGAAGTTTTTGTGGGATTAGATCAAGGAACGTGCAGACCCTTTGCTGGGACTCGAGCCTATTTTTAAGCCTGAGATCTGTCTCTTAGGAGACTATCCCATTAATATGATAAAAATAAGGAGATACCACATGGCCATTATTTCAGCGTCCCTTAAAAAAGTAGTACTAAAACATTGGGGCTGATGGCATCACTATTACATATACAGACTGGTTACAAGAATTTCTCTTTAATTTGAACATGGAAAAATGTAGTGCTATTAGAAGAGAGTGCTTGCTGAGGTACTGTAAGATTTTGGAAGGGCTACATGAGCTGTATTTGCTCCAGACAGGTGCTAGATTATCCTGGGTGCAAGACTAATCTGTCCAGTGTTTCAGTAACGAGTACCCAGTAAAATTGAGCTGCCTGCTGGGGAGGGGGGTTGGAGTAGGTGGGGGGGAGCAGGGAACATTTGGATAACGCCTTGGACATGCTCACTATGTTAATTGTTTGTTTTGTGCTCGGACCGGATGTACATAACTGTTCCCTGCTCTGTAAATGGAAAACATTGAATAAACTTAAATTAAAAAAAAAAGTCAACTGAAGTTCAGGGAATTCAGGAGGGAGCAGAAGCACTGTGGGTCACCCTGGAGACAGGAAATGGCACTGCCATTCACACAGGCATGAGCTACAGACCTCCAGCAAAGGGGGAAGAGATGGATGGGGTACTAGTGGAAGTCATCCACAAAATGACAGGTTAAGGTGAAGTGCTGATGGTGGGAGACTTCAGTTTGCCTGATGTGGATTGGAGCACCCAGGCTGCAGCCACAGCCAGGAGCAGAGGCATCCTGGAAGCCCTGCAGGGGGCATGCCTCAAGCAGCTTGTGGTGGAATCTACCAAAGAAGGAGCAATATTGGACCTGGTACTCATCAATTGGGACAGAGTAACCTATGAAATGGTGGGTAGCCACATGGGGTCCAGTGATCATCGTATGGTACGGTTCAATGTGAGAACAGTGGAAGAGTCAAACCACATGAAAGCAAGGGTCCTGAATTTCAGATGGGTTGACTTTGCAAAAATGGAGGAGTGTCTCAATGAAACCCTGACAGGGGAAGAAGAAGGGGGGATGTAGAGAAAAAATGGGCTAACCTTAAGGGAGCTATTGCAGTGGCAACAAGCTTTTGTGTTGGGCAAATAAGCAAAACAAAGAGAAAGAAAAACTACTATGGTTTTTAAAGAACATAGCCGGGAAGGTAAGAGAGAAAAGGCAAGCTTTCAGGAGGTACAAGGAAACACAGGGGAGAAAGACAGGTAACTATATCTTGGAAAGCAGAGGGAAACAGAGAAAGCAGTCAGTAGCACAAAGGCAAAAACTGAGGAAAAATAGCCCAGGCAATTAAGAAAGGAGACAAGACCTTTTTTCAGATACATTAGTGATAGAAAGAAGACCAGGGGTGGGATTGTGAGATTAAAAAGGGAGGGGGTGGAAGGGGACCTAGAAAAAGCAACAATCCTGAACAGATATTTTTGTTCAGTATTCACAGAAAGGGAAGGGAAAGGAGAAGGCCACTACTGGGGATAGGAGCACTGGTGGGAGAGAGGTGGACATCAGCCCATTTATGGACGAAAGAGTCCTAAAGGAACTCAAGAATCTGAAAGGGGACAAGGCTATGGGGCTGGATGGGATACATCCCAGAATATTAAAAGAACTTAGAGAGGTGTTGGCAGCACCACTAACAGCCCTATTCAACAAATCAACAGAGACAGGGTTGGTTCCAGGGGACAAGAGGAGGGAAAATGTAGTCCCTCTCCACAAAAGTGGGAACAGGGAGGAGACTGGCAACTACAGGCCAGTCAGCCTGACCTCAGTGGTGGGAAAATTATTGGAGTCACTGTTAAAGGAAAGGATTGTGATATTTCTTGAACCCAGCAGAACACAAGATCCAAGGCAGCATGGATTCACAGCAGGAAGGTCTTGTCAAACAAATCTGATACATTGCTTTGACTGGGTGACCTGCAAGGTAGATAGGGGAGGGGTGGTGGAAGTGGCCTATCTAGATTGTAGCAAGGCCTTCAGCACCATTCCACATAGGAGGTTGATAAACAAGTTGGGCAGCATGGGAGTGGGCCCCAAGGTGGTAAACTGGGTCAGAAACTGGTTGAGTGACAGGACACAGAGGGTGGTGGTAAATGGCGTTCAATCCGAGGAGAGAGGGGTGACCAGCAGGGTGCCACAGGGATCCCTGCTAGGGCCAGTCCTCTTTAATGTCTTCATAAGTGACATTGCATAGGGACTGGTGACATTGCAGAGGAGCTGGAGTGGAAGGTATGTCTCTTTGCAGATGACACTGAGATCTGCAACAGGGTCGACACTCCAGGAGGAATGGGGGTGGAAAAAATGAGAAAGGGACCTAAACATGCTTGAGGAGTGGTTGAGAGTGTGGCAGCTAAGATTCAACACAAAGAAGTGCAAAATCATGCACTTGGGGCACAGAAATCCAAGGGGGGAGGAGTACAATATGGAGGGGGGGAGGGGTTACTGGCAACCATCCATCAAGAAAGAGACCTGAGTGTAATTATATCTAATGACCTAAAGGCAACCAAACAATGTGAGAAGGCTGTGGGGAGAGCCAGTGGGATGCTACGATGCATAGGGAGAGGTATCACCAGCAGAAAAAGGAGGTGGTTATGCCACTGTACAGATCACTAGTGAGACCTCATCTGGAGAACTGTGTCCAATTCTGGAGGCCGCATCTCCAGAAGGACATAGACAAAATAGAGGCAGTCCAGAGAAGGGCAGCAAAAATGGTGCAAGGACTGCACCAAAAGTCATATGAGGAAAGACTAGAGGACCTCTATATGTATTCCCTGTAGGAGAGGAGAGAGAGGGGATATGATAGAGACATTTAAATACATCAGGTATCTAAACAAGGTATGGGAGAGTAGCATCTTGCAGAAAAGAAGTTGTACAAGAACAAGGGGGTATGATGTGAGGCTAGAGGGAGGTAGGCTAAGGGGCAATGTGAGAAGGTATTTTTTCACAGAAAGAGTAGTGGATGCTTGGAACAGCCTCCCTGCTGATGTTTTGAGGGCAAAAACAGTAGGGGAATTCAAGAATGCATGGGATAGACATAAGAGTACTCTAGTAATAGGGAAGAGAGGGTTAGCTGCAGATCAGCTAGGGTCTGTGGTAATGCATTAGGTAAGGAACAGGGGCAGACTAGGTAGGCCACACTGTTCTTATCTGCTGTCACCTTCTGTGTATCTGTGTGTATCTGTGTATCTGTGTGAGTGGGCATGGGTATTTCTAAAGTTCAGGAAGGATATAGTGTGAGGGCAGATCTACAGTAGGCCATAAACACAGCAAGCTGTAGTATCATTACACCAGTAGCCTTTGCTTTTAACTTTAAGTATGTCAATAAAGCTAACAAAAACAACCAGCTGTATTAGTCAATTCTACCAAAGGTTAGCAATCATAATATGTGCCTTTAAACTACAAAGAACTGAGGGCAAAGCCTAATGGATTTAACAAATTCTTAACTGTGTTGACATCTGTGATGATCAAGGCTCGAATTTCCACTGTTTTCTGAGCTTGCCCCCATGCAGCACACCACATGAAATAATTCATACAGTATGACAAAAGCATAGGACTTGCACAAACCTCATGAGATCTGAAACAAAAGGTGATTACATTACAAAGTAAGCCCTCATAAGACATAATGGTGTACAATAGCAGCATCAAGCGGTCATCACTGTGCATTATTAGTTTTTCAAGTTACAATAAGAAAATTCAAGATGCACCATAGCCAAAGCTTCAGGCTGCTTTTCTGTGCCCCATTTTCAGTGGTTCAATTCCTTGTTCTCCTCCCCTTTCTATCCATGCATAGAGGTCATTTAAAATACAAGTGGTTGTAGTATTTTTGCCAAATGCTGTACCGGGGGCTGGATTTTTCAAAGGGTCAGATGCTAACATATCAGTGTGATCCACATGGGTCTACCTCATGTCTGCTGTTTACCCACTCTATTTTTGTTAACTTCATCTGCAGATGACAAAACTGCTCAAGGAGGGCTATGCACTAATGTGGAGTCTTGTGTGAGGGAATCATGTGTATCGGGCCTGCGTAGCTCTGCACCTTGTGGACAGGCGTATTATATGCACTGCCACATGCCTCCGCAGGGTGCCTGTCCATAGCCCATTCTCCCAGGCATGCTGCTAATTGGAGAGGGAAGGGGAAGATTGAGGGACACAGGTGGGCATGCAATTGGATGCTGGTCCTGGGTCCTGAAGTGAATCCCCTGTTTCATGTGAGCAGGGGATTCTGGTGCCTGAGTGGCTGCTCCCAGCCCTCCCTGTCAGTTCAGTGGGCGGAGCAGCACAGCGGGGGGATTCTCTCTCCTGTCACAGCCAGCAGGTGTCACTGGGTGGGTATGCAGAAGATACAGCAGAGTACTACTGCTGTATTCTGTACCCTCTTGACTGGCACTCTGTGCCTTGGTGAATGCCGCAGAGTGTGGGCACGCCCCCAGGACTGGCTGTGGATGTAGCTGCATGACCAGCCAGGGGGTTCCATAAATGGAAACATAGACTTTGATGGCAGATAAGGACCACTTGGCACACTTAGTCTGCCCATTTGCCTACCTACAGGATAAGCTGCAGATCCTAGTTAACCACCAGCCTATTTCTTCCTACCCCCCCCCCACAAGAAATGCTGAAGGGGTTCTGCTGCATCCCCTGTGTGCAGCATTCAGTCATATGGTTGTTTGCGTGCCATACATCTGTGTGAGTAGGTAATCTGTACATTAATAAATAGACCTCTAAATGGTGAACTTTACATCAAAAATCAGATGCAAGCACTAGACCAGCTCTCTTCAAGAGTTTCTCCTTTTGTGTCCTTCAGGTGCCAGAACCAGTCACCCAAAGAACTCATGAAAAGTGTAGCACCTCTGCATACTCATTAACATATATTACAGCTAGGCACTTTTATATTTGGTTATATCTATCTATCAGAAACGGTGCATTGAAAGTGTCTCTCACAAACACACACATTACAGCCCAATTGTTTTTTAACCTATGCAATACAGTGTTGAAAACACTCCCCTCCAAATCAAACACGCGGAACCCATGAACTGTTTCCCTCACCTGTTTTAGACCACAAGTGCTGATGAGCTGGCATAATTCAATATATTTTGATGAAAGTAATTGTCCAGTGTTCATGCAGTATTTCTGTTCAGATATGCATTCAACCAGGGCTACTTTTTCCGGACTAGAACCAGTAGAAAGGGGAGACCTTTTACTTGCCTGCTTGCACAGACCAATATTGGAAAAAGGCACATAGTTGAGGCTGTCAGTTGATGACATCATGGGTAAGCAGTAATTTATTTACAATCCCTTACCCAAAAAATGCACAATGAGTCAAATCTAATTTCCAGGTATGATATGTGTATAGGGTGGGGTTGGGGGGTGACTACAGCAACAAATAAAGAGACCCAGAGCATGCATATAGATACGACAATGCCAACAGCATGGAAAAGTAAAAGGAGGAGGAAGGGCTGGCAGCTTTAAACAGGTGGGGCAGGCGGGGGGTGGATTAGTTGCAGGAGCAAGTGTGTATACAGAGGTCATGGAGGAGATCCTTAAAAATAGGAAGAAGAGGAGAAACAGAGGGCATGAGGGTTATTTCAGAGGAGGGGCCACAGAAGGAGAAAGCAGACTGAGATAGTCTGAACAGAGGTTTTTACCATGGAGGACTGGAAGGAGTGGGAAGCAGAGGAGTGGAGGGAATAAGAGGGGGAGTAGAATGGGAAGAGAAGAGAGGAGAAGCAACAGTGAAGGGAGTTTGAATCTGAACATGTAGAGGAAGGAGGCACAGAAGGGAAGGTGTCTTGAGACAGGAAGGAAGAGGATGGATTAGAGACAGCAGTGATAAGTTCAGGGATGGCAGTTACGAGTGAAATGGCAGCAGGAGACAAAAAGAGCAATAAAGTTACAATCCAACAACATACAGAGGTACTTTAAAGGTGGGAATTTGTCATGGGAGTAGCATTTAGTGTCATGAACATGTAAGGTATGTGCAGCCTTCTGAGTCTGTGGCTTGTACCAAAGGTCATAGATACAATTTTTTTCACAATAAGTGAGATCTGATTTAAGTGGAATCAGAACTGGATGTTGTCAAAGTCATGCAGCAAACTCCTGAACCAACAGGAGAGTTACCTTAGGTTGAAAAGGCATACTGAGTGACTCCCTGGAGAAATGCTGCCATAATTACAGGCCGATGAATGGTACTAGTGGTTAGTGCAGGGCCCAAAATGAGAGATTGTGAGATGAAACTGGTAAGGAGACAGAGGGAAAACTTTGTGGAAAGGACTTAGGTATATTTATACATTGATTTCAGCTATGCCACCCAGCAAAAATGCAAGTAGTTTGATAGGCTAAGAGCTAATCTGTGGAAAATTAATATGACCCATTCTATGTTATTTCTAACATGGCTCCAGATGGTTCACCAGGGTCAAGTATATCAATACAGGGAGCTGAAAGATGTGGGCCATTAGGTTAAAAAAGTTGGATGCAGTGGATTCACAACAGGAGGTGGAATGTTTGGATCACAAGCGAGAACACAAGGTGGAACAATAATTTCATAAATCTTTTATGGTTGCAGAAACTTGGACTTTTGGAGCAAGGAAAGGCAAATAAATCTTCTTTGGGATTACAATGTGAGCAGTGACCGTTGATAACTGTGGGAAGGGATGGGGAAAAAGCTTAACATTTTTGAGGGTAGCTTGGCTTTCACTGAGCTGATCTGCACATTCTTTCTTTGTATGATTGTAGACTGCATCATCCTTTCCTGTTGGCTCACACCTACTGATGAAGCACATGTACAATGGTGCCATTCCTTTTGCACAGACTGCTCACACTGTAGTGAAGTTTTGTGGACAATATGTTTAAAGCTGGTCTCTACCTTCTGTGATACGATATAGAAATGTCATATTAAACCTCCTGTACATTAATTGCCCAATGCATGTCTCATTTAGTTACAATTAACAGCTGTTGGTTGTTAAAGTTGGATACAGTTCTTTAAATTGCAGCACATGATTTCTACCATTTAAAAATAAATGATACCTTTCATAGAACCCATGCTTGGCTTCGCCTCTGGCAAAATATCATAGGAACATAGGAGTGTACGAGTCAAGTAGCAATGGAACTTGGAGACCCAACCTAGTTCAAACCTTAAGTGCCATGTTTGTATCCCCCATATGTCCATTAAGAGCTAGCTTAAAGATACTCAAAGAATTGCTTTCCACTACTTTTTGTTGCAGACTATTCCATAGGTTCACCACTCTCTGATTAAACCATTTACCTCTTCTATTTGTCTGATAGTTTTCACCTTTTATTTGATATCTGTGAACTCAAAGCTCCATCCCAATTTCTTTGCATTCTAGTCCCACATATTCTCAAAGATCCTCGTTATGTATTGCTCTATATACTAAGCAAAGATCACCTCGTAACCTTCTGTACTCAAGCGAGTACATGTTCAGTTCCCTTGGTCTTTCATCATATGTTTTGTTTGACATGTTGTTAATGCATCTTGTTGCCTTCCTTTGAATTCGTTCAAGGATTCTAGTGCTATTCTTAGTATAAGGAGACCAAAACTGAACACAATACTCCAGGTGCGGTCTAACCAATGCCCTGCACAGAGGGACCACCACCTGCCTATCCCTGCTCCTGCTGTTTCTAAGTATGCACACCAACATACAGTACAAGTCACATTAAACTGTTCTGCGAATGAGTTGCTTTAGCATTTCTGACAGAGTTGCATAAGCGTTGTCGGATTCAGTACCTTGCACAAACTGTTTCTGAAGAGTTACATCTTAGTTTTGCATTGCATTGTGATTAGGCTTAAGCTGCATTCTAACTGAGTAGCAAAAACATTTTATAAATATTGCTCTTGAGCTGGTTAAGTGTCACAAAGCAATACATTATGAGTTGCCAATGCATTGCCAACTGTGAAAAACAATGCTAAACCAACTCACTGCATGACAATTTAATGCGACTTGTACTGTACTCATACCTTTACTCGCTGCCTCACTACATTGATTCTCTGGCAATAATTTACTGTTCATAATTACTCCTAGATCTTTTCAGAGTCAGTTTCCTGTATATCTTTTCCTTCCAATACATAAGGCGCTGTCATATTTCCTTTTCCCAAATCTAGTACCTTACACTTATCTAAGTTAAATATTAATTCGTTCTCCCTTGCCCACACGTTTCTAAATTCCATATCTCTCACTGGAATTATTTTGTTGCTTGTTTATTATTTACTACTGCTCCTAATGTTGCATCATCTGAGAATTTACAAATCCAGGCATTTCATCTAGGTTGCATAGAGCTAATATATACTTTAAATAATGTCGGCCCCAAGACAAATCTCTGAGGTACACCACTTGTCATATTCCCCAAATCAGATAGGTGTCCTGTTATGGAAACTCTTTGTTTTCTATTGTCCAACCATGATCTCACCCAATTAGTAATATATGCAAAAAATTTCAGTTCTAACAATTTATCAATCAGTTTGTTATGTAGTACTACATCAAACATCTTTGAAAAGTCCATGAATAATACAATAACTGGTAAACCCTCATCAAGTACTCTGATGACAGGCTCAAAAAAAGCAAATTAGTCATGCAAGATCTATTTGATGTAAACCCATGCTGACTTACATCGATCAGTCCCTCATCAGTAATATGTTTATCAGTCTCCTCTCTGATGAATTATTTCATAATTTTACAACAACCAAAGTTAAACTGATCGGTATATAAATCTTGTAATCCTGTTTTGGACACTTTTTGTAAATGGGTATAACATTTTCCAATTTCCATTCTGATAAAACTATACCTTCAGTAATAGAGTCAATGAATATCACTGCTAATGGCCCTGCAATTTCATTAGCCAGTTCCTTTAAGAATCTAGGGTGCATTTCATCTGGTCCCTGCAACTTATTTGGGTTCAGTTTATTTAATTTATTCCTCACTTCATTTTCACTTATAATTATTTCTTTATTCTCAAGATTGCCAATATCCAGGCTTATAGTACCCTTTTTCCAAAAATACTAAGGAGGTGTATATTAAAGGATATCCAGTGATATGGGCGAAGCAAATTAAGCAACTAAAACTGAGTGACTCAATCTGTGTGCCCAAAGGAATAGCAACCATCAAAGAATAGCGAGGGGGAATCAATAGTGAGTGTGGAGGGACAGAATAGCGAGGGTGAATGACTAAGGAGCGTAGAGCTGCATAGACTAAATGGAGTATTTCAGTATTCTGCTGCCCAGCTGGCCACCTGGTGTGGTGGATATGGACATTGCCTCTAAAGGTCATGGACCTGTGTTCGGGACTGTGTGTAGGCTAATGTTTTGTGAGATGTTGCAGCTGTTACAATTTGTTTTTGTGTGTTCCTCTGGTTTCTCCAACTTTGTTCCCCCCTAGCCAAGGTATTTTTTATTTTAATTTATTTATTGAAATGTTTCACCAGGAAGGCACGCTGAGCAACAAGTTGCTTGTCTCCCGGTGTGACCTGGGGGGAAGGGAACATGAGGATAGTATACAGAGATTTGGTACACAATATAAATATACAATTTGATTACATTCAATAAAGTGAGCAGACTATACAGAAGTACTGAAAAGGAGGAATACTAACAGGTATGAACTAGATGGATACCATGCTAACAGTCTTGAACAAGACAGATACAATAGCGTAAATATCTTTTGCAAGCACTTGGTGGGACATAACTTTGTAGTTAGAAAATGGCTGGATAGAATACAAGGAGGTTGAACTAGGGCAAGATTGCAAGGACAGACACAGATAGAACAAAATTTGCAAGGTGTAACAAAAGTGCAAGGTTAACTATAAGTGCATTAGAGATTAGGGGTTAGCCAATAACTATGGCTAGGAAGGGGGGAGGTGGGTGGGAGGGTGGCTTATAGCTAGAGAACAGGGGTCTGAAAAGGGGGGAATTTGAAGGAGGGGAAGGCATGGGGTGGAGGAGAAGGGTTTGCCAAGGTCTGACCCCTCCAGAATGCTGAGGACCCTGTCTGCACCAGGTGGAGGTCAAGCACCAACAAGAGGGAAGCAGGTTGTAGGCAGTGGGAGTTAGAGTGCATTGGAAAGGAAGAGAGGGGGAGAGAAGGGTCTGCCAGCACCTGGCCCCTCCAGTATGCTCTGGACACTACCTGCACAAGGCAGAGGTAGAGCACAACAGGAGGGGCAGGCTGTAGGCAGCAGATGGAGAGCACAACAGAAGGGAAGTATGCAGCAATGAGGAGTAGGCTTCAGAAGGACCAAGAGAGAGGGAGTTGGGAGAGAAGAGGGGTCAAGACCAAGCCCTTTCAGGAAAGAATGGGGTGGGGCTACTGTATGAGGCAAGGAAGGTGTTTGCTTAGGTTCTAGACCCCTCCAGGATGCAGAGAACCCTGCCAGGGGCCTAGGCCAAGCAACAGTGATTGGGTAGTGGGGTAAGGTGGTGTACAGAGGAGGAAATGGGGGGGTGAAGGTAAGGTGGAAAGGAAGGGGTGCTGGAGGGGAGGATGTAGGGTGAGGGTTTTTCAGGAAAGAGGTGGGTGTGATGCTGAAGCAGGCTCATAGGGGAACAAGTTAAGGAGGATTGTAGCAGGAGCAGCTGGCAGAGAGAAAGTTAAGTAAGGCAGAGGCAAAGGAGTGGGAGGAGGAGGAGTGTCATATTTGAGGTGGAAGGGAGTTCCAAATTTTGGGGAAGCAATGGGAGAAGCCTGATTGGCTGATGAGGATGGTATGATGGGGGGACTAGCAGGGTGTGAGTGTCGGAGGATCTGAGGTAGTGGGAGGAAGGCGGGGGGAAGGAGGGAGTATGAGAGGTAGGAAAGAAGAACACCAAGCCAAAGTTTGGAAGTTAGCTTGGCACAGTGAGCCAGGTATCTGTTAGCAAGTGAGGGGAAGTATCTGTTAGCAAGTGAGGGGAAGGACGGGGCATGGTAAAGGTCACAATTATGGGTTCGTGAGGGGTATCCATCCCCTGCATAATGGTGTCCCCATGGGGTAGCCCCTCTCTCATGTTTTCCTCTGTCCTCCAGTGTCCACCCCCCCGGAGTTGATTATATATATATATATATTATAGTGGCACGGTCATGCCACTATAGTTAGGTTTGAGCTGCCCATTACATACTAAAGTCAAAAGTTTGGACGTTAGTAACTTTGGACTCATTCAATGGATTTGTCTGAAATTTGGTAAACACATTGGGGCCTACAAGATCTCTTGATTTACCAAATTGTGTTTGTGTCAGAGTGCTGGTCTTTGTCTACGAAAGTGCCGAAAAATGCAAAATTATCCATTTTGGGAGGCACCTTTTGGCCTTCTTAATGTGTTCCTGCATGGCCATCATGTGGTGTGCCACTCTGCAAGATGGCTTGTTTGAAAGAGGTTTGGTGGACGAACATGCCACTTTTTGTTTGGTGAAAAAATATTAAGGCATTCAAAAGTTATGGCACTTTTAAGTTCCCATTATAAGTCAAAGGAAAAATTTATATGTATATCTTGTGATCAAAGAATGGGGGTTCTGGCCATCTAGTCTCACCTGGCAATCAAAGAATTTGCAGCCTCACAGTTGAAGAATCTTTGTTCCCGAGGAATTTTCAAAATTCTTTGACTGCGAGTTCCGCCATCTTGTTTTCAGTTTTCCAATCACACAAACACAAATATCTCAGCTCAGGGGGCACTTCTGAAGTAAAACTTCGATGGGTTTTACTCAGGGGACCCTGATCTATTGAGCCATGGCTTTGATTCCATCCAAATCGGTCAAAAAATAGAGTTATAAGCTTTTAAAACCTTAATTCACAGCTCGCTAACGATCTTTGATCACGAGCCTGCAAATTCTTTGATCGTGAGATTCTTTTATCACGATCTTGCATCGTAACCTAAAACACTAATATCTTGGCTCAGGGGTGGGCTAGGGACACAAATTAGGGTTTGTTTTGCTCAAATCAGTGAATAAGTAGCGTTTCACCATTTTTTATTCTTTGTTCGTGAGCCTGCAAATTCTTTGATCGTGAGACTCTTTGATCACAATCTTGCCTCGTGAGCGAGGGACAAGATGGCCAAATTTAAAAATACTTTTTCTCAGCCCATGGGTGCCCTAGGAAGTCAAATAAGGGTGGGTTTTACTCAGGGGGATTCGTTCTGTCGAACCATGGTGGTGGTTTACTGCAATTCCTTCAATTTTTTGATTTATTACATTTTTTATTCTTTGTTCATGAGCCTGCAAATTCTTTGATCGTGAGATTCTTTGATCACGATCTTGCATTGCGAGCAAGGGACAAGATGGCCCAATTTAAAATTCAATTTCTCAGCCCAGGGGTGTCCTAGGAAGTCAAATGAGGGTGAGTTTTACTCAGGAGGATTCATTATGTTGAACCATGGTGGTGGTTTACTGCAATTGCTTCTATTTTTTGATTTATTAAATGTTTTATTCTTTGTTCATGAGCCTGCAAATTCTTTGATCGTGAGGCTGAAAATGCTTTGATTATGAGATTCTTTGATCATGATCTTTGATCGCAAAATAGGGACAAGATGGCCAGATTTTTTTGTAATGGAATAGCTAGGGAAATTTTGTCAATCTTTGACATTGAATATCACGGAAATGGTTTGGTCTTTTTACTAGAAATTTGGAGGTAAGAAAGGCAACATCCCACAGATGTGACTTTTAGTGGATTGGTCAAAAAATATTACAGGGCAGCAAAGTTACGGCACTACAAAGTTGGCACTTTTTCCCATAGGGAAACATTACGGCATCCACCATATTAAAGGAATTCTTTGTCGCTTTGCTGGAAAATAACGGTTTGGTCTTTTGGGCTGCAATTTGGAGGGAAGAAAGCCAACATTCTACAAATGTGCTTTTTGGTGGTTTGGAGAAAAAATATTACAGGGTGGCAGAGTGACAGCACTCTAAAGTTGATGGTTTTTCCAGTAGGATAACATTATGGCATCTGCCGCGTCTTTCAGGGCCCTTATCTCAGAGATACAGACTTTTTGTCAAAAAAGTGCTTGGCTCCCCACAAAACTAGCCAAGAATGTAATAATTCATACAAAATTGTAATTTTTTTCCTACGTCGTACAGTTCCTGAGATATAAGCAATATAATATTCCAAGTTGTACTTTTCTGCTCCGAAGTCAATTATAATGCATACATTCTTTGTTTTCAATTTGTTTTTTCAATGCAGATTTTGGGGAAAAGAAGGGGGTGCCCTATTGTTACTGTGACAGTTAGCGTTTCCAGTTGCGCTTCTGTTACCATTCGAATCACCTTTCCCGTCTACACCACCGTGTGCGTAACGGTTTGCATTTTTGAATGCACTTGCATTTCTCTTTCTGTTGTCTTTGCTGTTGCTGTTACTGTTACCATTTATGTTTACTATTGCGGTACCATGACCTTACGTGTAACAGTTTGCATTTTTGTATGCGCTTGCATTTCTGTTTTTATTGACTTTATTGTTGCTGTTACCGTAACCATTTGCATTTACAATTGTGGTTCCGTGAGCGTGTGCATTACGGTTTATGTTTTCATACGTGCTAGCATTTCTGTTTACTTTGGTGTTACTGTTGGCGTTACTGTTACCATTTGCATTTACAATTGTGGTATCATGAATGTGTGTGTTACCAGCTGCATTCCATATGCACTTCTGTTTGATGTCTCTGTTTATGTAACTGTTTGCTTCAGCGTCACTTTATGCTTGTGTTTCTATTAACGTTTGCTTTGCCATTTACGTTTGCTTTGCCATGTGCATTACCATTGCCGCTTGCATTTGCTTTGCTGTTCCTGTTACTGTGTAACAAGACATCATGTGGTGGGAGCATGGGCCCAAAGGGCCCCGCGCTGCCACCACTGCATTCCTTTCATTATTTATCATCCTCATCCTCATTCTCAAAAAGAAGGGAAATTAGAGGCAAAAAACTCTGTTTAATGCATCAGTTAGGGTTGTTCCACAGCAAAAAAAAAAGCTAGAAAATTCAGGGTTAGAGTTGAAAGCCCCCCCTTTGACCCCCCCAGCCCTTACCCCCAACCAGCATTGGGGCACTGGGGGTCACTGGTCCTAACTCTCACCCCATTCTCCTATAACTCAGCATCTTTACACATGTGATGGGGTGAGAGTTAGGGCCGATGACCCCAATGCGCACCCCGATGCCGGTTGGGGGAAGGGCTGGGGGGTCCAAGGGGGGCTTTCAACCCTAACTCTGAATTTCCTAGCTTTTTTTTTTTGCTGTGGAACAACCCTAGCTGATGCATTAAACTGAGTTTTTTGCCTCTATATATATATATATATATATATATATATATATATATATATATATATATATATATATAGCAAGGGAGGTGTAGGGCATAGCCCCTCACATTAAAAGTAAGTGCACATTGCCCCCCTATTGAAATGTATACTGCCATTGCTGTTTTGATTGGTTAGTGTAGTGTTGATCGCTGATTTTATTTTCAGCGAATTGTAGTCACTGTAATGTCAGTTGCCATTAAATTGTTGCTTATATCACATGGAGTAAAGTCCAAAACCTGTTCTGTACTCCAAGTGCAATGAAGAACCAAAGACGTAGATATTTTTAAGTCAATTCATTTATTCGTGTGGTTCAATTAATTTTGTACAGCTCTGTAGCTCTGTGAAAAATCAGGTGTGCTCAACATTTTCTCCCCAGTACTTTGACCACAGGCTTAGTCTTTGTTTTATAATTTTTCAAAGTATTAGTTGAGGGAAACTTTTAAACTTCTTATAAGCCTTTTTATGTTGCTTGCACGCATGTGCAAGAAACATAGTGCCATCATCCGAGTTTTTGGAGGTGTGGCACCCATCTTCCAATTCAGTCAGTGTGTTTGCAGGTGAGACCCCAGTTCCCCAATCACTGCTGCAGCTGTCTATGACAGCAGTTGAAAATGCAGTGGTCGTACAGTTGAAAGGGAGAGCGCCGCTTCAGTGAGCAGAGCTCCCCCCCACACACACATGCAAGCACGCATACTGCATGCTAATGCGCTACCTCCCCCCACACACACACACTGTATGGCCAACGGGGTTGCCCAATCCCCCATCGGCTCCGCGCCCCTCCACAAAAGCTGTCCAGGTGCCACACTGGGAGCCCACCCCAGCGTGGCAAAAACTGTTATAGCCAATGGGGGTGCCCAATCCCCCTCTGGCTCCATGGCTGCATGCCCCTCCAAAAGGTTTCCAGGTGCCACGTTGGGAGCCCACCCCAGCGTGGCAAACATCCCGCATCATCTTAAAAAAAACACCCTGTAAACAAAAAAAGGTCCCTCGTAGTCTCCCTTCCCCCCACAACCCGCTCCGACCCACTGCGCACCTTGCCTCCCCACACCCCCCACACCCCATACCTACCTGCAGAGTCTGGTGCGATGATCTTCAGTGTACTGGGAACACGTCTGCACTCTTCAAAGCCGACCGTGAACTGAGGAAATTCTGGTAAGCTGTATAATGGAATAAATAGGGGTTTTTCAACTTTGTTGCATATCTCAGGAATGTTTGGGAATTTTGGGCCCAAATTTTCAACATGTGGTTTTTAGGACCCCTCCTCATGAATTCTTGCACTGTCATGGTGTTAATCAGGCCCAAAGGGTGATTTCACAGTCACTGCGTGAAATCACCTTTTGGGACCAATTAGCAAAATGACACTGCCAGTGTTCATAAGGTGGGCTCTCAAAAAGTCTATGTTGAAAATTTGGTGAAAAAATTCCTAAAAATGACTGTTTAACGAGCGTGCGTTGCGCAGTTCCTACGCACGCTCGTAAGTTCATGAATTTTCAATATTTTCACTCCAGATTTTCAACATTACCATTTTACCACACCTCCTTTTTCACATCTCACCCAAAATATGTTTCCGCCCACGTAGCACACAATGGCGCAGTCGGTGTGCAAAATCAATGTACGGGACACATTAAAAAAATCACAGTGACACTGTTCATGAGCAGAGGTCTTAAAATGGTTATTTTGAAAATTTGGTCAAAACATTCCTAAAAATGACTGTTTTACGAGCGTGCGTTGCGCAGTTCCTACCCACGCTCGTAAGTTCGCACATTTTTAATATTTGCACTCCAGATTTTCAACATTGCCATTTTACCACACCTCCATATCAGCAGTACAGCTGTCATTTTTCACATGTTGCCCAAAATGTGTTTCTGTGCATGTAGTGCACAATGGCGCAGTCAGTGTGTGCAATCGATGTTTGTGACAGATTAAGAAAATTACAGTGACACTGTTCATGAGCAGAGGTCTTAAAATGGCTATGTTGAAAATTTAGTGAAAAAAATTCCCTTCAGCCATTCTGCAATGTTACTAACGAAGACCCTGCAGCACCCCACTGGTCACCCCCTCTCCCTAGACTGCACCCCATTTACCGCCACTCTCTGCCTCCTGTCTGTTAGCCAGTTTCTAACCCAGTTTAACACCCTTTCCCCCCATGCCCAGCCTACCCAACTAGTTTATCAGCCTCCTATGTGGGATGGTGTCAAAGGCTTTGCTGAAATCAAGGTAAGCGTTGTCCACTGCCCCACCCTGATTCACTTCCTTAGTCACCCAGTCAAAGAAATCAACCAGATTTGTCTGACATGATGTCCCCACTGTGACTCCATGTTGTCTATGGTCCTGGGCTCCGATGGCTTCTAGATGCCCCACTATCCTTTCTTTAAGCAATGTCTCTATGATCTTCCTCACTACTGAGGTGAGGCTGAACAGCCTATTGTTCCCTGCCTCTTCCCTGCTGCTGCATTTGTGTAGAGGGACCACAAGTGCCCTCCTCCAATTCATTCATGTTGAATGACTCAGTGAACATGTCTGCCAGAGGTACTGCTATGTCCCTTCGCAGTTCTCTTAATATCCTTGGGCGTATGCCATCTGGTTCCATCGCTTTGTCCACCTTCAACTTAGTGAGCTCCTGCAGGACTCTTTTGCCTTTGAATGGACTATTGTCCACCTCTTCACCCCCTTGGCAACTGCTGTACTGCTGTGGCCCTTGCCCCTCCGACTCATCTGTGAATACCGAACAGAAAGACACAGTGGATGACTTGGGAGGAAGGCATGGAACTATCACTTCCAAACACCTAAACAGCACATACAAGCAAGCAACATTCGGCATTGGCAAATGCTTGTTTTATTTACCCTAGTCATAGCACCTTTGGTCTTACTGTACAGTCAGGAATTTGCCCTTGCCTTGTTTCGCTGCCTATTTGAATCTTCATTGCTGTGATTAATTTGAACAATATTTCTTTACTGCTATGTTGTGGTATCTCTTCCTAGACTGTGCAGGTTTTCTCTACCTAAAAATTCTATGTGAATTGCATTGATTGTTATTGTCCTGGCTGCATGTATTCATTACTACTAACTGTTTTGACCTATGCTATTGTAATTTCATTGTACTTATGCTATGTACCTCTCTTTGAATGTTGTACTCTCCCGGGTCGTGCCTGAATATACTCATTTCACGTCTAGTGCACCTACCCAGTTAACTAAAACTAAATGAATAAATAAATTTTACTCCTCTTCTTATATTTAGTTTTCTAGGGCATATTTATTTATTATATTTAAAACTGGTGACCAGGAAAGGCACACTGAGCCGAGGCTCATTTCCAGGTGCGACCCGGGTACAGGTAGTACAAGGTGGGAGACATGGAAATACAGCAAATATCAAGTAACGGATGAATAATAGAGTATAGTACATTACATAGAGTTTGGTGGTGAGGTTTCACTTTTGTTTGAACAGCAGAGTGGAAAAAATTGATTCATTACATTTCTAGACCATTATTACCTTAAATTCCAAGTGTGTGTCTTTACATATTTACAGTAGTGGATTTACCAAAAATGTGAGTTTTCGGGGAGAAGGTACCAGTGGGGGTGGTGGTTTAACAGTAAGAGCTGGCATGTGTAGTTATTTTTTACCTGGCGAGGCTACTGAGGGTAGTACTGGGTCTGGGTAAGGAGGAATTGGGTGCACACCTGTGACAGGGGGTGGGAGGGAGAAGCCAGAGGAGCTGTTTAAAGGCTGATAGGGAGGGGGCCAGGTGGAGGTTGGGTGGGAGGTTGTTCCATAGGAGTGGGAGCTGGTAGGAAAAGGTAGCTTGCCCAGAGGCTGAGAGGGGGCATGAGATGTGGAAGGTACATGCATGTCTGTGGTGAAGTGAGTAGCCAGGGGGGTTGGCTTGAGAGAGGTGGGAGGAGAGGTAGAGGGGGAAAGGAGCCAAGTCAATATTTCACTATGAGTGAAGCACTGTGGGTGGTCCACCTATGTGAGACTGGCATCAGAGATGGAGTTGGGAATAGTTTGCAGTGATGAGTGAGTGGGGGGGAGACAGTGGTGAAGCGTATGAAGGAGTTTAGCAGGACGCCGAGTTTTGCAAGGGAGGAGGATGGGGCTGTGCAGTAAATGACGTCCGCGTAGTCCAGTACTGGTAGGATGGTTTTTTGTATGAGTTCACTCCGAGTAGGGAGGGGGAGGCAGTCTTTGTGGTGGTAGAGGATGGCATGTTTGGGCCGGAGTTTGGTGCAGACGGTGTCGATGTGGGTGGAGAAGTTGAGGTTTGTGCCCAGCCAGACTCCCAGGTACTTAAAAGTGGGTACAGACTCAAGGGGTATTTCATCCAAGGTAGAGATTGGAGGGAGGGGGCAGGTAGGGAGGTGAGTTTTTGTCTTGTGCCACATACCATGGAGACAGTTTTTTTTGCATTGAGTTTTAACTGATTTTCCCAGAGCCAGGCTTGTACTCGGTTGAAATCGCTCTGGTGGTTTGGGTGAACACTGTCATGGGAGGGGCCTGAGGTGTAGATAATAGTATCATCAGCGTATAGGTGCACATCTGAGGTGAGACAGGCTGAGGGGAGGTTGTTTATAAATAAGAAGAAAAGGATGGGGCCAAGGATGGAGCCTTGGGGGACACCCATGAGGATGGGTCGAGGGTTGGAGAGGGTGTCTCCTATTTGTACTTGCTGCATCCTGTTTTGGAGGTAGGAATGGAACCAGTTTATGGCTTGGTTGGCAAGACCGAAGGAGCTCAATTTGCCTAGCAGTAGAGGGTGGGAGACCGAATCAAAGACTTTGGCTAGGTCAATGAAAATGGCAGTAGTGGTTTGCCCGTTGTCCATGGCGGAGAGAATGGTGTCAGTTACTCATAGTAAGGCAGTGGTGGTAGAATGAGATTTTCTGAAACCTGATTGAAAAGGGGAGAGGGAGCTGTTTGTAGAGAGGAAGGGGACAGTTTTGATAGCATGAGGGAATCTTAGATTTTGGCAAGGGAGGGGAGGAGAGAGATGGGTCTATAATTTCCTGGGAGGGAAGGGTTGCCACCTTTATGGAGGGGTAGGATTTTGGCAAGTTTCCAGGTGGAAGGGACAGTGGCTGTGTCGATCGAGAGGTTTAGAATGTGGGTTATAGGTGCGACTATGGCCGCTGTGGAGATGCGGAGCAGGCTAGGATGCAAGCCATCTGGACTGGATTTTGACTGGTTTAGAGAGGAGAGAGAAGGGCAAACTTCCAGGGGTGTGAATGGGGGAAAGTGGAAACCGTGATATGAGGGTGGGGGATTTGTGGATGAGGTTGGGGGGGTGAGTCAGGCATGGCACAGGAGATGAAGAAAGAGTTGAAGAGTTTGGAGACTATTGCAGGATCGGAGGCTATTTTTCCGTCAATGTTTAGGCTAGGGCTGGCTTGCTTGGAGCGTGGGTTGATGAGAGAGTTTATCACCTTCCAGAAGGATGCCGGGGAGGCTTGGTGAGCATATAATGCTGGATACAATACTGCAGTTTAGAAGACAGCTTTTCCCATGTTTGCTCCATGCCTAAACCTTTAAATTCAGTTTTCCAATCCCAGTCCCTCAAACAATTCTTGATTTCATTAATGCTTGCCTTGGTTTAGTCCATGATCTTTGTTATCGCTATGGTGCCCTTACTAATGCCCGTAATAGCAAACTGCATCATAGTACTGTATGTTAACCATTAGATAAGGGTTCACTCACCTTACAGTCAATAACCTCTTCTGGTATGTTACTAAATACCAAGTCCAGTATGTTGTCACACCTTATTTTTTGTTGCACCATCTGATTCATATTTAATGACACCATAGTGTCAATATATTTTTTGTCTAACTAATAAATACCTATAGAGGTATTCCAGCCTATGTTAGGTAAATTAAAATCTCCTAAAATAATTGTCCGACTTCCAGGCTCAGTACTTTCAAAAACGTCTTTGTACCCAGTTAAATTAGGTGCTCTATAACAAACCCCAAGAGAATTTTCTTATGACTTTTTGGTTCCAACTGCACCCATAATTGTTCTATACCAGCAGTGTCATTTATCACAGTATCACAAGTATAGGCCTCATAAGAATCTTTAATGTATAGAGCAACTTCTCCTCCTTTTTTATTTTTCCAGTTATTGTAAAGCACCTTATATCCATCTATCATATTGAGCCACCTGTCTTCCCTCCACCATGTTTCCGTTAATGCACAGATATGTTTTTTTTCTCTTTGTAGTAATATTTCCAGTTCCTCACTTTTTTTAGTTAAGCTTCTGGCATTGATCAATATTACTCTCATATCTGACTCAGTCGCATTGTACTCCTCCCTCCCCACCACTCAGTTTAAATTACTTTTTGGTAGTGTATTACATACAAGCCTACTCAACACATTAGTGCCTACTTTACGTAAGTGGAGGCCATCCTTGGCATACAAACTTTCTTTCCCTCACAAAGTTTTCCCATGAATTAATAATGAATTAACTAAATATCATTCCCAGATTCTGGCATCAGTTTTCCAGGCAAGCATGTATCCTCTGTATAGTATTATTTTGCTCTGGGTGTTTATTTAATATTGGTAATATCCCAGATATTATGGCCTTTCCTCCTTTTTTGCTTGATTTTATTGCCAATGTCTATAATGTCATCTACAATGTCTGTTGTGTGGTCCCCGCCTATATTATTTGTACCAATATGAAGTATAATAGTAGTGTTCTCACATGTTAACCCAGGTAATATATTATGCCCATCCGCTGTCCTAGCCTCTAGTAGGCAGTAGACCATTCTATTTTCCTTGTCCTTATCACAGATTTAAGTGTCACATCTGCATATTATTGAATCCCCTATTACCAATATTCTTACACCACTGCCACAGCTCCTCCACAATGTCTGCTACAGTATCGCTCCCTCTCCTCCCCCCCAAACATATTCCACTGCTTCTGCCCCACACAAACTTAGCATGGCAGGCAATTGGCCTTACCATCCCGACCCTACAGTCACTCGGCATACCATTCGTGGGGAGCACACACAGTCCGTACTGCTCCACAGCTGGACACATTAACAAGCATAGGCCTTTCCTCAGAGTTATCTCTCTCTCCTCCTACTTCTCTTTGGAAATGTACACCCAAACCCAGGACCCAGATCCTACAATACAGAGAAACAGACACCAGCCACTGGCCTCCGCATTGGGTCCATGAATATCTGCAGTATACTGAAAAAAAACGCTGCACTCCAATGCTGGATTACAAGGCACCAACTGGACATCCTAACCCTGGTTGAAACATGGCTATCCAAGTCCACCCCTGACTCAGCTATCTCCTTCCCTGGCTACTCACTCTTTAGGATGGACAGAGTGGGCAAACAAGGTGGCGGGTGTGCAATTTACATTAAGCACACCCTATTGGCCCAGGCACTACCCCCCCAGTGTTAGAACATGGAGCACAAGCATTATCACTGAAAATCTCCCCTGACTCATCAAAGGCCCCCCTTATAGTCACTGCAGCCTATCTCCCACCCCGCAAACAAATGCAAGCCCTCCACTCACTAATACAGTACCTTGCCAGCCTCCTCCACAAATCAGAACACATACTACTAGGGGATCTTAGCATAAACTGGCTCAGCAAAGCAGCCACCTCTGCCTCGGATGCACTCACAGCCCTTGACCTACATCAGTTGGTGACTAAACCAACTAGGTGTAACCCAGCCATGGGCACACACACCTTGCTGGACGTCATCCTCACCAACTGGCCCCACAAAATCAAAGACATTGAAATCCTACCAAACTCCCTCAATGACCACTCCCCAGTAATCTGCTCATGGTCAGCCTGGCAACCTGCACCACCCCTAACCACAACACTCCAACGCCAACTGCACCCAGGCAAACTCTCTGACTTTAAACAGCACCTTACTCAATGGGACTGGTCCCCAATATACCGTGCCCACAGCATTGATGCTGCACTCAGCTACTTCCAGGACTCCTTCACCCAGGCCTGTGACATATTTGCACCTAAAAAAAGGCAAGCATCAAAAAACAGAGCACACCATGAATAACTCCATCCCTCCTCCAGCAGCTCAAAAGCAGTGATAACCTTTGGCACAGGGCCAATGAAACAGGCAAACCTGCCGACAGGCAGGCATACACAGCTGCTCAGAACAGCTGCACCTGGGCTATTCGAAAGGCAAACGCTGAACACTACCGAGTCACCCTAACTGCCTCCTGGGGCTCATCATGCAAGTTCTGGGACAACATAAAGTCCCTAAATGGAAAACACATACGCCGCCCCTGTCCCAAATTGTATCTAAGGACTGGTCACCATAGACCCTAAGGAGATAGCCAACACACTCAACGACAACTTTACTGACTTAAGCTGCAATCTCCCCCCAAACTTCTTTGACCCAGTACCCGCCCCTGCCCCTCACCACCCATGGCCACCTTTCTATCTCTGGGCTATCTCCACCATAGAAGCAAGGCCATATCTAGCCAAAGCCCTGAACGGTACTAGCCCCCTGAATGACCCAATTGACATCAAAGTCCTCCATCTGGCACTGGATGTGCTGATTACCCCACTCACCGGGCCTCCTGAACTGCTCCTATGCCTTGGTCAGTTTCCCACAGCCTGGAAGAATAGAGTTGTTATACCAATCCACAAAGGCAGTGACCCCCTAACACCAGGAAACTACTGACCAATCTCCATTCTCCCCCCACTGTCCAAAGCGCTAGAAAATGTTGTGGTAGATCTACTAACTGACTACCTTAAAACCCATGACCTACTCTGCAAAGAACAGCATGGGTTCTGTGCTGGACATAGTAACACCACGGCCCTGCTAGAAATCTCAAACTACATACATACTGCTCTTGATAGAGGGTGCATCGTAAGGTCCATGTTCATAGACCTATCCAAGGACTTTGACATGGTCATTCACCCCCTCCTACTAAACTCCCCCCTCCTAATGGGGTTCTCACAAGGGCCCTTGGACTGGTTTATTAGTTACCTGTCTTCAAGGTCCCAGTGTGTGCGGATAAATAACACAGTCTCCTGCTCATGTCCCATCCACTCAGGAGTTCCACAGGGATCCATTCTAGGGCCCCTGCTTTTTAGCATATTCTTGAATGCAACTCCCACTGCCTGCCCCAAAAAGATCCTCTTCTACGTGGATGATGCCATCATCTGTGCCTCCCACATCAACCCAACCGACCTTCACGCCTCACTCCAGAATGTGTTCAGCCAAGCTGAACTCTGGTTTGCCAAACATAGACTAGTCATGAACCTGAAAAAAACCTAGACCCTACTTTTTGCACATCACCAAAGCAAATTAAAAAATGCCCAATTACATATTCAAGCAGACTCACTCTACACCCTACAGCAGGTCTCATCCTATAAATATCTAGCGGTTATCTTTGACTCTGCTCTCTCCTTCCATGAACACATCAACACCCTCACATCTGCTACCAATGCACGCATTGGTCTCTTTTATCGCCATAAGGACTGCCTTCTGCCAGAAGCCCTGAGACTAGCCATAACCTTCTCAGTAATGTCTCTGATCAACTGTGGGTTGCTGGTCTATGCTGCTGCAGATGCAACAGCTATCAGTAAAATAAAAGTAGTCATTAACAAAGCCTGTAGGCTCTTAACTGCTGCAGACTGCATGACACACACATGCATGTTCTATTCCATTGCCCAGATCCTGAACTTTGATGAAAGGGTCCACTACCAGTCCTGCCTCTTGATCAAAAAATCCCTCCTTGGCTTGAGCCCCTCCAGGCCTATCTGCCTCCCTAATCCCCTCTTTCCCCACAGTGTACACACGCAACTCGACCAAAGCTGCACTGACCATTCCCAGAGTCAGAACCACACTCTCCCAGAGGTCTTTTTTGGTCAGAACTCCCTCCTACTTCAACACCCTCCCACCATCGGCCTCTAACCATCAAAAGCTTGGTCCCTTTAAAAAGGCACTCAAGACCCACCTCCTTGCCACCTGCACACTCTAAGTCCACCACCAGTGCATTCACCAGCTGCACAGAATGGCAACATGACCTCTTTCACAGTCAATGGCCTGCAATTCTTACTCAGGCACTTGTACAAAGTCTCCTGACAGACTGCTCTAGAATTTGAACTACCTGCCTCCCCTAACTTACACAGTTAGCTCAGCTCCAGCCAAGCATAGTAGGCTTGTGCACTGTCCCCCGATTCACTCTCTGGCCACTAACTGACCTCTTACTGTTAGATTTATCCTATGCACTGTCAACAGCCACAACAATGTATTAGACATCCTTGTAAACTGGTCAGGACATCCTTGTAAAATGGTCATGATGTAACCGAAAGTCAAAGTGCCCTGGCACTGTACCCTGTATGGTACTGTTTACTGTATTGCCCATAACCTACAGCCTCAACTCTGTATTAGACATCTCAGTATACTGTTTCATGTGTAACCTTGCCATCAAACTGCCCTGGCATTTTAGATTGTATCATACCGTCTATTGTATTTACCTATGTCTGTATTGTGTATTGACGTGAAGCCTTTGGAAATGAGTCTCTGCCTCAAAGGTTGTAATTCCAAGATTTTAAATAAATAAATACATTTTCCTTTTGGACTTCCATCTGGCTAACATTATTCATATCACTAGCTTCCTGGTTCACAGTATTTAGTTTCATTTCTTGGATTTCAATTTTAATCTTGTAATGGGGCATACCTATTAAATAGGAATATTTCTTCCTTTCCCATCACAGTTCTTCCCTTTTTGGGGGTTTTGTGCTCCACATTATACCATTCCCCTCCTAATCTTGCTGCTGAATTTTTACCTGTCCCCCCTCATTTGCATTTACACTGTCATCCATCTACCTCTTTTTTTCCCCTTCTCAGTGAATTTGTAGCCTGATCATGTGAAAGAACCTTAATTTCCCTCTTTAATTCCTCAATTTCTTTTTTCAAATTCACCTGCTCTGAACATTTCAGGCAAATCTACTTGTCATTAAAATACTCTTCCTTGGCTGATGTGTACATGTTACAATTGGTACATTTAATTGCAGACCCCATACCACACATAATATCCAATAGTTCCTCCGTTGGTGTTTGATTCTTCATTACTTCTCTAAGTCTATGTGTAAACCAGAAAGGCACTTACTATAAACTGTCAAGGGTTTATGCCCTCCTTCCCATCTTCCCTGGCTGATGCCGGCAGATGCCTTGCCTCTGCTTGCAGCACCTCCACTTGCAATTATGTTGCTCATGTACACTGCTGCTCGCAGGGGACCTGTCTTTTTACTGTTGCACTTAGAAGTAGAACACATGCACCATGCATCCGAAAGTGCACAGTGCAACGTCTTAATATCTTAATTTAAAACAAAGTAAGCCGTGCAGGTAAAATCTTGCTCCTCTGGCTAAAAACATGTAAAATACCCCATAGGGTTATTCAAATAAAATAACTGACTCTGCTAACTTCCCTTGTAGTTCCTGTAACAGATCAGGAGACTATGATTCCCACAAGTCTGTGCCCACTGGTCAGCTACCACATATACAAGACACACAAGTAAAACAAATTTTTGAAAGTTTTTGTTGTTTTTATATTGCTGTCAGATCACACTTAGCACTCACGGAATTTCGGAGATGAGGATATAATGTCACACACACAAAAAACACTCTTAACTTTTGTTCACTAGCTCGGTGCCACTCACAGGGGGCCTGTCTTTTAACTGATGCACCCCGAAGTAGGATGTACATGCCATGTGTCGGAAAGTGCACATTGCAAGGTTTGAATATGTTCATTTAAAACAAAATAAGTTCTGCAGGTAAAATCTTGCTCATCTGGCCAAAACCCCTTAAAATACCTCTTAGGGTAAGTGTTAATTTTAATATTTATGTGGTGCATTGGTCCCAGCCATTAGATGCAGCAAGCTACAAAATGTTGTATGATGAATTCTATTTTTAGCATAATGAGTTCTCATGTGCAACCCCTATGAAATCTTGCAATGGTAAAGATTAGGTTGTTATACTAGACTGAGTAAACATGGCAATACATGTAGCCTTGTAGCTGTAGATTTTACCATGGATGTATGCAGTAGGGGTGTGCAAATACCTTATTTTGAATATTCATTTGAGTATTCATGGACTCAAGTATTTATTATTCGTGCTTCATTATTCATTAGGCTGCTAGAACAGTGTGTTAGACTTCCAGATCTCTTGACACTTCCTGTCCAATCAGAGGCTAATTTGGAAGCTCACTGAAGACAGCCCATGTGATTCAGCCCTCACAGAAGCTGTAAGGAAGTTAATTAGCATACGTGATTTGCGTATGCTTTACTAATGCACATGCACTAACATGTATACTGTATATAAACCCTTGCTTGGTGGGTAGAAACCTGCCTTTTCTGCAGTTGTTTCAAGTGGGTGTTTCATACAGTAAACTCAACAGCTCACTTCACATTGGTGTCTGCATGATTATTACATGGTGTCAGAATGAACCGCCTGCAGCCTCCCATCTCTTTCAATTTACGTGGAAATGCATCTGAAAACTGGAGAGAGAATTTAAGCAGAAATTTGAAATTTTCTTAGTTGGCAGTGGACTTGCTGAAAAATCCCAGAAAATCCAAGCTATGATCTTCTTGCATCTGGCTGGCCCTGATGCATTAGAGGTATTCAATACTTTTGCTTGGGAAAATGAGGAAGAGAAGGGGCAGCTGAACAAAATTATGGGACAATTTGAGAGGTATTGTAACCCAAGAAAGAATGTGACTTATGAAAGACATTTGTTCAATACAAGGAACGAGAATCTGGGGGAGTCCATTGATTCATATGTAACTGAACTGAGGCTAAAGGTTAAATCTTGTGAATTTGGAGATTTAACTGAATTGTTGATCAAAGATAGAATTGTATGTGGTATACAGAATGAGCATGTGAGACACAGACTGTTGAGAAAAGCGGACTTTACATTAGAGGATGCCATAGATATGTGCAGAGTCGCTGAACTGAATTGATTGCAGATAAAACGCTTAAGTGGGAATGCTAAAGATGAAAGCACAGTGCAAGAAGCAGTTGTCCAGGAAGATTCAAATCAAGTGCCAATGTGAGCATGGGCAGTTATGCACCTCAAGCAAATGAAGTCAAATGTGAAAAGTGTGGTCATAAGCACGAGATAAATAAATGCCAGCATATGGACAGTTTTGTAGATTGTGCCACAGGCAAAATCACTTTGTTAGGGTATGTCATGTGGGCAAATGCAGTGAGATCCATGTTGTTAGAGAAGATGTCAGGAGAATGAAAGTACTTTCAGCATTGAAACTGCAACTACCTATAAGCCAGAGACTGATAGGAAAGTAAATCTGATTATAAATGGGAAAATGGTGATGTTCGAGTTAGACACAGGAGCACAGTGAAATGTCATGTCTTTTCAGATGTATAAGACTCTGTCTGGAGAAGCTACTCAAATGTCATCAGCCAGATTGCTTTCCTATTCCTAGCATAAACTGGATGCAAAAGGCAAAGTGATGTTGCTAACATGTTTTAAGCAAAAGTATTACCTGCTGCCATTTGAAGTGGTTAATGCAAACATGACCCCAGTGTTGGGCCTGTCTACTTGCTTGGAAATGAAGCTTATAAAGAGGCTATTGTCAGTAGATGCTGCAAATGGAAGTGTAGGGGAAACCGCAGAATGAATACTGGTTGAATTTGCTGATGTATTTGAGGAATTGGGATGCCTAGAAGGTGAATATCACATTAAAATAGATAAAACAGTCAGCCCTGTGGTCCACCCCCCTAGGAAAACACCTTTCACATTACAAGATAAAGTGAAAACTGAGCTAGACAACATGGAAAGATTGGAGGTTATTGAGAAGGCGGAGAAACCTATGAACTGGGTCAACTCGTTGGTGGTTGCAGAAAAAACAAAGTACGAATATGTATAGATCCCTGAGGTCTTAACAAAGCAATTAAAAGGGATCATTACCACATGAAAACAGTTGAAGAGGTTGCAGCCAAACTAGCAGGGGCCAAAGTATTCAGTGTTAGATGCAGGGCATGACTTCTGGCAGATTAAACTGGATGGGCCCAGCTCTGATCTAGTGACTTTTAATACACCTTTTAGGAGGTAAAAGTCTAAGTGTCTCCCCTTTGGGATTTGCTCAGCACCAGAAGTCTTCCAAAAGAAAATGTCACACATTTGTGAAGGGCTCGAGGGCACAGAGGTCATTATGGATGACATCCTAATATGGAGAGCTAATGTTCAAGAGAATAATGAGAGGTTACGGCATGTTCTACAAAGAGCCAGAGATAAGCATTTGTCTCTAAATCTAAAGAAATCCAAAATCAAAATGTCAGAGGTCCACTATATTCGACACAAATTAAGTAACAACGGGTTGTTGGCAGACCCCAAGAAAATTAAAGCAATTACCCAGATGCCTGCTTTCCAAAATAAGAGTGATTTACAGAGATTTATAGGCATAGTAAATGCATGGCAAAAATGTATTCCAAACCCACCAGCAACAGGCCTTTCAAGAACTGAAAACAGTTGTCACTAACCCCTTGGTGCTGGTCTGCTATGATCTAAGGGAACCTATTGAACTATCTCTTGATGCAACCTCTGAATGGCTGGGTACCTGTCTGCTGCAGAAAGGCAGGCCTGTTGCTTTTGCTTCTCTTAATAAAGCTGAGAGAAATTATGCACAAATTGAGAAGGAAATGCTAGCTATTGTATTTGGTTATTCAAAGTTCCACCAGTATATTTTTGTCAGACCCAGGGTCCATGTTGAATTGGACCACAAGCCCCTAGATAGCCTTTTCAAAAAAAACTGTGGCCACAGCCCCACCGAGAATTCAATGCATGATGCTAAAACAGCAAAGGTATGATTTATGAGTACAGTACAAAGCAGTTAAAGAACATTGTATAGCAGATACCCTAAGTAGGGCTGGGAAGAAAATTCTTTTTTTTAATCATATTTCTATTTATTTTTCCCCCTGCGGAGCGGACCTCTAGTGATCTCTGGCTGCCAGCGCCTGCACCCCCGGAACAGGTCTGGCATGTGAATTTATATGCCCATACACACAGGGCTGGCCTTTCATCGCTCCGCACCCCAGTGAAGGTGCTTCTCGTGACAGGGGGCACAGGGCGCAGCCATCAGCCACCGAGATCGTCCTGCTATTTTCTGCATTACTTTTCCCTGGGGAGCCAGATGTACAATGGCATCAAAGCACATCCATGCTGATGCCCGCCACGCTCCCCCCCCTTGCTATGCATGCAACTGTAGTGCAGCTGGCCTCTGACAGTCACCGCTGCAGTGTGACGCATTGCCCCTACTCTCCCCAGAGGAAGGAGAGCAGTCATGGGATGCCCAATCCTTCCTCTCCTCCGCTAGCTCCCGGTGGCCTGAGTCCATTCCCGAACTCAGGTCGCCGGTGTGGCATGAGGTGTGGCATCCAGTGCTTCAACCCTCAGCGCCACCAGGCCTTGGGAGAAAATTCTGTGCCAGAAATTGAATTAGACAGATACGAGGTTCACACGGTAAGCTATATGCCAATCAGTGATGAAAAACTGAAATTGTTTCAGCAAGAGACAGATAATGATTCAGCACTGGTCAAGTTGAGAGACACTGTTTTGAATGGGTGGCCCCAGGAGAAAACATCAGTGCAACCCGAGATAAGGCAGTACTGGCAGTTCAGAGAAGAAATCTCAATAGAAAATGGACTTTTGCTGAAGGAGGAGAGACTGATAGTCCCCATGTCACTGAGATCAGACATATTAACCTGATTACACAGCAGCCGCTTTGACATTGAAAAATGCAAGCACAGGGCCAGATATCTTTTATTCTGGCCAGGGATGAACAGTCAGATTAGTGGCATGGTGGCCAAGTGTGGCATTTGCCATTAAATCAGGAAAGCACAAGCTAGAGAACCGATGCAGCCACATGAGATACCAGACAGACCTTGGCAAACGATTGGGACTGACCTATTTGAATTTGAAAGTGAAAATTGTCTAACAATTGTTGATTACTACTCCAAATACATTGAGATATCCAAGTTGCAAAATACAACAATAAAACAGTGATTAACCACATTAAATCACAATGTGCAAGACATGGTATTCCAGAAATACTTGTAACAGATAACGGCCTGTAATTTGTCTGTATTGAATTCAGAGACTTCCAATGAAGGTATGAGTTTAAACATGTAAAGTTGTCACCAAGATACCCCCCAGAGTAATGGCAGGATAGAACAGGCCATTCAAACAATAAAGAGAATGTTAAAGGAAGCACAAGTGGACCATCAAGACCCTTACTTAATGCTCTTGGAATTGAGAAATATCCCACTGGAGGGGCTAGGATCTCCAGCACAGCTGCTTCTGGGCCGCAGAACCAGAACATTAATGCCTACCAGATCTGAGCTACTTAGACCAAAAGTACCAGAAGTCGAGGTACTAGTTACATTACGAAGTGCTCAAGAAAAACAAAAATCTTTTTACAATTTGCACGCCCGGCCACTCCCAGCCTTACAGCTGGGACAGCCTGTTTACCTGTGAACACCTGAGAATACCTGGACCCCGCAGTTGTCGAACGCCATACTAAAGAGCCACGTTCCTATGTAGTCCAAGCAAATGGGAAATTGTATCGCAGAAGCAGGAAAGACCTTTTGTTAACCCCTGAGTCGCGTCGCTCCTGTGGCCCACAAAACTCGCACATCCAAGGAGAGGAGAGGAGGAAGGAAGTGAGCAGGATGACAGTTACGGAGGATGATGGGATCCCTGAGGTGTCTGCAATGGAGGGCCCTCCACAAGTGATGCGGGGGCAGTCACAAAGTGAGCCTGTGGTGTCAGCCCCACCCCTGAGTAGTCAGGACCAAGTGACTGGCACCAGCTCCAGCCCAAGAATCAGCCGTGTCAGTGGACAGAAGATCCGAAGGCCCACCTAGCATTGTGACTATATAGACTCACAAAAACGTTGCGCTACATAGAACTTTAAATATTTTACTTTTGGAGGAAAGTTCAATTGAGAACAGAGATGGAAGGAAGTAAATTAGCATACATAAATCCTTGCTTGGCGAGCATAAGCCTGCGTTTTCTGCAGTTGTTTCAAGTGTGCATTTCTTACAGTAAACTTACCAGCTCACTCCACTTTGGAGTCTGCGTGATTATTACAGAAGCTACAGGGATGAGAGAAGGATGTCTGAGCTGCTGTTAAAGAGCAAAATCCACTTGTTTAAATCTGGCAAAAAGCAAAAATCTTGACAGTTGTTGTTGTTGTCTTTCTAAATCGGAGGCCTGAAGAGTCAATTTCTTTTTATGGATGTATTGTGAAAATTTGTCTTTTTATCAGTCACAGGTGCACAGTGAAAGAACTCAGATTTTGACAGTTTACTTTTGTGCCCTTTCTCTGCAAGCAATCTGTTACAGGTACACACATAAAAACAGTTGTTATGTTGCTTGCACGCATGTGCAAGAAACATAGCGCCATCATCGGAGATTTCGGAGGTGTGTCACCTCCTCCTCCAATTCAGTCAGTGAGCTGGCAGGCGCGGCCTGTAAAGCCAATGCATTTTGGAGCTGTCCGGACACGCTCCAAAATGCAGTGAGCACAGCTGAAAGGAGGAGCTACGCTTCAGTGAGCAGCGACAAGATGAGTAGCTCCCCCACATGCAGGCGCGTGCCTCAAGACGCACGTGTAGCCGACGGGTGCCCAATCCTCGTCGGCTGAACCGCGCCTCCCTCAGTAGGTGCCACGCTGGGAGCCCACCCCAGCATGGCAATCAGTCCTTTGGCCGATGGGGGTGCCCAATCACCCATCGGCTGAACACCCCCCCATCCTTGTGCCATGCTAGGAGCCCACCCCAGCGTGGCAAAGGACCCACGACGTCTTTTTTTGGTTTTTAAAACCTATAAAACAAAAACGGTCCCGCTGCGTGTCTCCCGACTCCCCCTCCCACAAACCGTACCCACCCACTGTGCACCCAGCCTCCCCACACCCCCACCTCACCCCATACTTACCTCTGACTCGCACGACGCATCTTTGGTGAACTGGGAACATGTCTGCACTCTTCAAAGCCGACCTGAACTGAGGAAATGCTGGTAAGCTGTATAATGGGCTAGATAGGGGGTTTCAACTTTATTGCATATCTCAGGCATTTTTGGGAATTTTTGCACCAAATTTTCAACATGGGGTTTTTAGGACCCCTTCTCATGAATGATATCACTGTCATGGCGTTATTCGGGCCCAAAGGGTGATTCCGTGCAGTGACTGTGAAATCACCCTTCGGGCCCGAATACCACCATGACAGTGACATCATTCATGAGAAGGGGTCCCAAAAACTCCATGCTGAAAATTTGTGCCAAAATTCCAAACAATGACTGTTTTACTGACATGCTATGGTTCCTATGCAGCGCTCATAAGTTCGTGAAATTTCAATATTTTCACTCCAGATTTTCAACATTGCCATTTTACCACACCTTCTTATGAGTAGTACAGCTGTCATTTTTCACATATCACCCAAAACATGTTTCCGCCCATGTAGCGCACAATGGCACAGTCGGTGTGTGAAATCAATGTATGGGACACATTAAGAAAATCACAGTGACACTGTTCATGAGCAGAGATCTTAAAATGGCTATGTTGAAAATTTTGTGAAAAAATTCCAAAAAATGACTGTTTTACGAGCGTGCGTTGTACAGTTCCTATGCACTGTGAAGTTTGCGAATTTTCAATATTTTCACTCCAGATTTTCAACATTGCCATTTTACCACACCTTCTTATGAGTAGTACAGCTGTCATTTTTCACATCTCACCCAAAACGTGTTTCTGCCCATGTAGCGCACAATGGCGCAGTCAGTGTGCAAAATCAATGTACGGGACAAATTAAAAAAATCACAGTGACACTGTTCATGAGCAGAGGTCTTAAAATGGCTATGTTGAAAATTTGGTGAAAAAATTCCCTTCAGATGTATAGCAATATTACTAATGAAGACATTGAACAGAACTGGCCCCAGGACCGATCCCTGCAGCACCCCACTGGTCGCCACTTCTCCCTAGACTACATACCATTTACCACCACTCTCTGCCTCCTGTCTGTTAGCCAGTTTCTAACCCAGTTTACCACCCTTTCCCCCATGTCCAGCCTACCCAGCTAGTTTATCAGCCTCCTATATGGGATGGTGTCAAAGGCTTTGCGAAATCAAGGTAGCGTTGTCCGCTGTTCCACCCTGATTCACATTTGTTTTGTCACCCAGTCAAATAAATCAACCAGATTTATCTGACATGATGTCCCCACTGTGAATCCATGTTGTCTATGGTCCTGGTTCCGATGGCATCTAGATGCCCCACTATCCTTTCTTTAAGCAATATCTCCATGATCTTCCCCACTACTGAGGTGAGGCTGAATGGCCTATTGTTCCCTGCCTCCTCCCTGCTGCCAGACTTGTGTAGAGGGACCACATGTGCCCTCCTCCACTTCACTCATGTTGAATGACTCAGTGAACATGGCTGCCAGAGGTACTGCTATCTCCCTTCGCAGTTCTCTTAATATCCTTGGGCGTATGCCATCTGGTTCCATCGCTTTGTCTACCTTCAATTTAGTGAGCTCCTGCAGGACTCTTTTTGTTCACCCTTCACCCTTTTGGCAACTGCTGTACTGCTGTGGCCTTTGCCCCTCCCACTCTTCTGTGAATACTGAGCGGAAAGACACAGTGGATGTCTTGGGAGTAAGGCATGACACTGTCACTTCCAAATACCTAAACAGCACATACAAGCAAGCAACATTCGGCATTGACAAATGCTTGTTTTTTGTGCACTTTCCTATTGAGTGGCAAGAGTTTAGAAATAATAAAATAAGCAGCTTTTTGTCAGACATTTGTATGTGGTGCATTCAGCAGCTTAAGGGAGTGCTTTCTTCTTTAGAGCTTTTCTCCCTGCCTTGGTGATGTCTAGTAGCAACCCACTGAACATTCCCATCACCAAATTTGTTCTCACAGCCTTTTCAATTTTCCACCACAGTTATCCAAACCAGGACCACTGTGTAGTGGGTGACACTGACTACTGGCCACCCATGTTGGTCATGGCAGAGCCTGCTGGGGATGTTTGCCTATTCTGCTCTGAAGTTCTGGGGCTAGATTTCCAAAGGACCCTTAGACCGATGCAAGGTGAGTCAAACTTCCAGCTTGCATCAAATACAGGTGAGTCAAATACTGTTCATCATGCTCTGCAAGAAAAGTGTTCTGTGATGGCAAAGTTTCCATAATGATGCAAGAGGTCCACTGCATCAAAAATATGGTGCATAGGGTGAGAATGACAGAAGTTGAGTCAAAAACTGCAGCGGAGGAAATGGTCTAGACAATGGCATTTTAAGCCCCCAAAACACTCTAAACTTGTCCCGCAGGGGAATATTGGCATAACCCAACCTCTACATAATTCAGCCTCTCTATTCCAATCATAGCACTCACATGACAATACTGATGGGTACTATATGTGCTTGGTTCCATGTCATAATAGTGATCGCAAAACAGCGATCGCTATTATGGTGTGTGTATATCGCTGAAAAGCATTTTGGTGATAAACATTTCTCAGCAACCCCACTTCCGGTAATACTTAGTGTTTTTGAGGGGAGGGTTGTGCCCCCCCATACTCCGCCCCTGCTTTTATATTCTCAACTTCAGTGGGGTGCATCTCGAGAAGGGTGAAAAACTCTGTGGTGGGGAAGGCAGTCACAAGCAGCACCAAAATACTCACCCCTGGTCTGTCCTGAACCCAGTGCCTACTGCACCATAGCCAGCTACCCTCACCACCACACCACAGGGCTGGCTCAGCTGCAGTAGGCTCTCCTTTGTATCTCAACCCTCCTTCCTACCCCTCCCCTCCACCTCCATATCCCTCCCCTTCCAGTCACTTTCCTCACTATGCCATCACTACCTTTGCAGGATAGCTGATAATGATAGTGCTATAAATGAGTCACTGTTTTTGTAGTCGCTCATTTATTATCGCTATCATCACTGGATACCTTTGTGCTTCCCTCTGGAAGCAATATCTTTCATGCTATGGTACATGAGACAGCATTACGATGTATATAATGCAGTACTCTTGCGGAAGAATACCATTCCTTCTGTAGCAACATAGTTACAGTAGGTCTGCTTGCTGGGGGTCTCATCTTATGCTCTTGTGTCAGTTAGATGAGTTCTGGCTGGTATAATCACTGACAGGACCATCATGCTTTGAAAAGATCAAATAAGGGAACGGTGTGACATTTTTGGATGCAGACCCCCTTCCCATCATGATGCAGCCATTGTTTTGATGTAAACATCGTGCAAGCCAGTCTGGCACATGCTGACCTCTTTTTGATGCAAGCACCATTATAAAATCAGAATCAATGCACGTTTTTATGCAGCTTGCTGCTTGCATCATTTTGTTGATGAATCTTGCTCCTTGCATCATTATTTTTTTTATATAAGCATCGTGCATCATTCTCTGACCTTTAAAAACCCAGCCCTCAGTTTTCTCCCCATGGTGCAGTATACAAGGATGATCAGCTAGTCAGGTGGCTAGGGGTTAGGAGAACTGGACAAGGGTGGGCAGGGCAGTAGCCCAAGTAAAAATAATAAATAACAGCACTCCAGGCTAGCGACTGAAAATGTTCCTCCTCCTTGACATGCACCCCCTTGGAGTTGGTAATCTAAAAGCAGGGTGGGCATGGGGGTCAAATCCCTCACAGTAACACTAAGTGTTCCCGGAAGTGGGGTCACCGAGAACTGCATATCGCCGATATGCTTTTCAATGATATACACATGTCATAATAGTGATTGCTGTTTTGCGATCGCTGTTATGACATGGAACCACCCACCTCCCCTTCCACTCACCCCATATGCAGAATACCATATATCGACTTAACACTCTATGTTGCATGCAACTAATGACTATAGCTAATAATATGTTCACAGACAGATTTAAGCAATAACAACAATAGAAGTTTTATTAACAGGGAAAGGGGTCTGAGAGACGCAAAACTAGCAGTTGCTTATAATTTGAAAATTTGAAAAGCAATGCAACACATTAATAACTGTGCCTTCCCCCAACAGTAATAACATTCAAATAGCCCTCCTGCCCACTGGTACCAGTGGCCCTACAGAGTCTAGCTGGTTACCAAGATTGATGTGCAGGCCTTATCATTGCTGCAGGTTGGCCAGTGTAGGTGCACTTAACTTGAACACTAAAACTTTTTATTAACTTGATTGGTTTCCCCAGCTCAGGGCAGGCCCTGCACTTACTCATGGTTTTGCAGTTCACCATGCAGGGTCTGAATAGGATCAGGAGGATGATTGTCATGATGATGCGCTGGGCCATGAGTGGCAGTGCTGGCAGCTGGTTAGGTTGGTTGTGATGTCTGGCAACTTGTCCCCTTCGGGTGGTTGCAGGCTTTTGCAGTTTGTTACCTTCAGGATGTCCTTCTGTGGATGCTGGATTAGGCCAGACTCAGGGGACCAGGCACCACACTTGCCCCACACATCAAGGCTTTTAGTTGTCAGGGGCAAATATTCAGTACTGCCTAACATTGACAATACTGGGCTGACTCCCTGGACAAAACTGAGTGCATTCAGACCCTTCTCAAACCAGAGTTCAAGCAGTCTCTCACTCTATGTAGGCAACAAACACAGTTTGGTGGCGGCTTTGATAGTTTCCTGGCAAACAGGCAAACAGGCATACAGTCTCTTGGCAAGACTCCACACCCTTTGGCAGCAGTCTTTAATGCTTTTTGTCTCTATAGGTTGTAGAAACCAAACGGGCTTCTCTTAAGGCTGTTTTCTGTCTCTGGAACCACCTTGAACTCTGGATATGCAGTCCAAGCACCTGTAATGGCTAGGGGGCTATGTTTTGGGGTGCCAACTTAAGTTCTTTCAGCAGAAACTGAGATACTGGCTCTCCCAAGCAATGGAAGATTTTAGCAGGTATCCTGCAGTCACCACTGGAAACCATGGGCAACTTTACAAAGTCTCTCTCTTGCTCACACACAGCTCTCCTCTGTACTCGGAGAGCCTCTGCAACCAACTGCCCCAAGCTGAAAACTGTCACAGGGTTTCAGGGGGAAAATGGCAGCATGTCATTGGTCCAAACAGCTGTCTATCTTGCAAATTAATAAACATGAAGTCCACACAATGCCTAACTGGCTGTCTCTTTGGGCAGCAAAGACATACTGAGGAGCCAAAGCTGCAGGTCCTTGGACTCCTTGATCACTTATAGGCTAGACAAGGGTCAAAAGTGGCAAATATGGCTGCTGGCTGTAAACAACTCATATAGGCCCAAACATTAACAGTCCCTTGCAGGCAAACCACATTCATTTTAATGTAACTGCCCCCGCTGTCTGTCAGATGTCCCTCTGCCTTGTCATCCAGTGGCAGAGTGGGGCTTGCAAGGGACCTTCCATGCCTGTTGCTGGTGCCATAGGGCTGACCCCCCAGGTAACAGGCAGAGCTATACAAATCATAGCAGCCTCAGCTGCTCATAAAGGTACAGGCTCCTTTTATTTTAATAGTGCTTCAGAGTGCTCGTTTAAATATTTTATTTTATTTTTCTGACCCTCCCCTAACATGCCTCTGAACCCCCAGTAGTGTTGCTGGCAGTCTCGGGGTCATAATACATAAGACAGCATGTCATGAGCTGCCCTAGCAGCTTTTACACTTTAAGTGTAGTAGCGCTGGCAGTCTGCAAGCTGACCTCAGCATTTTGCACATTCAAACCGGGCGGAGCTGCACGATGCTCGGAAACACTGCCACAGTAGCAATTTTGACTCTCAACTCCTCTGGCCCCCCCACATAGGATTACCACCCTATGTCTGGCAGAAGCAAAAGGGCATCATCACAGGACCAGGATTGGCGGTGGTGATTAGCCAGGAGGAAGAGCAGGGCTCGGGGAGGGCAAATCAAGGTAAGCCCCACCCAATGGGGGGGGGTTACACTCTCTCCCACCTAAATATTTGTACTGACTCTGGGTGGTTTGGCTTTAGGTGGGCACACAACAATTCTGGACAGAGACCTGGGGGTGACATAGATGCCTTTATGAACTACATGCATAGGCAAGTCAGCAGGACCCCTGGAGAGTCATAGGTGAGCTTTAGTAGAGTTTTAATAGCCCTTTCAGAGCATCACAATGGCACTTACACTTCATCTTCGGCATCAGGAGGTGTCCCCCCCATTTCATTGCCCACTAGTGATGCATCCTCAGGCAAAGTGGGTTCCACAACTATCTTTGGCACTTCATCTGCTCCCCCTGTCTCTGCAGACTCAGACTCTGCAGGGTCTCCATTGTCTTTTACTGAAACTTCAGCTACTGGTATTTCAGCTGCTTTCTCAGGCTCTACAGGGTCTCCACTTTCCTACTCTGTTGCTTTCTCTGGTTCAGGCCCATCATCCAAGGGTACCATCTCGACTGTAGGCTCAGAGTCTACAGCCACTTCAGAGTTTTGAGTTGGTGTAAGAAACCCCACAGTGGGCATATTTGTCACATTATTTGTGGTTTCCGGTGTCCTTTGCAGCATTTTAGCCAGTTCTGGGGTGGGATAATGGTAGACTGGGTGGTAAACTACTTTTCCTTCTGACTTGGAGTCTGAACTTTCTGGTTCTGCTTGCTCATCAGAAGTTACTGGGACAACTCCAGATTGTCAGGCCCTTTGTTTACTTTGTCATCTACATGCAGCAGCTCTTGTTTCAGGAGGGTTTGTAGGTGCAATCTCATTCTCTGTATTCTCAGTTGCCAATTGGCCGATAGGTAACAAGTGATTCCTGTGGATGGTTTGGTAACCACTGGCATGTCCCCTGGGATGAATCTTGTATACAGGCATTTCCTGCAGTTTCTCTAATATGACATATAGGGTACTGTCCCATCTGTCAGCAGTCTTATGTCTGCCATGAAGTCCAAAGTTTCTCATCAATACTCAGTCACCCAGTAATAACTCCTGATCCTTGACTTTCTCATCATGTCTGTATTTGATTGCATAGTTTCCTTTAGCAGCAGCTTCGGCAGCAAATTTATAAGTGGAATTTAATTGTCCTATCAATTGCTGTACTTACTGCAAATAGGAGTCAGCCTGTGTGCCATCAGCAGATTCACAAAAACAGATGTCTAGAGGTGTTCTTGCTTCTCTGCCAAACATCAAACTATTGCATAAGGTGAAAAGCCAGTGGCATCATTCTTGGTACAACTGTATGCATGCACTAAAGTGCTCACTTGTTTACTCCATTTATTTTCATTTCTGGATTTCAGGATTCCCAACATATGAAGCAGAGTTTTGTTAAATCTCTCAGGCTGTGGATCGCCTTCTGGGTGATAAGGGGTAGTATGTGACTTGCTGATACCCCAAATAGATAACAGTTCTCTGATTAGATGACACTCAAAATCCTTCCCCTGGTCAGAGTGAATCCATCGTGTGGCCCCATAATGGACAAAAAAAACCCTTCTATGAGAACTTTGACAACTGTAGAGGCCTTCTGGTCTTTGGTAGGATAGGCCTGCATGTACTGGGAAAAGTGGTCGGTGACTACAAGCATGTCGGCAATGTTCTTGGAGTCAGGCTCCAGGCTGAGGAAACTGATGCAGATAAGCTCCATCGGTGCACTAGTTAAAATGTTGACAAGGGTGATGGCCCTTTTTGGCTGAGCTTTCCATTGGACACACGCCGGCAGCATCTCCAGTAACTTTCTATTGCACTGCCCATCTGAGGCCAGTCAAATCGGGGTTGGGCCAGGTCTAGGGTATGTTCACTTCTCAAGTGTCCCATGTCGTCATGTAGAACCACAGTACAACCTTTATGAACTTTGCTGGTAAGACCAGTTGTAGACTAGAAAATCCATTCAGGTTGCTGATTCTTGATACAGCAGATTATCTTTAATCTCTAATTTTGACCATTTTCACAGAAGTAACATTAGAGTAAGTTGTTACAATTTGGTTGGCATCACCCCCTTTTTGCACAGCGTGCAGGACATCTTTAATAACTGGATCCAGCCTTTGCTCCCTCTGCAGGTCTGGTGGAATCAATTGTGGTAAAAAACTTAAATCTAATGCAGCAAAGTTACAATAAGCAATAGGCAAACAGTCTCCAGACTCACCAAGTGCTTTCACTAATCATTCAGTAGCAGCGGTAGGATTCTGGTCATCTGTATCAAATTTTTTTACACAGGGCTTTAAGTCTGTTCAGGTATGCATACCCATTCTCTCTGGGTAGGACTTAAAGTGGTTGGGCATCATGACAAGGCATCTGCATCGACATGGTTTAAGCCAGAATGATATTCTACATAATAATCATAGATGGACAGAGCAGACAACCAACTATGGCCAGCATCATCAAGTTTAGCAGTGGTTTGGATGTAAGTCAAAGGGTTATTATCCATCTTTACGGTGATGTGTACCCATAAAAGTACTCATGGAACTGGTCTACAGTGGCCCACTCAAGTGCAAGAGACTCAAGCTTATGGACAGGATATTTCTTCTCAACACCATTCAGGCTTCAGCCAGCAAAAGTGACTGGGCGCAAGCCCCTCAGGGTAACTTTGGTAGAGCACTGCCCTGAGCCCACTAAAGCTAGCATCTGTATGAAGCACGTAGGGCTTCTCTGGATCAGTATAGGCCAGGTTGGGGGCTTAAGTCAGTCTGTGTATTATCTCTTCATAAGCTTTGTCACAATCAGAGATCCATTGGGCCCCAAAAGGTTCAGAAGGCTTGAAATAAGGTTTGATTTTAGCTGATTTGCTAGACAGCCTCTTGTTCTTGTTAGCTGGAGGATAACCTTGGGTCAGATTTAAAAGAGGTTGTACCACTTGGGTATAGTCTTTGACAAACCGATGCCAATATCCACAAAATCCCAGAAATCATTATAGTTCTTTGAGGTTAGTTAGCTTTGGCCAAGTGGTCAAGGCCTCCACTTTGCTAGGGTCAGTCTGGATGCCTTCTGATGATATAATCTGGCCCACGTATTTGACAGAACTTTAGGGAAACTGGCATTTGTCTATGGAAAGTCTGAGCCTGAATTCCTCCAGACAGTCTAATGTTTTCAGAAGTCTGCACTTATGTTCCTCCAGAGTCTTGCCAAATAGTATTCTATCATCCAGGTAGACTAAGCATTTGAGCAAGTTAATGTCTTCGATGGCTAATTCCATAAGGAGCTGAAATGTTGCAGGGGCACCAGAGATGTCTTGAGGTAGTCTGAGAAACTCATAAAACCATAGAGGACATATGAAAAAGGTCTTTTCTCTATCCTGGGGTGCCATGGATATTTGATAATAGTCACTTCTAAGATTAAGTATAGAGATCCACTTGGCAGTCAAGGTCATCTTTAATACAGGGCATGGTATACTGGTCAGGGATTGTTCATTTGTTAAGGGTCCTGTAATAAGGGTGTTGTAGTCGACACATATGCATATAGATCCATTCTTCTTCGTGCCCATGACTATGGGTGAGGCATACGGGTTTCAATATTCTTCTATATTGCCAGCAGCCAACAGTTCCTATTAGTGTCTTCTTACATCATCAATATCAGTGAGCACCAATCTGAGGGACCTTTCTCTACAAGGGTGTTCATCATACAGCCAGATGTGGTGCTCTTCTACAACTACACATCCCACATCCCATTCATGAAGGGAAAATACCTTTATTCTTTCAGCTAGTTTCCAGCCAATTTGGGTCTTCCACTCTTCTGGTATAGGAGAGTCACCAAAATCAGACAGTTCTGGGTAAATACCAGGCTGGGAGCCATCCCTGAATGGAGTAGGTTGCACTGCTGTATCCGTACAATAAACTAAAGCCAAAGTGCATCCCTTACTGATGATGGTGTCTCAGTCTTACACATTCTTTACCTGAATGGTAACTCACTGGGCATAAGCATAATCTCTTACTGGTAACACACTGGGTTTTATTAATAGCCCTGTTGGTGGACCATGTTCTTTTGGATCATCAATCATTAGAATCTGTTTTTTTACATCTTTGTTCAGGTATACCACACCACTGATATTACATTCAGCATTAGGGGGCAGCACAATCTCTTCGGGGTAACAATGCCATACTACACCCAATCTCTTCAACATCACAATGCCATACTACACCCACAGGATCATCTTGAACTTTGGCTGTTGTCTGCGTTTGTTGCTGGTAGGCTTTTTTTACTAAGGTGTGTACATGTAGCACTTTTTCTTTCTGTTTAGCTTCTCTTTCTTGGCAAAGCTGAGTCAGGTGACCAAACATGTGGGCATTAGTACCAATAAGTACAGGCACTCTGTCATACATTCCAGACTCAGAACACACTAAGGCCAATGTCTCGACCAGGTCCCCCACTCCAGTTACTTTGGATGGGAAAGCAATCCACACTTTTATGTACCCCAGTTAGGGGTAGGATTTATCACTGAGCCCCCAGACATTTAAACATTCCAAGGGCAGTAGCTTGTGATGGGACAGGTGCTGGTCACACCAGTTCTTGAAAATGACCGTCACTTGAGAACCACTGCCCAACACAGCTCGAGCAGACACCCCTTCACTGGTGACTATTATTTCAGTAGACAGTTTAAGAAGCTTATCTAGGTCAGGTAGAATAGTTTCAGGTGCCAGGGGCATTTGGGAAGGCTTCTGCTGAAGTGCTGGGGCTTTGTGATGTACTGGGTGAAGGAATTTATACCTTAACTGATTTATTATTTTTTAATAAACATCAATTGCTGTTACATCAAAATGGTTGAGAGTACTTCTGTGGCAAATATGGATGCTGGCTGTAAACAGTTCATATAAGTCCCAACATTAACAGTCCCTTACAGGCAAATCACATTATTTGTTATTTTAGTTGCCTAACTGTCTGACAGATGCCCCTCTTCCCTGTCATCTGGTAGCAAAGTGAGGCTTTCAAGGGGCTTCCCCTGCCCATTGCTGGCACTGTAGCACTGCTACCCCCCACCCCAGGTAACAGGCAGAGCTATGCAAATCATAGCAGCCTCAGCTGCTCTTAAAGGTGCAGAATCCCTTTATTTGAATTGTACTTAAGAGTGCGCTTCTAAATATTTTATTTTTTCTTCTGCCCCCTTCCCTAATATGCCTCTGAATCCTCAATAGTGCTTCTGGCAGTCGCGGAGGTCAGAGCACTCAAGGGAGCATGTTAGGAGCTGCCCAAGTGGCTTTTATACTTTAAGCGCTGTAGCACTGGCAGTCTGCAAGCCGAAATCAGCAGCTCACACATTCAAGCTCGGCAGAGCTGCATGGTGATTGGAAGCAATGCCACAATGAAGGTTTTGACTCTCAACTCCTCTAGCCCCCCTCCCACAGGATTACTGCTGGAGGGCTGGCAGAAGCAAAAGGGCAGCATTACAGGACCAGGACTGGCAATGGTGAGCTGCCGGGAGGAAGAGCATTGCTCGGGAGTGGCATATCAAAGTAAGCCCCACCCATGGAGGGGTTTACATAAATGTAAAAAGGGCAGACTGGCACTGGATAAACAAATGGGTCAGTTTTGGATAGGCCTTCTTCTGTTGACCAGATTTTACATTTTTTGTATTTCTGACACAGGGCAGGTTAGGTGGTTGCAATTTGCTACCACCTTATATTTGCTGCTTGGATTCTTGAGTTCTCACTCTGGAATTCTTGAGTTCTGTTCTCATTCTCTCTTTCAGATTCTTGAGTTCTTTCTCAGCTTCCTTACAGTGCGTTGTTTGGGTTTGATTCTATTTCAATATGCTGCATTTTTGCGGTTTGCCTTCTTGATGATGTTGGGCTACCACATCAGTTCTGATCTGAGCCGGAACTATGCACAGCAATAGAATCTGTCACCACTCGTGATCTGTACCTGCAAGACTAGGAGACCAAAGAACAAACATGTTTAAGAGGCTGATATGCAAGCTGTACAGTTAAAATAAACCTTTCCCACCTGTAGCTCCATTTTCTGACTCTCCCCCCAGTAAAAAAAGAAAAATCCTACTGAATACTTAACTTTGCTGTTAGTACACAATGTGTGTTTAGAGTTTCCTACCTACTGCAGTCCCCCCCCCCCCAAAACAAAAGGCAATACCCACAAATAATCCTTACCTTTGCTGGTAGGACACAACATGGTATTTGAGATCATCACCAGATCCTGTCCAGGCATCTGTAGGAAAGCAGCAGCAGCAGAGTGGTGGTGGCCCATCAAACTGAGACTCATCTCATCATCAGTCACATTAGTGGTGATGGGTTAGAGTGGGACTCAGTGGTCCCGATTCAAGAACAATGATGTAACGCTTGTGCCAAGCCCTGCGTCATCTGTAGAGGTGGGCGCAACTGTGGCGAAGCCCTTTGGCGCAGCACAGCCCGATTCTCAAAGAGCTGGGGCATTTGTAACAGTTTCCTCATATTAAGGGCAGCTTGCACCATGGCTTTGGTGCAGGACCCATAATATGGTTTCACCAGTGGTGTACAGGTAGAGAAGGGGAGAGCTGGTCTAACCTGTCGTGTTTGGCGCAGGGCACATATAGCTAGGGGTATGTGGCAAGTGTCAGTACTGAATCACACTTGCCTCATGGTTTGACACAAGTTGCCCCTTGCCTCAAACCCTCTGCTGTAAGTCCCCTACACTGGTCCAAATCCTTTCATGAACCAGAACCACAGGGTGCATCTAATGCAGTTGAAATCGTAGGTAACAGTAATTTGTGTGAAGCAGAAGGATTCAAACTACTCCACTTCTAAAAAATTCTGCCATGACTCATACTGCATCCTTGGGCTCTGGCTGCTACAAGAATTTTCAGAATTTTTGCAGGGTTTGACTGGGGGATAGGGAGCCCACTTGGAAAGTGAATACAGTGGCCCACCTGGAAAATCAGTGAAGAAGGGCCCAGGGTGGCACACTAATGTAAGAACTCCACTTCAGTTTGACTCACTAGCTCTGTGTTTGCATCTTACATTTACCTAGTGTCCCAGATACCCTCTTTAATTAGAACAAAGATGATAAATACAGAGATTTTCAGAGTTTAGAAGGTAGCCAGGTACTCAACCGGGGGGGGGGGTACCTGGAAATTTCCCGGTATCCTGGAGGGCCAGTCCAACTCTGATTTTTGCTTTACTTTCCCTTGTCAAGACCATGAAGCCAGCTTTTCTTATGCCATTTCACAATGGGACATATATTTTTATGCTATTTAACACTGAGGGCATACACTACTACTAATAATAATAATACACAACAAGCATTTGTCAATGCTGAATGTTTGCTGCTGGTAATGCTGTCGTATCATTCTTACTTGTACACATTTTTACTATATATTTACCCAAGATAGGGCAGATGAGTTGCAATGTCTCATTTTCAGTGGTGTCCTGCTTTTAAACATTGTTAGATTATAATTATTTAGGGTAGAGCTGCTGAAAGGCAATATTTAATTTTCAGTGGACTCCCACATTTCAACCCCAAATTTCCAACAGTCTTTTCAAGACCTGACATTATGCTCGAGACAGGTGGAATTTTTAAAATCTCATGCAAAAGGTGATTTTGCTGTGCCACTGTGGAAACAAGTTTTGGAGGGGATTTGAAAAACGGCACCTGACGTGTTCAGGAGGTGGGATGACACAAGGGATATGTTGCACATGCAGCGGTTGCACATTGCTGAGTTCCATGATGGGCCACACTTAATTTTTGTTATTTTTAGTGTATCCACCATTATTCCCCTGCTACCAGCTATTGTCTTGTTGCCAACTATATCCCTACAGCTTGTCTCGTCAGGCTTTGTACATTCCAGGATGGTAGAAAATGAAGCTGAAGGAACAATGCCACTGGCATCTCTGCCATCAAGCCTGGAGCAATACCAGCTACCTTAGCATCATAAACTAGATTTTGGTGATGGTCGTCTTCCCCTGATTTCAGCACACTCTAAAGAAAAAAATTCTGACTCCTACATGCATGAGTTTGCTTCAATTAAAGTTGTGCTTGTGGAGTTGACTGCAGACGTAAAATCTATCCAGCTGTCAGTGAAAGCTGTTTTGACCCAGATCAGTGATGTGGAGTCCTGGGTCAGCTCATTGGGAGATCGAGCCCAGGCCGAGGAGCGAGACCTCATCACCCCCCTGAAGAAGGATGGAAAAGCTGGAAGACAAAGTCGATGACCTAGAGAACAGAAGCATGTGTGTATACTTTACAGTGTTATGTGATGTTTTATTATGTCTGTCTGATTGTGATGTAATCTTGTTTCTGTACCCAGGTAAAGCCTGGAAAAGGGCCATGTGGCTGAGTGCTTTTTTACCCGGTTAACAAAGTTAACCTCACAAACTCCCTCCTGGGTCATGCTCTACCCGCCCCTAACCTTGGCCATGGAGCACAAGCCATCACAATAAAAATTACCCCTGACCCCGGACGAGGCCCACTCTACCTCACTACCACCTACGTACCCCCACGTGAGCAAAGCCTAGCTATCCTCTCCATCACTGACTACCTCACCACCCTGCCATGTAAGGCTGAACAGCTCATCTTAGGTTACCTCAACGTCAACTGGCTGGGCCCCAACTCAATGCCGATTAAGGACAACTTCTTAGCCCTAGACCTAACCCAACTTGTGAAACAACCCACCAGAATTAACCCGTCAAGTGGGACCAGCTCTCTACTTGACGTCGTGTTCTCTAACCGTCCACACAAAATAAAGGATCTTAGAGTCCTAGCCAACTCCCTCAGTGACCACTCACCCATTCTCTGCTTCTGGTCCTCCCCCACACCTAAACCCACGCACCAAGCCACCCCCCGTCGCTGTCTCCGCCCGGGAGGACTAAGCAAACTTAAACAGCACCTTGCCCAGCTCAATTGGTCCCTGATCTCCCTTGCATCAGATATAGATAGCGCCCTAGCCTTTCTCGCTAGTGCCTTTTGTAAGGCCTGTGACGTCTTCGCCCCTGTTATCAACACCCGCACTAAGAGGCGCAATGCTGCCTGGATTCACCTTCCCTGATCCAGCGGCTTAAACTGCGCGATAACCTCTGGAATATTGCTGTCAAACAGGCAGACCAGCAGATAGGCAGCTTTACACACAGTCGCAACCAGTGCACCTGGGCCATAATGCAAGCAAAAGCCCACGCTCACCAATCCACCCTGACTTCCTCCTGGGGCTCTGCTCGCTCTGGGATAACATGAAGGAATTAAATGGTACCACCAGCCTCCTCCCTCTCAGGTGGTCATAAATGGTGCTATTAACACAGATCCCTCCTGTGTTGCCAACTGCCTGAACGCATCCTTCTCTGATCTAAGTGCTATCCTACCGTCCCACTTCTTTGACCCCATCCCAGCAACCAACCACCCAGATGTCTCCCGTCCCCCTTTTTACTTTAGGACTGTCTCCCCACAGGATGCAAAACCGATCCTTCTAAAAGCCCTCTCCTCCCATAACCCGAGCTGCGACCCCCTTGACTCCAAGATGCTCCGCCTAACCCTGGATGTCATGATTACCCCCCTCACGGACTTCATTAACCGCTCCCTGTGCCTCGGCCAATTCCCGAATGCATGGAAGATGGCCGAAATCACCTCCATATATAAGAATGGAGATCGCACTGTGCCAAGCAATTACAGACCTATCTCCATCCTCCCCCCTCTCTCAAAGGCCCTGGAAAAAATAGTATCCACGCCACTCAGTACCTATCTTTCCACCTACAACATTCTGTGCCCTGAACAACATGGCTTCCGCCCGGTCACAGCACTACCACAGCTTTGCTGGAGTTCTCCCACTATATACACTCAGCACTAGATGACAGTGAGCTGGCCGGGGCAGTCTTCATCGACCTGTCAAGACCTTGACACTGTAAGCCACCGATGCTGCTTCAAATCCTCGATAAACTGGGGTTCTCAACGGTCCAATGAGCTGGTTCACCAGCTACCTCTGTGGCAGATCTCAACACGCCAAACTAAATGGTTGCCTGTCCACGGCACTGCCCGTATGCTCTGGAGTACCACAAGGCTCTATTCTGGGCCCCACTCTGTTCAGCCTCTTTAAACTCCTTCCAGCTCTTGCTCAGGCAAAATACTACTATATGCTGACGATGCAGCCTTAGTTGCCTCCCACTCCCACCCACTCACACTCCAGCACCCCCTGCAACTCTACTTCAACCAGGCTGAAAATTGGTTCCCACCATCGCCTGGTCCTGAACCTCAAGAAAACAAAGACCATGATCTTTTCCCACCGGCAAAGTAACTTCAAAATGCTCCGCTCTGCATCCTTCCCAGCACCCTTCACCCCTTGAACAGGTAACCACGTACAAATACCTGGGCATCACCTTCGACTCGGCGTTCTCCTTCCATGCCCACATCCATGCCTTATCCTCAGCCATGAATACCTGTGACAGCCCCTCTATCGCCACAGCGACTGCCTCCCACCGCCTCACGGCTGGCAATCACTTCCTCCATCCTATCTTTGGGCTGACTATGGCCTCCTCACCCATGCTGTCGCTGACCCCACTGCTCTCACAAAATCCAGACATCTATCAACAAAGCCTGCAGGCTCCTGACTGGTGCCCCAAGGAGAACGCATGACACGCCAACTCTACTCCATCACTAACATACTCAATCTTGAAGAACGGCTGCAATATTACACCTGCATACTAACCAAAAATCCCTACTTGGGCTCTGTCCCCGGTGTCACCGCACTGCTCACACGGGCCTCCCATTCGGTCGCCACCTGAGGGGTACCAGTCCACGCTCCAGGTGCCTAGAGCTAGGACCTCCCTCGCCCAAAGGTCCTTTCATCACAGAGCGCCATCCTGGTATAACTCCCTTCCCTCGCATGTCACTAGCACCGCTAAAATTGGCCAATTCAAAATCGCCCTTCGCAAACACCTCATTAGCTCACGGAGATGTACGTGTCTATCCCAGAGCCTATTCTGAGTGCCTTCCTGACTTACCAGCTACTTCAGGACTAAGAATATAACACTGCCTGAGTTTTGCCTACAGTCAATCGAAATGCGACATTGTATCCTGGATGTCCCCTTGGGAACCCGATGACCTCTTGTGGGTTCCCATGAAACCCAAATACTTAAATGGCACTTGAGGATTTTAATGATTCTGTACTGTATGTTGCATGTAATTCACCTGTACTGTTCTCCTCTGTATTATCAAGACATTTAGATTGTTCCTCCTGTGACTTGGGTGCCTTTGTAAATGAGTCTCTGACTCAAAGGTTGTAAATCCGATATTTGTCTAAAATAAAAATAAAAAAATAAAAAAAAAATAAAAAAAAATAAAGTATCCTGTTCCTGATTGGCATACCAGAGGGTGCTGAGGACATTAATCCATTAAAATTTGTTAATCACCTATTTTCTCAATAGCTGGACCCCCAGAGAATGGGTCAAGCTATGCTATCGAATGGGCACATCATGCCCTCCATCCTGCTCTACCACCCAGTGAATGGCCCTGTGCTATCATCTGCAGCTTGCTTAATTTTCAGGATGAGGTAAAAAGCCATCCCGCTGCCAGATACCAACCAGCCCTTTACTGTCAGCAACACCACTATTTTATTTTTAACGACCTCATTCAGCCTGTCAAGGAAAAGTAGCAAACATATAAAGATATCAAGTGTTAACCTCATCAGGTGGCATTAAATTTAGAATTAAATTTCCCACAAAGCTAGTTATTCAGCTACCACATAGCACCTGTCAATTCGGTTCAGCGGATGCAGCAAACCAACAGCTTCTGGACCTGTTTCATCAGTCTCAGCCACGGGGAACACCAGAGAAGATGGACTCTTTAGCTATATATGTTTTTTCTCAGGTGGTATAGTTGGACTTGTCATCACCTTATACTTATTACATTTATCCATCTATTTGGCTGACTTACTGGAGTGCTTATAGATGGAGCGGAGAATACATAACCCTGGCAGATGGGGACACTTGGACATAAAATTTTTCAGTGGATAAAGGGCTCACTTACTATTCCTGCATTCACTCTGGCTTTCCTTTTCATGCCTCTATTCAGAATCTTTGTGGTGGACAGCCCCCAGTCAGACTCTTTCTCCCACTATCTCTGGATCTGTGTAGCAACATTCTGGGATTGAAGTTTCTGGAAGATTGAATGGTGAGGCGCTACTGTGTCACTATTGTAGCTTCTGGCTTGATCACGGTCTCTTCTACTGCACCTTCCAAGCGTGATCTCACTGGTTTCTATCCCATTGTACATTATCTGCATTGTTAGTCTATCTAAGTTCCCTGTTAATTTTATGGATACTGTCTGTGCAGCTGAGATTTCATTTTACTTTGACTGATGGCAATTGGTGCAGCCACTGCTAATCCCATTACTTTATTTTTTATTAATTATTTAAAAGTTTGCACTGTCTGATCAACAGTATGGACTGTATATTATTTACTGATGGCAGTGGCTGGTCACTGTACTTCCCTCAGGATCTAAGGTTTACCTGATCACCACATATTTTATCTGGCTTATTTCTTTGTCTTTCAATCAATCAATCAATCAATCACTTTATTTAACCAGGCATAAACACCATTGAACAAGCTCATTTTCAAGGTGGTCCTGGGCATAAATACAATACAGTACACTTCATAAGATTACAATTACGGTGGACAGCGATGCAAAAAAATTAAACCTCTTTGCTGGTGTGCTTTGTGTAGTGCTGATGTCGGCATGCTATGGCTTTCCCTCCTTCATTAGTTCTTTCTGTGTTCTTCTTTGTTATGGGCCCAGAGCCATTACACACTGCCCTGAAGGATTTTGGATGATTTTCTGCTGCTTCACATTCTTTTGCTTCCATTAGACCTGACTGTTCTGTGGTTTCCTCTCTCAGCCATTTCAGCATGTTTTTCTTAGCACCCTGAGGACTAGGCTGTGCTATAGGGATGGCCTACTTCTTCTTCTTCTTCTTCTTCTTCTTCTGTGGTATTGTCATTATTTACGAGCATGGACTTAAACTGGATGGCTGTTATAGTACGGCAGAGTACACCTTGACTGTTTGTTTGTCTCATTTTTCTTTTTGCAGTTTTTATGCTTTTTCTTTAATTTTTTGCAATAAGCCAGACAGCCTGCTTTTTGTTACATCCTGATAAATGGTACATAATTTTTTGCTGTGCTTAATTAGAGTTGGGCTCTTTAGAGCTGGATAGCCCTCTTATGGCAGGACTAATTCTTAAGATTTTTGACTCACAGTTTCTTGTGATGTAACATTGCAATGGCTTTCATATGTTCATGTTATATTAGTCTTGTGATTTTTTTTTTTCTGTTGTGGGCAGCCTCGTCTAAAGGGATTCCTTCTTCATCACTCGTTATTGTTGCAGGGGCCTGCTCTTTTTATCCTGAGCAGCCCACAGGATGGAATGAGGGGTAAAGAAGGACTTTCCTTGCATTAGTTTTTCTGGGGGTAGCATGTACAAATAATTTTTGTATGACCCTGCCACACCATGGACATGCTTGCCTCTGCATTGGCTCTACCCCAGTCGCGGCTTGGGGGGTGGTGCTGGTCCCAAAGGACCCTGGCGGGGGGGGGACTCAATAGTTCACAATTTATGGGGTTATGAGTGGCGGGCATTCTGGGACCTTCAGGTGTCAGGTGAATGCTTGATCTGGATTTTTTTTTTGTACATTTGGTTATAGCAGGTGTTCTACACCCTTTTGCACAAGGGAGTTGGACGTTTGCCTCCTGAAATCCACTGCTTAGTATACTGGCTATCTCTTGGTAGTTTTCATGTGGTAGACCCTGTCCAGCTGGGTGTTTGGAATTTTGTCATTAAATTATCCCTATGACCTGCTACTCTTTGCTGACATGGAATGTTAAAGGGGCCAATTCCTCCATACAAGTTCCTATATTTTGATGCAGCTTCGCAGATATAACCCATCCATTGTTTTTCTCCAGGCATCTCATCTTCTGTGTTCAGATTTACTTTTACTTTGGAGATATTGGGTGGGCTTGCTCTTTGGTGTAGGGTCAGACCGGAAATGGGCGGGAGTGGCTACACTGATAGCAAGAAATGTAGATTTCATGAAACACCAGGTTATCTCTGACCCACAGAGCTGATATATCCTTGTTAAGGGTATCTTGGACCATACAGATCTGGTTTAGGTTCCTTTTATGACCCCAATAAGGATGATCGCCAGGTCTATTTCCAATTTTCTTTGCATCTGGCCACCTGGCCGAATCTCCCAGTATTAATCACTGGTGATTGGAATAATCTGTTAGATGGTGATGTCCAAAGATCGGGCCAGCCAATGCACTCTCTTACCCTGAACCAAAAAGCACTGTGAGAACTTATTGATACTCATGGTCTGATTGACCCTTGGAGGACTCTCCATCCGATCACTAAAGACTTCACATTCTTTTCTGCACCCCATGGGATGCAAACTAGAACTGCTTATTCTTTATTGAGTCAACCACTTTTATAATGCTTGGGGCAGCAGAAATCCTTCCTAGGGTGCTCTCTGACCACTCACCAGTGCATCTGTCCTTATCAGTGGAGCCTAATGTTGATTTAGACAAAACATGGCAAGTAAATGATACCTTCCTTAATGATGTACAGTTTGTCACTCATTTGAAAGAATTCAATGTCCATTTTTTCCAAGAAAATCAGGGCACTGTGGCTATAAAAATTACCTTATGGGGAGCCTATAAGTGTGCCATCAGAGGGGAGATCATCAGGTTAGCTATAGTACTAAGGCCAAACATCATAGGCAAGCTAAAGCATCAAAGCTGCTTCACCAGACTTGGTCCCTGGAGCAATAACTAGTCCGGGAGCCTTCGGAACTGGTGGCTTTAAAACTTAATTTGATCAGGGAACAGTCCCATGAACTTAATTGGGCACAGGCTGAATTGGCATTATTTAAGGCTAAGCTCAAATATATAACCTCAGGGGAAAGGGTGAGTAAATTACTGGCCTTGAGGCTTAGAACTAAAGAGACTTCCCATTCAATTAAATACCTCTCCACACCTGGAATTCAGGATGCAATAACTTAACCGAGACACATAGTGGAAGACTCCAGGCATTATTACATCACCTTATATAGGCAGGGAGATGATGACATAACCTATGCTAATATAGACATTTATCTTAATATGTGCTCCTCCCTCAGTTGGATGCAACTACCCAGGTGTGGTTGGTTTGACCTCTTACTGTGGTGGAACTCCAGATTGCCCTAAAAACAAAGGCACCAGATAAAGCCCCTAGCCCTGATGGCTTTTCTGTTTCTTTTTATAATTCCTTATTGGAAGATATTCTTTCCCACTTGGTTCAGGTATATGAGGAGTCTTATGAGGATGGCAAGCTGGAGGCCTCTATGCAGGAGGTCTTCATCTCAGTACTTCCGAAGCCTGGCCGTGACCCCACTAAAGAAATTAATTATAGACCCATTTTTCTGTTGAACATAGATCTTAAGATTCTTGCCAAAGCCCTAGTCCTCTGATTACAGCATGTATGGATGGCTCTCATTGGCCCACAGAAGGCTGGTTTATGACTGGTCATCTTTCATCAGACCACCTGCAAAATCTTCAACACATTATTTCTGCCTGCAGGAAGGCCAAGACCCCAGTTGTGTTGACCTCCCCGGATGCAGAAAAAGCCTTTGACAGAGTTTTGTGGAAATATCTTTTTCAAACTTTAAGTTGGTGTGGTATCCTGGATGAATTTGTTTGGCAGATTAAGTTACTGTATTCCCATCCCATGTCACGGGTTCACTGCAATAAGGTTCTCTATTCCAGTTTTCTCCTGAAAAATGGAACCTGTCAAAGTCACCTGCTATCCCCTTTTTTGTTTAATTTACATCTGGAACCCTTAATACAGCAGCACATCAACCTTAACCTCTCTGTGGAAGGCATTACTTTAGGGACATCTCAGTATAAATTATCAGTTTATGCTGATGATATCCTATTGCACCTTATGAATCTGGGCCTTTCCCTTAAAATAGCTGGCCCTTTCCCTTAAAATAGCCTTAGAAGAGATTAATTGTTTTGGGTCAATCTGCCTGTATAAATTAAACCTGGAGAAAACTCAAGTTTTTCCACTAAATAACAATATTAGAAAAGTTGATTTTACAGACATGGGGCTCAGCTGGGTGACCAAAGATATTACTTATTTAGGTATTAAGTTAGCTACATCTACTGTACCACTACATTACTGCACAGGTATATTTCAGACCTGCTCCAGATGGTGAAAGCTGGTCTGGACTGCTGTAAAGGGCTCGCTCTGTCACTGTGGGGTTGAGCCAGTGTTATTAAGATGAACATTCTCCTTCTCCTGCTTTATCCATTGAACATGCTGTCAGTTTGGCTTTCCGTGAGATGGCTCCAGGAGTTGCATGCTATGCTAGCTGCCTTCCCATGGAAAGACCGAAAGCCAAGGCTTAAATGTCTTAAACTAGTGACTCCAAAATCTGGAGGGGGTCTGAACATTCCAGATAATTTAGGCTATTATCACATGACTTGGAGGCCAAGTATTTTCAATGGATGTGCTTAGGCAGGGAGCAATCACTTTCTTATGTTCTGCAGTGGTGGACTATTGAGAAGGAGTTATGTCAAAGGTATGGCATCTGCTTACAGTCCCTTTTCTATGTTACCCAAATGGCCCTTCTGAAATCTCTTAGGGATACCCCAATTGGCATCTCAGTTATGATATTTAATCAGCTGCAGCACATTCTGAAATTCTCTGTATCTGACCCACTGGCCCAACCATTGTGGGGGAATCTCAGTTTTACTTTACTGGGTAAACTCTTTTTCATAAAATCAGTTGGTAGGACAAGGGTATAGAAAAAGTTGATCAATTATGACAGGATAATGTCTGGGCCTCTTTTTCTACACTCCAACAACTTTACACTTTGGATGCTAAAGACACATTTTCCTATTTTCAATTATACCATTTACTTCAGCATAAGCTGGCCACCCCAACCCTGACTATACAGTCAAGCCTTACCTTGATGGATCTGGGTAATTTAATTGCCCAGAGACATGCTATCTCAATGATTTATGGGGTACTCACACAGGCTTGGCTCTGTTGATATGGATCTTTACCAGGGTACTGGCCCGTCATCCTGGGCTGGCATCCTAATCAGTTCAACAATCTCTGCTCCCAACCATTCATTCTGTGCCAGGAAGCAAATGACAATCCAAATGAGCAAATTCCAGCACCGGATGGGCATAGAGTGCAAAAATGGCTTTATTAATTCACAGAGTGCCAGTGCACCATACAGCTCAGTGAAAACAGGTTACTTGACCAGTTTCACTGTAACAGAGCATCATTAGGAGGATCTCAGATCCCCTAATTCTCAGTCAGTGGGCCAAAGTTACAACCAAAATCGTGAAAGCGTTATGTAAAAAGCATTAACTATGGTGGCTGCAGTGGGACACACTCACTGTCATTGAAAGCAGTCTGTCAGTATCAGGCAAATGGATGCAGTCAGCATTGTACAGAAGCACCCTTTATGAAAATGTGTGTCTGCCGGTGTGGGATTAATACAGTGTGTGGGGAAGGGTAGTACAGCCTGAGCAGTATCTGGGGGGGAGGAGGGACTGCCGTGTACTCGCCATCACACACTTCAGAAACTAGAAGGGCTACTGTATATGGCTTCAGGTATTAAAACCCCAGTTTCTAAACTGTTTTGACATCTTTTCTTTCTCAAATAGTTGCTTGGGGACCCATTTTATAAGTGCAATAAGACACTCCAAGGTGTGGGTTATGATCTAAAAATGGCACTTTCCTGGTGCTAAAGGTGCTTAACACAAGCGCCTCATACCTCATAACAAACTGGAGGCATGCTCTTATCGGGCCATAAGCCACATCTCATCATGTCTTATTGTTTGTATATTATAGGGGCATGATTGCACCCCTATAGTTAGAGTTCAGCAGGGCTTTCTATGTTAAACCTCAAATTTTGCACTTTAATAACTTCACAACTGTTCAACGGATTTGCATGAAAGTCTGCATGCATGGTCTCATGAGGTAGATGTCTTGGCATGTCAAATTTCATTTCAGTCATAGTTGTCAATTCTGAGCTGCAAATAGTGAAAAAATGTTAAAAATCGCCATTTTTTGCACTTTTTTGTCATCATGATGCACCCAGACAGTTTGGAATGTTGGTCTGACATTTTCAGGGTAGAAAGGGCATGCCCACAGAAATGTCTTTCACTGGTTTGGTGAAAAAATATTACTCCATTCCGAAGTTATTTAATTTTAAAAGTTTGGGTTCTGAGCATGCTCAACACAGTCTTTTGGATAGCTTCTTGACATGAAAAAAGAATTTGGTCAAAACCAAAAATGATTCTTTTTCATGAGGGGTTAAATCTTTTTCATGAGGGAAAATTCCTTTCTCATTTTCCGCCATCTTGTTTTCTATAAAAAAAAAATTGAAACTCCACAAAATTGAACTCTTCCAGCAAGACCAACATACAGTGAAGCCCACCAGGATGAAGCACAATATCACAGTTTCCTGCATGACAAAATGGATTAACTTCCATTGAAATTGCATTGTTTGCTGCAGTAACTCTGCTGTAGTATGCTGCAGAATTGGGTTTAATCCTGGCGAGCTTCACTGTGTGTATCTTGTTCATTGGGACTCAGGTAGATTCTGCAGTTATCTGGTGGAAAAATGACTTTGCAATACATTTTTTTTAAATCCTTTTTTGTGACTCGATAAAGCTTTTTCGTGAGTCCTTTTTTATTCTCACGAAAAAAGATCCCTGCTCATGAAAAAGGATTTCAGATTTAGTTTTTTTCCAATTCTTTTTATGTGATAAGAGATCCTTTTTGGTGAGCTTTATTCGTTCTCACAAAAAAGGATCTATTGTCTCAAAAAAGGATTTTGGACTAATGTATTTCATTGGGGTTTTCAACTTTGATGCATAACTTTGCCATTTGTCCATACTTTTATGCCAAGTTTTTAACAGGGACATTTTGAGACCCTCATCTCATGAACAATGTTGGTGAAATTACACAAATCAAGTCCAGAAGGTAATTTTGTGGTCAATTGGCAAGATCACCTTTCAGTTGAGCTATGACAATTTTCACCACTCCTGTTCATGAGGTAGGGTAGTAAGAAGGGTATGTTGAAAATTTGGTGTCAAAATATGTAATAATGTCAAAGTTATGCAACATATATGCATCTATGGAGGGATGGGAGTGCAGGGACTGCAGGGCCCTGCACTCCCCCAGACAAATAAGGATATGATTACACAATGTCAGAAATTATGGATGGATGGGAGCACAGGGCCCCAGAGGGCCCAGTGCTCCCACATGCAAATAAGGATATGATTATGGAAGGACTGAAGCACAGGACCCACACAGGCAAAAAAGGGTACCATTATACTGTCTCAAAAAGTAAGGACATCCATTGCAAAAAACTTTGTTACTGCACTAGTTAGGGTTAAAGTGACAAAAGTAGGGAAATGTGGCATTAGGGTTTCCAACCCTGACACTCCACCCTGCAGGCAGGAAAAGGCATGGGGAGTGCCTTGGGGTTGTCAGCCCTAACACTTACCCCATTGTCATACACTGTACTCATCTCAGCACACTTACATATGGAGTGAGCATTAGGGTTGACAACCTCAAGACACACCCCACGCCTGTTGCTGTCTGCATGGTTGGGGTGGGGTGTTAACGTCTGAAACCCTAAGGCCAAATTTCCCTACTTTTGTCACTTTAACCCTGACTAGTGCATTAACAAGGTTTTTTTTCAATTTATTTCCTTACTTTTTGAAATAGTATAATTGTATCCTTATTTGGCTATGGGATTGCAGGGTCCTTTGGACCCTGCACTCTCATCTATACATACTTTTTCAGATAGTGTAATCATATCCTTATTTTTCTGTGGAAGCACAGTGCCCTCTGGGCCCTGTGCTCCCATACCTGCATAGATGTGTATATATGTAGTGGTGTGGAAGCAAAGGGTTTTACCTTAGTTTCTCATATTTGTACCACAACAGCAAGAAACTGTCAGCAAATATATTCAACATAATTGTGTGTGTGTGTGTGATTCTTTATAACAAGTTTGAGTTTGTCAACTAATGGGTTAACACAACTTATCTTCAACACTATACAATACTTTAATATCTGATTTTAACTCCACAAGTTTTGTTTCCTGGGCAGATCCAGTGATCCATTGGGTTTGCCTTTATTGCATGTCCTGTTCTGGAAAACCATATTCTTACAATTTTAATTGCATGGTTGACATAGCTAACTGCTTGGTTTCCTAACTTTATTTTCTAATGAAATGAAAAAGAATGAGACACAATGATTTTAAATATGTTTAACCATTTTATCACTTACATTATCTTAATATTCAGAAATACATTGAGAAATGAGTGAAAAAGAGCCTAATTCCCTAAAAAGTATTCTTGCATTCCAACACATACAGTATATAGTATGCCAAATCCCTAAAATCAAAAGAATTGAAATAATGCAATATGTTAGCCCTATGTAATGTTTGCATATCTTTCAAGGCATAATTATATTTACTTCATATCTGCAGTATGCTATTCAACAATGAGTATTATTCTCCTGCCCTTAACAATATTGCATGAATCATAGTGTACTGTTTCATAACATTTAAAAAGAACCATTTATCAATAAAAATTTTTAATAAGAAATAAAGTTTTGAATCAGATCAGCGCTGCTGTGTGCGCGTGTGTGAGTGTGTGCAAAATGTCTATTGATACTTTTGCGATAATTAATTTTTTTAAACATTCAAACCGGCATAAAACAGATTGCCATAATGGAGTATAGCTAACCTGTAGTAGCATTATTGTCTTTTTGATATCTGCCCCTTATCTTTATTGACTGGGAATGGCACAATAAGAAACAACTGCTTTCCATGTTTATACAGGCATGGGGTAGACAGTAAAGTCACCTTAGCAAAATAAATTCATAGTAGGCGGGGGGGGGTAGAAAACCTGGGCAGACTAGATCCTCCTCCTTCTGCTGGCAAATTCTTATGTTCTAACAGGAGTGCAGTAAGAAAGGGGACTACAAGATATCCTACTGCAATATAAAAAAAACAAGGCATGATAGTTGCCTTGGAAATAGCCATGATTTAAAATAATCTTTGTTTCCACACATTTATTTATATCCATATATTTTATTTTCCTGGTGTCCAGCGGTGCCTCCTCACCCTCTCGTGCCCAACCTTGTAAAACTTTGTCTGCTCCCTGCTGTCTAGTGGTGCCCCCACCCTCCAATGGCTGGTGCCCTTTATGTTAAATATTGCCCTGGTGTCTAGACAAAGCACTTTACAAGCAACGCTAGACTGGTAGTGAAGTGATTGAATGTGTGGTGGCAGCCATATCGCACATCATCACCTACACACAGCCTGGATAATTGCATGAACCAGTTTATGGGAAGGGGAATGATGGCCAGGACACCAGGAATGTTCCCTACTATTTGCAAAGAGTGCACTGTTTTTTTTTTACTTCCACCTGGACACCCACCAGGATAGGCAGAAGGGACCTTGGTTTAATGTCTCATCCGAAGGATGGCACACCCCAGTAGTACAGCACCCCCCAATACTGCATTCGGATGCCAGCGATTTTTAGGTGCAAGTCCAATCCCAGTGTGGGATGAGAACCCACAACCTTCTGGTCCAGAGCCGGATGTGCTACCAACTGAGCCATGCTGACATGGTGGGTGACTCCCCCTCCCCCCCACTTTTACAGTCCACTGCACACAATTAATCCGTGCTTGTGAAATATATCCTCCTGCAAGTCTGTGCCGTGTGTGTGTATATGCACAGTTGTGCACGTGCATTTTTTTTTGTTTGTTTATTGTTGTTTTGTTAATTGAACCATTGCACTTAGTGGGGCAGGCTTTTCTCACTGAGTTAACTGTATGTCATCTGTCTGTTCCTTGCACGGTTCCATGCTTGACTAAATAGGTTGCCCTTTTCTTCCCCTTCTTAGTAGCAGTGTTTTTCTTTACTGCTACTTTTTGTGGTGCAGTATAACTGGAAAGGTTGGTGTATTACTGTAGTTCCACAAGCATTAAGTAAAGTATCACACACAGGTACTACGTAGTAATAGTTTGTGTTTTACACAGTAACCACTAGTGACCTGATCCATAATGTCTTTAGCAATCTTGCAAACATGCTTGGTCCAGCCCCAGCAAAGCATCTGCACCGCTGGCCCCAAGTGGTGAGGGACAGGATGATAGACCCACAAATGTAGCAAATCCAGGCAATTACTTCTAGTGTTGTCCCTGGGCTGCCAAACCTCCAAACAATCTATGTAGAACAAAGAAAGCACTCGGGGGGAGGGGGCAGTAACAAAATACAGTTAAGAGCAGTGCAGCATAAAGTTGCCAATACATTTGTTTGTGCTAAGCTGTAGGATGCCAATAGAGCCCTGGCGCTTTGACCAGAACCTGGTCTTTGTCAGGATGCATGTCGAGAACGTACAAACACACTATGAATATACAACCCTTAAAGAAACACGCACTATAAATAAGTGAAGTTAAAATGAATGAGACTGAGATGTCCTTGTAACAAAACAATCCACAACTAACATACCCAAGGATGAAACACTGCATCAAGATTATAGAACATAGTTCATACTGTGGTACCAGACAGTACGTAATGCAGTATCTTGCAAAATTGCTGTAAAATGCTGCAGTATGCTGGAAGGAGCAGTGTAATTTAATGGCAATTAAGCCCTCCAGTCATCCAATATTTTGTGGCATGTCATTTACTGCAAAGTATTGAATTGCATCTTGTCTTGCTCCACTGTGAATTATTGATACATAATACAATTCCAGAGAAGGTGGTGAGATAGACTGCATAGACAATGACATACAGGTGTCTCTCTTTATTCAATGGGCTCATATATTGCTCTCCCCAAGCAAGCCTTTTAGTTCTTGTAGCATTGGTAATATAGAAACATAGAAACATAGACTTTGACGGCAGATAAGGACTGCTTGGCCCATCTAGTCTGCCCATTTCCCTACCTAGAGGATAAGCTGCAGATCCTATTTAACTAACAGCCTGTTTCTTCCTACCCCTCACAAAAATTGCCTTATGTCTGTCCCATGCATTCTTAAATTCTCCCACAGTTTTAGACCCCGCAATCTCCTCAGAAAGGCTGTTCCATGCGTCCACCACCCTCTCTGTGAAAAAATACTTCCTCACATTGCCCCTGAGCCGTCCCCCCTCTATCTTCAAATTGTGTCTGCTTGTTCTTGCACATCTCTTTTTCTGAAAGATGCTACCCTCTTGGACTTTGTTGATTCCACTGAGGTACTTAAATGTTTTTATCATGTCCCCCCTCTCCCTCCTTTCCTCAAGGGTATACATATTAAGCTCCTTTAGCCTCTCCTCGTATGGCTTCTCTTGCAGACCCTGCACCATTTTAGTTGCCCTCCTCTGAACTGCCTCCATCCTGTCTATGTCCTTGTGGTGATGGGGTCTCCAGAACTGGACGCAGTACTCCAGATGAGGTCTCACCAACTGTCTGTACAGGGGATAACAACTTCCTGTTTTCTGCTGGTGATGCCTCTCCCTATACATCCCAGTATCCCCCCAGCCCTGCCTACTGCCTTCTCACATTGCTTGCAAACCTTAAGGTCATCTGATATGATTACCCCCAGGTCCCTTTCCATTTTTGTTGTTGTTACTACCTTCTCCCCCATTGTGTAATCTTCCCCTGGGTTTTTGTTTCCCAGGTGCATTACTTTGCACTTCTTTGCACTGAATCCAAGCTGCCATACTTCTGACCATTCCTCCAACCTTGCCAAGTCCCTTCTCATCCTTTCCATGCCTCCTTGTGTATCAAACCTGTTGCAGATCTTTGTGTCATCTGCAAAGAGGCATACTTGTCCTTCCAGTCCCTCTGCAATGTCACTTATAAAGACATTAAAAAGGACTGGACCCAGTACTGAACCCTGCGGAACCCCACTAGTAACCCCTCTTTCTTCAGAGTGGACTCCATTTACAATTACCTTCTGTGTCCTGTTGTTCAGCCAATGTTTTACCCAGGCTACCACCCTGGGACCCACTCCAAGGCTGGTTAATTTGACTACTAATCTTTTTTGTGGGACTGTGCCAAATGCCTTGCTAAAGTCTAGGTAGACCATGTCCACAGCCCCTCCCTGGTCTACTACTTTGATCACCCAGTCAAAGAAATCAATTAGATTCATCTGACATGACCTTCCTGCTGTGAACCCATGCTGCCTTGGGTCCTGTGTCCCACTGGCCTCTAGATACTCAACAATTCTTTCCTTCAGAAGTGATTCCATCACTTTCCCTACCACAAAGGTCAAACTGACAGGTCTGTAGTTTCCTGCCTCTGTCTTGCTCCCACTTTTGTGAAGAGGAATCACATTAGCCTTCTTCCATTCCTCAGGTACCACACCATCCTCCCATGATTTGTTATAAAGGGTAGTCAGTGGTGTCACTAGTTCTCTGCTTAATTCTTTTAGAATTCTGGGGTGAATTCCATCTGGCCCTGTTGCTTTGTCCACCTTCAGTTTTAGGAGTTCTTTCAGAACCCTTTCTTCTGTGAAAGGACTGGGATCAACCCCCCTCTCCAGAGTGCTTCTGTTAATTAGATTAGACACCTCCCCCACTTCCTCTTTTGTGAATACTGAACAGAAGTATTCATTCAGTATCCCTGCTTTTTCACTGTCACTCTCTGCCCACCCACCATCCATTCTATTCAGCCTCACTATCCCTCCCTTTATCTTTCTACGCTTTCTGATATACCTATAAAAGGTTTTATCCCCCGTCTTAACCGAGTTGGCAATCTTTTCCTCAGTTTGTGCCTTTGCTATTATGACTACCCTCCCAGCTTCATTTTGCTTTAACTGGTACAGTTCTCTGCCCTGCTCCTTCTGTGTTTCCTTATACTTCCTAAATGCTATCTTTTTCTCCCTAACCATGACTGCCACTTCTTTTGAGAACCATAGTGGCTTTTTCTTTTGTTTTGATTCGTTTATTTGCTTCACACAAAGGCTTGTTGCCTCTGTGATGGCAGTTTTGATATTTCCCCGTTGTTGCTCCGCCCCTCCTTCTAGCCTGTTTGCTAGTGCTTATCTAAGGCACTCTCCCATTTTGCCAAAGTCAGCCCTCCTGTTACTAAGTACTAATAGTACTACTACCACTAATACCATTAGCAGTACTACTACTGCTAGTGTCACCATCTGTCCATCTGTACGTTCACTGTCACACCCTGTTGTAGGGGGAATTACAGCATACATGCTTTGTGCAGCAAGCAGCAGACACCACCACCACCAGTGTCCCCACTGCTACCATTATGGCTGCTACATCCACAGCCAGTGTGCTTCCCACCACCAGTGCCTTTCTTGCAGCAAACACCCTTTCAGCTGTCACCACTACTGCAGCCACTGCTACCACTATTCCTATGCCCATGGCTGAAGCACCTTCTACCCCATGTCTGTGACCATGAACACCCTCTAGTGCTGACCCAAATGCAATGCTTGATATTGTTTTCAGAGCGCTATGTGTGTGTTGTGGTGGATCGAGTGTGCCACATGAGGCTTGTGTTGCATTAGTGAGAGCTCAATGTTGGTGGCTGAAGTGTGATTGCGGTGTATATAATATATCAGGTTCAATGGGTGATTAATGGTGTTGCTGAAGTACTTTTTTAAAGTTTCCTTAAAAAAACACCTTTTCTGGCCTAATAACGAATACCGAATACTTGGGACCCGAATACCAAATATTCGGCTGAATATTTGGGAAAAGGTATTCACATAGCCCTAATATATATATATATATATATATATATATATTTTTTTTTTTTACAACGTGTGTTTTGGAATAAATCTAGGGATAAAAAAGTAATATCTCAGGTAGGCAGTGAAGATATCACTGATATCTCCACATTCCTATACATCATAGTGATATCTCCATGTTCCTATACATCATGGTGATATCTCTATGCTCCTATACGTCATTGTTATGAAATCAAAAGCATTGACAAGCTGTGCCTGTCCATGACCTGCACCCCCCCCGCAATGCTCAGCATCTAGTTGATCTGCCATAATTTTCAAACCAACAGTTAAAAAAAAAGAGCAAGAGAAAACGTATCTGGTTGATTGTGCCGTCTTCCCTTGGTTTTAATAAAACAGTTTAACTTTCCTTCTCCAAAGTTTGTAGCATGACTGAGCGCTTACAGCATAACACAGTGTGGACCTGCTAGTAAACTGAAATCAGAACTCTCCCCGAGGTGTTAGAAATGCAATTTGTTTTGGCAAGCTTACTTGAGCTTTTCTTAAGAAACTTAGCTGACAGTAGCAACAAGATAGTGCTAGTGAGTTGCAGCTTCAGTGAAGGGAACGAAAACCCGAGCGCGTGCTACTGTAGCAACGTTGATATAGCAACACTCGCTTGTGTTTTCATTCCCTTCACTGAAGCTGCGACTCACTCGCACTATCTTGTTGCTACTGTCAGCTAAGTTTCTTAAGAAAAGCTCAAGTAAGCTTGCCAAAACAAATTGTATTTCTAACACCTCGGGGAGAGTTCTGATTTCAATTCACTAGCAGGTCCACACTGTGTTATGCTGTAAGCGCTCGGCCATGCTACAAACTTACGACAAGGAAAGTTAAACTGTTTCATTAAAACCAAGGGAAAACGGCATGTTTCTGTTCCCTACACTAGAAGCTGCGACTCACTCCCACTCTCTCTCTTGTTTCTGTCAGCTAAGTGTCTTAACGAAAGGTCAAGTAAGCTTGCTGAAAGAGATTACATTTCTAACACCTCAGAGAGAGTGCTGATTTAAATTTATTGGCAAGTCCAACTTTTACTGTGCTGTATGTGCCCAGTCACGCTACAACTTTAGGACAAGAAAAGTGAAACTGTTTTTATTAAGACCAAGGAAAAATGGCAGGATCAACCAGATATATTATATTTTCTTAAATAAATATTTCTAAAACCCCAGATTTTTTTTTAAGGTTATAGGGAGACACTACTCTCAGTCATACCACAAATTTACTATATAAACACTGAAACTGCATAGCAGATAAACCTCAAAACTTTTTTTTTGGCAACAGTTTTGTTATCAGCTATAGCATGATCAAAGACACTTCTTTTGATGTGACAAGAGGACTGTAGGTCCTGCTGGATAAATCAGATATGTTGGGAATTGCCTCAAGTGGACGATATGGCATATTTTCTTGGTGGCCCATGGTCCAAAACATATGAGAGGTAGGAGAGGGAGCTTGGACCAAAAATAAACATATATGTGGTTGTGTTCCTAGTCCAAAACACATGATGTATAAACAGAACATGACATGGCCTGACTGAAGATATCATATTTATCTTCACTCAAGGCCAATGATATCATGATATCTCACTCGTGGCTTCTTCATTCGTGAGATATCATGATATCATTGGCCTCTCATGAAGATAAATATGATATCTTCAGTCTGGTCATGTCATATCTATATATATATATATATAGAGAGAGAGAGAGAGAGAGACAGACAGACAGACAGACAGACAGACAGATACACCTGTTTTGCTGTTTCTAACATACATGATAATGACGTGTTAAAATAAGAAGAGAAGTGATATCTGGTTCAGAAAAGGTTATTTATAGTTTAATGAAGATGCAGTCCTGCAGGAAGGAAGCATAGGGGGAGACATGCAGCTGCATTTTATGGAGAAAACCAGTCTGCAAAAGCAGGCTATTTCTGTTTTATGGGGGTAAGACACATGTATGTAACCAAGTAATGGCAAATGAAACTTGATGAAAACAAGCTGTTGGACATGTTTAAGATTTAGCATTGAACAACTGGGCATACTATCATTGTCTTTTGCTAAACATTCTTTTGGATGGCACACTAGTAGGCACACAAATAGGGGCAACTGATATATCGAAAAGTCAATTGTGCAAAGTGTATGCATCTTCTGTGCTCAGTAGCCTAATGGATGAAAATCAAATGGCTTAAATGATTCTGCAAAATAGCTGTTCAAGATATGTTCCATTGCAAAAGGTTATGCCTGTGTCCTCTTCTGTTGCTCTTGATGTAAGGCTGTGCTGAGCAGTGACCACTCACTCTCATAAGCGCTGCTGCCAGAACCAAGCATTTCTTCCCCATCTCTATCAGTGGAACCAGAACCAGACCTGCTACATGCCATTCACTCTCATTCATGAGCTTCTTCCCCAGATGGTTGCACCAGTCCCCACATGCAACCAGTCAGCTCATCACAAAGCTCTTGGTGAAAGTGAACCACTCTGTAGTTATCCATAACCATGTGACAGATCCCACACCTGAACAGGGAATCCAGCATGGTTGCAAAAATGTGGCTGTGATCATCCAGCAATTTTGTAAACCTTGATCCAGTTCAGCTTGCAGTGCTCAAAAAGCACAGCTGCCCCATCTGGAATATCTCTGTGTTCCTCTATATACCTCTCCATGGATGTTTTCAGGATATGCACTGTTGAGATCACATGACTCAGGGTGAGTGGACACATTTAGATCATAGGTGCTCTTCTCAAATGGCCCAAGTGCTCTCACCATGATATCAGTCAGTCACCACTCATGGTAGCCTTGGATTCTCGAGTGTTGCACTCTATTGGCATATCATTAAGTGCACACAAAACATCATCAGGTATGATGAATTCCATCTGGTACTCACATCCTGTATCAAGTGATATTGACAAAGACCAAGGTGTTGTTTCACTTACCTTAGTTGGTTAATCACCCTGACAGAGCACTGAAAATGAGCACAGATATAGTGTGCTATAGAGACAATCTTGCTAACCTTAGAATTGTGATATAGCCCAGATGTGACCACTAGATTCAAAACAAAGTGGTTATATTAAACACACGCTGAAAATAGAAAATAGAGTTAAAAATCTACATTTTGACATTAGGTCTTCTTCAGGAAATATCTAAAAGAGAAAAAAACAAAGTTAGTGTAGAGGGGTGGTAAAATAAGGAATATATATATATATATATATATGTGGGGAAAGAAAAAAGGGGAGGCTCAGGGAGAAGAAGTGATAAATGGCAAGATTAAGAGAGAATCTGTAAAACATAAAGGTGATGATGGGAAAGACAAAGCATAATAGGAGTGAAAGGGCTAGAGAAGTCCCCAGGTGGGGACTAATTAACAGGGTCTGGTAAGAAGGCTGAAAGGTGTCAAATGTGGGGGAAGGAGACAGCAATGGAGACTTTTGGTGAAAATGAAAAAGAAATTAAATGTGTGGAGATACTGTACAAACAGACTTTAGGGAAAATAAGGGGTGGCTGAAAGATGTTAGTGGAAAATAAGTCTATCATTTAAACCAGAGGGATGCTGGGAGCCAAGGCAGATGATCAACTTGGCTTCCATGTTTTTTCTATGGTCAGAATCCCAGAAGACCTGCTGAAGGACACAGACAGAAAGGTCATTGACACTGTGGTCCCTGGAGATAAAGTGGGATACAATGGGTTTAGCAGTGTCACCATTCCTGACTGCTCTGTAATGTTCCCTGAAAAGGTCAGCAAGGCGCCTACCAGTCTCTCCGATGTAAATAGCTGTACACTTCCTGCAAAGAATACAATACACCACATTAGTGGAGGTGCATGAAAACTCCTTGGTGATGTGAAAAACACCTGTAGGCCCCTGAATTTCAGTCACACTGGAAATAAATTTGCAGGTGTAGCAGCGAGTCCTGTTGCAAGGTTTGGTACCTGGGAGGAAGGAACTGTTAGGAGTAGGTAAGCTGCTTTTAACCAGGAGATTCCACAGGTTAGGTGGCTGGCAGTAGGAGGCAGTAGGTGGTTCTGTAAAGGAAGCACCAATGCTAGGGTCAGTTTGTAAAATGGGAAAGTTACTGGTGATGATCCTGTGAAGAGAAGGTGTGCTCTGATGGAAAGGAAGCACTAGCGGAATTCGCCATTGTTCTTGTGTGACAGTATCCTTCCTCCGGGGGTCAAGGTTACGGGGCATGTTACTGACCTGGGAGAGTGCTCTGTCCACTGTGCTTTTAGAGTATCCCCTGTTGATAAAAAAAAATATTCATTATTTGGGTCTGCTCAGCAAAATCATCCTCTTCACTGCATAACCTGCGAAGTCTAAGAAACTGTGAATAAGGCAGGCCATTCTTGACATGTTTAGGATGGAAGGAGCTGCGGAGAAGAAAACTACAAGAGTCAGTGGGTTTGTAATAAATTGACATCTTCAGACCAGTGTTCTGTACTGACAGTTGGATATCCAGAAAAAGGCAGTGTAGAGGAGGATACTTCAACAGTGTATTGAAGGGAAGGATGTGCCATGGTAAACTAGATTTAAGGTGTGGCCAAAACAACAAATACTGATAAAATTCCCATCACTGGCTGCTTGCACCATATTTGCTCCATTATCCATGGGAAAAAAAATAGCATGGAGATTGGTAAAAACTTTTCAAGATTGTGGCATCTCTTGAATGACTGCCAGGATGTTTGGTGATATGTGGTCCACCATTAGTTCCACATTTAGAAGAGCAGACCTAGAGTGACTGCTAGATTGTAGGTGGATGGAGATCCAGTGACATAGGGAGTGAAGGAGGAATCAACAACAGGAGACATAGGCTTTTGCACACACCAGTGTGCAGTCAAAGAGAGATATGCATGCATGGAGGTTGTACTTGTCTAGATGGCGGAGGTGCAATAGAAATCTCCCCCACAGCCTCTGAGAGCAATGTGAGAATTGTCATCTTTATGACCTCATATATCTTTTGCATCACAGTCCGTGAAAATGTGGACTGTGATGGGATCTGGTACTGTGACTGCAAGTGTGCATAATCCTCCAAAATTAGTGTCTTTCAGAACAGAAAATGTTGCAGATCAAGCACCATCATTTTCCCTATGAGCTGTGTGATGTGCTGAACTGTTGGATGGGAGCACTGGTACTTAGTTCTAGCCTGGAATGCTTACATTATTGGCACTGCCCGTGGATGGGAGGATGTTCCACACTGGTCAGATGGTGTGGAACTACCAAGTGCTGGTGTCTGACAGTGGCAGGAGAGCTGGAGGTGCATGGACTCTGTGCTATTGAGGGGAAAGAGTTATAGCACCAGCATTTTCTGTGAGTCAGAATGGTCTGTGGCATTGCCACCAGCACCGCTGACTGAATCATCACCAATGGTCCTGGATGAATCCTATGGTACCATAGGCACAGACCCTGATACTTATAAAACCTGGGGAATGATTTACCTTTAGGTTGTACATTAAAGCAGCAGTACAATGAAGCAATATGTCATTTTACATAAGTTTTCAATCATAAAATTACTGTATTTGTGCTTTTCTGTACCTCTGATGAAAGGATGACATTGGATTATTTTGGTAGGTCCTGTTATACTGTGCCAATTGTCACAAACCCTCTCCAGGACTGCCATTGTTTTCTGTTGCATCTTGCTTTATTTCTGTGCCTTGAGGCTTACCATGATACAGCAGAGCTATCCCATCATGCAACAGTTTGTTGCTATTCACTTGTGCTCCTGTTTTATCTGCAATATCTCTGCATGTGTAAAACTGTGGCTCTCATCCATAGTAGTGAAAGCGTTTCAAATTCCACTTACTCAGGCTCAGAGTGAGTGTGTTATTCATCCAAAAAACACATTGCAGTTTAATATGAAGTTGTTTGGGTGGTCTCTTTCTTGAATAATTTTTTTCTCTAATTTTGTAAAGTTGCCGACACTAGTCAGTCACTTAGGTTACAAGCTCCCAAAGTGCATGTGGCATTATTGTTAATATGCTGCCTCAGAGTGCTAAATTAGTACATATTTCTTTCACAGTGAATAAACTTATCTTTTACTCATATTATTCTTCACGTTCATACATTTGTTTTTATTTTCATAGCAGCTTGGAACGGAAGAGGTCTTTACATGGCACAGGATATAGTGAGGTGGTCGTAGACTAAGGTTTGGGTAATGCTTTGTTGTGTGGTGCAAAAGCACTGGTTGTCTAAAAATGAACTACTGTTTCCCAAACCTTGATTTAAGATCTTCCCACCTTTTTTTATTATTACAGTATTATGACTGGTCAGCAATTTTTCCAATGGGCTGGACCAGTTCATATTTCCCATAACAACCAACTGGTTGTTACAGCATTCACAAGCCATTTCAATCAAAGTATGCCACTCCCTCATTGGCTCTTGTCTTGCTTGTGGGTGGGCTAACAGTTCAAAAGACATGGCGCCTCTGTCTCTCGCTTACCATGGAGCTGCCACAACATGACCCGTCTGTTTTAATTTCATTTAAATATCTGGTTGATCCTACCTTTCACAGCTTTTAAAAGCTGTTTCTGATTCCTCCAGCAATGTTTTCAGTGCACCACTGCTTAGTTTTTTTATATCCGGTTGATCCTGCCATTCATCCGATCGTGGGTATGAGCATTAAGCTGCAACGGAGCTCTGCGTTCAAAGTGCGATCAGTCTAGACTAGAGACTGTAAGTGGAAAAAATAGATAAAACAGGAGCACAAGTGAATAACAACAAACTGTTGCATGATGGGATAGCTCTGCTGTATCATGGTAAGCCTCAAGGCACAGAAATAAACCAAGATGCAACAGAAAAAAAATGGCAGTCCTGGAGAGGGTTTGTGACAATCAGCGCATCATTTGTTTTAGTGTAGCTCTATTACTGTCTGTACTGTTACCTCACAGAAACGCAGGTAGTCTGAGAGCCACAGCCGTGGTTCTCTGATGAACCCAACCTGCCAGACTGCCACCTGCAGTCCAGGTCTGAAGCCACCAGCCCCTCACAGAAATGCAGGCAGTCTGAGAGCCACTGCCATGGTTCTCTGACGAACCCAACCTGCCAGACTGTCACCCGCAGTCCAGGTCTGAAGCCACCAGCCCCTCACAGAAATGCAGGTATGGACTTGCCCTCAGGGACTGATTACCTCCAGGAAGGGAGCCCTAGCTGCCAATTTTTTTATCCACCCATCCCCCCGGTCCTGATTGAATACACCTAAACCCCTCCCCAGCCTTCTAGCTCACTCCTACTGGCTATTGCCCGCTCCGCTTCATTAGTTATCTAGGTCTTAATTTTTCATTGGTACCCCATCTTCCCACAAGATCCACTCATTTCCTTTGCCCTCTCAAGGAACTGTTGCAAATCCTGTGTTTATTACTAGTAAAAGAAAATATCTCCATGTTAAGAATGCCATCTGCGCCCATCCTTCTCTATAGTTGCCTTATATTACTTTGTTATACTCTACCCAAAATTTCAGTTTGCAACTCGGACAAGGGCCAGTTTCCCTCCTCTATCATCTACCAAGATATAGCCTCCCACATTAGACCATGGCATCCTACATCAGGGACGTCTCCTCTATGGTCATGCCCCTCCTCCCACCAGGCCATAACCATAGAACACGTGCAGTTCCCAAGGATGGTGTCGGCTCATCAGTTCTCAATGTTTATCCTAGCAAATAGCAATCCTGCCCTTAACACAGCCACCGCTAAACCAATGTACGCTAGAAGGAGTAACAAAAGAATATTTAGCAGGCTAAGACACCACCTTAAAAAACTACTACTGCATCTCCTACTCTGTTCGGGAAATGTTGAATTAAACCCAGGTCCACCTATTTCTCTGGATGCCCCTGCGGACCTCCCTCAATATAAAGGGATTAGCTTTCTCCATATCAATGTCTGTAGTTTGCTAAAGAAGATTGACTCTATACAGACCTGGGCTCTACAAGCATCTCCTGATTTCTTCATGATAACTGAATCCTGGCTCACACCCTCGACCCCGGACGAATCTATCAACGTACCCGGATATATCATCCACCGCTGCAATAGACTGACTAGAGGGGGAGGAGTTGCAATGTATTTCAAAAGCAAATTCACAGTCACAGTCTTTGACTGTACCTCAAAGGCTAAGGAATTTGAATGCCTTGCTCTAAAATTATCACTTTCCAGCAAGAAATCACTCCTTATGGCAGCATGCTACCAACCACCGTCTGGTGGCTGGGCACTTCTGCCACACCTTCAAAACCTTCTTGACTCTGCTAATACTGAGTGTATTCTAATGGGGGATTTCAATCTAAATTGGAATGATGACAGCTCTAAGAAATTGAAGGATTTATGAGATGTTAATGGTCTGTTACAAATGGCGACTGCTATAACCAGACCTAACAGAAAAAACCCTGAGCGCAGCACCCTCCTGGACCTTATGCTAGTAAACAAACCTCACACTATCTCGCATACTGGAGTATTCTTCAATGATATAAGTGACCATTGTGCTACTGCCTGCATTAGACATCCTTCCCAAATAAAAACGGCCTCCAAATTCAAACAGAAAAGATGCCTGAAAAGGTTCTACCAGTACACGTTCCTGAAAGATGTAAGCAGCATTCGTTGGCTGGATTTCTATCTAGCCCCCACCTTTAACGAGGCATTTAATGTCTTTCACAGCCTTTTACTGGGGCTAATAGACAAACACGCCCCACTAAGACTGATCAAATCAAAAAATAAAACTCCTGGCTGGTTCTCTCCCATCTGAAGAAAGCACTTAGGGATAGGGACTACTGGTGGAAAAAGCGAGGAAATCCCACCTGGAGGCTGATTGGTTAGCATTCTGTACCACTAGGAATGCTTGACCAAGCTTAATTAGGTCAGAAAAGCTAGGTACTTCCAAAAGAACTAGAAGACAATAAAAACAACTCTACCAAATTTTGGAACATCCTCAAAGAAGTGAAGTCAGTCCACTGCAACACCTTCCAAACAAAATTGTGTCTGATGGTGCCACCTATACGGACAAAGCTGATATACTAGAGAAGCTTAATGATCACTTTGCCACTGCAGGGCTTGCCTTTGACACCTCACCTGTCAGCAAACTTAGCCCAGCAAGAGACTACACTGTTGGCTTCACAACCATAACCAACCGCATCCCACCTCCTTCAGCTTCCTCACAATTACGTTCAAGCAAGTGGAGGACCTCCTCTTTTCTCTGGATAAAAAAAAGAGTGCGGGTACAGATAATATTGAACCTTACTTCCTAAAACTTGGCCATACCTATCTGACCACCTCCATTACACACTTATTCAACACCTCTCTGATTCAAGGTGTGCTACCTGTCTTGTGGAAAACTGCCCACATCCTACCATTATTCAAGACTGGGGATCCGAGTGATCTGAACAATTACCGGCCTATTTCTATACTATCCATCCTCTCTAAATTACTTGAAAAAATTGTCAACATCCAACTTAGAGAACATTTGGATTCACAAAAGTTGCTAAATCCGGCTCAGTCCGGCTTCAGAGCCAAACACAGTACAGTATCAGCTCTTGCCAAAGTAACTACAGACTGGCAAATGGCCTTGGACTCTAAGAAGCATGTATTTGCCCTCTTCCTTGATCTAAGTAAGGCCTTCGATACTGTGGTTCATACCATCATGCTTACTGCACTGAGTAACATCGGACTTGATAGTTCTGTCATTAAATGGTTCACCAGCTACCTAACCAATAGGTTACAACAAGTCAAGCCATAGGAGATCTGTCCCCACAAAATCCTTGTTATGAGGAGTCCCACAAGGCTCCACCCTGGGACCTATCCTCTTTGTAATATACATCAATAATCTGGACTCGCAGCTGGGCACAGCAAATGTGCACTTATTCGCAGATGATACTGTACTCTATACCACAAATTCATCCTTGGATCTGGCCCATGAGTACTTATAGAAAGACTTTGTCACTCTCCAATAGAACCTTCTCACTCATAAGCTCCTCCTCAACGCCAAAAAGACTAAAGCAATGATTCTCTCACCAAAGTCTACTTCTGGATGTCCACATATCACACAGATCTGAGCACTCTTAGATGAACCCCTTGAAGTAGTTGATACCTTTAAATACCTAGGGTTCTGGCTGGATAACAAGCTCAACTTTCTGTGCCACTTAAATGAAACCTCGAAGAAACTAAGACAGCGATTAGGTTTATTCTATCGCATTAAACACCTACTCACATTAAAAGCCAGAATGAGACTAGTACAAACTACATTCCTACCTGTACTGGACTATGCTGATTTCCTTTACAGTCATTGCCCATCAACGATGCTAAACAAACTGGACACCCTTTACCACCGGGCTTTAAGATTTATCTTAAATCTACCTCGTAGTACACATCACTGTCATCTATACCAGGTTTCGGGATGAGCCTCACTCTCAACTAGAAGAAAAATGAATGCTCTCCTCTGTTTTTTTAGAGCATTATCTGATAACCTCCCTGCATACATCTCGAACATCTTCAAATGGGCTAAAGGTTCCTATGGCCTGAGACGCTTCTCCTTAATCTGCTTCCAGATTCCTAGAGTGAAAACTACCTTTGGCTCAGCAGCAATCAACTTCTTACTTCCATCACTTTGGAACACTATGCAAGACTCATTAAAATTATCTTCACTTCCAAGCATTTTCACATTCAAAGCTCTATTAATGGATTATCTGAAGGAACATGCAACTGTTTCAGACCCTGATGACCCCTAAGCCCTGGGTGCCACTCTCAAATCCTACCCCTAAGTATCTCATCCACCCCACATTCCTAACAACAGAAACCTAGGACCTACAAGCCTAGTTCCCTTAATCCAAGATGGCCCTGCCTATTCTCTACCTTTTACCTATTCTGTCCTCCCTTTTGGCTGCCTATTCTTTCACCCTAGTTTCTACCCTATTCCTTAATACCTCCTTATTTTTTATCATTTAGGTATGAGCTCTTACTTAGCGGAGACTATATGGGATTGTTGTCTCTTCTCATTTCAGTAAAGCTTATCATTAGGTACCTTTGCATGTTAATTATGTTGACCGGTATGTATAGGCCCATATTGACCGACACCTTCACAGTTTTTTTTTTTTTTGCACCGTTGTCCACCGTAATTGTAATCTTATGAAGTGTACTGTATTGTATTAATGCCCAGGACCACCTTGAAAATGAGCTTGCTCAATGGTGTTTATGCCTGGTTAAATAAAGTGATTGATTGATTGATAGATTGATAGAGAATGCATCACCGATGTTGTTTATTCGAATGTCCTGCTTGACGCATCATTTGTTTTAGCGTCTTTTTTATATGCTCTGCAATTGTGTGGATGTTTTCATCTCTTTCCATAGATTATAGATAACAGAAAGTGTAAAAAATTTACTGTTTTTCATGACACAAATATACAGTGGCCTGATATTCAGAAATGCTCCAAAGCCCTGCGCAAGTTCAGCGCAGCACAAATCTGGTGCACCATGGTGCAACTGGAGCCATATTCAGAGGCTGCACAGGCCGAACAGTGCCAGTGCAATGCGGCTGAATATGGCAGAGGTGCGCCATGGTGCAAACAGAGTTGTGCCATGGTGAAAACTGAGTTACGCCATGGCGCAAACAGATGTGTGCCATGGTGCAAACAGAGATGCTCCAGTGCAACCATGGCAGCGCAGAGCAGCACAGCAACAGAGGGGGAAGGGCACAGAGAACAGACCCAGGAACAGAGCCATGGAAGCACAGTGACAGCGGCCACAGGAGGCCTCCACCAGCAGGGCACACACAGGCACCCAGACACTGGACCCCAGAACACAACGGTGGCATGGATAGCAGGCGACAGGAGGTGCCAACAGAGGGCCACCAAGGGAGCCCCCCACCCCCCCAGGCAGGCTGCTGGCCATGCCCCACCACCACAAGACCATAGCAGACCACACCCAGGACCATGCAGCTAAGCACACACATGCCACACAGGCACCCCACACAGCAGGCACTGAATGGGCCAGGATGCAGGCAGCGTGGCAGACCACATGGGACAGGCAGCTCAATGCCAAGCAGAGGACAATAACACAGTGTGCGGACAGTACATGAACAATGATCATGGCCATGAGCCACCACCATGCACACACCTGCTACACACCCCTGACTGCTTCCCCATGGGCACCTCAATGCACAGCCACCGACCCAGGGGATGGACACCACCACAGTGGGACACATCACAGCACACAGCAGGGAACCACAAAAGCACTACACATGCCCCCTCCCATGTACACAACATGGACAGACACTGGGCCACTGCAGCATGGCTCCACACACCACCTGCGAAGCAGGTACAGACACAGACAGGTATGGTAGAAAATATGTATGTAACAGTAAACTATTTACAGATTTAACAGGGGCTGAGAGAGGGTAGGTACAGCGAGGAAGGGGGACAGGGAACAGGGACTGTACAGCGGGAAGGGGGATTGTAGCGGAAGGTGCAACAGGGGAAATGGGGCAAAGTACAGCAACATCAGTGGTGGCCTTGTCCAGCCACCCCACCAAGCCGTCGCTCCCTCCACTCTGCCACCAACATTCGCCATATGGCAATGACCACCTCCAGGATACTGGAGACCACCAGCAGGTTCTGCCTCATGAGACATCTCAGCATTCTTCTCGGTGCTCTCTGCGCCAGATACCAGACACCTATTGCAAGGGACAGGACAGGTGATCAGTGCAATGGCACAAGGAACCATGCCCACCCACAGTGTGCAATGGGCAGCGGGACCACACACCCATGGAGGGCCTGAAACGGACATGCCTGCCAGCAAAATGGCACACCACGTCATTGCATCAAGGTGTTCCCCACCACACAATGGCCACATGACTCCACAGTGACATTCATATGGCACACTGCACTGGCAGCACCGCAGCAACAATGGTGGCAGCCAGGTGCATGCCCATCCCACTAACAGCAGGCACACGTGTCCAATGGAAGCACCACAGTGGCATGCACCATGCACAGTGCGACACACACAGCTGCCACAGCACATGGCACAGGCAGGGATGCCCATACCCACTCCCCACCATCACCCCCATGTACAGTGGGAAGGACCATGACAGTGCTTAGCTGCCCCATGTGGTGCTGCCTGTCTGGGTCCAACCCCATCAGGGTGCACCACCCGGTTGCACTCCACTGCCACCCTGGCCCACCTGCAGTCCTCCGGCCCTGTGAATGGAAAGAAGACAGGTGCACATCAGTACCCGACCACACCAATTGCCCCCCACAGCCCATTGTGCACAGAGCGTGCCCCTGCCTGACATATCCCTCATGCCAGCACAGCTGCATCACAATGCAAGTGGCAGCTGGAAATGCCACTCAGTGATGTGCACGATGACAGTGTACCCCACCACAGGGCATGCCAGGCAGCAAAGCCAACACTACAGTACAGCACCAGGGCAGACATGTCACATGGGTAGACCTACCTGGCTGTGGCACTGCACCATGCCTGACATGTGCCTGCAACCTCCGAAGCTGGTCAGGGTCCCTCTATAACAGATCACCATAGCGGTGACTGCACTGCTCAGCTGTCCTCAGAACCCCTGTTCTCCTCTGCAGGCCAACAGAAATGGCCTACCACACACTGCCTCTGCTGCAGGGGCACCTGGCCAAACAGCTGTTGGCTGTAGGACTCAATGTAAGCGATGAGACTGATGACCTCCAGGTCGCTCCAGTTACAGGCACGGTATCCCCGACCCTGTGCCATGGCTCTTGCTCATTTCAGTGGTGAAATGGTGGGTACAGGTTCATGTGGCTGCCACAGGCACCGGATGCACGATGTGTGGGAGGATGCACAGTACCTGGCCATTGCACAGTACTGGACATGCACAGTAGGCATGGCCTGGTGTGGTCACGGGGTCACAGAGGCAACCCAGGTGTCAGAGGTCACCTGCCAGTGTGCAATGTGCACATGCGTGATAGGACATGTGCCAGCATGCACGACCATGCGTGTAGCTGGCCATGCACAGCATGCACAGTGGCGATGCATCACGCTGTCCATGGATGGTGTGTGATTGACAGCATGACAGCATTCCATGCAAGTGCACTGCAGGCCCACACACAATGCATGCACGGGCATTGTGCTCTGGCTTGCTCCGATGCAATCCCATTGCACACGGTGCAACTTTCTGATATTCAGACACCTCATGCAAATGAGCTCATCAGCCAATGCATGGTGCAGTGGGGTGCATTAGCATGTCATTACAGTTGCACACAACCTTGTTTGCATGCGTTGCACCTCATAAGTGCCACAGAACAGCACAGGCCATGTATAGGTAATGCAACCTTGATAGGTAAGTGATGGATGCTGCAGCAGCAGACTGGGAGCAGACAGCACTGCAAGGTGGGATGGACCAGGGAGATGCTGCCACTGACACACTGTGCTGTCCTTGTTCACAGGAGGCAACATGTCGGTACAGGAGGAGGGAGAGGAGCGGGGGCCTACATGGAAGTGCAGACCCAACTTCATGAAGGGAGAGACGGATGCCCTGTTCGAAGCCTACCTTGACAAGGAGGCCCCGATAAGAGGTGCCAAAGGCACACCACAGGACAGGGCAGTTGCATGGGAGGAGGTGGTGACCTATGTCAACCAGCATGGCAGCCACCAGCGGTCAGCGCAGAAGTGCCACAAGAAGGTCAGGACAGTCAGGTGGCACATAAAGGAGAAGGTGGCAACCATCAAAGCATCCCAGAATGCCACTGGAGGAGGGCCAGTGGATGCACCCACACTGATGCCAACGAAGGAGTTGGTGGCAGCCACCATCCACCGCACCTCAGTGGAGGGTGTGCCTGGAGGAGGCTTCCAGACATGTGGCAGCCCATCACTACATGGTATATGTGTCATCCATGCACAGCTGGTGGCCCAGAGGGTGCGTACATGGGTGTGCTGGTGTGCATCCAGCTGCCTGCATGTCATGGGCATGTGTGTGCACCCATGCACATGCCATGCTGCAGGACATATGCAGCAGCAGTGTATGGGGGGCACATGTCAGCCATGCATCACTGACATGCCATCCTTCTCTTGCAGCACCAGCAAGCCTCAGTGCAGAGGATGGAGCACTGGAAGCAACACCTGTGGATGCCGGCATGGCCCCGGAGGACAGGCCATCAACATCCATTGGCATCCAGTGGCCCGACAGGCCACAGATCAGCACCACGGTGCCTGTGGGTGTCCTTGGCCTAGGTTTGGATGAGGCCCTAGATGTGATTCTGCAGGATGCCAGCCTTGGTGTCCTGTGTGCAGACACACAGATCAGGGTGGGATCCAACTCCGGTGATGACTTCACATATCTCCTGGACAGCATGGGCAATGTTGTGGGCATGTCACCCCTGCTGGCAGCACAGCCAGTTACTGCACCCAACCCTATGCCAGTGGCAGCATAGCTGCCTGCTACCACTGTGGGTGCAGTGGTGTGCGGTGCCATGGATGTGGTCTGCATTGGTGGTGCTGATGCAGGCACAGGGTGGCATACAGCATCCAGATTAGTGACAGCAGCAGACTGTGGGTGCCACTGGGCAGCTGGAGACAGGGTCCGCTGCTGGTGTGCCTGCTGTGCCGATTCCCCCTGCAGACCCCACTTTGCAGCATCCACCAGAGAGGGGGGGCTGTGCAGCATGGCAGGTCACCCCCAGATGATCGGCGTCCCACCTGGGAGCCCCAGGATGCAGACCGTCTGGCTGAGCACACCCGGCTGCTGTGGGCGTCCATTCAGCAACAGGTGCTGCTCATCACTGGGGTGCATGCACTGCATGTGGAGGTGTACCAGTTAGCCGAGTAGCAGGGCAGGGGCACTGCGCAAATCCTGGAGGGGATGCAATGCATGCAGAAGGCCATGACTGCATCCTTGGATTGCATTGCCGGTGCAATTGTGGATGGCTTTGCATTGCTGACTGCCACAGGGCATGGCCATGCACATAAGACCCCCTGCAGTGTGCTGTCCACCCTATGGACCCGGCGTTGGGTGACCCTATCACAATTGATGCCAGGTTGAGATGTAGGCATCCCAGGCACACCCGGGGCTGGACTATTTCGGTGCCTGCACACCCCCGCTAGGACACAGTCGCGGTCCCACGCTTCCACCCCTGGGGGCTGTTGGACATCCCCCCCCAACTGATGCGCAGCTTGTGGCAGCCCATCGGACTGGGCATGGCTGGCCCGTAGCCATGGTGGCCATGGTACCATGCAGCTGCCCTGATCTTTGTGCTGTCCTGACTGCAGTCTGCGGCTGATACTCTGTGCACCCATGGATGGTGTGTGTGCACCATACCAATGGTGGCATGCCTGTGTGATGTACCACATGCTGCCTGTCTATGTGCATGCCTGGCCACTGACCCATGTGGCGTGGGCGTGATGAGGGCAGTCTAGCACCGGTTGCGCCTGTGCACCGGTGCCATGCATCTGATCCATGCCACATTCCAATGCCTGGGTGAGTTGGTGCATGTGTGTGTGTTGCTGTGTGTGTGTGTGTGTGTGCCACTGACTCCACTACCCCTGCATCACACCTCTGTGTGTGCATGCCCCTCGTCATGCATGCCCCTGCATGTGTGCTGCACTTATCTGTGTGGCCCATGCATGTGTACTGCACCACCTACCTGTGTTCATCAAAGTGTTCCTGTACAACTGTGTCACAGTGGCATCATGCCTGCTGCTGGAGTCGGGAGTCCCTCCTCCCAGGGGGTGGCTGTCCACCAACCTCTGGCCCATTGTCTCTGTCATCCCTACTACTGTTGCCTCATCTGCCTCGACAGCTATCCTACGGTCAATGGCCATGTTGTGCAGTATGCAGTAGGCCAGGAATAGGCCACAGGCTTTCGAGGGGCTGTACTGTAGGGCACTGCCTGACCTGTCTAGGCAATGGAATCATGCCTTCAGCATGCCAAAGACATGCTTGATGATGTTGTGCATGCTAGCGTCTGCCTTGTTGTACCATTCCTCTGCTGGGGATGCCGGTAGAGGGTGAGCAGCCAGGGCCTCAGCGGGTATGTGCTGTTGCCTGTGTGGAGAATGACATAGTTAGCCCTAAGCTATTCTGTGCTGTACCCCTTGCCTGTCCCTGGCACCCACTCCACCATGCACACTCTGCCCACCCCCAACCCCAGGTCTGCTATACCCATCACCCCTTGCCCATGCCATACTCACCCACTAGGTGGCCCGTGGGGATATCCCCATGTTCAAATCTGTGGCACAGCGCAGAGCTGTGCAAGATGAATGCATCATGTGCACTCCCAGGGTGTGTGGCGCAGACATTGATGATGTGCCACGTGGCATCGCACACCACCTGGCAGTTGATACTCGGGCTCCCCTTCCTGTTGATGTACGCCATTCTCTCAGGGCCAGGTGGCATGCGGATGCCTACGTAGGTGCAGTCAATGGTCCCAATCATGCCTGGCATGCGTGCCACCCTGTGAAAGTCCTGCATGTTTGCTGTATGCTCCACCTGTGTGCTGGGGAAATGGATGAATTCCAAAGCACGTGACAGCAGGGCATTGAGGAACTGTGTGAGGAGGTGGGACATGTCCAACTGGGTGATGCCCGTGGTGTCCCCTGTTGGTCATTGGAAGGTGCCCGTGGTGAGTAGGCGCATGACGGCCGTCACCATGGTCTCCATGGACATGGCATGGCTCCGTCTGGTGGGTGCCTGCATCTCCTCACCGTACAGCTCAAAAAGCTGCCTCAGAATGTCCCTGTTCAGGTGGTACTGGCCCACGATCTCTGTGTCACTATAGTTCTCAAAGGTGATGTGGGCATGGTATCACCTGTGTTGGGCATACCGCCGACGGGCCCTTTGTCAGCCACCTAGCTGTTCCTCCTGCCTCCTCACACCCCTCATTACCGCCTCCATCAGGAACAGCACACTCTCCATCCCTCCATCAGTCCAGTGTCCCCCTGGGTGGTTTGCTGCTGTCTGTGTGCCACACTGATTCCCTGTTGTTAAGTGTGTGTGTGTGTGTGTGTGTGTGTGTGTGTGTGTATCTCTCTCTCTGCCCCTCTGTCCCTCTCCCACACCACCTCTCTATTTCTCTCCTCTTTGTCTATTCTTGTGTCTGTCTGTCTGTCTCACTCTCTCTCCCTCTCGCTGTCACTCACTTTTGGCGCAACAGCTGCCTGTGTGTTTGCGCCCTGTTTTTATAGGAACAAGTCTAGTCAGCGCATCTTCAAGTTGCTCCACACTTGCGCCATGGCTTCATGGTTGAATATACCATTGCGCCACATATTCATAGGAATGCCCCCTGCACTTGCGCTGCATATATTACCATTGCACATTGGCGCAATGGATTTTGCACTGCACCATGGCTCCCGCTGAATATCGCTCCTCGGTGCATCTCTGTATTTGTGCTGGTGCAACTGCTCTGAATATCCGGGTCAGTATGTATAATCAAGTTGTTGATACAGCATTTTTGTTCTGGTAAAGCTGGTCACCCTATACATATTTTATTTCCTTTTATTTAGGTTTTGTGTGGTATATGTATGGTAAATAATACATTTTCTCTTTTTAATTGTGAAAGGAATGTCATTATGATAAAACCTACTTTTCATGCATTTTGTATATAAGAAGTTGTTGTGGTGTAGTGGTATAACTGTTTACCACTGAATTTTTTTTGTGGCTTAGATTGCTGGGACCATTGTTCAATCCCAGCTACCCATGAATTGACTTGTTTTCCTGTACAAACAACTGATAATTTTATTGAAATTTTCATCTGTACATAAAACTAAGTAAGTTTTTTTTGTTACACTGCATTCTTATCTGTAGTGTCAGTAAATGTTCTGTATAAAATAAAATGAGATTTACAACTATGTCACGTATCTGTATGCTCATGGTGTGCATTGTCTCCCAGTAATGATGGAATCTAGCAATTCGCTAGTTGTGATGTAATCTGTCACATTGATTCTCATTAACAAACAAAAGAAGAAATGAAAACATCTGCAGAAATAGGCTTTACGCTACATCAAGATTGCTTGATTTATCTGATAGCCCCTCAAACTGCAGTTGTCCTACCCTCCCATCCCCTGTTCCCATTTACACCATCACCCCTCTCTATGTTTATCCCATTTTGGAACCCTCCTCTGTTTTACTTGACAGTATTTCATCAGGCAGAGTATACAACATGTCTACCACCCTTTTTTTCCTATAAGTCTCTCATGATATCTCTTCTGGTCTGTAGCTGTCTGCTTCATCCTTATGTCAACTTTTGTGATTGGGCAACACATGGGCCATCATCCGTTCCTGTGGTACTCTTCATGTGTCGATGTAGGTTTTGAGCTCGTCAGCAAAGTTGTCCTGCCATAATATCTGCTAGTTCATTATGTATGCTAGAGTGAATGCTGTCATTCCATCACACTGTCATATTTAACCCCTATGTCAGGCCCTCCCCCCACTCCACTTCCCACTCTACCCATTCCATGATGTTTCTGACACCTTTTCTGTAGTGCATTCAGAGTAGTATTATTCACCTAATGCCTCTGTCTTGATCCTTGCCATATCCACCAGCCCCTCCTAGCGTTTTCCATCCTGTCTCTATATTATCTGAATAAGACCAGTCTCAGTTCACTGTAAGCATTGCCCTCTGTTGCCTGTCAGGTACCCTCACCTGTCTTCTTAGTATAGTCATCCTCCCCCCCACAACCCTACCCCCCAGCTGATTTTATTCAGTCTATTCAATGTCATTGTCTTGGCACTCACACTTTCCATGATTTCATGAGTATGTGTATTGTACTTCTTTGCCCTTACCTTCAGGCTTGATGTCCTTGTTCATGTCATGTAGTTTTAGCCATGCCCTTTTTAATAATAAACCCATTTCTGACTAGCATCTATTTGTTTCATTTCGCACCATATGATCACCTGTTTTTTGTTTTATTTTTAAAGCTGCCCACATTACATTCAAACTCTCTAGTACAGGTACCTCATGGTTCCCTATCCATATTGAGTTTGTAGCGGTCACTCCCAGTCATAGGATATTTTTTTCTCAGATGGCTTATAACCTCCCAATTTGATAATACAACTTCCAGAATCATTTCCACTCTAGTTTGCTCGTGTGTCTACTGCGACAGGAGGATGTCATGGAGTATTTCTATTATGACCATCTCCTTTGCACTTGTGGTGCTTGTGGTTCTATAATACCCACTAGAACAGTTGAAGTCCCACACCACCACTGTGTTCCACTTTCAGCAAACCCTTCTGATGTGCAAAACCTGGGTGTTACCCAAAAACTGGGTGTTGCCTATCACCTAAAACCCTACCTCTCTAAGGAAGCTCTCCTTGCTATAGTCACAGGTAATATGCTCCCATTATTTGACTATGGCTTCCTTATCTACTCCAGGACCTCCACCTCCCTTCTGACATGGCTCTCAGTAGCCTACAACAATGCCTGCCACTTTGCCTTGTCTGCCTCCCACTCTACACACCACTGTGACCTCTACCGGTTCCTTGGCTGGCTCTGTGAAATGAACAGCATCCTGAGAATAAAATCAGAATAAATAATTCACTTTATTGTATCGTGTGCCACAGTACAGAAAGCAGTGATGACTGTTTACAGTGCATCCACTTTAAGCATTCCATGGTTCATTCTGAGGCAGTAGGGGGTTACAGGCATCACTTATTTACATACTGTGCTGCGTGGTGGAATAATGTGATTTTTTGTTTTGGTTTCATTCAAGTGTGGGTGATCATGTGTGAGTTCTTTTGTTTTGGACTTCAGGTTACGTTTTTGTTGGGACATCCTGTGTGCATTCCCTCCAACTTGGAATGCAGTAAAAGCATTTCAACTTTGTCAGGGCTGTTGGTGTGTACTTTGCCCCCACCCTCAGTGCCCTACTTTTTGAGCATTTAAACTTCATCCATAGTGACTCTGTCTTCTCTTCCTCACACTTCTCTTGTACTCACCTTATTCCCTCACATTCATAGATCATCACTCCCCCCCAAATCCACTTAGTCCTATCCTTCTTAAATATATTATACCATGGTTCATCATATTGCAGTCCTGGTACTGGGCAGCCGACATTTATCTGATGGCTGCAATGTCCACTTTTCACTGTGCCAAGAGATCACGTAACTGTTGATTTGCTAGCTGGGCTTCTTGCAGTCAGCTAGACCATCATCCAAAGTATTTCACAGAGATGTGACAGTAGTTACAGTAGTAAAAAAGTGGAGCAATCCATTCCACCTTGTAACTGGTTATTTTAGTTATGGGGTGTGGGGTTGCCCCTCACATTGCAATAAGACCCTGTTGGGCTTTTGACATTTGTTCTCACAGGCTTGGGCTTATGTAGCTTGGATTACTGAATGTCAGGATTATGTGGTTATTCCCTTGTCTGTGGTGATGCAATTTGCCTCATACTTGTAGGAGGGGAGGTGACCTGCACTAGCCCATCAGGAATTCCACTAAATCTGGGCCTGCTCATGAGGCACCAGTGATGGTCTCCTCATGGCTTTCTTGTCTATACCCCTGAAGTAGCCCCTGTGAAGGGTGTTCCATTTGCCAACTACTCGTTCTGTGAAAAAATGTTTCCACAGTTCCCTCTTGAATCTGCCACTCTCCAATCTCAGTCTATGCCCTTTCGTGTTCCTCCCCCTTATCACATGGGCAATCCTTCCTGTCTTTGTCTTGTTTATTACCTTTCACATACTTAAAGGTCTCAGTCATAGCCACCCTATCACTCCTTTCCTCCAGTTAGTACTTATTCAACTCTCATAGCCTGTCCTCATATGGTTTGTTCTCCAATCCCTGGATCATCTTTGTGGCTCTTCGCTGCACCCCCTCCCAACAATTTGATGTCCTTCTTAAGAATGGGCATCAGTACTGCATGCAATACTTCTGATTGGGCATGACCAATTAACTTTTACAAGGGATGGACAATCTCCCTCCTTCTGGAGGAGGTCCCTCTTGCAATACACCTAGCATTTTGTTGGGTTTTGCTGCTGCCTTCCTGCATTGAACAGAGTTGTTCATGCTTCCCGTTATGATTGCTCCTATGTTCTTCTCCTCTGTGGAGCTTCTGAACTGTACCCCATTCAAGCGATACCTCCCCTGGTTCCTCGCTGCCCCGCTCTGTAACCCCACTTATATCTTGAAGTCCCTTTTTCAGGGGTGGGAGCCAGTAATGCATACAATACTCCAAGTGTGGCCATACCAGGGGCTTGTACAAGGGCAGGATGACTTCGCCTCTCCTAGAGGTAAATACACTTGTGATGCACCCCAGCATTCTGTGGGCATTTGCTATTGGCTTCCTGCACTGTGCTGAGTGGTTCTTTTCACCTGTCACTAATACACCTGGATCATTATCCTCCTTCGACTTTGTGGTACGATACATCAAAAACTCAGCTTCCTTCATAGAAATATTAAGTTTTTGACAGAAGAAGCCCGGCATGTCATAGCCAAACACATTCTATTCTCAATTATGGATTATGGAAGTATTACATTTGCAGATAGTAATCAGATGTTTAAGTCAAAATTTAGAGTTCTTTATAATAATATTTGTAGGTTTGCCCTCCTTGCCCCATCCAGAACCCATCACTACCAGCTCTATACAGACCTGGGGATACTCCCCCAGGATAAACATTTAAAATGTATTTTAGAAAATGTTGTTTTTCGTGTCAGAAGTACAGGAGTTCCTCTTGTCTTATCAAAGTCAATAGTTACTAATGAACATTGTCGGAGTACAAGACAAAATTGTTTGACTCATTACACTGTTTCTTTTTTAAATTTCAAATGAGTAGGAAAGTATTTGCTTGGTATGCACCTTCTATTTTAAATCAGTATGGAGAGTTGACTCGGAAAGCACAATCTGTATCACACTTTAAATATTCATTGTTAAATATTATGTACTGTGATAATGTTTGTAAATGTGATTAATTGTTTGTCTATGTGAACTGTAATGTGAATTGTAATGTAATGTTATGTGTCAGGTGTGGCTGAAAAAGGGCAGTGCCCAGTCCACTTCCTGGTTAAAAATAAAACAACAACAACAACAAACGATGACTCGGATAACTGCACTCCTCACAACTAGTAACTGTTTCTGTGGTTCATGGCTCTCAAGGGCATGACTTTGTACTTCTTGGCATTAAACCCAAGTTGCTACGTGTGAGACCATCCCTGCAGTTCTGCAATATCCTCTTGGAGTGTTGTACCACCTTCCTTTCTATCAACTCCCGCAGAGACTTATCTTACTCTTCATCCCTGATATGATGTTGGCAATAAAGATGTTAAACAACATTGAAGTTAGGCTGACTGGTCTATAGATCCCTGGTTCGTCCTTGACCTCACTGGTTTTGAGTTGTACCACATGCATCACCTTTTACTCCCTGAGTATGCATCTCATTTCCAGAGAGCTGTTGAACAGGTCTGCCAATGGCCCCACCAGGACTACTTGCAACTCTTTCAGAACTGTAGGATGAATTCTGTCTGGCCCAGGTGCCTTATTAACCGTCAGGGACTTGAGGCTGTACAACACCATTCCCTCTGTGATTACCCCATATGTAATCTTTTCACCCCCTACTCACACCCTACCCTTGCTCTTAGATATGGGGCCATCCATCTCCTTGTTGAATACTGATCCAAAGTGCTTGTTCAGTACTTCTGGCATCACTGCCCCCCTTTGCTGCCCACTCACTGTCATTCTTGATCTTAACAATCAGATCCTTAATATTTCTCTTCTCCCTTATATACCTGAAGAAAGCCTTTTAATCTTCTTTGAACCCCTGGACCAGCCTAATTTCCTTTTACATATTGCTTGCCCTTAATGTCCTACTCACTTCAATAGATTTCTTCACGTATTCCTCCCTGACCACCTTCCTGTTCGATATTTTGTAGGTTCTAAATTCAGCTTTCTTTTCCCTCACCCCCACCTCTACTTTCATATTCATCCAGCTTGACCTATTTGTCTTGTATTTCTTGTTCTGACTCATGACATGTGCTCTTGGCCTCAGTCAGGTACATCTTGATGATTGCCCATTTTTGTTTGGTGTCCATGTTCAGGCAGATGCTAGCTATGTGCTCTTCTAGTATACTACCCATCCTGCCAAAGTATGCCATTTTGAAATCCAGGACCTTGGTCATTATAGTGGCTATCTCCTTACTCCTATTGATTGAGAACCAGACTGGGAAGTGGCCAATTTCCTGCCAGGGCTCCCTCTTCTCCAACATCCCCGACTCACTCCCCATGCTCCCGCACCAGGTTCAGTGTGTTCCCCTCCCTAGTTGGTTCTGCTACCTTATGTGTCAGGAAGCTGTCCATAAGGTTTCCAGGTGGATCTACTCATTCGTACATGAGGTAGCCAGGATGGTCCAATCCTCTCATGGTAGATTAAAGTCCCCCACCACCACAGTGTTCTCTTTGCTGCTCAGCTTCTTTAGCTGCTTCCCCAGCTCCATGTCATTCTCCTCATTATGTGTTGGACTTTCTCTAGTTTTGTGTACTTTGGTACACTTTCCTGATGTCCCCAAACAGAGACACATCTCCCATTTAGACCCCTTTCTAATTATCCACTTCATACATTGGAAAATTTGGGACCCAACACCATTCCATGTGATACCCTGCATGTTACCTCAAGTACCCTTCTGTGCTTTCAACTGAACATCACTTTCTTAGTTATCCCCCCTCCAGTCAATATACAACCCAATTTGTAAACTTGGCACCCACTCCTTAAGTTAGTAACTTGCTAGCCAACTTACTGTGGGGTATAGAGTCAAACACCTCCCTGAAATCAAGACATGACACATCTACCGATCCCCATCTGCAATTGCACTTTCATTATACCATTGCAGAATTCAATCAAGTTAGTCTGACAAGAGCTACCATATGTTAACCCATGCTGGTTGGAATCAATTAGACCTTCCTCATATGGGTGTCACCCTACTCTCTCCTTTAAGATAAATTAAATTAGCTTGCCCAACACATAGGTGAGTCTGACAGGGTTGTAGATGTCAGGGTCAGCACAGTCTCTTCATCCAATTATGTTGGTTACTCTTCCTTGACACACCACCCATCCCCACCCTCCCAGGTTTCTTATATCTATTGAACTCGGATCCTTTCCTACTGACACTGTCTGTCACTGACATTTGAAAGTCTAACCAAATTCCTAGGTTTGCATCATAAATCATCTATTTTAAGCAGTATGGTATGATCATGGGTTATGTTAATGGTCTATTAATCACCCTCTAGGGATGTAATGCAGTACAAGGCATAACCGAGTGCCACACTCCTCTAGAGGGTGATTAACTGACCATTAACAGAACCCATGAGAGTGCCTTATTGTTATTATAATAAAATGTTTTTAAACAGTGTTAAAATTGTTAAACTCTACATGTATGTTTAAAAAAGATTAACATAAGGCTGTTACTATGCTTACAGCCAATCAGAAAGCTTTATTTCTCAGTCCCTTTTTTATAATATTGATTATAGCCATATTACTGCTAAGGCCTAGTCTGTAATAAATCTTTTTTTTCAAATGGCAGCACCTTTCATCGTAGTTCGGGATACACCCTGATACAAGATGCATGATTATGCAGTTCTGAGTTTTATACGTACTCAATTACACGCTATTTCTGCTATCATGTTAGGACTCTTAGTAAGTTTATTGGGCTTTCCATGGGTCTTGACTGGTGTCTGACCTATTTCCCTGCCGATGAACTGCATGATTAACACAGGGAAAAGGTATCACTCAGTCAATCTGAAAGCAGTAAAAGTCATACCATATGAATTGTAAGCATGTAATCTGCAAATTTGTTTCATCATTTGGTTTCCGTTATTACAGGTCAAGCTCTGACTCATCTTCAAGCACTTAAGATAATGATGCAGATAACATCTGTTCCACACAGCAGCTGCAATCCACTTAGCGCAAAGATAAGAGAGGACATGACAGCATCAGGACATGTGGAGGCTGTTGAAGATGTAGAGGGAGATGATGGTCAGTCTCAACCTCTTTCCTGACATATGGAGCTAGCAGCAATGATATCGATCCCTTATCTCAAGAACAAGAGATTCATGTAAGTACAGTGGCGTCTGCCAGGATGAAATGCACTTTTAACACATTCTGCAGTATGCTGCAGCAAACCTACTGAATAAAGCAATGTAATTTCAATGGCAATTAGTCCTTTTTGTCATGCAGAAAACTGCGGCATTCACTTCATCCTGGCAGTGTCACATTTTCCTGAATGGCAAAGGGGACTAATTACCACTGAAATTACATTGCTTTATTCAGTAGGTCTTCTGCAGCATTCTGCAGAGTGCTGCAAAATGCTGCAGAATTGTGCTTCATCCTGGAGGATGCCACTACATGTAATTATGTGTTATTAAAAAAAGGGTCTGATAAATAGAGCTTTCTGATTGGTTGTAAACATTCTATCAGTCCTATGTTAATCTTTGATTAACATACATGTACAGCGTAATCATATGTTGAACAATTTGTAACACTATGTAAAAATCGTTGTTATTATAATAGCAATAATGCACTCCCAGAGGTTATGTTAATGGTCAGTTAATCACCCTCTAGGGGCATATAGCATTCATTTAAGCCTCATGCCACATTACAACCCTAAAGGATGATTAACAGACCATTAGCATAACCCCTGGCCATGTCTTATTGCTTAAATATCTGCATTTCTTTAATTAAAACATATATGCAGTAACAATCAAGTAGTAAATTGCAGTGTTACGTTATGTACTAAATTGCATCTTGAATTCTAATTGGGCTTTACACTGCACTAGTTATTAGTCTCTTTTTTACAAATGACATGTATTTATAAATATGCAGATCATGTTTTATTGAGAATACATTACACACCTTTGTGATTCTCAATAGTCAGTTAAACAGGTCCTTTTCTATGCAAAGCTGATCAACAATATTCAGTCGATCACTGTTTCTTAGTACTTAAAATGGTTTAGGTATTTGCTTATAAGTAATCACCCACAAATCATTTTCTTGCAAATGTTACATATGTAAAAGTGTAGTGTTAAAGTACCTGTACTCCTTACAATCAGTCATTACTTCTACCCACACCAAGTTGGTAATTACACAATGGTTCCCTTTTCTCATTTGCATGAATTTGCACTTATTGGCATTGCATATTGACTTTTGTCTGTCACAGGACTGGAAACGTATTCCACATACTTGGTGTATTCTTTGTGTATGACTTTTCATTAAATTCTGTATATTTTTGTTCCCTTAGTGATGTTCAGCATCATCTGCTATCATCCAGAGATATGGTTCAACTTTGTGTCCTTACTAACACTCCCACCCCAATCCCCTTTACACTACACACACCAACAAGTGTTAGGGTATGTCATGGGGTGGACATGCCCACCTACCTCTTCATTTCATGTGTGAACAGGCTGATATCCCAATGCCTTTTGATCACTGAATGGAGCTGAAATAGGGGTTAGATGGTGGGTCACCATAATGCTGAATTTCTCAGCTTTTCATCATGTCATATAAACCAGAACTGCTATTTTTATGTAGGTTTTTGCAATGAAATTCCCTTCTTTATGTGAACCATAGCAATACTCATTTGTTAACATCTCCAAAATTGTTGTAACTATGAAAAAAAATTCCACTTCGGTCGGAATAATGAATTCAGAATTTCCACTGTATCTAGTTACAAAGCTGGATTAATATGCACTTAGTGAAAATTCTGTAAATTGAATTGTTTCTGAGATACAGGTGCTAAAAGGCTCAGTAGGTGTTACAGTTCAATGGATGCACAAAACTGTGGCATTTTCATGTTATTTTTTTCCCAATTTTCAGCATGACTGCACGGAGACTCCACTTCATAACCAATGATACTATCATTTTGTTACTCAGTCAAGATAGTTGATTTTGCACATTGATCACACCATTCTGTGCCACAGGTGTGGAAACAAATTTTGTGAAGGATGTGCAAAAAGACAGCTGCACTACTCGTGAGGAAAAGTGAAAAAAATGGTAATGTTGAAAATCTCGACCAATGGGAAAAAAGCACATATTGAAATATTGTACCATGCCTAACTTTGATGATGATATCTCATCCTTAAAATAATGTAATGACTGTAATTAATAAAAGAATATTTATGTTTTATACCCACAGACACTAATACTTCATATGGATGCAGACAGACTGAGGTAATACACAGTTCATCTGACTCTTCAGAGACCTGGTGGTGTTTGATTTGCCAGATGACTGTCAAGATAAACACTGGGACAATGTCAACACCCACATCCCAACCCTTGGTACATCAGTGGAAACTGTTGTGAAATGCCAATGTTCCTTGAACAAGTTTGCTATGGAAAAGTGCCTGCATGCTGCATATCACAGACATGCACAATGAAACTTCTTATGCCTCTCAGAACCAATGCTAGTGGTTGCCATTGCTTATTGAAACAATATATTTGGATTGCAGGGTTATGTTATCTACAGAATGACCATAACCATGACATGTGGTACACTGCTTATAGACAATTTATTTTGTGGCACATGGGAGATTGGGTTCCAGTAACAGGGGGTAATTCCATCTTGTTGTGTTTGGAGGATTAGGGATAAATTTTCTGACCGAAATGGTGTTTACATTGGGTTTCTTCCTCACAGATTAGCTTAGGTATCACTATGTATTTTAAGTGATGCTCAGATCCATTCAGAAAAACATAGTAGTAGTGCTGTGTAATATTTTAAGACTGGTTGTATACATTTTCATTATTTGTTTAAAGTAATGAAATTTAAAATGTCTTACAGTTACAGAAATATGGGTCACTTCAGTAGATATTACCTATCCTACTCAACATATGATTTTGTTCAGTTGGCTATTACTTATAAAATACACAAAATGCTTTACCCCGTGGTACTTATTAAAGGTATAAATGTGTTAGTCTATTGATTTACTTTAAAATGTTTGCAAAACTTATGAAATGGAATTTGCAGTATAGACCCTATTCAGTTTGAGATACAATGTACTTACTACAGGAGTTTCCTAATAGGAATGCTAGATTCATTAATTCAATAATGACATTTTTCAGAGTGTTGACTAACAATCCATTTGTTACTGTATCAGTCATTACAATTACATTAAACACTTTAAGAAGTGTAATGTTGATTTATTGCTTGATTTATAAATAAACATTATTGAATGACAACAGGGTACATTAACTGTCGTGAATTATCCACTTACTGGTGTTGTGATGCAGGAGGTACAGCATATTGCTATATGCCCCAAATGTGGTGATTAATTGAATTTTAATTGAACTCTGGGGATTGACTTATTGGTGTTATAAGAAAAGATTCAAAAGAAAGGGGTTATAAAAACACGTTACTCACCTGTAACAGTAGTTCTAGGAGTGGTATATGTTGTTCATCCACATTGTTTGGCATGTTCCTTTCCCTTTAAATCTTGCCAGACAGTCTAAAAGCTGGCTCCTCCAACCCACCCAGGTGGTATATGCCTTAGCCAAACAGTGTGGATAGAGCAACATATCCATGATCCTAGAAATGAACCTTTTGTAATGGTACCCTACAGGTTCTCAATAATATAGTTTTTCACCAACAGTGTATTAGTGATATGTTTGAACTGTGATTACCACCACCACCCCAAATGCTTAATTATTTCACATACTACTACTTATCTGTATCTCCTTCAACTGAAATATAGCATAGAGGATGGGTTACCACGCATAAGTTTGTTGTGCCACAGAGTGGATATAATTGCATGTGTCATGTAGATGCGGTAATAATCACACAGTTATATAGTTATAACCATTTTATTGTTTCAAAGTAATATAAGGCTACAGTCCAAAGAATATTAAATATGTCATATAGACAATATAGTGCAATGGATAAGTAAGAGCTGACTGAAGGATATCGCAAATTGCAGCATGTATGTTTTTGCTAATATATTTCATAATCAGAAGTATCATGAGCAATTCTAAACCTTAGAACATATTATACAATAAGAGTTAAATAATATGTAATCACTTAAATGTCAATATCTCCACCCTGTATTGACACTAGAAATGTGGCGTGTACACAATAGAAAAAGGCACTAGTTATATATACTGCATACACATCACCAAGAAATATCAGCACTCTGTACACATCACTAAGGTGAGCTGCAAAACTACGTTATGCTAAATAAAAAAAAAAAAAGTATGATTTTTTAATTAATGAATGTCTTATACGTGTGCAATAAATACCTTCTGTTTTTAAAAAATACATAACTCTGGTAAAGGCAACCAGAACAGTATGAACATAACATTGTAACCCTTTCTTACCAGTAGTACATTATATGTTTTGTATAGTAAAGCACCATGCACTGGGAAGTCTCAAATATGTACAAGTGTTACATTAAGCACCATATACCAGCACAAGTAAGCTGAAAACCCCACCAAATAAATAAAGTTCCATATGTTGTTGAAGTATTATGAAAATAATACCAAAACAAAGACTTTTGAAATAAAAAAAATGTATCTTCCACACACGTACCTGTCATATCCAATCCCAATGCCCCACACCTTCAACGTTAAAACTCAGTAAACTGTACTTTTGAAAGTATCACCACATGTGAAGAAAAACATAATAAACACAAACTTATGAAATGGAAAGCAAATAAAAGGTGTTTTGCACCCCAAAATAAACACAACTGAAACCAAGAGAATGCCAAAACAGGAAGGACTGATGAAGCAACTACCAATCACTACACAGAAAAATGAACCTCATCCAATTAGAAAGCAGCACACAAATCAAACAACCAATCAAAATACCACTGTAAACAACCAATGAAGCAAAGCAACAAAGCCACATATAAAACACCTCATCCAATCTAACAGCATAAAAACACTTAATTCATAATACCGAGCAATAAAAAAACTACTACAAAGCCCATTTACAAATGCAGGAGGAACATCGCAGAAGAACACCGAAAAGCAAATAAACACTACAGACCACAGGTAAAATGAATCAATAAAACACAAAACAAAGCCAAGAAACTTGGATAAAAGTATTACCCCTATTGCATAAAATGCATACGTGATGGCAAGGAGCCTGATACATGATATATCTGAACTCGTGGCAAGTGAGCTTGGGGAACAATCACTTATGGCTCCGCTATGCTCCACCACTCATGATATTCCCTGAACTCACTTGCTATGCATTCAGCTATATCATGTATCAAGCTCCTTGCCATCAGGTATCCCTTTATTATTATAATGGACAATTAAATTATGATGCAGTAACAAGGTAGTCTATCTGTGGGTGTGGTGGGATAATGGTGGGAAGTCCTATATATAGCAGATGCACTGTACAATAGCTGGACAGAGGTAGAACAAGCGAGTGAACATAAAGTTTCATATACCACATCCAGTCATGAATATAATTTGAAGGTGGAATTGATCATACTGATAATATCTGACATCAATGTATATTCTTATACAAATCTGCTACAACGTGTACATGTACAAAAAGTAGAATGTTATAAACATTGGTACTGGTGTTGCCTAATCAGAATAAAGTATACAAAGACTCAGCATGGAGTGTAATACAGCAGAAGGTCTGCAACTGAAATCTTAACAGTAAAAAAATGAATTTGCATCTGATTCACTGTTGTGAAAAAAGTACATTGTAGATGATGTTAGATCATGATGTAACAAAATGTGTTCATATATACACAATGATATGTGCAATATATCATACCATGTCGGTATTGAAATCATCTTGTGAATATGCCAGATTTTTATTTAAGAATCTGTTATCTGGCTTTCTACTGTAAATCGTATACTCTACTAATGATCTGCATAACAAGATAGTTATCATATATATCAGGCTCAGTGTCTGTAAAGTGTAATTGTCCAGCATCTTCCAATTGTACTGTCATAAAATGAAAAAAACAATTTTAAGTTCACATATGGTTTTTAAGTTTTGTTCCAAACTTAATATTTTCTCTGTACAAGATTTTTTTCCAGAACCAACTGTGACACTTCAGGGGGATTTTCATGAGCGGTGGTTGTTGCAATATATCGAGGGTGCACTGGCGGCAGCTCCTTACTTCTTAATAGGGGTTTTGTGTCAGCATTTTGTCTTTGTAGAATGTTCTTCATTATGTCCTTTATATATAAAGATATTTTTGGGCTTTTGAGTGTGACAGCAGTCCATTGCTTCGTTCTCTTGGAATACTGACGGGAATACCTGTGCAGCATAAAATATATATTTTATCACTATACACATATAAAAATTAACATGCTAAAAAAGAAACACTTATATCATGGTACTTCTACTGTTTAATGAAATATAGTATATGTCAATTTTATTTCCTCACAAGCATCAACTTTATGTTGATATGTTTTAAACAGTACCACCAGTCAGTGTAACATCAACAAAAAATATAATATTGTCACTTACCCGCAATTGTTATTATGCATGTTACTCTAGGTAAAGCATCTCTGTTGGTCGCATAACCATGCACAATTGGTCTGTCATACAAGCTCATTATTATTTTATAAAATAATATGTTTCAACCTAGATAATTGCTATATTGCAAAGTCCATCATACCAATCAAGTTTATGATCACCACGCAAAATACAGCTACACATACTTAAAAAAAATGAAGTTATCACAGTAAACTGCACATCTCAGCATAGGTAGATAGTTATCAATGAGTGCGGTATTGAGATTGCTGATGTAGACCCATTACTAATATTGCATACCTGATTTCTCCATTTCTGTTTAGCAGTGGCTGGCATCCAGTATAATTATTGTGGTCTATTGTGGCTAATTTGTTATGAGTTTCATATCCTTCATACCTATGAATGATAAAATCCATGATCCATTGTGATCAGGATGCAAATCACAGTGTAACATTCTTTAATGTAAGGCTGCAAAAATCCTAAAAGCCAGATTGCAGAATATCTGATGGCCTTTTTATTATAAAAACTTTTGAAATTGTTACTAACAAAAAATCATGAACTCATTAATGTAACTAAGTGCATTCATGAGGTTTTCTCTTTATGGTGCAGTGAGATATGAAATACTATCACATACACAGAAACGTTTGAATCAAAACCCCAAAGGCACACCAGCAGTAGGATTACAACATATTTGTAAGCAGATTTTTTTTAACAGCATAACAAATTTGTTTTCTTATCAGTCACCCAGTCAAAAACCTACACCTCCTCAATCCTCTCCCCTATTGACCCACTGTGATACCCTCTGTGAAAGGTTGGTGGTGACCACCCTTACCCAAACAGTCTGTATCTGCAGCTTACTGATTACTACAATTATTCTGCTTGGACTCCACTTTGTTTCTACTTTACTTGAATCTACACAGTTGGAATATGCAGGGGTTGGCAGGCCATGCATCGCGCACATCAGATGACTTGCTCAACCTACACTTACGGTTCATGAGTGTCCAATGCACCAAACCACAGCCACTGCTAGGTGTCAGGCTAGCATCAGGACATCTTTCCCCACTACTCAGGAAAGCAGAGTTGTACTCTGGGTGATCAATTCTATCCAAAACTGGCCTACTCCTAGAATTCCCCTTGTTCTGCGAACACGGGTCATCATCCTGGAATGAGGCATGAGATGATGCCTCATTCATCTAATGCCACCTGGTTAGCTACTGTGTGACTATTGACAACTGGTCTTCAATGCACACGTTTAAAAAAAACAGTTGTAGAAATCATATACCACTGTGGTAAAATATCAGGTGATCCACAATCAGTTCCATAATTATGTCTATATGGAACTCACAGACATGTACCCATACAAAAATCTTTTGGACACATACATCAGGATTAAATTATTGAAAGTCTCCAACTCACCAGTGGTTCTAAGGGAAATGTGTATTCTAACAGTTAATAGGATAAGAGAGCTATGCATCTGCAGTACTAGGTTTTAGATGTTATATCGAACATGGCATTACATGCATTAGTTCATTGTAAAAGTGGAAAGAAAAGTATATAAAATATGCACAAAATATTTAATAGGCTATCTGAGTAAAACAAACTTTTATTGTATGTCACATGAGGAATATTTAAGAATACTATCAATTCTATAATATGCAAACAGCCGATTAACATGTGCCTAGACATTCAAACTGTGTGATGTACCAGGATACATATTTATGCTGGTGATGTCACTCAGAATGGCAGTATGTATGTGGATGTATGTATAGCATTTTTATACTACTCATTACTTTAAATTAGAAGACAGTGCTGTACAGTAAAAGTTACAAATGCCTTACACCAAAAAAAGGAACACTGAACATATCTGTAGTGAATATTGGTTAACACCACAAGTATGTCTGTTCTATCTGCTGAGACAGAGAGAAAGAGAGAGAGAGAGAGAGCAGCCAGAGATTTCTTAAATCAAGGAGTTTATTTTCTAGACTACACTGAACTGAATTATTACTTTTTGGACCTGTGTAAGTAACTAGTATTGATTCTGTTTTTGGGGATGACTTGTCTTAGGTTTAACTTTAATTTGCCAGGGAGGAACTGTAGCTGGGAGATATTTACAGTCATTTGTGACTAGATCTGGTACTTAACCTCTGTGAAATAGGTGTCTGAAAGGAAGGAAAGCACTCCCTAGGGTGGAGGGTCAGAGTTGTAGTTGATTGTTTCTGGATGGCATAGGTTTACTCCCTCCCACCCACCTCAAGCGCATAACTTCCTTTATAGCAGGGGGTTTGACATCACTTCCCCAAAACTGCTAACAACATACAGCTGTTCACATCCTTGTAGGCACAGCACACTGAATAGGGGGTAGAGACACTTGCAAGCTTGCACACACTAAAACAAGAACAAAAAAACAACAAAAGAAAAGCATCTGTAACAGGAAGGGACACAGACATGTGGGGAGTGGTGCAAAGTACTGGCTGTGGAGCAGTAGTCTTCCAGAAGACATTCTGGAAACTGCATTCCTGCCCTATTTTCAGGCAGCTTTCTGGTCTGAGGGAGGAGGTTGCTCATCTCCATGCTGACCTGGCAGTGCTTCAGAAAACCTGCTCCTCCACCCAGGGACTGCCCAGGCCACCACCACTACCTCAGAGATTGCCAAGAAAGAGGAGTGATTGGACCACAGTGGGCTCAGGGAGGGTGAGGGTGGAGGAACAGAGGCACATCCCTCCAGTTGTACCTCTCCATAATTCATTCACCACTCTGGCAGAGCATGGTTCCTCTATGGAGTCACCCGCAGTGGAGACCAAGGAGGATGCTGGGAACCTTCACAATGAAGACCCACAGGAGGGTGACACAGGACCCCACAGGGGAAGGAAACAACTCCTGGTAGAGGACTCAATTGTTAGAGGGTAGAACTGGGGGAGGGAAGGGAAAGGGAGGTAAGGTGTCTGCCTGGTGCCATGGCTTGGAGGGACAGGAAACGAATCCTCAGGATAGTGGGAGCAGCTGCAAGGGGGGAGTGCACTGGATGTCATTATCTACCTAGGGACAAATGACCTGGCTGAGAATGGGATCAGAGCAGTGCAACAGGAGTTTGTGAAGTTGGGGAGAGGCCTTAGACAAGTAGCACACAAGGTAACTTTCTCGGACGTGCTAGCTGTCTATGGCATGGATGAGGCTATGGCACTCCACACCATGGGATTCAATGACTGGTTGAAAAACTAGTGCAGAGCTCAGGGATTTGGCTTCATTGGGGACTGGAGCTCCACCTGGAGGGATGCAGGCCTATATAAGTGCAATGGTCTGCATCTATCCTGGAGGGAAACTAGGATCCTAGGTGACAGGTTTAAATGCTTCATTGGCAAGCGTTTAAATTAGCCAAGAGGGGAGGCACTGAAAAGGAGAAGGGAAATCCTAGCCCCCCCAAAAGTCAGGGTAGTTAGTGAGGTAAACACCAAGATAGAGCAGTTGATAGATATAAAGGCAGGGGTAAATAGAGAAAAAGACAAAGGCAGTAAGGACAGGGATGGGACAAAAGAAATAAAGCCTGAAAAAAATGGATGGTAATGAGTACCAATGCCCGTAATCTAGGTGAAAAGCTCCCTGAAATGGTGGCCTTGATGGAAGAGGGATGCCTGGCTATTTTTGCAGTCACAGAAACATGGTACACACAGAACCATGACTGGGATGTCAACATACCAGGGTACACAATCTACAGGAGGGACAGGGAGGGAAGAAGAAGAGGAGGAGGAGTAGCTCTCTATGTAAGGGAAGGGATCAAAGCAGCAGAACTAAAGGGTAAACAGGGAGGAGAGGAGGCACTATGGGTCACCCTGGAGACTGGAAATGGCTCCACAATCCGCACAGGGGTTATATATAGACTCCCATCTCAGGGAGAGAAAATGGACAAGGAAATGATAGAAGGTATCCTTGGGATGGCAGAGAAAGGTGAGATATTGCTGATGGGGGACCTGAATATACCAGATGTTAACTGGAGCACCTTTGCTGCAGCCACATCCAAGATCAGGGCCATTCTCGATGCTCTACAGAGGGCATGCCTCAGACAGCTAGTTTTGGAACCCACTCAGGAGGGAGCAATCTTAGACCTGGTACTCTCAAATGGGAAGGAGAGAGGATCTCTGATCTTGAAGTGGTAGCCATCTGGGAACAAGCGCCACCAAACAGTGTGGTTCACAATAAATGTAGCTGTAGAGTCAAGCCACACAAAAGTGAGGGTACTGGACTTCAGGAAGGCTGATTTTGTCAAAATGAGAGAGTGCCTCAGAAAAGCACTAGCAAACAGGCAAGAAGGTGAGGTGGAGCAACAATGAGGAAACATCAAAACTGCCATCACAGAGGCAACAAGCCTTTGTGTGAAGCAAATAAACAAATCAAAATGAAAGAAAAAAACACTATGGTTCTCAAAAGAAGTGGCAGGGAAGGTAAGGGAGAAAAGGATAGCATTCAACAAGTATAAGGAAACACAGAAGGAGCAGGACAGACAACTTTACCAGTTATAGCAGAAGGAAGTGGGGAAGGCAGTCAGAATAGCAAAGGCCCAAACTGATTAAAAGATAGCCAACTTGGTTAGGAAGGGGGATAAAACCTTTTATAGGTACATTAGGGAGAAAAGAAAGACAAAAGCAGGGATACTGAGGCTGAATAAAGGGGAAGGTGGTTGGGCAGAGAGTGACAGTGAAAAAGCAGGAATATTGAACGCATATTTCTGCTCAGTATTCACAATGGAAAAGCAGGGGGAGAGACCTAATCCAGTCAATAGAAGCACTCTGGATAGGGAGAGATGATATTAGATCTTTCACAAAAGAAAGGGTTCTGAAAGAACTCTTAAAAAACAGAAGGTGGATAAAGCAATGGGGCCTGATGGGATTCACCCCAGAATTATAAAATAACTAAGGGAAGAACTAGTAACACCACTGACTACCCTTTTTAATAAATCATGGAAGGATGGTGTGGTACCTGAGGACTGGAGATTTGATTCCCTGTCACAAAAGTTGGAGCAAGACAGAGGCAGGAAACTACAGACCTGTTAGTCTGACCTCAGTGGCAGAGAAAATGATGGAATCATTTCTGAAGGAAAGAATTGTTGAGTACCTAGAGGCCAGTGGGGCACAGGACCCAAGGCAGCATGGATTCACAGCAGGAAGGTCATGTCAAACAAATCTAATTGATTTCCTTGATTGGGTGATCAAAGTAGTAGACCATGGAGGGGCTGTGGACATGGTCTACCTAGACTTTAGCAAGGCATTTGACACAGTCCCGCACAAAAGATTAATAAACATATTAGCCAGCCTGGGAGTGAGTCCCAGGGTGGAAGCCTGGGTAAAACACTGGCTAGACAACAGGACACAGTGGGTAATAGTAAATGGAGTCCACAGTGAAGAAAGGAGGGTTAGTAATGGGGTACTGCAGAGTTCAGTACTGGGGCCAGTCTTTTTTAATGTCTTTATAAGTGACATTGCGGAGGGACTGGAGGGGAGGGTATGTTTCTTAGCAGATGACACAAAGATCTGCAACAGGGTTGATATGCAAGGTGGGTGGAAAGGATGAAAAGGGACTTGGCAAAGTTGGAGGAATGGTCAAATGTACGGCAGCTTAGATTCAATGCAAAGAAGTGCAAAGTAATGCACCTGGGAAACAAAAACCCAGGGCAAGAGTACACAATGGGGGGGTGAGATACTGACAACAACAAGAATGGAAAGGGACCTGGGGGTAGTCATATCAGATGACCTAAAGGTGGGCCAGCAATGAGAGATGGCAGTAAGGAGGGTTGGGGGATACTGGGATGCATAGGGAGAGGCATCACCAGTAGAAAACAAAAAGTTGTTGGCCCTCTGTACAGACAGTTGGTGAGACCACATCTGGAGTACTGTAGACAGTTCTGGAGACCCCATCTCTGCAAAGACATAGACAGGGTAGAGGTTGTCCAGAGGAGGGCAACCAAAATGGTGCAGGGTGCTAGGGGTTGAGGATTTACGATGAGGAAGAGGTGCCAACTGACCAATCAGAGACCATCATTCTCCGAGCCCATTTTATAATTAAGAAATATACCACGACATGGTGTGGGTATATGGGAGGATTTACCACGCATAGTGTGGTTCAGTCATAAGGCCACAGGCAGAGCAACTTAACCACACCAGAAGTGATATATCCACCCATGCACCTACATCCTGGTGTGGAATATTGCTATTATATGGTCTGCAATTATATATGTTTCAATTTTTCAATACGGATATACCAACAGTCAGCATGAACACAATTTCCACATTTCAATACACATAATTTTTTAACTAAACAGTTCATTTTGTAATACATACTGTGTAATCTATCATTTGGATAACATACCTTTCAGACAATTAACTCATCTACATAATTGTGAGTAATTATTTTGGAATAGTAATGGGAAGACACTCACCTTTCAGGTCATGGGATAGAAGAAGAGTCACAGCAACATTCTTCAACTTCGGTTACGTCATCATCAATGTCAATGTCTTCAACAGGCATGTCAGTCCTGAAATACAGTAATATTAACCATATTTTTATTGCAGCCAGCAGACTGCTTCTCAAACAATCTCTTTTTAAAGGTTAAAAGATCAGGTGATGCTCTTCATTATGAGATTCGGATTTTTAAAGTCAATTAAATATAATTTCAGCAGATGTTTTTCAGCTAAAAACTGTCAATAACCTAAATCTGGTGGTTCCTAGACCCAAACAATATATACCTGAATAGGGTCAGGTTGCTATGCTGCCCACCCAGTTTGATTGGAGCATCTGGTCTGTGACTTGCGGTGCCATTTTTAATTGATTTAAAACTTTTTTTGGGGGGGTGAGCAGTAGAACCAGGTTCTCCTTCGTGTTGTAGGTTCTGTTTAGAAATAAAACTTACCGTCGAGCCCAATTCCGAGTGGCAGTTCAGTCTTCCAGGGGAAAGCATGCAGCAAGTGTTCGGAAGGCAAACGCTGCAGTGGGGCATGTGCAGAGCAAGGGAAACTGTGTGTGTGTTTGTCGTTATAAACGCTCCTTTATAAAGGCAAATTACACCATGGTTTCCCTATGGGAAAAAGGCTAAGCCAGTTATTATAACATAATTAATGGACATTACTTTCATTGTTACAGGTGATCTGTCATTAGAAAAATGTTCATAGTAACCACTCTATCTAGTATAAAAATATCATATTATTGATGGCAATGCATACATATCCACCAAGTCAACATGTTGATATGCTGCATTACTTGACTCATGATATCCAGACATACTTATGACTATCTTAAGTTTCACAGCATGAGTACAAAATAGGTGTGGAGGAAAGATGAGCAGGCAATTTTTCAAATGGTGATACTAGTGAGCTCACAGGGCTTGTCTGATCTGATGACGAAGAAGCAGTTGGGACTGTAAATATACATGAAACAATTACTTGTGTATTTAAAAATTGACAATGAAAATTACTAACCAAATTGTTCCATTTCAAAGTAAAAATAGTTTACTGCAAATGCATTACAGTGGTGCAACTTAAAACAAAAAAGTGTCCATCAATGACTTTCTTACAGGATAATGAAGAGTTCTCTGAACAATCTCAAAACATCAACAACAAACTCATCTCTGCGTAAGCTATGAGCTCAGCCCAGCTAACAGAATTATGTATATGTTACATAGTTAAATAATACCAGATGGGAAAAGGTGTACTACCAGTGCATTTACCCTCCGAGAAGCTCTGGTTCACACATATGTTGTAAGCGAAGTTCTAGAGAGATGTATGTATCAGAACACCTAGGTGTGTGAACACATCGGTTTTAAACACTTACCACATGCAGTATTTATTAAAGTGCATAATGTGTGTGTGATGCTCTCCCTTCCTGGGGTGACTCCCCAGTCCTCAGTTGGTCCGCTCCCACCTGGTGGAGGTGCAGTGGGATGCATAGGCAATTTGGAGAGGTGACGAAAGTCTGGGATGGGGTGGAAAAGACTGCTGGATTCAGGCATACGCATGTACCTCCATGCACTTGCACACAAATCTGTGTGCCATGGGCCTGGTTTAAAGTCAAAAAATACACAGAAAAATTATATATACCAGGGGATTAAACTTGCACCTCTGTTTCTGTTTGGTGATTTGCATATACAGCCCATGATGCCTTGCATCATGGGGGTATGTGTGATCTTGCATTTCTGTTTCAACATGACACTATAATCTTTCTATGGGTGGAAGCACTACACAACTTCTACTTTGTCAATATGTCTCCCATCACTTGTCAAAACAGTTTTTTTCACATTAGTATGCTTTATGTAAACGGTTTCTGTCTGCAAGTTGGACATCGACGACACTGGTACGGCGGTGTCTCGGTCAGCCATACCCAGCCCTCCTTGTGGCCCTCATGGGCTGGGGCAGCTTGTTGTGGGGCCCTGCTGTGTTCCCACGGACCCACAGCAGCTAATGGCAGCTGGGGGTTGGGCGTATAATGGTACTGCATCCCACCAGTAAATGCAGCATGGGGTCCATGGGACTCCTCACCGTGGCATTCAGACTAAGCTATGCCAAAGCATTATGGTTGTGTAGCGCATTAGCATAGTGCATGGGACCCCATATTATTTCAGATTGCAATTCAGAGTGTAAAACTACAAATGTATCACTTATAAAAGACTCAAAATCATGAACAGACAGTATAAGCCACAGTAAGAGTGATGAATTAAGGTTATAAAAAAACAAACTGTAACATCACAATGCAATATTTTAAGAATGCCATTTCAAACAATTTATGAAAATACTTACTTCTGGAGTTTTCATACAGTGTAATTTGTTCACCAGACGTACTCTTTGATGACATAACAATAAGGCACATCAGAGTGAGGGTTACTTTAGCATCATTCCATGGGCAAGAAAATACTGGTTCATATTTGGCTGGCTGGCATGAAGTACATTGTGTAAGTTGTACCATCACCCGACAGGAGAACAAACCAGTCCTGGTACAAGACTTCAAAGCACTGCATGTCATATTTTTTTCTCACGTTAATCTACAAGCCGCAAAACTTAACCAAAAAAATGAAAATGTATGTCTCCTTTATTCATATAATGTATAATGGCAATATTCCATGACAGTATATGAGTGATGGCAAGATTTAGACACTACTTGTGTGACTTATGCACTTGGCTTCGCCTTGTGAGCAAACTACACCGGGTGTGAGACAACCGTACAATCACCCGCACCATGACGTACTATATTGGGTATTTAGCAATGCCATGTGTGGAGTATCATGAGGCACAACACAGTTAATTTACCGCACAAGACGTGGGAAAATCTCTCCATGGACACATTGTATAATTGAATATCACACTTGCGTGTGCCTGTGCCTCATGAGGAAAACACACCAGGTGGGTAAGTCCTACTATCACCCACACCCTCTCCCGGGATATTGCTTAGATAACTCACAACTTGCACTGCCTTATTAAGATGATACAATAGATCAATATTTAAAGTAAATGTAAAAATGAATTATTTTAATCTGCTATGAAATACTGGAAAATTAATAAAATGTGGAAATGTATCCACTACCACTACTGAACAATAAAACAGCACATACTCAGTACATGAGACTCACCGATAAAAGAGTATAAGAAACATTGCCAAGCCGGCCCAGTGACACTGAGGGTTGAGGCGCTGGACGCCACACCTTGCGCCGTGCCGGCTAACCGGGTTCGGGGATGAACTCGGGGAGCCGGGTGTGCAGGAAGGAGAGAGATTAAGCATCTGGAGGACAGCTCTCCTCTCCCTGGGGAGGGATCCTGGGGCTGCTCGGTGCCCTCACAACCCCCGATGGAGATCGGGAGTACTGCAGGGATCACCAGCCTGACAAAGGGGGCAGGAGTGCGGCAGAAGTCAGCAGGCAGCCTTGCACGGATGTCATGGCATGCTGCACTCTCAGGGGAACATAACAAAGAAAAATCACCATCTTGGGGATAGGTGATGGCACATCCGTCCACCCAGCCACACTCCAGCGCCGGTCATCCTTCATTCCGGGGCCAAGCCCAGCCTGGCCTGAATTGAAATAGATAGAGCTCCCTGGGCGGATAGAGTTTCCCTACCTCGGGGGGCTTAGAGCCGAGGGGATAGCCAGGCTGGTGCCAGGAAATTGGAGGCTTCTCAGGCACGGAGGTAGAGCAGGGTGATATGGAGTATGCCTAAGAGAGTTTCCTGGGTCGGTGCTAAAAACAGAATTAAAAAAAAAGAAACATTGCCAGCTGTTTGTCATTTTTGAAATTCTTCTCCTGTTTCAATGTTTTCCAAGCAGAAGCAGCATCACCCAACTTTATAGATGCAGAGCGTCGAATTCTGTCTTGCTGTAGTTTCCATTGCTTTGCAGTAGTAGGTGAATAAACACGTGGTCTGCCTCTTTTCCTCTTTTCAGACATTTTCTCATCTACAACTAGTGAAAAGTGTCTCAGACATGCCGCTATCTGCTTGGCTGTTAGGATTCCAACAGCCTTTTATTAATTCATGTTACACTGGTATACACAGCATGATCACTCTCCATCCCCTGAATAATCTTTGTCACTCTTCTCTGTACCCTTTTGACAGTATCAATGTCTTTCCAGAGATATGGTCTCCAGTACTGGACTCCACACTCTAGGAGTGGACTCACCATGGTCTGAGACATGGGCTTCAGGACTTACCTCTTTCTACCAGTGATTCCCCTGCTTACACATGTCAACATCCTGTATGTCCTCCCCACCATCCTGCTACATTGTCTGCCACCTTGAGGTTGTTTGACACCATTATTCCCATATCCTTCTCCTGTTCCATAACCCTGATCTCCTTCCCCCAAAATGAGTACCCTACTGTAGGGTTGCCAAACCACAGGAGCATGACTGCAAATTTTGTGACATCGAAATTTATTTGCCATGTCTCAGCCCACTTCTCTAGTGCTCTTCTGTCCTGTCTCATGTCCTCAATACCCTCCTCGGTGACCACCCTATAACATATTCTTGTATCATCCACAGATATGGCCACCCTCCTCTTCAGTCCTTCAGCTATGTCACTGATATGAATATTGAAAAGAAGCAGTTCAAGGACTTATCCATGAGGCACCCACACGTCACCCTCCACATCATGGAGTGTACCCAACTGACTACCACCATCTGAATTCTGTCCATCCAGCAGTTTTGCAATCATCTAACATTTTTTTCTCCAACCACTATATTGTCCAGTTTGTTGACCAGCCTCCTGTGAGTTACGGTGTCGAAGGCCTTACCGAAGTCCAGGTAGGCTACATCCAGCACCCCCCTCCTAGTCTAGTTCCTGCATCACCCAGTCAAAAACTCGACCAAATTACTCTGGCATGACCTACCCTTTGAGAACCCATGTTGTCTGTCACCCTTCAACTCATTTTTCACCAAGTGTTCCGTTACCATCTCTTTAATGAGTGTTATTATAAGGGTCTCACAAATTCTGCAATCTTATTGGCTGTCAGCTTTCTGAGAGCCTTCTGTTAACCTTCTCATTAATATACTTGTACAGCCTGATAACGGGAGCACTGATCTTAAAATTGAAGATCCTAGTTACTAACCATTATTCTATCTCTGGAACCTATGGACGTCATCAGAGAAAGGCTTAACTGAATGTGTGAGAACAAAATAAGAAAAAAAATAGTGGCACTAATTGTGTTTCAGTGCTCATGTAGGCAAAACAAAGAGGTGCTTTATGGTAATCCCATCCCCTTTAATGTCTGTGATGTAAGCAAATGTTTAACTTCAAAAGAGAAGCAGGTTCAGCCACAGCAGAATTGTATTTGAGGGAAAATCAGTAGGATCAAATTATAAGTGCAAGACTTCTCCAGACAAAGTTGACACCCATCATAATTACTAAAGTCTGTCTGGCAATATTTACTAACTGTTGATCAGAGATTAGAACTGGAGACAAGAATACTATCCTCTTACCAAGGACAAAATCCCAAGCAAAACAAAGACGAAGTCTAAAAACTGTGTTGGAGTGATCAGTAGCCGATTGAGCAGGTCACACCATCCATTTTTTCCCCTCCTACCTTGCAGTAATTTTACATTTTTGGCACTGCTGTGACCATCATCAGTTCTGGAAGGGCGGTGCTTTCTGAGCAGGTCGGCAGCGGCAGCAGTTGTTTGCTCCTCCTGTGGCTGTATAAGTTTAAGCGCAGAAAGTGTGTCTTTTCCACACACATCCGACCACTGACTGAGTGTGCCAACATGCTCCCTCCATCCCACTAACTGCTCCAGTGACTTCCGTCTTGAAAAGTCCCCCAGGCAGCTGACCCATACCTTACAACAACAACAAAGAAAACCTGCCCAAACGTGGAACTGATTTGTCTTGGGGGTCATCCCCAACGATAACACAAACTACAGATTCATTATGTTTCTTTAAAAAATTGTCCTGAATCCTGGCCGCCGCTAAAGGAGGTAATGCATGTGAACAGTAAAAACTAAATATGCACCACCGTGATGGCTTGCACCATAATGTTGCCAGATGATTTTTTTATTCCTGGTTTTCTATGGTAGTGGAATAGACAAAGCAGGGCAATGGGAGTGTGACCATGCAAAGAATCAAGGTGGGCAGATAGTAGTGCTTTACCCACATACAAATGAAGGATTGTAACCACAGGAATGGCATGCTCTGGTTCCGCTGAGCCACACTCGGGCATACACAAAAGTCATAGCACTGTCCCTCCAAAAAATGATTTCAAGAAAGAATGTAAAAAGTAAGTTGTAAAGGTTTTATATCATGCAGATAGTGATCCATGATTGTCCTACTGCTTGTTACTGCTCAGCTCAATGCTGTAAATCAAGTCCTGATCTGGAGCCTCATTACTGACCAGATTTGGTGGAGGAACTATTTTATGTAAATTTCATACAAAAATAAGCTAAAACTATTTAAAAAATTGTTCAACGAGCAGCAACTCCTAATCCAATTATAATAATAGCAATAATGATCTCCAAGGGGTTACCTTAATGTTCAGGTTAATCACCCTCAGGGGTAATTGACTAGAATATTAATGTACCCCCGTCATTCATTATTGCTTTAGTTCCATTACTTTCTCTAATACTGATGTGAGACGGACTGGGTGGTAATTTTCCATTAACTCCCTGCTCCCTCCTTGTGTATAGGTACTACTTTCACCTCTTTCCATTCATTTGAGACCGCACTAGACTCTAGTGATAGAATTGAACAGCATTACCAGCGGGGCAGCTAGTTCCTCCCTAGGTTCACAGATCACTCTCAGATGTAGTCCATCAGGCCTCATAGCCTTATCTACCTGTATTTTGTTAAGTACCTCCATTATCTTATTCTCACTGAAGGAGCTAGTGTCCAATTCCATTCCCCCTCCCATCCCATCCTCCTTAGGTTAAGCAGTTTTCCCTCCCCTTCCTCCGTAAATGTGGAGCAAAAGTACCCATTTAGCTATTCTGCTCTTTCCACTTCATCCTCCAGTGGTTTTCCCCCTTGACTTTTACTCTTGCAGCACCCTTTCCTGCCTTTCTCCTTTCTCCTACATACGTAGAGAACATTCTGTCCCCCATATTGACTTGTTGAGCTATTTTTCCTTCAGGTACATTCCTTCACCCTCCTTATAACCCTCCTTGCCTCTCTCCTCTTTTCCCTATATGCCTCTTTATCCCCTTCTGTCTGAATTATCTAATAATCCCTGCAGGCCATCCTCCTCCCCCCTACCAATATTGCAACTGCACTAGTGAACCAAAGTGGTCTCCTCCGTTTGCCCATTTTGATCATCCTAGTACACACTGTTGTAGCCTCCCTCGCCCAGTCTCTGATTATTCTCCAGAGCTCACCCACATATTTTACCTTCCCCACCCCCTCTAGTCCCACTCTTACCCTTATTCTCAGCATGTCAACATCAGTACCCCTGAAGTCCAGCACAGTTCTGTTACTGCTGTGTACCTCCTGCCCAGTTCTTACCCTGAACCAGATAGATTAGTGGTCGCTTTTTTCCACCCCAGTTTTTCCCATACTTCCACCTCTTCCACACTCTCCCCATTGGTAAATACTACGTCAATCAGGTTGTATCCCCTAGTTGACTCTTTGACTATTTGCCTCATTAGCATCCCATGCAGTTCTACCAAAATCTCCCTACTCCTTGGACAGGCTGCCTGTAGACCAATCTCAGCCTCAGTGATTTCCTGACTCCTCTGACCAGAGTTATACAAAGTTGTTCAGTTTCCTGTTCCCCATCCTGCCCATCTGTGACTTTAATATCCTGTCCAATGTACAGTGCCAACCCACCCCTCTTCCAGTCTCTTCTATCTATCCAGAACAGCCTGAAGCCAGGTATAGTTGTCTCCCACATGTGGTTTGCTGTCCACCATGTTTTTGTTTGCACAATTATGGACAGCCCCTCGTGTGCAATGATGGCCCCCAGTTCATCCATCTTAGTTGACATACTCCTGGCATTAAACACAACCCACTTCCAACAAGATTTCCCATCCTTTCCATTTCTTGTGGACATGCCAGAATCTAATCTATCAAACCCTATCTCATGGTACGGGACTAGAGCCCCCATTTTAGTGTCAGTGTTATGTGGTTTTGTCACCAGCACCCCTCCCCTTAGCTAGTCTAACTGTTAAGTTTCTCCAAAGAAGTATCCAAGTCCACATTTTAGTATGACTGCCCCTTCATTGTTAAGGTGAAGACTGCCAGTGGCATAGTGACTTCCGTCATCCCACATATCTCTCCAGTCCCTAACCATCCCATACCCCATCTGTCTGCACCACCTGGCACACCAGCAATTGAACTCTCTTATCCTCTGTTTTCTCTCTGTACTGAACCGTGGCTCAGGTAACACCTCCAAGAAGGCTACAGATTTGAAGCAGAGGCTACTAGAAAACCTGACCACAGCCTTAACCCTCACCTGCACTTCTTGTAGGCTATTTTCTTCCAGATCATTTGTTCAAAGATGGAACACTACATAGAGGATGATGCCTGAGTAACAGTGGTTAACCACAATGTAATCACCTCAAGCAGTTGACAGGACAACCAAGTAAACCTCAACAGAGCGCAGCTAGAGGTTTACTGTTGTTATGGCAACCAGAAGAGGTGATTACCTATGTTGTTGACAACCATTACTCAGGCATTGTATTTTATAGTGTGTGGAAAAACTAGCCATGGTGGGAAAAAAATAGTTTTTTCCAGTATGTGTTTGCTCTCCTGCTCAGCTTTGAATGCTGCCTGGTTTGAATTTTGAGCAACTGAAGTGCTGAAATTAGCCATTGTGATCTATACTGCAGCGGGTCTGTAACTGTCTGAATGGAATGTGTGTGTTTTGAACGCATGTCCAAGCAGCAGATCACCTTTCCTTTCCAAGAATTTTGACAGGTGCTGACATTCCATCCTGTAATCCCATCATTATGACATAGTTAAGCAAGGTTTACAGCAGCATACTTATTTCATAATGATGGGATTATCAGGTTATAAACTGATTGAAAACAGGGTCAATAGACACTGTCCATACATTATATGGGATTTATCATCCAGTTCCCGACCAAGCAAGCGGATGTAGTAGATAACATCCAGTGCTGTCATTCCCAGACAGCAATCCACCAAAACTGCACTGATTCACCCCCCGCACCACCACCACAACCTAATACCATTTATGATTGAGTCCCCAAACAGAATCACCTTGCTCTCTATACCCATGTGGTTTACATTACCCCTTACTCGGCATGTAGATGTCTGTACTACCCTCCTGCCTTTCTCACTTTTCTATACCAACTGTCTGCCCAGAACTTTTCCCTCATGCCTTGTAGTTTTCCCTTTTCCTTTGCTGATGGTATTTGAGACTACCCCTTTTTTCCTGCCCCTAGCTTTCCACTTTCCTGCCCCATGCTGTACCTGCCCCCCCGACAGCGAAGCATGTAATAAGCCCATTGAGTTTGAAGCTTCTACCAGTCCTACGAGTGCATATCCATTTGGAGTCACTTCCTGTCCTCCCATGTCCTTCTCCCTTGTTTGTTCCCCATTTGGAATGTTTTGCCATCCCTCTCTGGCTTCTAGATGCACATGTACTACCTGGGCCCCTTATGTACCAAGTCCTCCCCCTTTCTTATCCCATGACCCAGGCATCCTCCCCCTCTCCTCAGCCCCACTTTAGTCATCTACGCCTGCCCTCCTTCTGTGACTCCCCTCCATTTTGCCTTCCTTCTCCATCTGGCTCATATTTGATGCAGGCCCTTCCTCCTCTGTTGCTCTTTTAGCCATGCTGTCCACCAAAGTGTCTGCCAGCAGAGAGTACCTGTTTAATAAAATTATCCCCTTGGGTCACTGTTCCCTTCCATCTCCAACCAGGGAAAGGCCTCCTCCTGCACTGGTCCTATTGAATTCATCACTGAACCCAAAGGCAGCATCTCTGCTTCTCACCATGCACTGCTGCTTTAAATACCTTTAACCACCCTAATATTACCCTATTTAAAATATGCCTCTGAATCCTAACATGATACCTTGGACCACAGTGAAACAGCTCAATGCATACAAACCTAGCAAAATTCTGAATACATCATCCTACACAATACAGTACTACTCTGTTACAGTATTACTGGATCGATAAGCATAACTTTACATGTCATTGAAAGGCTTAAACACAGATCTGAACTACACAACAAAATTACTGATACAGGTACAACTGTTAAAAACAATTCTGAATAGACATGAGTAGCTGGTATCGAACCTGGGGACTCATAAACAGCAACAAAAAAAACTCTTAAGGTACATGCCTATGTCACTACACCAGAAAAGACAATTATGTGGTATGTGCATAAATGGCTACTATTATCTCAGTGCCCTCATGTTCAGAATTAAAAAAAAAGAAAGAATATTACAACTGAGCATATATACAATCAAAACTGTGTGAGAGGATCACGCTGGCCACTACTTTGCATTCTTTTTCATCCTAAAGATGCTGTCAATCGCCCTTGAACTTGAGGAGCCATACGTACAATACATTACAAATATTCATTTGACAGTATCTGACAGGAAAAATCAATGACAGACCTACTAGTCTTGGGTAATGCATGCTAAACAGCATTGTCAATAGTCACATTTATAACTATAGTTCAGTCCAAATTGGAAAAAAAATACAATAAGAAGGAACCTGCAAGTTAGGAATGGATTATCAGCCTTTAAATACTCTCATGCAGTGGTTTAAAAAATTATAACTACAGAGGGGAGTGGGCCTTCAACCCACACACTTTATTACATTGCAGTACAATTAGGAGGAGCAGGTACACCAACCACTACACAAGCAAAGCCATGCATACCAGAAAGATAGATAAATTCCTGAAATTATATGATTTCTTCACAAACGATCAGAGCTGCATCTACCAATCTGTGTCCCATCTCACCCTCATGCTGAAAATGTCTTCAGCCAAGGCTCCTGCACTAGGTCAATCGATCAAAACATACACAAAGCCTATAAACACCTTTAAATATGCCGATGAGATCGACTCATGCAAGACAAAAGTGGTGGTGGTGGGGGGGGTGAATGGAGGTGAACATATCAGACTCCATTTCCACTCTACTGTTGCTACACTATGAACAGTGTCGAAGAACAGGACAGACCCTTCATGTGTGCCTTATCTAGTCCTCAGAATAACCCCTCACACTAGGACTGCATCGCAATTGCCTTGCACAGGATACATTTTCATTTGCAGGAGTGAACATCCTAGAGCAGATGAGAGTCTGAGATGCACAGGCACACCGAAAAATCACAGCTATGATGTCAATAAATATACAGTCAGGGTTGGGAATGCTATAGCCAATGACAGATTATTGCACCATCACCAACATCTACACATCAGAATGAGGATGTATTGCACACATGAGCTCTTTCATAAAGGATACAGGATACGAATTGGAGGTATGCTACCAAAAAAATAAAAACATTCAAGGAAAAAAATATGAAGCCCTAGACAGAGAAAATTACTAATCGGTAACTAAAATGCACATAACAGAGTACAGTGATTATTAATTAACATGAGAATTAATTTGAAAGTCTACCCACATAATGATAATATAGAAAAAAAAAGAAGTGGAAAGTGTTTGGGCACAAGTGTCTATGTTACTGTTCTGAAATTGCTGAGTTGTAGCCAAAAACGTAGCACATTTGTAAAGTTATAAGACCAAGCAGCTCGTTATTTCTGTCGTTCAGTACTGTGACATGCTTTAGCAGCCTGCACTCAAAGCCACAAGAGAATATTGTGCTAACTCAGTCTCAGAGGGCTAAAGCAGCCCTTATCCCTACACTGTACCCAGGCACCAGAGCAAAACAAATTCAGCCTGCACTTGCTAGCTTTAAACTACCCCAGGAGGCTAAGTGCACCAGTTTCGAGCCTGCAAGCAGAAGCAGAATGAATTCAAGAGCACTCGGGACATGAAGCTCCATTCCTGACTGCCCCTTCTATCTCCCACTAAGCATTCACCATTTTAGGCTAAACCCTGCTGGAAATTGCCTCCCCGTCCTCATTGCTATTGAAATTCTTGAGGCATCGTCATGTTGTTCAGGAATCTGACCCCCAACCCCTCCACAGCAAATCCAGCAATTCCAGGCACTCTGGCATTGAAATGCAAATAATTAAGCCTCTCACAATACAAAGGTTAAACCCCCAGATTAACAGTTGTTATTCGACCCAATAAGCAGCCACACTTACTTTCAGCAAAGTTTGCTCCTCCCAGTGCTGTTCTTATATATTCTCTCCCTCTCTCTGCAGCTATCGGGACCGGGTCATGAGGGCACCCACTCTGAAGCCCAGCCCTCCCCAGGAGACACCACCACAAGGACCCCCACCCCCCCAGGCTCCCAGGTATGACGTCCGCTCCTCCTCAAGCCGTTGAGTGTGGTTTTCAGCACCAATTTCAAACGGCGCTGAACAGCAGTCTGCCTGAGTGACTCCTCGGCTCTCAGAGTTTCTGCCCCACTGGCACTGCACGCCGGCTCCCCACCACCACACTTGGTGAGCTCCTCCTCTGATAGGCAGTGTCACGTGGCTGAAAATAACCTATCAGCCCACTTTTCCATTTGCTGCTTATCAGCTGCCTACACCAGAGGGCGCACGACCAGATTAGCTGCTCTCCTCCCTTTTCACTAGCAGACATGCTGCCTCTCACACTCCTGCTCCTCTTCACAATGGCCTCGCTGTTATCCCAGCCCCCTGCTGAATTTCCAAGTAGGAAACCCACCACCCACCTGCCACCACGTCTCACAACAGAGACCCTCTATGTCACTACTCGCCCCCTTACTGCCCATGCCCAGGAACACATCCACAACTGGCACATTAGTGCCACTATCCTACCTCCTTCTTTCCGCCTGGGGCTCTCCGTTCTGCCCACACCAGCCAGATGCCCTCCACAGGCAGTTGTCCACACACCTTCCGCCCATCCACAAAACACCTGGCCAAGAATAAAACAGCTTATCTGCCTACTACTGCTCATGTCCGGGGATATAGAGGCAAATCCTGGCCCAAACTCTTCATTCACTAATAACCCTTTCTCTTTACCCAAAGGATTAAGGATCCTGCACCTTAACACCTGCAGCCTTCTATCCAAAATTTCTCTCCTACAGCCTATCGCCCTAACGCAGCGCCCTGATATCCTGGTCATCTGAGAAACCTGGCTAAAACCACAGCATACTGATGTGGAAGTGTCCATACCTGGATACACCATCATCAGACATGACCGCCCAGGCAAAAAGAGAGGTGGTGGAACCGCAATGTATATCGCCAACATGCAACAGTTCTCAATAGTGAACATCCCCTCACTCCCAGCCCACATTGACTCCCTACTAATTAAACTCTCTCTCCCATGCTCCACCCCTATTTTTGTGGCCGGCACCTACTGCCCACCCAACACACCCCCCATGGACATCCTTAACCATCTGGTCACCCTACAATCCCTAGCTGCAGGAGGTGAGCTCCACGCCACCGGTGATTTTAGCACAAATTGGCTAGCCAGTGACAAAGCTCACCTCAAGACTAAAATCAAGGCCCTGAACCTCTCTCAACTCATAGCTGACTCCACCAGGCTAAATCACAAGACCCAAAACCATTCATTGCTGGATTGGGCTCTCACCACCCACCCACACAGGGTTTTCTGTGCAGGCCTGCTCCCTGACTCCTTAAGTGACCACCACATGATTTTTCTGATCAGAAAGGTGCACAGGCCTGCAGCCCCCCCAAGACACTGCACACCAGATCATACAACTCCCTGGACATAGCATCCCTTTTATCGGACTTAGGACGCATAAATTGGTCTTTCATCCCCCTGGCCTCAACCACGGATGCTGTGTTTGATGGGTTCAAGACAAATTTCCTTTGGGTCTGGTATAAACATGCCCCCCTGCGAACCAAATGAGTTAGAGGGGCGCACCTCCCTTGGATCACAGTTGACATAATTAGGACCTGTCACTCTAGGAACCATGCATGGAAAGCCTATAAGAAACAGGGCTCCCTGGCCTCCTTCCTTACCTATCGAGCCCTCCGTAACTCATGTACACACATCATTTGCCAGGCAAAGAAGAATTATTTTTATCGGCATTTAGTGCAAACATAAATGACCCCACAGACTTCAGGAAATCGCTAAATCCCTACTTCCCCACCCAACCCCCACCCCTGACCCTATCAGTCCAAGGCACCTCATCACTGACCCTGCAGGTTGCTGAGGCTTTCAACACTCATTCGCCGGCTGTGCCGACGTGCTCCTATCGTCCCTCCCGTGTCTGACCCTAACTGCCCCTCCCCAGTCTTCCAGTGCTCACCCTCCAGTCCCACAGTTCTCCTTCCAACCTGTAACCCAAGCTGAAGTCTTCAGATCTCTAAGAGCCCTAAACCCTAACAAAGGCAAATGCCCCACGTCCCTGGATGCCAAGATGCTTTTCCTATCTGCCCCAGCCATTGCAGCCCCGCTTACTGCACTTTTCAACCTCTCATTCACCCTGGGTACATTACCCACAGCTTGGAATTTGGCCACCATCATACCCCTCCCTAAAGGGGGTGACCCATCCTCCCCAGCCAACTATCACCCCATCTCCCTACTCCCAGTTCTGGCCAAACAGCAGGAACACCTTATCCTCTCCCAACTCACCCCCCACCTGGACGCTGCCTCATTTTCACCCCTTTCCAATTTGGTTTTCGCAAATCCCACTCTACCATCACCTCCCTTCTATGAGTCACTGGCGACATTCTCTCTGGCATGGACAACGGACACATCACCTCTGCGATCTTTATTGACCTAGCCAAAGCCTTCAACACCGTCTTCCACTCCCTGCTGCTCAACAAACTCACTGACGCCGGGCTTCATATCAGCGAATGCCTGGTTCCATGACTACCTAATAGGCAGACTCCAATCGGTAAAAATTGCCTCACATACCTCAGACTCACTGCCCGTATCCACCGGCATCACCCAAGGGTCAGTCCTGGGCCCATTGCTTTTCTCTATATTTCTAAACGACCTCCCATCAGCTTGCCACCACTCCTCCATCCAGATGTATGCAGATGATACTGTACTGTATGCTTCTGGCCCAACTACAAGCAACGTGCCCACCCTCCTTCTGGAGGATTTCAATGCCATCCAGGAATGGTTTAGGTCCAACCAGTTATTTCTAAACCCCAAGAAAACTGTGCCGTTAACTTTTGGTTCCCATCAAAGACTTTCCCATCAAGCCTCCTGCTCCCCTTTCAAAACCTTGGATGGGACTACTCTGGATAATTGCACTAGCTTTAGATATCTAGGTGTCTGGCTTGACCAGCACCTTGATTTTGCCATTCATATCGACTCCCTGCATAAGAGGCTTCTCCCCAAACTTGGTGCATTATACCAAACAAAAGCTGCCTCCCCTCTCCTACAAAGCATGCCATAGTCCAAAAAATGATACTACCTGTACTCGATCATGGTGACATAGTGTACTCCATCGCTCCTTCATCTGCTTTGGCCAGCCTCGACACCCTGTTCCACTCATTCGGTCATTTCATCATCAACTGCCCTCAATCCACCCACCACTGCTCACTTTACAGTTCCCTAGCCCTGCCATCCCTCCAAGATCACAGACTAATATATTGCGCCAGGTTCGCTGCAAAATTCTGGTCCCTCTCCCTCCCACCTTACCTGGCATCCACCCTAGCCCAACAACCTCCCCCGGCTTACGCCATAAGATGCACAGACCCAAGGCTTCTCCATGTCCCTTACATGCGCACAACCAAAGGTCAGGCCGCTTATTCCTACCAGATTCCCTAGATCTGGAATGCCCTACCACCTACCATAAGAAATGCATCTTATCCTAGTCATCGCAACCAGCTACTCAGCATGCATTTCTCCTCCAGTTGCACATGTTTCTAGCTGCACCTGCTTCTAACTTTTCCTAACACCAATGTACAATACTGCTTATATAATAAGGAAGTTTTTCTAGGATGAATCATGTATGTCTCTATCTTTACCCTGCTGTATCAAACTGTCTGCTTGTAGCTATTCTGCTGTTGTCTGTAAGGCAGTTAGCCATACCTTCTCACTGTTTGAAATGTCTCAGTTTGACACTGTGATTTGTTTTGTATTGGGTCCTGGCCCCCAGGTCGCATCTGGAATTGAGCATTGTTGCTCAGTATGCCTTCCTGGTAAAACTCATCAATAAATAAATAAATAAAACTGTGAAAAGTAAATGAATGGACTGTCAATTTACTTTATTCAGTGTCCTTATTGTTATGTTTGCTTGCACTCATGCGTAAGAAACATTCCGTCACAGATTAGGAGAGAAGCGGGGTTTTGGGGGTGTGGCACTGTGGGGGCCAATGGTCCCAGTGCCTTTTGAGGCTTGGCCCACTTTCCTCAATGTAGTGGCATGCTGCTGCTGACACTAATTCAGCCAGTGTGCCACCACCTTGAAACGTATCTGACGCTGCATAATGGTGCAACCCGTTATTGCAGGGTGGTATCTTGCCATCCCCAACCCAGTTCATTTGCTGATGGGGGAGCCCACTTCCCATCACATACTGTAATCCCCTCCTCATTTGTTGTGTGCCAACGGGGTGCCCAATCCCCCTCAGCACCATGCGCCCCCCCAACAGTCTTTCTTTGCCAACGGGGGGGGCCCAATCCCCATTGGCTTCTGTCCCCCTTCCCAGTTCAATTTGCAGATGGGGAAGTCCACGCCCCATTGGCAAAATGACCCCCTCAATTTGTTGTGTGCAGAGTGGGGTGCCCAATTCCCCTTGGCTTCCCCCAGTATGTGCCGATGGGGGTGCCCAAACCCCTGTCGGTTACAGCCCCCCCAAAAAACACTCACGTGGCATGCTGGGAGCCCACCCAAGTGTGCCAAATGTCCCTGTAAAAAAACTGTCCCGTATTTTTTTTTTTAAACCTGTAAAACAGAAAACGGTCCCTAGTTGATTTCAGTGGCCCCTCCCCCAACCCGCGCCCACCCTTTGCTCACCTTGCCTCCCACACACCCCCCTCACCCCATGCTTACCTCTGGATCCCAGTGCGATGGTCTTCAGTGGACCATGAACTTGTCTGCACTCTTCAAAGTCGACCGCAAACTGAAGAAATGCCGGTAAGCTGTATAATGGCATAAATAGGGTTTTTTCAACTTTGGTGCATATTTCAGGCATTTTTGGGAATTATGGCACCAAATTTTCAACATGGAGTTATTGGGACTCCTCCTCATGAATTCCGTCACTGTCATGGCATTATTTGGTCCTGCAAGGTGATTTCGTGGTCACTGTGTGGAAACACCTTTCGGGACTGAGCAACAAAACAACAGTGCCAGTGTTCATAAGATGGGCTCTCTAAAAGCCTATGTTTCAAATTTGGTGAAAAAAATCCAAAAAATGACTATTTTACGAGTGTGCATTGTGCAGTTTCCACGCATGCTCGTACCGTCGCGAATTTGTAATATTTTAACTCCAGATTTTCAACACTGGCATTTTTCCATACCTCCTTACAAATAGTACAGCTGTAATTTTTCACATCCTGACTGAAATGAGTTTTCATACTTCCGGTGCAGAATTTTATTTATTTATCTAGAAGGCAGAATTTCACTGTTCGCTGATAACACAAAGCTCTGTAACAGAGTAGACACACCAGAGGGTGTAGACAGAATGAGAAGGGACCTGCAGAAACTTGAAGAATGGTCAAGGGTTTGGCAGTTGAAATTCAATGCAAAGAAGTGCAAGATAATGCATATGGGGCACAAAAACCCTGGCACAATATATGGGGAGCCCACCCCAGCATGGCAAAATGTGTTATGGCCAACAGGGGTGCCCAATGCCCCATCAGCTCCAGCCCCCCCCAAACAGCCTTCCAGCTGTCACACTGGAAGCCCACCCCAGCGGCAAACATTCTTCGTTGTCTTATTAAAAAAAAAAAAAACTCTAAATACAAAAACTGTCCCTCGGCGCTTCTCCCTGCTCCCCTCCCACAACCTGCACCCACCCACTGCGAACCCTGCCTCCCCACAACCCCTCACCCATACTTACATCCAGACCTCGGCGAGACGATCTTCGGTGGACCGGGAACATGTCTGCACTCTTCAAAGCCAACCGCGAACTGAGGAAATGCTGGTAAGCTGTATAATGGGATAGATAGGGTTTTTTCAACTTTGCTGCATATCTCAGGCATTTTTGGGAATTTTGGCACCAAATTTTCAACATGGGGTTTTTGGGACCCCTCCTCATGAATTCTGTCACTGTCATGGTGTTAATCGGTCCCGAAGGGTGATTTCACAGTCACTGTGTGAAATCACCTTTTGGGACCGATTAATGAAACAACAGTGCCAGTGTTCATAAGGTGGGCTCTCAAAAAGCCTATGTTGCAAATGTGGTGAAAAAATTCCTAAAAATGTCTGTTTTACGAGTGTGCATTGCGCAGTTCCTATGCACACTCATCAGTTTACAAATTTTTAATATTTGCACTCCAGATTTTCAATATTGTCATTTTACCACACCTCCTTATGAGCAGTACAGCTGTCATTTTTCACATCACACCCAAAATGTGTTTCTGCGCATGTAGCGCACAATGGCGCAGTCGGTGTGCAAAATCAATGTATAAGACACATTAAGAAAAATTACTGTGACACCGTTCATGAGCAGAGGTCTTAAAATGGCTATGTTGAAAATTTGGTGAAAAAATTCCTAAAAATGACTGTTTTACGAGCATGCATTGCGCAGTTCCTACACATGCTCGTAAGTTCGCTAATTTTTAATATTTTCAGTCCAGATTTTCAGCATTGCCATTTTACTACACCTCATTATGAGCAGTACAGCTGTCATTTTTCACGTCACCCAAAATGTGTTTGCATGCATGTTGCTCACAATGGCGCAGTCGGTGTGCGCAATCAATGTTTGGGACAGATTAAGAAAATCACAGTGACACTGTTCATGAGCAGAGGTCTTAAAATGGCTATGTTGAAAACTGGTGAAAAAATTCCCAAAAATGAATGTTTTATGAGCATTTGTTGCACTGATCCTACACACGCTTGTAAGTTTGCGAATTTTCAATATTTTCACTCCAGATTTTCAACATTGCCATTTTACCATACCTCCTTATAAGTAGTATAGCTGTCATTTTTCACATCTTGCCCAACATATGTTTCCACCCATGTAGCGCACAATGGCGCAGTCGGTGTGCGCAGTCAATGTTTGGGACAGATTAAGAAAATCACAGTGACACTGTTCATGAGTAGAGGTCTTAAAATGGCTATGTTAAAAATTTGGTGAAAAAATTCCCTTCAGACATTCTGCAATGTTACTAATGAAGACATTGAACAGGACTGGCCCCAGGACCGATCCCTGCAGCACCCCACTGGTGACCCCCTCTCCCTAGACTGCACACCATTTACCACCACTCTCTGCCTCCTGTCTGTTAGCCAGTTTCTAACCCAGTTTACCACCCTTTCCCCCATGCCCAGCCTACCCAGCTAGTTTATCAGCCTCCTATATGGGATGGTGTCAAAGGCTTTGCTGAAATCAAGGTAAGCGTTGTCCACTGCCCCACCCTGATTCACTTCCTTTGTCACGCAGTCAAAGAAATCAACCAGATTTGTCTGACATGATGTCCCCGCCAGAATCCATGTTGTCTATGGTCCTGGGCTCCGATGGCTTCTAGATGCCTGACTATCCTTTCTTTAAGCAATGTCTCCATGATTTTCCCCACTACTGAGGTGAGGCTGAATGGCCTATTGTTCCCTGCCTCCTCCCTGCTGCCAGACTTGTGTAGAGGGACCACATGTGCCCTCCTTCAATTCACTCATGTTGAATAACTCAGTGAACATGGCTGCCAGAGGTACTGCTATCTCCCTTCGCAGTTCTCTTAATATCCTTGGGCGTATGCCATCTGGCTCCATCTCTTTGTCCACCTTCAATTTAGTGAGCTCCTGCAGGATTCTTTTGCCTTTGAATGGACTATTGTCCACCTCTTCACCCTCTTGGCAACTGCTGTACTGCTGTGGCCCTTGCCCCTCCCACTCTTCTGTGAATACTGAGTGGAAAGACACAGTGGATGTCTTGGGAGGAAGGCATGGAACTATCACTTCCAAATTCCTAAACAGCACATACAAGCAAGCAACATTTGGCATTGACAAATGCTTGTTTATATCTTTATCATAGTCTGTGCAATTGTTATTGTCCATTCAAGCAAATTCATGCAAAGCACTGTCATTAAGCAATGGGGTCAGGTTTGTCATCCACAAAGCCTTGTCTACTTTAAATTGCCCACAAATCCTCTTAAATGATTTTAAAAATAAACCCAGAGCATCCCCTTCCCAGTACTGTAGAAACATTTTAGAATTAATGGTGGCTTCATGTGTTGGACCCCCCTTTGCCATTACTTACAGTTTGCTGTGCTGTTTGCTGGCGCATTTTCTCCATCTCGATCTCATGCCGTCGTTCTTTCTTCCTTTCTTCTCACATAAGGATCTCATGGTGGTGAATCTTCTCCCTTTCCTCTGCTTCCACCCTTGCTCTCTCCTCCAGCATCTGGATTTCATGCTGCTGATCCCTCTCTCTTTCCTCAGCCTCCAGCATTGCCCTCTGCAGTCTGGCATCCCTTAGTGCAAGCTCTGCCTTTAGCATCTCAAGCCAAGGTTGATTGGGCTGCACAGCTTCCCCAGCTTGTGCCACAAGGTGCCCCCCTTGCTCAGCCACTGGGACCTCAGTCTCGCTACCTGGGTCACTGTCCTCAGTGACCACCTGCTGATTGGGTATTGGGCCATGCTCTTTTGAGACCATCTGCCCCTTCTGCAGCCGGTCATGTGCCAACAGGGCTTCCATGAGTTCGCTCTTTGTCATGCCCTCGTGGACAATCCCCCTCTCTTTGCACAGCTCATGAAGGTGCTGAACATGAAATCTGACATAGCCTGAGATGCTCATATACTCTAGCTACACTGCACTAAGCTGCCTACTGTAGTAATAAAAAAACAGTAGTAAACAATGCAACCTTTTGAAATCCTGTTCCGTGACTGTTAAGGTATATTTCTACTGGCATTCCATCACCAGTGTGCTATCTCTCTCTCTCACAGAGTTCCTGCCTCACAGGAAAGCACACTACCTGCTGCTCTGAACTGGACTGGTACCAGTTTCCACACAGATCCCACCACGCTGCCAACCAAATGTGATGGAAAACTCCATCATCAAGGACTTCAAGATCATTGCCACCATGTGATTTTAAACAACAGTAACTAGGAAACCTGTTTTTTACCTCCACCTTGCTCAAGGTCAGGAAGGTCAACACAATAACTGTGGGCAGAGTACCTCTTCAGAGACAGACTGCAAACAGAGTCCAGCAGAAATAATAGAATTATCCTTTTAAATGAAACAAGCAGTCACTGATTCCATACAAATAGAATCTTTACTAAAAGACTATGAGCTTTTATAACAGGTTGTATTTACAAGAAACAAAAGGGTTGCACATTTACTAAGAAGAAGAAAATGAAATCAGGTTGAGCAGACAGATAGTGTACAGCAGAATTCTGAGCTATTCTCATCTAAAACCTATGTCTTTACCTGCTGCTATCTGAAGAAAATACATTTCCCTAAACTGTCTTTCTTGCCAGACTTCTAGCTACAGGGTTCTGGATTTTAGGTGTACCAGGTCCAAGAGGAAGTGCTTAGGTCCAGCACCACAATATATTTCTCACTCCATGTGGGGAGGGGTCTCACTCACTTTGAGTGACAGTTCCATGTTGTCCCAACCCTCTGAGAGTGTGCGTGTGTGTGTGTGTGTAGTGTGTGTGTGTGTGTGTGTTCACCCACCCTTCAGCACCTCCTTGCTAACTTTATGACATGCATCTGGATCCTTTGTCCAGCACGGGAACATCTCCAGGAAGAACTCCTCACTGGGTTTATTGCTTTATTGCCTCCACCCTAGCTTTCCTGTTAACTTTCCCATCAGAACATCAGACCCTCTACCCTGGCTGGCATAAGCTAACATATACTATTTGATCATGTGATCTGGTAACCATCTTGAAGCCTGAATAAGATGCATATTTAGAAAAGAATAAATGAATCAAAGTAATACATGGCTTTGGTCTCCTTTTCTGTCGAAAAATCCACTTGATAAAATTAAACAAAAATCAGAAATGTTGAAATTTTTTGTTCCCTCTTTAAGTCTCATGCCATTCTGGGATCAGAAATAGTGACTGCATCCTGTTCCCTCAGAGAAATGCTTGGACAATGGGTCCCTGAGCCAAGTGCTTACAATATGGTAGTCACTCCTGTCCAGCCAGTAGTTGAATAGCCACCAGAAATTGCAGAGGCCTTAACACAGAGCTCCCACATGGTAGCATGACACTCTACTCCTAGTATCACAGGGGTCTGCACAAATCATTTTCTTTGAAACATTTGACCCTTGGTTCAATGTAGCTCTGTTATGAAGGGAATCGATAAAAAAAGATGCATTGCATACTTCAGGAGCTAAGCAAAGCTTCATCTCTGAAAGTGTTTGTTTACCGAAATGTTCCCTTCTGGAATGTTGGTCCATTATCAGGTTTAATTTCATTTATGAGCAGCAACTCTGTGTCTTTGTGCTATTATAAAATTGCATTCTGTATCAGAGGACCAATGCTTTGCAATTACTTAAATATGCTCGATATATGGTTTTCTTCAGATCTTTGGGATGAATAAAATGATTTTGTTTGTGAGAATGGACTATTGACTCTCCTCTTATACACAGCAGGGTCATTGTTCATTTTTTGGGTCTTTCCAATACCATACTCCACATTTGAATGACAGTCATACCATGGATCTACACTGATCCTGAGAGGATCAGGACAATCAGCAGTACAACTGATAGCAGAATCACATTTTTCTGTCGGTCTACATTCATGGCATTTATGTGCAAATCCTGAACTGCAGTAGGCACAGTGAAGAACACAAGGAAGCAGAACAGTGTCTGATTCATTGTGTCTGACTGTTCTCTTCCTTGTATCATTCAACCTTCTGAGGAAAGCCTGCATTTAGTTTGGCAAGCAGTGATTTGTCCAGTACTAATGCCATTCTTTCACAAATACATTGTGAACCCCAGGCCCTGGCCATGACACACATGGTCTTTTTTTTCCCTGTGAAGAGACATACATCCCTTATTATTTATCTGTCTCTCAACCATTTCTGTAAAACTGTAAAACAAGCAAATGCAAAGGAATGTGTCTTGTTAACTTCCTGTATTAAACTTGTCATTAAACAGGCACTATGAAATCCAGCAGCAAGGTGGCCTATGGCTTCAGAAGTAATCATCAGCCACTTCTAAAAATTAGGCTTCAGTAGCCATATTGCATTATGGTTTGATGCTTACCCTGCACAGCTGCATGAAAAGGCCACCACTGCAGGAACTTTGACCTCTACAAATTCTGGTGCAATAAGATTTTTTACACCCTGCCATTAATACCAGTTTACAAAGCTATGCCATTGTAATGTAATTTGATACAACACCGTAATTGTTTTTTCTGAAACAAACACAGAATCATTTTCTCCATTAAATACTGTACATTCACACCCTCGTGTCAGTTTTATGAATCAGCAAGCTAAACCTGAAGGGAGTTTCTGAGTTCCCCATTAGCCATTCATACATTCGTCTTCATTTTGGTGGGTCCCAGAGTACAGCATTAATCTATGCGGGCTACAAATGTGCCATCTCTTGATAAGCTTTATGTGATGAAAGGTGCTTTCAGAAATAATACAGAAATTATGCTGCCATGTTCCAAAGTGCCACGGTTTCACAAGCAGCAAAATTGAATCGAATAGTCCTTTTTTTGAAAGCCAAAGGGTTGAGGATTTTCTGCAGAAAAGTAATTATTTGAACCTAGTTTCAGTCATCATACTGAAGTTTCTAGGTCACATAGTTAACCACTTCAATTCTTAAACACAGTCCCTTTGTCTCAACTGAGGATACAGGTGAGTATAGGAGGGGAAGATTTAGTTTTCTGAAGCTGCTTAAGCCCCCTTCAAACAAATTAGTCTGGTCATACTTAAAGAAAATGAAAAATATATAATGTATCCAGTCAATTGTTTCTTTATCCTAAAATGTTGTCACAGTTCCAAGTGGTAGAACAGTTTATTTTGGAAGAGTGCAAGAATAGGGATGGATCACTAGTTAAAGGATGGTTAGTGAGCTGTGACAAAATGAGGACTCCTCTCAAAGACCCCACCATGTGGTCAGAACATATACATGCTGGAAAAGCAGTGCTGCCATACTTTCCAGAAGTAAACTATCTTACTAGCAACCGTGCAGTTTGTACTTTGCTACTACTGGTAATGTTCCAACAGTTCAAGTAAACCAAAGTAATCACATTGTTAAGTTGTACCTAACGTAGCCCCCCCCCCCTTACCACTACTGCAGGGTACTACAGGGTTCTCCACCATAAGAGAGACCTGGCCAGGGTTCTTACTGGCCTTGGTGGGACCATGGGGCAGCTAGCATGTTCACGCAAAGTCACGCTGAGTAGAATCCAGTTTTAAAGGGGAACAGTTAGCACTAGGAGCCCCACACCCAACTGTGGGGCTGGTCCCAATTTGAACTTTGCAAAACCATTTTTTTTTTACTTACTGTTTACTGCAGTAGAGTAGATTGTATCTGATTGATTCTTTTGACTTGCAAACTGGCTTTTCTCTTATTACACACCCTAGAATCCCCCTGCAGCTAACATTAGACCAGTGCTGCAGCAGTGTGAGATTCTATAGCCTGCAGTGCATGCACCATGCCTGTTGGCAGTCTGTTCCATGATTCCACCAACTTCTCAGTGAAGTAGAACCTCCTCACATTCCTCTTGGACTTGATCCCCACCAACCTCCAGTCATACTCCGTAGTGACTACATCCCTATTTCTTACAAATAGGTCCTGGCTATTCATCTTGTTTTTATGCCTGAGAAACTTGTATGTTTGTTATGTCCCACTGCTCCTGACAGTCCTACAGCATGTACATATTTAGGGCATCTAGCCAGTCCTCATAGGATATGCTCTGCTGGACCTGGATCTTCCTGGTGACCCTTCTCTATGCCACTTCTAGTCTGTCAGTGCCTTTCCTTAAGTGAGGGCTCCAGAAGTGAGCACAGTACTCCAGATGAGGCCTCACCTGGAACCTCTAGAGTGGCAAAATCACTGCTTCTCCTACTGTCAAAGTCCCTCCCTATGCACCCCAGCATCCTCCATGCCTTGCTACATATTTTGTTACAGTGACTGTTTGCTTGAGGGAGACACTGATTATAGTCCCCAGATCCCTCTCTTCTGTTGATGTGGCCAGTCTAACCCCTTGCATCCAGTATTCATGGATGGAGTCCATCTCTCCCTAAGTGCAATACTTGCATTTCTTGGCATTGAGTCTCAACTGCCAGACTTTAGACCATCTCTCTCATTTTTCTAGGTCCTTCTGGAGCTGCTCCCCCTTCCTCATAGAAACATACAGTAGAAAAATAGAAACATAGACTTTGATGGCAGATAAGGACCACTTGGCCCACCCAGTCTGCCCATTTCCCTACCTATTGGATAAGCTGCAGATTCTAGTTAACCAACAGCCTACTTCCTGCAACCCCCCACTATAATTGCTTTATGTCTGTCCCATGCATGTTTGAATTCCCCCACTGTTTTAGACCCCACAACCTCTCCAGGAAGGTAGTTCCATGCGTCCACCACTCTCTCCATGAAAAATAATTTCCTCACATTACCCCTGAGCCGTCCCCCCTCTAACTTTAAATTGTGCCCCCTTGTTCTTACACATCTCTTTTTCTGAAAGATGCTACCTTCCTGGACTTTGTTGATTCCCTTGAGGTACTTAAAAGTTTCTATCATGTCCCCTGTCCCTCCTTTCATCAAGGGTATACATATTAAGCTCTCTCAGTCTCTCTTCATATGGTTTTTGATGTAGACCCTGCACCATTTTAGTTGCCCTCCTCTGGACTGCTTCCATCTTGTTTATGTCCTTGCGTAGATGAGGTCTCCAAAACTGCATGCAGTACTCCAGATGGCGTCTCACCAACTGTCTGTACAGAGGGATAACCACTTCCCTTTTTCTACTTGTGATGCCCCTCCCTATGCATCCCAGTATCCCCCTGGCTCTACTTACTGACTTCTCACATTGCTTACCCACCTTTAGGTCATCTGATATGACTACACCCAGATCCCTTTCCATTATTGTTGTTGTTAGTACCTCCCCTGCTATTGTGTACTCTTCTCCTGGATTTTTATTTCCCAGGTGCATTACTTTGCACTTCTTTGCATTGAATCTAAGTTGCCATATGTCTGACCAGTCCTCCAACCTTGCCAAGTCCCTTCTCATCCTTTCTACCCTCCTTGTGTATCAACTCTGTTACAGATCTTTGTGTCATCCGCAAAGAGGCATACCTTTCCTTCCTCATGCTCTACTCTGTCACATAGCTTTATGTTGTCAGCAAAGAGACAAAACTTTCCCTGTATACTGTCCCCATGACAGTTATGAACATAGAACAAGTCCCGGGACTGATCCCGGGGGCACGCTGCTTTTGACCTCCCAGTCCCATGATTTAGCCCCATTCACCACGTCACCTCTGTTGCATCCTCCTCCAATCCGGCTTGCAACCTACCTAACTAAAGTCCACTCTACTAATAAGTCCTTCAACTTCTTCAACAGTCTCCTGTGTGGGGCTGGCTCAAAAGTCTTGCTGAAGTCAAAGTAGAGCAAATCTACCACCTATCCTCTGACAGTCACCTAGGTTACCCAATAGAAAATTAGTATCAGATTGGTCTGGCATGACATCCCTGATACAAACCCATGCTGCTTGTTGTTCTGTAGTCCAGTGTCCTCTAAGCAAGCCACCAAGCTTTTCTTGGCTATGGTTTATATCAGTTGCCTACAATGGAAGTAATGCTCACAGGCCTGTGGTTGCCTGAATCCTCCTAGCCCCTCTCCCCCGTGGAGTGGTACTATGTCTGCAGATGTCCAATTCACTGGCACCACTCCATATTTTAGTGTGTTATTAAATAGACAAGGGTAGACAATAGTTAAGGGTACTGCCAATTCTGCAACCAGTGCCTTAAGTTCCCACGGGTGCAGGCAATCTGGGCCTGAGGCCTTCTCAACCCAGCGAGATTCTATACCCTTTTTTACCTTTTCAGCTGAGATTTGTACTTCACCCATTTTCTGACCCCTCTGTGTGGCAACCTACATACACTGTCTGACAGGGGTTGTCCTCTACCGTGAATACCAAGCAGGAGTACTTGTTTATTACAGTTGCTTTCAGCTTGTTATCTTCCACTGCCCCCCAGGTAACCTAGTTCAAGTTCATGTTTACTGCAGGAAATACTCCTCTGAGCAGGCTCTTTTGCGTAGATGTTCTGATACATAAAAGGGACAATATACACAACAAACAGTAAATTTTAGGACAAAAATGGGTACAAGGATGTATACAGTACAAAGCCTGAAATGGTTACATACAGTAGGTATAGTGTAAGGATACAGTGAGGTAATACTTATCAGGCAATGCAAGTCATGGCATTTCGCAATTACAATTCTGAAAGGAACTAATCCATGCTGAAAGCAAAACACAGGTAACAGTAAAAACAGTAAATACTTGATTCAAATTTTGGCAAATTCCAGAAATGGGCTGAAAAAGTAGACAGGACAGAGGTAAGGTGAAATACATAGATTCAGGTGAGTAAGGAGGCTGAACTGAGGGGGCAAGCTAAGTAAAGACTGTCGAGGAGGTCGCAAATGGTTATGTCAGCAATGGATATGTGTTAGAATGATTAAAGAGGACTAAAGAGCAACAAGGGTGGGAGCTGGGCAGGAAAAAGGGGTTCAGAGGAAATCCAAAACATGGATGGCCTAGTCGGTAGGGTGGGTGATGGGCTGGGAAAGGCAGGGGTCTGGGGGGGACCAAGGAGGGTAGGAGAAGAAAGTATAAGAAGACAAAGTGTACTAGCCTTGATGGCAGTGCTAAAAACCAGGTAGAGAGTACTAGTTCCTATAGCAGTGACAGACTATTGTAAAGTATTTATAGTTCAGGGATTTGAAGGTAGTTATTGGAACAACACTGGTGAGCCTGAGTACCAACTGGATGAGGTTCCACACCAAAGTGATGGCGTAGATAATGGCCCCCATGTCGAGGGAGGTACACATCCGAGGTACATCAAGAAGGATGTAGTTGGATTTTCTAAGGGAGTAGAAACAATGAGAAATGTTAACAAGTGAGGAGATGTAGGCAGGTAATTTGTTTAGCAGACTTTTGAGGGTCCGGTACCTAAGTGAAGTAACCGCCTGGTGGCAAGGGATAGCCAGCCAACTTTTTTATACAAGTCACGGTGGTGTGTCCAGAAAGGTGCTTTAGCAATAAAGTGTAGAGCCCAATGGAACAGTATATTAAGCTTGTGGATGCAGTGGTACAATTATAAATAATGTCACCGTAGTCTAAGAGAGGAAGGAATATGACTTGCACTAGTCTACATCTGACGTCAGGGGGAAAGAGCACTTTGTTCCTGAAGAAAAAGCCTAGTCTTGCTTTTAACTTGCTAGAGAGGCAGTCAATGTGTACACTAAAAGAGAGCTTACTATCAATCCATATGCCCAGATATTTGAATTTATCTACCACTTCTAATGGTTCACCTAGGGTTGTCACGATAGGTGCAGGTGTCGCACTGAATCAAGGGGAGGGTCTATTGCTATTAGGTACAAAGTACAGTACCTTGTTTTTTTCATGCTGAAAAACAGTTTGTAGCTGATGAGGTTGCACTCTAACTGTGCAAACTCATCTTGGAGTTCATCTCATACTTTGGCTAATGTTGGTTTGGAAGTATATAAAACGGTGTCGTCCATGAAAAGGTATAGTTTGGACTTGTCAATATTAGAGTCCAATGAGTTTATGTAAATGGAAAATAATATGGGGTACAATATGAAGCCTTGTGGAACACCTCATTTATGGGAAGGGAGTCAGATACTGTACCTGACCACTCACTTTGATTTTCTGAGTTCTACCTGTAAGGTAACTGGAGAACCATTGTAATGCAGTATCAGCCACACCTATTTTGCTGAGTCCACGAAGGAGTGTAGTTGATGGTGTCAAATGCCTTACTGAGGTCTAGAAATATGGCACCTGGTGACTTGCTTGGAATCATACACAGTGAGCCAGTCATTGGTGACTTTTGCCACGGCAGAAGTGGTACTGTGGTTTTGTCTGAACCCAGACTGAGGGCTGAGAAGTGAAAATTTGTCTGAATGGTCTTTAAGCTGGTGATGGATGAGTTTTTCAAGTATTTTAGATAGTACAGGGAGGATGGAGAATGGCCTACAGTTATTTAGGTCACAGGGGTCACCTGATTTGAATAGGGGCAAGATGTGAGTGGATTTCCAACAGGAAGGGACCGTGGCTGAGAAGATGGAGAGATTGAAGATGTGGAGGATTGGTGCACCTAAGTAATAATGACCTAGCCTGAGGAAGATGGGATCAATGCCATCAGCCCTACCCCTTTTTTCATCCTGAGTTTACTAAGGTGGTCCTCTACTTGTTTGTAGGTTACTGGGTGGAGCTGGAGGGAATGAGGAGGTGAAGACTCATGGGGGTTTGGGTGGGACAGGGGGCTGGGAAGCCCTGCATAGGGAGAGGAATTGAATGCAAGTCCAGCGGTGGCAAAATGAGTTTTCAGTTTTTCTAGAATGAGGTCACGCTCATCATATTCAACCTCGTTAATGACTATCTTGGTGGGGATGGTCGGGGCTGCTTTGTGTCCCTCAACTGTCTTGATTGTTTGTCAGATCTTGGCAGAGTTGCCTTTGGCATTTTCAAGGGATTCCACATAAAAGTTAGATTTAGCAGTTTGTAGTAATTTAAAACCATTTAGAACCACTAGGAATGCTTGTAGTAATTTAACACATGCATTCCTAGTGGTTCTAAATGCCTGCCAATTGGTTGTACTCTTTGTGCACCTTGCACGGGCCCATTGTTTGTCCAAGTTAGTTAGCATGGCTTTTAGATCTGCTGTGAACCAGGGATGGGAATACTTATGAACCCTCGATCTTATGTATGGTGCATGTTTATTGGTGAGCTGTGTTAATGTATCATTGAGGCAGGGGACAGCCTCATCCACTGATTTGGTAAGATAGAGATGTTGCCAATTTATACATTTAAGTTCCAAGATGTAGCTGTCAGTGTTGAATTTGTGGAACCTACAACTGGTGATAAATTTAGAGGCAGAAGGGCACTTGTCTTGGATGTGGGTACTCACTATGATGTTATGATCACTCAGATCATTGTGGAAAATGGCCGAATGCAGGATTTTATGAGAATGGTTCGTGATAATTATGTCCAGAATGGAGTTATTTCTGGGATTATTGGTTTTTAGCCAGGTTGGCTCCGTAATGAGTTGGGACAGTCCAGGCTCATTGCAGAGTTCTTTTAGGAGACATGCCTTAGGTGAGAGTCAGTCAAGGCTGAGATCACCTAGAATGATGACCTCATTGCTGATGTGGGTGATAAAGCTTTTAAGGGTTGAGATTAGCTCTAAACTCCCTGAGGGGAGCCTGTAGCAACCTATGATGTTGAAAGCTTCTGCTAAGGACAACTGAATTTTAATAGCCGCGTACTCAAATTCTTTGGACTTGGACATAGTATTGATGACAGTGACATTTGAGGTGTCTTTTGTGTAGATGATTACCCCCCCCCCGTGGAACTATCCACTCTGAACAGGTTGTAGGAGGGGAGCAAAATCTGCTGATCAGAGACTGTGCTCTTCAGCCAGGATTCAGTGATGATTATCAGATCTGCATCAGTGTGGGCAGCTCAGACTCTTAATTGTTCTAGTTTGCTGATCAGACTCCACACATTAATCAGGGTCATCTTTAAACCTGGGTCAGCAGCAAAGTCTGAGGGGGATGTTAGGAGGTTTGGAGGACCAGAGCATATGGGTAATAACAGGATACATTTTTTCAAGTTATGTCATGCTGCAGTGCACTCTTTCTTACTGTGATGCCAGTCGTGTGAGAACAAAGGCACGTGGTTATTAGGATGGGGTATGAGTAGCAGGGGACATACTATATCATTACTACAAGTGAAATTGTCCTAGTAGAAAGGGGAGCTGATAGTATATCCAGGGAAGCCTGGGAAACCCTTGGAGGATGCTTTGTAATCTGGCCACTTGTGAGGGCTGCTGTAATCCACTGCACAAGGGGGAATGATGGGCAGGGCTTGGTTACAGCTAATGGCTCAGGCCATGGGATAGCAAATTGAGTGAGACACTTGGCTGTGCCTGGGAACAAAACAAGAGCTAGTGCAAGGTTGAAAAGCATGGTTAGAATTGAGTAGAAAGGATGATGGAGTGGCAGTAGAGAGAACAGCTTGAAATGCTGCTAGAGGATGATTACTTTAGATGAGAATGATCTGAGGTGATTTGGTAGTGTTAAAATAAATTAAGGGGTAAGTGCCAAGGTAGGAAAAATAAGAGAAAGCAAGCTGCATGTGAGAGTAGGGAAGAAAAGCTATAGGTTAGAGTTTAATCTAAGTGTCAGACCCTTTAGAAGGGCAGGCTGCCTGATGATTCTCCATTTGAATGGGTGGATCAGATGGGTGGAGCCTTATGGGTAGAAAGCCCATTTAAAAGTGTCAGGGTGGGTTGGGTGGGAGAAAATTTGAGCTGCAAATGAAATGCTGCAAAAAGAAACACTACAACGGAATTTTAAAGACTGAGTTCTAAACACTAGCACTGATTTTTTTAAATGCAAAGCAGAATTTACTTAAAAATACCAAGTAAGCTTTGAATTTGAGATTAGAAATGCAAATTAATTAGTTACATGTCTAAGTACAGCCTGGCCGCATGAATGAAGTATCGAAATGCCATTTTCTTAATTAACTTTCACTAAGAGCTGACTAGGGCTTCTAATTTAATCAATCAATGAATCAATCAATCAAAATCTTTATTTTGCCAGGTGGAACATCATTGAGACAAGCTCATTTACAAGATGCCATAAGGGCTTCTAATCAAGCACTGAAGGCAGATACCCTTAAAGTAAATGTCCCTTGCTGAGATGTCCCTTAATGAATTGACCAGAGCCAAAGGAAGGGGTGAGTCAAGGCAGCACATACAAGTGGTGCCAGATTTGAGAAATTAAGGCTGGGTGCCTAAATTCGCAGGTCTGTACCTTTCCTTGTGTGGTGGCGGGTGTGGAGCAGCTACGTAGGGGTGGACTGCCCAGAGGGTGGGAGGGTGGCAGTGGAGTAACCAGCCTTAAAAAAAGTGTACACACCAAAAATCTAAACCATAGGCTGGGGGGCTGGGAGCTGCCTAACCCCCCAGAAATTTTTTGGTTTTTGGTGCATTCTGGTGAATTTTGGGGGTGTTTTGAGGTGCATCCTGGTGTATTTTATTGGGTCATCTGAAACAGAATTTTCTACCCTGTTACCCCGTTCCCATACCCAGTAAGTTGCACTCTAGTACCTTCCCCAGAGTCCCCACTACAGTCCAGTATGTTACCGAGACCACCCACCCCGTAGATAACCCAGCCACCTGCTCCTGTGCATGGCCCCTAGTCCTCCCCAAGCCAAGATAGTGTCACCCTAGCTTCCCTCTCTAGAATACTTCACCTTTCCTCAGCACAACCAGTTGCATCCCATCCTCCTATATATAGAGAGTCTCCATCCCTCCCTGTAGCCCAACATGTTGCTCTTTCTCCCAGTCCAGTAAGCTGGTCCCTAGCACTGCTAGGGGCCAGTTTGCTGGACTGGGAGAAAGGACAACATGTTGGGCTGCAAGGAGGGATGCAAAAGCACAACTCCCCAGATTCTCTGATTCTCTCCCCCAATGTTTCCTTTCCCCCTGTCTATCCAGTAAGTTGTACCCAGCCCAGCCCAACAGATTGCATCACATCCCCCTCAACCAGACCCCACACAAAGTGCAATGAACTAACCAGGTACTGAACTCATGAACAGAATACCTACTCTCAGAAAATGAAACATACTTTTTATGCAGCTTAAGTCACTTTAGTCCACTGCCTCTCTCTGTCTCTTTACAACTACTCCTCATCACCCCTCCAATGCCCCTCCCCGCACACCCCCTGCAATAGGTACTTCAGTTGCACTGTGGGGGAGGCATCACCAGGATTATAGAACTGTCCAATTTCAGAAATGGAGACATTTATTGAACCACCAAGGATGCAAACTGAATGTCCATGATTCTATGACTGTAATACCATGACTGAGGCTGCCATTCCCAGCCCAGTCCAACACAGGGGATTTATTTGTGCATCGTGACATACACTACTATAATTATACACCTTTGTCATCATAATGTATATGTCACCAGCCCAGTGGCACAGAGGGCTGAGGTGCTGGACATCTCACCTCGTGGCACGCCGGCAACCCAGGTTTGGAAGCGAGCCTGGGTCATCGGAGGTCAGCATGAGGGGGGTGGGCAGAGCAGGATGGAGCAGCCATCAAGGCAGCTCTCCTTTCTGGGGAGGTGGGTGGCATCCCTTGCTCATGGCTACCTCCTGGTGGAGGCTGAGGGGCTGCGCAAGCATGGGTATTGGTGATAGGCTAATGGGGCAGGCGGAGAAGGGCCTTTACCAGAGCTGTAAGGTGCATGTGTGCCTCCACACGCATGCGTACTTCTCCTGGGGTCCTAGGGTAAAAAATGTGGAGAAAAGAGGTAAAAACACCGGCGGCAGGATGGCAACTGACTCTCTGCAGGCACCGTCCCTGGACCGGGCATAAGGTAAGCCCAGTAATTCTGGGGGATGGAGCTGGGGGAGTTGTTCAGATGGGGGCTGTACGGGGACAGGAGAAAGATAGATGTGACAAAAAATAATGTATATGTCATTAGTGTGCAGACCAGAATTTGGCAGAGCTAAACAGGTTGGCCCGTGCCACAAAACATAGCTGACACCAAGATAATTGAGCCAGTAGTACTCATAACCTGTCTTAGTAAAGTATTTTTTCTGGTATGATGATTCCCTATTTGTGCTTGTGACCAAATGGAAGCTCAGTTTTAGTAGCTATACAGCTTGAATCAGTTGTAAGCTACACTAGCAGGGACAGCCCTGGGCTCTACTATACAGAGTTATGTCAAGTTCAAGATGTTCTGAAAGCCAGCTGAGTATTTTCAAATGTTATACACATTTGGTCGGGGTACTCAACATTGTACATCCCAGCATGGCTGGTTCATGATCAAGCAGCAAAAGTATTTTTTTTTTAGACATTTTTCACAGGCACTCCCAAATACAATTAAATTTAAAAGCAAAACAAAGCCCAAGAAGATTACTGCATCATAACCATACTGACCCTCGGGGTCACACCATCCCTTTAAGCTGCAAGTCTACTACAGCCATTAAAATGACCCACAAACAACCTGATTGAGCCTACTGTCCCCCAGTTCTGATAACCACATTTATAAATTATAGTGTATGTGCACAAACTGGGGCAAATGTAGTCTTAGTCCAGTCCATTCCATGCTGTACATTCTCCAAGCAAGCAATATATATATATATATATATTATACATACACTACAGGCTTCTGTGCAGCAATCTCCCAAATTATCTGAGCAGATTACTCTAGACATTGGACACCACCCCCCAATCCAACACCCATATTTCTAAAGACTGCTGGCAATCAACTGCAGTGCAGCACAACCCCAAGTCAAAGATTTGACCACAGCCCTAGTGTAACCCAGGCAGAAACAAAAAAACAAAACAAAACAAAAAAGAAAACAGGCCAAGAAAGAACTGCAAGTCGAAGTGCACTGCAGCTTGTGCCATCCATCCACATTCATCTAAGCTGACTTGTCTGGCTGGTGGCAATCATGATGAATCATGCTTGAACCTTGGCATAGTGGACCCACCATGCAACAAAGAAAAAGGGTCAAAAAGAAAGCAAGCTAGCCAGACTAAATTCAAAGCCCACTGGCAGCAGCTGAGTCATCATATTTACCCAGCCAGGCAGTACCAGTAGCAGATGTCTCACACGTCACAATCCAAATGAATTTCCTTCCGTCAAGTTGTAGTATTGACTAATTCCAGCACCACCTCTGAGCAAACCAGGAGTTTGTTTTGTTGGGAGGTCACCAGGTCGGAGTCACCGCAAAGTACGGCGGTGATATGTGGGCCGGCAGCAGCAGCAGTAGCAGCAAGTTTAACAATTTGTTCTGTCGTGTGGCACTGGTTTACGTGCAAAGCCCACAAGGAGTGCATCTTTTTGGCTACATCCGTTCTGCTGCACCAATGGCGGGTTCATCCCATTATTGCTGCCAGAGTACCCCTGGCAGTGATTTCTGATTCAACGGGCCTGGCACGTACCAATACAAAAAAATAAAATCTGACAAAGAGTGGAAACTGGCCAACAATGAGTGCTGTGCTAAACCAGCACTAAGGTTTCTACTGCAACCATATACTGTCACCCGACGAAGGCTAAGGTGGAGCCAGCCTCTGCTCTGGAGACTCAGGGAGTGGGGTGGTGTTTAAAGGGCCTTCTTGACATTTTTTTTTGTGTGTGTGTCAGGCTGAAAACTGTACGCCCATGCGTACAGTAAGTATGCATGGTTACGCCACTGGAGGGCAGCTGCAGAGAGAAAAGAGGGCAAATATAAACAGGAATTATGCTGGAGGGGGAGGCAACTTAGATAAAGGGGACTGCTGAGAGACAAAGGAAGCTATTCAACTTGCCGGGGAGGGACAGAGTGACATGGGGAGGAGAGGGGAAGGGAGGGCAGTTCAGGAGTGCAGGGGACTGAGGAGATCGAGAGCCAATAAAGCAGGAAACAAACAGAAGGTAGTAGAAAATGCAAGCAACATAGTGTAATCCAAACAAAAGTTAGAATCTCAACTACTGTAACACATGCAATTAGCAGTGTACAATTAATTGAAATTCGAGCTGCTAATGAAATGCTGTAAAAAGAAACACTAGCACAGAATTTTAAATACTGAATTCTAAACACTAGCACTGAATTTGTAAATGCAAAGCATAGAATTTACTTAAAAATGCCAAGTAAGCCTTGAATTTCAGATTAGAAACTATCCACTTGTTTTCCTTTTTTCCTTACATACCTAAAAAATTATTTTTCCTCGCCTTTTATTCCCTCAGCAGTCCACAGCTCTGTGTCTGCCTTTGCCCTCCTGACCTCCACCCTTGCCTCTTTGAATTTAGCCTGATAATTCTGCCAGGCTTCTTCCCCCTTGTTCCTTTTGTACTAAGTGAAAGTCCTTCTATTTATCTTCACAGCCTCCCTCGCCCCCTTCCAGAACCAGATTGCCCTTTTATTATTGTTTCTTTTGGCAATCTTCTTTGCACATGAGTTGGTTGGCTCCAGGAGTGCCCCCTTAATTTTACCCCATTGTTTTTCCACCCCCTTGATCTGGTCTACACCTGTCAATCTTTTTCTTGCTAGTTCCTGTATCTTCTCAAACTCTGCATGTTTAGGGTCCAGAACCATTGTCTTTGAGGGAAGTCCATTGTTCACACCTGGTTGTTTTGAGTCAGGCTCTCACTCTCTCCAGTTGCCTCTTCTGACCCTCTGGAGAATGAACCCAACAGGCAACCTGTGCAGTCAGGCTAGACCTGCAGATCTACCACCACTCAAGGCTCAGCTTGTCTGCCCCCCACCCCAGCTCAATGCATTCAGAGACCTGGTCCCAGCCTGAAGGATGGGACAGCTGCTCTCATCTGCAATCCCTTCTTGGTGCTGAACTAGAATCAACTAGAACTTACCAACTTTTCTGTCAGCTCTACTTCTAACTCGGCTCCCATTTCCTGTGGCTGAGCCCTTCCAGTTTATATCACAGGTAGAGGTGTGCAGAAAACTTCACTTATTAATTTGTGAAGTTTATCTAATTCACAAAGCGCAAAGTGCTGACTTTGCAAAGTTTTTGGCAGGTGAAGTGTAATTTTTTCAAGCGGAGGCATACAAATTCCCCGGCAAAGTTGAAGCTTCGCCATGGCTTCACTTGAATTTCCCTGAACAAGTGTGAAGTCATTGCAAAGTGGGCAGTTCACAAAGGTGATTTTTGAACTTCGCCAGAACTTCACTAGCATAGCAAAACTTTGCAGCACGTCTAACTACAGGGCACGTCTACTAACAACTGTTATTACTCTTAACCCTTTGTATTCTGGCACAGTTTAAGTAACCCTACACTGGCACAGGGATTATACTAACAATGTCACAAGGCCACACCATTATTGAAACCCATCTGCAGTAGTTCTGGTAGTATTGAATCCACAAGATAAATCATTCATAAAAAACCTGAAACACTGATTTGAATAAAGTGTGTTTAATTTTCTCATACCAAATGGTATGTTAGACCCAGTGCTAACAATAACAATGAGTATAAGTTAGCCTCAGATGGAGATAGCACATTTCTGTGTTGGGTGTGGTATAAGTCTGAGTTATTTCCTTTTCCAGCATGGCTTTCAAAAAGGTTAAATTTACAGTTCAGTATGCAGTATGTACTGAATTCTGTTGTAAGTTATGAGTCTGGAAGTACAGGCTGGAAGTACACACATTGCTTTGCTTGGATGCCCAAAAAGATGACATTTTTCAATACAAACACACTCTCGATGAGTTGGGGGTCTGTAATAATCAGGACATTTCAGACTGTCTTTCTCGGCTATATCTTGGGCACCAGGCAGTCCCAATTTAGGGATGCTCTAATGGTGAGCCAGGCAGTGCCAAGTATGTTTGAACTGCCACTGTGCTAGCATCTGCATGGTAAAATCAAACACTAGAGCACCATAGTCTTTTCCAACAGAGGGCAGTCTTTAGCTATTAATTGTTGCATGCCTTCTTCCCTAATGCATGCTTTGAAGATTATTGTATCCAAAAATGATGTTGCAGTGGTGTCATTATATCCAGCCATAATAGCTGTGCTCTTTTTCTGCTGGTACATTCAATCCTCAAAGGGATGTTTAAAAACTTTGCATTATTTTTCTATGAAAGTAAACACGATTGTTCTTTAACTGTGACACTGTCTGGATGACATATTGGCCAAGGACATGATCTCTGCTCTGAAGGAGTTGATCTCTCAAGCACAATCAGCTCCAAAACGGGTAGTCTATGAGGGGCTTAAGATCTGTTTAGAGAAAAGCATAAATGTTGCTGCGTGCAACCTTGACATCTGATATGACAATATCACAGTGCAATTTTCGTGTCATGTACTATGAGGTAAATTTTATTCTCATTGAACAGCATCCTGCACTGCAAGCTTTTCGCAGAACTTTTCAATGAGTGATGATTTTTTTCTGAGCTGCTCAGATTCCAACACTTACATTTTTTCTCTGTAGTGCTTGATGCACCTTAAAGTCAACATAAACCTTCTGTATTAGCTATTTATACATAACTGCAAATGTGGGCATCCATGCTTTCAGTTACATCTCCCCAGTGTGTTGTTGAGTGATCTTGTTTTGCAATAGTCCTATTTTTCCTTTTTCAGGGTCCTTTGTAAGTGCTGGCTATCACACCCAGTATTTATTTTTGAAATTACTGACCAGTGCCACAGCCTAAACTGGTGGCATTAGTTGAGCAGCAGCCTTGCATGGAAAGCTTCAATGTCAACTTTCTACTCAGCTGATGTCACTAGGTTCCAGAACTAATGAGCAATTCAAAAATTAACAAAGGGTGGGAGAAGAGCAGCAGTAGCAAGGGATCTTAAATCTGGGTAGATTAGGACTATTTCAAAAGAAACACAGGAAAAGCAACACCCCAGAGGGAATGAACAGAGTTTATGTGTATGCTTATATCTCTAATTATATTTAAACACAGAAAAAAACAAGGTTTATGTTCCATTTAATGTGGGATATTTTTATTTCATCATAGAAGGGCATTAGACACAGACTTGTTGCAAACAGCTTGAATTCAACTAGAAACAGGGAGATGCCATTATTGCAGGAGTGACTTAAAGAGAACTTTTAAATAAATTGCTTCAAAATAAAATATAGATAAGGAGATAAAGTTTTTTTTCCCTTCCCTACTGGTTAGACTTGCTTAGATAGTGCCTCTACTGCTCTGTGCACACTCCTGTAGATTCCATGGTTATCCAGAGGTTAGCCTTAACCAGGATATGTCTGATCTGGGTCAAATATTCAGGAAAATGTTTCCTTATCCAGAGTTTCTTAACCATTCTATATAATATTATAAAATGGGTAAGAGAAACCAAGACCTGTATTTGGTCAGATATGATTACATGACCATGCATTATTTTAGCACAACAGCACAGGTCAGAAATGTTTAACATTCTGAACATCATTACTCACTTTGTAAAAGAAAAATCAATGGAATCAGTTTATAAATGTAACCCCTAGGTGGCGCTATCCCAAGGGCTACTACCCCTGCCTGCTTGGCTAGTAGCAGGTTAAGGGGCCTGGGTAATGAAATGGTTGCCTCCACCTGGAGGTCAGGGTTGTTAGTGGTCAAGTTAACCTGGGCACAGCCCTCCGGGACTCTGTAACCCTCCTCTTTCCCTTCTAGTGACCTGAACAATATACAATAATTACTTTCACAATGACCCATATTCACCAGGCAAATGCACACACTGTTTGCACTTACCACCAGGGCTGGTTCCTCTAGCTTGACCCTGGGGACCCCCTGTAAAACAAGGTTAAGCACAGCAAATAACAACAGTACAATACTCTTGGCACAAACTGGAACCACAGTCAGTTTAAATGCAAACAAAGTTAAATCTGATTTATTCAGGGGACTTGAACAAGGGAGGGTTGTGATCAGGTTGATTTGCTTAAAAGCTATATTAATCAGACAGTTATGCTTGCAGTTCAGAGTCCCTACACAGTCACACACTCTGGGTACCCAGGTAGGAAAACGGTGGGCTAGCCAGGAATGTTGCAGCTGGCTGGGGCCCTGTGATGGAAGAAAGCAACATACACAACACACACTATTTGTAATCCAGAGCCGGAGGGCTCAGTTCATGAAAGAAAAGGCAACAAGACAATTAGATGACACTTTTAGATTTAGCTATTGTTGCAGGAAGCTTCCCTGATGTTTACTCACTATACCCAATACTGGACACAGGTAGGATGAAATCGAGACTGCAGGCTGTTGAGCTTGAGTGCCCGGAGAAAGAGGGCCCACACGAATCACTGAGGCATTGTTCCTGTTCAAGCTGTTGAGCAGGGGGCTGTCCCTAGGCCGGTCTCTCGTCAATTGCTTTCTCTGCGTAGCAGGTATTCTGGCTGGGCCAGTGTAGCAGGGCCCAGGCAAATGGAAATGGATACGGATTCAGTCTGTGGAGCTGGATGCAGCCTCCAGCAAGCAAAACACAGTTCAGACACACAGTGGGGAATCAAATCATGACCCACTATAAGCACACAGCACATTCACATGTAAGGAAATTCCACTTTACCAGGCAAATGGCTCTCTGGTCACAATTACAGAGTCTCTGCACAATCCGGGAGTTCAGAGGTAGCTGGAAGTCCTGACAGGCTGATCACATTCAGCAAATCTTCGGTCTTCTTCAGGTTAAAGCCTCGTCACAATTCAATGGCTCAATTCACTCTCCAAATTCGGATTCAGTTTGAAACAAGCACAAGTTCCCTCTCAGGAACAACATGTAGGCATGCAGGCCAAACTAAGGCATTTCCAGAGTTCTCCCATGCGAATCCACTATAGACTGCTGCTCGAACTATCTTGAGCTGTTACTTCATCACTTCCCAACTCAGATCTAACTGAAACTGCAAGCAGTGTGGGACTTTCCCCAAGATTCAAAAGGTTTGGTTGGCTGATTTGTCTGTCAGTCACAACAAGGGCTCCCCCTCCAGGTTATTTTAGGCACCAAAAGCCCAAAACTACAATTCCTACAAGTTTTGGGCCCACCAAGCCCCTGTAGGCAGGCTCCATTTTAGAGTCCCAAATGTACTGATTGACCCATTCTGCAGTCCAGGACCAAGATGATGGAAACAAACAGAGCTGTCCATGCTGCAAAGAAGGCAGGTTAGAACAAACTGCAATATTATTACTGCTCTAACAAATGATCAGCAAACAAGTACATCTTCTAACAGAGCACCCTCTCAGATTAATTATGACTGCAATCCAGGCAGCTCTTAAAGAGACAGTACACAGAGGCTATGCAGGCACTCTCTGGCAATACATTTAAACTGCTAAAATGCAGGACACCAGCCTGGCAGTGACCATTTAAGCAAGCTCAAGGAAGACTTTTCAGGAACTCCCATTTGTAGGTAGGGTTACACCCTTCCCTGCTTGGAGAAAACTTGGCGTCTGCATCAAGTCTGTACCATCATGCATCAGTCAACATAAATTTATTACTTTACTATACATATTCACTACATTCACAATACTATATCCATAATGACAATGCTTATGCACGTTTATACATGTGATACTGATTCCACTTTGATTAGCATATTTGTAACATCACAATACTGATTCATGTTATAACTTCCTGTACATTAAACAATGTAGGAGGGGGCCCTTCCCTATCAGCTAACTTAGGGCTGGATGGGGCAGGGGCACCATACTGAGAAGGAAGAACAATCAACCTGGAATTGGCCATTAAGCTCAGTTTGGATAGTGAGCTTTGAGAAATATAAACACCTTTGTGAACCACATTGAGAGGCAAATCCACTGGCCTCCGGGGAATCATAACTGAAGCGCAATACTGGCTTGACAGCTTGGCCAGTCTTTCAGGGGGGAATAGCCAGTCTCTGTACTTTCAGCACTAACTTTGGAGCTTTTGTCAGTCATGAGGGGTGCCTCTGCATAGATGGGAATGTCCAAACTGGGAGTACTTTCAGGTCCTTGCTCTGTAGGCTGTTTCCACAACACTTGGCTCAGGCTTAGAGAAGGTTCTGGCACAATTAGGCTTTGTGGCACTGAAGGGGGGCTGTCAGCACTCTCATATTATTGTTCAAGTTCTGGTGTGTCACCAGAGAGACTCAGACCATCAGGCCCTTCTTTGGGCAAGTCACACAGTTCCATGAAACACAGGGAGTCTGCAGCCTCAGATGCAATATTTTGTACTTCACTTTCAGGGATCTTTGGCTCCAAGGACAAAGCTGGGGGTTAGGCAGTCCAGAAGGCCCAGCTTCATCCCCACGATTCTGCATAGGATTTCCATGAAACAACTGACTCAGTTCATAGGAGGGATATAGGCATTACCATTGTCACTTTCATCAGAGGAGGACTAATGGTCACTATCATTCTGGGCCTGCTGCTGGGGGAAACCTTAAATCTGTAACTACTGGGGTAGGTTGACTCTGTCTCTTTTTTGAAGCAGCATGAGTCACCGGCCCAGGGGAGGCAATGCCTGCTGGCTCAGCTTCAATAATAACTTGGCCAATAGGCAGCAAGTGGTTACGGTGCATGGTCTTGACAGCTCTGGAGTTATTCTCTGGGCGTACCTTGTATACTGGTAGATCATCCAACTTTCCAACTACTACATGAGGAAGATGGTGCCACTTATCAGCAATTTTGTGCTTGCCATGTAGTCCCAAATTGCGTAACAACACATGGTCTCCGGACTGTAGCTCTTGAGCCTTTACTTTCTTGTCGTGCCTCTCTTTGTTGGCAAGATTTCTTTTAGCAGCCATTGTCTGGGCCAGTTGATATGCATGGTTCAATTGAGCTTTCAGTTTCTGTACATACTGCAGGTAGTTTTCAGCTCTGACCCCATCTGGAGAGACCCCAAAACACACATCAGCTGGCAGGTGGGAATCCCTCCCAAACATGAGGTGGTAGGGGAGAACCCAGTAGCGTCATTTTTGGTGTAATTGTATGCGTGTACCAAGGTGCTAATCTGCTGGCTTCACTTATGCTTGTCTTTTGGATGGAGGGTGCACAGCATGTCTAGAAGGGTGCGGTTTAAACGTTCTGGTCGAGGTTCCCCCTGCAGGTGACAAGGGGTGGTTCTTGACTTACGCACCCCCCAAAGAGAGAGCATTTTCTTTGATTAGCCTACTTTCAAAGTCTCTGCCTTGGTCAGAGTGGATCCGCTGGGGGGTACCATAGTGGACGAAGAATTTTTCCACTAGTACCTTGGCCATGGTAGAGGCTTTTTGATCTTTTGTTGGAAAAGCTTGGGTATACCATGTGAAATTATCCATAACCACTAACACATTGCCAATATTCCATTGATCAGGTTCTAAACACAAAAAATCTATGCAGACCAGTTCCATGGGAGTGCTGGTAGTGATATTGACAAGGGGGGAAGCCCTCTGAGGCAGGGCTTTTCTTTGGAAGTAACAACTACAGGTCTTTTCATGGTACTCAACATCGGCCCCCATATTCGGCCAGTAGAATTGAGATCGTACCAGGTCTCGAGTCCTGTCAATACTGAGGTGCCCCATGTGATTGAAGAGGGACCTCAGTACAAAGTGTTTAAAGGCCGTGGGCAGGACCAATTGTTACTTGTCTACTTGACCACTACTATCCACTGTCTCTCTGTATAACAACGAATTGAGTAACTTCAACCTGGTTCCTTCTTTAAACAATAGGGCAGTTCGCAAGTCAGGGAATGAAACTTAGACACATCTTTCCCTGCACGCAGGGCATTAAGTGCGGGTTTAATCATAGGATCTTGGGATTGAGCCCACTGAATACTGTCATTGTCAAGTTGAAGTAGTGCATTAATAACTAGAGCAGAGAAATGGCAATAGGCAGCTGGTATGCAGGTATCAGGAGGGCCCAAGCAATCTACTAGACAGTCCACTTTGTCCGCAGACATCTGTTCATCTCTGTCAAACTTTTGGCACAATGCTCGGATGTCAGGTTCGGACAGCTTGAACCACTCACTCTTGGAAGCAGGCCTTCATGACAGGGTGTCAGCATCAATATGGTTCAGTCCCGGTCTGTATTCGACAGCATAATCATAGGTTGATAAGGCAGAAAGCCACCGGTGCCCAGTTTCATCTAACTTAGATGAAGTCTGTACATAGGTCAACGGGTTATTGTCTGTCTTCATCAATATCTTTGCCCCATAGAGGTACTCATGAAACTGGTCAACGATGGCCCATTTTAGGGCAAGGAACTCCAGCTTGTGCACAGGATAGTTTTGCTCTGATGGGGTCAAGCTCCTACTGGCGAAAGCCACTGGTCTCAAACCATCTTCACAGTCTTAATACAGCACAGCTCCTAGGCCCTGCAGACTAGCATCCATATGCAGCACATAAGGCTTGGTAGGATCACCATAGGTGAGGATGGGGGCATGGGTGAGCTGGTATATGACTTTGTGGAAGGCTGCTTCACATTCAGGTGTCCAGCGGGGCCCAAAAGGTTCACCTGTGCAGAAGTACACTTTTTCTGGTTCTTTAAAAGCCCTTTTCTTGTATACGTGGTTGGTGGGGGGTAACCCTGGGTAAGATTCAGGAGCGGGGGAATCACCTTTGAATAGTCTTTTATGAATGTGTGGTAGTAGCCACAGAACCCCAGAAAACGTTGTTCTTTCAAGTTATGGGGCTGGGCCAAGTAGTCAATTACTCAACCTTACTGGGATCAGTCTCTATTCCTTCTGCAGATACTATGTGCCCCACATACTTCACGAAGGTTTGAAAAAAATGGCACTTGTCGATGGACAGCTTGAGGCCGATGTCTTCCAGTCAGTCCAGCACTTTAAACAGTCAGGTCTCATGCTCCTTTAATGTGCATCTGAACACAATGACATCATCTAGGTACATTAGACATTCCAGCAAGTTCATATCTCCCACGGCACATTCCATCAGTTGCTGAAAGGTGGACAGGGTGCCCAAAATCCCCTGTGGCATTCTCAGGAATTCGTAGAACCCCAAAGGACAGATAAAGGCTGTTTTCTCATGGTCCTCCAGGGCCATCAGAATCTGGTAATATCCGCTGTGAAGATCCAATACTGAGAACCATTTGCTCCCATTCAAGCAATCCAGGGCATCTTGTATACAGGGCATGGTGTACTGATTTGGGATGGTCTGCCGGTTCAAGGTTCGATAATCAACACACATCCTCACAGACCCATTCTTCTTATGCACAACCACAATGGGAGAGGCATATGGGCCCCTTGATTCTTGTATAACACCAGCAGCGAGCATTTTCTGCAGGTGCTTCCTAACATCATCTATGTCCACTGGGGTGAAGTGTCGGGATCTCTCTCGAAATGGCCGGTCATCATGCAGGTGTATGTGATGCTCTGCAACCTGGACACACCCCACGTCCTATTCTTTTAATGAAAACACTTGGTCTCTCTGGGCAAGTTTCTAGCTAATTCTAGCCTTCCATTCAGCTGGCAATGAGGATTCACCAAAGTCGAATGAGTCACTCTTTCCTTTCCACCAGAGTACTTGTTGCTGGGTAATACAGCAGTGTCTGCACAGTGTACTATAGCTGGGGTGCACCCTCTGTTCAACTGGACCTCCTGATCTGACACATTCCGAATCTGGACCATCACTCGTCATGCATGGGCATGGGCACGGGCTGGCAAAATGCTGGGTTTAACCAATAATCCCTCTGGCAGCTTTCCATCATCAGGTGCATCCAACATTAATATTTTATTTTTCACTTCCTTTCTAATGAGAACCTCTCCCTGAATGGTGTACTGAGCACTGGGATGGAGTACCAAAGAATCATGATCTTTCTTCCACACTATCCCCACTGGCTCATCTACGTCAGCTTCGGTAGTCCATTTTTGCAGATCATAGGCTCTCTTTATCAGGGCTGGGATTCTCAGTTCCCACCCGATCCATTTCCCTTATGTTTCAAGACACAACTGTGATAGTCTTCCAAACATGTGGATGTTCATTCCCATTAACAGGGGAACCCCATCATACAGTCCCGTGGGGGGACACACTAGGGCCAGTGTCTCTACTTGCTCCTCTACACCAGTTACAGTTGTAGGAAAAGACAACCAGAGGCAGACATATCCTAGATAGGGATAAGGCTTGTCACTCAACCCCCATGTATGAAGGCCTTCCAGGGATTGTAATGGCACATCAGATAAGTGTTTGTCATACCAGTCCTGAAATACAATGGTCACTTGCAACCCACTGTCAAGCATAGTCCGACTAGGAATACCATTCACAGCCACAGTAGTCTTCATTGAAGGGCCCACTATTTTGGACCAGTCTAGAGGGACAACAGCAGGGGCCTGGACAGATGATTTAGCCACAGAGGGGTTTGAGTTAGGATGGCCGAATCCTTCACTGTGGTCATTTTGTGCACCCCTTGACCACTGACTCATTTTCCGAAGCTCTCCCTGAAGCAAGTTCACCACTTTCTCTAAGTCCTTCTGAGACCAGCACTCCCTCTTCATATGGCCATCCATGCCACAATTGTGACAAATGACAGGCTCTAGGGGCAACCTTGGGGAGAACATAGCAAAGTATGCTGGAGCATCGATGGGAGATTGTGATCTGACTTCTGATGGTAGTGTACCATGTCTCTACAGTTCCTTTAGGGTGGCAGTCAATTCCTTGAGCTCAGCCGAGAAGCCACCTTCAGTAGAGGATGCCCGAGAGTGCACCCCCACCCCCATAACAATCACATCCTGACAGGGCCCAGGGTCTCTGTCAGTAGGGGATACCTCAGCAAACACACCTGGTTGTACTTTTCTGACTCCCTTCAGCAACTCCCCCCCCCACCACTGTTTAGCCCATGACGGGACACTCATGGTGGTCTCTACTTCGGAAGGGCCTTCCAGTGCCATGATCACTTGGGCTGCACTCACCCCATAATTACAATCTCCCTCTTCACCGTCTACCTCCTGGAGTTCTTTTGTCAAGTCACAGTAGTAAGGTGGGTTACCTCTCCTATCCTGGAGCCTTAACTGGATGATCTGCAGTTTAGACTGCTTGGCATGTTGCAGTATGTGCCCCAGTCTCACATGGTTCAAATCACTGGTGGCTACCCCACCTTTCCGGTAAGCTTTATACAGAGCTCTTCTAGGCGAGTAGCATATACAGACAAACTTTCCCACTTCCATTGTTTGGTACCTTGGAATTTCCACATCAAAGTCTCCCCTGACTCAATGTTCCCAAAATTGCCTTCAAGTACGGATAGGTACTTCTAAGCAGGTGCATCAGGGTTCATGGACCTCAAAACTTTAATGGCTTCAAGGGCAGGGCCCATCAAACTTTCTATAATTCTTTTCCACTTTTCAGCCTCTGCACACTGCCCCTTGGGTACGAAGAGGGCAACATTGTCGATCCTGGTCTCCCAGTCATCCACCCCCTTGGGGTGGGGAAGGTGCCCGAGAAAATTCTCAGCCTTCGGTAGGAGTTGTGACTAATGGGTACAGATATAGGGGCCAGCATTGGCATGGGCACAGAAGGTGGGGCAGTAACAGGTGCTGGAGTGGGAGGGGGTGTTGGGGAAGGAACACCCCCAGGTGGCAGGAATAGTTTCTTAAAGTCCTCTATGGTTTTCCCTTCCTCCAGCAACAACTTAGCAAATTTCTCCTCAAAAGTCTCAGATAATGGTGGGAGCTCATCCTCCCCAGAGTCTTTACTGTCTTTTGTTATCACTCTCGAGGTGGCTAGAACCCCTTCTGAGGCAAGAGTCTGTGGCACTTTAGAGCTGTCCACTAGGTCACTACACTCTACCAAGGCTATGAAAGTTTGGGGGTGATCAAATCAGTCTGTCGACCCACCTCCACAGGGTTTTTTAAACATTCAACTTTGGAGACTGCTTCCTCTACCTTGTCCAAACTGGTACCCAGGGGAATATCCAGTACAAGCAGAGCATTTTGGGGGTCGATCTCCTGCCCAGTACACCACCCCATCAACTGGTGTACAGTCATTTCTACTGGGGTAGCCATTAATCTTTAACAATAATTCATAATTTTTGGCCACTAGAAGGCACAAAATCCCAGCGGTGAGCCTCCAAGATGTAACCCCTAGGTGGAGCTATCTCAAGGGCTACTACCCCTGCCTGCTTGGCTAGTAGCAGGTTAAGGGGCCTGGGTAATGAAACGGGTGCCTCCACCCGGAGGTCAGGGTTGTTAGTGGTCAAGCTAACCTGGGCACAGCCCTCTGGGACACTGTAACCCCCCTCTTTCCCATCTACTGGCCTGAACAATACACAATAATTACTTTCACAATGGCCATTATTCACCAGGCAATTACTCTCACTGTTTGCACTTACCACCAGGGCTGATTCCTCTAGCTTGATCCTGGGGACCCCCTGTAAAACAAGGTTAAGCACAGCAAATAACAACTGTACAATACTCTTGGCACAAACTGGAACCACAGTCAGGTTAAATGCAAACAAAGTTAAATCTGAGACAGGATGGAAGCTGTCCAGAGGAGGGCAACTAAAATGGTGCAGGGTCTGCACCGGAAGACATATGAAGAGAGACTTAAGATGCTTAATATGTATAGCCTCGAGGAAAGGAGGGAGAGGGGGGACATGATAGAAACTTTCAAGTACCTCAAGGGAATCAACAAAGTCCAAGAGGATAGCATCTTTCAAAAAAGAGGTGTGCAAGAACAAGGGGGCACAATTTGAAGATGGGGGGGTGGCTCAGAGGTAATTTAAGGAAGTATTTTTTCACAGAGAGGGTTGTGGATGCATGGAACAGCCTTCCGGAGGAGGTTGTGGGGTCAAACAGTGATGGAATTCAAGCATGCATGGGACAGTCATATGCAAATTCTAGGGGGTGGGGGTAGGAAGAAATAGGCTGCTGGTTAACTAGGATCTACAGCTTATCCATCAGGTAGGGAAATGGGCAGACTGGGTGGGTCAAGCGGTCCTTATCTGCCATCAAATTGTATGTTTCTATGTTTCTATTCAGGGGACTTGAACAAGGGAGGGGCGTAATCAGGTTGATTTGCTTAAAAGCTATATTAATCAGACAGTTAAGCATGCAGTTCAGAGTCCCTACACAGTCACACACTCTAGGTACTCAGGTAGGAAAACGGTGGGCTAGCCAGGAATGTTGCAGCTGGTTGGAGCCCTGTGATGGAAGAAAGCAACATGCACAACACACACTATTTGTAATCCAGAGCCGGAGGGCTCAGTTAATGAAAGAAAAGGCAACAAGACAATCTGATGACAACACTTTTAGATTTAGCTGTTGTTGCAGGGAGCTACCTTGATGTTTACTTACAATGCCCTATACTGGACACAGGCAGGACGAAATTGAGACTGCAGGCTGTTGAGCTAGAGTGCCCGGAGAAGCAGGGCCAACATGAATCACCAAGGCGTCGTTCCTGTTCAAGGTGTTGAGCAGGGGGCTGATCCCCAGGCCGGACTCTCGTCGATGACTTTCTCTGTGTAACAGACATTCTGGCTGGGCCAGTGTAGCAGGGGCCCAGGCAAGTGGAAATGGATACAGATTCAGTACATGGAGCTGGATACAGCCTCCAGCAAGCAAAACACAGTTCAGACACACAGTGGGGAACCAAATCACCACCCATTATAAGCACACAGCACATTCACATGTAAGGAAATTCCACTGTATCAGGCAAATGGCTCTCTGGTCGCAATTACAGAGTCTCTGCACAATCCGGGAGTTCAGAGCTAGCTGGAAGTCCTGACAGGCGGGTTGCATTCAGAAAATCTTCGGTCTTCTTCAGGTTAAAGCCTCGTCACAATTCAGTGGCTCAATTCACTCTCCAAATTCAGATTTAGTCCAAAACAAGCACAAATTCCCTCTCAGGAACAGCAGGCTGGCATGCAGGCCAAACCCAGGCCTTTCCACAGTTCTCCCATGCAAATCCACTATGGATTGCTGCTCGAACTATCTCGAGCTGTTACTTCTTCACTTCCCAACTCAGATCTAACTGAAACTGCAAGTAGTGTGGGACTTTCCCCAAGATCCGAAAGGTTCAGTTGGCTGATCTATCTGTTAGTCACAACAAGGGCTCCCCCTCCAGGTTATTTTAGGCGCCAAAAGCCCAAAACTATAATTCCTGCAAGTTTTGGCCCCACCAAGCCCCTGTAGGCAGGCTCCATTTTAGAGTCCCAAATGTACTGATTGGCCCATTCTGCAGTCGAGGACCAAGATGATGGAAACAAAAAGAACTGTCCATGCTGCAAAGAAGGCGGGTTAGAACAAACTGCAATATTATTACTACTCTAACAAATGATCAGCAAACAAGTACATCTTCTAACAGAGATCCCACTCAGATTAATTATGACTGCAATCCAGGCAGCTCTTAAAGAGACAGTACACAGAGGCTATACAGACACTCTCCGGCAATACATTTAAACTGCTAAAATGCAGGACACCAGCCTGGCAGTGAGCATTTAAGCAAGCTCAAGGAAGACTTTTTGGGAACCCCCATTTGTAGGGGGATTACATAATCACAATAAGGCACTTTAGAGTTTGCATAATTTTGGAATAATGGTACTTTTCAGGTGTGTAAGGCACATGGAATTGCTGTGTGCAGACTTCCTGAGACATGCCATTATCCCACAGTAATGCACACCATATCTTTTTGCTTAAGTATATCATAGGTAAAATGTTCAGCACTGCATACAATGTCAGTAAGAGGTATTATAACCAAGGTCCTAGTGTGGAACCATTACCTATTACCTTCCAATCTTTCAGTCACAGAGATGAATGTGTCACCTAATGTACTGAGCCACTGACACTGCAAAGGTGTCCACTGCACAAAAAGGTAGATATAAGAAAACTGGTTCGCCCACCAGTGCAGTGGTAGCACTACCACTCATGACACCGATGAGCCAGGTTTGGTAATGAGCCTGGGAAATTGGAGTGCCAGCCTGGGGGGGAGTAGTGAGCATCCTATGGACTGCTCTCCTTCTGTGAGGGTGGGGGAAGGTGCGGAAGCTGCCAGTGCTTGATTGACCCTTTGTGGAAGCTGAGGGTCCAACAGATGGGACTGGTCATGACTGAGAGGCATGCCTGACATTTGGCATGTATGCCACTAATGTCATTGCATGCCATGCCTCCCCTGGGAGAAAACAGGAAAAAGGGGTGTTCCGAGCATCACATGATGATGTCCACCTCCACATCGCAGGCCCCCACACCACCAGCTAGCCTGTCACTCCTACCATACAATCGAGTCTCCATCAGGGGAGAGATCCCCTGGTGGCCTCACCCTTGGGGCAAGCCAGGGTGCTCGTGAGTGAGTTACAGTAAGTCCCAGGGTGTGTGGTGTGGCTGAATGCTGGTAGCCAGGACTGAGGGGGGCTGGCCTTAAAAAAAAAGAAAAAAAAGAAAACTGGTTCAGATACATGTAAGACCTCTGTGGAACTTGTGCCAATTCTTGCAAAGGACTACATCAGTATCAATTTTCAAGTGCTAATATAGTGTTGATAATAATAAAAAAAAAATTATTTGGGAGTGCAATATTCTCAGCAGGTACAGTATGTGCCCAGAAAAATGCTTAGGGGTAGGGAAAAGATCCAGATCATATGCTAAGTGGTAGTGAAAGGTACCAGTTCAATATGCCACTGAAAGAATAGTGTGGAAAGAACCACACTGTGTAAAGAGCAAAACCATTTAGAGTGACAGGGGTATAATAGCGGTAGGGAATTACCGCTACTCCTGTCACTCTACTGAGAGATGGGGAAGGTATGAAAAAGCAGTAGCTGTGGTGTCTGGTCAAGCTGCTCCTGTAGTGGAGTGGCTAAGGCACTAGCACTTGATGTGGAGGAGACCTGAGGACCAGGATTTCGTTCCCCATCTCCCGGTATTGTTTTTTTTATTAATAAAGAAATTCCCCCCTCCCGAGTTTCTCCCCATTCCAGAGGTCCACCCCCTTGTAGTTGATTATATTAATTCCAGGGGTGTGGAAACTCCCACAAAACAAAAAGTTATTGTGCTGCCCTATTGTTTTGTGTTGTGACTTGTGACTGACATTTTCTTTGGTTGCGGCATTTTGCTTGCAGCATTGTGTGCCGCACTACTTGTTTGTGGCATTATGACCCTGTGCTATGATGAAAGGACCCAATAAGTCAGGTCTGCATTAAGTTGTCCTGTACTGTTTGCTCACAGTAATGTCATGCAATATATAGCATTTATAGGTGCTAAGTAGCTTTATAAAAACTCAAACGGGGTATGATGTTATTATGCAGTCACCATTTACCTTGTCAGTTGCTAGTCCTTGCTGATGGCACTAAGTATATTTTGCACTTTCAAAGTTGTCTGTAACTTCATTTCCCTACATGGTCAATAAGTAACAGGAAGCATGAAACAATTTCGTACTTTAAATCTTTGAAAACATAAAAGGTTCTAACCATCTGATTAACATAGGCCTCAGATAACTATTAGAAATGTACAAGTAAAGGGAATGCTCTGTAACATGTCTTGGCTAACAAAATCCACTTGGCATCTCTACAGTGGCATCATGGCAGTTCTAGACCTAGTAGAAAACCCAGAGTTTTTACTTTTTAATTTAAAGGAAGTCTGTCATTTGTGACAACTCTTTGAAAAACATATTATTAATTTATTTATTTGGTTACCAGGTAGATGCACTGGGCCAAATGTTTGCCCATCTTGGTAGTGTCAGTGGCTCAGCAGGTAGTACACTTGCCTCTGAGGTTGGAAGATCAGAAAACTGTGGGTTCTAGTCCCACACCAGACATCTGAGTTAATATCCCATTACTGACACTGCAGTGCAGCACAAGGGGGGGTGATGCACTCCTGAGGTGCCGTCTTTCGGATAAGATGTTAAACTGAGGTCCCATCTGCCTGTTGTGGTGGTAGTTCAAGTGGCTGTTAAAGATCCCATGACACTTCTCAAAAAGAGTAGGGGAATTTTTATTGAAAATTTGGACATCATTACAAGGCAAAAACAAATCAAAACAACAAAAAGGCACAAAAGTTACAGAAAACAGAAAAAGATTGTAACAAATCTTAACACCAAGTTATACAATTAATCCATAAACACGAGATATGTGATGTTGAATATTTAACCATATCATTTTTCAAGAGCTGCGTCAATGCATTTTTTATATTCAATACAACAACGTTTTGATGTAACCATTTTTGTTGCAATACTCCTCGACATCTGGCTTGCCATAAGTAATATCTAACTGTACCTAAAATTATATAGATGGTATCCGCATGATATTTACCAAGTAAATTTGGGTTAGGCCCATACATGAGTTCTGCATAATTTAAACTTAAAAACTGTGGCCCCGGATATTCAAAAGGGTTGCGCCATGCGCAATAGGGATGCGCCAGGGCAAGTACGGAAATGCGCCATTGTGCAATATTCAGCAGGATGCTGCTGCGCAGCGCAAGTAGCAATGTGCAAGAGCGCAATAGTAATGAATGCATGCGCAACCATAGGGGGCGGAACCATGAATAACATGCACAGTGCTATATTCAACAACATGCGGCGTGCGCAATAGGGGAGCTAGCGGAAGTTGCGTGACAGTAGAAATTATCCAAAATAAAAGGGAGCAAGAGAGAGGCACAAGAACACTAAAGGGAAGCCACAGATGGGAGCATGGTGACAGACACAAGGTAGTACAGAGGATAGCAGTGAGCAGGACTGGGCAGGAGCAGGACAGGGAACACCTGAACTGAGCCAGGAACAGGATAGGAGTGGGGGAGCCTGTGCCACTGTGCAGGATAGTTAGTGGAGTGCCACATTGGACTGAGGGCAGTGGCAGGAGGCAGGACAGCTGCAGCCAAAGGCCGGAGGTGTACCTGGTGCAGGTGGAGCATCAGAAATGGACAGCGGGGGGAACGGGATAACAGCCGCCGGGGGGGGGACACCAGCCAGGGACATGACCAGTGCCACCTTCCAGTTGGAGGCAGTAATGAGGGGTGTGAGAAAGCAGGCAGCAGGGGGGAATGGCCATGGATGGCCCCATCAGTGGTATGCCCAGAACAGGCAGTACCGAGCCCGCACCACCTTCGAACACTACTCTGACACAGAGACTGTGGGCCAGTACCGCCTTAACTGGGCAATCCTGAGGCAGCTCTGTGAGCTGTGCAGTGATGAGATGTAGGCACCCACATGACAGAGCCATGCTCTGTCAGTGGAGATGATGGTGACAGCCGTCATGTGCCTGCTCGCCACAGGCACCTTCCAGAGACCAACAGGGGACACAACAGGCATAATCCAGTCAGCCATGTCACGCCTACTCACACAATTCCTCAGCGCACTTCTGCCACATGCTGCAGAGTACATCTGTTTCCCAGCACACAGGCAGAGCACACAGCACACATGCAAGAGTTCCACAGGGTAGCACGGTTGCCTGGCATGCTCGGGGCCATTGACTGCACCCATGTGGCCATCTGCATGCCACCTGGCCCGGATGGTGTGTCATACATCAACCGGAAAGGGTATGCAAGCATCAACTGCCAGGTGGTGTGCCATGCCAGGGGGCACATTACCAATGTCTATGCCAAGCACCCTGGGGGAGCACATGATGACATCTGGCACCAGTCCACACTGTGCCACAGGTTTGAAAGTGGGGACATCCCCACTGGCCACCTAGTGGGTGAGAATGCACATCACGCAGGACAATATGAGCAGATGTGGGGGGGTGCATAGTCAGAGGTGCCATGGGTACCATCCTTGTCGGCCCATGGCAAAGCGACACAGACCACCTTACTATTGTCCACCCTCTACACACAGGTGACAGTGGGTACCCACTCCGTCTCTGGCTGCTCACACCATGCCGGCACCCCACGACCCCATCACAGGTAAGGTACAATGAGGCACATGCCACAACATGAAATGTCATCAAGTGGGTGTTTGGGATGCTGAAGGCACATTTCCAGTGCCTGGACACGTCCGACGGTGCCCTACAGTACAGCCCCTCGAAGGCCTGCGGGCTATTCCTGGCCTGCTGCATCCTGCATAACATGGCCAATGACTGTAGAATAGCCGTAGAGGTCAAAGAGTGGGACAGCGGTGGGGACGATGAGGATGCCGGTCCAGCCGGTGATGGGAAGCCACCCCCTGAGTGAAGGGACCCCCGCCTGATCCGGATGTCGCAGCTGCACTGGGACACCATTACAGAAGAGCACTTTGGTCAACACAGGTAGGTCACGGGGGCCAGGCACAACCACCAATGGCAAGGGCACAGCCCAAAGAGAGGCAGGGAAGAACTCCAGGGGTGGACAGTGGTAAGGGAATGGGTCTGTGTGTGGCACCACACATGGCGTCAGGGATGGGCAGGGCTGAACACAACACGTGCACACACACACACATACACACACACACACCACAAGACATGTACAAGGGGTAGATGGCACACCAACCCCAATTGCCACCCCTATCCCCACACAGGTCCACACACGACCATGTCCAGTGGCCGTCTCTGAGCGTGCCTCAGATGCTGGGCACCATTACATACTGGTGGACAGCGCAAAGTAAGGCTTCATCATGCACATGCCACAGGGGCCAGCAGCTGAGAGGGTGTGCACAGGGGACCTTGTGTGTGCAGGGCTGGGTACCCCAACCATGTATCACATGATGCACACCACACTGCACATAGGGTAGCAGCAGACAGTGGCCATGGTGGGAGACAGGTCAGTCATGTGGCACAGTGCCACGGCCACTATGGATATGTGGGCGGCCCTGCCGAGACCTGCCAGCCATGCCAGGCATACCATTGACCTCATGGGGTGGCACCGACGGTCCCCCAGAGGTGATGTTGTGTAAACACGACCGTGTTCATGCAGGGGTCTGCAGCCCACCGAACATGTCCACACCAGTTGTGCTCGGTATGCCCAGAGCCGAACCCGTGTCGACATAGCAGCTGTCGATCGGCGCCGGGAAAGGGGGGTGGACATGACACTGCACTGTGTCTGCAGCGTATGGGCACTGAACTGGGTGCCCAATGTGGCCATGCCAGCTGTGAATGCATTTGCCTGCCTGTCAATGGCAGCGGTCACATCCTCCTGCTGCCAGGCCATCTCTGCCAGGAGCAGACCATGGTCTCTGCTGCGCCGCTCCTCTGCCTGGCACAGAACCGCAATGAGTGCATCCACCACAGTCACAAGCTGCAACTGCTGATCTACTGAAGCCTGGAGTAGACGGCTGTGCTCATCAAAGAGGTCATCTGCCAGTCTGGAATGCTGTCTCTTGTGGTGTTCCTGGCCCTGCTGGGTAGCATCCCTTGATGATGGGTGCTGCACACCAGAGCCATGCCAGGGCACGTCCACATGCAGTGCACTGCCACTGCCCCCTGACACTGTCCCCCCATCACCATTGGCCGACTGCTGGCACTGCTCCTCCAGCTGTCGATTGGCAGGGCTCACCAGCACCGCCGCAGCGGCCGCAACAGCCCCACTGCCCTGGACGCACACCAGTGCTGCCCCACTGGGGCATACAGGCACAGGCTAGGACTGTGTTGTTGTTCAGGCCTCCACAGTGGCACCACCCACGGCAACGCCCGTGCCGTTGCCTGCTGTGGGACCATCCTGCGTCCCACACATATCACTGTCCAGGACGTGTGATCCACCATCATCGGTGCTGGATCCAGCACCAATCTGTGTCCCAGAACGCTGGAGACCATGGGCGCTGTCACACTGGGACACAGGCAGGGCCTTGTCTGAACCTGCACCACCCTCTTCAGTCCAGGCAGACAAGCAGGTATGCACTGGTCCGGTCCCTCGGACATCTGTAGAGGTGGCTGGGTGATCCTCCATGTCCAGGGCTTCAGCTTCAGTGGACACAACCACCACTGCCGACCCATGTAGATGCTTAGGAGCTGTAAGGGAACACAGTAGTGTTAGTGGCTCTGCTCTGCCCTGTGGCATTCCCCCCACCACCCACACAGTGATAGCATAGGACCTACCATGCAGTGATGGGCTGCCACCTGTCTGGAAGCCACCACCAGAAATGCCCTCTATGGCACAATGCCACATGCTGCCGGCCACCCGTTCCTCCTGTGGCATCAGGCGTGGCACATTCGGCTGTCCCCCACCGGTGACAGCACATGCTGCCCTGATGGCAACCACCTTATCCTTGATCATCCTCCTCCTGTCCATGCCGACCTTCTTCTTACACTCCTGCACGGACTGCTGGTGGCTGCCATGCTGGCTCACGGCACGCGCCACCTCACCCCATGCCGCAGCACTGGCCTGTGGCGTTCCCCGCTGTCCGCTAAGCAGCGGATCCCTGTCGAGATATGCTTCAAACAGGACATTTGATTTAGCCCAGGTGAAGTTGGGCCTCCTCCTTCTCTCCCGTCCCTGTTCCTCCTCATCCTCGTGTTCAGTCATGATCGAGCCTGTGGGATTAACAGGTGTTACCTTTGAATGTGCAGTCCCATTCAGCCCTCACAAACCACAGTCCCCTCATCCCAACAGCATGCAACCCACCACAATAGACTGCAATACCAAACTATGTCCTCTGCAGCCCCATGTTGCAGTTATATAGCGTAACGCATGCAAATGAGATGAGGCGCAACTGTAAGTGGATGTTAATGCAGCGGTTGCACCATGGAATGGCTGATGAGCTGATTTGCATATGCTGGCTGAATATCACGCTGTGTTGCCTTGCGCAATGTTGTTGAGCATGCTCAGGCTATGGCGCAGCTCTGTGACGTGCACAATAGGCACTGCATGGCGCATGTCAGGGGTGCTGACACTGACGCGTGCAGTGCTGATTATGTGCTGTTCACAGGAGGCAGTGCAGGGCATGGCCACCACTGTGCCAGTGGTGCTAGTGTGCTGTTCGCCTGTATGGCGCTTGTGCCCTGGTGCGCTGTAGGTGCCATGGAGCCACAGTGCAGTAGGCCACTGCAGGGCGTCACGCACAGACACTCTACCACGCTACATGCAGGGCATCCCAATAGCGCTGTGGTGCTCCATGTGCGGACAGACCCTTGACCCTGCGGTCAACCTTGCCCCCTAGGCACCATGCGTCCACATGGGCGCACTCCTATCATGCAGTTCAGTGACAGCGTGATGATGAATGGCAGTGCAGTACCGTGCAGCCTCCACACATGGGGAACATGCCCTACAGAGTGCCATTTTGATAGTGTTACTCACTGCAGAATGGCACGGAGGTGAGCACAGCAGTGGAGCACCATAGAGCTGGCCAACCTGGTGGCCATTGTTGAGCCCCATGCTGGGGCCCTGTTTGGCAAGGACCCACTTGACAAGCCACACAGTGCTGTGTGGGGAGGAGGTAGCTGATGGCCTGGAGGAGGCCACCGTTATCACCAGGTCTGGAAAGTAGTGTTGCCACAGGTATGGCGACCTACGGCGGAGGGATCCTGACAGGCTGGGGCATCTACAGGCATGCGCCCGGTGAGGCACCATGCCATGGCCAGGTAGGTGCTCCATCCACACACTGGTAGCATCTGTCCATCCTGGTATCGCGGTGTGCATGTTTCCACCCCACAGGGGGTGGGGTCCATATAGTGGGGGCGGTGGTGGTGGTGGTGGGGGGGTGTGGCATGACTGGGCTGTGCAGGAACGCACACACTGGGGGGGCTTTGCTACTGGTTTGTACTGATGTTCCCCTCTCCATGTTTGCACCCTAGGCCTGGAGGAGCACTGTAGGGTGAGGCAGGCCCATTCTGAGCAGGACAGGGTTGGTGCGCTGCAGCTGCAGCAGGGTCGTGGTGGAGGGGGCCATGGGCCAGCAGTGCCCAGCCGGCCTGGATGCAGGTAAGTGCCATTTTTCCCCTTACATCTGTGCATGCTGTGTTGCAGGGTTGGCGACGGGGCATGGCCACCAGCACTTGGCCCCACCACCGTACATGCCACACGGTGCACTCAGCACTGTACTATGGCACTGCATGTGTGGGTGGGTGTCACTGGTGGTCCGTGCATGCACGGGGTACATGGCTGTGCCACTGTCTTTGCACCGCATAGCCATGTCACTGTACGGTCACGGTGGTGCTGTGCGGGTCATGGGTGATGGGTGTGCGCAGCGGTCTGCATGGCTGTGGGTGCCTGGGTAGGCAGGTCATGTGGATGCGGTCACTGTGGGTGGTCACATGCCATCACAGGGGCGTGGCCCATGGCTGTATGCCATGCACAATGGGTGGGCTGAAGGGGTCTGGCCAGTCACGCGTAATGACTCTGCTCCCTTGTCTTAGGTGGACAACACTGGACAGCACTTGAAAGAAGTGTGCAGGAGCTGCTGCAGCTCACCAGGGCCATCCTCGTGCTCCTGCAGAGGCTGGATCAGGATGGAGGATGGCGGCACAGAAGACAGCGCAGGGACAGAAGTGGGGAGAGGGGCCGGCGATAGGCCCTCTATGCCCCTTTTTTGTATTCCCCCCGGAATAACCCTCACACCCCTTCATCCCTCTCCCAGTTGTTCACCTCTGCCCCATGCCAACCCCCACCTGGTTTGTGGCCCTTCCCCCCCATTGCATATAGTTGTAAATATGTCTTGTATTTCACACACTTTTAATATGTCCATTTTGTTATGACAGCTTGGAGGTCTCTGATTTGTAGCGGGCTAATGGTGCTTGGCTGCAGTGGTGTACATGGCATCAGGAGTGGTGCAGGCCTGGGCATGTGTGTGTCCAGCAGGGACCCACCTATGGTGTGGGTGGAGGACTCGGTCCCTGTCTGTGGTATGTGTGTTCTTCTCTGTGCACTGGACGCCTGTGTGCAGAGGTCCTGGTGTATGCACTGTGTCCATGGTGCCCCTGTCAGTATGTCCATGGCCCATGCAGCTGACATGCTTGCATGTCTGTGCAATGCACGGTCTGCTGGCATGTCAGTGGTGGCTGTCCATGCTGGCCAGCCTCTGGACCCGGCGCAATGGCGGCTTGCCTCCTGTCACCAGTATGGTGCACGTCTGCCTCGGGTGGCACTGTGGCCTCTGCTGTTGTTTTCCCTCCTCCATGCTGTAGCTGGTGTCTGTTGCAGGGTCTGTGCTCCGCTGTCTGTCACTTGTACTCCGGACGCATGCTGATGGTGGACAGCTTCATGGTGCATGCACAGGGTGGCTGGTACACCTGTGCCATGGTGGGGTGCTGGCCGTGGTTACACGGTTGCTGTGGTTGCACGCCAGTGGGATTTGTTGCCCCGCTATTGTGTCCATGTGTTGGGGTGCCCTTGGGTCTGGTTGGGTGTTTGTCCATGCCCAGTGTTTCATCCTGTGTGGCGCATGCCTCCATGCACCACTGTGGGCATCTGTGCTGGCTGTTGGGGCCAGTGCTGGGACAGGGTGTGTGCTTGGGTGGGTGTGCGGGGTGCTGTCCTGCTGGTGGTGGGGTCCAGGGCAGGCCTTGTCACATGTGGGGTACCTTGGGTACTGACGCAGGGTCGACCTCTCTGCTGTGCCATGGGGGGGCCCTGCAGGGCAGCACTGTGTCTGTAGTTGTTGCGTCGGTGGCTGGTGCCACCCACTGAGGGGTGCTCACGGTGGGGCTGCCATGCATGGCTCCATGGTGCACAGGGTTGCATTGTCACAATGGGGGTGGTGGCATGCATATGGAGCCATGCACTGTTGGGCACTGCTCCTGGGCAGGGTGTCTGGGGATCGCTGTGCAGGGTGTGCTCTGCATTGGTGGGATGGGGTGGCCGGACCTCCTTGTGTTGCGGTCACTGCTTGCCAGGGGGTGTGCTGGGGCACCATGCCCCAGCTGTGGATTCAGTGCTGGTATTCAAGGGCTGGTGCTTCATCCAGCTCACCACAGGTTGTGCAGTTCATGGGGTGTGGGGGTCGCTGTCTGGTCTGCTGCGTGCTCCTCTGCCCATGTCTTCCATGGGTGGTGCACCCCTGCATCCTGTCCCTGCACATCCCTGGCTCTGCTACTGCACTGCTACTCTGCTCCACTGTGCATTCCTAGTTGTGCTACTGCACATCAGCCCTGCACCACTGCGCATCTCTGGTTGCGACATGGTGCGGTTGGTGCGATATTCAGTTGTGTTGCGCAAATGCACCTTGGCCTGTGCTGTGTTTGAATATCATGCGTGTTGTGCATGGACACACTGCACTTGCACCTGCTCCTGCTATTGCGCTACTTTGTGGCACAGTTTGAATATCTGGTCCTGTGTCTCTTTCCATTCCTCTGCCAATATTCCCCAAACTACTTTAGCAAATTGACAATCCAAAAAAAGGTGCTGCTGAGTTTCAAAGATTTGCACACAGGAGTCTCTTGGACAATACCTTTCAACAATCTGTTTATGTTTATTACTTCCTTTGATGCCAAGTTTCCCATAATTGCTTAACAAAATACAATCCCACATGTAAGAAGGGATACATGGGTTACTGAGTTGTTTCTGTACTACCTGCTTCTGTTGTACAGTACACAATGGGAATTATATCTCTTCTTTACTGCTGATATATTTTTTTTTCTATCCCATATCATGTTTTCCGGAATAATTTCCCATTTTAATGCACTTTTCATGCTTTCCAGACCATAAGTAGGCAATACCCTATGTTTCCCAAAAAATCTAGGTTTTTAAAGAACCCATGCCTCGACATTGAGGTCCAACCAATCTTCTATCCAAGGCCTCCAAATAGCATCCCCAGGTCTAAAAAGTCTCCCAAAATTATAATCATAAAAAACACTCCAGAAAAAAACTATAGGGTAAATCATACCAACACTACCTCAACTTTAGCTTTGTAAGTAAAATTCCTTTTAACAGGATTCAACCTGGAACCCCATAATCCCTGAAAAAATATGCTAATTAGTTTAGTATACAGCTCTTTAGGAGGGGGAAATACATTGCATACGTACAAAAAAAATTTGTAAAAGTAAAGTTTTTATAAGCCAAACGCTTTTTAATTTCCCAATAACATAATTCTTCCAGCTAAAAACAAGTCTCACTGCACATGAAATATCTCTTTCCCAGTTCTGTATATTTGAGTCCTGAGGTCCAAATATAACACCTAAAATCTTCATAGGGCCTCTTGTAATCCTTATTCCTCCCACAGTCCCTTTTGTTGGAACAGGGGTATTGCCAAGTGGAAATCCTCTGCTCTTATCAAGGTTAATTTTTGATCCTGATATTGAAGAACAGATACTAATTATCTTTAATAATGAATTGTCATCAGTTGAAGTGTATAAAGTTAACACCACATTGTCAGCATATGCTAAAGTTTTCACCATGTGAATACTATTTTCAATACAGAGTCCGACTATCCCATTCCCTTATACATAACCTAATAAAAATATCTATACAAAATACAAATAATAGTAGGCTTAAGGGACATCCCTGCCGTACCCTCTATAAACATTTATTTTTTGCCCATAGCACCCATTTACATTAGGAATTATTGTAACATTTGTATACAATATTTTAATCCAATCCAAAAACTTATCTGGAATCCCAAAAGCTGCTAATACAGAAAATAAAAACTGATGTGATACTCTATCAAATGCTTTCTCTGAATCTATTCCCAACACCAACCCAGAAAACTCACCTATGTTTCCTCTAAAAAACATCTCTCGTAACACAATCAGGTTTTCCTGTTGTCGTCTCCCTTGTATTGCTCATGATTGAACTGGGCTGATCAAATAAGTAGCAACTTTGGACAATCTATTTAGGAGAATCTTAGCTAAAATCTTAATATCCATATTAAGAAGGCTTAAAGGCCTCCAATTATTTACATCATTGGCTGGTCCCTTCTTATGGATTAACACTAGTATTGCCTCCATCATTGTGGGGGCTAATTTATTGTCATTCAATAAACAATTATATAATATAACTAAGGCAGGCCCTAACTCATCTTTAAATGTTTTATACAGTCCTGCTAAAATACCATCTGATCCAGGGACAGAATCTGTTTTAAGGTTATCTACAGCAGACATAATTTCCTTGTTCATAATGTTTTTAGTCAGGAATTCGGTGTCTGGTGCTGATACCTGAGGCAGCTGTAGCCACCGTAAGATTTCCTGAGCAGGAGTAATCTGAGGAGACACCTCAAATAAGTTCTGCATCTGTAGTTTTACTATTTCCAACAAACCCTGAGGAGATGTAACCGACTGTCCGGTTGGACGCAACAATTTTATGATAACTCTAGTTGCAACCCTTTCTTTACATTCTGTATAAGGGTCTAAACAGCGTATGCTATTGTGAATGCCAAAGCTTGCTTCCTGATCCAAAGACTGAGCTCTATTATATTGAAGTTTTTGCATCTGTGTTTTAATTAACTGAATTTGTGACTCATAATCCTGTGATGTTGATTCTGTTAAAGAAATCAAATACTGCAGCTGTTGCCTCAGTTTAAGATGACCCATGCAAGTTGTATTATGTTCTTGGTTAGTTTTAGTCATAAATAAGTCTTGCCAAGATATTTTTGTGTCATCCCACCAAGCTGACAAATCATCATAGCAGTCAACTACCGATAGACATGCTGTCCAGTTTTTCTGCCATCATTTCTGTTATTTAACATTGTCCAATAAAGCTTCATTTAGCTGCCATTTAGGTTTGTTACACCTAGGAGCATCATTCCAAGTAACACGAGTGCAGACTGCAGCATGGTCAGAAAATTCAAAAGCAAGTGTAGCACTAGAAATTACTTTCAAAAATTTGGAAACAAAATAAAGTCAATCCTGGTTTTATGGTTCCCCTTAAAAAATGTAAAGCCCCCAGGAGGATGCAGGCTCCTGTAAGAGTCCTTCAAACCAACAACAGAAATAGTCTGATGTAACTCTACTGAATCACAAAAAAGTTTATCAGAATGAATCCCTCTATCCTGACGTTGCAGACTACAATTAAAATCACCAGCCCATAAAACTAACCTTGAGGTATGCAAAAAAGGTTTTATGTCCCGAAAAAAGGGCTGCTCTAAGGGCCTTAGTTTGTGGGGCATATGTTGCTATTAGCTGCAACCTAGCAGTGCAATAGGACATGTCCAGTAATAATGCTCTTCCCAGACAAATGTCTACTAATCTAGATACTACAATACTAGGATTAGCCAAAAGAATACCTAACCCATCACAGAAGTTGGTTCCATTGGACCAAAAAGAAGGTCCTAAGGTCCAGGCATGAGAGGTCCATGACAGTTCTACATTAGTTTTTAACCTAGTATCTACAACACATTATATCAGTAGCTCACTCATGGAGGGAAAGCATTGTCCCGGTTAACTTTTCAACAGATTTTATGCTATTTACATTAACTGAGGTGATTGATAACTCAGAAATATTAAGGGAATGCCTTATTGGTGTAACAGTATTTTAGGAATTTTTCTGCCTCTGCCTTGTTCTTTTAGCTATAGAATCTGAGCCCCCTTCCTCTTCAGTGTCTGTACAAGAAATGACTGAGGAAGAGTCAGTAAGTTCCCCATCTGAATCACCATCCTCTGACAGTAAAATGGCAAACTTGCTCCCAGATTTCCATGAAGTTGAAGCAGTATCATTCCTTGGCCCACTCAGTTTCCTAGAAACCAGCTTACCAGACCGTGACCTTTTGGTTTGTAAAACAGTTTTAAAAGTTTCGTTAATGGGAGGAGGGGAGGCATATCAGTCATAACTATACTGCTATCCTCTGATTCTATTAGTGCAACAGGAAGGAGCGGGGACTCTTGAACTGAACTGTGTGGATGAACAGAAACATGTGTGTCAGTAGGGTCGGGCATAACCTGCACTGGGGCTCCTGATTCCTGTTCTTCAGGAACTGTATGTTGTACCTCAGCATCAACTCTAGCCTTTTCGTGTTTCTCTGCTATTTTTTAGCTTGTTGCTACTGGGTCAAGTTAATCAAACCTTTGTGGGAAGGGCAATCCTCCTGATTATGAGATGCCCAAGGACAGCGACCAGAAGAATGCCCAGTTTTCTCACACAAATTGCAACGAAAAAGGTTCAAACAATTCCCAGAAGAGTGCCCAAATTCCAAACAATGACTACACTTAATGGTAGTACATGCAGAACTTAAATGGGTCCAAGCTCCACATTTAGAACAAGATTGCGGTTGGCCAGCACAAAAAATAAACCCCCTGTCCTTGCCAAGATAGAAAGTACTAGGTAAGTGGTCAGGCCCAGCATTTGATGTGATAAGCTTAACTCGGACCCTCCACCCCCATCCCAAATCTGATCACTGTCCAAAGTGGGACAAGACCTGTTCATGACTTCACACCGTTGTCTAAGCCAGTATAAGATATCCTCAATGTTTACTCCCTCGTTCTTAAACATAATAGTAATATTTTTAATGGCTGGCCTAGACGATGGGATAGCATAGAAAGGAACCCATAGTGGAATGTTTTTAGCTTGTCATACTGGGCCCAAAACCTCTCAAGGCCAGAAATATTTTTAAAACTAATATCGTAATTATAGTTGCCTAGATGGATCAGGGCAAAGGTTTCAGGTGAGAAGAATTTAAGAGACCCTTTCAAAAGTTGTTTAGCAATAAATACTCTATCTGGAGGATCTACCAACCTACCCTTATATAATAATCTAACAACATTACGACGAGGTCCAGGCTCACCTCTGTTCTGAAGTAAATCAGATAATTTAGTGATAGGGTTCTTAACCTCATTCTCCCCACTACCAGGGGCCTGCTCAGTCAGACCCAGCCTAGGTGGGCCCTCAGCATGATCATCTAAATCCTGATCTAAATTCACTTGTTCTGATTCAGTAAGAGCAGGCATGTCAACACTGATATCATTTGTTTCAGTCACAATTAAGTTCTTACCCCGGAGTTTGCTGGAGCTTATATTCTTTTCTGCATTGCTGGCCATATTCTCTGTAGATGAGTTCAACATAGCAATATATGTAGGGTCTGAGGCATTAGGAACCCAGTGTCCTATGGTCGTCTGTTCCCAGCCAGTGTTTTCCAATGCAGAAATAGGAGACCATCCAGGGCCTCCCACATTCCCAGTGTCATGGTCTGACAATGGAGCAGTAATGTCAGATCTCAAATCAGTTTGAACAGTAGCAGACTCTTTGCTCCAACCTGGTTTAGATTTATTCGTAGGAAATACGAACTCCTGTTCCTTATGCACACCTTTATTTCCAATGTACGACTCATGTATGGAGCCTTTGCTCACCCCATAGCCAACACCCAGCTTTTTTTGAGCATTTTTCCTGCCAGATTTCTTTCCAGAGACAGGCTTTTAGCACACAGACTTTGAACTGTTACAACTGCCAGCCTGCGATTCCATCCTCGGTAAATTAGGCTCTGATACAGGAATGGAATCAGTATTTAACAGGCGCTTGTCATCGATTATCACTGCATCTTTACCATTAGCTGTAGAAATATCAGCTGTTTCAAGTGCTTCATAGTGGAATGCGCCACGTCAGCACCCTGCTGTCTCGCATTGACGCTGATAGCCAACTCGGCCTGTTTGACAGAAGTTTCCTCAATTAAACAAGAGACAAGCACTTTATCCAGGCTACATACAGCTTTCAAGAGGATTTAGTTTTGCCATTAAAGCTCCGAGTACTGCTCTGAGGTAATTGAATGTAACTGTTCAAGTAAAATGTTACTAACTACTTGTCCTGCATCTACTTCTCCCAAAGCTTTTACCACATCAGAACTTAACAAATGAGCCGCCACCAGTGCAGCATCTATGGCCTCTTGTGTGTCAGTGCAAGGAAAGGAGGCTTGCTCCCCTGCACTGTCCACATCCATTCCATCAGGGGACTCCTCCATACTAACTATTCCAGCATAGATGGTCAAGGGGTCCCCCTACCGGTCAGTATGGGAATTTCCCCAGTGCCCTGGCCAAATTTTCCCCCATTCACTAAAATGCCACCAACAGCTTAATCTGGTTCAAAGTCAGTTGGAATTCATCTGTATTCCCCCTTCCCTGGGTCATGCCTGAAAATAGACAGAATTTGTCTAGTGCACTTACCTGGTCAACAAAAACTAAACAAATAAAAAATAAATTTTCAGGCATGACCCAGGCTATAAAGCAAGACATTGTTACAGGCAGTGTGCAGGCATGAAGTAGAAAAAGAAAACCTACAAAACTGGCCTTGAAATATTTAGATGCAATCCAACTTATATTGTATATGTTGTCTGCATTTCTCTTCCCTTTGTCTTCATTGCTCAGTTAATTTGCATGGAAACAGGATCCTTGTCTCCTAGAGTTCATCTGCTCCTACTGCATAATCCTTTGCTAATGTCATAATTTTCTGATTTGGACACTGTTTTTATTTCCTGGGGGGAATCATCTTTGTCACAAACAGGACTGTGACTTCAGTAATGGAATAATGAGCAGGAGCGGATCAGCGGTAAGGGTCAAGGTTCCGGTTTCAACCAAAATGTAACTAGTAATAAAGAACACAGGGATCAAAAATACAGAAAATGTGTCACATTTTTATTTATTTGTAATTTTTGACCAGGAAAGGCACACTAAGATAATATAGCTTGTTTCTAGGTGTGTTCTAGGGGATGGATTATATGGACCTGTTTTATTGACAGAGGGAATGTTAGTCTTGACACTAGGAAAACAACTTTATAGGCAGATTATGGACTCCAATTTCTTAGAACTTACTGTTTTTTTCCAAGTGCCTCTCCCTCCAGATTGTTACGCTCTATCCAACTATTATTAACAGAATCAAGAATCCCTTTTCATATGTGGGCTACCCATTGGTTGTACTGTCATGAGAAGCTAAATATGAAAGGCAACCAGAAACACAAGCAGCAGGATGAAAGGATGTGTGAAAGGTTAACATGTATAGGTGAGACTGAAACTATGGAACAACAGATGCTTATTTGTTCTACAGCAGAAACAAACAACAAGGGTGGAATTCTTATGTAAAATAACTGAAGCTGTGCAGAAAGTTTACCAAGCAGAAATGAAAAATGTACCACTGTTATTTAAAGGGAAACAATGGAGAAACTTACCATGGGTGACTGATACAGATCAACCTATTATATGATGCATCTAGGGTAATTGCCCTTCTGTATATATTATGTACTGTTCACATTGTATTTTCTAAATAATTATTTTGATAGTTTTTCATTATTATTTTGTATTGTGGCACTAGTGCTTTGATTTATTGTAATACTTTTTTTCCCCAATAAACACCCCTGGCCTTTTAAGATAAGTGCAAGGGGCTCTTCTACTTCCACCTGGACAGTAACCAGAGATGGGCAGAAGGGATCTTGATTTAATATTATGTTGCACTTTTGGTAAGGAATAGATACATATTGCTGTACAGTAGTCTTACAAAAGACTAGAGATTCTGGGGCATTGACTCCCAACCTAATACATATTTTACCCATGTATTGTCTTTTTAATGTGGCGTTATGCAATTGCCTTGCCTTTAGACCTGTGAATTAATTAAACAAACAAACAAAAAAAAAATCATAAACTGACACCCCAACTGCTAAACAAACAACATGAGGTAACAACATCATTGTTGTAAGGTTCTGACTATTGTATTTATTTAAAAATTATCTGGAAATACCCTGGCCAGTGTAAGAAAGGGGGCTGTTTTACAGTGTCCTGACAAGGCAGCAGGGTGGCTACAGGACTGACATTACAGTTTTGTTGGACTCAGAATGCTGCGAACTTGTAGAACTTTTGTTTTCACATTTGTGTACAGTTAAACAACTGTCAGCATTCAGAAAAGAAAACATTGCAAGACTCTCCTTTCTGACCCCTGCTACAGCTTACACTGAGATGGGATGTTTCACAGGATAATATATGATCTTCAAGATCTTCAAAATGTACCCATGACATTGATGATGGAGCTGTCTCTCTGGCCCTTGTCGTTCATTGTTAATGACTTGTTCTTCCCATGTAGTGAGCGGATTGATAAGTATAGTACAGTACCATCAGATCCTGCTCCATGGCCTTTTCCCTGGTCTCTTGTGAGCCATGGGGGGGGGGGCACAGACTCTGCAGCTTGCATTTGTGATCAATAATGACAGATGTACTTATGCATATAGGACTTCTCAAGTTACAACTACAGTACTATGGTTACGGAATACTGATTCATGTAAATGCCAGTCTCAATGCTTTTAAAGAAGCAGTTCATTACAGTAAAAATCAAAATACTCTGCCAAATTAATGGTGCAGAAACAATATCATGCACCCTTCCATCCTGAACTGCCACTGTTTACTAAGTACACATATATATAGTCTGACTCACTCATATCATATCCAATTATTTTATCAGCAAGACATGTTGCAGTGGGGTAAAAATTGCCACAACACAGGGCGTAAAACAACATAACTTATCTGATACCGGTATGGTGTGGAGCTACTGTCATGGAATGGCAGACTGAAACTGAAGTACTGATGTTTCACTCTGACTTGAAAAGAGCTTTCTTCGAGTTTGGCACAAACTGGCACGGGTGGAGGGCTTCGATATGTTATCGCTGCAGCATTACTTTTTTCATAGTAACACAGCCATTACCCACAGTGGAGTGGCTATTTGTTTTTGTAAAATGGGTCTAGAAAATCAAAGCAACTTAAAGGGAAACGGTAAATTTATAATCGTGTGCCAAGTTATTCCCTAGCAACAGAAATGACAAAGTTAAGGTTTTACAAGTGCCAATATGTCAAATATTATTCTATTAGAGTGTTACCATATTTTTTGCATTTCATTTAATTCAAGCAGTTTGTCTAAGTTTAGCAGCTGGAAGCCACCAGTCCAAATAAATGCCCCGTGTCATGATGACCAATCTCATGCATGAGCAATTTTAACATGTCCATAGTGACATGAACCAAGGATAGCATCCACCAGAGTAGCTGGTGCTGAACTCATAGATGTCTCTCTCCAAAGATAGTGTGCACTGGAAGTGCTAAAAAACCTGGCTGAAAAAGTGAAGCCGAGACCACTAGCGTGCATGTTAGCACTAATGCTAATGCACATGCTCTGGATCTCAGCTTTGCTTTTTCAGATGTGCTTTTAGAGCACTTCTAGTTCTGATTGTCCTAGAGAGAGACATTTACAAGTTCAGCATCAGTCACTCTGCCAGACTCTGCCCTCAGTTCAAGTCACTATGGACATGTTAAAAGTTGCTCATGTGCAAGACTGGCCATTGTGATGGTACGCATTCACTTGGACTGCAGACTTCTGGAGGCTGAACTTAGACATTTCACTCAAGCTAAATGAAATACTAAAACACTGATAAAACTCTAACAGAATGTTATTATTTGACATATTGGCACTTGTAGAACCTTACCTTTATCATTTCTCTTCCTAGAGTATAACTGGGCACACATGACTAGAAATTACTTTAACAGCTGATAGTGCCCCTTTAATTGGGTAAAACTAGTCAGGTGACTGTGCATTACATAAGTAATAAGACATGACTGCGTCTGAATTATGCTGACATAATCACACACCTTAGGTGCAATGCTAGGCATGAGAGACACAGCCAAGTGCCAGTAAATGTACCTAAGAAGTCTGATTATATATAAAATAATGTATGGTGAGATGAGTGTAATGACAACTTTATACACACCTGAGGTGTGAAATACTACATAAACCCTGAGAGTTAAGCTCAAGGGGTTTATTAAAGTATACCACACCTCCGGTGTCTATAAAATTAGAGTTTTGTTCACCTCCTCATGTTTTATTTTACATAATCACTAGAATATGTTTTTTCTTCCTTTCTGCTCTGAAGATTAGATTATGTGTAATAGTGTGCAGTCTGGCCACTAGATGGTGCTGCAGTGCACACTGTAGCTGGTTATTATGGTACCCCTCTCTCATGGTGTATTTGAATTTTTCCTGCCCTTTTTTATTTCCTGTGGATAGTTGTAGCAGCCAGAGTGGTTTTGATCAACTGTTCCAGCCAGAGTGGTTTGGGCAGCAGTGGACAGAGCCCTGCAGCAACAGTGTGTGGTCAGGCTGAGGTGCGGTTTCACAGCTGCAAAGGCACGTTCACTTTTTTAATGTGATCAGGATCCAGACTTCACTTTTACTGATTGCACTTATGAGGCACTGTGGTTGACTGAGACAATTTCTTCTTTTAGCCAGATACAAATTAGAGGGCAGAACAGATGTGGTTTTCGTTTATAAAAACAGTAACTGAGCTTTTGCATAGGGAAATTCAGCACATTGTTCACCATTATAACCAGCTGGTTATCATTGTGAATTATAACCAAGTTTCCCTATGGAGAAAAAAAACAGAGCCCAGGTATTATATCACCATAATGGCACAACTTGAAGTGTCTTATTGCACTGATAAAATGACATTTAAATATTTATTTTAAAATGAATGAAAATAAGAAAAAAATATTTTATAAAGATAATAAAATAGAACCTTTCATTGATACATGCTTCCATTTTGACTTTGAAGATAAAAAATATACCATATTCTGGTAACTGGGGGAGAGCTAAAAACAATGAAAAGACAATGAAAGGCATGTGTGGTACGCATTATTATAAAGAAAGAAAATATTATTTTCATTTCAAATCAGTATATGTACAGTATTTTAATGGAAATGTGTTCAAAACATTTGATTCAGCTGTTTTTTCTTTGTTTGGTTGTGGGGGTAGATTTCTCCTGAAAACACCCATATATGATAAATATAAGTAATGAATATAAACTTCAGGAATATATTAAAGTAGTTTGGGTCTGCCTCTGCCTATGTAACTGTGTTTTCCCACCTTTTCTCTCTTCATTTATAGAGTATTATTGCCTACTTTCCTCATCCTATTTCTCTTTTCTCTGTCTCCCCACACATTCAACATACAGAATGTTTACCATGGAATACAAGGATTCAAAATTCTGCACAATTCCACTGGCAGAATGTTCCTTTCCCAATAAACTGTACACACGTACACAACAAAGGTCTCATGTGTAGCCAAAGCCTCAATTTTCTCTCTGTCTGGGTATGCAGCAAAGATTTCCCAGATACTCAGGTAAAGATAGGAGGAGGATTTTTCATTGTTAGTAAAGAAACACTAGTCGTGAAAACTGTGAACAGAAGTTAATGTTTCTAATTTGTTTATGTGTGTAAGGAGAGTGTGATGATCAGGGAACCAGTATTTAATTAATTTGTTTTAGAAACATAGACAATGATGGCAGTAAAAAAGACCAACAGTCCACCTAGTACACCTGAGTTGCCAATTATCCCTTTGTACCTACTATCCCTTCAGGGTCATAGCCTTCACCATCCTTTCTCTTCATTTCTCTCCTACGTTCTGCTGCCCTGAGCAATCACTAAGCCCTTCATTCTATCCCAGCCTTACATGAACCCACCAACAGTTTTATCACCCACCACTTCAGCAGGCAGACTGGTCCATGGCTACACCACCTTTCTGTAAAATAATACTTCCTCATGTCCTTTCTGAGCCTCCCTCATGTCAATTTCCACTCATGTCCATGTGACTGTGAACAAGTTTTCAAGCTAAATATTTCCCCACAATTCACTTTATTAATTCCTTTTAGGAACTTGAAGGTCTCAATCATATCTCCCCTCTCCTTTCTGGTCTCCTCATAGGACCTGCTCTGTTGGCACTGAATCATTTTTGTGACCCCATGCTGCACTGTCTCCAGCCTATCTTTATCCTTTCTGAGGTGAGGACACCAGATCTGGTTGCAGTACTCCAGATGTGGCCTCACTAAGGATCTATACAAGAGGAGTATTACCTCTTCTCTGCTATCAATACCTCTCCCGATACATCCCAGCATCCTTCTCACTTTTCCATATGCCTTGTTGCACTAACTCAATTGTCTGAGGCAGTCATTGATGATAACTTCAAGGTCCTGTTCCTCAGCAGGAGTGCTAAGTCTCACCCCATCCATCCAGTACTCTGTCCTGGGGTTCTTGTTGCCTAGGTGTATTATCTTGCACTTCTTGACATTGAATTTCAACTGCCAAGCCTTAGGCCATTCTTTTAGCTTTTGTACACCACTCTGTGTTTTCCCAATTCCCTCATCAGTATCCGCCCACCAACAAAGCTTAGTGTCATCTGTAAAGGGAAACAATGCCATAGATATCCTCACCAATGTCATTAATGAACATACTTAAGAGGACCAGTCCCAAAACAGATCTCTGTGGTACGGTACCCCACTCACGACCTCCCTCTCTGCTGACTTGATCCCGTTGACCACAACCCTCTGCTGCCTCCCTTTTAACCAGTTACCTACCTAGTTTACTATGACCTTAGCCATACCAGATCCTCAATTTTCTTCAACAATCATCTGTGAGGCAGTGAGTCAAAAGCCTTGATGAAGTTGAAGTAGAGCAAATCTACAGCATGGTCCCTATCCATTTGCCTCATCACCCAGTCAAAGAAAACTGTCAGGGTACTCTGACAAGAGCTCCCTGCCACAAAGCTGTGCTGTTTACTATCATGGAGCCCATTGCTCTCCAAGTAGTCCATGAGAACCTCTTTGAACACTGACTCCATCGGCATCCCTACAATAGAGGTAAAACTGACAGGTCTGTAGTTCCCTGCATGTTACTTGTTCCCCCCTTATGGAGAGAATCTATGTCAGCCCCCCTCCAATCCTCTGCAATTACTCCCAACCTTTGGAGAGCTAGTGAACAGACCTACGAGGGGTTCATCAAGTTCTGCTGCCAGCTCCCTAAGTAACTGTAGATGTAACCCATTTGGTGCCAAGGACTTATCTATTTTTTGAGCTATCAGCCCTTTCTGGATCCTTTCGCTTGTAAATATTGGCTGTCTCATCTCCAGGACTCTGTTAGTGGCCGCAATGATGCCATTGTCTGTCAAGGGCCCACTGTTCTCCTTATGGAAAATTGAGCTAAAGTAATCATTAAGGACTGCAGCCTTTTGCCTGTCCTCGTCTTTCTGCCTACCCCCTGTGATAACATTATAATTCCACCTCCTTTCTCCCTTTTTCCCTAATATATCAGAATAACTTTTTCTGCTCTTGACCCCTCCACAATATGCAGCTTTGTGCCCACTTTTGCTTCCCTAACTGCCCTCCTTTCCTCCCTTTTTTTCACTATATCTATTCTCCCCATTCTTCCACCCCATCTTTCCTTCATACTTGTAGAAGGTCTTTTTCTTTACCCTCACCACTTCCCAGACACTTGCCGTAAACCATAACATTCTCTTGAACCATTTCTTTTCAGTTACAATCCTCGGGCATAACTTATATGCCTTGAGAATGGATCCCTTAATTGTCCCCATCTCTCTTTCACCCCTGCCCATGTTTTCCACCTCAACTAACATTTCCCTGACCAGCTATCTCAGCTTTTTGAAGTCCGCCCTTCTGAAATCCAGGACTTCAGCTCTTGACTGTGATTTTTCGGGCAAGGTAAAGGTAGTTTTCTTTTTAGGACCTAGCTGAAGATTTTCAGTTAGCAAAGGTAGCAGCCATGTTTATGATGGAAGGCCAGTTCTGGTTGTAGGGGGAATTGATTCTCTCATTGTATGATGAGACTACTAACAGATCCAGTCAGGCTTAGGACCAGGATGACTGTGCATTATGCTCTAATAATGCACAGTCACCTGACTGGTTTTATTCAATTAAGTTTCTTTGATTTTTAGATCCATTTTATAGGTACGCAATAAGACATGGCAAGACGTGCATTATAGCGAAATAACTGCATGCCTCAGATGCATTGTTAGGCATAAGGTGCAGCCAAGTGCTGTTAAATGTACCTGAGAAGTGTGATTATATAATTCTAATGGCTCACCCTGGGGTGTCTATTGCACCTATAAAATGGTGTTTAAATATTTGACTTAAAATTAATAAAAATAAGAAGAAATGATTTTAAAAAGGGAAACATTAGGACCTTTCTTTGAAATATGCTTCCACTCTAACTTTCAAGATAAGACAAGAGTCTATATTCTGGGAACTACAGTACACTAAAAAAATAAAAGTCAATGAAACCCATGTGTGACATGCATTTTATAATTAAAACTACGTTTGTTACCTTATTTACATTTCAAACCAATACAGATACTTTAATGGAAATGTGTTCAAAAATGTTGAGCCTGCCAGGTTCTGTTTTTTTTTTTTGAGGGGAGGAGCATATTTCTCCTGAAGAAAACCTATAGATGACCTCTGTGGTAGGGAAAGTGATGGAATCACTTCTGAAGGAAAGAATTGTTGAGTACCTAGAGGCCAGTGGGGCACAGGACCCAAGGCAGCATGGGTTCACAGTGGGAAAGTCATGTCAGACAAATATAATTGATTTCTTTGACTGGGTGACCAAAGTAGTAGACCAGGGAAGGGCTGTGGACATGGCCTACCTAGACTTTAGCAAGGAATTTGACACAGTCCCACACAAAAGATTAGTAGTCAAATTAACCAGCCTGGGAGTGGGTCCCAGGGTGGTAGTCTGGGTAAAACATTGGCTGAACAACACGACACAGAAGGTAATTGTAAATGGAGTCCACTCTGAAGAAAGAGGGGTTACTAGTGGGGTACCGCAGGGTTCAATACTGGGTCCAGTCCTTTTTAATGTCTTTATAAGTGACATTGCAGAGGGACTGGAAGGAAAAGTATGCCTCTTTGCAGATGACACAAAGATCTGCAACAGGATTGATACACAAGGAGGCATGGAAAGCATGAGAAGGGACTTGGCAAGGTTGGCGGAACGGTCAGAAGTATGGCAGCTTGGATTCAATGCAAAGAAGTGCAAAGTAGTGCACCTAGGAAACAAAAACCCAGGGGAAAATTACACAATGGAGGGGAGGTAGTAACAACTACAAAAATGAAAAGGGACCTGGGGGTAATCATATCAGATGACCTTAAGGTTGGCAAGCAATGTGAGAAGGCAGTAGGGAGGGCTGGGGGGATACTGGGATGTATAGGGAGAGGTATCACCAGCAGAAAACAGGAAGTTGTTATCCCCTGTACAGACAGTTGGTGAGACCCCATCTGGAGTACTGCATCCAGTTCTGGAGACCCCACCTCTGCAAGGACATAGACAGGATGGAGGCAGTTCAGAGGAGGGCAACTAAAATGGTGCAGGGTCTGCAAGAGAAGCCATATACGAGGAGAGACTAAAGGAGCTTAATATGTATACCCTTGAGAAAAGGAGGGAGAGGGGGAACATGATAGAAATGTTTAAGTACCTCAGTGGAATCAACAAAGTCCAAGAGGGAAGCATCTTTCAGAAAAAGAGATGTGCAAGAACAAGAGGACACAATTTGACGATAGAGGGGGGGACAGCTCAGGGGCAATGTGAGGAAGTATTTTTTTACAGAGAGGGTGGTGGACACATGGAACAGCCTTCCTGAGGAGGGTGTGGGCTCTAAAACTGTGGGAGAAATTCAAGAATGCATGGGACAGACATAAGGCAATTTTTGTGGGGGGTAGGAAGAAATAGGCTGTTGGTTAAATAGGATCTGCAGCTTATCCTCTAGGCAGGGAAATGGCCAGATTAGATGGGCCAAGCGGTCCTTATCTGCTGTCAAAGTCTATATTTCTATGTTTCTGTTCAAAGGTGTGGGCTTTTATGAACCTTAGGAATTTATTTAAGTAGTTTCGGATGAGACATTAAACCAAGGTCCCATCTGCCTGGATTATTGGTAGTTGGGGTGGATGCTAAAGATCCCATGGCACTTATCGAAAAAGAGTAGGGGTGTTTTTATTTAGAAAAAACATATATAATAACACTTGTTCAAGCAACAGAATTACAAACAAACAAATCAAAATATTAACATCAGAAACATTGAAATCATGCCTCTCTGCAAATATCTTGTTACATCAGTAAACAAATTCAAGTTATACATTATTGATATTTTAGCTAAAGTTTTTATGTGCTTTCAATCTTCTTATTTATACTTAATAAAGTGTAAAAATCCTTTCCACCATTTACGTAATGTCCCCGAAGTGACCCTTAATGCATCTAAAGCATAGATTTTTTCCAATTCTTTTATGATTAATCTGCTCACACAAGAATAAGGTATTTTCTTTGATACAGAACCCATTGAATTCCTCGCCACAGATAGTACCGGCAACCTAAAAACAGTGTTAGAGTCTCTTCATGAAAACCTGTAGATATAAGTGTACTTTTCCCAAATATTAAAAACTCATATGACATCATATGCATCCACTTGTAACCCTATAAGTTAGCTAAGTAATCCCACAAACCTTTAGCATAAGTACAATTTATAAAAAAATGCTCCATTGTTTCCTCAATATTTATACATTCCAGATAGGGACAAAGCCTTTCATGTAATGCCTTATATTTTGCATTCCCTCTAACATTTAACTTTCCATAGTAAATTAACCATTGCGTTTCCCATTGATTCTTAGGCATCCTAGGGTTGTTTAATTGTGCCAGAGCAAGGGATTAATGCTGAAGGACAGTTTTAAATCCGCCTCTTGAGGGTATAATTTTATCATCAAATGCTGATACAGCCCCCTAGTATTGTGAGCCAGTACTAATTGCTTCTGCAATTTCCACTATATATTTTCGTGCCTCAGGCCTAAAATACTCCGGAATGTACACATGATGATTAAGTTTTGAGGTAACAAATGCCAACTCCTGTAGTATTTGCCATTACTTTAAATTCCATGTTGCCTCAGCTCTTAATTCTTCTTTCAAACCTCTTTATTGTGTTTGCTATAAAAAACGTGTGCATAAACTACTGGGTCTATCATCCCTAACCCCCCTTGATTCTTTCTTAAATAAGTAAAACCCCTTTTAACTGGGTTTAGGCGATTACCCCATAGCATCTGAAAAAATAAACTATAAACCTTAGTTTCAAATGCAACTGGTAGAGGGAATACCATTGCTACAAACTGTATTATGGGTAGAAGAAATTGTTTGATTATTTGCACTCTTTTTAATTTGGGTAATCTCCACTGCTTCCATCTTTTTACCTTACTTTCGATTCTTTCAATCACTCCTTCCCAATTTTCCTTAGGTATATTTTGAGAACCGAATTTCATCCCTAATATTCTTATTGAAGTCCTGGATATTTGAATTCCCTCCTGCCATGTCTCTTCAATTCCACTAGCCCCTATAAATAATCCCTTTGTTTTCTTTATATTCAATTTTGCATTTGAAACTTTAGCAAAATCATTAAAAGCAACCATAAAGCGGGAAATCATAGCTGTATCTTTGAAATATATTAACAGGTCATCTGCGTAAACCTGTACTTTTAACTGTAAAAGACTACCATCGTTGAACTCAATGTCCTCCCAATTTTGTGCAGCTAATACTGTTTTTAAAAAGGGATCTATCGCAAAAGTGTATAGGAGGGGACTAAGTGGGCATCCCTGCCTTACCCCTGTGGTTATATGAAAACCATCTGCTATACAATCTTTCAAGAAAGGAAATACAAACACTTTTTTGTATAATTTCTCAATTAAATTAATTAATTGATATGGAATCCCGTAGTGCCTTGAAGTAGAAAACAGAAATGGTAAATGTACCCTATCGAAGGCCTTATCTAAATCTGCAGCAACCAAACATCCTGTGACACCCCTGTCTGAGAGATGATCAATCACATCTCTTATCAACATGAGGGCAGACTGAATCCTTTTATCTGGCAATCCACAGTATTGATATGGTGAGATAACTTTTCCAGCATATTTAATTAGTCTTTTATTCAAAATGCTAGCAAAAATTTTGTAATCAGAATTTAGGAGCGTAATCGGCCTCCAATTGGCAATGTTCTGTTTATCTCCAGCTTTAAATATATATGTCATTAATCCTTCCGTAAATGAAGGAAAAATTATATCTTTCTCAATAAAATACTGAAACAAAAGTCCCAGACATTGACTGAATTCTTCTGGATAGCTTTTATACAGATCATTGGTGAGGCCGTCGATTCCTGGTGAAATGTTTGATTTCAAAGATTTGATAGTATTTAGTATTTCTGTTTGTGCAATGGGTTCCCATTTTTCTGACCTTTTCACCTTATTACTTGGAACAGGTATCTGGTTTAAATAGTCAACTATATCTTTCTTTTTAATTTTTTCATATGGATTTAAAGCATGGAAATAATCTACTATTACCTTACTGAATTCCTCTACAGTAGTTACTAAACTCCCATCTGATTTCCTCAACTCCTCCATTCTCATTGACTCCTCAACTTTTACACATTTCAAAGGGATCCCCTATTGGTGATTTTTTAACCCCATTAATCAAAATAACCTGCATTGTTTTGCTTCTATTATATTGGTACTCTCTCATCTTTTCTGTTAACACCACAATTTGATCTGAATAATCCCATTTTGATGTGTAAGCTATTGTTAATAGTCTCTGTAATTGCTGCCTTAGACCTAAATAGTGCAAAAAATTGTCTTTTTTAATTGTACGTCCTTTAGTTTTAAACCAATTTCTTAACTCAGTTTTAGTCTCTTGCCACCATTCTCCTACATCAGAATATAAAAAAACTACTGATAATCTGGCCTTCAGAAGATTTTTGACCCCTATTTGAATAAAAGGAACCTCTAAAGAGGAATTATTCAATTTCCATCTTGAATGCCTTTCTTCTAGTCTATCTGAGAAACTATACACACTTAATAAAAAGGAATGATCTGAAAATTCACATGGAAATATTTTAAATAATTCCATTTGCATTTGTGGTGAAACAAGCACGTGATCTATCAACGAGAAGGAATTCCCTTTTTTAAATGAAAAACTATTTTCTTTTTTTGCAGCGTCGTTACAAATTATCAAACCAGCCTTGTTTATTATTTTTTTTAGACAATTAGAATCACAGTATATTTTCTTGTTATTATTTTGTGTGTAACACCAAGAATTGGGCAATTGAAGTCCCCACCCCATAAAATTCTAGCCGTTGTTAACAAAAAGGGCTGTATCATATTTAGACAGTTCACTCTACCTGATTTAGTTTGGGGATTATAAATGTTAATGAAACGGAAGCTAAGACCTAACCATTTCCCATCCACAATTAAAACTCTTCCAGGAATCAGGTCAATTAAATTTTGTAACTGAAAAGAAAAAGAATTAAACATAAACCCTACCCCATCTGCAGTGTCCTCCCCGAAAGACCAAAAAGAAGGGCCCCAAACCCACTTTCTTTTGAATGCTACCAGTTGTTCAATAGTGTACATCCAAGTTTCCTGTAAGAAACAAACTGAAAAGGGATAATCATGAATAAAGTGAAAAAGTGATTGTCTCTTAGCTTTATTCAATAAGCTGTGAGCATTTAAAGAGCCCCAAATCAGCATCATTTCCTTTTTAAATGCTCAACCTCTTATTTTTTTCTATTTTTCTTTTTTTTTTCCTTTGTAATTATTTAATGTCTGTGACCTGGTTGATAGTGAAGATTTTTGAGAATCAGAATCCTCTCCCTCAGCTTCTTTATTTCCCCATGAGGAAAACAGGGCTGCATAAGAATTACTAGTCTCAATGTGCATTGCTGGGGGGGGGAGGTTTTGGTTGTAAATTCCTAGTTGATCTTCTTTGTGGCAAAGCTGTCAAAGGTTCTTTTACTACTTTTGTGCTATCTACTTTTTCGGTAACATCCTCTGTAAAACAAACTGGGGGAAAACTTAAAATGTTAGATGGATCAATGTTGGTATTTGACACACTCCCCACTTTTGAGTGCTGCCCTTGTTTTTCTACCATACTTTCTGACAATGGTTTGTTTCTGCTGGCTACTGCATTTTTAACCTCTCCTTTTAAATCTACTGATTCTTTAACACCAGCTAAATTCACTTGAGTGTTAACTGAGGTAGGGTGACTCATTTGTGCAGGAAAAACATGAGTTGAGGCTTCCTGAGCTTTCTGAATAAAAACTTCAGAGCCAGAATTTGTTGTTGAGTTGTGAGCAGCCCAAGGGCAAACTTTAAAAACATGGCCTTTCAAATCACATAAGTCACAACACGATTGATTGTTGCAAAACATTGTTAAGTGACCCACCTCCCCACAATTATCACATCTGGGCTTATCGCACACACTAGAAAGATGTGTTCTTGCTCCACCCTTATAGCATGCACGAGGCTGTCCACTGTAAAAACAAACACCTCTATCTCTTCCTAATAAAAAGGAGTTTGGAATGTGTTCTATCCCTGCCTCAGTTTGCCTAAGCTTAATTTTATATTTCCATCCGCCAGTCCAAAAATGCTCGGAGTCAAGAATTGGTTCTGGTTCACTTAAAACATCACACCTTTTCTTCAACCAAAAAGTATTATCTTCTACCCACACCCCCTCATTTCGAAACATGACAGTGACGAATTTAATTAAAGGCTTAGATAAAGGAATGACAATAAAAGGAGTCCAAATAGGTGAAAACTTGTCTTGACCATATCTTATCCAGAACAAATCTAAAGCATGTTGTGTACGAAAGCTCACATCAAAATTGTCCTCCCCTGAAATATTTATAAAAGTGTAAACATCCTGAGGAGAAAAATGCAATGAATCTTTTAATAAAGTTTTTTCCCACTTAATACCTATCAGGCCTAACCTCTAATCCACCTTTGTATCTTAATCTCACTGCATTCCATCTGGGAGCTGCCTCTCTGTGTGAATTTGTAAAAAGTTCAGACATTAAGGGTTTCTGAACTGAAGGTGAAGCGGGTGGGGGTACAGGATTCTCTAATGGGGATTTTAAAGGCAAAACTTGTTGGAGGGGTTCCTTTAGAGGAGCCAAAGAGGGTTTTAACAATTCAGCAGAACTACTCTGAGGTTCTAACATACCAATTTCATGATTATTAACTCCCCCAGTACTATTTTCTTTCTGCTGCACCACAGGAGCCCATTCTGGGGAATGTTGAGACAGCGTTAATTGTGAAGTCCAATTTGGATCAGGCTTCCATATTCCAGTGTCTGTCTGCATCCAACCTGCCTCATATAATGCTTTACTTGGTGACCATGAAGTTAGCTCACTATCTTGTTTTAATAAAGAGGGTTTATTTATTTTCTCCGGTGCATTTAAATTAGAAATAATGTTTTTCTTACTACCATCAACCGGGAAAAAGAACTCAGTTACCCCTGTTTGCAAACCTCATTTGTTTGATAAGTTACAGTTTGTGCAGTTACAGTATGAGCAGCAGATGATTCTTTTTACGATAAATGTTTCAGAACAAAACCTGAAGCCTTATTTAAATTAGTATTTCCGTTGTTACCAAAAGCTGAGGTTGAATCAGTTTCAGTTATTTTCGGGTTTGCAGACTGTTCAAAAGACGTTGATGCAAGCTTAAGGCACTCGCTAAGATTTGTGATAAAACTGCCAGCCTGTTTTAAGGTTGAACTGTTGAGCTCTGCAACTACTGCACTGCTGGAGCGTTTCACTTCGATGCTCCGTTCTGTGAGACTGATTCCCTGACTACAGACCACCTGTGGAATTGCTGCTGGACTGCAGTCATTCTCATTCAGCTTGCAGTCAATCTGGCAAGTATCAATCAGCTGTGCTACATTCTGCTGTGGGGGCGCTTCAACAGCCGCCGCTCCGCCCGCATGTTTACTTTCCATATCTTTTAATAATGAAACTGACACAGTACCTGAAGAAATACTGCTGACCTCTTCACAAAATGTTTCACTGCTCGTTTTTTGCACTTTCTCCTTCATTCCAGACCCAAGTTTCTCTCCGTTGTCTCGCGCCTCTGATCCTTTGAAAGTAGCAGAGTCATTCTGCATATTTAAACCGACAGACCGCATTTCTCTGGAGTTCAAACCGCGATATGGCAATAAAAGTTTTCCTTCTTCTATATCAACTGAAGATACCATTCTTTTATGCTCTGTCACCTTTTGTAAGAAAATCTGGTCTTGTGAGGTGTCCTTAGACATTTTGTTTTCTTTTTCAGCAGGCTCCCATTTTGGAATTTTTCTCAGTAGCTCCTTATCAGTATCCAACTCAGCCTTTGCCAAGACTGAAGCCTCTAGTCCTTCATGAGTGGGAGTCGAGGCCATCTCTCCCACTCCGTTGTCCTCCTTCTCCTTCCATGCAACACTTCGAGTGGCCATCTTGAAAATGGCCAGTCCCCCTACAGGCAGCAGACCGCAGCCGAGTAGGGGAATTTCCCCGGTGTCCTGGCCAAATTTCCCTCATTCACTAAAAGTACCACCAACAGCTTAATCTGGTTCAGTTTCAGTTGCTTACCATCTGTAGCCCTCCTCCCCCAGGTCACCCCTGAAAAATGGACTTCTAGGCCTAGTAGGCTTACCGGGTCAACAAAATTCAACAAATAAATAAATAGTTTGGGTCTGCCTCTGCCTATTGTATTTAACTGTGTGTTTTACAACTTTCCTTCTCTTTGTTTATATTATTATGTCCTTTCTTCACCCAGTTTCTTTTTTCATTATTTTTCTCAGCATTCAACAGATGTAATGGTTACCACTGAATACAGGGCTTCAACATTTCTGTGTAATTCCACTAGTAAAATGTTACACACACACACACACACACACACATATGCAAAAGCCCTCATCTGAAGCCAGCACCTCAGTTTTGTCCCTGGAAGGGTAAGCAGCAATTATTTCCCAGGTAAGCAGGTACAGACAGGAGGAGGATTTTTTTGTCAGCAATGGAACACTAATAATGAAAACTATGAGTAGTACTTCATTTTTCTAATTTGTTTATCTGTGTAATGAGATCGAGATGATCAGAGAAACAACATTTATTTTATTTGTGTTTTATTTAACATAGTTTTATGGTTCAGCCCCCCCATCATATCTGGCAAAACTAGACCCCCTATATACTGTAATGCCTTTTGTTGTTTCACTTCCAACCTCCCCTTTTGAACCCATCATTGCTCCCCATACTCTGCCCTGTCCTTCTCTTCTCTCACAAATCGATGCCTTGCTCATTGTACTGCCTTCATTAGCAAGTTCTGGTTTGCGCCTCCCCCCTCCCAATTTCACCAGTCTTTTATTCCCCTCAGCAACCTGTGGCTACAGCCTCAGAACCTGTGATTCCCACACTTTCACCCTCCCTCATCCACACTCACAATCAGGCAAGGTCGCTTTATGATTTAGGCTCCCAGATCTTTGAAATCATCTCCCCCACCTGAGCCACCTCGTGCCCACTCTAGCCATGCTGAAAAAACAATTAACCCCTCCACTGCAACTGTTCCCATTCTAACCCGACCCCCCGCTGCTACCTCCACTCCTCCTCCTCCTCCCTCCACCTTCTCTATCACCTGGTACACCTTCCCCCCCCATATCTTTACTCCCTTACATTGTTCCTGAGGCCATACTATCCACCTACCCTTAATTTTTCCTCAACCCTTTCTACTGTGTATTTCTCAACTGACCTAGCTTTATGTATACGTATACCTAGTATACCCAGGTGTCCAGTTTTTACACCTATTGTACCTATGTATATGTTTATTTTGCCAATGTATGTATTGTTTATGCTGTATTATACTGCCTATTGCACTCAGCTCCTTGTCAATTTATGCTACTCCGAAGATGTACCTTGTCTGTATATCCTTCAACTAGATATATGTTGTTGTAGCTGGTTACTCTGGCTATTGTATAACCCAATGCCCACTGCCCTGGGTTGCACCTGGAAATGAGCATCAGCTCAGCGGGCCTTTTCCCAGTTATCAAATTAAAAAAAAAAAATAATAATTTGTAGGGCTCAGTTGAAAGGGGTTACTAAGTAAAGATGGCAGCCATGTTTGTGATGGAAGAAAAGTTATTTTATTTCCTCTTGTAATTTTATTTAACTTGATATAAGCAGACACAGACAGTAAGAAAGAATGCAAACAGTGTCTGTACTTTTAACAATTGCTGAATAAAATAGCTTGTTTCTAGAGGCAGATAAAATAAAGCTGATATATTGAAATGGTGGTGTTTTCAATTACTGTATTTCATCTGTCCACTTAAGCCCAGGACAGATAGGTTTAACACATAGAAAAAGAGGACACAACAACAGAAGTAAGTTTGTAGTTAAATCATAGGTACTGCGCATTATGATAGTTAAAAGGAGTATGGTATTACAGTCATGAGTTAGTGTAGGAAAGCTCCTTCTCCCATCTCCAGTGCGGTCAAGGGACAAAGGAGTCCTCCTGGGTCATTACATACAGTACCCACTGCTTCCACTTTTCCCTGAATTGCTGGAGCTTCCCCTTCAGTACAGAGGTGAGTTCCTCTGTCCAGTAGATGTGGATAACTGTTTTCTTCCACTGATGTAAACATGGAGGAGAAGGTTTCAGCCACATATGTGTGATGCCTTTTTAGCTGCATGGCTGGCTGTATAGCCTAGAGGTTAGAGCAACGAGGTATGAATGAGCTTGGTACATCCAGCAGACAGACCTGGGTTTGATTCCCACAAGCTCCTCTTATATATACTGTGTGACTCTAAGCAAGTCACTTAACCTCCCCAGTGATGCCAGATTGCCCCTAAAACAGGCACCTGTGCCTAGTGGGTCTTACCTGGTTAACAATAAATAAAAAAATAAATACGTATAATAACTACACACTGTGGCCAGTGATGCAGTACCCCTCAGGAAGATGGAGAGTAAGACCAACTGAGGTGTAGGAAAGATTGGAATACCCAAGCTACCTGGCAGGCTGTGGTCTAGTTCCTCCCAATGGCCCTGTATTACAGGACAGGACCAGAACACATGTACCAGATTAGCTGTTTTTATTTTTCTCGGCAATGCCTACACAAGCTACATATTGTGGACCCACATATTGAGCTTTGATGTAAGAAGTGAGAAAGAAGTGGCTTGGCATTTCCAGGTGAATTCACACCATTGTACAAATGCAGAGTTTTAAAAACTGGAATAGTGTTTGCCAACCACAAGGCTTCTGGGATAGGTATCTTGAGTTCTGCAGACCATTTTTCAAGGATAAAGAGGGATGATTCTGTGGATAACATACCAATTCTCTTATAGCTTTTTTCAATTAGGTGCTCCAACATTCCCCAATGAGTGCACCTGTAAAAATTCTATTTAATCGGGTTGTCAAAGGTATCTTGTTGCCTAGTAGTCCCAAAGAGTTTAGATATGATCATAATTGGATGTACATAAAATTGTTTGCTGTTTATGGAAGGTCAGTTCTGGGTATAGCAGCATTGATTTGCTCATTGTGTGGTGTGGCCTCTAACAAATCTGGTCAGGGTTAGGACCAGGATGACCATGCATTATGCTGCAACAATAGCCTTTCAAATAATTTAAGTAAGCAAAAACATGAGGGTACAAATCTAACCTGTTGTTTTATTTTATTCCCAAGGCAAGATATGTGTGTTGAAGATTGTAAATGCCCCCCATTCCCTTGCCAGGCCCACCTTTGATAAACTGAAGTAAGTTGGACAGTACTATGCTGTCAAGTACAATTGTAAGAATGCTTGTATCGCCTAGACTTCCCCACATTGTGAACACAGAATTCACAGCTGAAGAGAAAGACTAGAAAGCACACTTTTACAAACTGCTGGGCTGCTATCTTTATTGTGGATCTACGCTAATTAAAACACTAACAATAAACCAAATTTGGGAGTGGTTAAATGCATAAACAGTACTACAGCAGATAATCAAAGGATGACAGGAATACATACTGTAGCTGGTAAAAATAGAACTGTGCACACGATCCCCTGCTAACATGAACTACTCAATCAATCAAGCAATCAATCAATCAAAATCTTTATTTATTCAGGCGAACATCATTGAGCATAGCTCATTTACAAGATGGACCTGAGTGGTCATAACAAAAAGGTTACAGAGTGTATACAAAAACATGATAGTGAATAAGCACAAATACAATCATTTATGAGTGAGATAGATGTACAAATATTTACATATATACAAGGCAAAGGACAGTAAACCAAAAACCTAATAAAGGAGAGAAACAAACAGTCTAGTAGGGATAAGGCTTGGATAATGGTACATGGGTGGGCATATGTTTGAGGGTTTGATGTGGAAAGGACCAGAGGAATGATAGAAGAATAGGGAGGAGCTTTAAAGGGGGTGGGGGAGAGAGGGGTGGGAGGGGTGGGGTGTGGGAGGACTAGGCCTTGTGGAAGCAATTGCATGAATCTGGGATTAGGCTGGTGTACAGCTTTTTGAAGGATGTAAGGGGAATCAGTGTTTCCATTTTCAATGTCTTTTGGATAGAATTCCAGATAAGTGCCAGGGAATAACTGCTACTACTTAAACAGACTAACTGAAGTTTTCAATTCTTAAAGTACCTTATGCAGGCTGTAAGAGAAAGCTCCTTTTAGGCACCAACAGCGTAGCTGTAAGCTTCTATTATGGTCATGTGTACTCTTTTCTGCATTTACTCAAGTTCAAAGGTACATTTAATGTGAGTGATTTGACTGCATGATGTCAGCAAGAGGGCTTTTAGGTCTTGGTGTAGGGTTTCAGACATATACAAGCCTGGGTTATATCCCCAGTGTGGACATTTTTCTTTGCTTTCTCACTACAGTTTATGTAGTATGAGAGATACTACTAGATTTTATTGCTGATATTAGTGATGTACCTTCTGCAAGTTCTCAAGTTCTATATTGCTGATAACTTGAAAAAGTTCCAGCTCAGATTCTAAGGTTTAGATACAGCTTGGGAAACACAATTTCCAACAGACAGATTGTTAATTCTGAATATTTACTGCAGCTGTGTAGGGGAGGTCTGCATTCACTGTTGGATGTCCTTTACCATAGCATGCATTTCCTGTTTAGAAAGCTTAGTATATCAGTAGGGTTATAAGGTACCAAGCAGTAGAGGGTAGAGAGCCAAGGTTTAATCACCAGAGTGGATCATTTTTTCTTTTTCACTGTAACTTATGTAGTATGAAAGAAACTGTTACATGCCATTGCTAATGGTACAGTAGCAATATACTTTCAGCAAAATTTCTTTTTTTTTTGTACTTGCCCTGGGCACTCGGCCCCTTGGGGGGGGTTCGTACCCCCCCTCCAGCTCCTCTGCCAGATCCTGTTGTACTGGGATCCTGGCATCATAGTACATAATACTACAGGGGTGTTCTGCATTTTTCTCCCCTTCTTTATAGGTCCCATCCCCTGAGGGTGCTGGCACAAAGGACTTGATGTCCAGACTGATGGCATGCTGATGCACACCATAGTCAAGCTCCCAACAGCGCTCTCCCCACCCAAACTCCAAAGAGCCATGCACCCTACTGCCCGTGCTTCCACTGGCGGTAGTGCTGTGGGCATGTCCACTGCCTGGTAACCCACCCTACCCTAGAGGGGGAGATCATCTGTTGGGATGCTCAATCCTCTTCCCCTGAGCTGACCCCCAATGGCCCAGGCTCATTCCTGAACCCGGGTTGCCGGCATAGCGTGAGGGTGTGGTTTCCAGCAGCTCGACCCTCAATGCCACTGGGCTGGCTCTTTCAGCAAGGTTTGAAGTTCAATATTGCTTAAACTTGAAAAGTTCCAACTTAGACTTTGAGGTTTAAATGCAACAGGAAACACTACCTCAAACAGACAAACCTTTAATTACAAACATCCACTGTAGCTGTGTTGAGGGAGTCTGCTCTCACTGCTGGATGTACTTTGTCACAGCATGCATCTTCTGTCTAAGAAGCTTAGTACAACAGAAAATCAACAAGCTACCAAGTAATAGAGAGAAGAGGGCCTGGGTTTGATCTCCAGAATAGAACATTTTTTCTTTCTCACTACAACTTATGAAGCATGAGAGAAATGTCTAGATGTCATTGCTGATGATAGTGATAGACTTTCAGCAAGGTTTGAAATTCTGTATTGTTGATAACTTGAAAAGGTCCAGCTCAGTCGTTGATGCTTAAATGTAACTTGGTAAACACTGCTTCAAATAGACAGACTATTAATTATGAGCATCCACTGCAGCTGTGTAGGTGGGTAGCTGCACTTACTGCTTGATGTGCTTTGCCATTGCATGCATCCACTGTATAGGAAGCTTAGTACAGTGGCCAAGTTACAGGCTACCAAGCAGTGGAAGATAGGGGGCCTTGGTTTGATCCCCAGAGAGGAGCATCTTTTTTTCTTTCTCATTACAATTTATGTAGTATGAGAGAAATGTTTAGATGTCATTGCTGATGATAGAGATAGCCTTTCAGCAAGGTTTGAAGTTCTGTATTGCTGATAACTTGAAAAGTTGCAGCTCAATCTTTGAGGTTTAAATGCAACTTGGGGAATGCTACTTTAAAGAGACAGACTATTAATTATGAGCATCCACTACAGCTGTGGGGGGGGGTCTGCAATCACTGCTGGATGTCCTTTAGCACAGTATGCGTTTCCTGTATATGAAACTTAATACAGTGGTAGAGCTAGAAACTACCAAGAAGTAGAGAATCAGGGGCCTGAGTATAACCCAATAGTGGAACATTTTTTCTTTCATACTAAAATATATGTAGCGTGAGAAAAACTGTTAGATGTTATTGCTGATGTTAGTGATAGACTTTTATCAAGGTTTGACATTCTATATTGCTGATGACTTGAAAAGTTCCTTCTCAGACCTTGAGGTTTAAATGCAACTTACAAAACATTGTTTCAAACACACAGACTGTTCATTATGAAAATTCATTGTAACTGTGTGGAAGGGGTCTGCACTCAGTGCTAGATGTCCATTGCCACAGTATGCATTTTCTGTCTAGGAAGCTTAGTACAGAGCTAGTGCTACAGGCCACATAGCAGTAGAGGGTAGAGGGCCTAGGTTGAACCCCCAGAGTGGATCTTTTTTCTTTCTTCCTACAATAAATGTATTATGACAGAAATTGTTAGATATTATTTCTGATTTTAATGATAGACTTTCAGCAAGGTTTGACATTCTTTATTGTTGATAAATTGAAAAGTTCCAGCTCATACTTTAAGGTTTAAATGTAGTTTGGGAAGCATTACTTTAAATAGACAGGCTGCTCATTATGAAAATTCACTGCAACTGTGTGTGTGTGGGGGGGGGGATTGGGGGGTATGCACTCAGTGCTGGATGGCTTTTGCCAAAGCAAAAATTTCCTCTCTAGGAAGTAGGGCTGTGTGAAATTAATCTTCTGCCAACAGAATTTTTGTGAAAGTCAGAATTTCACTTTTGTAATATTTCAGAATACACTTTGGCAACTTTTGCAGAAATTCCAACTTAGAGCAGTGAAATAAATGTATGAATTGCAGATTATTGTATTAAACTATGGAAAAAATTCTGCAGAATTGATTACTGTCAGTGTTCAGTTCTGTGGAATTTTTTACACAGTTTAATACATTAAAGAGCTAGTGTAACATGGCCATCTGGCTATACAGTAAATTATGGAGTTCGTGTAGAATCACAGTCATGTTGACAGTAATTCCGATTTATACAGATAAGTACCTGGTCAGTTCATTTTCAAGGTGAAATGTAATAAAATTAGTAAGAAAAGTGTCCCAGTGTATAGTGCCATTTTTTGAAATGTGTGCTACTGAATGCAGTAGATTCATAGGGTGCTGTGATAATTTATGGTGTGCTTTTTTAAAAAATCTGTCTTGAGCAGAACTGAGCCCATTTGAAAACCACCGCTTCTGTGGATGACTGGGTTGGCAGCTCCTCACTTGACTTTTGAGCCACAAGACAGCAGACATGTCACAGCCTCCCAGACCAGTCAAGATGTCAGAAGCACTCAATTCAATTCCAGTTTTATTGATTCGGAAGATACCTTTGAGCACAAGCTCTTTTACAAAGATTCCATGTCAGTGAATTAGGCAAGTTACAAAGTAAAAAGCATAAGTACAACAACCAGTATGAACAAGTACACAAAAACATCATGGTTACAGATTAGAACAATGTATTGCGTGAACATGGTTATAAAGGCAGAAAATAGTACAGCTCCAAGGAGCATTGTCACCAGCTTGCTGCCACTATGTTTTGCATTTAAAGGGTATGGTTTAGTAATAGTTACGGCAGCATTCACACTGTTACATCTCTGATTTGTGTGGAAAATCTTGACTGTGTTTCCCACCACAGTGAGTTCCTTTCTGATAGCTGAGTGCTTTTTGACAGTTTTGCTGGGCTGGGAGGCTATGATGTGTCTCCTGTCTTGTGGCTCAAAATTCATGTGAGGAGCTGCTGACTTGACCATCCACAGATTCAATGGTTTTTAAATGGGCTTTGACCTGCTCAAAGCAGGGCTTTTTTAAAAGCACCCCATAAATTACCTCAGTACCCTGTGAACCTATGACATTCAGTAGCACACATTTCAAAAAAGACTCTATACACTGGCACAGTTTTCTCTGTCACTTTATTACATTTTAGCTTGAAAAGTCTGAAATATTGCAGTCTGATAAAAAGCATAAGCTGACAAAGAAATTATTTTTATTTTTTTAGGTGACAATTAAATATTTATCATTTTCATCTAAAATTTGGGGGATGCTATTGATGAAAGCTGTATGTACTGTTTGCCCATTTTTGTGTGGGAACAGCTTTTCAGTGACATAGTCAATGTGCCAGAATGACTAATAAATCTGTGGTAGTACTGATATGAGAATGCTGAATTTGTGACTAACACCTGGTCTTTTATCACTATGTGACTGATTCATTGTTTTGTGTGAATATCAATAGGATATGGAAGATTTATGTAAGGTTTTAAAAATCTTTCAGTGCTACATAACTGTCATGAACAACGCCCCCCACCACACACAGCAGCATAAGAAAATGAATAGTATGTAAACACACATAAGTTTTCTTACATATCATAAAAATAAATTTTTATCTGGTTCAATTACTATTATGCAGTTCTTCAAGGATCTATCAGATACAACAGTAGTAATACTGGCAAGAGTAATGCATTATAATGAACTTGTGACTAGATGCCACATTACTTATTTTATTTGATGTGGGCATCACTAGAAAGTCATATTCTTTATCATTGCTGTTTATCTTACAACATTATTTTGTTGCAGAAATGCATATCCTGACATCTGTATTTAGGGGTTGACTGCAATGTAATTAATTCTAGCCAGTAAAATACAGATGAATTTGTACTACATGATGTGCAACCATTGCAAGGTGATTCCCCCCAACACGTCACTCCCGCTGCACAAGAAAGTGAATTGCGGAGAACAGATGCTTCAGTTCCTGCAAAATCATAACAATAAAAAAACATACCCTACAGTAGTCAAGAAAAACATTTATTCAATAAGTTAACATGTAAATTCTGACTATTTTGAGTATGGAAAACATGGCAGGCATTCAAAAACAACAATTCAGTGCACTAACTCTTTAATACACAATTCATACATTCATTCTGCAGCTTAGTGAGTCACTGAACTGCTTAATGAATGTATGAGTTATGGATTAATTAATTATACTGCAGAAAGAAATTCCACAGAACTGATCAGTGAACTGCATAATAATTACATGTACTGCAGAATGGAGTTTGCCCTTTAAGGGGCAGACGATGTTATCCTGGTGCATCCCTTCCCTCCTTTAGGGAATGGTTGTGCTCAGAAGGGGAAGGGAGAAGGAAGGGGAAGGGCCAAGGGCCAGAACAATGGCCAGGTAGCAGGAAGGGGAGGGAAGAAGGGAGGTACATAAGGGACAGCACAAGGTGGCCTCAGTCAGTTTTTACTGGAATTTTGATTTACATCAAACTGCAGCATGTCAGATTGGCAATTTCTTTGAGGTTTGTTTTATCAGGAGGGAGAGGTAAGGAAACTAGCAATTGATTTATTGATTTGCAGGACGAGATGTGAAGTATAAAAAAAAAGGAAAAGGGGGGATATATACTGTATATAGTACATATACTGTATAGATAGATGGGTTTAAGAGGAAACAGGCTGCAATTTATGACTGAGCAAATATGGGGGTCCTGAATGGTGATGGGAGTCAGATTGTGAAGGTGAGAGAGACCCAGGGCCACGTGGTGCGATGCATGCTGCGTGGGGGGTTTTTGTGAAAAGCTTTTTGATTGGTTTTGATGCTTTGCTTTTGTCTTATGACCTGTTTTTTGCTGACTGAAAAAGCTGTAGGCCTGGAGGAACCCCTTGAAACAGGGGAGCGAGAGCGTGAGCTGGGGCCACATGGAGTGACATCACACAACTTTTGTGGTATGGTTTAACAAGGTTTTTCCTTGTTTTCTGGTTTTTGTGGTGGTTTGTCACCCTTGGGGATGCCAGTGGGCAACAATAGGCTGGGAAGAGGCCTGGAAGTTGTGGGGGGGGTAGCGAGCACGAGCCAGACCACGTGGTGAAGTCACACACCACGTGGGGGGAACAAACCCCTCTTGTCCTTGTTGGGTGCTTTTGAGGTGGTGATAGTGGTGTGTAGGATGCCTGGAAGATGAATAGTAGGCTTGAGGCATGGGTTGTGTGGCGTGAAGTCACACGCCATGTGGGGGTTGCTGGAGAGCACCTGCTGTTGGGTAGTGGACTATTGTGGCTTGGTGTGACTGTTTTTGATGGTAATCCTAAGATTTGGAGGCCCAGAAGAATCTGTGGTGATGGGAGGACTGAGCGCGATCCGGGACCATGTGGCGTGACGTCACACACCGCTTAGGGGATTGTAAAACCCCTTTGTTTTCCTGTTTTGGTCTCTGGTGGCTGCAAATGGCCATTTTGATTTCCTGGGGATGAATGGTAAGCCCTGGAGGAGGCCCCGTTGCCTGGACCAAGTGGTGTAAGGTCACACACCATGGGGGGGTTTATGCACTTTCCTAGTGGGGTGCTAGCTAAAACTAGGGCATAATAGGCTTATGACAGCAGTGCTGGAGGCAAAAGGCCCAATTTTGATGCAGATGGATGGTTTTGGGGGGGCTTGGGCTGGTATGAGGTTTTTTCTTTTCCTCTTGGACGTAGAGCTGGCTAGTTGGTGTAGTGGCTAGGGCCGCCACCTATGAAATCAGTGGACCCAGGTTTGGATCCTGGTGCAGGACAGATTTTAGCATGAATATTAGGCCTGGGGAAGGCCTATGAAACAGGGGAGCACGCTTGCGGTGTGGGGGCATGTGGCATGACGTCACACGCCGCGGAGGTGTCAGGAAAAAGCTGCGCCTGGGTACTCGGGCTGTTTTGTTTATTTTCATGGTTTTTGGAGGCCCTGTGAGGCATACTGGGGGGAGAGCAGGGGTTCTGGTGGAGGCCTTGAGTGGAAGGAGAGACAGGGCGACCAGGAACCTTGCGGGTGACGTCACACGCCACGAGTGGACCACATTGGAAGCTGGGCCCCCACCCATTGGGGTTTTTTTACTGTGTTTGGGCCTTCTTTCCCCCCTTTTTTATGCAGAGGCATGAATGAGGAAAAAGGTGACCGCGTGGCGAGACCACTGCATGGGGAGCTATGGGGGGGAGGCTGGCGGCATGGCCCTTGGTCAGCCCAGACAGGAGAATTTTTCCAGAAAGAAACAGGTGTTGGAGGGGGAGCACACAGCAGAAGGCCTAAAAGGGCCTGAAGAAGAGACAAAAGAGAGAGAGAGAGGGGCCCCGGTGGTGTCGAGCCTCCCATAATGGGCACAGCTGGGAGCAGCCAGGGAACCGGGCGACCTGGCAAGTAAGATGGGGGCCTTTATGGGGGCCCCTGTTTTGGTTTATGGGACATGTGGTGTGAGAGACAGAGGGAGGGTGCTAAAACAGGTACATATATACAATTAACCCTGTTTTTCCCTTCTTTTACAGTTGGACCGGTCTGTGTTTGCACCATGGGGGGGTGCGACGGACAGGAGGAAGAACCACGGGGAGGTACAGAGATACGAATAACACTGTCTTTCTTTTCCTATAGTTGTCTTCACAGAGAAAAGATAAGATGGACATGGCACCCAAGAAGAGCAGGCCATCGAAGGAAGCCGCCTACAAGGCTATAATTGAATTGGCAGAAAAAGCAAACAAAATGTGGGAACTGGTGAAGGGAAGGAACCGGGGAGGCCCATGGAGAAGAGAAAAGTGGGTACGGGAAAAGGAGGCAAGGGGAAGAGTCCAGTCGAAGGGCTATATAGTCCCACTAGAGTAGCACCGGTGATAGTGGGACCCGCCAAGGCAGTCGATCCAGTACCCACATGGCCGGTGGACCCAGTGACGCCAGTACTCACCCCAGATCAAAGGGGAATCTCCCCGGTGGAACCTGGACACGAAACCCAGGACAGGAGGTCCTGCCTGCAGACCCCAGTAGCTCACCCTCAACCTCCACCTCAATCACAGGAAGAAGCAAGGGGACCTTTGGAGGACTCCAGGCAGCTCAGCCAGGACAAGGTTACAGGTAACACATCCAGTGCAGTGGGTGATGGTATAAAAGAATATATAGGGAAAATTGTGGCAGCACTGGGAACAGGGGGGCTGGAGCAGATGGAATCTGCTCTGGTGGAGATTAGGACAGGAAAAGAGGTACCAGGAGATACTGTAAAGGGAGTGGAAAGAGAGGGAAAAGGTACAAGACAGATAGGTGCGCCGGAGATGAGAATAGGCGAACACGTGCCATTGGCCACGAAGGAAAAAATATGGAGAGGGGAATAAGTGGATATATTTGCTTTGGTGAGCCGGGAGGCCGCGGCAAAATATGAAGAAACTGAGAGCACAGGTAAGAGTGAGATGGCAGCTGCCATAGTGCTCTTAGGGAAAAAAGAGGACGACAAGTTCAAGAAAGGGAAGACTTGGGATGGGTGGTTTCTAGGTTTTGCCACTTTTTCAGCCATCGTTCTGGAAAAAAGGCTGGACCTAGGCATCCCACTCATTACCTATTCATTGATAATACGGAGAGCAAAAGCAAAAGGCGGGGTAGGATGGATATTCTATGATGAATGTTTTCGGCAGAGAATGGCAACATTCGGGGATGTAAGATGGGACACCAAGCAAATAGACTTATGGACGGATTATGTAACAGATCAGTCCACACCCGAGGGTGGGTGGGGCAGAAAGGGGTTTACGCCACAGAGAGGCTGCTGAGCTTATAACAGGGCTTTCTGCTCATGGCCTCAGTGTCATTTTCAACATGCCTGTTCAAGATGCAAGGAGGGCACCCGGCAAGCAAGTGCAGAACAACAGGGATACAGAGAGCATAAGGGCATGGGGGGCAAGGATCAGGCCAACAGTTTTTTCAAGAGGGCCAGGGGTTTAAAGGGCAAACATGGAACAAGGGAGGGAGGGCAGGGGAAATGGGAGTAAAGGGGTCAGAACCACTGAAGCAAGGAAGGTTAGACAGGAGGGAAGGGAGGGGTCGGGAGGGGGACAGGTGGCACAACAAGGAGCATTTTGGTATGGCCAGAACCCCCATCAACCTAGCAGCATGGACAGTTTGCCTGGACAGATATCCAGACACGAGCGTGCAGGATATGATTTTAAGTGGTTTTAACACAGGGTTTTCATTGCAGTCTAGGGGACCCAGGCAAGCAAGGGAGGCAAGCAACCTGGGGTCTGTAAAAGGGAAAGAGAAAATGCTAAGGCAGAAGATTGAGAAAGAGAAAGCAGCAGGCAGGGTGGAGGGCCCATTTAACACCCCCCCATTGGGAAACATGCGGATATCACCTTTGGGCTTGGTACCCAAGAAACAAGAAGGGGAATACAGGGCGATCCACCACCTGTCTTATCCGGAAGGGGAGTCGGTGAATGACTTTATCAGTGAGGAACATAGTAGGGTGACATACGCGACACTAAAGGACGCAGTCCGGATAATCCGGGCCACAGGAGATGCATGGATGGCAAAAAAAGTACATTGAGTCTGCCTTCAGACTGCTTCCAGTCAGGAGGGAAGACTGGGATCTCTTGGGTTTTAAAAGTGAGGGACAGTATTATTTCGACAAAGCAATGCCAATGGGGTGTTCCACAGCATGTGCTATGTTTGAGGCATTCAGCACATGTTTGCAGTGGATATTCCAAGAAAAAATGGGTTATAGGTCAGTCATCCATTACTTGGACGATTTTCTCCTCATTGGGAAGGGCAAAAAGGAGACACAGAGGATGCTGGGTAAGTTTCAGGAATTGTGCCGGGAGCTGGGAGTCCCATTGGTACTAGAAAAAACAGAGGGGCCCAGCAAGGTTATGGAATTCCTTGGGATCGAGATAGATGCCACGAGCGAAGTGTTTAGGCTACCGGACAAAAAATTAAGGAGGTTGAAGGAACTAATCCGGGTACATGCCAGCAGGAGATGGGTACAACTAAAATTGGTCCAGCAGGTACTGGGGCACCTGAACTTCGCATGCAGGGCCATAAGACCATGAAGGGCATTCACAAGGAGGTTATCCAGAGCTACAGCAGGGGTCACCAGACCACATCACTGGGTTGATCTGACTCAAGGTGTCAGGGAGGATTTTAGTATATGGGAAGAATTCTTGAAGGATTACAATGGGTGTTCGTTCTGGCAGGAGGAGTGACTGTACAACACAGACCTTGACCTCTACACAGATGCTGCTGGAGGGCTGGGCATGGGGGGTTACCTGAGGGGCAGGTGGTTTGCAGAACCATGGACAGCCAGTTGGGTAAGGGATGGGAAAGTGAGAGATATAACACTACTGGAGATCATGCCCATATGGGCATGCACTTTGGTTTGGGAGGAGGCATTACGGGATCAGAAGGTGACATTTTGGTGTGACAATAGAGCGGTGGTTGATGTACTAAACAACAAGGGAGCCAGGTCGGATACAGTCATGCAGGTAATATGACAGTTAGTGTTAAGGGCTTTGCAGCTGAACATGTCTTTCAGAGCAAAACACATAGAAGGGGTACACAATACCCTGGCTGACAGCCTTTCCCGTCTGCAGCTGGACCATTTCCAGAGGCTGGCACCAGCAGCGGAAGAACAAAAAGCGCCCATACCAATGAACATCTGGGATGTTGGCAAGAAGGTGCAGAACTGCTGTTTCACAGCTCATGGGCGCCTTGGGCTCTGAGGGCCTACGATGGGGCCTGGAGAGTTTTTCAAACATTCAGGGCAGAACACCAGATGGAGGTAAGTGGGCCGCTCTTGGAGGAACAGTTGGGAATGTTCACCATGGAACAATGGCAGAAAGGGACGGCTCATGCCACAACGGGGGTTTATCTTGCAGGGATCAGTGTGATCTGCAGCCTAAAAGGATGGAATGACCCAACAAAATCAATGCTCATCAGGAGAATGATGCAGGGATAGGGCAGGTTGGAACGAGGGCCAGGGGATAATAGGAGGCCAATAGGTGAGCAATGGCTAATAAAGCTAAACAAGGTGCTCCCAGCAATATGCAGATCAAAGGGGGAGGCTCAGCTATTTCACACAATTTATGTTATAATGTTTGCAGGGGCTATGAGAGTGAGTGAAGTGGTAGGCCATGGAAAAGATGACAAGAAAGGAGGTGTGAAATGGGAGGATGTGAGTTGGGGGATACGAGAGATACGGATTAAGCTAAGGAGGTCAATGGCGGATCAAAAAGGGCAAGGTTGCATGGTAACACTGAAAGGGTGGTCGGAGATTGTGATATGACAAGTGCAGGCCCTGTGGGTTTTCACCGCAGAGTAGGTGACAAGGACGGGGAAGCTATTTGTACATGGTGATGGGAAAAGGGTCACTGGCTATCAAATTACAGCAGTGCTGAAAAAGGGCATGCGTTTTTTGGGGGAGGACCCAGCTAATTACTCATCCCATTCCCTACGGATTGGGGCTGCCTCACAGTGGGCAGCAATGGGTGAACCCATGAAGGATATTTTGGAAAAAGGGTGCTGGCAGTCAGCCAGTTATAAAAGATACATCAGAGCACTGAAGCAAAAAAAAACCAAAAAAAAACGAAAGGGGGAAGGAGCAGTGTGGTTTTCAAAAAAAAAAAGAAGAAGAAAGGGAAAAAGAAGACAGAATTATGGTGCTCCAACAGGGGAGCACAGGAAACAGGAAAAAAGAAGGCTGGGGGATAATACAATGAGGGCACTGCGAGTATGTGTAAATTAATTGATTTTCTTTGCACCCCATAGGTAAAGGGAGGAGCACAGACATCTGGATCTGTGGCCATTCCTATATTTACTGGGCTGGTAAGAGAGCAGAGAAAAAAGCTGGGGGAAAACAATTGTACCAGGATGTAAGACAGTATAGGTTCGTATGGCACGGCCTACGGGGGATGAGATGGGCACAGCTCCTGCCCGCTTTGAAAGAACTCAAGGGACATCGGTCCAGTCCAGACCTAATCATTATACACCTAGGGAGCAGCGATCTGGCAGGCAGACCATGGGTGCACACATACTTACAGATAAAGAGGGACCTAGTGGCAATAAGACAGTGGTGGCCTCAGGTATGCCTTGCTTGGTCAGATATGATACCACGAAGGGTATGGAGACAGGAACACAGCCACAGAGCAGTGGAGAGGGCCAGGAGAAAAATGAATAGAAGGGTGAGGATATTGATAAGGCAGATGGGGGGACAGGTGATATTGCGGGGAGTAGAAGAATGGGTGGAGGACTTCTACAGGTCAGATGGGGTACACTTGTCAGATATAGCAATAGACATGTTCAACACAGAAACAATGGGTTTCATAGAGGAATGGAGAAAACAGACAAAAACTGGTATATAAAAAAAAAGGAAGGAAGTACCATCCCTGAGGTAAGGGAGAGTGATACCCTAAGTTGGAGGGAAGCCAGTCATCCAACACAAGCTGGAGACTGGCTAGTGGGGAAAAAGGGGGGGGAGGATGGGAGGGGGGAAGAAAAAAGGAATAACACAAGAGGAGGAAGAAGATGAAGGAGAAAGCGGTCTCGGGTTATCACCGTTACCTACCAGAAAAGGAGAAGAAGAAAGCACCCAGGTTTTTGACTGGGGGATGGATAATCAGAGAGTGATATATGGATGGAAATAAATGAAAATTATGGAAATATGATAATAAAGAAATGAGAAATGGAATATGGATTTATGAATATAAATAAATTAATTGCCAATCTGAGCACAACAACAAACAATGGTCTCTGTCTTTTTGTGAGGGAAAAGGGGGAAATCCGGGACAATAATCCATTAAACTACAGAATAAAATTCTTTGGAACTGTCATTCCACAGTTCATGTGTATTATTCTACAGTTCAGCCAAAAAAATCCCATAGAACAGGGTAAAAATCCACCAAACACATTCAAAAGAGTCCACTCTTACTAGTGGTGGAAGTTCAGAAAATTTCACAAAATTTATGAAATTTCATGAAAGTTATGCAAAAGCAGAAGTAGCAGCTTTCGCCCAGCTCTACTAGGAAGCTTAGTACAGCCGTAGAGCTATAGGCTACCAAGCAGTAGAGAGTAGGGGGCCTGGGTTCAATCCTTAGAGCAGAACATTTTTTTCTTCCTCACTACAGTTGACTGATGTTATGTCTCAGACCCCATCCTCCAATCCATTTCCCTTTTCGTTGCCAGAGGAAGCCTGTCAGCCTTTTTTGGCACATACTTATTTCATACAGACTTTATTTGGTGCCTTTAGTATCATTGATACTTTGATTTTATTTGGTGGTTGGGGGAGGTCTTGCTGTCAGTATTCCCTACACATTTTGTGATGTATCTTCATTAAAGATCAATGGCAACCATTTTACACATTGTAAAAAAAAGCCTAAAAAAGCCTGAAATCAGGTCCCAGTGTCATAAGTAATGTTTCCTAAAAATTACATGCTATTTGGTTTTGTGGTTTGCTTTAAAACAGCATTTGTTAATTTGTTCTGCCCTAACTGAAAACAATCAGGCTGTTTTTGTCCCTCTGACTGAGCCTGGGAGAGAGATGACATCATATTGAACTATGCTACAGCTTTATTTATTTATTTATTTTTTCAAATTGTTTAACCAGGAGTAGCACACTAAGCTGAAAGCTTGTTTACAGGTGTGACCTGGGAGCACAGGGAAGTTACCTGACTTGCTCAGGGTCATGCAGTATGCAAGTGGTGGGGCTGTGGGATTCAAACCCAGGTCACCAGATTTGCAGCTCAGAGCCTTAAAGAGCAGGTTCCAGGTAGCAGCCTGACCCAGCCTGCTAGATGACTTACCCCCCTTGGTAGCATTTTCCCCAAGTGTTGCAGGAAAGCTCCATATATTTTAAAAGATATAGCCCTGGTAAAATTAAAATCTGCAGCCAGAGCCGAAAACGGACCAACTTCCTAGTCCTGAAAACATGCCCCCACGTCGGCCCACGTAGCCCTGTTTTGTGATGTTACAAAACGAAGGCTGCATAAGTGCGCCCCATTTATTTGTATGGGGGCAGTATGTTCTAATTGTTTTATACCATTTAGTGTTGGGATTTTAATAAATCAAAGTGATTGATCGACTAATAGGGACCCCATCTGGTGGGGTTTCCACCAGTTGGCTTAGGTCTGGTCCTTGGAGGGCCACTAGGAATTCCTTGCTTCTTTCTGAAGCAGACGTGAAAGAGTTTAAATCTACTTCTGGTAAACTGAACTCTACCGACAAGTATTAGCTCTCCCTTGTGTGCCATCTTTTGAATGTTTTCTAGAATTTCCTTGTCCTTTTCTAATTCCTAAGATGGGGGGTCTGTATATCACTCCTACCTGTATGGGGCCTTTGCTTCTGGTTCTGAGGGTAATCCACAAGGCTTCCACAGGGCTTTGGCTTCACTGTGGGTCCCCTGGATTTCTGTAGCCTTGATTCCTTCTTTTACGTGGATAGCTTCAACCCCCTTTTTTCCCCTTCCGATCCCTTCTGAACAAGTTGTATTCTGGGATGGCAACATTCCAGCTGTGGTTATCATTGAACCATGTTTCTGTCACTTCTACCCAGTTTAGGTCTGATTCTGCCATCATGGCAGTAAGGTCTGGTATCTTATTTGCCAGATTGCGGGCATTGGTGCACATTGCCTTACAACCCTGGTTTCCCACCTTGTTCGTGAGTTTACTCTTCTCCCATTGCATGTCATTTCTTACAATTGTGATATACAACCACATTGTCTTGCTGGTGGTTTGCTAGCTAAAAGGGATGGGGGACTGTTACCCTGTGCAACATAATGGGTATCAGACCCCTCTCCCCTTCCACTAGTTTAAATGACCCACATAAACATTGCACTTTTGCCCTAGTGCTCTGACCCCCTCCTTTGTTAGGTGGAGGCTGTCAAATTTAAAGAATTCCTTCTCCCAGAAGTTCTGCCAGTCTCCTAAGAATTGGTGTCCTTTGTCGTGACACCAGTCACTAAGCCAGGAATTTAGTTCACCTATTTCTCTTTCCCTGTTCCTCTGCCTGCTACCACCCTTCTTCCAGACAGGTAGAACCTTAGAGAAGGAGGTGTCAGACGAAATGGATGCCAACCGATCACCCAGTCTGGTCAGGTGTTCCTTGATCTCCCCTACTGACCGACTGGTGAGGTCATTTGTTCCTAGGTAGATAAGAATGTTTATATTGTCTCCTATGCTCAGTATGATTTTTTTTTAATTTGGTGAGTGTTTCTCCATGTGGATGATCCTGGGAGACATCTCATGAAATCTCCTGTAATCAAAATGTTTTTAGGTGTATTGTTTTTGCCTTTTTTGAACTGCTGGCTGCTGACCTGCTACATCTTCTGACACAGCATTTGGCTTGTATGTCAGAGGTAGGAACCTGTTTGTAGTTGGTATTGTTTTTTTTGAGATGTTGAGCTTGAGTGGGTTGTTTGATGGGATGCTTACCTTGCCAGTTCCATCCACCTGCCAACCCCCAGGCTTGGTTACCCTCTGGGGGTGAGGTGCACCAATTTGGTGTTCGAGGTGTGGCGGTCAGTTGCTTTTGTAAGTATCTCCCTACATATGGGAGCAGAGGTGGCCAATTTCTGCCCATGTAGTTCAGAGCTGTGCCCTTAGGTCCCTGAGTGTCCAGCATGTAGGACAATGACCCAAGCATTGGATAACAATCCTGATGAAGATGGTCCCGGAGTGCCAGGAGTTGACAATGTCCATCCTGACTGGTTTATGTGGTGTATACAGTGGATGAAATAGAGAAGGAAACAATAAAGAAGACATTTTTTTTTTTATTCTCTGCACCTTTCGTTTCCCTGGAAGGAATTAGGTGCATAGTTTAGGGTCTGCAACTATACAGGGGGATGAGCCGGGGTGAGTGGGAGCATCCCTTGCTGCAAAAACTAAAGAAAAAATAAGTACAGTAAATGAAAAAACAGTCAGTCACCTTTACTCAGCATTCCCCAATATGCTTAATCTGCCAGCCAGGTAAAGTTTAGCCAGCTAATGCAGAGAGTGACGCTTACAAACTTAGGTAGCACAGACATTTGTTATGAGTGATACTGACAACTTGAAATAACAAAAGAAACAGAACCTGCACTAAATGTCTTGCACTGTCCCCTGATGGCAAGCCCCTTCCCTCTTACCAGGTGTAGCTCAGTGCAGGAGATGTGCGAAGGTGATTATACTACCAGCAGAGCATCTGATCCCTCTACCTGTAGAAGAGTCTTTGATGTGCTCTGTTGTGGAAGGGCTCTCCAACACCCCCGAGCATAACTCAGGGGTATCAAAGGCAAAAAACTGGCACTACATTGAGCCACAATGATTCTGCACCAGTCCCTTGTGACTAAGAAATGGGCCTATAGTCTTTGTAAACCTCTTCTAGAAGGCAAAATTAGGTAAACAAATAAATGTTTGGAACGTTTTCTGGTTCAAGATTTTTTGCATGCAGTTTTGTATACACAGACCTAATATCTTTGGGTTTATTTTTCTACTATAATTATAGCTTTGAAGCCAAATTCTGTTGATTTTTTGTCATGCCTTTCATTCTTCTGATAACCTACTTTTCAAAAGTTAAATGGCAGTGACCACAAAGCAACCAGGTGAAGTGAGTAAAGAGGCAAAAGTGGACTATGGAATAGTTTTTTAGTTTATGGGCTTTGTTCAGGAACAGAATACAAAGAGAATAATGTATGTGGAGGGGTGCGTAATGAGATTTTACACACACCCAAGGTGTGTGATGCTGTATAAGCTGCGACAGTGAAGCTCACGAGGTGTAAAAAAACATCACGCACTGCCATCACACAATTCCTGCACTTACTGTACATAACTTTTTATAATTGCTGACTTTCAAATTCGAACATTCTGGCAGGCATGGTGCTAGTCACCTATGCTTCCCAAGAAGGACCTTTCACTCCCAGTCATGTAAGAGATGCTCCTGCCAGCCACCCAAATTGCACTTTTGTACCCACTACCCAAAGCTGGTAGTCTGATCAGGGAACATAGTAAACACTGAGGTGATTCTTTTTGTTTTATTTATTGTCGGAGTTGTAGTGCAGTAGAAAAGGATTAGTGAGCTTGCGCTGTGCAAGACAGGTGATTGATGGCTATATGCTGTGTCATGACTGCTGTTACAATCAGCTATAAGTAATGCAGATTACACCACAGCTATCCATGTGTAATTACCCTTAGTCAGTAAATACATCCTTTATGCACTTGTTCCCCTAAAGAACTAGTGCATGTTGAGTCAGCAGAGCAAGACAATTCTCTATTATTTTTTAGCTGGCTAATTAGATGATATTGTCTATGGCACTATAATTAATGTGTGACATGTATAGTACTGTACTTTACCTGGGGGCTGACAGACAAGAGCTGTTAATCTTGTTATGCCTCATTTGCACTGTGACCTCACTGACTGTGACATCAGATCAGGCAATAGAATGAACGGTATTAAATGAACATGTCCTTGTCTTTGTGCTGTGATTTATGATGTCACAATCAGCAAAGTCGCAACAGTGCTGATTAAGCATGACTGGGGACAGCATGAGAGAGATAGTATCTGCCAGATAAAGGGCTGCTCTTCCGATTAGGTGATGGATTCCAACCCCAAAGTGCTGCATGCTGTAGTGTGTGGACCTTTGGATTTTCCATCTTTAAATATGCTTCTGTTATGGCCTTGGACCTCGCGGCTAGACATGTATTATACAGCACAGATATCATCTGCAATGTTATCAGCCATAAACTGTGGCAGCTTTGTAGTTTGTACTTTGCTTAGAGGCATTATTCTTTTAAGACTGGCAGCTACACACAGGCAATCAGCGCATAATATAGATGATAAGGTCCAGACAACAGCAGTCCTTACTGCACAACGTTCCACAAAAACCTGAATCCTGAGTAATTTCATTCTTTATTACCAAGAAAATTTACACAAACACTGCAGTCGTACCCCTTACTGGTTATCTTTAGCTGAGGTTTATTCTTCAGCTGATGCCATAATGCCCAGCTGGTGACATCATAGCCATTTAACCGCAACAGACTCTGACATAACAAACAGAGAATTATAGCTTCAGTGCCAGAGAAAAAGCCTCTGCTGTGCCTGAAAAGTAAGAGAGAACAATCTGACTTTAAGTAAATGTCCTTAATGGTAATCCTTAGAATGTGATGACGTTTCACACTTGTTTTATAATGCTGAGTATCACAACTCAGTTCTACTGATGCCATCTATGACTTTTATTTTTCTACTTAGCAGAGTTCCTATTTATCTTCTGGTCCCAAACCTAGTACTTTCTGGAAGGTAAAGTTCTACAAAAGAGAAGAAAAAGTAAACGGGCTTCATATATTAAACAATAACAACTGAATACAGCCACAGGAGGATTGAGATAAGGGATGTGAGGAGGTTTATGGGGGAGGTGATTGGCATAGAGTGGACCAGGCGATGGCCCGGGGTTAGATGGAGATCGGAAAGGGGTGGTAAATATTTGGTCCCTGTCCTCTGGGTATCCACCAGTTTGAAGGAACAGGTAGCTAAGGGATTGGCTGCCAGTACTCATCCTCTTCGAGTGGTGCTTTTCAATGTCAGGTCAATGAGGATTAAGATCGCTATTATTGCAGATTTTGTTTCTTGATCCTCAGATGACCTAGCATGCTTTATGGAAACCTGGCTTGGCGATGACATTGGTCCAGTCTTGGAGGCAGCGGTGCCAGTCAGTTTCTCTATAGTGCACTGCCCAAGGAAGGATTGTGGGCTGGAGGGGTAGCTATCTTGTTTAGAACTGATCTGGGAGTGGTGGTGGTGCACCCCGTGGGAGACACCTCGATCTTTGCGTGATTGTCCGTCCGTGGAGGTCCAGGTGCTGGATGCAGTGTCCTCCTCATTTATCATCCACCTGGGTGTGAGGGGGACTTTCTGTGGGAGACTGTGGAGTTCATCGCTGACCAGCTGTTTGAGTCACCAAGGTGGATTATCTTTGGCGATTTTGATGCATGGGTTGATGATAAATGATCACATTTTGGACAGGAGGTCCTCAAGAGCATGTTAGCTCTGGACCTAGCACAAGCAGTTGCTGCTGGAATCCACCAACACGTACATGTTTTGGACTTGGTGTTCCACACAGCGCTTGAGGTTGAGAACCTCAGGATTGACCCGATCAGTTGGCTGGATCATTGCACCATCTCTTTTGAGTTCAAGTCATCCCTCAGTAGCCCTTCCCCCATGGAGGTAGGCAGATACTGCCCTTTGAGAGGATTGAACCCTGAGGGTCTTCTGGCAGTACTTGACACCTCAGGTATATGGGTGGCTTGTGCTGTGGGTATATGGAAGCTGTGGCAAGCTATAATAGTGTTGTCACCACAACCTTTGACCTGATAGCTCTAGTCCATGTTCATCCTTTGCATTCGTGTCTTGGCTCGCCATGGTTTGATGGTGAGCTAAGGTCAATGAAGGCTATGGGATGGAGGTTAGAAAAGAATTAGAGGAGGTCCAGGACTCAGGAAGACAAACTGGCTTTGATTACTCACAGTGATGAGTATCAAAGGACAATCTCTTGTAAAAAGGCAAAGTTCCTATCCAGAGAATTTGTGGCTGGGAAAAATCTACCAGCTCAGTTTTTTTGGGCTGTCACAGGCTTTTACACCCAGATTGTCTGGAGCCCATGAAAAGTGTGTAATATTCACAATCTGAGGAGTTTGCTTACTTTTTCCTGGACTGGATGTCTTCCATTAGGGCTGGGATCTCTTTTTCTGGAGAGTTACCATCCAGCAGTGGAGGGGACAGAATGTCATGCCAGCTGTCAGTGGTCATGGAGTACATTTTGGCCAGTGAGAACAGAAGAAATCATTAGGGTACTCTCAGAGCTGTGACCTACCTACTGTGATTTGCATCTAGACCCAACACAGCTCTTAGTGGGCTGTGTGGAGCAGCTGGGTCCAGTAATCACTGGGAATTTTGATGTTCCTTGTTGTAGGGGGACTTTCCAACCAAATTAAAAAGCATGCTGGTAAGACCTGTTTTCAAAAAAAAGGACTTTGGACCCAGCCATCCTAGCTAATTACAGACCTGTCTCTAACCTGCCATTTTTAGATAAGGCTATTGAGAAGGTGGTTGAGTTGCAGCTTATGGCTCACCTTGAGACCTTTGATATTTATGAGCCTCTGCAGTTGGGGTTTCAACAGAGATTCAGCATTTAAACCGCTTTGGTGAGGGTGAAAAATTGTCTGCTCATGGCAAGGAATAGAGGAGAGAGAGATCAATTCTTGTGCTCCTAGATCTCTCCTCTGTATTTGACACCACTGACAATGAGCTGATTTTGGACTATCTCAGGGAATACGTGGGACTCACAAGCACAAGTTTGAGATGGTTGGTGGCCGTCCTTCTGGACAGGTCTCAAATGGTTGTAATGGGTAATTTCCCATCATGTCCAGGGGACTTACACTGTGGGTTACACCGGAGATTGGTCTTTTCACCAGTGCTGTTTTTGGTGTACATGTTACCCTTGGGTACAATCATCAGGCAGTATAGAGTTGGGTTTCACTTCTGTGCAGATGTTACTCAGCTCTATCTGTCTTTTGCACCCCTGGACCGGGGGGGGTTGGATATGTGCTGGACAAATATTTGGCCAAGATCGGCTCAATTCCCAAAAAACTGAAATACTTGTGTTTAAGCCTGGTTGGAAAGGGGGACGGACAGTGTCTGAGGGGTTATTGAATCTCTGTCTTGGTACCTCTTGTCCTGATGCTGTCCAACAGGTGAATAATCTAGACTTCATTATGGATGAAGGGGTGACATTGGAGGCTCAGGTGTCATCTGTTGTCCATAGTAGTTTCTACCATCTTAAAAATATTAGCCAGATTTGCTCCCTTGTTCCCCCCAGGACCTGCCTTTGCTAGTGCATGCTTTCATGATGTCTTGTATTGACTACTGCAAAATCCTCTACCTTTGGGTCAGTGGAGGTAGCTGCAACACCTGCAGCTAGTGCAGAATGCAGATGTAAGATTGTTGGCAGGCCTGTCCAGGTCAAGCCATATCACCCCTGTGCTACCAGTTCTGCACTGACTGCCAGTCAAGTGGCACATTTCTTATAAGATTGGGTTGTTAACCTATAAGGCTCTGCATTGCCTGGGTCCTGGTAACTTACGTGATCTCTTGCATCCATACTGTCCCTCTTGCCCCCTCCATTTTTCTGATGAGGGCCTCCAGAAAGTTCCAAAAACTCAATTAAAAATATCTGGGACAGAGCCTTTGGGGTGGCTGGACCAATATTTTGGAACTCACTACTGAGGCCTCTGAGGGAGGCACCTTCAGCTGAAATATTAAAAAAAATCTTAAAACCTACCTCTCTGCCCAGGCGTTCAGATTTACTGTGTATTTTAACTGATTTTACTTAACTAATTTATTAGTGGTTTGTGAATTTACTTATTGGGCCTGATTCTCAAAGACTCTGGCATGGCGTACGGTGCTTGCACCACAGAGAATGGTGCAGGGTGCACCTTGCACCAACAGGTACATCTGACAGTGATTCACAAAGGCAGCCTGAATCAAATGCAGGCTGCCTGCCCCAAACAGGGCTTGCACTGTCCCTGTGCCCAGAGATGGGCTGCGACAAGGTGCAAGAGGCACTGCGCAGATGCCCAGGAATGGGATTCACAAATGTTGCCCTGAAGGCAGAAGTCTAAGTACCCTTAGACCAGCCAGGCTGGTCTAAGGAGACTTAGAAATAGATCCCCTGGGAGAGCTGTCATGTCAGTGGTGCTGCATGTCCCACCTCCCCAGCCCCAATATGCCCCACATGTGCCACAGTACTGCTAGACTCCCCTTCCATGATGTGTCCCCATAGGGCATGCAGGGCTGGATCACCCACCTGATCACCGATGTGCCCCGTAACATGTAGTCACATAGGCCCCCCCCCGCCAGTATCAGACACATGCCACCAACCCTCCCACTAGCTACTCGGGCCCCTCACCCAGGCAGGTAGTGCCCACCCCATCACTGGACAGAGCCAGGGACTAGCACAGCCCTCCTCAAACCTCCACAGCCAGTTCCAGACTGCACTGACTGTACATCAGCCTGTACAGTGTACCCACTAATGTTAGTGCAAACGCTGTACATTCTGCCACACATTCCGGTCAGTCCAGATTCAGCTGCAGAGGTGTGAGGAGGGCTGTGCCACTCCTGTCTCTGTCTGGGGATAGGGGGGACACTGCTTGCTGGGGTGAGGGGGCACTGGACCACTGCTGAGAGGGGACATGGACTACGATGGGGACATCAGGGATGGGGGGGCAGCTGGACATTGCCTGATGGGACTGGTGGGAGGATTTTGCAGGAAAATCGCTAAACAAAATGTGGGAATGGTTGGTAGGCAAACTCAACAGTCTGGTTATAAAACACATTCCAGAAAGGATAAAGCATAGCAAAGCTGGAAGGAATCCTTCATGGATGAACCCAAAAGTAAAGAAACTAACAGGAAAAAGAGGGCATATATAAGAGCAGTTATATCAAGGAGGCAAACAGTTGGACAACATATAAAAGGCTCTTGATGGAGACAAAGCGGGCATTAAAAAAGCAAAATGGGATTATGAATTTGGACTAGCAGTAAAAGTCAAGAACAATTATACATCCTTCTTTATCTACAGTACATCAGTAAACTGCCAAAGTTGGCGCTCTAGTAGACACGCAAGGGGATCTGGTCACAGACGTGGCTCGTATAGCAGAGTTGCAAAACCAGTACTTTACTTGAGTATACAATAACAAAACAGATTGTACCAAACTGCAGCAGGAAGATGCTAATATAAGCCCACTTACCACTGAGACCAATGATATCAGATGGGATCTAGCCTCAATAGTCTGTCTATTGAGGCTAGATCCCAGCAAGGCCCAGTGCCCTGACAGGGTACACCTGAGGGTGGTAAAAGAGTTGGCCAATGAGTTGAGTAGGGACCCAGCTGATGGGTGGTCTACCTCAACGTTGGTAGCTGGTGACTTCACAGCAGGGCCCTGAAGTGAATATCAAGAGACCCCCACTCCTTTTGAAATCAATTTAGTAAGTTGCCAATCCAGGATGAAAAAATATGTTTATTTTTACAGTACATTTACCTCTTTGGGGGGGGGGGGTCAGGGTGTGCTCTAACTTGTTGTTTTTGTTGATGTATGCCATATACAGAAGCGCACCCTCATTTAGAATCCCATTTATAGCTTGTGAATGAGCAAGGGTGAGCAGTTAACATTGGATAAAGTTTGTAAATAGAGAAGTATGGCTTTCTCCATTTAACTAGCTTTCCACTAGTTACCTGCATATTGGCTGGGGACCACACCTTACTTAAGCTAATTTTAGGCTGATGCATCCTATAAAGGTAAGCCATTTGAGGCAGATGCAGTTTAGAGTAGGGACCTAGCTGATGGGTGGTCTGCCTTAACGTTGGTAGCTAGGTGGCTTCACAGCAGGGCCCTGAAGTGAATACCAAGGGACCCCCACTCCTTTTGAAATCAAATTAGTAAGTTGCCAATCCAGGCTGAAAAATATGTTTATTTTTACATTTACCTCTTGGGGAAGGGGTCACAGTGTGCTCTGACTTGCTGTTTTTGTTATCTCTTAAATAAAAACTTTAGAAAAATAGGTATGTAAATAGATTATGTAATGTTGCTGAATGCCTCTCACCGCTATTGAGTACATATTGTTATAAGGCTACAAACTATTACAACTTTATTGGTCAAGAGACATCATATGTCACTGCATTATTGTCTTATAACCGCACACTCAATCCAAACTACATAACTTGTATTCATTTTACAAGTACATTGGTTCCCATGTTACAAGCAGTATAACACACTTCAGGATATACAGTTGTGGGGAACTTATCTTAAAAGCATAGGGTGCACCACTGTTGCTCTGTCTGCTTGTCTACTACTGCAGTCACAATTCTATTTATGACATCCTGATCTGTTGCTATGGAGATAATTTTGATATCACAAACAGGGCATTATGATGTTATGAGTAGACAAGCAGACAAAGCTAAGAATGTCCAAGGGACAGTAATCTTGTTTTCTATGTCACTTCATTCAGCAATAAAGAAATAGGGGAAAAAATTGCAAAAACATAGTCTTGATTGAATGGTACAGAGGGTAAAAACACGAAACTGTAAAACAGTGGGTTGCAGGTTCAGTCCCCTCGAGGCCACGGACAATATTGCCTAAGGAAATCCAAGCTGCATTAAACTTGTAGCCAGGTCAGTGGTATGAAGAGCTGAGGCACTGGATACCTCACCTCTCGCCACCCTGGCAACCTGGGTTCAAGAACAGACCGAGGTAGCTCGGGACCTGGAAGGGGGATTAAGGCTTTGTCATCCATCGACAGATCTCCTCCTTTGGGGTGGGGGGACAGTGGCTACTGCTGATTGGCTACCACCTAGTGGAGGGTAGGTGGCACAGCAGTAGTACCAGAATTAAAAGTCAGAGGCAGGCTTTGAAAGCGTGCACTATCTTCGCAGTCTACATGTGTGCCATAATACACCACTGACTCTGGCTCAAGGGGAGTAAAGGGCAGAAAAGAACTCCTGTCTGGAGGAGTATACTGCAACCCTGAAGGCAGTGCACCACCACCATCCATGGCACTCACTCACACAATGACTTAAAAAGTAGATGTGGCAAGTCTTGGAGGTGGCGTGAAGGGGCGGGGGTTCAACAGCAGAAGGGGGCTGATGAAAAGGGTCAGGAGGGTAAAGTCCATGTGGAAAAAAAAAGAACTGCAAAAATATATGAACTATAAACTGAATTTTGTCCAACTCTCACATTTTTTTAATTATCTAACTGGTATCAGGGGATCTTTAATGGGAACATAATAGATCACTTAAATAAACTGTTGCTGGTGTTTTCTGTTCATTACTGACATGTTGTTAACATATTTGTAGCTATTATATTTGCATTCTGCATGTGGTTTTTCCCAATTCTGTTTAGTGCTTTCCAATAGGCACTTCCTGTCTGTGGACACACACACGCACACACACACACACATATATACATACACACAGTCCAGTGCATGGGAATTTTTAAAATTCAGAGAGTCATTGGTGGTTCATGCTCCGAGCTCGAGTGTGGAACCCAAGCACTTAAAAGGAATGGTTGATGTGACAACTGGGGGGGTGGCGTTCCAGTGACCGGTGATGGGGAAGGATGTGAGGAGCAATGGCTTATCTTCTGGAGGTTGAAGCAGGTCTGTTGGCTCTTGCAGGTCCTTCCCTCAAGTCTGTGGTGGAGGAGTGGAGTCGATGGCTTTTGTTTTAGTTTTTTAAGTCTAGCCAGTGACAGTGTTGGCAGATCCAGTGAGAGTGGTTGAGAGGAGCAGCATCCAGCAGTCAGTGGCCATGCAGTGTGGTCTGTGTTTAGTCACGTTTATTGATTTATATTTAAGTTGATTCAGTCCCTTATTAGTGGCTTCAGCATGATGCAGCCATGAGGGGGAGACAAAGTCAGAAGGAATGGAATGGGAATTAAGTCGCAATGGTGACCCAGTGTAGCATCGGGTGGAGCAGCATGAGCCTATCTCCCAGGCCACCTACAGAGCAACCGCAACCCTCCCACATCCAGCAGCAGTGCTAACATTAAGCCAACCTCCCCCTCCAGTACTTCACCCTGGTTTGTGACAATGAGTTGGCAGCAGCACCACTGGGCAGGTGTTGAGCACCAGAACAATTCTAATTGTAAAAAGAAAATTTATTGAAAGCACCGCACAGTACTGTGGACAAGTGGCTGAGGCCATAAGATGTAGGGTCCAGTCAAAGAACTACCTGGAGGGTAGAATAGTGGACTAAAGGCCCTTATTCTAATTAAAAGAGTTCCTGAAGGGCAGAGCAAGTAGACCCCAACAGTAAATCAGAGCCACAGTTTTTCTTATTTTCTCTGAATAAATCACATTGAGTGGTGCATACCGAAGTGGCCGAGGCCAGTCGAGTGGGTGGGTGTTGTCCCAACTCAGGACCATCAACAGAGGTGGCTGAAAGGAAGCTCCATAGGAGCTCAACTGGGCCCAGCCAGGTCCCAGTGAAGGGACCACCACAGGGTGGACTAAGTAAGGCTCCATAGGAGCCAGGTGCAGAGGTTTAGGCACCTAATGATTCCCACAGGGTGCATTCATAGAGGCTTCATAGGACTAGATCAGAGGGAAGAGGCAAAGTAAGCTGCATGGGAGTTAATGCTGAGGGCCAGTTACCTGATTTATCTAAATGTTAGCAACCTGCCTCATTGAACTCTGTATAAAGTGAAAGCGTACCTTACTTGAAAGACTGCCTATTGAACTGCATTTGAAGGTACAGAGTTTCATTACTGAAACTGCCCTCTTGAACTAAAGTGTTGTCCCCCCATTTGCTGTAACAAACTGCCTGAACATGTGTGGTACGCCATTTGCCCTCAAACAAACTGCCTAAACTTGTGTGTGTTGACCTATTTGCCTAATGAAATATACCTCTTGTGCCTAATGAACTGCCTGGACTTGTATGATGCCTCATTTGCCCACAGACGAACTGCCTGAACTCATATGGTGCTCAATTTGCCTAGAACTTACTGCTGTAAATTTGTGGTACCTTTGAAGTAACTGCTTTACATCTGTGGCATCTCTTTCAAAAAGCTTCCTATCCTTTTCTGTTGCCTTGACTCTCTAGTATCATGTATTGAATCATGTCATTGCTTGGCAACCCTGTCTTAGCTGTGAAGTTATTTGATACTTGCTGCAACTACTTTCAGACTGCCTTGGTGCCACAACATCTAAAAACTGTTTCATCACTTCTGCCTGTTATATCACCTCCTTGGATTCTAACTTGGGCCAGTAGATGCAGCTAGCATTAGGGTGATAGTCAGGAAAGGTCCCATACTCTACCAAGCTACGCCCCTACCCTATTAAGAAGTAAAGAAAAGGAAGCTTAGGAGCCACCCTAGATCACTAGAGAGGGCCACGGTCATGCAGTGGGGTAGGGTTTTCTTTAACAGGACTGACATCCAGTGTCATCATCCAAAGACCTTTATCCAGAATCATTGTCCGAAGATGAGCAACCTGGACCAAAGTCCAAAGACCAGTTCCTTCTCTTATATGAAAGCTGCAACCCAGATTGTTCTTGTCCTGGCAACCCAACTGAGGTTTTGTGCCAAAGAATCTGCTTCAAGTTCCACATCTTCTGTTCTTTTTGTCAAGTCAACCTGAGGGAGCGTTTGTGCCATAGAATCTTCTACACGTTCTACATTTTTCCACTTTCTTGTCCCAGCAACCCAAGGGGAGTAAGGGGTTGTGCCGAAGGATCTGCTACAAGTGCAACATTCCTTTTCCTCTGATCCTGCCAACCTAAGGAAGGGTTTGTACTGAAGAATCTTCTTGCAATTGCAATTTTGTTTCTCTTGTCCCAGCAGCCCGAGAGGGGAGCTTTTGCTGATGAACCTATAGCCTGCTTGCAAATCTCTCTTAATTCCCAATGGCTTAACCGAGGCTCCTCACTAAAGTATCCATTACGTTGCTGCAACCAGTGTCCCTTTCTGGTCCAGGTGCCTCATTCAGGTCTCCGTTCTCTGCACAGTTCTTCTCTGCATCCTGACATAGACTTAAGAGTGACTTGATTACCTGTTCTGAATTGATGTATTGAAAGTAACACATGTTTACATGTAAAAATAGGCTAGCACTGATTGACCAGGTAGTAATGGTAACATAGATAATTGCAGCTGCAGTAAAGTAACAATACCTAACTGAGTAAAAGCACACCTTTTAGCTTTATTTATTGATTATTAATTCATTTATTTATTGCATAGATCTTTATTGCCTTGTATATCCTTACTGTTGTTGTTGACTACTTGCCTTTTTGACCATTGCCATCCTTCCTGCTGAATAAAGTCTTTATTTCACTGGACCTCAGAGTATGATTCCTGCCTCTCCATGCTGGGTCCCCCCATCCACCCACCTAGGAACCTACAATGTCCCCTCACTATAACATCAGCTTAAGAAAGCACACACACTCGTGAGGAAGACTTATTTCCCTCTTCATGGCCTGACTCATCTGGGTGTGACAGATGAAAATTGCTGCAGCGAGTAGGGTATTAACAAGTCACAGAGCCAAAAGCCATAAGAACAAGATGTTGTTTGGACTGGAGAACAGCAGTGAATCATCTGGTGGAGCAGGTGAATGAGATTCAGGATGCCCACACCCTTCACCACTCACAACTCCCTACTACTTCAGAACACTATGGCTCTCCCAGTACACTGGAGAGGGAACCAATGGCAGAACCAGGAGACTGGGAGAATTCAGTGTGAAGATGCAGATGATGTTCCGAATGTACCACAGCCTGGAGCATCTGATGGTGGAGATACTGATCGGGCAGCTAGGTGGAGCAGCCCACTGCAAAATTGTCTATTGCCCAGAGAGGTGGCCACTGCAGACCAGCTCCTATGTCAGTCACAGCACACCTTTGACACCAGAACAGCCTCTGAATAAAAGATGAACTTCTTCTCCTGTACCAAGTGCCCAAGAGAAACATTGAGGGAATATGCACTTAGTTTACAGAAGGTATTGTGGGCCATCAAAAGAGTGGACTTGAGAGAAGTTTGGGATCTGGACCATGTCTTCATGGACAGATTCATTGAAAGGGTGAGCAGTGAAGCTCTGACACAGGAACTGCAGATGCTACACTTGCAAGAGCCAAATACCAGTTTCCTAGACTTTAAAGAGAAGGCTGTTAAACTGCTGGGATCAGAAAGACCAGGAGTGGAAATGACAACTTACCAACAACTTATGCAACCTGAAGTGTATCATGGCCAGGATGTCCCATTGCATTCCCATAGTGAGAACAATTTCAGCAACAGGGTTCATACTCCAGCAGCCCATCATAGACAGATGGTACATGAAGAGGAAGGCAACAGTCAGCTCCACCAATTTTCTCACAGGATCCAATGTGGCATATAACCAAGCCACTCAGATGCAAGAACCCTTCAGAGCAGCTAGTAGGAATGTAGAGACAGGGATAACCAAAAAGACTGTAGCCCTGACTGACCAACAACATGGCAGAAGCTTGTAGTGAGATGCAGAACCTCAGAGAGGACTGGAGGAGAGAACCACCTGGCTATCAAAATGAGGGAAAGAGGGAATACCACGGTCCACCTCAGCACCCAAGATGAGGGTTTGGAAGATGCCCATGGACCAATTTCATTCACAAGGGAGACCAATATGCCAGAGGTGTGACATCAGTGGTTACATGGAAAGACATTGTAAATAAGCTCCTTCTACAGTGGTGGCATTAAACAGTGATTCTGCAGAAATGAAGACTGATCTCCAGAAAGCAGAAGCCTAGATCCACCAAGTAAGCTGCAACAGTCCTAGTTTCTTGGCAAGTGCCCAACTGTTCCAGTAAAGGTAGACGGCATCAAACTCATGGCCCTTATTAACATTGGCTCTCAAGTAACTACTTTGTAAGGACATTATTTCCACAAGCATTGGACAGCAGAGCAACTGTAGCCACAACCCAAGCCTTGAATCAAGCTAATATCAAGTAATGTAATGGAACAAAGGTTCCCTACCAGAGTTACATCGAGGTTGATGTACAGCTGGGAGAGACAACACATGCACAGCAGGGCATTATCTCAGTGATTCTATTAGTGACAATCTACACCCATCATTCTAGGGATGAGCTTTCTGTAGCATTACTGTGAGGATATTGTAAAAGTACTGAGAGATAAGGCAAGACAACTAGCATGACCTGACAAGAACATGTTGCAATGAACTGGACACAAAGGGAGGTGATAAATGGCTGTTACTCCACAGAGGGAAGGGTGACCATTGGGGTACCACAGGGATCAGTGCTGGGTCCCGTCCTATTCAACGTCTTTATCAGTGACATTGCGCAGGACCTAGAAGGCAGAATTTCCCTGTTCGCTGATGACACAAAGCTCTGTAACAGAGTGGACACGACAGAGGGTGTAGACAGAATGAGGAGGGACCTGCAGAAACTTGAAGAATGGTCAGGAGTTTTGCAGTTGAAATTTAATGCAAAGAAGTGCAAGATAATGCATATGGGGCACAAAAACCCTGGAACAACTTATCAGTTGGGGGGTGAGGATATAGCATGCACCAAGCAGGAAAGGGATCTTGGGGTTATCATCTCTGATGACCTCAAGATGGGGAAACAGTATGACAAGGCAGCAGGTAAAGCAAATAGGATGCTTGGATGCATAGGCAGGGGTATCACCAGCAGGAAGAGGGAAGTTATAATTCCACTATACAAGACACTAGTGAGGCCCCACCTGGAGTACAGTGTACAGTTCTGGAGACCTTATCTATGTAAGGACATAGACTGGGTGGAGAAGGTTCAGAGGAGGGCAACAAAAGATGGTACATGGATTGCATCACAAGTACTATGAGGACAGGTTGAAGGACCTGAATATGTAATCCCTGGAGGAGAGGAGGGAGAGAGGGGATATGATAGAGACATACAAGTATCATACAGGGAGGAACAGAGTGCAGGAATACACTATATTTCAGTGAAAAAGATGTTCCAAAACTAGAGGGCATGGGATGAAGTTGGAGGGAGGGAGATTCAGAGGAAACGTGAGGAAGAATTTATACACAGAACAGGTGGTGGACAAGTGAAACACCCTGCCAGAGGAAGTAGTGCGGGCTGAAGTAATCACGGGATTTAAGAATGCATGGATAGACATTAGGGAATTCTGGAGGTCAGAGGTAAAAAGCAACAAACTTCTAGGAAAACGTAAAGTGAACTTAACACGCTCATGTGGGCAGACAGGTTGTGCCATAGGCCCTTTTCTGCTGATAGTGTCTATGTATCTATGTTAACTTACTAGCCGGCCCGGTGGTGCTGAGAGTTGAGGAGCTGGATGCCAGATCTCATGTCACACTGGTGACCCAGGTCTGGGAATGGACTCAGGTCATCAGGGGTCAGCAGCGGAGTGAAGGGATTGAGTGTCCAGAGGATTGTGCTCCCTTCCCTGGGAGGGTTCCTGTTTAAGCCTCACTCTAGTGCAGCCCCATGTGGAGATTAGGGGCCCCATAGGTAGCACGGGTCTATGTAATGTTGGGGTGGAGCAGTGGAGGATGGCTGCAGTTTAGGTGCACTGCCATCATTGCATGGCTGCACTCTGGGGAGCAATGTACAAAAAATACCCTGGTGGCCTAGTGGAGGCAAAGGGGGCACCAGCGATCTGTCCACATCCTGATGCCGGATCTACCTCCTCGGATCTCCTCTCCCTTGCCGTACTCTGTGGCTGTCCCTCTAATAACAGAAGGCCGCCGAGGTTGGGCAGGCCCTCCCCCGGGGGTGATCTTTTGGGCTGGACAAGTCATGGAGGTGAAGGATACCAAAGGTGGGGATTTCAGGCAGGGAGTAAAGGCAGCAGTTGAGCGGGTACCCTAGAGAGATGCCCTAGGCATCCAGTAAAAAATGAGAAGAAAAAAAAAAGAACTGTTAACTTACTGCAATGCCATAAACATTGTGCAAGTCCAGATGCTGAGATTGTCAGGGTCTGGGTAACAGACATCAGACCCATAACGCTGAAGCCAGGAGCAGGGATGACCCTGTGGTGCAAGGCAAAAGTAGGACTCTGAGGCTGAGACTATGACGTGCTAGTGGAATCACATCAGAATGGGAAAGAGGACCCAGTTATAGTGACTCAGAGTATGGCTACAGTGACCAAAGGCCTGATCCCTGTTTGTGTTCTGAATTGTGGCAATCACACCATACAATTGCACTGGAATCAGCCCATTGCAAAACTTCTGAAGGTGGACTTTCAAGATATTTATGGAACTCAGTGACAAGGCATAGCCACCAGCGGCTCAGTACAGCATCACAGCAGGGTCAGCTGCAGCCCCAGAGCAGATAACCGATCAGAGTGGGATGGATGAGATTGACCTGGGTATGCCTGAGATCTTGGTAGAGCAAAAAAGAGATGTTCTCCAAGTGGTAGAAAAGTACAAGAATGCCTTCAGTAAACACCCTCTGTATTTTGGACAATGCATCTCTGTGCAGCATCACATCCCTACAGAACAGCACCCTTCTATCAGGGAGCAATGTCACCCCATTACTCCAGCTATGTACCAACCTATGAAAGACATGTGATGTGAAATAAAGGAAGTGCAAGTAATTAAGGAAAGACACAGTCTGTTTGCTGCACCTGTACTACTCATCAGAAAAAAGGATGGCAAGATATACTGTACTGTAGTTCTGTGTCAACTACAGAAAGTTTAATAACGTCACACACAAGGACACTTGCCAACTTCCATGAACTGAAGATTCACTGACTGCTCTTAAATCTGCCTCCCTCTTCATAACTCTTGATTTGATCAGTGGATTTTTTTAGGTTTCAGTTTCAACAGAAGACCAGGAAAATACCACATTCATCACTCTAATGGGTCTTTTTGAATTCAGCAGAATACCTTCTGGGCTTTGCAATGTCCTTGGAATGTTCTAAAGACTAGTGGAACAATGTATTGGAAGTTTGAATCTTACTGCTCTACCTTGATGATTTCATCATCTACTCAAAACTCCAGCAAGAACATCTTTTGCATCTGGATAAAATTTCTGGACTGCTAAGTATGGCTTCAAAATCAAGCCCTCAAAATGTCATCTACTGAAACCACAAGTGAATTACCTGGGACATATTGTAGCTGCGAATGAAATATCCCCTCATCTGGAAAAGACTTGAAGTCATAAAAGAGTGGCTTGTCCCAGTGACCATCAGAGATGTCTGAAAATTCTTAGGCTTTGTGTAGTATTAATGATGTTTTGTAAAGAGCTTTGCTAAACTTGCTTCACCACTTCATGAACTACTCAAAGGATCGACAGAGGGGCACACTTCATTGAACAGCCCTGTATTGATGTACCATGGTCCAGCAAGAGGCCTTCGACAAGTTAAAAACATTATTCATGGAAACACCAGTCCTAGCCTACCCATACTACAAGAAACCATTCTGGGTATACATGAATGTCAGTAGTCGGGGCCTAGGAGCAGTGCTGGCCCATGAGCAAGGCAGAGTTGAGCGTGTGATCACTTATGCAAGTCATGGTTTTGAGAGGTTCAGAACACAATGGTGGGTGATACAGTTCCATTAAACTGGACTTCTGGTGCTTCTGTGGGTTGTCATGGAGAAATTTCGCAATTTCCTGGCTGCAACACCATTCATGGTTTTTACAGACAATAGTCCATTGGCTCATCTGAATACTGCCAAACTTGAAACCTCAGAACAGAGGTGGATATCAAGGTTGGTGAACTACAAATTCACTATTAAATACAGGTCAGTAAAATTAAATGCAAATGCCTTGTCAAGATTACACACTCAGATTGCAGCAGAAACTGACAATACTTCCAGGGAGAATCTGGAGATGCCACCTTTTCTCCAAGTTCTTATTAAAATTGTGCAGGTTTTTTGCCAGACCTAGCCAGAGCACTTTCCTGAAACAGAACCAGGGCTCCTCACTGAAGTATCCATTCCATTGCTGCAATCAGTGCCCCTTTCTGGTCCAGGTGCCACGTTTAGGTCTCCATTCTCTGCACAGTTCTTCTTATCATCCTCAAATAGACTTCAAAGTGACTTGATTATCTGTTCTGAACTGATGCATTGAAAGTAACACATGTTTACGTGTAATAGCATAGGCTAGCACTTATTGACCACATAGTAATCGTACCATAGATAACTGCAGCTGCAGTAAAGTAATAGTACTTAACTGAGTGAAAGTGCACCTTTTAGCTTTGTTTATTGATTATTTATTAATCTATTTATTGTATAGATCTTTATTGCCTTGCGTGTTATTACTATTGTTGCTGAATACCTGCCTCTATGACCACTGCCAACCTTCCTGCTGAATAAAGCACTTACTTCATTGGACCTCTGTGTATGTCAGAACAATAGGTCAGAATACCAATTTTTATTGTGGTCACTTGGACATACTGTACATCGGCCTTACCAAAAAATTTTCACAAATTCTATAAACCTTTATAAAATTCAAATCCTAAACTCTACCTATTGTAAAAGTTCTAGATAACAGTAAATCACGTTTCTGTCACACCCAGAAGTGTAGAAAAATTGATTTGATTGATCTCTGTACAATAATTCTAATTAGACTAATTTACATAAATATGAAGCATAATAAAAGTGATGCAAACACAAAATAAATAAGGTTTCAGAAAACCAAATGAAACAAAACAAAGAGATAAAACAAAAACAAAACAACTTGCAGTTTTGATGACCTTTGCAAACAGTACCATTGTTTTCTGTAAAAAAATTCAAATAGCTTTATTTAATTGTTACTTTAAATTTTCTTGGTAACTTGTTCAAATATCTTTTCTCATGCAAAAATGTTTATCTTTCAATTAAATTCAAGCTTAAACAATGTCCCTAGATTTTGTATTTAAAAGTTAAGTTCACTCTGTTACCTCCCCAGATAAGCCAAATTAGGATATTATAAGAATTAATGAAAATAATACTTAAACATCTGGTTATTTGTAAAGGCTTGGTCTTCTTTCCTTCTCTTTAAAAATCTTGCTGAGAATCTTTTTCTTTTCCTGGATGGCAAAGTTCTTTTTGGTAACTGGATTTTATGACTGTTTCTGTTTTTCATTTCTTTTCCACTCAAACCTTGGACTTTGGACCCATTTGTTATCAAAAAGCACTGCAGACTTACGTCAGCTGATGGATTTAACAGTTAGTCTCTGTCCTTGGCTTTTTCAGGAAATTTAAAACATTACTTTAGTGAAGATGTCCAGTACCCAGGCCACAGGCTTTGCTCCATTCAAAATTGGAAAAGTTCTCTTGTAACAAGTTATGTTCTTGTAGCTGGCTTTTGTTGCAGTTTTGTGGTCTCTCAGGCTTTGAACCCCAGCACTCCTGGTATGAACACATCAATGGCTTAATGGCTTGCTGGTCCAATATCAACAGGCAGGTGTGATTCGGACTTCTGGCCTCGCAGACATTTCAAAATAATAACAGTGCCAAGTATACATACATAGATTTTGATGAAAATGGGTTGGATTTGAAACTGTAAGCTTATTCCTTTGGCCAGAATACTGCTCTCACATCATTTCCTGCAATTTTTCCCAGCCTTGATTGTATAAAACAAATGATGTAGGTGTGGGACTCCGCCCTTCTTAAGGATAGCCCCTCTGCTCAAAGTTTAGTTTTAATCATGAAATTACCTTTTTCTCTGTATTTTGGATGCAAAATAATACAATCTTCAAACAAACATTTTTGAACTTCTCTCATTGAAACCAGTCTTTTGAAGCATCTCTCATGTTTATAGGACCAGTATTTTCTGAGTTAAGTTAATAAGGACTATAACTTCGTTCTCTTAGCTAAGTCTATTAAAACAAAGAAATACTTTTGTTTCCCATGCCTTCAGCTGTAGAATAATAACAGTTTCATCCAGAAAACCCTTTAGGAAAGTCCTTAAAAACATTAATTTACAAAGAGTTATTCCTTTGTTCTCTCAAGCTGGCCACATCGTATACAAATCAATGCTGTCAGAACTTGTTTACCACAGATTTTTCCAGGCAGTGTATCTCTGCATGGCAACAAGTTGCATACCCCCAAATTATATCTTTCAACTTGTTATGATGCCACCTTTCTTTAAGACTTAACCTGAAATTTATTTCAAAGAATACTGTTCCAAAATATATATATATATATATATATATATATATATATATATATATATATATATATATCTTTGACCCTATTAGCTGCACTCACACAATTTAGCCAGACAATATGTTGTAATATTTCCTCTTAACTGTGAAAACACCATGCTGGCAGCATTTTGCATTTCTTAATTGTAGTCAAAAGTCTTTTCATTTCCATTGAAGCTTATGGGAATTCAGTTTCTGGATTCTTTTTTGAAGGTACCTTTGCTGTGACATCATTGAGGCATCTTTATCTCTGGTTGTCAAGGAGATTTTGTCTCCTTTGACCTCTTAGGAATGTAAGGGACCTCTTCCCTAGACAGGCAACTGCAAAGTGTTCTTTAATATCACAGCTTAACGTAACCATGGATGACACATCCCCTAAGTTTAACTTAAGCAGAATGAAGTGGAACAATTTTCTTTCTTCTTGCAGACAATCTTCCTTCTTGCTTTAGAAAACATACCTGGATAACATGATGACCAGATGTTTTTGGCATAATCTCCCAGTTACCTTAACTTAATAATTAAGCATTTATAAAGAATATAAAATAATAATTAAAATAATGTAAAGATAACATAATAACATATTATAAAATATTTTAAGAACTAAGTTTTGTTCCCACATTTCTGACTCCTGCCTCTCCTTGTTGGATGCCTCTATCCACCCACCTAGAAATCTACAGTGTCCCCTCACCACAACACTTGCATGAGATGGCACTTGTGCCCATTATGAAGACTTAGTTCTTTCTTCATGACCTGACTCATCTGGGCACACCATTACAGTTACAATATGTTCACATTGCACATTCATACTAAGATTCATACTAAGATTGTGTTAGGAGCTAGGGAGCAATAAAGCTCATAATTTCTTCTATTTATTAATAATAATCAAAAGTTGGATGTGTTATGATACATTTATCCAACTGTTTCTTACAAATTTCCTGTGAAGTGCTAATAATTACATCAGTTGGAAGGATATTCCAAATCTTCACAACACATAGTGTAAAGAAGTACTTCCTTGGTAGATATTTAAAATGTTTTTGTTGAATTTGCAGTGGGTGTCCTCTGAGATTGTGGGTATCTTCTTTAAAATTAAACCCAAGGTTTTCCAATAAAAAAGGGTCATTTACAATGTCATACATTAACAGTAGATCACCTCGCATTCTTCTTGTAGACAATGACATTAGGTTAAGAGATTTTAATCTATTCTCATATGACAAAAAGAGACTCAACCTTTCGTGCCACTGAGTTTTTTGTCAAGAGTAACTTCTGTCTGTATTGAAGTCCTTTTATATTATATTCAATTAAAATACACAAGAAAAGCATGTAAAGCATGCATAGTGAACAATAAATAGACATAAAAAAAAATTCTTGATGGAGAACTGCACCAAATCTGTAAGTCATTTTTCATAGAAGCTGTTTTTAAGTATTGGTTCAAATTCTATTATTGTTCCATCTATACAGGCATTTTATTAAATATAGAGGGTGTTTCTGATTAACAGTCTTGTACTAAGTACCATTTTAGAACTGTATGATGTAATTTATGTTCCTAAAAACATTTAACATAACATGGATCAATTGTACCTACAATAGAAGAACAGAACAGGGACATAAACCCCATCATTCAATTCTAAAGTGGTTCCTTATTTAGTTTGTGTTAACTGGGAAAGGAGAGCTAGGCAATTCAGTTCTCCTTCAAACCAATATGACTGTAATGAGCAAGTTATTTGCATGCAGATAAAAGAGTTTAAAAAGTCTTGAACTACTACATAATTTGCAAACGAGATGAGTTTAGAAAGTCTTGAACTACTGTATAACTTACAACTGAGATGAGTTTCAGAAAAACAAAATTCTTTATTCATTCTGTCTTCTGCACAAAAGCTCAGGGGCGATGCAGAGTCATCACTGGGAATGCATGGAGAAGCACTTCCAATGAAAGAATTACTGTGCATACAGGAAAAATTACCATTACTGGAAAATAGATTCAAAAATATTAAGAAATTATTCTAATACTTAAAACAATGTTCTGAACTGAACTTAATCATTGAGACCCATACCTCCCACTGCTCCTAAATGGTATACACAAAAACGTTCACACTGTAATATCCTATTGTCCATATCCCCTCCCTGGGACCCATACAGACCTTCTCTAGTCTCATAAATTGCAAACTATTGAAAGTGCTTCCCCACATATAGTGAATGATGTCTCTGCATCCCCCTTGAACTGTTTTGCATGAGACAGAATGAATAAAGAACAAATGGGTCTTCCTGGAAAAAGCATCTCAGTTGTATATTATAGCTCAATTATTTTTTAAAGTTTTTTATCTGCATGTGAATAATTAATTGCATTGATTTATGGGCATTGGGTATTTTTAATTTTGCCTCAGATTAATTTTTGTTCACTATGCATGTTTTCCACATTTGTTCTTGTATGTTTTAATTGAATGCAATATAAAATGACTGCAATGGGGGCATACGCTTCTTTTGACAAAACGTTATGTGGTGCCAAATGTTGATTTTCATTTTATTTTGTGCCGCTGTGCCTTTTCAGTGCTTTTAACAAATATATTAAAGATTAATAAAGTAGTCACTATATATGCACTTTCAATAGTTGTATGTTGTTCTTTTTTTACAGTTCAGTTAAGTGCATGGTCTGTGGTTTTGCTTTATGGTTTGTATTACCGGAGCACAAGTGCCTAGCTTCAGAGTGTTTTGTTCTTGTTTTTTTCTCACACTTAATTTGCCTTGCTCATCATAAGCTGCATTCAGTGTGCATAATGGCCACTGAGGAAATGGAAACAGGCAGCAGTCCTCCAGATTCCCCAGACAATGGGGAATCTTTTATTGACTCATTGGGTGGGATTTTCAAAACTCTTAGATTGCCACAAGCCCCAGTACGCCAACAATGTGGTGCAAAGGGCTTGTAGTGATCTAACAGGATTTTCCATCCAGTGCTGCAATTGCTGCAAGTTAGACCAACTTTTTCTGGTCTAACTTGCAGCACTCCCGGGGGCCTGTGTTACAGTGCTTGCACAAGATATGTGGCGCAAGCTGTCATAACTCATGAAAACTGTCACAACTGTGCCTGAGATTAAGAAATTAGGTACAGTTGCTGTGATGGGGTTGGCGCACTGCTAGAGACAAAGTGTTGTGGCACAGGGCTGCTTGCAAGCCCTGCGCCATGCTTAGAAAATCCGTCCCTTTGTTGTTTTACAGTGGGCATACTAATCCTTTTACAGACATAATCTGTGAAAGCCCTTTCTGTATCATGCAACATATCTAAAATATGTGATACAGTCACCATTAAAGGTTCATTCATTCAGCTTGAATGGACCAGCTTAAAGTCATGTCAGTTATACTGGCAAATGGTTTGGCTGTAAGCATACTTAGGAGTGGGGAAAATGACTCATAGCCTTTGTATAATGCAACTACCAGTTATTGGGAGAGGTCATAAAAATTTTATGAAGAAGTGTCAGAAGTGGCACTGTTGGAGGCATCAGCTGATTTGAACCATCTGCACCTGGAAGAATCCTAGAAAACTGAAGGTGCTGTGTGATTGGAATTGGTGACTGAGAAAGGAAATTGAGTCAGTTTAAGACATTTGAAAAATATAACGATTTAAGAAAATAATTGGATGAGACTGTCAAGTAAGATGTTAAAGTTAGCATCGTATTATTTTGGGATTTATTCCTTTGTGGAATATTCATTAGTCTCCAAAGATGGAGAAGTTTGTCATGTTGCTCAAGGCAGTTCTTTCTTAAACAGATTTGGCTCCCTCACGGCAGCAGCATTTTCACTGATGCGATAAATAGAAACTGATGTACTGCTTTCTCCACTAAATATTGTCAAATTTCACATCTGTTTTTTATTGTAGAGGCAGCAGCAGTTATTAATTGAGTACAGTGATCTATGGCCTGGCACCTGCTGCACTTCACTTGGGGGAATATCACTGTCAACTAATGTCTGAATGGCAGTTTTACATGCTGAGTTATTTATAATGCTGTTGTCATTTGGGAAACTGGATACATTTTTTATTGATTTAAGCATCCCCCTTATTTTATTCTCAGAGACTGCCATAGCTCTGTACCAGAGGGTGACACCAACCTTGTGATTTACTTTTGGGGCAAGGTAGAAGGGGTGACAGGTGCTTGCATTTTCAGAGGTCACTGAGGGCCATAAAGTTTGTAAGTAGCAACTGGGTATCTGTTGGGGTTTGAGAGGTTCTGACACATTTGTGGATTAATTGCTCTAATGTCAAGAGGGTTGTCACTAGTTCATGTTTTAGTTTGGCTCTAATTATACTGTAAATATTTCTGTCTGTATCTACTAGTAGCTATAGATCACCCACTTTGAAGTATACTGCTCACAGTTCGCAGAGCAAAGTACAGACCACTGTTAAAAGGAGCTGTTAGGTTACCTAATCTGAGGGTGCCTGTATTGTACAGTTTATGAATGTCAGTTGTGGATCGTGCCTCAGATCTCTCGGGTTTGTTACCATTTCCAAACTTTTTAAAATACTTCTGCTTTGCTGATAGTGTTGCCAATGTCCCTCTAAATTCAGAAGTATTTCCATGGAAAATTGAATGCCCATATTTCTCTTTTATCAGGTGCCAGTCAATGCTTCCTAGTACAGTATTACCCCAATGGTGCTTGGTTCATATTATGTTCAATCAATACATTCTACCTTGAATACAAAATCCACTGTCAGGGGGTCCAATTCACTGATGGGAATGTTAGTTATCCAGAAGCTCTCTCCAGCATCAGCTAAGAAATGTTTTACAATTTTTTTAGATTGTTTTCCATTTTTTTATTGTTCTTTGGTTTTCCTGCTCATTAATGAATTGCTGTTCCTGTCTTGAGAATTTTGAAAAAGATTTCCATTGACATGTTGAAAGGAATTACGAGCTGTTTCACTACTCATTTTAACAGTTCTGTTAGATATGACAGGAAGCAACTGCCACAGTGGTATCAGAGTGTGTGGGGGCAGTGCAAGAAAGCTTTTAATCTTGTGCTGCATTAGTGACGTACCAGGTGCAGCACCACAACAATATGATGTCACTACTGCAGCACAGCACCACTGTTCTAAGCATGGATTTTCATGCTTTACAGCATTCTACCATACACTATAACACATTGCTTCTTTTCAATATCGGAATATTCACATTTGACATCAAAGGCTGCAAACTTAACTGTGTATAAAGAAATAACTTTCTATAAGGATCTGCAAACTGTGGAGTGTCATCCCCATGGGGGCTCCATAGTAGATGGATGCCACCAAGATTCCAAGGCTTGGGTGGGTTCCACTTCCAGCAAGTCCTTCAGCACCTTTAGCTGCAGACAGCAACCAATCTCAGTTCTTTTACTATAGCCAAACTCTGCATAACTGAGTAAACAACCACACCTGATGACACATTAGTCACCAGGAGTGAGCCACAGCCCCTATAAACTCCAAGCCCATCCAGCAAGCAGGAAGTCTCCAGGATGACAAAAGTTAACCCTTTGAGATCTATGACCCTATGGATTGGTCAGAGCCAATTAGGAGTTACAGATATGTAATTTACTTCTGTAATTATTAAGTGCTTACAGAGACTGAGTTACTAGTGCTTGTTGAATTTCATTCTGATTTGAAGGATCATTACTAAGCATGGTTTGAATTACTTAACAGTTAAATTTCCTAGATGATTCACAATATATTCATTGCCAAATACACACAAGAATCAGGATGTTCCCCAGGACATCCCATCAATGCAAGCATTGGTTCATTAACATATCCACTAGCAAAACAATATTGATGTATATGGAATGGTTATTGCTTGCAGCTTTGGCTCTTATATTCATGATACAACACTTATTTTAGAGGTATTGGACCAAGTGTATGAAAAGCCTATATGGCTTTTGGTTACCATTGATGCTAGTGTGTTCTAGCCCAATATTCCACATTTTGGAGAACTATATGCAATAAAACAACCTTTGTTGATGTCTAGCGACTTTTCATCTGAACATGATGAATTTATTTTACAATTGTCTCAAGAAAGTTCTGAAATGTAATGTGTTTTCCTTTCTAGGTAATTATTACAATCAAATTAAAGGTACCACAATGGGGGAAGCTTTTGCGCCCAATTACAAGAATGCCTATTTAGGGATATGGCAGGACACATACATTAGAGATCAAGAGAAATCTTTTCTTCCAGCATACTGAACTTTTCACAAGGTACATAGATAATATTGTTATAGTGTGATGGAGAGATACAGATGATTTAGGTAGGTTTGTCAGTTTTTTGGAATTCTCAAATCTGATATTAAAATGCTCAGTCAATTTCAGTACATATAAGATGAATCTTTGAATTTAATGATTATCAAGAGTGAACACAACAATTTATTTATGGACTCATAACAAATGTTGAAGGGTCACAATTCTTTCCTACATTATATGAGCTGCAATTCCTGCCACACTGTAAAAAAATATCCCTAAGTGCCCATATCTCAGAGTGAAATATAGTTTTCATATTGCATAATGACTGTCATATTGTTCATAAGTGTGGTCCCCAAAAGACCATGTTGAAATTTTAGGGTCAAAATGTCAAAAAATGGCTGAGTTATGTACCAAAGTTGAAACCCACATTGAACTACACTGAACCACACTTACCTTAGTGGCTCATATTGCTGTCACTGGTTTCAGCAGCAAGACGTATCTTCGATTGGAGAGTGGCTGTCGAACCTGGGACCTGTTCCGGTGAGTGAGGGTGTGTGGGAGTGTACTGGGGGGTGTGAGGTGGTGGGTGCTGAGTGGGAGTTGGGGTAAGGGAGCTGATTGATGAGGGATTGTTTTATTTGTTTAGAAAAGAACACATCAAGGATGGATTTCTTTATTTCAGGTAACAGACAGCATCTGCAGGTAAGGGGGTACCACTAGACACCAGGGCAATATATTAAACATGAAAGGGGACAGTTATCAGGGGGTGAGGGGTCCCACTAGGCACCAGGGAAATACTTTTGTAGTTCCGGTCAGGCCTCTCCAGTGCCAAGAAAATGGAGCGTGGTTCCTTCCATTGCACCACACATGCCTGTGACTACTATTTTGTAGCATGGACTTTAAATGCTTGAGTTTCCAACACAAGCAGAGTTCATACAACTTAGTTCAGGATGTTAAAAAAATAGCTGAAGCAGAAAAGGAAATCAAAGTTATTCCCTTTGCCACCCTTATGTTGCCTTTTCCCTATACAGCACCTTGGTGTTTATGCTTGAAAGAGCTGATTCTTTTTCGGTTGTATTTTGTAGCTGCACTTCTATCCTCTCTGTCACTACGCTAACTGGCCAACTTGAGATCTAAGAACTCACTCACCCAATGCACAGAATGTCAGCTACTCACTCAGCATATCACCACCAGACCCATATACAAACAAGTTACGGCAGTCCATCCTCCAGACTGACTCACCCTCAAGACACACACAGTAAAAGGTACCCAAAACTGAGGTGCTGTGCCTGCTTGTAAAAACAATTGCTCACCCGACCCACAGAATGTCAGCTGCCCACACAGCACATCACCCGATCCATGCAACTGACTGCAGACTATCCATCCTCCTGACTGCCTATTACATTCTTCATTGGGCTGGCAGTATAGCCTAGAGGTTAGAGGAATGAGGTGTGAATGAGCTTGGTACATCCAGCAGACCAGACCTGAGTTTGATTCTCACAACCTCCACTTGCATACTGTGTGACTCTGAGCAAGTCACTTAACCGCCCATTGCTCACAGGTTGCCCCTGAAAACAGGCACTTGTGCCTAGAGGGCCTTGCCCGGTTACCAAAGAATAGAATAAAAAAAATGTAAAAAAATTCTGAAACAATTAGGCCAATAGTCCAGTCCCTGTCACGCACACAGTGTGAAGGTCACATGGGGGGGGAGCAATAGCCTTTTTACTGTGCAGACATACTCATAAGTCAATGACCCCTCGCCCCCAACAGGACAACCTCACTGACCTGGCTGTCACAGTATCTGCCATCCAAAATAATAATTAAAAAATATTATGCCACATTCACGGGCACTGAACATGGCTTTTTCATGCACACTACAGCTACCTGTAATGGGCGCTTCAGGACTTGGAGCACTATGCACTAGCCTAGTTTGCTTTGTAGTAAATCTGGCTATGATCATAATTAGATGTGGCAAAGGAAAAAGGATTTTTCCCTTCACAAAAAAGGATCTTCTTTCATGACTTGTGATATGAAAAAAGACTCTTTTTCGTGTCATGCAATCACGACAAAGGATGTAAAATGCCACAAAAATCACGTGTAGATATTTCTTTCAACATTCAAGTGCAGCATCCACCTAACTGGGTCCCAATGAGCCAGACAGATGTGCTGGGCTCTGTGCAGGTTGTCATTTTTGTGGCTTTTGATTTTTTTTTTAAAACAGAAGCAAGATGGTGGCAAACGAAAAAGGAATTTTCCCATATGAAACATGATTCCTTTTTCATTTCATACAGTTATCTTTTAGTGCTTACTGTACATGCTCAGAAAGGATGTTTTCAATTTTTTTAAGTTCAATAACTTACAAATGGCTTAATATTTTTTCACCAGACTAGCAAAAGGCACATCTGTGGTCTAGTCCCTTTCTGCCCTGAAAATGTCAGACCAAAATTCCAAACCATCTGGGCTGTAGGCAAGTTCAAAGAAAAATCCCAACAAAATCAATGAGCAAACAATGCTTTATTCACCTCTCTGGAACTCCTAAACCACACATCTCACCAGAACGTAACTTGCCACATCCAGAGAACTGCCCTGGGTGATGGGGCATGCCAATCTAATTTGCATGCAAATGTGTTAAACAGTTGCAAAGTTAATAAAGTGCAAAATTTTAAGTTGAACATTGAAGTGCCTACTCAATCCTAAATATAGGGGCACAACCATGTCCCTATAATACTGGTGTGGTAGCACCAGTAAAATTAAAGTTGAGTAAGGTTTTAATGCTAAACCCCAATTTTTGCAGCTTAATAATTTTGGTAGTGTTTGATGAAATAGTCCATAAGTCTATGTTTCTATGTTTCTATTTTGCATGCTCAGTCTGGCTGGCTGGGTCTCAAGACATGAATCACTGTGTGATGGCACATTTTGCAGTTTCTGAGATATGGAACACCAAAAAAAGGTCTGTTTTTGTGTATTTTGTGTGTGGTTTTCTTGCTGTCACCTACAGCCTAGACAGTATGGAAATTTTCCCTGAAACTTTCAGTGTAGAAACAGTCTGTACAAAGGTAGTGCCTTTCACAGGTCTCATGGAAAAATTATTAAATGGTTTCAGAACTGTAAGGATTTAAAGTTTTTCTGAGCTTTCTCAGTAGGGTTTTTGGATAACCCTCTGATATGAATGATAAAAAATTGATCGTGAGGGCTTATTTTCATGATTTACTTGTCATGAGAAAAATATGGATTGTGGCAGACATTGAAAATATATAAAAGATAATGTGTTGGTAAAAAACAAACACCTGAACTTAGGTAAACTGGACCTGTTTAGCTAGATTCTGGTGTAGTTTTTTCCAAAATATGCATGTAAATAGTGTTTTTGTGAATCTGAAAATCCTGGGTGCCCAGCTTAGTGAGAGGAGCCATTTATCTGCGTTATCAGTATGAGAACAGTGGGCATTTCTTGAATTGTTCAGCCACAGCTGGAGTAGTGCTGTCAGCTGGTGATCACAATCAATCTATCTATCTATCTATCTATCTATCTATCTATCTATCTGTCTGTCTGTCTGTCTGTCTACCTATCTATCTATCTATCTATCTATCTATCTATCTATCTATCTCTCACTCTATCTAGCATTACCTAGCTATATTGTTTATTTCCCCATCCCAGCTCATTCAGACCTCCCTCATTCTGTCCCGATTTTCCTGTGTTGAAAAGAAAAGTGAATTACTGGGCAGGCAAGCAACATAAGGTTTAATTCCTCATCCCTGGACCTCCTGGATACCCCATCCTTTCAGGCAAAACATGCCACACTGCACACAGAACACACTTCTCTTTGCCTCTCACGATCTCCAGGTATCCAGCTTTTGACCCCTCCAACATCTGCCAGTTCAGGAGTACTATACTGAGTGGGAGAGGTCTTGCTGCAGTAAAGGGATGAAGCACCTTGTTAGGCTTGAGGATTGTGGTCATGCCCTGAGGGGAATGGCCTGGGGGCTGGGTTCCCTCATCTTACATGCCTGGTCAGAGAACATTTGGTTCTTTCTGGTCCCTCCTTCTCCTACCACCAATGAAAGTGCACATTTGTCAGCATCCTAGGGGATGTTGGATGGAACATTGTTAACCACATCATTCAAGGCACCACCATCAGCACGCCATTACCAGGAGCTGCTCTATGAGTGATGAAGTAGGGTTCAATATCGACATCCATTCACTAGCCAGATGCTAGTAGAATTTGTACTGGGTTTGAAAATCTTCCTTTGACAATGCCTGCTGGCATGAAAAGTAGTAGGTAACATTACAATAAGTGTATCAACTGAACTACTTGAAAACTTGTGGAATGCCTGGAAAGTTCCAGTCACACTAGCCCTGCTGACTAGTGGTTACAAAGCTTAATTTTATTAAATCCTATCCTGTGCCCTATCCTTTCTGGAAGGAATGTGTCCTCTCAGATACTCTGCTGCCCTCTCTATTAGCCTCTTTTCCTGTCATTCTGGTCTCGGTGTATGAACTTGGGTCAAAGGTTATGGTTTTGTTTTTTTGCTTTTGAGTTACCACAGCCAGTAGGGCTGCATGAGTAATAACTGTTAATTCCCAAATACCTCAAATGACAGGGTATTCATTATGTAGGACTGAATAAAGCTGTGGTGGGCAACCTGTGGCTCAAGGGCTGCATGCAGCCCCCTAGGGGTTAACCTGCAGCGCCTGCATCCATCCCATAACATTACTTTTAATGCTGTTTATAACTTTTAATGCAGTTTCCATCCTCTAAAAAAAGTTTATTGCATTATAATGTATAACTTCTTCTTGATACTGAGGTAAAGGGAGTCTTGTGGGGGTTCTGTGAGGTCTTGCGGCCCTCAGGGGTGTTTGAGGGCCACATCTGCAGCCCTCTGGTCATCTTAGGTTGCTTAACACTGGAATAAAGAATACTTTTCACTGCAGGGGTTTATCAGAAAAGAATACTAATTCCAGAGCACTACAAATAATAGGATACTTGTTACTTGTGTCTGACTACTGAGTAGTTTCACTTATTCTTGGATATTCAGAGAAAAAATATTCAATAAACTTAAAAAGAATAAAAGAAAAGTTCTGTCCATCTAGGGGTAGACAGGATTTGTCCCAAAGCCAACCTTCACCTGCCTTAGTGGCCTCTTGCCCTCACTCCCAGTCCTCTTATATGCAATACTGCTCGATAATATCAGTTGTAAAGGGGAACTGGCACAGTGCCAGCTCCCTTGTGCATCATTCTGATGCTGGCTCCTTTCTTAACCTGAATTCACCAACATTATTAATGCAGATATCTTAAATTCTCTACCATACCTGATTGGAAAAGGGTAGCAAACAATTCAGGTTCATCAGCAGCCCCCCCCCACCATAACCAGCAGTGCACTGCCATAATTGCTGACTGTCATTCAGCTGAAAGCCTGTAGTGAACCCCGGAAAGGATTGAAGGCATGGTGTATAAGTTATGATAACACTATACAGACTAAACAGTCTGCCTAGAATTATCACAGATGCACAGACCCCCCCATCCCAGCAGTACCCCATCAATTGCGCGCTACCAGAATAGTGCTGCACTATACGTCGCTAGTCTGGTAAGCGCTCACATGGACAGTGAGTAGGGTTTTATAGTGCTTACTGTAAGTGCTCCCCTGATCACTGTCTGTGGTCCTGTAATCAGGACAAGAGCAGTAGGGAATAGGAGGCTGGCTGAGTTGCTCCCATTGTGTGAAGGGCTGGGGCATGAAGCAACTTGGGCAAAGGAGACCAGGGATCGAATCCTGGTTTCTGAAAATTTTTACTACTTTGGGACTTAGTTTTTTTTTACATGGGGCCATGGCCCCTGAATTTTAACTTTCCCCAGGATCCGCTCCCCCTCAGAGGGAGAATCCTAGTGTTCGCCCACCCCCCAGCAAAAAACAAAACGGCACTAGTAAGTCATATATTTCTGATTAGATTCCTGGGAAAGTCAAAGAATTTTGTAAAACAAACTGAATGATTATTTATTTATGTCACGCTTGCTGTCCTTATGTAATGGAGTCAGTCATCACAGTTTATTACTCTCTTCTAACAAGTTTTTCTGGGACATGGGGATTGAGGGGGCCTCTGGAAGGCTTATGAAATTGTTTCCTGGGCATTCAGAGAGGATCAAAGTGCAACAAACTAGACTGAGCCAGGGGCTGCATCACTAGCATTGTAAACAACAAAAGAGTACAGTATTTGAGGAGCAGCTGAGCAGCAGGGGAGGACAGCTGCAGATAACAGGGAGCTCCAAACTAGAAAAAAGGGAGTTCATCCTCTTACAGTAATCCCAGTAGCAAAACAAGCAGCTGAATGAATACACGCAGCAACTGAACATGGGAGGTGTGCATGTGAGAGAGAGAGAGAGAGAGAGAGAGAGATGGAAGGAAAGAGTCAAAGAGAAAGAAAGAGAGGGGATGGAGGAATGGAAGAAAGGAAGGAGTCAGAGAAATGGCGAGACAGAAAGAGGGGAGGGATGGAAGGAAGAAGTCAAACAGTGAGAAAGAAAGAAGGAGGGGAAAGGAGGGAAGGAAGGAGTCAGAGAGAGAGGGGGTGCTGCACTGAGGACTTTTATCATTGGCTACTGGAGACAATGAGGTGTTTTGTATAACGAAGAGTCATTACTCATTCTCACAAAAGCAGTTGTTATATTCATAATTCAACAGAACTGAGTATAGACAACTCCACCTTTAGTCATAGGTGCTTCTCTTGTCATTCTTAACACTAGACTTCCATTAGCTACACTGTATACATAGAGGCCTTAGCAATTTGCACAAAAAATTATATCTACAAGCATTCCAAAACTTTAATGATTTTTTTATTTGTTATTTATAAAGAAGAGCTGTAGTTTATTATCACAAATGGCATTACATTAATAATAATAATACAATATTATTTATGTCAGTAGAATTACATACAGAGAACAGCATCTTTAAATTCTAGCTGCCTCTGTCACTCAATGAACCAGGTGGCTATTTCTTAGCTTGCCTGGGAAAAATAAGATTTGAAAAAGTTCTAAAACTCATTTAATTAGAAAGAAACATCTTGAGAAACTTTTTTTTGTTGACACTGTAATATTTCTCAGGTGGTTGGGGAGAACTTTCTTGTGTTAAAATTAATAGTTTATCCTTGGGAATTAAGCAAACCTTTGGGTTATTATGGCAAACTGGGAATCTGTTTAAAGTGCATGCCATTTTTTAATCTGTGCAGCTTTCGTGGATTGTATGTATTCTGATCATATCTGTTTTTAATTATATAATTGTTTACTTCTCCCCATGTTGTAGCTAAGGGGGTACTGTCCTACTTATTATCCTTTGTAAGTGCTCTGTATTTCTTGCTAACTGTCTGTGTGCTATCTGCCTGTGAAAAGTTATGTAGGTTTTCATGGAAAACTCAATAAATAAATAAATACATAAAATATCTAACAAATCTGCAGAATATCTTTATGAAATTACAAGAACAACAGTGCTGGGGCCTTTGTATGCCACTATAAAATAGCACTCTGGTTGATATAGTGACAAAAGATGCAGCTAGGGTGCAAATATGCTATAGTATATGGGTACTGCCTATTGTCCATGGATTTCAGCAACTGCTGAAATCTTGTTGTAGTACAGTTCAAAAGTCAAAAAAGTTGTTGTACTATCGATGTGACGTCACATCGATAGTACAACAACTTTCCACCCTGTATCTTCGCCTGATTGGCTCAGACATGGCTCTAGAAAAAAAAAAAACATGGCGGCGCTGATTAGAGTCACGAAAGCAGCCGTCATCGACTTTGAAGTTGGGAGTCACGACACGGAGAGCCATACATGGCTCCCTTCTGAACACACTTTTTTCCTCCACGATTTTAAAACTGTGCAGAGGAGAAACTGACAAGTCGGACGGAGCGGGAACATGAGTGAGCAGGAGACCAGACGGAACAGGAGCAATGCGTGCGTACAGCAAATAACGAAAAACAAACAATGTAAAACAAAAAAAAAACCATATACTATATAAAACAGTGGATGGGTGAACATCCACAACTAAAGGCTGCGTTCCCATCTCGGGCAGTTGATGACATCAGCTAGACCTCTCGAGCTTCGCTCTCGAGGTCTCTGTGATGTCATCAACTTCCTCGATGGAAACACAGCCTTGTTGTGGATGTTCACCCATCCACTATTCTATATATAGTGTATGATGGAATGTTGTTATTAATAGAAATCTATCAAGTTTGAAATGTTATTATGCTGTAGTAGCTATGTCATTTTAGCTGTTATGTTGCACTAGCTACATAGCTACTACAGCATAACAACATTGAACATGCTAGCACATGCACGTTATATAACCAGGAAGCGGCCGCAGTGGTGAAAACAAGAGTGAAGGAGAGCACAGTGGAGAAAAAAAAACAAATAGAAACATAGAAATATAGAATTTGATGGGAGATAAGGACCACTTGGCCCACCTAGTCTGCCCATTTCCCTACCTGATGGATAAGCTGCAGATTCTACTTAATCAAGAGCTTACTTCCTCCTACCCCCCACTAGAATTGCCTTATGCCTGTCCCATGCATTCTTGAATTCTCCCACTGTTCCTGACTCCACAACCTCCTCTGGAAGGCTGTTCCATGCATCCACAACCTTCTCTGTGAAAAAATACTTTCTAACATTACCTCTGAGCCGTCCCCCCTCTATCTTCAAATTGTGGCCCCTTGTTCTTTTTATTTATTTATTTATTTAAGGTCTAGGAATTACAACCCTTTGAGTCAGAGACTCATTTGCAAAGGCTCCATGTCTTACATAAATAGATTAGAACACAGTATAACATGGAATATACAATTTAGACAACAGCTCTAGTACAGAAAATGACACTAACCTACCGAGGTGAAAGAAAAAATACATAAACACAGACATGGAACATCAGCAATTGTGAAGTAATGGTGCATTAACATTTTTAAAGTTTAATCTGCAGTCACAGTGGGAGTTTGACATAATGTGATTAAGTAACTCATGTTTAAAAGGCCCAAGGCTGGGGATTGATAAGATAGAGTCAGGGATTGAGTTCATCCAGAGTGGGGCCCTGTAGCAAAAGGACCTTTGGCCAGCAGTGGTCTTTACAAAGGGGACACGGAATGTGGTGGTATCAGAGTGTCTAGTGGAGCGAGCAGGTAGGTTCTTTTGGAGGAGCTTAAGACAGCCTGGGGTGCTAGGCCCAACTGGATTTTTTTTGCCAGTGGTCAGGTCTGATAAACTAGTAGCCCCTGGAAGTTTAGCCATGATGAGCGTAGACAGAGGTCACAGGTGTGTGTAAGACGATCACATCCTATGGCCAATCTGCAGGCTTTGTTTAGGGCTCATTTAATGCTGGACAGTGCTGTGTCAGAGGTGGCCCTGTAGATGATTATGCTGTAGTCTACCAGTGAAAGGATGGAGCTGGAGATAGCTAAGTGTAGAGCCTCTGGAGGTAGACATGGCCTAAGTCTGTAGAGGAGACCGATTCTTTTGTTTATTTCATTGCAAGTTGATGCGATATGCTCACGATAGGTATGGGCAGAGTCTAGAGTAACCCCTAGATATTTAAAATTGGAAACAGGTTCCAGCGTGGTGCCCATCACGTTGTGTATAGATAATTTTGTAGTCCTGTGCTTATGTTGTTGGGTGGGTGAATAGCATGACTTTCGTCTATTTTGTGTTGAGTACGAGCTTGTGTGAGGAAAACCAGGCTTTGGATTCTTGAAGCTGCATGGGTTCAGGGTGCCAACTGAAGATCACAGCATCATCTGCATAAAGGAGAAGATGCCCAAAGGAGGCCTGAGGTAATGAGTTCAGGTAAAGTGAGAAAAGGAGTGGACCGAGGATAGACCCTTGAGGGACACCTGATCGGACAGGAAGGTTTGCGGAGAGGGTGTTTCTTATCATCACCTGTTGAGTGCAGCCAGAGAGATAACTGGAGAACCAGCTAGTAGTTTCTTTGGAGACGCTGACAGAGATGAGGGAGTTTATGAGCATGGTGTCATTGACGGTATCAAATGCCTTGGAGAGATCTATAAAGACTGTACCAGCCAGGTCTCCATGGTCAAAAGCATCATGAACAAAGAAGGTGAGTTCTAGTAGGGCAGTGGTGGTACTGTGACCTTTCCTGAAACCGTGTTGTTGTTAGCAGATTAGGTGTTGTGCATCTAGATAGTTAGTAAGTTGATCAGCCACTATTTTCTCCAGTGCTTTTGAGAGTGGAGGGAGTATGGAGATGGGTCTGTAGTTACTAGTTGCAGTACGTGTACCATTTTTATGTGCTGGCGTAATCCTCGCCTTTTTCCATAAAGACGGGAATTGTCCTAGGCACAGGGACATGTTGAATATTTTAGTGAGAGGTACTAGAACAGCATCAAGGGTTAAAGATAGCAAGTTAGCATCTAGTGAGTCACCACTATGTCTGGTCTTTCCTAGGAACCTGGAAATATATGCACGGGCATCACTAGTGGAGATAGTTTTGAGATGAAAAGGTGGCGCACTGGGGGGTGGCGGGAAATATCCCGAATCAGTACTGAAAAAGTCAGGAGGGAGAATAGAGCTTAGGTCTGAGAATGATATATTGAAAGTAGCTGCTGTTTTGCTGGGTTCTTGGGTAGGGATACCATCTAGGATAAGCATGGCAGGGGGAAGGGAAGGAGACTTTCCACTAAGTTCCTTTATATTATCCCAGAACCTCTTTCCATCACCCCAAGTGGCAGTGAGTTTTGTTTGGTAGTAAGCAGCCTTTGCCAGCCAAATTTACCAGGTGCAAGTATTTCTGGCAGCACAATAACGTTGTCGGTCAGCGGGTTGACCTGACTGAAGGGCTCTGCACCACAGGTCATCACGTGCCTTCATTTGATCGAGCAAAGATCAAGTTACCCAGGGGGATGATTTAGACTTTTCAATCCATTTGACGTGGGGGACGGAGATGTCACAGGCGGATTGGAAGGAACTTATGAAGAAGGACAGGGCAGCATCAACTGACATCAGGTGATCAAGAGGGGACCAGTTGAAATTCCAAAGTAGGTTTCTGAGATGTTTTAGAGCCCCATTCTTGAGCTGGTGACACCTGGAGATCCTAGGTGTGGGTGGTTTCCAGCTATTTGTCCAGAGACAAGTTACCGGGGAGTGATCACTGATGGAGTCCGATAGGACCTGGACATCCAGTATGTGCTCAGGATGGTTTGTGAGTATGAGGTCAAGGAGGGAGCTGTGGCTCTTATTATTGTTCACTCTAGTGGGGGTGAGGACTATTTGGGACAGATTTTGGGCAGCAGCTGCATCCCTGAAGGGGGATGTCTGGAGGGCAAGCCAGTTTGAGTTAAAATCACCTAGGGCTATGACTTCTGAATTTTTTAGGAGCTGGTCGATTATATTTAGGATGGATGTGAAGGCATCCCTTTGGTTACGAGGGGGTATGTATACGGACATTATGCAGAGGAATTTTCTCGAGTTCCCAATTTCAACCCTGACAGTGAGAGACTGTACACCTTCCAAAGGGCTTATGGTAGTAGTGTTTATTCCTTGTAGGTGTTCTCGAAGATACAGAGCACTACCCCCACCCCGTTTATTTAGTCTATCCGACCTGGACAGTGTGTAACCAGGTACGCTTACAGCCAAGTCAGAGATATGCTGTGACAGTCATGTTTCAGTAATGGCTATTACATCAGGGCAGTGGAGGCAGACCCAGGCTTGAAATGAGGCAAGTTTCTTTTGTAGACTGCAAACATTAATGGTGGCCAGCCGCAGTCCCTTTAGTTTAGCTGGTTGCCGTGGGGTATGGAAAGTGGGGCCAGGATTTGGGTGAATGTTGCCCAAAAATAGCAGGAGAATGATTGCTGTCCTGGTTAAGGTAGTTTTGTGGATCTTTTTGGAGGTGCGTCGAGATGTGACCACATGATGGAGAGTTTTATTGGAAATATGGGTGCACGTAAAGCGTAGTATTTCCTGTCCATAAAGTAATGGGGTAATCATGGTTTCAGAGGTGGGGTGACAAGGTAAAAGAGGAGGGTAGGGGATATAGGACATGGTAACTGATGAGGGAGTTATTATTGGTCGGGTTAACGCAGGAGGTAAATTTGGGGCAGAAGGAGGGGGTAGCGCTAGGACTAGTATGAAGAAGGCAGGAGGGTAGTGGGTTTTGGGAGAGGGTTAAAATGAGGAGGGTAAGCCATGACACCGCTATGTGGACAGAGAAGGGTGATATGGTGTTTATTTTAGACATGCTTGGGAGGGATTTTAAGTATAACTTAGAGATTTTTCCCAACGCTAATAATTTTTTTTTTTTTTTACTCACACCGAAAGATAAACCATGCAGTAGTTAAGGAGCAGAGAGTGAAAGATAAGCTGTGGAAGCAATGGCAGCCCCCTAGTGGCAGGTCCTGATAACCTGCTAATGGAGAAGATGCCTGATTGGTTTTTGCTCTTCACCAATCAAAAGAGATCTCCGTCTGTATATAAGGAGAACACGACCAAGGGTGGTGGTGGGGGCAGTGGGGCAGCTGATGTGCAGCATCAGTGGGGCTCAAACACCTGCAGAGAGTGCTTGGCATTGTAGTGTTCCCCACTATACCTGCTGCACGGTTCCACGAGGCAAAAACCTGGGTGCCTTTATTTTTCAGCCACGGGTCCCTTGATTATTTCAGGCTCCGGGGAGGGAGTTTGTTCCCTCATGACCACCAGCACCCATGAGGGGAGCCTCGCTGATGAGTTCTGCCGAGGAAGAAGGAGAAGGAGAAAGCAAGGATTAATATAGGTGAGTTTCGGGGGGGAGGAGTTGTGTAGAGGGCTAGGGCTGCGTGACTGAGGTTATTCTATCTGCGTGGGACACAGAGAAGATGGTGACTCACAAGTTTCACTGAGTTTCTAGTAACATACAGTATTTTTGCTACACGGTGTTCAATTTTGCAGTTTAGAACTGGCTATGTGGCTCAGGAGGCAAATTCAGTTTGAACAACAGACAGTAATTCAGTTTTAAAATGAAGCCCAGTACTTTTAGTCACACGATGTCAATTTCAAGTGTAAGATGTTAATTTAAACTGCTTGAAATGGCTATGGGGCTCTGGAGGCAAATTCAGTTTAAACAACAGACAGTAATTCGGTTTTAGAATGAAGCCCAGTACTTTTAGTCACACTATGTCAATTTCAAGTATATGATATTAATTTAAACTGCTTGAAATGGCTATGGGGCTGAGGAGGCAAATTCAGTTTAAACAACAATGATTTAGCCCACAGTAATTCGGTTTTAAAAATAAGCCCAGTACTTTTAGTCAACATGGTGTTAATTACAATTGTTACAAATGGCTAGGGGGCTCAGGAGGCAAACTTCAGCTACAACAACAGTGATTCAGCCCACAGAAATTCAGTTTTAAAGCAAAGCCCAGTACTTTTAGTCATACAATGTTAATTGGTTTGTACAGACAAAAAAGCAAGCTCTTAAAGTAACAGGAGAAAAAGCGACAATTCAAGACCTTATTCTGATTTTTTGGCATAGAGAAAACTATCTCCACATGTGTGGGGGCAGTATTTGGTAATGAATTAAAGTCCACGACTGCTGACTGCAAAGAGTGCTCAGCTTTGTAGTGTTCCCCACTACACCTGCTGCACGGTTCCACGAGGCAAAAATGCGGGTCCCTTTATTTTTCAGCTGCGGGTTCTTGCACATCTCTTCTTCTGAAAGATACTACCCTCTTGTACTTTGTTAATTCCCTTGAGATACTTGAAAGTTTCTATCATGTTCCCCCTCTCCCTCTCTTCCTCAAGGGTATACATATTAAGCTGCTTTAGTCTCTCCTCATATGTCTTCTGGTGCAGATCCTGCACCACTTTAGTTGCCCTTTAGATCTCCTAAATAGTTGTGTAAAGTATTTGTTTCAGTAGCAGTTAGCATCCTACACTATAAAAAACAATGAATACCGAACTAACAGTAACAAGCTGGGCTAGTTGATCTTGAGGTTGCCCATGGTGACCAAATCTCTCGAGCTACGCTTTCAAGGTTAAATGATCATAATGGATACCTCTCAATGAGCTAGCAGCTTGTTACAGATGGTTAGGTATTCATTATTCTCTATGTTCTCAGTACATTGTTCTATAGCCTTATTGATAACATAACTGCACTTGTGAAAAGTCCCATGCCATGCACACATTATTAGTTTTCCAGTACAGTTACAGTAATTGATGTGGTCAAATGTTTCCAAATATTTTGCAATGTTTCTACAAAGATTCTCTCTGTTGTTCCTACTGTGGTACTGCAGGTGGGCAGGAAATTTCTCTGGAGATATCACAAAAATTTCAGGAAATCTCTGACCATGTCATTTGCTCTAACTCTATTCTGTCCCAAATAAATGCTACTGTTGAAAGCTACGGTACTTGATGTGTGTGCCTTTTATTGCAACATTTCTATTTACTGTTGCCACTGCCCTGTGCTATTTCATATATGATGTGCATGCTGGTAGGAAACATTTTAGTATGCACTTCCTATGGTGACAGTTTTACCGTGACTGACACCACAGCAACAACAGCGACAGATTGCTGTAGCATCAGTGCGGGACCCTGGCATTGCTTTCTGGGGGTCTTGAACCCCCTCCACAAATCAACTCCAGCTCGGAGCTGATTAGTTCAGTTGGCGGGTGCGGGGGGCATAGCCCCCCACATGGGGGGTTTGGGGTGTGAGGCCTCCTGAAGAAAACACAGTCCAAAGTTATTGTCCTTATGCCGACTGCAAAACTGGTCAACATAAAAGTGCTGCTGTGCAGCTGATCGACAACAAATTTGTTGATTGATTGTTGTTTATCCCAAACTTTTCTTGCTACATGAATTCAACTCAATAAAAAGAAATAATAATAAGGAACTGCTGGACTACTGTGTCCATGCTTTTGACAAGGGAAAGAATTAGGCAGAGTGGACAAGCATTGAGAGGAAATTTTGTGCAGTAGGCTGTGTAGGCATCCCCTGGGAATTCAAGAGAGATGGCAGTGCTGCTGGAAGGCTTGGCTGAAAGGAGAGGGTGAGCCACCTAGACAGCCCCTGAACATGTCCATTGCATGCACTTGGATGCACATTACACTGCTAAATTGTTGCAGGGCCAGTAAGAAATGGAAAACCTCTTGACCCTGCAAGAGAATGAGTGCCATCCACAGGCCCCACACCACCAACCTGGCCCTCCTCTTCTTTCAAGCTAGATTTGGTCTCCAGAGGGCTTGGGGCCACTCTAAAGGTCCTGTCATTTGGGATAAGCCTTGGGAGCATCTTGGGGATTGTGAGGTATTCAAAGAGGTACAGTAGTGGAGGTGGGGATGAGTGCACATAGATGGCGGCAAGTGCTGGGTAGCAGGAGCAAATAGAATAAATAAAAAATGAAAGACTAGATAGGGAAAGGAAAGGAAAGGAAAGGAAAGGAAAGTTAACTCTCAAAGGCAAGGGACAATACATATATTTTTAGTTGAAATATAAAGAGTGGGAGCAAGCCAAGCAGATAGATGGAGCTAGAATGGCTATTCCAGGCTGCAGATACAACAACAACAACAACAACAACATAGAAAGATCAACCACAATAAATGCATATTCCCAAACTGAAGGGGCAACCATTGGAGTTCTTTAAGAATAGGAGTGATGTATTTCAACTCTCCAGAACAAATGGGGAGAGAAACACCAGCATTTTTAACAAGCTGAACTTTTAGCAAACAGTCCCAACAAGTAGCTGGTCTCAAACACTATGCCATAAAAAAAAAAAAAACAGTGAGTCAAAAGTTCTTTCAAGGATTCAACTTTATTCATACATAGAAAGAAAGTAAAAAACCACATCTCACACATACAACCATGAGAAAAATCTGACGTTTCACGCTGCACTGGCTCTTTATGAAAGGAGTGCGGTTTGAAAAGTCAGAGTTTTTCTTATTAGTGTATCTGTGGGGTGAATGTTTTCTACTTTGTTTCCATGTCTGAATAAAGCGGAATCTTTGGGAGAACTTTTGACTCCCTGTTTCTTTCATGAAGAGAAGTGTTTGAGACCAGCTACTTGCTGGGACTGTTTACTGCTGATGCTGTGGATCCACACGTGTCATTGTTAGAGTGGTCCGTACTTTCTGTTTGAACTTTTAGCAAGCAGTGTGTCTGGAGGTCTAAACCTCTCTCTCAGGTTCTTGGCAATAATGGGAATGCAAGGAAATCACAGATGCATTGCATAAGAGTAATAAACTTGTTTATTACTACCAAAAAGGATAAATCACAGTTGCCATAAGTGGTGCTTACCAAATGCGAACTAGGAGCCAATGCTAAGCATTCCCTATACCTCGAGAATTCTCTGTGTCTCTTGGGGTCTCCTAGGTAGAAGATGTAATGTCTTACATTATATACCAATGATAATTGCTATGGTAACTGTGAGATAGAAACAGTTCTAGTTACAGATATGAGCCCTATTTGCTAAATTAGAGGTGGCTCCACAGTCCAGGATAACATTATATAATTTTGTAGTAGTCATCACTTTGTAATGACAAAAGAAGCATAGTTGTACATATATCAGTGTAATAGTACAAATCACCAAAAGGTGGCAGTGCTGACTTATATATCATAATCATTACAAGGACACAAGTGTCCTAACATCTTATAAGCAAGAAATACAAATATATGCATTAGAAAGCAAAGTGTATAACAATAATATGCATACATATCCTGCTATCTACTCTTATACGGTAGATGCCCTATACCCAATATGTTAGTGTAACATATACCTAAGTGCTGGTTGTCTATGGTGTACCTCTGGGGGTACCACTAAGGGTGCAGGGACCTCATGTAACATTCCACCCCTTGTTGCCTCTCAGGGCAACACAGCAGAAATAGGGAAATAGACAGAGAGCAGGTGTAATTTACAGACCCGATGCGAAAAGGAACTCCACCTGCTCACGGTGTTGATGCAGTGTGCGGCATAGGCAGCAAAGCATAATAATGAGAAAGAATATCAAAAATGCTTGTATAATAACAAAACCTTTAAATGTAATTTCTAACCAAATGTTAGTTAATGCACTGTTCATGTCACCATCATTAATAAGTGCAAGGACAGCTTCATTAGCTTTAGTGATATTATTGCTGATGTGGATGAGATGAGTATCTTTCCTCTCTAAAAGGAATTTGAATGTCAGTGTAAGAGGGTCAATGTGTACATTAAAATATGGTAAATACTCAGATAGGGTAAGCAGATAATCAGGGTTGCCATCAATGATATCAGTGTCCATAAGAGGGACGGGGGTTATAACGGTATGTCCAATAACTGACTTCTGATGAGGGACAAAGCAAAAATTAGGGTTATCAATAACACATGTTTGAGTTCCACATACATAAGACTTTATATTAGTCACAACACAATACTCCCCATCAGAATTATATTGCATTTTAACAGTGGTGAGTCTCCACTTTTGAAACTGTACTGGACAGGAGTAGGTTGTCTTTGAAATCTGTGTTGAACATCCTCTTGATAAGATTGGTAAAGTTTGTCTGGAGCCAATGCTGAGTCCAAAAAGTTTGTGCCATTAGTGCTGATGTCATCATCCATAGAAAAGGACCAATCAATACTGTCGGGAGAATATCCACATACAGGTTTAATAACATCAAATATATCACATTGACACAAGTAAATGTATTGCTTCTTCACACAGCAATCTGTGTATGGGGCGAACCAGACATCCAGAAAAGGACGGAAGACCAGAAGAGGAGGAGGCAAGTCAAGGCATGCTCTGTAGATATCTTCATCAAGGTGTCCAATGGAATGTACAGATGCAAGTTTGTCAAATAGAGCTGTAGTGGGATCAAAACGTGGTAAAGAGACAGTAAAGGTGACAAACATAGTATCCTTAATAGAACATTTCTTAGAAGTAAAACATGGCCCAGTGTTTGGGTGCCTGATCACAAAACCTAAATTCCTAGCTGTGGAAAATGGAATGGTTAGAGATTGTTGCATACACATTGCAATACAACTAGGGGTTTTACACCATGGACAATACCATTTAGAGATACATCTATCATGGATGGTATCAGGGATCTTTCCAGATTCTAGATCATGGAAAAGATTATTGATGGTAGGGATAATATATGAGCCATAGGCTGAGCACAAGATTTCATGGGCAATGTATTGTTTATCTGCTTCTTTGTTATTTTGTGCAATGAGGGCATTAATCTTATCTTTAGAATCTGTAAATGCCTTAGCAATGTCATGCATGTTGTATACAGTGTATCTTTCTTCCTTACTAAGGCCATCCACACCATGCAATAATGGGGGTATACTATAATTTTCCAAACCAGTTTGGAATTTTGCTGAATGGGATTTGATAGCAGTAATGTGTGCCTTATTCCAAATAGACATAGCTGTACCAAAAAGACCTGTGACGGTGCCTGTGGCACCTGTGACATCAGAGCTGTCAACCTCACGGGTATTACGTTTATGACTTTGATCATCAGGATAAGGCTTCCTCCTGAAATAACCTCTATGCTCGGTGGTGTGAACCCTGGCTATAGGGTCTTGTGTATGAATCTGAAAAGCTGCTAAACTATCAAGCAATAAAGTACTGTAAAATGCTGAAATATTCCAGTAAGTTAAATTGAACAAAACAGGTATATGCATAAATTGTGAACTATTAATAAGTGTACCAGGTAAGGCAGTGGCTGTTAGACCACTACGGGGCCAGGGGTATGTTTTGGATATTCCAAAAGCTGTTCATCAGTAGGGGGTAACACAGAAAGATACATGGCAGCAGAGGCCATGTTGTGTACAGCACAACATTTTCTGGCAGAGTCTTTAGACAAGGAACTACAAAATGCGGGATCAATCAAGACAGTCATATTGTATAAACCAGAATATCTGAGCGCAGTCTGCAGCAAGGACAGAGAACCATTGGGGATAATTTTGCTTTGGGCCAGTCGTGGAAAGTTCCCTTGGAAAGCTTGGCCACAGGGAGAATTTGTCCTTGCAACGTGGTTTGTCACCCAATTTGTAGGGTAGATTTATCCGGAGCAACAACTGAGGCAGTGAGGTAGGCATCAGAACCTTCTGGGACAGTAATAAAATTGATGGGTGTATTGATAGAAACTCCCTCTGGGGCAAATGTTGGAGGATCAAGATGAGGAAGGATGTGCTTTACCATGCCTTGGATGCAGGGGATAACTCCTGAGATGAGGAGAAAGTGAAACAAGATAGTCATCTTGTCAGAGTACCTGAAAAGGAAAACCAAATATTAGTAAGTTAGTAATATTCTGCCCAATAGGGTGAGAAAAAGTAATTATACTCCTTTATACAGTTTCATCTGGTTTGCATGTAACCATTTGTCAGTCAGTGTGTTGTTGTCCATGAGTCTAACTTGATAGACTGCTGGACTGAGCTTGTTGACAAATGGGTAAGGGCCTTCCCACTTATTGTAGAAGGAGTGTGTGGGATGTGCAAATCTGAGAACCATTACCTGATCTCCAACTTGCCAATCCACCTCTTGTGTGTGTTTGTCAAACTGTATTTTAGACTGTTGCCGGGCCTTGCCCATGCAGCTAGGAGCAAACAAGTGTGTGTGTGTATGAGATCTTATCTGAGTTCCTCTACATATTGGTCTACAGACACACTGTCTGCTGTGGGGGTATGCAGATCAAACAACAAAGGTTCAGGTAATCTCATCTGTCTGCCAGTCATCACCTCAAAAGGTGTTAACTAGGTGGTGGCTGAGAGTGTGCCCCTAATTGCATAAGGAGTAATGGCAATGGGGAATCCCAAGTCTTGGGATTGTCCTCAATGAATTTGGAAAGCATTTGCTTAATCCAATTGCTGGCTCTTTCTACTTTACCTGAAGATTGTTTGTGGTAAGGTATGTGGACTTTCTGGTGAACTCCAAGGAATTTGAGTGCTTCTTTCATCAACTCACCTGTAAAACTGGTTCCTTTATCAGAGTCTACCTTGAGAAGTAGACCCCACCTGGAGAAAATCTGTTCCACCAGAACTTTGGCAGTGGTTTTAGCAGTACATGTCTTAGTGGCGAAAGCTTCAACCCACTTACAGAAGCGATCAGTTACCACAAGGGCATATTTGTTGTTTCTACTGGTATTGGTTAACAGGCCAATAAAATCAATCTGTATGGCATGCCAAGGGCCAGAGTGCCTTTGTGGAAGAAGTTTGGCATTTCATTTGGTAGAGATGGGATTGTTTTGCGTACAAACAAGGGAATTATCTATGTACTGTTTGACATCTTTGGTGACACCAGGCCACCAGATGGTGGTCTTGAGTCTGTGGAGGGTGTTTTCTACTCCCTGGTGTCCACATGTAAAGGTGTCATGCACTTGGTGCAAAAATTTAGACCTGTGGTGTCTGGGGACCACCCACAATTTGGTGGGGGTATCATCTGGTTGGTACCAGATGAGCTTATCATCTGGGAATAAGTGTAACTTACCTTCATGCCTCTAGTAGGGGTTGTGGGTAGGAAAGTTATGTTCAGTGCTCTTGTCAAGGAATCTGAACACATCTTTGAGTTCAGAGCTGGCATGCTGGGCTCCCGACAGGTCCAAGGGGAAAAAGGGTTCGGGCTTCTTTTTAACTGCTGCAATGTGTACAGTCGCCCTGGCTTCTGGGTGATCCATCATCCAGGTGTCCCCCCCCAGGTCCTTTCCTTGGCAAGGGTGTCTGCTGAGTCTTTGAAGGCATGATAGGGGTCATGTATGGAGTGAGCTTTAACTTTGTGTACATAGAGTTTGTGTGCAAACCTCTGTGCCAGTGAATGTATGTATATTACCAGTTCTTTGTGTTTCACTGGACTGCCATCAGAAGAAAGAAAGGAGTTCTTCTGCCAGAAAGGATGAAATTCTGTAAGAGAACAACAAACCCAGTTAGAGTCTATAAAGATGATGGTATCCTCAGTCCCATGCTGAATGAACTCGAGGGCACAGGCCACTGCTGCCATCTCAGCATATTGTGATGATGACACACTGCAATGCTTAGACATTTTAACAGTGTTACCATAAGGACAAATCACCAGAATACTCATCCCTGCAATTTGTTCTCCCTGGTAATAGAAAGCTGAACCATCTGTAAAGATACAACACAATGAAGTGTTCTCACGTATTTGTGGTATGGCAGGGAGGAAAGGACCTGGATCTGGAAAATCAGGTGGTTGAAATGTTCAGTCATGGGGTTCTCCTTGGAAAAGGAGGACATGTGCCAGCATGGATGGCATTTTGGTTGGGTGGACCTGGATGTCTCTATCCTGGAAAAAGAGTGACCAGTGTGTCAGCCTGGTGTTAGAGACTGACCCATCCTTCACTCTGTCTGATAGCAGAAAGGTAGTCGGGGTGTGGTTTGTGTTGATAATCAGTGGAGAGTACCCAATGATATACAAGAAGTGCTTGACAGCCCAGTTGGCGGCTAGAATGTTCCTTTCACAAAGGCTGTACTTCTGTTCCACTGGGGTCAAGAGCTGTGATGCATATGCAATGGGTCTCAAAGTGCCATAAACCTTCTGGGCCAGCACTGCTGACATAGCTATGTCAGAGGTGGCACATTCCAGATGGGACGGCAAGTCTGGATTTGGGTTGACCAGAGCTGGAGCTGAGGCCAGAGCCTGCTTCAGTGACATCACAACCTGGGTGTGAATGGGGCCCCAATTCCAGGGCCCCAATTCCTTTTTCAGTAATTCATACAGAGGAGCAGTCTTCTGAGCAAAATCACAAATAAAATCTATAGAATAATTCACCATATCTAGAACTCTCCTAAGAGTGGCCACACTGGTGGGTAATGGCAGATCTTGCAGTCCTTGTATCTTCTTCCAGGTAGGGCTTCAGTCTTGATCAGTTATTCTCAGGCCCAGAAAGAGTACCTCTTTCTGACACAGTTGTGCTTTTGCTGGGTTACATTTCAGGCCTGCTCTCTGAATGAGAGTTAATAGTTCATCCAAGAGATTTAAGTGTTGTTCTTGTGTGGCTGTTGCCAACAACAGGTCATCCACATACTGCAAGAGGTACTGGGGAGTAGAGAGACCCTCAAGGTTGTTCATCATGTGTAGATGGAACAGGGTAGGGCTGTTATAGAATCCCTGTGGTAAGCAGGTCTATGTATGCTATCTACCCCCAAAGGTGAAATCAAACTTATATTGACTTTTGGGGGCCAATGGCAATGACCAGAAACCATTGGAGATGTCCAGGGCACTGAACCATTTTTGGTCAGGGGTCAAATGTCGTAGCACATCAGGTGCTGATGCCACAGTTGGAGCACAGTTGGGGGTGACCTGATACAGTCTCTTGTAGTCAATAGTAAGTCTCCAGGCCCCTGTGGGTTTCTTCACAGGCCACACTGGGGAGTTGGCGGTAGAGACACATGTCCTGATTACACCTTGTTTGAAGAGTGATTTTATTGTTTCCCTAAGAGAGGGGGCCTCAGGTGAAAAAGAATATTGCCTTTGCCTCTCATGTGCCGGGCCTGTCACTTCTATGACAGTGTGGATTCTGCCACAGTCATGCTTATTGGTGGAAAATGCCTCCAAATGCCTTTGTAGAATGGGGAGGAGCTTTAGGAAAAACTAGGTTCTTGAACAAATCTATGACGTCATACTCTTTATTATTGGAAGATATTGTTGCTACCACATGTGAGTCAGGAATCATGATGGTATGGTATTGACCCTTAATCTGTATCAGTAACATGTTGGCTAGGTCCACCGCACAGCCATATGGTGCCAGAAAGTCAATCCCAATTATGCCAGGGTGATCATGCAATACCATTAATTGGAAGGTGTGGTAGGCCTTCAGGTGTCCCAACTCTACAGGTAATGGTAGAGAACGGTATACAGGCAACCTAGTACCATCTACTCCTGACATGTTGGTCCTCCATCCAGTGGACCAATGGGATGTCTCTGTGTGGTCATCATGTAATACAGACACAGCCACGCCTGTATCCAATAGTACTGTCAGTAGGTGACCCCGACCTCTGCCTCAGTGCAGGGCCTTATGTTTGCATTCAAGACCAGCTTGTTTACAATATGGACTGGGGCCTGTAATTGTCAATCTGTACCCATGAAAGCATGGAGGGATTGGGCCTGGCTCCTTTGAACCACCTCACCATGCTGCACTGATGCTGTATAGGGAGCCGCTTCTGGGTTCAGGCCTGTACTTCCGGTATCTCCATGGCCTGTTGAGGCCTGTGCTCCCAGCTGTATGGCTGCAAGGGCCTGAGCAGGAACAGCATCCTCTACGGAGCACACTTGCCCCAAAAGTTCTCGGAACTTCTGATTCTCTTTGGCTATCTCCCTATACGAAGGGCCTGATCTTTGTTGTTTACCCTTGTTGTTCTTGTGGTGTTTCTTATTCTTATGGTAATTCTGGTTCCCACCCCATTGTTGTTGTTGCTGCTGTTGGTGTGGTTGTTACGCCTGCTGGGGGTGTTGGTTGTCTGCGTGGAGGGGCTGTTTCTCGTGGGCCTGCCCTTCCACTGTGTAGTGCATCATGGTCTCCAGAATAGTCTCAACAGTGGCTACTTTCTTGGAACCGGAGCCCAGATCATGCATGCAGAGTTGATAAACTCTCTCGGTTTTCCAAAGAATGTTGGCAAACCTCTCCGTGTTGGGGTAGGTGGTTGGTTCTACCTTTTCTCTTACTACAGGGATCATGTTCTTAAGGAACGGGGTCTTTTATTCGATGAGGTCCACATCTGCAGCTTCCAGTGCAAGGTGCTTTCCTGCTAGGTAGGCCATCCAGAGCCTCTGGTGAGAAGTCACTGGACTTTCTTTTGCATTCTCTTTCACAGCATATGCAAGCATCACTCCTACTACACCTGGGCTGTGTGCAGAATTGAGTTCAGCTGTGATCTCATTAAAGGTGGCGTGGCCATCTTGGTGGACAGCATCGGAGAGTTTAGCCCACAGTCCAGGATCAATGGTCTGGCATAGGATCTGGACCTGGTAGTCTGCAGTGAGACTAAGCATTTCACATTTAGCATGCACCTTTTCCAAGTGACAGCTGAGGTTGTCGGACAGGTTCATCCGACCAATACTGTCAGCTGTTAGCTGAACAGAGTAGGCCATTTGTAGGAGACTATTGGGCCAATCAGGTGGAGGTTGCCCCGGGTGCCATCCAAGGCTGCCCGAGCTGCGGCCTCAGTTGTGGTATGAATCATGCCCTCCTGAGTGCCGGCCTCATGCAGAAGCTGCTTAATTTGGATTTTGAGGACCCACTTCTTTCTCTCAGAGATAGGTACAGTGCCTATCGCATGTTCAATCATTGTCTCTATCTCCTGCTTGTCTTCCACATTAATAATGGCCACTGGTGGAGCCATCGGTATTAGGCTTTGGCCTACCCCCCCATCATGGGGGTCGCCATGTTGGCATCGCCCATGAGGTGTGTCATGATGTTGATGTCGTATGACAGGGGATGGGTGTAATGGGGATCCGCCATGTTGTGTATGGCGGGGCATAGCATCTGGGCCATAGTAGGTGTGTGACTGGGCATTGTACTGGAAGATGTTATCATCTGATACTTCCCCCTCAGATGACGTGGTTAAGGCAGGGGCTATGCCTCCTATTGCCTTAACATGTCCAGCCAGAACCTCTGGCTGGTGGTGCAGTTTCACCATCTTGGATTCGCATACTGTATGACTCACATTTGCAGCATTCATATCAACCTCATCCTGCATCTGTTTCTGCAACACTCTATACATGGCACTCAATTCGAGATTGTCCCTAGTAGCCACTTTTAAGACATTATGTACCTGGTTTATCTCATCCTGTATCTCTCCCAACTCCTCACCCAACTGATCATTCATTCTACTTAACACATCATTCATTTGCAAAGCCTGACTCCTATCCTGTCTCAAACTTTCACACTCCAACTTCAACATATAAAGTTCCTGCTCTCCTGCCTGGGCGGAATGATGCAAAAGGGAATCCTTTTCATTATGCAGAGTTTGGAGTGCAGATTCCAAATCCTGCTCACATCTCACACATTCCATTTCCTGCAAGCCCATCTCCTGTTTAAGACATGAGATTTGCAGTTCAAGGGTTTGAAACCTCACTTCGGAGGCTTCCAGAGTGGCATAGAGAGCTGCGACCAACAGCCCCTTAGCTTCTCACTTCCTGGCTGTTTGTCTCATTTCTGAATACTGAGTTGAAATCCCCAGTACAGGGTTTTTGGTTTGACTTGTATCATGTGTGAAGTCAGCCAATACTCCATGGGAGGCAAGAAAGTTTGAGACTTTGAGTCTCAGTTCTGCACAGATAATTGATACAGTGGCCATTGTGTGGGAGGAAATGAAAAAAATCAAACTGTGAAAAAGGCGCCGTGCTGTGTATCAATCCACAACAGAAGCACTGTATTCACAGTCGGGCTACTGTGCACTTGTAAGCTTGCAATTCAAAAGTGCTGTGGAGTGGGTCGAGTCGGCATCGACCATGCCCAGAAAGCAGCCAGACTTTGCAAGTTATTACAAAGTGGTCATAGAACAGGAGAAGTGATGTGGGAATGCACACCTACAGTCCCCATTGGGAAGGGAATAGTTTGAGGCAACAAGTGAAACTTTGCAAACACCAGATATTGCCTGCACATGGTCTCCAATTATCAGGAGGTCTAAATCTCACTCTCAGGTTCTTGGCAATAATGGGAATGCAAGGAATCGCAGACACATTGCATAAGAGTAATAAACTTGTTTATTACTATCAAAAAGAATAAATCACAGTTGCCCTCAGCAGTTCTTACCAAATGCGAACTGGGAGCCGATGCTAAGTGTTTCCTATACCTCAAGGATTCTCCGTGTCTCTTGGGGTCTCCCAGGTAGAACACATAATGTGTTACATTATATACCTATGATAACTACTATGGTTACTGTGAGATAGAAACATTTCTAGTTACAGAGATGAGCCTTATTGGCTAAATTAGAGGTGGCTCCACAGTCCAAGATAACATCATACAATTTTGTAGTAGTCATCACTTTGCAAAGACAAAAGAAGCACAGTTGTACATATATCAGTGTAATAGTACAAATCACCAAAAGGTGGCAATGCTGACTTATATATCATAATCATTACAAAGACACAAGTGTCCAAATATCTTATAAGCAAGAAATACAAATATATGTATTAGAAAGCAAAGTGTATAACAATAATATGCATACATATCCTGACATCTTCTCTTATACAATAGATGTCCTATACCCTATATGTTAGTGTAACATATACCTAAGTGCTGGCTGTCTACGGTGTACCTCTGGGGGTACCAATAAGGGTGCAGGGACCTCGTGTAACAAGTGTTTTAGTGAAACCATGCAGAACAGAGCTGCACTTTATCAAGGAGAGAAGAAATGAAGCCAAGAGTGTTTCAGCAGGAAAAAATAATGATTAGACAATGGATTCTGGCAATGTTACATAGGAGCATGAAAAATGTTTTACAGATAATGTTTATACGAGATAACAAGGCTAATTCAGGATGAAGAATGACCCAGAGATTATGGACGGTATTGTGTAAAAAAATGAAGCTAAAATGCAAAATATTTAGTTGTTATTATTAAAACAGCAGCACTAGATAATCAAGAAGTGGTTATCAAAATGTTGTTTTTTGGCTGGAAGCATGCAGCCATAGTTTGGGTTTCCACATCTGTAAATATTGTTTTTCTAGCAATCTTTAGTTTTTTTAGATATTTAAAATTTATTTTCATTGCTGTGGATCACACAGTAAATATGGGTGCTGCCTAATTTGCAGCTGAACTCTCCCCTCATGTTGCATCACATCTTTTGTTTACTTCCGTGGGACCTTGTACTGCATGTTCCTACTGCCCCTGTGCAGTGTTGTGAGACATCTGCATGTGCAGTTGGCAACAGAATGTTCCAATTCAACATGGTGGGTGGGAGAAATTAAACAAAAACAAAGAATAATTTAGCAAATTATGGGGTGATAGTATAGCAAAAATAAGAAAGATCACTAGGTCCACTAGATACCAGGGAATACGTGGACATATATGGAATGGATGATTGTGGGGTCCATAATATAACAGAAAGTATGTGGATGTAGAAGGAATGGGTAATCTGGGGTTAGGAGGTCCACTAGGCACCATGCAATATGTGGATGTATACAGGATAGATGATCTGGGGTGGGGGATACACTAGATACCAGGAAAAAGGAGGATTTACTGTGCATAGAATGGGTGATTGGGAGAACAGCAATTTCTTCAAGTTATAGACAGGGTTTCAGCAGCATTAAACAGTAATGCAATGGCAGCTGTGTGGCACTGCCAAAACTTTTGACTATACTGCTGCACTCATTATGCAGGAGGGATCCCTCATTCACATAGGCAAAGCAGTATATTTTGCAATGTCGCACTGTTGGGTTATAGCGCAACACATGGTGGGCCTCTGAATAATGGCCCCTGCCCTGACTGCTGGTGCTATTCATGGTGAGTACAACACTATCCCAGTTAGTGCTACACTAACTGTTTGAATATGGGGGCCTGGGTTTGTTATTTTATCTTAGTACAGTTCAGCCCTGTTAAATACACACCTCTTTTGCACAGAAAAAAATATATGCATTTACATAGGCTGTGCATTTATCCAGACCTACGTAGTTTCAATGCGAAAGACTAAGCTTAAGATCCATTTTTTTCATTTTCTTTATTTCTGTATTTAAAAAAGAATAAAAACAAGAATAAAATTGGATACAATACATTAATGTGAACACAAATCATTGTTATAGTGAATTTCTTTATTCATGTAAATTTACTGTGTTAAAAGGGCATTATATGCAGGATAATCACTAAACTATTATTTTCACACCAGCTGAAAACAGGCTGTGCACTGAACAGGTGTTAATTACTTGTTAACAGTTGCACTGGAGAACTGTGAAAATGTGCACTTAACAGGAATGTGCACTTAACCAGTATGCACATAACCAGAATTGTTAACATTGCAGAGACAGGAAAAAAATTGGAAATGAAGAAGTGTGCCTTTAACCAGCATGTGCACTTATCCAATGTGCACTTACGTGGGTTTCACTGTATTACTTACCATGCCTTACTAATAGTATTTTGATGAAGTATTTCCTGTGCAAACATGCCAAAGGACTAAGACTAGCCATTTCTTTAAAATGGTTATGATACAGACTGAGGCCACAGGAGAAAAATTCAGTTTTAAAACTTGAGGACAAGAATACAAAACTCAGTTTGAAACTGTAATGGCTTGATTGAATGCTAACAAGGGGTTAAAATTACCTCACAAAAATGCATGTCTTAAATACATAAAAGACTAGAATGGGTAGCTCTCATATGTGGCAGAGCCCTCTTGCATTGGAATGTTTCTACAGCTAAGAGACTGTGGACTAATATGAATCTGTTATGAGATTCAAGGACAAAGTTATAGAAATTGTCTTTTTTATTTTATGAAAGAATGCCAAATGCTTCAGACATCTAAGTTATATTATTCCACAGGTGAGTGAGACTTATATCAGAATATGCTTAATGGTGCTATAAGGAGAGTTGGACTTTCTACAAAAAAGACAGAAATCTCAATTACTCGCAAGGCATAAAACCACCTCATGAATAATAGTGTGCTTGACTTATCACTTAAGACACTGAACAAAGACTTCTTTCCGACAGGCTTTTTGCCTAGAACAGGAAAACTAAAGGACACTAAAGCATCTCTCCCTTGAAACAAGCATGAATGATTATGCTGCAGAACAATAAAAGGGTTTTTGGATACAGCACTGAAATGCCAGCATAAACTTACAGGAATAGAACTCTGAACTTTTGTTACATAGGAAACCCAGAAATCCTCAGCTCTGTCTCTGATAGCAGATGTCAGTTAACAGATCATGGGCCCAATATTCAAAAGTTTATGAGGGTGTTAACGGGGCTTCTGGAGCCCCATATTGAAAAGGGGCTTTTGCACGGGCAAAGAAGATTAGGGCCTGTGCAAAACATAATGTATGCATTCAGGCAAGGGGAAGGGCATGGCCATGAATATGTGTGTTACCCATATTCATTGGTTTTGGGCAGTGCCAAAAGAGTTTAGCACTGTCCTTTGTGCAGTGCAAATACCACAATACAAAACCTCGACTTAACTCTAGGCAACCCTAGCAGCTGCTGGTGGTAATGCAGCCACCTAGCCAGATGGCTGCTGGAGGAGCATAACCACCCCCTCTGATCCATGCCCCCCCCAGAGATCACTGGCTCCTTCTTTCAATGAAAACTTTCCCTGGTGCTAGCGGTACCCCACCTGCCAATCACCGGTCTGTTCTACAATTAAATATAACTCCTGGTGCTAGTGGTGCCCTCCACTCCACCGATCCCATCCCCAACTTAAATGCATTTGTCCCTGGTGCTAGTGATAATCCCCTTCCCTCTGATCCCCTTGGCTGAAATGCATTTATCCCTGACAGTAGTAGTAGTACTACCCCCCCTCCAATCCCATCCCCAGCTTAAATGCATTTATCCTTGGTGTTAGCAGTACCCCACCCTCTGATCCCATCCCCGGCTTAAATGCTTTCATCCCTGGTGCTAGTGGTGCCCTCCCCCAGTTATAACCCTGCAATTCAAACAACCCCTTCCTGGCATCCAGTGCCCCCCCACATAACCAGCCACTACCTCAATCACTATAGCCTCAGCAGTGGTGCCATGTGTGCATGCAGTGACTGGCACAGCCTTCTTCACACCTCCTCGGCCAGCCATGGCATGTACACCCAGGGAGCGCACCTCTTATTTATACAGTAGAGTGATGCACTGATCCTCATTGTAAAATAAATTACATCGCCCCCAGCCTTGTCCACCCACTCATCACTCACCACCCTTCACCAACTATCCAGTACTGGATTCACCCTAAAAAACCTGTGGACATGGCAGAAGGGTATATGATGACTGTCACAGACCCTCTTGTCACTACCTCAGCTGGTGATCATCTGAATGATCAGGACTAAGTGTGCATATACTGTGTTTCTACCGAAGAATCAGATTGCATTCAGAACCCTGGGGCTTTTCTTTGATGTACGTAATTTCTCTTGCTTTACCTGCACATTAAGTGCCTGTTATTTGCTATCCTGCTTGGTTTGCATTTTTATGTACACCACAGTTTTGTGTATTTGTGGCCCAACCCTACACTGCTGCAGAAAGATCACTTTTGTGGATTTATACATTTGCTAAATTTGGATTCTAAGAGAAAATACTTGTTTGCTGATTATAGTTGTGATTATATTACTTTTATAAAACACAGCCTTCTTTTTAGACAAATCTAATTATACTTAACAAGCATTTATAATAGCTGTGTGTTACCATTAACAGTTCACAATTTTTTATTGTCAAATTTTTATTTTCATAAGATAACATCATACAAACAGTATGGACAGGTACATAACTGGTGCAGAAAAAGGGGGGAAGGGATGGACAAGGAAGGGTGGGAGGGTAGGGAAATCAGGGATGGCCATAAGGGGAAACATAAGTAACAGCAAATCACATAATCATCTGTATATAGGGTATAGACCTGAGCACTGTAGTAAAGTATTTCTGTCTGGAGTCTCACATCTAGTATAAACTTAGCTAACCTATTACATCACTTGGTACTTTGTTGATAATGTCTTACTATAGTCCTCATTATGGGCCCCTGACCCTCAAGAGGGGGGTCCCAAGAGCATAAGAGGTGGAGACAGAGCTGGCTCTACCCCCAAGATATTCAAGGAAAGAAAGGTTAGGCTACTCACCCATCAGCGGTTGCTGTAGCTCTAGTGAAAGTGGTGGCAAGGGATCAGGAATCCAGGTACTCCTTTACCTCTACCATGATTCAAAGTCTAAATCTTGTCCCAGGAGCCGAATCGGTAGAATTTCACACAAGACCCAGGGAGTGCATCCTCTAGAACAGAAAGAGGTGTACACAAAGAATCTATGTGCCAATACTCTGATACCTATATGAGCACAGCCACACAATCAGGTGATTATCTTATTCAACGTCAGACTAGTAAATAATGTATGCCTAACCTATATACTACTTTTTTAATTTTTTATTGAGGATTTCAGAAAAGACCTTTGAGTCAAGGACTCATTTACAAAGGCTCCACGTCAGAAGAAGGAAATACAGAGACAACATAATTACAGTACAGTAGATTGACTCAGGCATAGATGTACTGAGGCACTCAGTAAGGAGCTAACAGTTAATTCTATAGGCAGTTTCAGTACATAAAACAAAGGATTGCAATAATTTCAATAGTAAGGCTAACAGGCAATTACATAATTAGCTACAGTGCATTTAATTGAGTAGAAAAGACACTAAGGACTCAGCTAAGGCTGACAGTCAATTTAGATTTAGCAATAACTAGCAGGATAGGAGGGGGAGGTAGGCCAGTGGCCATTGTCACAGTGGGAGGAGGAGGCATTGGAGAAGGGATCAATGGCATTCGCAAGGGTTGGAAGACTGAAGGTGCTCCCTGAGCAAGGATTTGAAAGAGCCAAGTCTATTTTCCTTAGTTATATGGTTGGGCAGCATGTTCGTTCATGAAGAGGCCTTATAGCTAAACATCCTTTGGAATTGGGAGGTCCGGCAGTGAGGAACCAAGAAAAGTGGCTTGCCTGAGCTATGGGTGGCTTTGACCACAGTAGCTGGGTGTATGACAGAGGAGAGGCTAGGTGGGGAGAGATCAAGCGAGATCATTTTGGTCATTAGGCAGGTGTAAAACCTGATCCTGTTGTCCAGGTTGAGCCAGTTAGTGGACCATAAAGGAAGCAGGTATGGGTATATTGGTCACAGTTGAGGATGAGGTGGTAGGCTTTGTTTAGTGAGAGCTGGAGTCTGTGGATGGCAGAGGTGGCTGCGGCAACTGTATATGAGTATTCCGTAATCCAGAAGAGAGAGGACTGAGGATGAGATGGCAAGTCTGAGGGTGTCTGGAGTGAGACAATGTTTGAACCAATAGAGTAAGCCAATTCTAGAGTTAAGGGAAGTGGACAGGAGATGGATATGCTGGTGGAAGTTGAGGGCTGGGTCTAGGGTGCCACCTAGATATTTATTTATTTTATTTTTATTTTAGTCCTTGGTAACTGGGTCAGGCCCACTAGGCACAAGTGCCTGTTTTCAGGGGCGACCTGGGAGCACTGGGTGGTTAAGTGACTTGCTCAGAGTCACACAGTATGCAAGTGGAGGTTATGAGTATCAAACCCAGGTCTGGTCTGCTGGATGTACCAAGTTCGTTCACAGCTCATTACTGTAACCTCTAGGCTGTACTGCCAGCTGAATATTTAAAGGTGCTCACTTGTTCAATTGGGGACTGATTGGTATCGATAATTTGGGGACAGAGGTTCTTAAGGGTATTCTGGGGGTGTGCGAAAAACATGATTTTGGTCTTCTTGCAGTTAAGAATTTGACTTTGGGTGGCGAACCATTTTTCAGCTTCACTGAACGAGTGTTGGAGAGCTTGGTGAAGTTTATAGGGATCAGGACTGGATGAGTACAGGACAGTGTCATCCACATATAAGAGTATGTTACCAGAACAGGTCAAAGGGAGGGAGTTGAGGTACAGACTAAATAGCAGTGGGCTAAGGATGGAGCCCTGTGGGATATTGGAAAGTACTGGGAGGCTGGGGGACAGGGTGGTGCCAATTTTGACCTGTCAGGTCCTGTCTGACAGTTAGCCAGTGAACCAACTTAGGGCGTCGCTAGAAAAACCAATGGAGTTGAGGGTGGTCAGCAATAAGGCATGGTTGACGGTATCAAAAGCCTTGGAGAGGTCCACGAAGATGGCACCTGCGATGTGGCCATGGTCCAAGGCAGAGTGGATGTGCAAGCTGAACTGAAGAAGGGCCGTAGTGATGCTATGACCTTTTTGGAAGCCATGTTGCTGCTTACATAGTAGGTTATATTTAGTTAAGTGGCCTGCAATTTGATCTGAGACTATGCGCTGTAATGCTTTAGATGGGGGGGAAGAATGGAGATGAGGTAGTAGTTACTAGTTGAAGTGCAGTCCCCATTCTTGAAGATGGGGTAATGGATGCAGATTTCCAGTGGTAGGGGAATTTCCCTTGACAGAGGGAGTGGTTGAGAATGTGGGTGAAAGAGTTGAGGACTTCCAGTAGTGTTAGGCGGAGAAGTCTCAGGTCAAGGTAGTCACTACTATAGTGGGAGTTGCTGAGGGCGTTTATAAGGTAGGGTTTGGCAGCCTCAGGGGTGATGAAATGTAGATGAAAGGGAGGAGCAAGAGGGGTGAAGGAGGGGCGGACAGGGGATGGTAGAAAGCGTTAGGGGGGAGGACATGACTGAGGTTGGTGAAAGCATAGTTTAGGGCTGTGGCTATATAAGTGGGGTCCGAGGCGAGGTTACCATTGTCAACAATCTGATCCAGGGGTGGGTTTGGGACCTTTCCACAGATTTCCTTTATATTATTCCAAAAGTTTTGTCTGGTGCTCCAGGTGGATGTTAGGGATGCCTTGTAGTACTCGACTTTGGCTTTGCGCGAGGCCCATGTGCAATTGTTCCAGGCCTCCCGATAACATTGCCTATCTGCAGGCCGATTAGTCTCATTGAAGAGATGCCAGAGGGAGTCACAATGCTGCATAAGGTCGAGGAGGTGGTCAGAGACCCATGGGGCAGGATTACCTTTGGTCATTCTTTTAATAAGAGGGGCAAATTTGCCACAGGCTCTATTAAAGGTGGAGATAAAAAGGTCAAGAGCACGGTCCAGGTCAAGTGTGTTAGTTAGTGGTATCCAGTCCCAGGTTCTGAGGTGGGATTTTAGGAGTGAAAGTTTACCTGTCCTGAGCTTACAGTGCAGAGGAAGTTTTTTTTAGGGGGGGTCTTTGGGGCTTTGCAGGACCAGGTGCAGAGAACAGGAGAATGGTGGTTCAGAGCATTTGGTAGTACTGTGGCATTTGTGATTCTATGTGGGCAGTTGGTAAAGACCAGGTCCAGGAGGGAGGAGGACCCAGTGTGGGTGTTAAGTTGAGTGGGGGCAGAGACTACTTGGGTTAGGTCATGCACAGTAGCATCATCTATGTACGGGGCAGCATTCTTTGCCAGCCAGTTTATGTTGAAGTTGCCGACAATTTTTTTATTCTGTGGGGGGAGGGTAGAGAGTTAGGAGAGGATAGAATGAATGGTCTGTTTCTGGCCTCTGGGAAGGATGTAGACTACAGTAACTAGGAGGGGGGTAGTAGAACATCTATGAGTTAATTTTAGTGTGAGGGCCTGGGCTCCAGGTTCCAGTTTAGGGGGTAGAGACTGAAACCTTCCTGGACAGTGCCCCTTAGATAAGTTTAATCTGCTATCTCCTAATATCTCACATCAAGGATTAAGGGGCACCTTAGAAATCATCAATCTGTCCCACACCTACTACTAAGCACACTGAGAAAGAGACCACAGCTGAATCCAGCCGGTCTGATGAGTACTCAACCCACCTCTTCTGGTGGGTTAGCATATCTCAGATACGGGGCCCAACACAACTGAAAGTTGGTCATCTGGTTGAAGCGCATGTGTGACAGCCTGTCAAGTTTTGCTAGAGCAGCCAGTGAGGACTCAGCCTCGAACAGAGTAGGGGTGGTAGTTGTGCACCATTTGCTCACCAGGGCCCTTTTGGTTTGGAGGGTCAGTAAGGCTAGCCATCTGCTGCTCAGATCCCAAGGAGAAACCACAGGAACACTTTCAGAACTTGTTTGAGCAATACCTATCTAGCCAGGATACAAATCTCCTTCCAGAGTATTTGCACCTTGGGACAGGACCAGAGTATAAGGCCCAAATCACCTTCCTTTGCCTGGCATCGCCAGCAGCAGTCAGAGTCAAGAAGTTTGGCTTTACACAGGACAACCGGGGTTTTGTACCAGGAATGGGAAATTTTATTCTGATTAGTCATGACCTTGCATCTTGGTACCATTTATGAGTGTCTTTCCTTGCTTGGATCCATAGGATCCATAGGGTGTTGGAAATGGTGCACTGAAGCATTGTTTCCCATTTCAGTTTGGATTCTCCAGATTGGGAGGGTAAGGAGTCCCTGAGCTGGGCATAAATTCTACCCATTAGGCCCTTTGGGTGTTGTATCCAGGCTTGTAAGACCGGTGGGTTAGTGTGCATTTTGTGGGTACCCGCAAGGAGTTTAATTGCAGCATGGATCTGGAGGTTCCTCCAGAAGTCCTTATTTGGGAGATCCCATTTCTTCTGGAGGGCCTGAAAGGTGGCAATTCTGCCCAGACCTGAGTCACATACATCCCCCACCCTATGAATGCCCTTCTCCAGCCATGATTTCCAAAGCACTCTTTTTCGGTCAATGGGAATGAACAGGTTCTGCCAGAGAGGTACCATGGACAGGGGAAGCGGATCCACAGATAGCCTTTTGTGCACATAGTACCAGACGTTCCATGACGTGTCTATGGTGGATGATGGTGTGGCCTTAGGAGAGGCGGAGGGGTGGGAAGGGCTGGGCTGTTCAGGGGATAGAGAAGTGAAGAGGGGCAGGTGGTTTTGGTCATGTCCTGTTCAATGTTGACCCACTATGTGTTGGAGGTGGAGTCAGTCCTGAACCATTGTACAGTTTGTGCCACCTGGAAAGCCCATTTATACCCCTCCAGCCATGGAAGGTTCCATCCTCCAAGTGCCCAGTGCGCTCAAAGTTTGGAGTGGCTAAAATGGGGTTTAGAGCCCTCCCAAAGGAAGTCTCCTATCAGTTTGTCTATGAGCTTAAACCACTGTTTGGGGAAGGAGATGAGTATGTGGACCAACAGGTAAAGAAACTTGGGTGTGGTTGCCATCTTTATAGCTGCTATCTTACCTGCAAGGGTAAGGTTTAGCAACTTCCATCTGTCAAATTCGGTCTTGGTGGTAGTCAACAGCGAGTGTATGTTGGCATTCCATATATTCTCTAATCTAGGGGTAAGCTTTATGCCCAGATAAGTGATTCCCATGGGGGCCCAAAGAAGCCTGTGGGTCAGTGCTATATGCTGGGAGCAGTGGTCATTGAGGGAAAGCAGTTCAGTTTTATTCTGACTGAGCTTCAGGTCTGAATAGATGGCAAAATAGTCCAGCAGTGTCGACACAAGTGAAACTGAAAGAGGGCCATCTGCTAGGAGGAGTAAGTCATTGGCATACATAAGAGTAGAGTAGTCTGTGACTCCTGCTTTGATTCTCTGGATTTCTGGGTGTTGTCGTATGGCAACCGCAAGTGGTTCTACCACCAGAATGAAGAGGAGAGGTGATAAGGGACACCCCTGTCTAGTACCATGAGCAAGTGGGAACTGTGGGGAGACTGTGGCACTGGTGGCAACTTGGGCAGTAGGGTTGTTATAGATAGCCAGCACTTTGGTTATAAACCCTTCACCCACCCCCAGGTGGGATAGAACCAGATAAAGGTCTTCCATTCGAGAGAGTCAAAGGCTTTCTCGAAGACAACTGCCATGGCTACTGCTGGGGTGTCCAGATGGTGGGCTGAGTGCATAAGATTGATCAGTGTCCGAAGATGGTCAGTGCTATGATGACTGGGAACAAATCCCACCTGGGATGGGTGAATAAGTTGTGTCAGCAGGGGACTCAGCCTTGAGGCGGGTATCTTGGCATATATTTTACTGTCCAGATTAATAAGGGAGATCGGATGGTAATTACCAGGACTAGTGGGGTCCTTACCTTTCTTTGGGATGACCACAATAGTTGCCTTCCTGAGAGAGGGGGGAAGGATCCCCCGGGCTTCAGCTTCTTGAAATACCTCTGTGAGGATTGGGGTGATTACTGGAGCTAGGGCCTGATAGAAATCAGCAGTGTACCTATCACTCCCTGGGGATTTACCCAAACAAAGGCTCTTGATAGCAGTGACCACTTCATCCTTGATGATGGGGGCATCCAAAACAAGAGACTGTTGTGGAGAGAGAGTGGGGAGGTGCAGGCTTTGGAGGAAGAGCTGAGTGCCTGAGGCAGGTACCAAGTGTGTAGTGGCATATAGTTTCTCGTAGAAGGCAGCCATTATCTGGTTTATGCCTTGAGGGCTGTTATCCAGGGCTCCCTGGTCATTCTTTGGGCCAGGAATGAGCCGGCTAGCCTGTTGTCACCTGAGTTGATAGGCCAACACCTTCTCATCTTTATCTCCCCCCCCCAAAAGGTATGCCAGAGTCAGAGGATAGCCACCTCCACTTACCTTTTGAGGAGTTGATTGATCTTGAGACAAAGGCCAAGAATTGATCTCCCAACAGGGGAGGAGGGGAAGGGGGAGGGCATGGCCTTGAATGCAGTTTCTGCAGAAGCCAGCTTTCTCTCCAGGTCCAGGAGATGATGCTCCCATTCTCTATGCTTGGCTGCCACATATCCCATAATACTGCCCCTCATGGTGGCCTTGAAGGCCTCCCACATATTCCCAGCTGAAGTGTCTGAAGGAGGATTAAGGGCTAATAAAAGTGATGCCTCATTCCTCGGCCATGGAATAAAATCTGGGTCCCTCATAAGGAAGGGATCAAGCCTCCAACGGCAAGTGTGGGGGGCAGGACCCCAATGCAGCAACAACTGGACAGGGGCATGGCCTGAGATCACTTGAGAGTGAATAGCAACATCAAGGGCACTGTGTAGAAGGGAAGGAGACAGAAGCTAATAGTCCAGCCTACTATATGAAGCATTGGGTTCAGAATGGAAAGTGTAATCCCTAGTTCTAGGGTGGAATAGCCTCCATTCATCACTAAGGACTTGGTCTGTCATTAGTTGTTGTAGGGCCCTGGCACCCCTAACATGCCCTTCCTTACCGTTGTCATTCCTGTCAATGGCAGGAATCAGTGTTAGATTAAAGTCACCCCCCAGGAGAAGTGGACAGTTGAGGGGTAGGGAAATACTGATGGATTCGGCAAGAGTATGAAAGAATTGAGGGTCATCTTTGCTCGGGGCATAAACATTACATAGTGCAATGGGACCCACTGGAGTATTGTACATTCACAGTACCCACATGCCATCAGCATCAGTGGTATAGTTGCAAGGGTCCATTGTAGTGACATGTACAAGGATAAGTACTCTGTGTTTCCTTGTGGTGGCATTTGAGTGTGCTATTTGGCTGACCCAGTCTTTCAGCATCATATTATGATCAGTACCAGTTAATTTGGTCTCTTGTAAGAAAACCACTTTGGATTTCACTCGTTTAAGATGAGAGGACCTTTTTTCTTGTAATGGGGGAGTTGAGCCCCGGCACATTCCACGTATGGAGAAGCAACTCAGCCATTGTGTAAGGAGGGGGGGTGTCAGCGTCTATCCCTCACTCCCCCTAAGCCTTTATATGGGAAACGTGTTGGGCCAGAGCAGGTTCAGTTGGGAGATATAATCAATGTGGGGGAGGGCCCTGCTAAGACAATCTGATTAGGGGAGAGGTGAGGGCTTCCTGACCACCTTAAGTGCACAACATGAGGACGAGATCAGCTAGGTAGCCATGGATTAGTCAGACAGATCACTTCCTACTAACCAATCTATCCAAAATATTGTACAACAGTACAACTATATAACAGCAAATCAACTATTCACACCCATGCACTTTACTGAGTCAAAACCAAAAAAAAAAAAAACCCTAGTGAGGACTGAGGTGGCACTTAGCCAGCTGGGTCACCAGCTAATGGCATGTGTGGCCTCACCTGTGGTGAAGTGTTTTTTTAGGCAGACCTTCAGGCTGATATGCCCATGTCAGTTGTATAACTACCAGAACCAAACTATGAACTCAGGCTCTGATAGTGTGTCAGACGCAAAGGGTATATCAACCTCTCATTGATGATGCCTGCCAGAACAAAAGGGTACTGTTTCCCTAAGAGCTTCAGGAGACAGTGGAACTGCCTCTATCCTGTCTATGTCCTTACAGAAATGTGGCCTCCAAAACTGGACACAATACTCCAGATGGAGTCTGTACAAACCATTGGTAAGACCCTATCTGAAGTACTGTGTCCAGTTCTGGAGGCTACCTCTCCATAAGTCATAGACAGGGTAGAGGCAGTTCAGAGAAGGGCAATAAAAATGTTGCAGGGCCTGCACCAAACGTCATATGAGAAGAGACTGGAGGACCTCAATATGTATTCCCTGGTGGAGAGGAGGGGGGATGATAGAGACCTTCAATTATATCAAGGGCATAAATAAGGTACAGGAGGGTAGCATCTTTCAGAAAATGAGGTGTTCTAGAACAAGGGGTCAGGGCATGAGGCTGGAAAGGGGTAGACTAAGGGGTAACATGAGGAAGTATTTCTTCATGGAAAGGCTGGTGGATGCATGGAACAGCCTCCCAGTGAAGGTGGTGGAGGCTAATTCAGTAGGTGAATTCAAAAATGCATTGGATAGGCATAGGGGCACCCTAGTGAAAAGAAAGAGAATAAAGCCGGAGATCAAGTAGGGTCTGTGGTTTTTGCAGCAGGTAGGGAAAATGGGCAGGCTGGAGGGGGGCTAGCTGTCCTTATCTGCTGTCAATTACTGTTTCTATGTTTCCTCCCAAGCTTCAAATCACCATACTTTCTCATCTAGCACTAATTAAGTTGGTATTGTGTTGATGTAACTGTGGTGACTGGCTCATGTTGGCTCAGAATTGCAAAGATTTATAACTGAGGGTTGACATCTTGCTGGGAAGTATTTAGGAAAAATTTGGTGGGTATATTCAGTAAGTGCTGCCTGAACTTTAACATTAGTCGAGGAGACTGGTCTGTTTATTCCTTACTTCCATTTGGTCTACAACCTCAGCATCAACTCATCTGCTTGCCTTTGGAGGCAGTATAGCACAGTGGTTTAGGGCTCTGAGCTGTAAACCTGGAGACTTGGGTTTGAATCCCACAGTTCCCACCAGCACACTGTGTGACCCTGAGCAAGTCACTTAACTTCCCTGTGCTCCCAGGTCGCACCTGGAAACTAGCTTTGGCTTAGTGTGCCTATAATTTTCCCTTTCCCTTTAAGTATTAAATCTGTGCCCCACCTGGTCCACTGTTCTGCCTCCAACAGTTCAACTTGTGTGTTTCACCAGTTAGAGTCAGACCAGTGGGATGCATACCAGGACAATTGTTTACAAGCTCTCCTCCAACTCACTCCAAGTCTCTCCAAGCTTTTCTCTCCATGACTGTAGCACTCTGAATTGGGGATCACTATACAGCCATCTATGATCTGCAAGCCTCCTCCACTCCAAATGCCTGTCGACAACTGCACTCCACCACAGATTACCTCATTCACTTATTTCATCACCTCATTTACTGCAGTTTCTACTTAGCAATTGTTCATTTGCTTTAGGTTTTATTCTTGTCAGTGTTTTAGTTACAATGATTTTGCCATTTTTGCTGACTCCATGCAAACCCTATCCGGGTGTACTCACTTTTTGTATTTTTATGGATGCAGTGGGCAGAGCCTGCAGACATCTTGCATGTACAAAAGGAGTGATGTCATGTTTTCTGTCTGTGGAACTGACTGAAGGTGTAAATAGTCTCCTCTGCCATACCCTCCTCCAAGAAATGTTTTCCGCCCTCTACTAAATTCACTTTCATGTTAGCTAATGGTTGCAGGGCACTATTTTCTTTTTTAAATGGGAGGCACAAGAACTAGAACCTGAGTAGTAGGAGGCAGCATTAGTTTTTTTTTTGGAGGTGAGTAAGATTCACCCCCACCTCCACCTGAGAAGCTCCTAAAGATTCCCCCCACCTTTTTGTTTTGGTTCATGTGGGAGGGGCATGAGGTGGATTTATCCTGTTGGAACAACTGACTATCAGAGCTGCCTGGGGAAGTAATTGAGTGCCTGAAACTGCATCTAGGCATATCCCTGCACACACACATCGGCATCATGATTTTATTTTAACTCTAAGCATGTTAATATTTGGCTGTAACAGAATGGACAAGTTGGGCATAAAAATAAAATAGAAAAAAAGGATCAAGCAGGTGCCTTTTCCTATGTTGGAACAACTGACTATCAGAGTTGCCTGGGGAAGTAATTAAGGAATGCCTGAAACTGCATCTAGGCATACCCCCCCCCCACCACCCACACACACATAGGCATCATTATTATTTTGTTTTTTTAACTCTAAGCATGTCAATATTTGGCTTTAATGGAATGGGCAAGTTGGGCATAAAAATAAAATAGAAAAAAAAGGATCAAGCAGGTGCCTTTTCCTTTGGCCAATACATGCAGACAGAAGATCACAAATCCTGTATGACAAGTTCATTATATGGATGTTTTCCATGTAAAACAGAAATGTTGTTATTGTCATGTCTGTAGCATTGTTTGTAGCCAGTAAACTATTATTTACATAGGTACTGTAAACAACAGGTTTTAATTCAGAAATCCAGTCTTAATAATTTTTTTTTAACAATTCTGTAAGATCTATGTCTCTCTGATGTAAGAGTGCATAGCACAGAAGTGAAAGGGGTTTGCCTAATTGATTGTTGATTGTTGATGAGAAGTGGGCATGACAGTGGTACACAAGAGTGAAGTTTAACAATTGTTTTTTGGCCATTCTGGGACCTGACGTTTAACAGTGATGTGTGAAGAGAATAAAGTCTTGTGTTTTGTGCATTAGAATAGGTTTAGTGCTTTGAAGTTAAAAGATATAAATATATATACATAGGGTGGGATATTCAAAGGGGCTGCACATGGCACAACAGGGTGCAATATTCAAAGGGTCTGGCTGCGCTGCGCAACCACCGATGTGCCGGGGTGCAACAGTACTGTATGTGGTGCAAGTGTGGGGGGCATGCCCATGCATATGCAGCACATCCCGATATTCAGCCCAGGATGTGTGGCACATATGCAGGCACAAATCTGGCTTGCACTGCACAGGGGGGTGCAATGTTGAGCTCCTTGAATCTGGGAACAAGTCGGGGACACCCACAGGCGGGCTGCCACATTACTGGGTGCAATACAGCAGCCGCTTGCTGTGGGTGGCCACCCAACCACCCATTCACATTTCGGGACTGTGTAGTACAGTACGGTTTGCATGCCCATTGGTCCACGCAGAGGACCAATAGGCGTACAGCCGTACTGTATGCTGTCAGTCGGCGGGTGGCTGGGTGGCTTGCAGGTGGGGATCTGCCACCCGCTGGTAACCGGGGGGGTGCAGGGAGGTGGGGTCTCAGTGGGCGGGTGGGGAGAGGGGTACCATTGGACCACAGGGTGTTTGACTACCACCCATGAGCGGGCGATGGATATCAGTCCACTGGACCACCAGAGATCATTTACATGCAGGCCCATGATCGGGCAAGGGATAGGGTCCACTGGACCACTAGGGTTATTTTATACATATGCCCTCAATCAGGTAGGGGATAGGGTCCACTGGACCACCAGGGTTATTTTATACATATGCCCATGATTGGGCAGGAGGTAGCAGTCCTCTGGTCCAGCAGGGAGTATATACACTTATGCCCGTGATTGGGTGATGGGGCACGGTGCCTGCTGAGGGGCAGGGGGGTGTCGGTCCCCGACAGCTGCGGCCTGGCAGGGCACCAGGTGCAAGTCACCGGGGATCGGTGCACCGCATGCAAATGGGGCCATTATGACATGCAAATGGCCCCATTTGCACCTTGCATGCATAATGGCCTCATTTGCATGCCCAGCGCTGAATATCATGGTTGATGCGCCTAGCGCACCCGCACTTGCGCTGATGCATACCCCTGCTCCCCACCTGCCACTTGTACTGGAGCAGTGCCACTGTGCCAGGCACAGTGCGGGTGCCCCCAGTACTATATTCAATGGTGCTGAGCCATGACTATGCCCTGGCTCAACCCAGTTGCGCTGCTCCCAGGCTTGCACCCCTGCCTGGCGTAGTCTGAATATCTAGCCCGTAGTGTCATGGGCACTTGAAAAGGAAGTAGATACTACTGAAATAAATGCTATTCTGATGATTTATTTATTTACGTATAGAATTTTAAGTATAGTTTTGCCTAGGTCACAGACACATAAGCTATAAAGAGTACATTTAAGGATGGATGTATTAGTCAAAGCTTGTAGTAGCAAAATAATGCAAGAAAAATAATACATTGTGTTGTTTTTTTTTACTTTAAATTGTTTAACCAGGAGTGGCACACTAAGCTGAAAGCTTGTTTACGGGGGCAACCTGGGAGCAGATGGAAGTTAAATGACTTGCTCAGGGTCACCCAGTACGCAAGCGGGAGCTGTGGGATTCAAATCCAGATCTCTAGATTTGCAGCTCATAGCCTTAAACCACTGTGCTATACTGCTTCCCTAGTTATTTCAGTCATCTGTTTTATGGTTCCTGATGTTGATGTAGTAAGCAGCAGTACATTGCATCACAGGTGTAAAATGTCAATAAGTAGGTCATGCAATAGATATGCTGAGCAGTTACTGAAGCAAGAAATGTATTTAGGATAGCAAAATATTCCTGTTAGAAAACTGATAAATGTGTGAAATTTCCATCTCAAGTTCAAGGATGTCCTTATGGGGTGTCAATGTACAATATAAAGTAGTTATAGTTTTCAAGTTGTCTGAGTAATTGCTTTGTACTACCACTGTTACTAAATTTAAATTATTCTATGAAGGAAATTTAAGTTTATGTAACTGTCTGTAAATGTATTAAAACATTTACTTGTCCTTGTAATGCATTAAATGCTGTTGCTAGATTAAGAAGTCACATAACAGCAATAGAGATGAAAACAATGGGATGCATAGGAATTTGGAAAAAAATATACATTAGCAAGAGCAGTGTTATGACTTCATCAATTTTTTTATAGTTTCACTCCAGATTTTCAATATTACCATTTTTTACACCTCCTCATAAACAGTTCAGCTGTCATTTTTTACATCAAGTTCAAAATGTGTTTTTGTACCTGTGGTGCCAAATGGCACAGTCACTGTGCAAAATCTCCTTTCGACTAATGAACAGATAGTGTTACTGTTCATGCAGTGGGGTCACAAAAAGCCCATGCTGAAAACTTGGAGTGAAAATACCAAGAAATGCCTAGGGCATTAGGTTTCTGATCATAACACCCTGCCCTGTAGGGACTGACAGGCATAAGGGGTGTGATTTGGGATTGTCAACAGTAATGCCCATGCCATTCCACCCCCAACCCTACCCTGTAGCCAGAGACAGATATCGAGGAGTGCCTTTGACTCTTCAGCCCCAAAGTTCACTCCATTCTCTTATACTGTACCCATTTCAACATATTTCCTTATGGAATGGGGTAAGTGTAAAGTTTGAGCACCCCAAGGCACACCTCAACACTTGTCTGTGTCTGCAGGGTAGGGTGAGGTGAAATGGCTTAAGCGTTATGTGCGATGACTCAAAGGCACACCCCAATGCCTGTCCATCTCTATGGGGTGGGGATGGTGTTGGCATCACTTCAGTACTTCAGTGCCATTCCTATTCTGCCTGTCTGTCTGTCTCTCTCTCTCTCTCTTTCTATATATATATAGATATAAGTTTTTGTAATTATCTATCTTTCTATCAATTGCATGTATCACTAGTTGTACCTGTTTACCTAATGTGAATTCTAGTGTGTGAAGCATCTTAAAAGGTTTGAGCATGCTATTTTGGATTTGTTTGAGTTTTAGGAGTTTGTGGTGCTCCATCTTAGCATGCTCCCTTCCCTTTGAAACACCTGTGTAAAATCCTTGATGGGAGCACAGTGTATAAAAGGAGCCAGTTAGACACATTAGCCATTGAGGCATTGAAGAGTCAGGGACTAAATTAAGGGCCCCACCTTGATGATGGTGATTTAGCTTACTCATACTGGAATTCAAGTCTGAAACCAAGAGGACCCACTCCTCACATGGAGCTCAAAGTAAATATAGTCATTTTTGGCAGTGGAAAGTTTAAATATGCTATGTTGTGTGTGTGTGTGTGTGTGTGTGCACTGGTATCTTTGAATCATCTTCTGTATCATCTTGGGGATTTGCATATGTTTCCCATGATGCTTTGCATTACTGAGGTATGTGCAATTGTGTTTTCTTTAAAATTTGGCTGTCTGGACAACATCATCCGAGATAACACATACCTCAATGGCATTTGCTCTGGGGTTCTTCTGTAAACCTATATTGCTTCCTATTCCTTCCATTAAAATGTACCCCTCCATATATTTCCTAATAATATGTATGCCTTTCTTAGAACAGAAACTAAAATAAATCTTACTACTTACAAATCATTGTGCTGTTTCTCCATACCTCCTTAACAATTCCATACTAACTTCACTAACTTCATTATGCAGCCGTGGTGGATCTGACCAGATTTTGTTTACCTAGCAACTAATCACTATTTTAGGTTGTATATTTCTCAGTGTTATCTGGGTGTACTTTTGTGCTTTTTTTTGCATTTTTCATATGGCAACTGTTCATTGGCTTAAGTCTTACACTTTTCAGAGCTTTAGTTTCACTTTTTGTTATATACTTTTTTGTATTTTGCTGTCTCCTACAAGCTCTATCTGGGTGTTGTCACTTTTTGCATTTTCTACCTAACACCTGCTTATTGTTTCAGGTTTTATGCTTGTCAGTGCTCAGCATACTCCACTTGTGCTTCTCCCAGTCTTCTGCACCAGCTCTGCTTAGTCAGTTACCTGTTTACTTCTGTGTCACAGCCCAATAATCTGCAGTTATCCCAAATTCCAGTTATGGCCTAAGCCTTTTATCAGGTGATTGCTAATCAATCAATCAAGCAATCAAAATCCTTATTTTGCCAGGCAGAACATCATTTGGACAAGCTCATTTACAAGATGGACCTGGACTGCCACTTTATATTTGACCAAATGTTCATTTATATTATCATTGAAGTTATAGTATATCCAACGGCCATTGCATATCACCTCTTTATCACATTATACTGAACCCTTCTCTACCTTCCCCCCTTCCCTAGAATGCCTTTACCCCTCTTCATCACTCCCATATCTCTCCTTAACCTCCACCTCCCACTCCTTCCATGCTTCTATCCCTTTTTCCACCCTTATACCCTCCTCCCCTCCTATCCTACCTGGTTCTCTCCCTTCTGCCTCCCTTAACTTTTAATTTCTCCAGCATACCCATCTTGCCTTCCCCCAACTCCCTTTCTCCTCCCTCCACCGCACTCTAAGAGGCAGAAATCCCACTCCATCCTCTTGGTCCTGTTCCTACTACTCCTCCTCTCTCGCAAGGTAGAATCCAACCCTGGACCCTCCCCACCCTCCTTCTCCACCTCCCCAACTGCTAAAGGCTTGAAAATATTTCACCTCAATGCCCGGAGTCTTCCTCCAAAGTTCAGCCTCCTGTCTGTTTGCATTTCACAACATTCACCTGACATCCTTTGTATCTCTGAGTCTTGGTTCTACTCCAGGATCCCAGACATTGATAACCTGTCCCTTCTTGACCATCATCTTTTCAGGCAGGACAGGAGAAAACATGGGGGTGGTTGCTATCTATGCCATCAGAGCCTCTCTTGCACTATAGCTTTCCGTGGTGTTGCATCTTCCTCCTATGAATTCCTCCTGGTCAGGCTGTCATTCCCCTACTCTGTTCCTCTCTTCATTGGGGTCTTCTATGCTGCGCCTAGAATATACCCCCCCAGTTGATTCCTTCTCTACCATCACTTCTCATAGAAACATAGAAATTGTCAGCAGATAAAGACTGCCTGGCCCATCTAGTCTGCCTGTAAGCCCTTGTACTGGATTACAGCTTCTGACTCACCCACTGCTGTACCTCTGTGGTTCCCCTATGCCTGTCCCAAGCATGCTTAAATCCATCCACAGTGGACTGGTGAAACTCATCCTGCTAGAGGACTTCAATGTCAATTGGGTCTCCTCAGCCTCCAGGCTGACCATCTGCAAGACTGAGACCCTAAATTTCATGCAGATTATCTCTGAACCCACACAGTTCAACCACCACTCTCATAACTACTCCCTTCTGGACTGGGTTCTTTCCTCTCACCTCCACCATATTGTAGCTGCAGGAATCCTTCCAGATGCTTTCATCAACCACTTCATAACATTCTACATCAGGAAGATCTGGCATCCACCATCCTCCCTTAGATACTCATGTGTTTCACCAGTTAGAGTCAGACCTGTAAGATGCATACCAGGACAATTGTTTACAAGCTCTCCTCTGCTTCTTTGGATTTTTTGTATTTATTTGTTTCCAACATTGTATTTGTAATGCTAAGGTTGCCATTGTAAATGAGCTTTGCTCAATGGTTTCAACCTTAATAAATAAACAAACAAGATACATCTGGACCAGGTTCCTCCACTCACTCAACACCTCCACTCTCCTGAGCGAACTTGCTGCAGCAGATTGGACAGTCATACCCTTAGCCATGGATATTGACATTGCCTTCTCCCTGTTTCATTCCAAATTCACCTGTGTATAAGATAAGCATGCCACACTCAGAAAATCCATGGTCAAAAATCGCAATCACCACTGGATTACTCTTAAATTATTGATCAGTGCACGTCCTGTGACTTTGCTTCCCCTTATACAGTACTATCAGGAACTTTGGTACTAAGGCTATCCAGCATGCAAAATTGCAGTATTTTGAGTCCAACCTTTAGGACAAACTTAACACCCCTCAAAGTTCTGGAAAATATTTAACTGCCATTTTAACCCTCCTACACAGTCCACCCCTTTGGTCCTTCTTGAATATGGTTCACCAGTGTCTGATCCCTTCTCTGTTGCTGCTCATTTCAATGAGTTCTTTACCACTTGTGCTTTCCCTTCCACTCACCCCTGCAGCTTCCTTCACTCCTCCTCACATTCCCTCTCACCTCTCTTCCACTGGTTTCCTCTTTCCTCCAGTTACTACTCAGGAAAACCTCACAGCCCTTTACTCCCTTAACCTGCCCAAATCCAGTCCTGATGAACTGGATCCTAAACTACTCCAAATCTCTGCACCTGCCATAGCACATCCACTGACTCACCTACCCAACCTCTCCTTCTCCCTCAGTGCTATCCCTCAGTCCTGGAAGTTGGCCAAAGTTCTCCCACTCCACAAGGGGAGGCACCCTTCATCCCCAGGTAATTTTCTGCCAATCTCCCTCATCCCTTCTCTTGCTAAACTGCAACAGCAGCATGTCTACACTGGAATCTATGGTCTTCTATCCTCCACCAATTTCCACTTCCTGTTCCAGTCTGGCTTCCAGAAGCATCACTCCACCATCTCCTCCCTTCTATGTGTAACTGATTCTATCTTCTCAGTGATGGATCAGGGGCACATCTCAGCTGCCAGTTCCATTAATCTGGCCAAAGCCTTTGACTTGGTGTCCCACCTTCTCCTCCTAGATAAGTTGAGTTTTGCTGGCCTCTCAGCTCCTGCTGTAGACTGGGTCCATTCTTACCTCTCTGGCTTCCAGCAGTCAATATAGGTTAGCAGTGCCCTGTCACCTACACTTCCTATTCAGACTGGGGTCCCACAGGCATCCATCATGGGGCCCATTCTGTTTTTAGTCTTCCTTAATGACCTCCCCACAGCTTGTGCCAACTCGCATATCCACATGTATGTGGATGACAGTCATTTACACCACCAGTCCCTCCACTACAGCTATGGAACGTCTGCTCCTACAAGACTTCTACAATGTTCTGCTCTAGTTTCAATCTAACCAACACAAGGTCAGCACACTCACACATACAAAAAAAATGTGTCCATGACCTTTAGTAACAGCCAAAAATAGGCCAGACTCCCAACTCTGCCTATCTTCTCCACCTTGGATGGCACCCCTCTTAAAGTGGTTCATTCACTCAAAAACCTCAGTGTGAGACTAGACAGCAAACTTGACTTCTCTGCCAACATTAATGGCATCCACGCCAAGCTCCACCCTAAACTTGGTGCCTTGTACTGCAATTTGTCTATGTGGATGAGGTCTATGGCACCTCTCCCTCTAGCACCCTGGCCAGACTGAACAGCCTCTGCAAGCCTGTCTGTCATTTTACTACTAACTCCCCATCTTGTACCCACCATTGCTCACTCTATTCCTCCTTATCCATTATTTTTATGTTTACATTGCCAGAGCCACTGTGCTTCATTTATATCCAAATACTGGTTTGGAACTCTTCTCTCTTACTTTTCTTCACTCCTCTCCTCCATTCACTCTGCCTCCTGCTCCCCCCGCTCCATGGATTCTCACACTTTCACCATTCCTTCTCCCTGCTCCTCTGCTAGGCAATCAGCCTTCTTCTATCATCTCACTTCACCCTGGAACGTACTCCCATCCTCCCTCCATTTTACTACCTCCCCTGTTTCTCTAAAATACCAGTGGAAACTACTTCTCTCCCCTGCTCCTGTTTTCCCCTATCCTGACTGTCCCCTTTACATTTGCCTCCTACCGTGGTGTAGGTGTGGCTAAATTGCCTGATTTTTGCTGCTTGCTCTTATTGTACTTATTTCTGTTTTAATCATGTACTGTAGTCCAAGTTACTATAACTGTGAACTGTGTCAATGCTATGTAATTGTATTGAACTGTCTACTGTGTGTATGCTATGTTTTTGCATCCCGTTCCCTTTCCCTAGGTCACACCTGGAAATGAGCCTTGGCTCAGCGCACCTTTCCCAGTCACCAATTTTCAAATAAATAAAAAATAAATAACAGTTAGAGCACTGTTAGGAACCAGGAAATGACAGGTGCAATCCCTGCTAGTGAGAAATATTCACTGTGTAACTCTAAGCAAATCACGTAACCTCCAGTGCTCTTGTCCACCCAGCTACAAAAATGGGTAGATGCTGGACTGCACTGGAAATCAAATGTTGCAGGGCTGTCATGCCCATTGTGTCAGGGGGACCACATGCACCCCTAAATTCACATCAAAATAATGGTTTTTGAGCTACACAAACTTGTAAAACTGAAGTTTAATGTCCTTCTTAGATTAATGTTGAACAGTGTGCCCCCCCCCCAGAAATTCTCATGTCATGATTTCCCTCGAATGTTGAATATCAACTGCACCATCCTGAGTCAATACAGTAAATTATAATTCCTAGTGAGCAATTTTAATTCTGGGATAACTGGTTTGTAAAACTGTGTTACAACCACCCAGTTGTAATTATGCACCAATCCCACAACTGCCACAGAAATGAAAAATGCTCAATAGTAATTATGAAAAACAAGACATGGAAGGGTGTGTGTAAACCAGAATTTTAGACATACCCTCAGTGTGAGATGCTTTTATAAACCCCTCAAGCTTTGCTCTCAGGGATTATGTAGCATTCCACAGCTAGGGTGTGTATAAAACTCTGATTATACACACTCACCCATGTATTATTCTCTATGTAAAAGTGAGTAAAAGGAGGATCCCACTGGAATAGGGATGTTGTATCTCAGATGGACCATTGTTATAAATAAAGTGTATACAAAAACATAGCTGGCAACCACTGTTTTTTCCAATTGGCCACCCCAGGCAGTAAGGTTTTCTGTAGTGGTGAAAGCACTGCTGGGAACCAGCAGATTGCAGGTTTAACCCCTGCTACAGCCAAATACTATATAACCCTGAGCAATTTACTGAAAATGAGCTAAACTCTACAATCCTGGGTAAATACAGTGTAAAAATGAATAAAAGTAGGGCTGCACTGGAATCAAAATGTTGCATCTCAGCTGGCTTTCCTTAGTAAATCATTTGTAAAATAGAAAAAAAGTTCACAGACATACTTCCTTTCTCTGGTATTACATATCCTGCACATATGTATTTATTTATTGAATGTTGTTGATGGGGTAGGCCCACTGAGACTAGAAATCCCTTTTTCAGGAGTGACCCGGGGGGTGGTACAGATGGTTACCAACTGAAACTGAACCAGATTAAGCTGTTGGTGGTATTTTTAGTGAATGGGGGAAATTTGGCCAGGACACCAGGGAAATTATGCTACTTACCAGTAGGGGAAATGCCAGCCACCAGGATGGTCACTTCAGAATCTCCTGCAGTGGAGATAAAAGTTGTGGAGGCAGGGGAGTGGGTCTACTCCCCCACCTCAGTGAACCTAGAGAGCAATTATTTCTATGATGCCACTGGCAATTTGGAGTTTGCAGCACCTGTTGCTGAGTTCACTCAGACAGACAAGGACAGTACTATTGAGGAAGCTTGCTTACCAGAAGTGCAGCTGACCAACTTGGAGGAAACACCAGGCACAATGGGAGAGCAAAGTGCAAGGAATGAGAGAGACAAAGCCAAGGAGTTTGCCCGAGTGGAAGACGAGGTCCCGAGTGACCTGACAGCTCCCGCTTCACAAACTGAGTCCATTATTCTAGAGGAGGTGATGGTCCAGAAAATGCCCAGTGAACTACGGGCATTACTTGCAGAGGAACAAACATGGGTTGAGCAAAAGAAACTCATGATAGAGGCAGCACTACGGAGCAACAGAGAAGGGTCAGAGGTCCGCACAGAGAGCACAAGGAAAACAGTCCCACTGGCAATAATAGATATGACAAGGGTTCCAGAGGCAGTCCCAGGATTGGAAGACCCAGTGCAACTTCCCAATATTATCCACAGAGCCAGGTACAACTGCAAAGTCAAACGTTTTTAATGCTGTAGCATGGGATTCAACTACAGCATATTTGCATTTGGACAAGGTGGCTCAGTTAAGCAGGGACCATCTGTAATGGTGCAGACAGTTCAAAGTGAAGTTGGCCAAAGCCAGTCCCCTAGACCTCTGCTTGCACAAGCAGCCCCAAAGGAGTGGTCCGCTGAAATGGCATTGAAAGCAGTAGGCTGAGCACAACATAAAGACACTGGGAAATAGATGTCAGGGTTCTCACTCATACAGTTACCAGGCAAAGAAAGAGTGAGATTAAACACCCCAAGTGATTTGGATTCTACACATACAGAGCAAACTGCAATATCCCAGCCTACTTCAGACTCAGAGATGGAAGCCATTAGCTTGGGGTCTCAGTCAGCTATAGCACTTCTATCAGACCTCCAGCTAACACAAAACTCCAGACTGCAGTTTCAGGCAATGGGGGCAAACTCTGACAATCATCAGCCTCTGGGGACTGAGTTCTCTGCATCTTCACAGGTGGAGGACAACGCTGCTAGTTCTAGGGGAGGGTCAAGTGCTGGAGCACCGCCCCCATCAGCTTACAGCCAGAACATTTGCTTCATTGTTTCACACACCGGTGTACCCAGCCAAACAGCACAATGCCATCCATATTCATTATAAAGGAGGCCTGGACACTCCATCAGATCGGGTGTTTACTGCCCGCTCCCTCCTTAAAGGATCCATGGGTTATACAGCAGCTGAAATTTATGCCCTCATCTATATCTCAGGGGAGACGTCCTTTAATGTAAGCCTTAAATTGGGCACTGGTCTGGAAAGATTTTGGCAAAAATACCAGACTTTGAAACTGACACCTCTATGGACACATTTTGAGGTTGTTCCTCTGACTCAACCAGCTTTTTGGACAATCATGGTGCTATTCCATAACGAAGGAGTCAGTGTCACTGACTTGGTGTATTGGCTGAAGCAATGATGCATTGTGCAGGGGCACCCTGAGGCTATATTTGACACTGAGCAAATATGGACAGGTGGATGGAGGATCAGAGTTGTTCTCCATTGCACAGACACTAGTCTCCAACACCAACTGAACTGTTTTTTTATAGGAAGAGATCATGGTGTGCTATTCTATGTGGAGCAGCAAAAGGCATGCTACAGGTGTGGCTCCACTAATCACCTGAGCAGCCTTTGTGATTAAGTCAAATGCACATTGTGCAATAAGACTGTCCACACCAGTGGCCAGTGCAGTAGTCCCCAGTTGTGTAACCTATGTAATACCATTGGCCATGTGTATGCATCCTGTCTGAGTGCAACCAATAATCAGGATGATTGTTCAGAACAGAGGTTACCAGTGTCAATAGCGCAGAGCCAAGGCAAATCAGACAACCCAGAAGCTGAGACCTACATCAGCCCCGAGGCCTCAGGCACCACAGCAGTAGCTCCTGGAACAACTAACACCACACCCTCAGAGACCCAGACTGTTCAGGAGGAGTCAGTGGATACCACAACCCCTTACCCAACATCTACCACTAGCCCTCTCGAAGGAATTCCACTCCCAGTTCCCCCTGAGACTAAAACCATTACTGTTCAAGGACAGGCCACTACCTCAAGTACTGCGGGAGAAATGCCCCCCCACCAATAAGAAAGCAGGAGATGGGATGACCCTACAAAAATGGTCAGAGAGGAAGTCCCACCCCCCCAAGGTTCCTAAAACTAACTCCATACCCCTGACAAATAGGTATGATGATTTACACCAAATCAGACATGTCATGCAATGAGTCAGATGACTCATCTCTGGGCTTGTCAATCCCTGACCTAGTTACTGACACTGAGGACCCGTCCCAGAAGTATTCTGAATTGAACAAGTCTAAACAGCCTCCACCACAGGCAAAGGAGAAAAGGGTAAGGCAGACTGAAGAAACCACCTTAATAGCCCAGGTTTAAAACCTAACTTTTCCTAACTTTTTGGAATGTCTATCAGCCTAGCAGTTAGCACTATTAATGTAAATAGTGTTAAAAATCATAAGAAAAGGAGTGCAGTGTTTTCTTATTTGATTTCTCAAAAAATGAATATTATTTTTCTACAGGATATAAGACTGCACACTCACCCCGAACTCACGAGGGCAGTAAAAGAATGATATGTAGGCCCTTCATATTGGTCAATAGGCCAAGACTCCTGTTCAGGGGTGGGGATTTTATTTCATGGGGTAGCTCTTACCCTGATCAAATTGATAGATTTAGAACCTGGTAGAGCTTTGTGCTTAGATGTAAAATTCAGTGGTCAGTTATTTCGCTTGTTAAACATTTATGCATCACAGACAAAAGCTGAACATACTGTATCACCCTATTTAAGCTAACTCAGTCATACCTATTTTTAGCCCATACTGTGATATACAGGGGTGATTTTAACTGTGGTCTTACCTTACAGGATAGGGGCAAACAAACTACTATGACCAAGATATATTGTGATATGACATGTTTATCAGATATCATAAGAACTTCAAATTTAATGGATGCTTTCCATTTACTCCACCAAAGGTCAGACCCTACTATCCAAAAAGGCCCTTTAGCTACATGGATTGATTTCCTTTTTGTCACAAAGATCTTACAGTTGCTATCAGCTTTGGTGTTCTCAGTAGAATTCTTGGATCATAATATCATTCATGTAAGGATAGGAGATAGTAATCTGAAACTGCAGGGCCCAAGGACTTGAAAATTTAACTCCTCTCTATTGATCCAAACTCTTGTGATACAACAGATATGGCAATTCCTATCTGCCTGAAAATCAGTCATCATGCTTTATGATGACTGTGTTGTCTGGTGGGAAGCTACAAAGCATGATTGGCAAGCATTACTGAGGTCCCTCAGTAAACAGTCTTGTGCACTGCCTACCATGCCTATTTGCAGCATAGAAGCCACCTCCAAAAGTTGATATCCCTTAGTAAAACTACGTGCCTAGATTATACAGACCAAATTAGGAAAATAAAGACTGACATGGTCACATTCCATGCACTACAGGCTGTTGGCCTAAAACAGCAACAACAATTTGGTACACAGGGGAAGAAAGGCACCATCTGCTCCTACTATAGTTGTAAGGACCAGGTTTCCCAAAAAGTGATGAATACTCTGGTAGATAGGCAAAACAGGATTTGCACTTCCCCAGAATCACTTATAGAAAATAGAAATAGAATATTCCCAAAGGGCCCAATTTTTTAATAGTTTCCCTCACTCCCACTGCACAGCAGCAGTGGCAGTCACTTTGACCCAAGACATCTCTCCCTTAGAGGTAGAAACTGTTATCTCCATGTTGGCACCCAGAAAGGCGCCGGGCCCAGATGGACTAACTAGAGAATGATATAAATTGTTTAAAACTCACTTAATACTTGAATTATCCATACTGTTCACAACCCTTTTACAAACACAAAATATCCCTTTAGCAACACAGGATCCTTGATGTACCTTTGGAAAAAAAGGGGACAGACAGAAACTGGAAAACTGGTGACCTGTCAGTTTACTGAACACCAATTTTAAACTACTAATGAAAATACTTCACAAAAGGTTAGCATTAGCAGCCCAGTCACTTATTACACCAGCACAAACCTGCTCTGTTCAGGACCAGTTGGTAAAAGATAACTTGATCTTATTAAGAGAACATTTTGAAACAGGCCAGAGGCAGAATCTCAAGGGCTTGGTGTTGGCCTTGGATCAATGACAGGCCTTTGGCTCAGCCCACCATGATTACCTATGGTTCATTCTAAACAGTTATGGGATTCTCCCACAGTTCTTCTTCTGTGCCTTTACAGAATGGCTGCAGTAACACCAGTAGTAAATGGCTGAAAGGGACCTATGAACCCGATCAAAAGAGGTGTAGAGGAAGGCTGCCCCCTCAGCCCTTTGCTCTGTGTGTTTAGCAAAGATCCTATGTTGCGAGCCTTAGATAGTATGCCCCAGATAACCCTGATACAGACACACAACAGCATATTGCCTTGGAAAGTGATAGCATATGCTGATGATCTCAGCATTGTAGTATCAGATGTTCCCTCAGCTGAATTAACCCTTACCACATGTACAGAGTTTGGGAAGTTTACGGGAACTCTTTAAATTTCAGCAAAAGTGAGGAGAAGGAAATTGGAGTTCCAACCCTCATGATCCATAGTATAGCTGGCATTTTTTAGGCCCCTTTAAGATTTTGGGTGTCCTTTTTGGTAGTGATCAGATGGATACGTTGCATTGGGCACCTAAACTGGACCAGGGAAAGTCCATGGTTGCCCACTGGAATCAACAAAAAATTAGTAAAAAGAAAAGAGTGATGCTGGTGAAAACCTATTTAATCCCCCTTTTTTTGTATTTGAGCTACACCCCCCCCCAAAGAACTTTGGAAGTCTCCTTGCTCAGCATTTTCTTCCAAGCCATTTGGGGCTAGCTGGTTAACCCCCATCAAATGGAATATTTTATATCTCCCTATTATAAATAGTGGTTTAGGAATGGTGAACCCGAACATTTTCTTCTATTCAAAAATTTTTTTCTCAAATTTAAAACACATTCTTTTTAATACCTGCAAAGTTTGAGACCCTTTCTTTTTGTCCTCTTGCCAACCATGGTTCAGAAGGTGGGACACAGGGATATTTAGGGGTTTTGGCTCAGCATGGGAAACCCCCATATATGTAAGAAATATGTTTTTAAAACTGAAAGCATAGAAAGTTACCAATGTAATTATTTTAACCTGGCATTAGAAGATCCTGTATGCACACATAATTGATTCCTACTATACAGAATTATCGACTTTTCCCCTCTGCCTCCCCCTTTACTACACCCCTGAATGACTACTTAACTGACAAACGAATCCCGCCCCATGTGTGGGATGTCCACTGGTAGTGCTGCCATGAAAAGTTAAATGTGAAAGCAAACCAAAAGCACAAAGAGATGTCAGAACGAATATGTAGTAGGGTTTCTTGTGTAGACCAATTGGAAACTATGAACCATCTTTTTTACTCCTGTCCATACATCTTCCAATTTTGGCAGCTGTTAGCACAGACATGGCAAGCTCCAGGTTTTGCCACAATGTTGTATGAAATGCTAATATACGTAGTTTACCCTGGTACATGGAATAAATGGAACAGAAGTACATTTTATGTTATTTTGGCAGTTATCAAATGGCAGATTTGGAACGCCAGATGCATATTTACATTGCAGCAAAAGCAGTCATCTCAGTTAGAATTGATATCAAAGATAAATTCAGATATACTGTACGAAAGATATACTTTTCTGTGATAAAAGCTAGAAAAGCTGGGTTTATTTATTTATTTATTCAACTCTCGGATTACGAATACCTATGAGTCAGAAACTCTTTTACATAGGTTCCATGCCAATAAAACACAAGAGCAGATAAAAATATATTACATAAGCAAAAAGCATCAGGAAGCAGTTGCAAATAGTTTACAAGATTCAGAGACAATGTTAAGTTAACACAGGTATGCAGAACCAGCTTTACATCTTTAGATAATATATATATATATATATATATATATATATATATATATATATACACATATATATATATAAACAACAAAGAAGCTATTAAACAACCCTGACAAACTCCCACTTTGGATTTTATATTTGTTGTCAAATTACCTTTCTGGCCATACCTGACCTTTAGCCAAGTACTATCATGAAATCTTATTAAGATGTTTAATAATTCTGGATCTATGTTATAGTATTGCAGTTTTGTCCATAATAGCTTTCTGCTAATTGAGTCAAAAGCTGACTTCAAATCAATGAAGCAGCAGTATAATTTAGATTTTTTAACCGCAATTTATTTCCAGATTAGATGGTCCAGAACAAACCAAAGTTGTATTGTAGATTGATTGGTTCTAAATCCTTCTGAAATTCAGATAGTATACTGTTAGTTTCTACCCAATTTTGAATGCAATCTAAAATTATCCTACAGAAGATTTTCTGTGAAGCATCCAAAAGGCTCATCAGCCTATACATAACATCATCTTTTGTATCCCCTTTTTTAAATATTGGACAGATTATACTTCCCTTCCAGGATTCTGGAAAAGACTCATGTTGAAGACAATAATTGTACATCTTATGTAATATGGGAAGGATCCAATCCATAAATGTTTTAAAGATATCTGCTAACATACTGTCAGGTCCTGGTGCCTTATTTGAGGAAATTTTCCCAAGTGCCTCTATTATCTCTAATTTGCAAATATAAATTGGCTTTGGATAGGTAACTGAACCTTTATTTAAGTTGTAAAATCCACGTTCTTCTTCTATTTGTGAGAAGTAAGAGGGAAAATACATTGTGCTAGTACTCCTAAATCAAAACATGCAAAAACTGATGGCACTGATCTACAAAATAATTATGCTGCACTACAGGAACATTCTGCTGAAGATGAAGGGGATTTGGATGCTTCATCCATGACTTCTTCTCAGAAGGAAACTTCAGACATAGATGACATTTTAGATAAATCAAAGTTGAAAAAGAAAACAAAGAAAAAATCATGAATGCTTATATTACTGGTGTTTCCCTTTCTAATACTGTCTGATGTATAACATCTCTGGCTATACCATTAAAATAGTATCTCTTAATGTTAATAGCATACAAAATCATAAGAGGTGTAATATTGCATTTAGTGTGTTACAACACTCAAATGCACAAATCATTTTCTTACCAGATACTCAACTAAAAACTACCTCAGATATACATCAGGTCCAAAAAGCCTGGCCATGGGGCCCCTCAGTATGGTCTCTTGGTAAAGATCTGTGTTTTGGTGTAGGGATTCTTTTCACTTGCTAAGTTCAAATATAAAAAGTAATGGATAGTGACCCTGGTAGGACCCTCTTTCTTGTTATTATCTTAAATGGACAGACAGGTAGGATAGGTGTAATATATACCCCTCAAACTAAAACATCTCAGATACAGCTTTTTAAGTTAATACAACCTTACTTACATACTACAAAGAAAATAATTTGGGGGAGATGTTAATTGCCCTCTGGAAATAAAGGACAAGACTGAGAGTACATCAAAGCTGTACTGCAATACCAGCACCTTAAAACAAATACTTAAAATAGCAGCATTACAAGATGCATGCAGAACACTTTGGAAAACTGGAGGGCATTCTTATCATAGAGGGCTTTATCTTCCAGAACTGATCACATTTTTCTTTCCCAGCATTGACTTGTCCACAAAGCCACCACCATACCCATGGCTACCTCAGAACACCTGGAACTACATGTTATCCTGGGTAACTTACAAAAAATAACATAGAGAATGTTTTTTGGTGGATGAATAATTCTATGCTAACTGGCCCCAATGTTACATGACAAACTGAGTAATATCTCAAAGCTCGAGCAACAGTTGTTCCTTGGTATGATTCAATGGGAGAATGGTGGAGGACACCAAAAGTGAGATTAAAAATTATATCTGAAATTAGGTAGAAATGCAGGATGGAAAGCATATTTTAAATTTTTAGATTTAAGACGACATCTTTATAAACAAATTTCTTTACAACACACTGAGCATTTAGACTATATGTACCAAATAAATACAATTAAAAAAGAAATGAAAACATATCTGTATGATAGGGCTAAATCTTTAAAAGCTGAACAGTCCTTTGGTTCACAGGGTACCAGATATTTCTTAGATATTTTGAAGGATTGCCAAGATAGGGTTAATTATAAGGAATGGATGGCTGAAAAATATCCATATGGTAAAATTCATACAGATTTTGAGGACATTACTGAGGTAATTTGAGATGCACTACAATCCAAATTTGGGGTTTCTTTAGAAACATCAGGTACTATTAATATTTTTTACCACAAAATGATGTTGAACATTTGACCACTACTGAAAAATCTGAAATGACTAAACCTATACACCTTCTGGAAATCCAAGGTGCTATTTAAAAAAACTTAGATTAAATGCTGCCCCTGGGCTAGTTGTCCTTAGTACTAACTTTTATAAAATGTTTATTGAATTTGTGGCTCCCATATCAGTTATTTATTTATTTATTTGACAAGTCTAAGACTATTACACAAACTGGGGAATATGGGTGTGGGCAGGACAGTAGTGTGGTGGGTAGGTAACTGGCTGGGCAGCAGGACACAGAAGGTGGTGGTAAATGGCTGTCACGCCACAGAGGGAAGAGTGACCAGTGGGGTACCATAGGGATCAGTGCTGGGGACTGATCCTATTCAACATCTTCATCAGTGACATTGTGCAGGACCTAGAAGGTAGAATTTCACTGTTCGCTGATGATGCAAAGCTCTGTAACAGAGTAGACACACCAGAGGGTGTAGACAGAATGAGAAGGGACCTGCAGAAACTTGAAGAATGGTCAGGGATTTGGCAGTTGAAATTCAATTCAAATAAGTGCAAGATAATGCATATAGGGCACAAAAACCCTGGCACAATATATCAGTTGGGGGGTGAGGATATAGCATGCACCAAGCAGGAAAGGGATCTTGGGGTTATCATCTCTGATGACCTCAAGGTAGGGAAACAGTGTGACAAGGCAGCAGGTAAAGCAAATGGGATGCTGGGATGCATAGGCAGGGGCATCACCAGCAGGAAAAGGGAGGTCATAATTCCACTATACAAGACACTAGTGAGGCCCCACCTGGAGTACAGTGTACAGTTCTGGAGACCTTACCTACGTAAGGACATAGACGGGGTAGAGAAGGTTCAGAGGAGGGCAACAAAGATGGTGCATGGATTGCATCACAAGTCCTATGAGGATAGGTTGAAGGAACTGAACATGTACTCCCTGGAGGAGAGGAGGGAGAGAGGGGATATGATAGAGACATACAAGTATCTTTCAGGGAGGAACAGGGTGCAGGAATACACTATTTTTAAGTGAAAAAGATGTTCCAGGACTAGAGGGCATGGGATGAAGTTAGAGGGAGGACGATTCAGAGGAAACGTGAGGAAGAATTTCTTCACAGAACGGGTGGTGGACAAGTGGAGCACCCTGCCTGAGGAAGTGGTGGGGGCTGAAACAATCACAGGATGTAAGAATACATGGGAAAGACATAAGGGAATCCTGGAGGTCAGGGAAAAAGGGCAACAGACTTCTAGAAAAACTTAAAGTAATCTTATAAGCTCAAATGGGCAGACTGGGTGGGCCATATACCCTTATCTGCTGATAGTATATATGTATTTGTGTATCTATGTAACAAGCACATAAAGTGTTACAAGTCCACAGTGCAGATTTCAAGTATTATACTTTGGAGAAGTCCAAAACAACCAATCTCAGAGATTATTGTGCTACACTAGTGGTGGGGCCCAAACTTGCAAGTCAAATGTATGGTCAGGATTACTTTGGTCTTTCCAACTGGACCTCTCTGTTTGTTAGCTATGGATGACTTTAAGTGCACATGGGTAAAGTCCATTTTGCATTGCTGTAATTTAAAACAGAAAATATAGAAATATTACTTTTTAACCTGAGTCAAACAATACCACAGCTTAGTTCATTTATCTGCTCCTTTTAACACTGCTCAAAACATTACCCAAATCAACACATGGTACAAGGGACTAAGCAGAACAGAGAACCAGGTTATTAAAAATGGAGCAATATCCGACCTTATACACAATGGCACATTTTTTAATTCATATAAACACTGGATTGGCTTGTAACACTGGAAGTTAAGAGTATTTAATAAATATATCCTCTGATAAACTTGTTTGGTGAGTGAGCCTGATTGTCCAATTTGTAGCTTGGTCAGTGGGCCCAGACTGGATAAGGACTCTCCCAACTCATCATATTTTTATTCATTTTTCCGAGGTGGGCTCTGCCAGATCCCCAAGGAGATTCAAATAAATTAATAAGCCATACAAAAAGTGAGAGCATCATCATTTGATTCATACCGTTCATCGGTTCACACCTTGTGTATTTCATATAGTACCATAACTACTAAACTTACAATAGGGAGACATATAATACACATTATAAAAAGGCTGATATTTCAGATCTTTCATTTAGTCCCAGGGCTATTAGACCCCCTAAGGTACACATCCAAAAAGCTTCCTTTTTAATGAGAGCTGCATCCAGATTACCTCCCCTGTGTCCTAAGGTGACCTTTTTGGTACAATAAAATACCAAATTATGCGTGCCAAGACCTCTCATAAATTTAGTTTATGTAGCCAAAATATTCTGTGTATTTTCTTGGTCAATGTCACTGACATGTTCACCAATACACTGCTTGGCATCTACCCTGGCATTTATAAGGTCTAAGTCAGAAAGTAATGGTCTAAAAGGCCAAGGAAAAGGAAAGGAACCATGTATATTAAAGGATGATTTAGCAGAATCTAAAATAGTAGTTTTTGTAGAAAGATTAACTTCTACACTAGCCATAGACAATGGATCTATGTTCCATGGAAAAATATTAAAATGTAGAGAAGAGAGTAAAAACAAATATTGGGGAAAATGGTGAAGTGGCATATAATGAAACAAATATAGATCCAGATTGCATTTTGTTACATCCTTCAGCTGAGGGTTCAATACTCAGACATGATAGGGAGAGATCAGCATGTACTATGCCAGGCTTTTCATGTATGCTCCTTAAAACCTGGACAATTAATACTGACCAGTCAGCCTTTTCAAGTAGCTCTCCACTGGATAGATTGGATCAGTCATTATCCAATTATTGTCAATTAACAAGTGAGAAAATTGAAAATTTGACTGATGTCATAAATCACCTAGGCATCACAATAAATGGGTTTAAGGACCTGTTAAATGGAAGAACCTGGATAAAAAGGAAAGGGAAGTTATTACCTCCAGTCTGGAAACAAGGAGCAGGTACAATCTTGGCTCTCTGGCTATCCTGAGATAAGGGATGTATCATCTTCTGAATTCATATGGGTACCCTTTATAGAGAGATTGCATGGATACAGAGGAGGACTGCTCTACACCCCAGATACAGCACCACCAATCAAATAGAGCTAATGATATTACAGCTTCAGTATTACCTCAACCACAAATTGCAGTGAGAAAGATGCATATGACCTACTGGGAATTGTACCCAATCCCTGGGAACACTAGGGCCTAGATTCAATTCCCAGTAGGTCACATATTTTTTCTCACTACAATTTGTGATTTAAATAGCTTAGTAGTGGCTAATACCGCACCAAAAAATCTAATTGTTATTATTACCTAGAGAATTACTAAAATGTATTAAAAACCAGTACAATGCAAGTATGGTTATTTTGGAGACACTCTGGATAATTAAAGAAGAATTGCTTTGTCTCAGAAAAAAAGTAATGGAAAATCAATTTAGGATAAAAGGCTTATGGGAGACTACCTGAAGCAAAATTATATCAAGGATGAGAATGGTTTGTTTATTAAAAGATGGGGGTAGAAGTAAAACCTCAAGGGGTGGGAAGCAATAATAAGTGCATCAAACAAATTTGCCAGCCCCCTTCACTAGAGAATCTCCGTCTGAGACAATAATTGAACTGGAGTCTACTAAAGAAAACAAAAAGTACAAAAACTCAAGAAAAAAGAAAATTAGTTAAACAGAATTAAGCTAAAATTTTAACAAAATAATCAGAAGGGAAAAAAGGCCACTTCAAGTCTAAGTCTAAGACAAGGAAAAAAAATCTAAAAAAAGAAAAAAAATAGCTAGAGAGCCACAGAGGTCCTGGAAGAAGTCAAGGACACTAATCAATAACCCCCCCCTTCCAAAAAAGGAGTGTTTACTGGAAATGACCCAAAAACTATGAATAGCATAGCAGAATGTTATATTACCGCTGATACTAAAGAGAAGCAATTAGTAGAAACTCAGTAAGCATTGGGTGTGAATAAAGTGGTATTATTACAGATCAAAGGTATAATTTCAGAACAACAAGACAGACAAGAATCACTGAATTCCAAGATTTAATATAATAGTTATTACATCTGGACAATGATGAGGAATCAGTTAATAGAGCAGATAGATTTTATTGTAGTGTTAAATAGGATTGGATACTGGTACTGATTAAATCAATGCATCTGGCACAGCAGCTGTAGAACAAAAAAGGAGTAATAAAAATGTTAGACATAACAACAGAAATACAAAGATTAATTAGTACACTTTTTGCTGATAAAGGAAATAACTGTCAAGAGACCTATATTGTAAAAGAGCTTAGAGTTAGTGTCAAAGTTAAAGGTATCCCTTGGTCATCAGTAGAACATTTAGATTTGTTGAAAGAAAAAAAATATTTGCTTAGAATTTTGGATGCTTCTGATTCCTATTAAGTGTCTTACCAATTGTCCCCATCAAAAAAGGAAAGTTCAGATGCTTTCATATCATTTGTAAATATTGATTCAAATTTTAGGATCCAGGAAAATTATTTTGATGCAGTTAAAGAAGATCAGATTCAAAACCTGATCAATATATTAATAACAGTTTTACAATTAACACAGAAGGAAAACGAAAATCTAAATTAGATAGTTAATATTATGAAACCCTTGATATTATTTGGCTGGTTTTATCCACAGAATGAACCATTCAATAGAACAAAGAGGTCAATATGTGAATTCATCTCTAGAATGTTGCATCTCACTTTAGAACGTGAGTTTGTCTCATTAATAAGTATTTATCAGAGCTTGCCCAGTGGTGCAGAGGGTTGAGGCACTGGGCGCCATACCTCACACCATGCCAGTAACCCTGGTTCAGGAATGAGTCCAGGTCATCAGAGGTCAGTGGGGGGAAGGGTGAGGACATTGAGTAGCTGCTGGCCAGCAGCTTTCCTCCTTGGGAGGGTTAAGGAGGGCTTCCATGAAGCTTGGCTGCCCCCTGGTGGAGGCTGGGTGTCAGCATCACATCTGAGGAGCCCTGTTACTAGGCCAGGGAGAGTGGATGGGGCTGTTGACTGGAGCTGTGGTGCACATGCACACCACCATGAGCATGCATCACTGCTTCCGGGGCCCTGGGTACCTAAGTGGTGAAAAAGGTGGAAAATCAGGGGTACCTACAGGATGATGCCTCGGGGCTGACTCTGGAATTCTGACAGGATGTGCATAGTGCCTGGAAGTTCCTGAATGACCCTGAGTCAGGTAAGGGTGGCAGACGGGAGTAGTGGCCTACCTTGGTGGACAAAATAAATTGTGAAAAAAAAAGAAAATAAGTATTTATCTGGAATACAATAATAGCCCCCCAAATTTTTTTTTAAATGAAGCAGTTGTTAAACTGTTTTTACAAAAGGCAGAGACTTTGGATGTGTTGTGGTTCCACATACTGAATCTAGAAGAAATCTATGTAAAACAGGGGGACCAAACTCAGCAGAGACCTTTCCAAATGAATTCACAGGGATTTGAGGATGAAGCACCTTTACCCTCATATTTAACTGTGCAGAATAAATATGCACCACTAGCCTTGATTGTGGAAAATTTAATTTGTAGTTACATTCAAACCATAAATGGAAAATAATATTATGAAATATTGACAGGTTCAACAATAAATTATCAGGCAATTTCTGTCTAGAATTCATATTTTTATTTGAAATAATTATGTTATAAGAAACATGGTGGCTTATTGACACTCCTAACGTTCCTGGTTATGACTTATTATTATTATTCTTTGTAAAAAAACTACATTAGTGCAACATTTAGGGTTATGGCTAAAGCAACAAAAACAGGGAAATGTGACTTCAGGGTTTGCAAATCTAAAACACCAACCCCACCCCTAAAACAAATCAAGGGCTGAGTCTTCTAAGGGGTTGTCAGCCCTAAAGATTGCCCCACTCAGTGTATATGCTTTTGCACTGTATAGAATGGGGTGAGCTTTAGGGTTGACAACTGCTAGAAAGACTCCACCCCTGATTTGTTTAGGTGTGGGGTTGGGGTTTTAGGGTTGGAAACCCTAAACACACATTTCCCTACTTTTGTTGCTTTAACCATAAACCTAAATATTGCATTAACACCGTTTTTTTCAAAGAATTGCCTTAATTTTTTGAGATAGTTTAATTGTATCCTTATTTTCCTACTGGAGTGCAGGGCCGTCCAGGACCTGCACTGCCATTCATACTTGTTCAGATAGTGTAATCATATCCTTATTAGTCTGACAGAGCACATGACCCTCCAGGCCCTGTGCTTCCATGCCTTCAAGGATGCATATATGTATGTTTATGTGGAAGTGCAGGGCCCTCTGGGCCCTGCAATTCCATTTCCAGTACAAGAACAATCAAATTGTCAACATAGCCTTCTTATTACCCCACCTCATGAACCCAGTAGTAAAATTGTTAAATCCCTGCCAAAACATCATTCTGTGCCACCACAGTGCCATTCCATGCCAGAGGTGTGAAAAGACACTTTGGGGAACATTTGAAAAATGACAGCTCTCACATTCATGAGGTGGTGTAAAAATGGCTATGCTAAAAAATCTGGGGTGAAAGTATTGACAATTACAAAAGTTAGAAGCAAGCATGTGAAATGTCAGTGAATTAGCAGAACTTTGGCATTTTAGCATATTTTAACCAAATTTTCAACATACCCTTCTTATGACTCCAACTCATGAAGAAGTATGTGAAAATTTGGAAATGGTGCCTGAAAGGTGATTTCACCAACCAACCAAAAAATCACCTTTCAGGCAGTATTTGCAAAATGGCACCAGCACTGTTTATGAGGAGGGGTGTCAAAAAGGGTACGTTGAAAATTTGGTGTTAAAATATTAAAAAATGGCAAAGTTATGAATCAAAGTTGAAAACTCCAATTGAAATGCATTGAACTGCACTTATCTTAGTTTCTCATATTGCAGTTGCCAGTTCCAGCAGCAAAATGTGTCTTCCATTGGTGAATGTATGTTCAGCCTGGCACCTGTTCAGGTGAGTGAGGGTGCGTGAGGGGTGTTTGGGGTACAGGGTGGTGGGTATTTAGTGGCAGGAGGGAGTGGGGGGTCAGATCGGCAAGGGACTGTATTCTGTTTTACAGGGGAAAAAGGCATCAAGAGATCTTTTTTATTTTAGCTGGGATGATGATTGAAGGGTGAGGGACTGCCACTAGACACCAGAGAAAGAGAATAAGTAAATGGGGATGGGGATCTGAGGGTGGGAATTGTCAGTAGACACCAGGAAAAATCAAAAAACATATGGGGATGGTGATGAGAGGGTGGGGTGCCACTAGACACCAGGGATAATGGATAAATAATGGGGACAGCAATAGGAGGAAATAATAGAAATCTTTGGAGAGGTCAATTGGAGGGCGTGGGTGCCACTAGACACCAGGGAAAAATCACTTTAAGAATGGGGAGGGTGATCAGAGGGTGAAGGTGCCTCTAGACACCAGGAAAACTTATAAAAAGAATGGGGACTGTGATCGGGGGGCACTAGACACCAGGGAAAGCATTATAAAATAATTATGGGTAGTGTGATTGGTGGGTGGAGGTGCCACTATGCCACTATACACCAGGAAAAACATGATGTAATCATGGGGACGGTGATCGGAGGGTGGGGGGGTACCACTAGACAGCAGGAAAAGGATTTTGTTTCCATGAAAGAGAATCTTTATTTCCTGACTCGTGATACAAAAAGAATCCTTTTTCGTATCATGAGTCATAAAAAAAGATTTATTGTGGGGAAAAAAATAACATGTAAAGAGATTTCTGCAAAAGTTAAGGGCAGAATACAGCTAAGGGGCATCTGATAAGAAAGGTACATGTGTTAGTAGGTGCCAAGAAAGTCATTTTTGTGGGTTATAAAATTTGAATGTTTATGGAAAAATGGAAAACAACATGATGTCCAAATGAAAAAGGATTTTGCTCTGGATGACATCAGAAATGAAAGAAGATTATTTTTTCATTTCATACAGCTAGCTTGAGGTGCCTACTGAGCATGCTCAGAAGCAATTAATGAAAAGTTTAAAATTAAATATGTTTGGAATGGATTCATGTTATTTTTACCAAACCAGCAAAAGGCACATCTTTCCCCTTTCTACCCTGAATATTTTATGCCAAATTTTCAAACCATCTGGGTGCTACAGGTGACAGACGAAAACCCATTATAACCAATGGGAAAACAAAATGTTACTTGTTTCACTATTTACAACTCAGAAACTGCACATTCAAGCAGAACAAACCTTGGCACATCCAGAGATCCACCCCACAAAACCGAGCATGCAAAATTTTCTGAAAATCCATTCAACAGTTGCAAAGCTACTATGGTGCAAAAACTGGAGTTTAACAGAACTGCCAGTACAACCCTAAACATAGGGGCACTATCGCACCCCTATAATAAAAGTGAAAAGTACACTAATCAGAGAATTGGTCAAATGGGCCTGTTAAATAAAATGAAACCTCAGAGTAATTTTAAAACTGAACAATTGCATTTTAGTAATGATAATGTGTTAATATTGAAGATTGTGGGCAGAGAGAGATGAATATAATACTGGTTAACTCGTATATTCCTCCAAAAACTTTAAGAACTTGTTTTTTGGAAATATGGGGTCATTTTGTACATGAAATACAGTAATTGATGAAAATCATAATTTTAACATTATTATAGCCAGGGATCTGAATGCAAGATTTTCTGAAGATAGTAATACTTGTCTTGCATTAGATTAATTGGATTCAATAATAAGTATTATACACAAACAACTTACTGATAGGAGAAATTCTAAAGATTCTAAAACTAACAAAACAGGGAAACTGTTAAATACATCAATGCAAGACTTGGATCTTACACTTATTACTGGAAGAACTAAAAGTGATCAAAATGATGCCTATGAATATCATTCATCTAAGGGGACATCCTTGATGTATCTGGTAATGACTCATATACATGCTTTGGATACAGTTAGGGATCTTGAAGTCATAGAATGATCAGAATCACCTCATTTTTCTTTAAAAATCAAATTATTGTTTTTGGTTGCAGCCTCAAAAAAGGATGAAATAAATTATCAGAAATTAGAAGCTATAACTATGAAGAAAATAAAGTGGGCAAATGAAAATATAAATAACCTAGGAGAAATATTACATTTATCTAAAGCTCAAAATGATAAAGAGGTAATTATGAATGGCAGCTCAACAAAGTCAGTTAATTTACAGTCACCAATAGCCTTGTAGGAGGAACAGATACAATTTATTGTGTCCTTGTTACATACAGAGAATAAATACAAAGGGGCAAATCAGACTTGGTTTAACAACATCTGTATAAAGGAGAACAAAATTAGCTAAACTGGTGAGGGAAACAATAAAAGAAAAAAGCAAGGCAAAACTTACATAAGTTAAATCAACAAAGAAGACTTTACAATAAAATCCTTAAGGAAGAAAAGCAACAGTATCACATTAAATTTTTGGATTAGATAAAAAAATAATTTAATTGTAAGGATGTTAAGGAATTCTGAACTCTAGTTGCTAGAGGCTGCCTTTCTTATTCACGTTCTCTTGAGCTATATATTCAGCCAATACAATGGGAAAAAAAACAACATTTTACTTCTGTTTATTATGATGTCCAGGAAGAATCAAGGTATGATATTATGGTTATCTTGTGTAAAACACTGAATTAAATTTACAAGCCTATCCCAGTATAAGTTTCAGGTTTTGAAACCTATCAAGCACTAAGACAGACACAATTTAACAAGGCTTCTGGTTCTGATAGAGTTTTGGCTGATACATTCAATTACATGAAGACTGATCAGTCCCATTATTGGATTATCAATTTAATTATGTGCTACGGTTTTCTTATTTTCCTCCATCATGCATTGGTAATATTATTTACCCTATACACAAGAAAAAGCATTTAAATGACCCCTTGATATATATTGCTGTATCAGCTTGATTGATAAGTCACAAAAAAAAATGTTCACAAATTCTTCCTGGTAGTTTTCTGAAATGGGTTGATGAAAACTTTATAATGGGTGAACTCCAACATGGCTTTAGGAAGTCATGTTCTACAATTCAGCATTGTATGGTTTTGGCACATTTGGTGCATAAATATGTCAAAATTATGAAGAGGAAGTTATTTTGTTGTTTTATAGATTTAAAAATGGTCTTCAACAGTATAAGCCATAACACGTTGAGCAGTACAATCTATGATCTTGCTGTGGCTAGATTTTCACAAGATATCATATAAGATTACATGAAAACACATGGTCAAAAGTTCTATTTAAAATGAAAGGAGAACAAACAAAACCAATTAAAACAAATTTTGGAGTTTGAGAGGGTTTGTATAATGGCAGCCTAACTATTTAATTTGTACCTAAATGGTATTATTTATTGGTTCTAGGAGTTAAATTTCCACTCACCCAAAGTATTGAACAAAAATATCCCCTTATTGACCTATGCAGATGACATGACAATAATTTCCATGTCCCTTCAAGGATTACAACGAAAATTAGACAAATTGTCTTCTCAATGTGATGAAACATATTTGCAATAGTTAAAAATAAAACTCAGTTATTGGTCTTTGGTAAAACAAACAAGGATAAACATTGGTTGTACATAAAACATATGATTACTTGGAACTTACATTTGCATACAATTTAGGCTGGAATAGTCATCGTGAATATCTTAAAACTAAATATACAAAATCAATCAATGGAATAATTCAGTTTATGAGAAAATATGGTGGCCAATCAGTCCAAGGATCTTTGATGGTAATTAATGTATAAATTAAAACAGCTATAACATATATAAGCAAAACATGAGGCATATCAGGTATGCATCACCTAGAAGTTATTTTGAAAAAGTTAAGATATTTTCTGAATGTCTCCACTTACGTACCGGAACAAATTCCTTAAGCTGAATTGGGGCAGTATCAACTGTGACTCTTCTTACTGAAGTAATCATTAACTTTATGGTGGATCTTTAGCTTATGTCAAGTTCCAGAATTCCCCAGGGCCTGTATAGTAGAACAAATAAAATACTCTAATAGGGGATTCAGCTTTCCATATATACACTTTATTAAAGAAAAAATGTATCCACTTGGTCTGGGGTATATATAAACAGATGTTTTTCACTTTCAGAAACTGAACCTGGTAGCCTATATTAAACAAAGAACTAGTGACAAAGCTGTAAATCAGAATATGCCAAAAATCATGGGCTTCAAAATTCACATTCTCTGTAAAAAAACAAAACTTTATATGGGAAAGAACTTATCTACAGTTGAGGACCGAAGAGATGGAAATTATTTTACAAGATTTAGGTTGCAAATCTTCAGAAGTAATTATTTATCTTATAAGCAGCACTGGAAGGCAATACTGTCACCATTTTGTTTCTGTGGAAGCATAGAAGCAACACGTGCAAAATGTAAGGTGTTTTTCTCTATGTTACTCATCACCATATTGGGGTTTTAGCCAGGAGGTTATTATTGAGCACTTGAGCACATTCTGTGAAATAAAAATGTCTTAAATATATGTCCTTGGTGTGGGGGTGCTGTATTTTATGTGTGCTGCACCATTTTAAGTGTAGTGAGGGTGAAGTAGATGATGTAGAGTATGTCATTTTCTGATTTCTTCTATATAAAAACAAAGGGAAGTACGGTTATATAATATTCTGAAAGACATGTATGGTTCAACTTCAGATCTCTTAACAGAAATGTTTGCTTTTTTTTTAAATAACAAAATTGAAATGATCAAGTTATCAGCCTTTTTGCTGCCATCAAATCCTATACAGATTTATTTATTAGTTTCTGGTTACCAGGTAGGATACACTAGGCATAATTATGCCTATTTTCAGGCATGACCTGGGAGAATCACAATCTAGAAATGGACAACTTACATGAGAAATGACATATAGTTGCATATACTGTAGCTTGATGTTATAATTTCATATATTCTGGTTTTCTGGTTTGTTAAACTTGCTAATGTGCCTAAGGATCATGAATATTAAAATATCTGTTCTTCCAAAGATATGTATAACTTTATATAGTTTAGGTCCATCTGTATATTATACTATGTTAGATTCCAGGACTTAAAATGTACCGATCTGGATATTTAATATGAGTAACTGTACTCGTTTCATTTTTTGAGCAGCATTTTCTTATGATTTTGATGAAATAATTGTAATGTAATACAATGAAAATTATGTCCACTGTTAATGTCAACGTATTATGAAACACAATGCTGTGATTATCTGTACATTTTTTAAGCTGTTATTAAAGTCTCAGAAGCTGAATAAAAGTAATAAATAAACTGAAACAGTTATCTTTTATGATACCACCACTTGGAAGAATGTACAGACTCAGTCCCCTGACAAAGCTCTAGATAAGATGAAGTGCTAAGGTGTCTGTGGTCATATAAGTTATGAACATTTTTAACAGGTTTCTTTTATCCACTATTTAATTGCACATTCTCTATACTGCATTTTGTTTGTACAAGATTTCTTCATGAACATACATTACCACTATATCCTGTTTAGAAAATGGGTAGGAAGCATTCGTCTTTCTGACTGGCTAATGCCACCAACTAACCGGTCCATTATCAGTCAACAGAGACCAGCTAAAAAATGAATCCCAGTCTTTGGCTGCCTGATTACCTTCAACAATTGCTGTGCCCTTGGGATTTTCAGTTTAACATAGCCATCATTTTCTTCTCTCACTTGGTGAGACATATTGCCCCTCCCAATGCTCTTTAACAACTGAGTGCCAACTGCCTGTCAAAATGGCACATCCACATTTCTTGTTACAGTTTAAAAACAAAAAAAGAAAGCACTACCTTTGTGTCCCATCTATGCTGCTGCTGACTGATCCCTGCCATGGCATCAGAAGTCCACCTCAAGACACTGTGTGCCAACCAAATACAATTGCTGTCCCATCTTGAAACTGGGTGCTGTTAAATCCACTCTTTAGTATATGGTCGGGGGTGGGAGAAAGCAGTTCAGCCTTTATCTGAAACCAGGTTAATTTTCAAGAGTACTACTCTTGGAGAGCCAAATGCACTCTCATGCCCCCCTCCTCTAGCTCACTGCCCACTCACTTTCAATCTGGAAGTGCATCTCTATCTGAAGGAAGAAAGTAAAGCTGGTCTCCTTGTGTGGCTACCATGCTAACAATGAAGCTTTACTGATACAGCTGCTTCTGTGTGTCCTGGGTTGGGGAGAATTTAGAAGAAACTCTGTTCTTTTGCTTCTGGGTAGTTAGTAGAAGAGAATGTCTCTGTGTATGTACAGGGAAGGCAAAAGTCGATAGAACAGCATACAAATGAAGGAACTACCTTACCTCAAAAAAACATTTTTTCTATTCATTTTCAAAGTGATTTCTTTATTATTTTAATATTTAATAAACATTTACACAAATAACCATATTCTAAGCACAATAGTACCCTCTAGGGTGGGTGGTATGGGCTATACAAGACCTTCCAGGGGCTATAAGGCACTCCACATGTGGTATCAAGCCTCATTATTTTTATTTATTTAGTTTTTGTTGACCGTGTAAGTGCACTAGACAAAACACTGCCTATTTTTAGGCATGACTCAGGAGGTTACTGAACAATGGTACAACAGTAGTACTACAGACAGTAGCAGACAATACAATATACAAAGCACTATTTTTTTAAACAGTATAGTTTTAGGCAGACTAGGTACAAAACATGAACATTTTGAGCATAGTATTTCTTAAAGCAACACCGTTTCAGTAGGAATAGATACAGAACATGAACATTTTGAACAAAGTCAGAGTAAATGAGTAGAAAATAAATACAGTTCAGGAGAAAAATGGAATATAGTTATAAAACCAGTGGGATTACAGAAGGAGGGGGCACTGTTTACTAGAGGAATTCATTGCCCTGGACATTCTGGTATATCCAATGCTACTGGGTATTATTGTTTGCATGCAAAATAAAACCCTCCTTTGCATGGGTGCAGCAGTATATTTTGTGTGTACATACTGCCTGCATAGTGTTGCACCCTGAGGGTGTGGAATGTTGCCCCTACCCTGTCAGATCATTTAGCTTGGTTAGCATGTCTGTAACATGTTTAGTGATCTGCTAACCTTCAGAAAATGGAGGCCATTAATTCCTATTTTAAGATATTAAATAAAGATGAGGGGCTAGATTTTCAGCTGTGATGCCTTAGGCACAAGTCCTGATTTTGGCTGTGCCTGAGGCATGGTAAATACAGAAAAATGTTAAAACACTGTTTTGTAACATTTTGCCACATTTATTGCAGTTCTAATCACTTTAGTGTAAAATCATGATTCATGCCCCAAATACTAATGTATACCTCATTATAGGGCTCACATTTTGCCCCATGTTGTGGTAGAGGAACACAATAGTTAGACCATCTTTTTGGTGGTCTAACAGATGAGTGCAACTGCTGGGGATCAAGCCCTCAATGCTTAGCTAAAAATGTAACACAAAACGTTTTATTTAAGATGTAATTTTAACATCTAATTAATTTAAAAAAAACAATGCTTGTGACACAGCCTTATAGTGCAAAGCAATTCTTATTATTTTTGAATGTCTTTCATACATAATTCTTTTACATTCAAAGCCAAGCTCAGAATGTGATGCTTATCATAGTGAAGACGGTATTTGTCTCTTCTTGTCAAGTATAATGAAATTCCAAATTGCTATATACATCCCCTCAAAAGAAAACCCTTTAAACTAAGTTTACATATTAAATTTTGTTTGTTCTCTGTTACTTTTCTTCCATAAATTATCTGTTTCCATCCTAAACTGTAAACAAAATATCATTGTTGTCATTATTTGTATAAGCTAAAGTACTACATGGACATTTTAATATGCAAATGATGTTGCATTCTGGGAGGGCAAACGTTTTCTTGTTTTAAATATACTGTTTTCTTGTTTTAAGTATCCTTTTTTGTTTTATGATTTTAGCAGTTATTACCTGTTAATGTTAGAAAATTATGCATAGAGACTCAGCAGTTTTCTCACCCTAGGTCACAAGATACAGTGTCCCCAGTGATGCAGAGGGCTGAGGCACTGTAGCACTTTACTGCTCACCATGTTGGTGACCCAAGTTCATGAACAAGATTGGGCCACCTGGGGTCAGAGGGGGGGTAGGGGCTGGGAGAGGATCGAGTGGCCACTTGGCAACTCTCCTCACCCAGCCTGGAGCAGTGTGTTAGCCCGGCTCTTGACTGCCACCAGGTGGAGGCTGGGTGGTAGTGCCAAGCTTAGGGAGGCATACTTAGGTCATGGGGGGGTGGATGGAACTGTGGTTCCAGAATGCATGCACATCTCCACATGCATGCATCTTCCATGTTGCCATGGGTCCAGGAAGGAGAGGAAAAATGGAAAATGGTCTACCTGGGCTCCATGATATCCCACCTGCCAACCTTCTGTTCCACACTACCACTTGACCATGCCCAGCAACTGCACGTGGGTCTCAGGGTTGGGGGAGGATGTCTTTATCCCACCTGGCCCCATCATAACAGGCAACTAATGGTGGTCAAAGGACTCTGGATGGGTTGATGCAGGAAGCTGAGAAGGGTGAGGCAAGGACAGAACCAATAAGCCCAACTGGGCAGAGCACAGAGAAAAAGCTTGGTGAAAAAATATATATAAAATATACTTGATTTTCTTAACTACTAAGAACTACCTACTACAGAAAATCTTTGGGACTGAAATTCAAGATTTCAGTTTTGAATAAAGAATATTTCAGCTCATCAAGAATTGGGTGGGATTTTCAAAAGTCATAAAATGGATGCAACTCCTAGTAAATTCAGTGTCAGAAACTTCCCTGGCATGATTAGACCATGTTCTATCTTGCTGGAGCTATTTTCAAAAATTGGACTGAACTGCAGAATTTCTAGCTTTTTCATGGTACTTTACATTCAGTTTGGTTTGAAACAGTGCTAATTATCTAAATGATAGATCATGTTATATTCAGTCCAACAGCTACATCCAAGAACATTTATATCTGAACTTTGCAAATTGGACATAACTACCATAAGTCAGTTTTAAAAATAGCTATGTCCTATCTTAGAAAATTGGATATAGGGACAATTTTGTCTTATGTCCAAAGTTGCACACAATAGAAGATTGCGTCTGGACATACAGTATACTTTAAAATCTCACCTGAGTCTTCAAAATCATCACAGCACTCTCAGAGTATGGCAGTGGAGACTCTGATCCAAACATTTTCCTGTTTAATCACTGCAGTGCATGTCTTGTTGGATTACCTTGACTAGTGTCTTCAAATTACCACTCTTCTAAAATTGCTGTGGCCTCACTCATTCCTCGTGTAGATCTCACATTCTCCATCTTGACCTTTTGCACTGGATTTATATTGCCTAGATAATTGTTTTTAATGTCCTGATGTTAATATTAAAGGATAACTAAACAAAATTTTGACAACAAACTATTCAAAAATCTGACTTTACAGGGCACTAAAGAAAAACAGCTGTGTTCAGTAATGCTAAAACTACAGTTATATAGTTTACCTAAATGCAATTCCAAAGCATTTGAAAAATGTAAAATCAGCCTTCCAATTTCAAAAAAACACCCTTACCTGCTTCCTAAAATGGCCACCAAATGTGTTAAGTGATGACTCAAAGACTCTGGCTAACTACTCCCTTGGTAGTACAATGCATCACCGTGCAAAAACAAACATGGGAGATCATGGCTGGCTTTGTTTACTAGCCCACCTTTCCTTGCTATCCAACATGAGTGAACCACCAAATAGTGCTGATCCAGTTATAGAAATATGCCCCTTGCCAGCAATATGCCTATACAATAAGGATAGGCACTTTTCTTGCTACCTCTGCCTGTCTGTGACTCTCTCTAATTATGTTGAATCGCCTAGAAGTGGGACAGCAATCTACTCAGATATGCATGGTCCCAAACTCCAACCATCTAAACACTGCACAGCCTGGTATTACTCTGCATGGACCCTAAGCTACGCCCTATTAGGACAATGCAAGAGGACATGCCAGTCTCTGGATCCTATCAATAGAGCCTGCAATAAACTCAAAAAGACCCGTGCCCTTAAAAATCTCTTTACTAACCTGAGAAGAATTCTGCTTCTCCTACTGTTATGCTCAGGAGACATTGAACTTAACCCTGGCCCCACAAAATTGATTTCTTCCCCATCTGAATTTGCTACTCTAAAAGGAATCAGTTTTATGCATGCTAATGTCTGCAGCCTACTGAAGAAGCTGGATTCCGTCCAGGCCTGGATTATTCATACTGCCCCAGACATTCTTGTGATCTCGGAATCCTGGCTTCGGGCAACCACACCAGATAGTGAGGTCAACATCCCCGACTACCTACTCTTCAGAGCAGACAGAATGACCGGGGGGGAGGAGTGGTCATTTATGTTAAAAACAAATTCACATTATCCGTAATAGATGCTACTTCCATTGCTGGGGGTTTTGAATGCCTGACTCTTAGGGTTGATCTATCCCAAACTGTGGCACTACGAGTAATAGGCTGCTATAGACCACCAGCAGCAGAACCACAGCTCCTGACATACCTATCATCACAAATAGACAAAACAGCTCTAGAAACAATTGTAATAGGTGACCTGAACTATGACTGGTTAGCCAAAGGATCGTTACCCCTAAAACAATTTTGTGACTCCCATGGGTTCTCCCAACTCATATCTGAGCCAACTCGCATTAACAATAAAAACCCAGTGAGAAGCACCCTTCTGGATGTCCTCCTTGTCAATAAACCACACTATTTTTCTCATGCCGGTATCCTCCCAGCAGATGTCAGTGATCACCGCCTTATAGCTGGCATAAGAATGATCGTTAAGCCAACAAATACATCAAAGTTCTCTACCAGAAGAGCTAGGCGGAACTTTGACCCTTTGGACTACTTCAACGATCTAAAAAAACTCTCACTTGGCAGAGCTTCTACCTGGCTAAATCGGGTAAATGATGCCTATAACTTTGCTCCACAAAATCATAGCCAGTGCTCTAAATAAGCATGCTCCATTGACCAAAACTCGAATAAAAACCAAAACCTGCGGTGGTTCACACGGATCTGAAGAAAGCCTTACCAAAAGAGACCTACTATGGAAAAAGGCCCGAACTCGCATGCTGAAGCTGACTGGTGCCTCTTAGACAGCTAGAAATGCCTGCACAAAACTCGTCAGACAGGCCAAGGCCAACTTTTATCAAAATGAATTACTTTCTGCAGTCAATAGCCCTGCCAAATTTTGGTCTACCATAAAGGAACTGTCTGGACATTCTCCAAGTACTGTATTACCTCAAAATTACCATTGACAATGCAACTATCACTACTAAAACCGAAATTCTTCAAGCCTTCAACAACCACTTTGCCACTGCAGGCATGGCATTTGATGATGCACCAGTAAGCAGACTATGTCCACAGCTCAAAGCTCAGCTGCCTCAATCAAGTAATAAAGATATGATCTTCTCTTTCCCCAACTACCATTAAGGAAATTGAGAACTCTGCTACAGCTAGATATTAGAAAAGTGCAGAGCCGACTCCTTCGACCCATACTTTCTGAAAATTGCATACCATATACTTGCCCCACCTATATCACACCTATTCAACTTGTCACTGGCCCAAGGTTTCTCCCGCAGAATGGAAAACTGCTCATGTCATCCCACTATTTAAAGCAGGAGATCCAAGTGACCTAAACAATATAAGCCAATCTCTTTTACCAACACTTTCAAAACTGATGGAAAAATTGTGGATACACAGTTGAGAGCATTCCTAGATGACTCCTCACTGCTTAATCCTATGCAGTCCGGCTTTAGAGCTAAGCATAGCACCATTACGGCATTGGCCAAAGTCACTAATGACTGGCAACGGGAACTTGACAATAAAAAATTTGTTTGTGTGGTGTTTCTAGATCTCAGCAAGGCCTTCGATACCATCGACCATTGCTTACTTCTCTCCACCCTAAATTCCATAGGAATGGACTCAATCTCATTGAATTGGTTTCAGGACTACCTCACCGGCAGACAGCAACAAATCAAAGCAGAAGGTGAGCTCTCTACACTCAAGCCAATAAATAGAGGAGTCCCACAAGGATCCATACTGGGCCCTCTACTGTTCGCCATCTACATTAACAATTTGGATTTGGGAATCAAGGAAGCTAGTATACATCTGTTTGCTGATGATACGGTGCTCTACCTAAGCCGTGACTCACCTGGAACTGCGTGCTCAGATTTACAAAAGGAATTCAATACACTACAGTACCTGCTTCTACATAAAAAACTACTACTAAATGCAAAAAAAACCAAGGCCATGATATTTTCACCGCATAGCTCTGGGGCCTATACTGCTGCCGCTGGTACATTTCCTCCCATAACTACCTTACTAGGTGAAAAGCTTGAATTTGTACCTAAATTCAAATACCTGGGCATATGGCTTGACAACAAACTCTCCTATCTGGAGCACACAGAAGCCCTGATGAAAAAAACTAAGGCAGAGGCTTGGCCTCCTTTTCAGAATTAAGCACCTCCTGACCACAGATCCTAGAAGGCAGCTTGTTCAGTCTACATTCCTCTCATTAATCGATTACGCTGACATTATCTATAGCCAATGCTCCATCTCATCCCTTGCAAAACTGGATGTTCTGTATCATAGAGCCTTAAGATTCATAACCGACCTCCCGTCCTCTACACATCACTGCTCCCTATATTCAGCAGTAGGGTGGCCTTCCTGCAATACAGACGTGAGTAGAAATGCAGCCCTCTGGACACTTAGAGCCCTCACCAACAAGCTCCCAGAATACATCACTGCCTGTCTCCCTTAAATCCAATGAGTAACTACCATCTACTTGCCATTCAATTAATTACTTTGAAAATCCCCAGGATCAGTAACCATTTTGGTAGGGCTGCCATAAGCCACACACTGCCCACACTCTGGAATAAGATAAAGAACACTGAGACTTAGTTCTCCGTCAGCATTGCCCTCTTCAGGACTATTTATGATAAAGCATTCACTGAAATCTGTAAGTGTTTCCACCGTCACTAGCAGTCCTGTATACAGTTACCCCTTTGGTTCCATCACACTCAACCATGAATCTAGCTCTATCTTTCCCATTTAACTAGTCACTAACCAGCAGCCATTCTGGCCTCGCACCTTGGCATCTCTTTTTCTACTCTTCAGCTGCCTCTAAAGCAGGAGTTATTGTCCTGACTGTGGGCTCATCGGGTAAACTGGGACCTCCACCCAAGCATTTAATCAATTAATGAGGGCGAAATGAAAATAATTGTACCCTTCCATGTAGGCAATAATATTCATGATAACTCAACCCTGTGTACTTGAAGGTTGTAAATACTGCATAAAGGTTATGATTCTCATGTAGGATCTCTGTGAACAATTGGAATGTATATATTGCATCTAACATGTTTGCTGTATGATTGTTTTGTATCCTGATTCTCACCTTGTAGCCTGTGTTTTACTGTACGTATATATGTATGTATACTTGTACTTGACCACAGCAGGTCCACCTTGTAAATGAGCTTGCTTAATGGTGATCGCCTGGATAAATAAAGATTTGAAAGATTTGATGTTGTTGGAGCCAGAGACAGAGAGCTACATAGCTCTCTATAGAGCTAACTAGTTCTTTTTTCCCTTTGTATATCCTTGTTACAGCAAAATGGTTAAAACCATGTGCATTATTTAGATCAATACATGCTAGACTATGGTTCTGTTCACTTTGTTTACTTTAACATGCTGAAACTGTGTTTTAATCCAACCGACTTTCTCTTTGACAAACCACAATGCAGTACAAATGATGGTCTAGTGGTTATGGCGGATCCCGGATGCTGCAATGGGGGCAGCTGGGGTGGTGTGCATACTTGATATGCACTTTTTAACATTTTTATTAAACCTTTATATTTTCTGCTATTATTCTTTTCTAGTATGTTTTTGACAGAATCAGGCTTCTTCAACAAAGTGAATGTGGCTAACTGCTGTACTCTGTACTCATTCAAAACTGCCCTAAAATCTCACTTACTGGTAGTCAATCAGTGCTGTTGCACTTGAAATGTTGGTGCCCCTTATATTCCTGAGTCTTGACCTGTATTGTCCTGTTTCTAAATGCCATTACATTGACTAGTGGCATGCCACCTGTACACCTACCTGGTACATCTGGCTTCCTCTACTGCTACCTGTTCTCTTTTGTTTACTGTATGCTCCTTATGTATGAACCTATGCGTTTAACTGTCCTACTGTTGTCTCTTGTATGCTCAAGTGTCTTTCATCTGTAATTAATTCCGGGTTGCCCCTGGAAAAAGGGACTTTGTTGTCTCAGTGGGCCTACCCGGTCAATAAATTTCAATAAATAAATAAATGCAGCAGCAGCAAGCAAGTACATTACAATGGGGGGAGGGGGTTGCAGCCACACCCTTCACCACCCCGTAGATCCACCACTTGTTTGTAGCAAAGTTTTTGTGTTGTCCAATGCCAGAGTTCATACTTTCTCGGAAATCCAAAATATGCTTGTCTTGTCTTCTTTTTCCATGAGAAATAATAATAGTAATAATAAGAAGAATCAGCATTTATACAGTGCTTTTTATACACATTGTATCCCAAAGTGCTTTACAAGCAATGCTAGACTGGTGGTGAAGTGACTGAATGTGTAGCGGCAGTCATTTCACACATTAATACCCACACACAGCCTTGGACAATTGCATGAACTGGTTTTATTGGAAGGGGAATGTTGGCCAGGACAATGGGGTCAGGTAGTGATCATGGTGCTGGCAGCTCCACATCTTATTTCTCACAGTAATCTGCTCATATTTATGCCCTGCTGCCTTCCCCCTTCCTTGAATATAGCAGTACCTTGCAGGAGTGGCCTTCTTGGTCCCTCTGTGGTATTCGTTCTTCACTCCTCCTCCTCCTCCTCCTCCTCACACCAAAAACTGGTGAGCTTATCACCCTTTTGCATCATGAATGCAGGTAGTGCAGTCCCCGGGTTTTTTGACATATCAAAAATAAACAAATCTTTCCAGTTAGTCAGGCTGATAGCAACAGGGGACAAGGGGAATGATGGGCTTTCCTATCCTTTAAAGATCTAGGTTACCTTTGATTAGGTACTATTAAATGACAGGTGTGAGCATCATTATGAATGTCATTTAATAGTGCCTAATCATAGATGGCTTAGATCTTATATGGGTAGGAAAGCTTGTTTTTCCCCTTGCACCCTGCAGCTATCAGCCTGGATTACTAGAAGATCATGTTTATTATTAATTAATTTATTTTTATTTATTGAAATGTTTTACCAGGAGGGCACACTAAACAACAAGTTGCTCGTCTTATGGTGCGACCTGAATATTAATATGTAATATTATTATTAATATGTAAAAATAACATGGGAGAATGTACTAACTGCATTCATAATGCAGAAGGTTAGTGAGCTCACCAGTTTTTGGTGTGGGGAGCAAGTGAGAAGAATGAGTGTCAGAGAGGGACTGAAGAGGCCATTCCAGCAGGGTACAGCTATATCCAGGTTAGGGGAACACAGGGAGGGGGATGTTGAGCAGATCATTATGAGATCTGAAATGTGGGGCTGCCAGCACCGTGATCACTACCTGACTTTGGATGAGAGCAGCCAGTGATGACAAATACTCTGAGTGGCAGGGCTGCACCTAAACTGTTACTTGAATTCAGTGTAGGGAGATTACCCTTGGGTGGGGGATGTTGATGTTTGTTAGACAGTACTGAGGGAGCTGTGTATAGCTCATTCAAGATTTGGAAGGGTTGTAACCAGTCAATTCACATTGTGGAGCAGGGCACAGAAAAGTACTGGAGAAGAATGGCTGGGAACTGTCCTGTTGGGTTCTGCAGATCACAGGTAAAGGAGTAAACTGACACTGGAAGTTGCGTGAATTCACTCAAGGCATTAGTATTCCTCTCCTGCTAATAATATTGTTATCCATATTAAGTGCAGCCCTTACGAGGGCATGAGCAGCAGTTTTTATGGGGGGTCCTGATGCTTATTGCTTGGCCTTCCAGGAAGACCTAGTTGTTGGTTAATGAGGCAGGAAAAAAAAACACAACAGGGGAACTGTACATACTACCTTCACTGTGCAGAAGAGTGGTGATCCACTCAATGTTTACTGTGGGAACAGAAGTCAAACATTGAGAAAGTGGATTGGAGGGTGATTTGGGAGGCATTTTTAACAATGCCAGCTGATGAAGCGTAACGGTAAAGGTGTGCACAACTCTCTGAGGTACAAGATTACAATCTGAGGTGTGATAATTCTCTTCATGAGACTGCAAGCTCATATGCGGCCCCAGGCAGTACTAAAAACAGGGTATGGATGATGGGGTGTTTAACAGAAGTAAGGCTAGGTGCAGGGGGTTCACATGGAAAAAGAATACAAGAGAAGCTTATTTGTGGACTAACAAGAAAGCATGAGCTTTGGAATTGGACCAGACCAGTATTTCGCTGTGTGACCCTGAGCAAATCACTTAACTTCCTTGTGCTCCCAGGTCACACCTGTAAACAAGCTTTCAGCTTAGTGTACTTCTCTCCTGGTTAAAAAAAAATCCAGGGCATCACATAACCACTAGATCATCAGGTATCTGAAGTGTTGTACTGTACTGCAGTTTGCCAAAGAGAAAGTCAGCTGGATCGCAAAACATTTTCAGCAAGTTAAAGTAAACAAAATGAACAAAATCATAGCCTAACATTTGTGTCGATCAAAATAATCCACGTGTTAACACGTGGTGTTGATCATTCTGGTAAAACAATTCAAAACAAAGAGAGAAAGAACTTGTTATCACTACAGAGAGCTATGAGAGCGCCCCTCCCCATATTACCTCCTACCCTTCCCTCCTTGACCATTCCTCCAATGTTTTGTTTTTTCCTGTGATGTACTGTATTAAACTGGCTTATTAAAACCTTTATAATTTGCTGACCATTCTATGTAACATGTCTTGTTTGTTTGTACATTGATGATGTGGAACCTTTGTAAAAGAGCCATTGGCTCAAAGGTAATACTTCCTAGAACAATAAACTAAAACTATGTGGGTCTCTGCCTCTGGCTCCAATGATGTCATCATGACTCATCACTTGACACATTTGGCAGACATCTTAGGGAGAAAGCAAGGCTATTTTTTTGAAAGTGAAAGGCTGATGTATACATTTTTCAAAAGCTATGAAACTGCATTTATGTTATTTACATAAATGCAGTTTTAGCATGAATGTAAACTGCAGTCTTGTCTTTACCTTGCTATGAAGTCAGATTTTGGAGTTTGCAGTTTTAAAAAGCTGCTTGTTTAGGTACCCTTTAAACATTTTTCACAGCCTTGATCCCAGATTATTTCAGAAAAAAAACTCAGTTCAGCTGATGTCAGCATACTCATGGTCCCCATTATTTTCAGATCCCCTATCAGACAATAGGTGGGATATTCAAAGGGGTTGTGCATGGCGAAACAGTGTTGCACCATGCACAACCCACTGATGTGCCCTGGCGTGACATTCAAAAGGGGATGTTGCACTGCGCAATTCCCGACGCGCCGGGGCACACAAGTAATGTATGCGGCGCAAGTGCGGGTGGTGTGCCCATGCATATGCGGCACATCCTGATATTCAGTCCAGGATATGCGGTGCATATGCAGGCACAAACCCACCTTGCACAGCACAGAGGGGTGCAAAGATCTGCCTGCAAAAAGCAGGAGCAAGGCCTGGCCACCCAGAGGTGAGCTACTGCATTGCAGGGCACAACACGGCAGCCACCAGCTGTGGGTGGCCACCTGACCTCCAGAAACACAGTCTGGGCATCGTTGCCCCCCTTGCCACATCACGGGCATAGAATTATATTATCCCTGGTGGTCCAGTGGACCTGTTCACCTGCCCAATCGCAGGTCTTAGCTTAAATGAACCTCCCCTGGTGGTCCAGTGGACCTGATTCCCAGCCAGATTGTGGGCTTCAGTTGTAAATAAATGCCCAGGTGGGCCATTGGTACCCCTCTCCCCACTTGCCCACTCAGACCCATCACCCCGCTCCTTCCCCTGATCAGTGGTAGGTGTCAGCTCCCCACCCACAAGTCACCCATCCGCCCACCGACTTGACAGTGTACAGTACAGCTGTACGCCCATTGCTCACTGCAGGGCTAATGGTGAGACATATTAATACACAGTCCCGAAATGTAAAATGAACTATTCACATTTTGGGACTGTGTAGCATAGTATGGTCTGCACACCCATTGGCCCACGAGTGGAACAAAGGGGTACAGCTGTACTGTATGCTGTCGTCAGGTGGGGTGGCCGGGCAGCTTATGGTGGAGTTGCCACCACCACTGACCGGGGGGCGGTCTGAGGGCGGGTGGGAGGGGTACTGATGGCCCATCTGGGCATATATATTTACAACTGAAGCCAGTGATCAGGCTGGGGAGTGGGTCCTCTGGACCACCAGGGATATTAATTTATTCATCTGCCCATGATCGGGCTGGGGATCGGGTCCACTGGACCACCAGGGAACGTGAATTATTCATCTGCCCATGATCGGGCAATGGGGTAGGGCCCACTGGACCACCAGGGACTTTAACTTTAACCACGATCGGGTGTTGGGGGAGCGTTGCCCACTGAGGGGCAGGGGGCATCAGTCCCCGATGGCTGCAGCCTGGCAGGGTGCCAGGTGCAAGTCACCAGGGATCAGAGCACCTGCATGCAAATGGGGCCATAATGATATGCAAATGGAAATATTTGCACCTTGCATGCATAATGGCCTCATTTGCATGTCCAGCATTGAATATCGCGGTTGCTGCGCCTAGCGCACCCTCACTTGCGCTGGCACATCCCCCTGCTCCTCATTTGCTACTTGCACTGGTGCAGTGCCACTGCACTGTGCGCAGTGCGGCTGGCCCCAGTGCCATATTCAATGGTGCTGAGCCATGGTGTAGCACCATTGAATATTGCCCGGGCCATGCCCTAGTGCATCCCAGTTGTGCTGCGCCCAGGCTTTCATCCCTGCCTGGTGCATTCTGAGTATCTCACCCAATGTGTTTTTTGGTTATTTTACTCATGATTGTTGGAATGCTTTCTATAAACATACTGCATTTGCTGAATCTCTAGCTAGTTTTACTAGCCTATTACAAATACACTGTATGCACAGATAGCCTCATACTTGTATTTTTGTACACTGCTTTAGGGCATATTTTGACACTTAGAAAGTATGTTGAATGTAATTGTTTCTACTGTTGTTGACATTTTATACCACAATATCATGTTGAAATAATACTGTATAAGTACTGCAGTTTCTGAATTCCCAGCATTATAAAAGCAGTAAAAACTTGAATTAGAGCCCTAATCTGACACAGACCTGCTCTGTGGGCTCTGCAGCATGTTATTTTGCTCATCTCCTCATTGTTTTCATACATACCAAAATTTTCCATGGATTACCAAAGAAACTGAGCTTGGAAAGCATGGAGATTCAAAAATATTATCATGGTTTTCCATAAAGATCAGAATTACATTTTGAAAGATGGCTGTGGTAGCTGTGATTAAAACGTATATACCTACTGGCTTAAATCTCTGATAGCATGGAGATATGCAAGTTCCATTAAAGTCCATGCTATGTTATGCTGTTCTATGTTTTTATGCCTCTTTCTATGGGTAATACTGATGGGATCCATGAACGACCTTGCAAATCGCATCTTCATTTCCATGGAAAAGATGAAAAATGTCTTTGAGTACTACATCATGTCCTTGTGTCAATACAAGTATAGCTGTGGAATGTTTCTTTTTGAATGCATGTAGAGTGTCAATTTCAAGAAAAGCACGAGGGAAAAAATGGAAAGTTATGAGATGCTAGGAGAAATAATACACATTTTGTGATTGGGTAGTAGTGTACATTTCAAAACTGAGTGTAGGAAGTGAAACTTTTAGCGGTAATCAAAAATAATTATTTTAATGGAAGATTAAATTTGTCCACCGGCAGTTATTGCTTCCATTTGGTATGAGTGGGGAAAAGCCATCCTAAACAGAAATTGCTGAAATGTTACAATGATAAAGTTTTATTATGTAAATTTATAACTCTAAAGCTAATCAGCATTGGGTTTTTTTGTATTTTTTTTTTTGTTTTCTATGTAAAGTGCAATGAATTGAATGACATAAATATAACATTGCACTAACAGATTTGCCCAGAGTTGATGGCACATCCCATTTTTGGACCAGTATATCAGTTTTATCACAAAATACTTATGCTGGTATGATTTAACTGTTATAACTACAGTATTTCTGACTGCGTAAAATTTGGCTGGGGTGCACTGGTTCAAATTCAAGATCTATACCCTACCTGAGCATATTAGGGTGTCTTGAATCTGCTCTAATCACCAACCTGGGGTCAGAAATAACCAGTATAAGAATGGCCTTTGTGTGCCTCAGAAACTATGAGAGCCCCATTTTGAAAAAGACCTCCCTCAAGTCCCACCATTATTATAAATAAATGACAGTGCTGGTTGACATTTACAAACTGGGAGTAAAATGTTATCTCCTCAAACTCCTGCTATAATTTTTGAGAGCTTATCAAAAGGAACCATTCTCAGACTACTGAAGAGGTTAGTTTTAAATACAGTTTACAAAGGTATATGGGACTGGAGACCATCATTCTTTACAATCCCATTTGCACCAGTGATTTGTCACCATTTCAGCATACAGTAGCAGGTATTTGCCATGACAGAGAACCTGACTTGTGCTTGGAACTTCAATGTTCTTCCATGCTCCGTCCCTAGTATTTCCCCTTAGTTGCTTATGTCTTCCAAAGCTGTTCCATGATTTACCATGGAGTATACAGTACCACTGAGAAAGATATGTTTTAAAGAGGGACTACGGTCACAAATTACTGGCATCAATACATTCAGAATATGGATCAACATAGCCCCAATCACCCTCATGCCAAAACTGAGGTCCCCAAGTTATTTTGTTTAAAAGTTACAAATAATTTTGCAACCCTAAATTATTTACCTGTTCAAAAAAGCCAGTTTCAGGGAAGAGGTGCTGATCATGTCATCTCCTGAACTCGCAGTCTAGCCCTCCCTGTCAGCAAGCTTACAGGACCTGCTTTTAGAAGTTTCAAAACTATGTGGAAATGGTTTTCTCCAGTAAAACAGGCAGCACCATTCAATAAACATTGCTTTAAAACCTATGTATGTTTCAGGTTTTTTAACGAAGTTGACAAATTTATATTTTTGTTTTTGGTGCTTTTTTGTTGTGGTCCTTTTCTCCTGGGTTGCTGGATGCTATGTCACATCACACTAATGTGCGATTTGCAGACTGGATATCTCTGATGTGGTGAAAGGCTGTAATCATTCACAGCTATCATTCAACTGAGGTGATTTCTCAGTATGGCACTTTAAGTCAATTATTCCATCACCCTGTAAATGGGGGTGGGAGAGGTAATGCTGTTTTAAAACCCTACTAAGAGTTTCTATGCAGTAGCCAGCTCAATGGGTAATCACTCAATCAATCAATATTTTATTCATCATCAAAGTATGAATGAATGGGATACTCAGTTGAGCAGAGCTCATTTTCTGTTTTCTCATTGACAGGCTGTTACTTGAGCTATATTTAGACTATCCGCGTTTTATTCCACATTACTATCATTGTTTTACCAGGGCTAACACTTCCACCCCAAGTAGGAATTAACACATATTGTAACATGGCTCTGGAAAGGGGAGCGAAATGGAGCATTCCGATTGGTTGAAATGGGTCAGCTGAGCGAGTCCTAGCAGTGATTAAGCCACGAGTAGGGCCGGCTAGGCTAGTACCCGCAGTGTCCACAGAAAGCAGCACTCATTAGAGCCCACTGGGTAAGTACCGAGAGTCGCCACAGTCTGCTGCGCCAAGAAAGACACACCAAGATAGACACGATTTGGACATTTGCACCAGACCCCAGTCCACCCTCCGTTGTTTCTTTCAGATAATGGAAAATGATGTATTGTAATAAGCCAATGATTTTAAACAATTTATCATGCCTCTCATCCGAAAGACCGAAAGTAGCACCATGTAAGAGGCACCCAAACTGTACCTCCTTCCACAGTAAACAGGTGAGTGCTGCCAGATCAATCATCCATTTCGGAGCATTGTATTGCAGACGCACAGCTAGGGCAGCCCCCCTGCAGCATGGGCAGCAGATGTGTGCTGTCACTCTGTGATTCTGAGTCCGGGCACTCTTCCCAGCCACGACCCTTTCCTTGTTCCCTGCTTGCTTGCCCCCTTCCAGTGTTACTCATGCTCTGATCTGTGGGACCCGCGCTTGCTTGCTCACAGCTGGAGCCAGGAATCAATGTCTGACAGATGTGAGACAGTATCACAGAGGGCTTATTCCACAACTGAAACAATAAACACTCCAAAAGGCACACAGCCTAGTTGGAACCTGTCTCCCGACCCACAACCAAGCAGTACCGCCACAGTCTGCACTTCTTTGTCTCACTTCATTTTCCAGATCAGACAGTTCCATTCGCTAGCAGCTACAACAACCGCCAGGTTTCCTTTGAGCTACGCCGATCTCTGCACAGCCTTACGCAACAAGACAATTTGGTGTTTGTGGAGGATGGTAGACCATAAAAGCATAATGTAAGCAAATAGGAGCAGAAGAAACTCTCGACCGACTTCTGTTACAATAAGGCATTAATGACTCCAGTGTCAGGCTCTACCAGTGATTAATGCCCACTGGGTGGTTGGAACCTTTGGCCTTTGGCCTCGTGCACCAATGCCCCCCAGTGGGCATTAATCCACCGGTAGAGCCCTCCTGTGTCGGTGATTAATGCTTACTAAGGCCCCTATTAAAATTTACTGTAAAGTAAACAGACAAGCAGCAATGCAGTTGCCAATGTTGCAACACTTGTAGCAATACAATTTTCAAACAGGCACTGCAGAATAACACTTCACATGATCTCAGCAGCTTAAAAGCATGCTGACTCAACATCCTGCAGCTCTGGAGAAATGAACCACACCAAAAAGGCATTAAAATCCAAATTTGTCAACTTTGTTACAAAACCTGAAACACTCAGATTCTATAGCACTGTTTTTAGAATGGTGCTGCCTGTTGTACTTGTGAAAACCATTGCAGAATGATCTTTTAACTCTGGAGAGACAGGTCATATAAGCTTGCTGACAGGGAGGGCTAGACTGTGAGTTCAGGAGATGACAGCATCAGCACCTCTTCACTGAAACTGGCTTTTTTGAACAGGTAGTGAAATCAGGGTTACAAAATAGCCCATAACTTTAAAATGAAGTAACAAAGAACCCTAATGTTTGGTATGAGATTTATTGGGGGTATGCTTATTATAATTCTGCAATGTAGCACTTTTGGCCAGAGTCCCTCTTTAATTCCTCTTAAGAGGGAAATATATTCACTGCTTGGATCTCAGTACCCAAATATTCATGGTTATCAGGAATTACAGTAATCTTTGTTACTCCCATAGCACATTGTATAACTACTCGCTCACAAAAAAGAATGGTGGATTCCTTGAACAGTCTTCCAGCGGAGGTGGTGGGGACAAAAACAGTGATGGGGTTCAAAAGTGCATGGGTTACGCATAGTGGTATCTTACTGAAAGGGAAAGGGGGTGGGTGAATGGGCTGGAGTTCAATTAGGATCTGTGGTGATACTATAGGCAGAGCAAAATCGGCAGACTAGGTGGGCAAACTGTCCTTATCTGCCTGCAAATTCTATGTTTCCGAGTTTCTATGTAACCTCCCCAAAATCACTATCTCACATCCAAAACTGATGTCCCATATCCATAATTAATATGCAAAATCTAAAACTGATATTACACACTCTCATGAATTTGAAACCACACACCCTCTCTGAATGTAAGATCCCACCTGCACATGCAAATTTGATATCTCCCACTATTTCCAGCTTTGATGTTATACACTGCCAAATCTGGCAGCCCCTCCCAAAAGTATTATTGTTATTTTTTTTAATTTAATAAAGGTTTTTACAAAGAAAGGCCTATTCATTTGAGAACAACTCAATTCCAGAGCAGTCCTGGGGGAAAGGCACAAGGGAAATATTTAATATAACAATACAATACAATACAATGCAATACATAGAGGATAATGTATGGTCTTCTATCTGTAACAAGTTTGTAAACTCTTCAAGAGGTTGTCATGGCGACGTTTGGAACCTCGAGAGCGTAGCTCGAGAGGTTCAGTCGCCATGGCGACCTCGAGAAGAGTTTTCAAATTTGTTATGGATAGAGGACCATACATTATCTTTTATAGTGTATGGTCACCTATCTGTTGCTGTTCAAATAAAAAATTAAAATCAGTCGGCTGCTGTCACAGAAACGATCAGTCGGTTCAGTTGTTGACAGAAATATTTACTCACATTTGATGTGTACATCGGAAGTCATCATCGATAGTGGCACATTGCAAAAAAAAAAAAAACGGACATAGAGGAACGTTACACTTTTTTAACTCAGCCGTTTTAACTATCAGTCTCTTGGTATGGACGATCTATGTGGAAGTGTTGGCCTGACCTCCGGAACTGAAAACGTAATCTCGATTAACTGTATGCTATTTAGTGTGCAGCTTGCACTGACAGAGTTTCTTTCAAGATTCTAATCTGTTATGCTGCAGTAGCTATGTACCTGGTGCAGCATAACAGCAAGCTACTGCAGCATAACAACATTTTAGCTGGTATGGATTTCCAGTCATAACAACGTTCTACCATACATTATATATGGAATAATAAATGGGATGGTGTGCATTACAATAATTTAATAAACACCTGAGGTGTGTTGCTACATAAACCTTGAAAGTGAAGTTCAAGGTGTGTATTAGATTAAAGTAATCACACCATCCCACGTTTTATTTTATATAATCACTGGCCATCAATTTCTTTTCTCCATGTTACCTATTTTAAGGAAATAATGAAGCACTCACCTTGTTGTTTGCTACTGTTCCTAATATTTACTGAGATAGAGCTGTGCATGTTATGACATATTAGTTTTACTTATTTTTTTCTTAAATTAATGAAATCAGGTTGTCTCGTACTTTTAAATGTCACCGCCTTGGGTCTTCTGTGAATGACCATGACACTGGACATTCTGCACTTGAGACGCAGATAGGCAGTCTCGAGTGAAGCTTGTTTAGGGCACTATTTGTTTTACTTTAGCTCAGCCATTGGTTTAATTTATGTGCAGTGGTTGAACAAGCCCAGTTTTGCCATCTACTGTCACTTTTTTAAAGTGAAACGCTTGCCATCACAGAACAGACTGATGTGCATGAGACAGATTGACACAGTGGGTCTCAAACACAGCTCCTATTCTGAAAAGTGTTTGTTTGCCATAACAACCCGTAGGTTATTTCGTACAGTAGTAAGTGGTCATCAACACTGAAAAAAATCAATGACCAGTTATTATAATACGATACAAATACAGTGCAGCAGTACCCTATATTGCTTTCTAATTGAAAGTACTGAGTCAATACCACACTGTATAGTGAGCACTTGGGTTTACAGTGATAGGGGTAGAACAGTAGTAGGGGAATACCGCTACCCCTGTAACTGTATACAGAATGGGAGGGTGGAGAAGTTGCCATGGGTAGGGTGCCTGGTCAAGTCACTCCTGTCGAGGAATGGTTAGGGCACCAGCCCACAGCACAGTCGGAAGACCTTCGACTATGGTTCAGCTCCCCCCAGGTCTCCCCTGCTACAACTTTTTGCCACAATTAAAAAAAAAAGCATCCCAGGTTTCTCCTCATCCCTGTGTCCCCCCCCCCGAGTTAGTTGTTTATGTTCTGGGGGTATGGGGGCTAAGTCCCCTGCAACAAAACATGAAGACCCATTGTTTTCAATGGGCACGGTGCACAGAACAGGTCGGTATTTTGCCCAACTCTGTTTTTGTCCGCCACTGTTTCCCTGAGGCATTTTTAGACACGCTATTTTGACGTGTGGCAAAATGACCCCATGCCCTAACTGGACCCCCTAAGTCTCTTCAACAAGTGACGTTCAACAGCCCTCTCAAAACCAACATCATGCACCATTCCCAGTCTCCAAAATATTATATTCTTCAGCCCCCTTGAATTTGACTGGATATCCCTTCTAAACTGACGGCCCTGCACCCATCCAAAATTTACTTTTCACACCTCTTTACATGCTCCCATCTAAGTAAATATACCTCTTGAAACTGGAAACATTACCTAAATGTAGTGTGTCTATAAGGAATAATGTTGAGAGCAATTCTGTATACCACACACCACTCTTTAACTTGATTCCCCAAGCCCTCCAAAACTTGGTACTCATTGCCCTTATCAAAACTTACAATCCTTACCTTGTCAAATGTGATAACCCAAAGTGCACACTATTCAGGAATAGTAAAGAAGGCAGTAGTACCCCCCCACCCCCACCATCATGATGCACTGCTTGTCAGATGGAACAGAGCACTGGGGGGAGAGGGTAAATTATTTTACAGTTTATTTACCCAGGATAAGACAGTTGAGATGCAGTACCTCATTTGCAAGGGATTCCTGTCTTTAACCATGCTATAGCTAAGTGGATGGTAGCAGAAGAGGTTAAGTGACATGTTCAAGGTCACAAAAGAAGGGCGGAGCTGGTGGGAGTTGAGCTTGCATTGCTGACTAGCCTGGATGGAACTGCGCGATTGCTGACTAATAATTTTTGAGGATGACTTGACATCCATGGTTTGTATCACCCATAATTTCTGTGGAGGCAAGATTCACTTTTCAGAGGGGGCAGACTGCTGTACTATGGATGCAGTGATTACTGTAGCATTAGGAGGGGACTGCTTCTTTGAAGGGATGTGGCATCATTTGGCAAAGGTAATTTATTCCTATTGGTTGTCTCAAGAACCAAGCAGACTCTGACTGAAACTGCTCTTCTGTTAGTTTCCAAGGATGCAGGTAGAAACTTGGTAGATTGTGAGGCAATTTAAAGATACATTTTATTTTTTATAAGTCATAATGGGGTATAGAACATTTCTGGGTCTTGCAAACATGAAACTTTATGAAATCTTTATTTGAGTCACAATAACTTTTATCAGTTTTAGCTTTCTCACAAACATTTAAAGAGATGTACTTCACATTGCTATTTGTTTTAATCATATAGAACTCATGTTATATAAATAAATAAATAAATGTGTCAGTCTCGCAGGGCTTTTCTACTGCTTCTGGCAAGGCAAGGCTGCATATCCTGTATAGTCAGACATTTCTACTGTAACAAATCCAGCAACAGTATTATGGGAGACAGCAGTACAGGTTTCCTTTTGCTTTAAATCTAATCAGATGTACGTGGGAGGTAAATGTGCCACAGTCTTTCATTCATTTTGTAAGATTTGATCATGGACAAATAACATTATTTGCTGAGGTAAATTCCTTGTCTGTCATGTTATTTTTATCCAAATCTCTTTACTGTTTTTTTTTAGTTATATGCCAGCTCTTATTCCAACAAACTGAAATGCTTCAGTGCTTCCCTGCTTTATTTCTGACAGAAGCATACAATTCTCTGAATATTAAACTTAGACCCATAACTGCTAATGTACGAGAATGGATCAATGTGCAATTTTTCTCAAGTAACCAGCTCTGAATTTTGTAGTACCATAGTCCATACTGACATATTTTTTATCCATTCTGTTTATATTGATAACATGCACACTTACGACCCATACTGTATTTTACTGCTGATAAAGGTATGTCAGTATACAGAAGTATTTTGATGTTACAGTTCTATCACAACTGAGTTACATGTCACAATGATAGATAAACCTTAAGTAATATACATTCATACTTTGTAATATACATTGCTTACCATAAGATAGCCTTAACAGATGCATTAAAGGCATTCAGCAACTCAATGTGTGTGCTGTTGTAGCCCTACTACTTTGTATTCTGAAACCTGAACTTAAAGATTCTCAGCACTGAGCAGCTTGATGGCTAGTCTCCTTTTTACAACACTGAGTGACAAACTCATTTACATTGACCATAACATGGAAATGATTCAGTTAAAGTCCCCAGTAAGTCAAGAAGTGCAACCACCTACCATAAAAATCAGGGATATACTTTCATAAGATGAATGAGATGTTCTCTAGTGGTATACAAAAGCACTTACAGTTAACTATATGTCCAGTGAGGAGGTTGGAGTGACAACTAACGTCACCAGACTGGTGATGTATTGTTGGTGGGTCATCGATAGTGCATTCTGTTGTGGTAGCCCCCAAAACACAAAATTAAGTGGAAAGGGATGGTAGCTGAGATAATATTCAATAATGTAGAGCAAACATCTACACAGAAGACCACCATTTTCGCATCCATCTATATCATTTATATAAATGTTCTGTCCAAGATGATGTACTTTTAATATTAATTTGAAAAGCCAGGATTGAACTTGTGTAGTCTGATTAGATATGTAGAGGTACAGTGAGAGAACCTCAAGAGATCCATAACAAGGCAACAATCCTTTGTGTGAAGCTAGTGAACAAAGCCAGAAGAAAAAGAAAACCATTATGATTTTCAAAAGAAGTGGCAGGGAAGGTAAAAAAAAATGAGACCTGTTTTACATCCATTTAGACTCTTTCCCAGTCATGTGTGTCAATTGCTGTTATCAATGTCCTTGTTCCAGGTGTGTCCATCTTCCTTACGTCATTGCTTTTATATGGAAGTAACACTTTACATACATAGGAGATATGGTAGTGCTACAAGGAAGTTTCTTGTACAAGCTTTTCAGTTAACAGTTTCTAGGTAAAGGAGATCCAAGTTTGCCATTTTGGTGTTTACTGTGATATTGTTTTGCAAATCCCTAAACAACTATGGCTTTAGGTTACCTCTGTTAATCTGGTTGTAAGAGAAAAACATGAAGAATTCATAAAACTTTCATATTATCTCAAACCTTGCTTGTTCCCAGAACATTCAATATCTGTCTCAAAGGGTGACGTCATAGAAGGGTAAAGGATGAGAGGTGTCTGGGATTATTACTTTTGTTAATCACTTAGACAATCACTGAGAGTACTGTGGGAAAACAGGATCATGCACAACAGTGAATATTATCTTTATAACAGCTATGGGGAGTTCTTAATTTGGGTGATCAGGTACCACTGGGTTTATTGGGTTGAATGGACAAAAGAAGGCTGTATCTAGCACATCACGACTGTCCACCCACACAAGTCAATTCATTTATTCCAAGGTTCTACATGATAGCAACCATTTATCAAGTCCCTTTTTATGTTGGCTTGCACGCAAGCCAACATCTTGGGAGAGTGCAGATTTGGAGGCGCAGCCACTATTGGGCGAATGCAGGGCATGCATCAGTAGGTGTGTCCCTCATTCCCCAATCAGCCTGCATGCCCACTCCACTCCATGCATGCTAATATGGTGAGCACATCTAAGGAAAGGTCTGCTGCAATCCGAGCAAAGCTTGTCAGACACAGTGGACCCTTCCTGCATGCTGCCACATTAGCAGCATGGTGAGCGGCCACCCAACTGCCGACTTTGGGAGAGCCCAATTCCCCAGCTGGCTTTCTGTGGCTGCAGAAATTTCCCGATGGGGGAGCCCACTCCCTGTCGGCAGACAGCAGCCCTCCCATTTTCTATATGCTGAGGGGTGCCCAATCCCCCTCGGTTCTTGCCTCCTTGCTTTCATTAGAGCAGATGGGGAGCCCACTCCCGTCAGCATAAATCAGCCCCCACATTTCTCATATGCTGTTGGAGGGTGCCCAATCCCCTTTGGCTCTTGCCTCCCCCGGCTGTCACTGTATGTGCCAGAAGTGCCCAATCATCGGTAAATTCACCTCCCATTGTCTCGCTGAAGAGGTGCTCAATCCCCCATTGGCTCCCGCCCTCAAGCAGTTCTTCTGATGCCATGCTGGGAGCCCACCCCAGCGTGGCAAATGTCCCATGTCATCATCATCCTTAAAAAAAAAGTCTCTAAAAGAAAAAAAACAGTCCCTCGCGGTCTCAGTGGCCCCCTTCCCCACCAGCACCCACGCACTGTGCATCCTGCCTCCCCACACCCCCCTTACCCCATACTTATCTCCAGACTCTGGCGCGACAATCTTCGGTGGACCAGGAACATGTCTGCACTCTTCAAAGCCGACCGCGAACTGAGGAAATGCCGGTAAGCTCTATAATGGAATGAATAGGGATTTTTCAATTTTGCTGCATATCACGAGCATTTATTGGAATTTTGGCACCAAATTTTCAACATGAGGTTTTTGGGGCCCCTTCTCATGAATTCTATCACTGTCATGGCGTTAATCATCCTCGAAAGGTGATTTCGCAATCACTGTGCAAAATCACCTTTCGCGACCCATTAATGAAATGACAGTGCCAGTGTTCACTACGTGGCCTCTCAAAAAGCCTATGTTCCAAATTTGGTGGAAAAAATCCAACAAATGCCTGTTTTACCATTGTGCATTGCGCAGTTGCTTCGCAGGCTCGTAACTTCACACATTCGCAATATTTTAATGCCGGAATTTCAGCATTGTCATTTTTGTACACCTCCTTGTGAACAGTACAGCTGTCATTTTCCACATCCTGCCTGAAATGTGTTTCCGCACTTCCAGTGCACAATAGCGCAGTCGCTGTGGGAAATCAGTGTTTGGGACAGATTATGAAAATGACAGTGACATAGTTCATGAGCAGAGGTCCTAAAATGCCTATGTTGAAAATTTGGTGATGATACTCCATAAAAGGACTGTGTTATGAGCGTGCATTGGCAGATTGCACACATGCCTGTACCATCGTGCATTTGTGATATTTTCACTCTGGATTTTCACCATTGCCATTTTTCCACACCTCTTGATGAACAGTGCAGACGCCATTTCACATATCCTGGCCAAAATGTGTTTTCGCACTTCCGGTGCAGAATAGCATGGTCGCTGTGTGAAATCACTTCTTGGGACACTTTGATGAAATAACAGTGACACTGTACATGAGCAGAGGTGCTAAAATGCATGTGTTGAAAATTTGGTGCCGAACACCCATAAAATGGCAATGTTCCAAGCGTGCGTTGCATATTTCCCATGCACCCTTGTAACTTCACAAATTTGCTTTATTTACATGCCACATTTTCAACACTGGTATTTTTTTACACCTCCTTATGAACTGTACAGCTGTCATTTTTCACATCCTGCCCAAACTGTGTTTTCGCACATCTGGCAAACAATGGCTCAGTCACTGTGGGAAATCAACTTTCGGGACAGATTAACAAAATTGAAGAGCCACTGTTTATGAGCAGAGGTCCCAAAATGCCTATGCTGAAAATTTGGTTAAAAAATCCCCAAAATAATTGCATTACAGGCGTGCGTTGCCCAGTTTCTATGCTCGCTCATGACTTCACCAATTTTTCATATTTTCACTCCAGATTTTCAACATTGCCATTTTTTTGTACCTCCTCATGAAAAGTACAGCTGTCATTTTTCACATCTTGTGCAAAATGTGCCACTGTTCATGAGGAGGGTCACAAAAAGTCCATGTTGAAATATTGGAGTGAAAATGCCTCAGGCGTCACGGTTTCCAACCATAATGCCCTGCCCTGTAGAGACTGACAGATGTCAGGGGTGTGACTTGGGATTGTCGGACGTAATGCTCATGCCATTTCACTCCCACCCTCACCCTGCAGCCAGTGACAATCATCAAGAAGTGCCTCGGATGCTTTGGCTCCAAAGTTCACCCCACTGTCCTACACTGCACCCATCTCAGCGTATTTCCTTATGGAATGGGGTGAGTGTAAAGCCCGAAGACCCCAATGCACACCGTGACACTTGTCGGTGTCTGCAGGATAAGGAGAGGTGAAATGGCATGAGCACTATGACCAGCACCCAAACGGACACCCCAATGCCTGTCAGTCTCTGCAACGTGGGGGTGGGTTGGCATCAGTTCAATACTTCACTGCCATTCCTATTATGCATCTCTCTAACTCCTGCACTACCAATGCCAATGCCAGCAAGCCAACATTTGGCATTGACAAAGGCTTGTTTAAATTCTAACAAAGTGTTATTATCAATCAGCTCCTGAGGCAATTTATTCTAGGGTTTAGCTGTGTGTACAGTAAAAAAGTGAACCCTCTTTGAGGTGTTGGCCCAAGAGACCACAACTTGCTTATTGTGAGAGTGTAATTTGTTATCTCTGGGATGAAATTTAAGCTCACATTGGGCAGCCATCAAGAGGGAATTTAAGGTTTTATACATATGTAGTAGATCACCTCAGTCTTCTATCTTGCAAGGAAAATAAACCAGTATCATTTAATCTATTATGGTATGGTTTATTTTTCAAATGTGGTATCATTTTTGTGACCCTTTTCTGGACCCTCTCAATCACTGCAACATCTCCTTTTTAGTATGGGCTCAAAAAGGGCGAAGCATAATCCAAATACGGTCAAACAAATCTCCTGTTAAGGGGTAACAGACATTGTTCAGATCTACAAATAAATGTCTGTTTGGTACATTTTATCATACCCACAGCTTTTCTAGTGATGGATTTACAATGGTCAGTAGAGTCTAGTTTATTGTTTACCAAGATACCAAGATCGAGTTCAGTTTCTACCGTATATATTGATTGCTTGTTTAAGAAATAAGTGTAGTTTTGGTAATTTTTACCATAGTGGTTAACAAAGTATTTGCCAACATTGAAAGACATTCCATTGGTAACTGCCCATTTTTCAATATTTAATACATCATTAACTAAGGCTAAATGATTATTAAAATAATTTCCCCTCCCAATTTTATATCACCTGTGAATTTAACTAATGGGTTTATTATTTTGGAATTTATATCACTGGCAAATATACTAAATAGAGTGGATCCCAGGATGGAGCCCTTCAGAACCCCACAACTGACACTACCCTCTTCTGACAGATACCCATTTATTCTTACACGCTGCTTTCAGTGCGATAGCCAGCTGTATATCCATCTAGTCAGAACTGGCTTGAACCTCATCTGCATTAGTTTATTTATCAGGATGTCATGAAGAATCTTGTCATAAGGCCTTTTGGAAGTCTAACAAAATAACATCAAATGGTATTCCCCCTATCCAGGCTACAGCTGACATAGTTATAAAAAGCCAGCAAGTTAGTACTTGTTGATAGACCTTTGCTGAAAGTTGTCCTCCAAGCCCAGGTTTAATACCTCAACTTACAGTGTTTGATAAGCTTTTCCATTAGTTTACAATAAGTGGAAGCAAGGCTGATGGGACTGTAATTTTGAACCTGTTTGCAGCTACCTTTTTTGAAAATTGGAATCACAGTGGCAATACACCAATCCTCCGGCACAGTACCTTGATTAAGGCATATATTAAATAAAGTAGTTAATGTATGTGCAAGCTGTTCTGCCAATTCTTTCAAAAACTTGAGGTGAATAGTGTTGGGCCCTGGACTAGAAATATTTCTTATTTCAGATAGAGATTTCATGACTTCATCTTTTGAGAAATTATAGTTATTTAAAGATATCCCAGCACTTGAGTTTATGTAGGTTGTACCCCCACCTGTAAAAACTGAGCAAAAGTATGAATTAAAGAAATCAGCTGTTTTTACATCATTAGAGGAGGTTGATCCATTATTTACCAGTGGCCTTAATGCCATAGATACATTTGTATTATTATTAATGTACTAGAACAGTACTTTATGATCTTTTCTGTGTGCAATTTTAAATTCATTTCTATACTTAGCCTGTTTAATCATTTTTTTAGCTGCTTCAGTTCTTTTTTATTTTAGTATTAATATCAGATGGTTCCTTTCTGGCTTTTTGGTATGAAATTTCTTTAGTTCTGATTTGTTTTTGTATATCAACCATTAAACATACAGGAATTTTCCCTTTGTTGTTATATTTTCATTTCATTGATACAAATTTGTGTTCACATTTTTGTAGGGTAACCTTAAAAAACTCCCATGCTTCATTAACTGGTTTATTGCTCAGCACTGAATCCCAGTCAATGATAGACAGGTGCTCCTTAATTTTGTCAATATTTGCCTTATTGTAGTCCCTTATCATTGTGGTACTATGCATTTTGGGCTTTGAGGTCTTTAATGTATAGGACACCATGTTGTGATCATTGCTATTTAATGGACTTAAAATAGAGATATCAGAAATGTCTGGCTCTAATCTGGTCATTATTAGATCCAATACATTATTTCCAGGGGTGAGTTCCTGGACCATTTGATCCAGACCTTCAATCAATAGAGTGTTTTCAAATTGCTTCTCAGTATTGTTTGATCCAGTAAATGAATCCCAGTTTATACTGGGATAATTAAAATCCCTTAGAATTAATACCACTTTTATATTTGTGGCAGTTACTATCTCATTTAGAAGGCATATGTTATACATTTCATCAGATGTCAGTAGTCTGTAACAGCTTCCTAGTATAATTTTAGCTTTACCTTTAAACTGTAAGGTGATCCATATACTCTCAACTGATGCCTCCTGTGAAATAAAAGTAAGGTTTTGCTTGGTGGGAATATCATCTTTGACATAAATACAGACTCCTCCTCCCACTCTGTCTTGTCTATTGTTTAGGTACAATTTATAATTTAGCAGGTTATTCATCCATACAGCAGAATTATCCCATCATGTTTCACTGATGGCTATAGTGTCAATTTTATCACCAAAGAGCATTGCTTGAAGTTCAGCCATTTTTGTGATATTTAGGCTTCTAGCATTTATCATAAGGATTTTATATGAGCTTTCACCTGCTTTTAATTAGTGTTGTGCGAAATTGGAAAATTTTCCCCAGTGAAATATTTTGTGTAATTTGTGCATTTTGCAAAATATTTTGCCAGTTGAAATGTGAATTATCGCCCAAGGAACTAGCAAAATTTCACCCTTGAGCCCGCAAAATTCAACACTCCCAGGTGAAATTTCCCCACCCATGGGTGAACCTTTCTGCACTAGTGATTCTCTGGTGTCTAGTGGTCCCCCCCCGGCTGCTCACCATTCCAAATTTCCATTAAAATTCATTCTTTCTGGTGTCTAGTGGTACCTCCAGCCAGTCACTAGCCTAAAGTCAATAAAGAAAGCCTCTCCAGTTAACTCATTATTTTTCACAATCCCCCGGACCACCAATCCTAAAAGAAATTTAAATTCCCACTCCCTGGTGTGTCTATTGGATCCCCCAACCTGTCATCAGATAACGTCCATCCCGCTTCCCCCAAGTACCCTGATTAGAGATGTGTGAAATTGGAAAATTTTGTCTAGTGAAATATTTTGTGTAATTTCCACATTACACACAATTTTTTGCCTGGGTGAAAGTGTAATTTTGCCTGTGATTTCTTTTTTACCTAATGCAAAATTTCACCCAATTTTTCTGATTTCACTTTCACATAAGGTAAAAGTTCATCAAATTACGTTGAATTTTGCTGATGTTTTTCAATTTCACCAGTGAAATTGCAATGCATTGTGGGAAAATAGCTGAATGATCATGTGCAGGCAGTTTCCTGCACAGTATATTGTCTGCTGAGTCAGAGAACAGTTCTGTGTGGTGTATCACAGCCAATAAGCCCTTCATAAACCTCTTTATTTGTGATTTTTGAGAGTTAATTGCTCCCAAAATCTCAATTTAGTTCCTAGTACTGCTAGTGAACCTTTTTTTTATTTTGGTATCTTTGGATAATACTTAGTTAAACTTAGGTAGTGTTTTCAGTTTTCTTTTTGTCTGTGTCTGTGAGGGAGTTGAGTGGGGGAGGGTCGACCGTGGTGTGTTTGTGTGTGTGTATGTGAAAGCAGAGCAGGCTAGTTCCTAATATTTGACAGAATTCTCACACGTTGTGAGTGACTTTCTGTAATTTCTTTTAATTTTTAGTATTTTTCTCTTGGTGTGCTACTTATTTATTATATTTTTCTTACATATTAAACCTTTTTGGGCAACTTTATCTGAAGAGTTACTGATTCTGAGTAGTTCTGTTCTTGTTTCCCTTTGCTTAATCACTTTTGTGCTTTATTTTTTATTGGAAGTATTCATGTACATTGACCACTTGACTTGTCCATATCCAGGTGGACTGCATTGTTGAATTTCTCACAGAAATTAAAATTGTGATTTAGCCTCTGCATTGCAGCATTCCTGTTTTTCTAGTTAATTTTCTTACCATATTAACCCTTTCCTCCCTGTTATACCACTGGTGTTTACTACCTAACCCTACTATATATGGGGGCATGTTAGGCAGTGGCACAAAAATGAATAGGCCTGAAAACCATTTGAAATGGAGCAGAAAACAGCAGATTTGTGTCCTGATGCTGGATGTGAACCATGTAATTGCATAGCTGACATCTGTTTTCTGTCTAAATGTACTGTAACATTTTTTTGGGAAACATTTCTGGACTTCTGGGCCATGTTAAGCAGTGGCAACACCATCATTAGGCCTTAAACCATTTGTAAACAGTGGGCCAAAAAACATGTTTTGGTCCAGGTGGAAGGCATGCAACATATAACAGCATTTCTGACACCTGATGCAGGCCTGAATTTACTGTAACATTTTTTGGGAAATGTTTCTGGACTTGTGGGGCATGTTTGGCAGTGGCACCACCATGGTGAGGAGTGAAAATCATTATTTATTCATTGAGGAAATTGGAAAACATACCTTTGAGTCAAAGACTCCTTTACAAAGGTTCCACATCAGTGAATACAGAGGCATTGAATACAGTAGTGACAGCTAGACAAAAACAATTACAATAAAGAGCATGTACTGCGAACAGTACTGTGTCAAATAGTTATAGGTAGCAGAGTATAGCAGTAGGTGTTATACAAGTTAGAGAATTGCATAAACAGGTACATTGTACTAGTGGAAACAGTTAACAGATATATACACTGCAAGTCAGTGGTACCAGTCTGGACCTGGGAGTTATCTGCTAACCTATATTGGTTAGGATGGACTGGGGGTGTCCATTGTCAAGCATAAGCATGCCCCAGGGAGGCAAGATCAGTGAGTAGTCCATTGTCAATAGGGGAGATGGGCAGTGCTTGAAATCAAGGACAGTCACAGACTGAGTCTTGCAAAATTAGGTTTCGTAGGTGAGACTTGAACCAGCCAAGTTTAGGTTCAGTGAGAAGACAATTTGAGAGGGAGTTAAGCCATCCAGGGGCCTGGTACCTAAAGGTTCTTTGGCCCAAGTAGGTCTTGCAGAGGCATACCCAGAAGTGAGTTGAGCAGATTGCCGGGTGTGATGAGTGGACAAGGGTGCTTGGAATAGGGGGGGAAGGGCATTAGAAACAGTGCAGAAAACAGCAGCTTTGGGTCCCAAAGGTGGATGTGAACCATGTAACTGCATGTCTGACACCTGATTTATGTTTGAATTTACTGTAACATTTTCTGGGAAACATTTCAGGAATACTGGCCTTCTGCTGCATGTTGTCAGTGCTGGCACCAGATGTGTTACATCTTAATGTTGCACACAAAAATATGTGATGCAACATCACATAGCATTGTGAAACAGTTTTTTAATAGGCACACTGCCTGACATTTGTGGATAGGAGTAGGAAACATGTTAAAGAGCAGGTGATGCCTTCAACATAATTTTAGCAAAATATTACACTGACCAGCAATTCAGTTGCATTCCCCATATATAGAGTTTGCAAAGGAAAGACCGGCACCAGTCAAAGGCTGTGCGTCATTAGGACCCTGTGCACAGAGTCTAAATTTTTTTAATTCAAATACCTCGTGTGAGTTGCTTTGACTCAAAGTAAGAAGGAATCATCACCAGCACATATAATTAAAGTGCTCTTTCTTTATGACAATGTGTGGTGCAAACAATGTAAAAAATGTTCCCATGTAACTAAGATAAAAAACACCCACTCCCTCAAGGCACCATACTTCATGATACATATAAGGAATGATGGTGCCTTCGGGGGGTGGGTGTTTTTAACTTGGTTATGTGGAAGCACTTTTTACATTGTTTACTTGCCACACTAGAGAATCGAATAAAGAACGAGCACCTTATGGACATGTGCTGTGGTGAGCACATCTAACTTTGAGTTGCCATGTTAGGCAGTGGCAACACCATGATTAGGCCTTAAACCACTGGCAAACAGTGGGCCAAACAACATGTTTTGTTCCAGGTGGAAGGCGGGTAACATATAACAGCATGTCTGATACCTGATTTACGTTCAAATGTAACATTTTTTGGGAAATGTTTCTGAACTTGTGGGGCATGTTTGGCAGTGGCACCACTGTGGTGAGGCCTGAAAAAAATCATTATTTATTTATTTATTAATTGAGGAATTCAGAAAACATACTGACACCTCCTGCAATTTGATGTCCCATTGCAGCGGGTGTTGGTGGACCATGTGGCTATGCTGGCTGGTTGTCCCAAAGTGGGATCCACACTTTCCTCGATGCACTTCCTGCCCATATAGATTGCAGTTGCCACTGGGTCACCAACCGATATTAAGTAGAAAAAATCCCAGACAGGAGAACTTCAGGGATGACACGGCCATGTGGGGGGACCACAGATAATGCCCCAGTCACTGACTCCTCCAGCTGTTTGGGAAGGGGCATGGTCTCCTGTTTCCTGGGTGGAGGAACAGTATCCTCCTGGTGCTGGGTGCTGGTGCAGGAGCAAAAAGCCTCTTGCTGTGGCATTTCAGTTGTGATGGTTAGCCGAAATGGCCGTACAGGTGCCTCACTGTCTTCACCCGTCTCCATTATGTCCACAATCCACAAATACCACCAATTCAAACCAACAGAAAAAGAAACAGAGATAGAGATTCAGAGAGAGTTGGGGGGATCACACTCACACACACACACACACACACAAACACAATCTCCAGGTACTAAAATATGAACTATGACTAGGACAAACAAGAAAAAGTTAGAAAAAAATAGCACACATTAAGCAATTTAGGTGTAAAAGTGCACTCTGCAGTCACAGGAAGTATAAATGCTGCCTGCTTCCTCAAGATATACAACACAGGAAATGAACCACTTACTTACTGCCTGTTTAGACTCAACCAAGTGACCACCAGCAGAGTGAAATGCCCAGTTTTGCCTAATTTTGCCTCAGATGTGCAGGCGAAATTGGTGGCAAAATTTCACCACCTAAATTTCGCCAAAAGGCCAAAATTTCACAAAATGTTTCACAAGGTGAAATGGGTGATTTCACCATAATTTTGCTGGTGAAATAATTCACTGGTCTCTAACCTGATCGAGCTAACGCACAGCCTCCACTTCCTCCACTGATGGTGGTTGAATGAGCACTTCAGTGATTCAAGCGTGGTGTTGTACACGCACTCGCTCATTGAAGTGCTCAGTAGGGTTGCCAGCCATGGAGGTGAATGGAGGTTGTGCTGTGCCCCACCAGGGTACTGGGGGAGTAGGCTGGGTGCTATCTGATGACAGGGGTGGGGGTGGAAGTCCACTAGACACACTAGGTGTGGGGATTTAAATTTTTTAGGATTGGTTGTCTGGGAATCTGGAAAATAATGACTTAATGGGAGGGAGGCCTTGCTTTATTTACTTTGGACCAGTGATTGAGGGCACTGCTGGACTCACCAGGGAGTGGGGATTGACATTTTTATTTAGGATAGGGGGGTCAGGGGACCAGGGAAAATAATGAGTTAGTGGGGGGGCCTGCTTCATTCACTTTGGGCCAGTGATCGGCAGAGGGCGGACTACTAGACACCAGGGAGAATTAATTTTAATGGAAATTTGGTCAGTGAGCAGCAGGGGGGACCACTAGATACCACCAGGGAGATTATTTTCGGTGGATGAAATTGCAGGTGAAATTGCAAAATTTCACCACAATTTCGTGAAAAACTTTGCATGGTGAAATGCTGATTTTGCCACAATTTTGCCAGCAAAATTTTATTTCGCAACATCTCTACTTTTAATAAATTCCCCTGGTTAAGAGAGAAGGATTATTTGCACCCTCTACCCTTTATTTCTCAGTTTTAATGTGTTGATATTATTTTGTCAAAAGTTCTTCCCAACAGATTACTCCCCCTCCTACTGAGTTGTAGGCCATCCCCACTAAATAAGTGATGTCTATTATCAAATAATTCCCAATTTGTAATACAAGTTAATCCGTTTCTGAGGCACCACTTTCTGAACCATTTGTTGACTACTTTGATTTTGGATGTTATGTTAACTGTGGCCCTATTTACTGGTAAAGTTTTTGAGATGCAGATATCTCAACCTTTTTCCTTTAGCAATTTGCTTAAATGAATGAATTTATTTTTAGTTTCTTCAACGTTAGAAGAATTTATATTATTAGTGCCCACGGGATAATTACTAGTGGCTTTTCACCTGTGTTGGATACGATGTTGTTTATCATGAATGTTATGTCCTTGATCAGCCCCTCTGAAACCAGAACATGTTTGGTTCTCTTTATCCTGGTTGCGTATCAGTTTATCAATATGCTAAATTATAGAATCCCCCAGAATGAAAACCTGACATGGCTGACTGCTAACATGTTCACTATTCACAGATTCAGGATCTATCTGAACAAGTAAAGGGTTTATAGTAATCACATGAGAATTAATACTTGGTGCTGGATGACATAGCTTAGTGTTACTCGTAGCGATATAGCTACTTGAAGGTAACTCCTGTTTATCATCCCGTGTTTTGGAGGAAACATTAAATTTGTCCTCCATAACATCTTGACTCATAATAATACCAGGGATAAGGTTAATATTTGTAGATGCATTTTGTTCATGAGTACTGTTAGAAACAAAATTATTTGCTGAGTCCATATGCACCATACTGTCAATTTTTGGTGGTTCCTGATAATGTACATTGGTAGGGAGGGACAAGACTTAGTGCCCTCATTCTGTAAAAGGTTGACAACATCTGGAACTTTCTCAGGGATAACATTATCTAGATGTTCAAACCTATTAAGTAATGGTACCATAAATTTCTGAGCAGTTCGCCCCTTTTTAAAACTTCTTTTACCTTCCACCAGTGTCCACCATAAATCTGTGAAAGTACCATCCTTGTCCTGCTCCCTTTCCCTTTTTCTTACCAGAAGATCAGGATGTAACCTTGTAGTCATATCCTGTGATGTAGATGGGTAAGCTACAGTTATCATTTCCCCTGGACTATGATCAGGTAGCTCAGTGTTAAGATTGACTGACTACAATGTCTGGGGATGGCAACAAAGCCTCAAAGTTAGAGTAACGAGCTGTGAATAAACTTGGTACAGTATATCTAACAGACGAAAGTTTGAGTCCCACAACCTCCACTTGCATTCTGTGTGACCTTCAGCAAGTCATCAAACCTCACCAGTGCTGTCGGATCACCCCTGAGAACAGACCTTGTGCCTAGTGGGCCTTGCCTGGTTATCTAAAAATAAAAACTGTTCCCCACAGAGCCAGTTTTCATCCTTTGTCCTCCAGTGAACTATATGTCAGATTTGACCCATCCAAAAGTATTATTCAAGACCTCCCAGCACTCGTGCTTCAACCAGTTGAAGCCATGTCTCTCTACTAACTCAGGGGATTCTACTCTTCTGGATACATTTTGATCTTTCCAATAAGACAGGCAAATAACCTAAGTGGGATCACTAAGAAAGACTAGACAAGATACACAGTTATTGGCACTAAGTTAACTTTATTGATGTTTATATCTATTTATTTATTGAATTGTGTTAACCAGATAGGCCCACTGGAACACACAGTCCCTTTTGAGGGGTGACCCAGAGTTAAATACAGAGAATACAAAACAATAGAGATTGTACAGTGAGACAATGGGGTAATGTAGTATGTGTGCAAAGTCAGACACATGCCAGCACATAGAACAATATACACAAGGGTTAAAGAGATTAGTACACAGCCAGGATCATATTATACATAAAAGCATAAACACAATATTACAATGGTGAGGCCTAGTGCCACCAACTGCAAAACCAGAGGCAGGAAGGGATGGTAGCAGCTCCAATTCAGCAGCTGCAGGAACACAAACTGTGCTTACGTAGATATGTTTTGAGACCTTTTGTAAATCTTCCAAGTGTGGAGCAATTTTGGAGAGAGGTAGTAACCATGTTCCACAAAGATGGAGCAGAGCTAGAAAAGGATCTCACCCCTGCATTCATTCTAATTCTAGTTATTTCTAATAGAGTGCATCCAATGGGCCTCACCACTCTCTGTTACGTTTAGGAAACAGGATACCTTAGAAGCAGGGTGGAGTAGGAATCTTTAGGATTTCATAAGTGAGACAGAGGACAGGGTACTCTAGTCTGCCTTCAATAAATGGACATTTGAGAGAAAGGAAGACATTGCAGTAATGCATCCTTGGAGGGGCACCCAGGGTAAATTGGCCAATTTTGTTATAAAGTACCCAAAGTTTGTTGAGCTCAGTGTTTCTCACAAAGTGAAGAAGAGGGCCCCATACTGTAATAGGTGGAGCAGTGTACTCCTGGTAATAACTAGTCAAGATCCCTTGGCGAGGTCACTTCCTAGACAGCATAGTTAACCAATTTTTTGGTGTAGGGATTTAATGAGATAATCAATGTGTGCTCCAAAGGAGACTTACTGATCAAGGTATACCCCTAGGTATTTAATAGCCTCTATCATCTCTATCTGGTTATCCCCAGTGTCATAGGGTGTGGGTAAAAGATAATTCATTACAACGAAAGTCATGTACAACACATCACAGCATGGTTTTATTTCTTTAAAAATAACAAAACAACAACAAAAAAATAACAAACGTATGCCAAAGAATACATTACTCCCAGTAGTGTGTACACAGTCTTGATCTTATCCAATGCTCTAGATCCTTCCTTCAGTGTTTATCCAGGAAACTATTCCCTTGTAGATCCTTCTCTCATCTTGACTTCAGGTATCTTAGATCAACCACAGCTAATCGCATTCTTCTCATTGCTCACAGGGTGTTCATATCCTCCCCATGATCAGGTGATCCACTCACTTTTCTATTATAAGAATTTCTATGTCATACCAACACAGTCTAGAAGGGAAAAAGTGGGTGTTATATATATTTGTGGCTAGTCATTCTCATTTTTATGTAACAATACAGTAGAAGCAGGGATTTATAAAAAAAATGAACATAAATGCATAATTGGCTATAATGAGGTTTAGCTCCTCCTTCTTTTTAGGATGACTGGCATTATGTTTAGTATAAAATGGGGGCCAGTGAGGCCACTGTCTCCCTAAGGAAAAAAAGTCTGAGATACCATCTCAGGTAAGCTCTACATTTTTTTTATTATTTATGCCTTGCTAACATTTAGCCCTATGTATACTTTTAAGGGCTTAACATTAAGGATAAAATAGAGAAAACACCATAGAGACACTCAGTGTTGCTATAATCAACTTATTTTTAATGCAGTACTGAGGTTTTTTAGCTAAAGTTCATTTTATTTAATTATAAAGAAACAGACAGAAGTAGAGATATACTCTCTTGAGGATGTTTTACCCTATTTTTCAACTATTCAGCTGCAGTCCTTATAGGCACTGTGCCAGAGAATATTGTCCGAGCAAAGGAGAGAGACAGAGAGAGAGTAGGAGAGAGTGAGCGTTATTTAGGAAAGTTTGCTTTAGCACTCCCTTTTCACTCTTGCAACCATCTTTATTTTAATCTCCATAGGTTACAAGGAAGGTCCAAAGACAAGAAAAGACAAGTTTACTAAAGCCAAGGTTTGTTTCATTTTTGAGGAATTTCCTGGCACCACGGCAGAGCTATTTCAAAGGTGCAACTCATTTTGCCATGCACAGCCCAGTCTGTTGAGCACCAGGTGAACTTTTATAAATACTTTTTTCTGTGTTAGAAAATAAGTCTCCAGTCTTTGCTTTTTATCTCTTTTCTGTCACTGGAGAAGTGTTTTACAGATGGAAAACATATGGAGAGAATTAAATACTGGGGACAGCTTTTTGGCAGAAGCACAGTTTCAGGACCTTGTTTGTCAGTATATTGACCTCTTTCTAAATGTGCTGCTTTGCACCTAAAAGTCCTGTTTAACAAGAAATGGTCCTCAAAGCAAATAAAACATTACAAGAGAATAACCAGCTTTCCCCAGTTAAAAATAATGCCTCTTCTATAATAATTTTAAATATAAAGGCAAACGGGGAAAATTTTACTCGTGGAGCAGCTTTCTCAAAAGAAAGTGAAACCTACTGCCTGCACAACTTGTATTATGAGTATACTTGCTTTTATGAATTTAATTAATTCAAATCCTGTAAACTATTGATGAATTCTTATTTATAAAAAGAAAACATTTCAAATGGGAATAATCTCCACTGTACACAGAGTGTTTCTCTTACCAATGCTTGCACTCTGTAATTTAGGACTACATTTTATATACACTCTACTTTCTTTTATACAGCACTGCAGGCACTATATGATCCTTTATTGTGTGCACATTTGTTTTATTTCTAGACTGCATCCATACACTCTTGCACTGTATCTTTTTATATCCACAGCTGTCCACCATCCAGGTACAGCAAGGCATATTATCATTATGGTGATGGATTGAAAAGGGAAAAAGAGACAGAGAAAGAAAGAAAGAAAAAGACTTTAGTGAGACTTTGAGATATAACTGTCATAGGTGGCCAACCTACTTCACTATAAAGGAAGAACAAAATGGGACAGAAGATACTGTTGCAACAGATTTTAAAGCAGAAAAAAGAATGTAGGAAAGATGCTCCTCAGACCATTCTTTTACCAAGGTAGAATGTAGGTCTGCCACACACGCCTCCCTTTTTAAGAGGAAACCAGTATTTTCAAATCAGCTGGCTTTCAAAATCAATGCCCCCTGAATGTCTTACACATTCAAAAGAATGGGGGTTGGTTGGATCTTCCACCCACTCACTTTGGAAGCTCCACCCCAGGCTCCCTAACAAAAACATGATCAATAGTACAGACTATACATACTGTACATTATCCACAATCACATCCGTTACCCTGGGGTTGGATTGGTACTATTTACCCTCATAGTACCTACTGTATACATTTACACATATTTACAAATCATTTCATGTTGTCTGCTGGACATCAGCACCATGTCTGGATGAAAAATCTGCATTTTTTATTTTGGCTCCCTGGTCTGTGTTTAACAGTAAATTTAAATGGCTGTAAGGCCAAATATCACTGCATAATGCATGCATTTTTGTCCTTTATCTGATTAATCCAACATAATGGGTTGTGGTCTGTTAGTAATGTAAATTCAGTACTCCATAAATAGAAGTGTAAGGCTTCTATAGCCCATTTGATTGCCAAACATTCCTTCTCCACCGTGGCATATTTCTGTTCCCTATCATGCAGTTTCAGACTGATGTAGATGATGGGATGTTCCTCCCCTTCTACAGTCTGGCTGAGAACTACCCCAATTCCTGTCTCTGATGCATCCATATGAACTTCAAATGGTAAATGAAAGTCAAGGCACTTCAGTACTGGAGATGCACATAGGGCTGCCTTGATGGACTAAAAGGCATTGTCACATTCTTGACTCCATTTTACTTTATTGCTACACCTTTTCTTGGTGTGTTCCATCAATGGTGTGGTTATGGAGGCAGAGTTGAGTATGAATCTCTTTGCCAAAGAACCATGCACGAGGTAATGGCGGTGCTTTCAGCCATCAATTCACAGTTTCCACACAAGCTGAAGCACACACTAATCCCATGAATGAAATCAAACACAGTGCTACTAATTTTTATATTTTTATTACACCAACCAGACCACCTGATGCATTTCAGACTGTTTACCCTTTATCAAAGGTTTAAAACATCATCCAACAAACATCCTCGGGGATTTCTTTCATATAACAAGGGGAAATGGGAAGTATCCTGTGGAGGCTTGAGCTACTTCCCTGTAAGCAAATAAAAGTAATGGAAGATAATTGTCCCAATCCCTTCCCTCATCATGTACAAATTTTTGTATCATACATTTCAAAGTTTGATTGAATTGTTCCACTAATCCATCAGTTTGTGGGTGGTAAGGTGATGCTCTGACTGCAACTACCCCAACAAATGGTACAATTCTTTCAATAAAGCTGATTGGAAATTGGTGCCCTGACCAATTAAACTTTCTTTAGGTATTCCCAGTTGGCTAAACACTTTCAGCAGCTGTTCTGCAATTTTAGGGGTAGTGAGAACGCAGAGGTATGGCCTCAGGGTACCTTGTAGCATAATCACATAGTACTAGGATGTATTTATTACCTAGAGAACATTTCTCTAAGGGGCCTACAATGTTGATTGCCATTCATTCAAATGGTGTGATAACAACTGGTTGGGGCATCGGGGCACCATGTTCTTTCTGCCTAGTTGGGTTATTTTCTGGCACTCTTCACATGATTTACAATGTTGTACTACCTATTCATGTATGTTAGGCCAAACGAATCTCTGCAACATTCTTGTAAGAGCCTGAGCTCTCCCAGAATGTTCTGCCCAAGGTAAATCATGCTCTAGATACAACAGCTGGTTTCTAAACTTTTCAGGGACCACTAGTAATTTTACCTGTTCACCAGTTCTGGAGTTTGCACATGCTCTATACAGAATTCTGCTTATCACTTTAAACTCAGTGGCCCCCTGTTTCTCCTGCTTCCCTTCCTGCTGAAAAAAACAGGTTTAGTGAAGCATCACCTTGCTGTTCATTAGCTATGTATGTCACATTTTTAAATGCGTAGTCTATTTTTTTTCAGGAATTCCATGGTCTTTATTCCATCTTCTCTGTGTCATTTTCTTTTCACCTTTTGTTTTCTTGTCCTTCCCAGGATCTTCAAACACATCCCTCTCAAAAGGAAATATGTCCCCAAGTAACTTCTCCTTTTGACTCTGGGCCCTTGTAGTCACGGCAGTTAAGGGTTCTTTGGGTAGTATAAGGGAATCAAAATTAGGAAAGTCCTGTCCAATTACTACAGGCACAACCAGTTTTGGTACTATCCCCACAGTAACAGTGGCTGCATGACCTTAAATGTCCGTCTTTACTTTAGTTGTGGGATCACGGTGTGTGTTTCCATGAATGCAAAATACCCCAATGAAGGATACTGTTGAAGGTTTAGTATCCAACACATCTGGGTGAATCAAGGTTTGCCTACTTCCAGAATCTATTAAGCCTATCACAGGCTTATACGGAATCTGTACATTTGTTGCAAAATTACTCCAGTTCAATAGGGCTAAGTGGGTAGGTGCTGTTCTTTTCTTGGGACAATATCTAGCAATATGCCCCAGACCGAAACAATAGTGACATACTGTACTACATCCTGGTTACAGCTTCTGCCTCCTCTTTTTCCTCTCCCTTCTGGACTTCCCACAGCTCTTACTGGGGGTGTGATGGGATATAAGTAGATTGTCTTACTGTTTGTGGTGCTGAGTTGATGGCAGGATCCATAGTCCAGTAACCTTTTCTGATGAGTTGCTGAGCAGCCACAAAATCCTCAGCCAAAGTGATGGCACTCTCTGCAGATTCAGAATAAATCTCTAATCCGAATTTGTACAGCCATGGGTAAAATTTGTATGAATTTTTCCATCACCACCACTTCAATGATATCTAAAATAGTTTTCCCATCAGGCTGTAACCATTTCATGCACAATACATTTAGTCTTATACATGTCTCTCGAGGGATATCCACACCCTGATGTTTTAGAGCCCGAAAATACTGTCAGTAGGTTTCCGTATTATCAAATCTTTTAAGTGTCTCCTTTTTCACCAGATCATAGTACTCCACACTATGACTGTCCATGTTACTGTATGCTAATTGTGCTCGACCTATCAGACAGGGAGCTAATCTGACCACCCACTGAGATCGGGGCCACCCACATGTCCTGGTAACTCTCTCAAAGGTAGTGGGACATGCCTCTATATCATCTGTAGAAGTCATTTTGGTCAGTTTAATGTCTTTAGGATTGGCAGTCACCCCATCTGGACTACTGCTGGTCCCAATAATTTGCAGGGTGTTCATAGTGTTGGCCCATTGTTGGCCTTGTCTCCACCTTTCCATCTCCCATTGTTGGCTGTCTCTTTCTCTCTGTTTTTCCATTTCCAACTGTTTCACAGCCAACCATTTTAATAGTTTACTCAAGTTCTCTGGAGGATCCTCTACCAGTACCTCTTCCAATTCTTCCTCAGTGTCATCCATACTAAGAGCAGATTTGATCTTTACCCTCATTACAGGTTCCAGGACAGGTAGCAGCTTCTATCCAGTTTTCTCCACCATGGCAGAAAAAGAGACGTGCAAGAACAAGGGGACACAATTTAAAGACAGAAGGGGAGTGGTTCAGGGGCAATGTGAGGAAGTATTATTTCTCAGAGAGGATAGTGGATGCATGGAGCAGCCTTCCTGAGGAGGTTGTGGGGTCTAAAACTGTGGGAGAATTCAAGAATGCATGGGACAGACATAAGGCAATTCTTGTGGGGGGTAGGAAGAAATAGGCTGTTGGTTAACTAGGATCTGCGGCCTATCCTGTAGGTAGGAAAATGGGCAGACTAGATGGGCCAAGCGGTCCTTATCTGCCATCAAAGTCTATGTTTCTATGTTTCTATGGCCTTTGTCAGTACTCCTCAATCCATTGCCTCCACTCCTTCAAGCTTCTGTGACATGTACCTTGTAATTTTGTTATCCTGGCTACCAGGACTGGTACTGGCTGATTGGAATCCCCCTACTTGCCTAGACATCCAATCAGTATCCCATTTCTGACACCATATTGTCATAGAGTGTGGGTAAAGGATAACTCATCACGACAAAAGTCAGGTGCAACACACCACAGTGTAGTTTTATTTCTTTAAAAATAACAAAACAAAGAAAAGAAATAATAAAAAAAAGTAACAAAGGTATACCAAAGAATACACTACTCCAACTAGTGTGTACACAGTCTTGATCTTATCCAGTGCTCTATATCCTTTTTAGAGCAGCAATGCAGAGGTCCTCTGTGTCACTCTCAGAGCAGGAAGTAAGTACCCTATCTGAGGTGGTGTTATATACAGACCCCCTGCCCAGGATAAAGACTTGTACAGGGAACTCCTGGAGGCCATCCTACAGATGGCAGACAAAGGAGAACTGCTGCTGTTTGGTGATTTCAGTCTACTGCATGTGGATTGACTCTCACACAAGGCCTTTATGGAAAGGAGCAGAGCATTCCTCCTAGCACTAAAGGGAGCAGGACTAGAACAGTTGGTGACCACACCAACATGAGAGGAAGCCATTTTGGACCTCATGCTGTCAAATAGTGACAGGATCTCTGACACAACTGTGGGCAGCAATCTGGGTACCGGTGACCATAAGACCATCTGGATCACCATCACCAGTAAAGAGGAAGTCAACCACAGCAAACTCAGGGTCCTGGATTCAAGAAAGATGACTTTACTCAAATGAGAGCTTCCATAAAACAAATATTTAGCAAGGAAGCAGGGGGCACAGTGGAATAGAGGTGTAAAGCCCTGAAGGAAGCTTTACTCACAGTAATTGATCAGTGCACAAAACAAATCTCTAAGTCAAGAAAAAGGAGGAAACCACTATGGTATACCAAGGATGTAGCAACAGAAGTAAAAGATAAAGGAAAGCATTCAAGAGATTTAAGGATATTAACAATGAGGCAGATATGGAAATGAATATGGATACAAAATGAAGCTAAAAGAAACAGGGATTGCAGCAAGGGCAGCCAAAGCCCAGACAGAAGAGAGAATCACACGAGGAGTGAATAAGGTGACAAAACTTTTTATAGCTATATCAGAGAAAAAAGGAAAACAAAAGGAGGCATTATAAGAATAGCAACCAAGCATGACAAACAGGCAGAAAATGATAATGAAAAAGTGGAGATTCTAAATAGTTTCTTCTGCTCAGTCTTCACAAAAGAAGATGACAGCAATGGACCCAAAATGCAGAACACAGGCAGACTTACCATAGAAGCAGATGCTGGATCATTTACAAGAGACAGTGTACAAAAAGAGCTTCTCAAATTAAAAGCAAATAAAGCAATGGGCCCAGATGAAATCCACCCTAGAATTCTGAAAGAGCAGGCACAGGAAGTTGCAGGCCCACTGGCAGAATTATTCACACAGTCTCTAGACAGCAGAGGAATATTCCAAGACTGGAGAAGGGCCACAGTGGTACCATTGCACAAAAGTGGAAGTGGGGAGGAGGCCAGAAACTACTGGTCAGTGAGCTTGACCTCGGTAGTGGGGAAGCTTATGGACTCCCTACTTAAGGAAAGAATAGTGAAGTTCCTTATGGAAACAGGGCAGCTAGATACTAAACAGCATGGATTTACAGCTGGATGGTCATGTCAAATGAATGTGATTGAATTCTTTCACTTGGTCTCCAAAATAGTGGACCAGGGAGGGGCAGCAGACATAGTCTATCTAGATTTCAATGAGGCTTTTGACTGTCCCCCATAGAAGATTGGTCAATAAGCTAAAGCACTCCTGGTTAGGGCACAAAATAGTCAACTGGGTTCAAAATTGGCTCCATAATAGAACTCAGAGAATCATAGTCAATGGAACACTGTCTTGCAAGGGAAGGGTGATCAGTGGTGTACCTCAAGGATCTGTCCTTGGCTCAAGTAACTTTAATATATTCATCAGCAACATTGCTGATGGGCTGCAGGGTAAGGTATGCCTGTTCTCAGATGACACTAAGCTCTGCAACAGGGTAGATACAATTGAAGGAACAGCAGCAATTTAAGCAGATCTAAAGAGCCTAGAAGCATGGTCTAGGGACTGGCAGTTGAAATTCAATGTCAAAAAGTGCAAGGTCATGCACCTAGGTAAAGAAAACCCAAAGAAAACATACACACTCGATGGAGAACAATTAACAGAAATAAAACTCGAATAGGACATTGGAGTGCTTATTTCCAATGATTTAAAGGTGGGTAGACAATGTGAAAAGGGGGCACAGATAACTAGTAGCATCCTTGAATGTATCGGCAGAGGCATTACAAGTAGGAAGCGAGAGGTCATACTGCCTTTGTACAGGTCCTTAGTGAGGCCACATCTCAAGTACTGCATATAGTTCCTGAGGTCACACCTAAAAAAAGGGCCTAGACCACTTGAAGGCTGTACAGTGGAGAGCTACTAAAATGGTAGAGGAACTGCTCCAGGAGCAATATGAATCTAGACTAAAGCAACTGCAAATGTACTCCCTCGCGCAAAGGAGAAACAGGGGGATATGATAGAAACCTTCAAATACATAAAAGTCATAAATAAGGTAGAAGCAGATAGCTTCTTTCACAGAAATGAGACTACACAAATGAGGGGGCACAGTTTGAAACTAACAGGGGGTAAGTTTAAAAACAATATTCGTAAGCTCTACTTCACAGAGAACATAATAGACCCTTGGAATAACTTACCTTCAGAGGCTGTGTAGGCCAAAACAGTCACTGCTTTTAAGCTAGCGTGGGACAAGTACTGTGATAATCTTGAAAGAAGAACAGAATAGAGGGTAGGCAATCTGGGCAGACTAGATGGAACATATGGTCCCCTTCTGACGACACTTTCTTATGTTCTTATGTATCCTTTCCTTCTGTGTTTATCCAGGAACCTACTCCCTTGTAGGTCCATCTTTCACCTTGACTTCGGGTATTTGAGATCAACCACAGTTAATTTAATTCTTCTCACTGCTTACAGAAAAAAGGGTGACTGTGGCAAGTCATTCTCAGTTTTAAGTAACAATACGTTATTAGCAGGAATTTATAGAAAAAAGTCAACATGAATGCCTAATTGACTATAATGAGGTTTAGCCCCTCCCTCTTTTTAGGATGACTGGTCTTATGTTTAGTATAAAATGGGTCCCAATGAGGCTGCTGTCCCCCCTGAGGAAAACAGTCTGAGGTATCTTCTCAGGTAAGCTCTACATTTCTTTTATTATTTTACTTGTGTCTTGCTAACATTTAGCCCTATGTATACCTTAAAGGGCTTAACATTAAGGACAAAATAGAAAAAACACCATAGAGACACTCAATAACTCTATAATCAACTTATTTTTAATACTGAGGTTTTCTTTAGCTAAAGGTCACTTTATTTATTTATGAAGAAATAGACAGAAGGAGAGCTATATTCTCTCGAGGACAGTCTACCCTGTTTTTCTACTATTCAGCTGCAGTTCTGATTGGTACTGTGCCAGAGAATGCTGTCCAAGGGAGAGAGTGAACGAGTAGGAGAAAGAGTCTTATCTGGGAAAGTTTGCTTCAACATTCTCTTCTTGCTCTTTCAGCCTCCTTTATTTTAATCTCCATGGTTTACAGGGAAGGTCCAAAGACAAGAAAAGGCAAGTTTACTAAAGTCAAAGTTTACTTCATTTTTGGCAAATCTCCTCATGCCACGGCAGAGCTATTTCAAAGGTGCAACTCATTTTGCCATGCACAGCCCAGTCTGTGGAGTGCCAGGTAAACTTTTACAAACACTCTTTTCTGTGTTTCAAAGTAAGTCTCCAGTTTTTGCTTTTTATCTCTTTTCTGTCACTGGAGAAGTGTTTTGCAGACAGGAAGCATATGGAGATAATTAAATACTGTGTATGTCTTTTCAGCGGCAGCACAGTTTCAGGACCTAGTTTGTCAGTACATTGACCTCTTTCTAAATGTGCTGCTTTGCTCCAAAAAGTCCTGTTTAACAAGAAATGGTCCTCAAAGCAAATGAAACATTACAAGAGGATAACCAGCTTTTCTCTCTATGAATATGCCTCTTCTATAATAATTTTAAACATAGAGGCAAACGGGGAAACTTTTATTCGTGGAGCAACTTTCTCCAAAGGAAATAAAGCCACTCTGCACTACAGACCAAAGCTCCTACTGCCTGTGCCACTTGTATTATAATTTATGAGTACACTTGATTTTGTGAATTTAATTAATTCAAATTCTGTAAACTACTAATGAATTCTTATTTATAAAAAGAAAACATTTCAAGCAGGAATAATCTCCACTGTGCACACAGCGCTTCTCTTACGAATACCTGCACTCTGCACTTCAGGACTATATTTTATATACACTCTACTTTCTTTTATACAGCACTGCAGGCACTTTATGATCCTTTATTGTGTGCACAATTTTTTTTTATTTCTAAACTGCATCCATACACTCTGGCACTGTATCTTTTTATATACACAGCTGTCCACCATCCAGGTACAGCAAGGTACATTATATTTATTGTGATGGATTGAAAAGGGAAAAAGAAACAAAGAAAGAAAGAAAAAGACTTTAGTGAGAGCTAGGGAAAGAATTGTAATAGGTTGCCAGCCTACTTCTGTATACAGGAAGAACACGATATGATAGAAGATACTGTTCCAACAGATTTTAAAGCAGAAAAAAAGAATATAGGAAAGATGTCCCACAGACCATTCTTTTACCAGGTAGAATGCAAGTCTACTGCACCCAGATGTGGACAGGTTTAACAAGTGCTGCCTGGCTACACCTAGAGGCCTGGGTCCAAAAAGGATGGCTTTCATATTTTTGGCATTGAGAAATAGTTTATTTGGTGAGAACCACAATTCTACCATCAAAAAATCCTCATTGAGAAGTCGGTTGATGAGGGTGATATCACTGGAGCTCATATACAGCACTGCATTATCAGGATAAAGCTGAATATGTGTCCCTCCACAATACCAGGTAGCTCATTTACAAATAAGGAAAATAACATTGGGTCCAAAATGGATGCTTGAGGGATGTTGTCAGTTATGGTTCATATTGAAGACTGCATGCCTTTCCATTTCACTTTCTGAGCCCTGCCAGTCATGTAATGAGTGATCCATCTCCGAACAAGTCATCTAGACCAGACCTCCTGAGTTTTTCTATTAGGAGACCATGATTAATTAGGTTGAATGCCTTCATGAGATATATGAAGATTGCCCCAGTCATACACTCCCTGTCCCTATCTCCCAGGATATTGTAGGTCAGCCTAACCTGAGCATTGTTAGTGCCATGAGATTTCCTGAACCTGTGTTGCCAATCAGTCAAAAAGGCTATGAAGCTCAAAATATTCTTGAAGCTGGTTATATATTAGCCTTTCCTGAGTGTTAACAAGGGAACTAAGTAGAGATCGGGTTGGGTGATAACTTTCTATAAGCTCCTTAGGGCCACCCTTGTGAACAGGTATTAAAATGGCCACTTTCCTTCTATCAGGGATTCTTCCTTCCATGAGAGACTTGTTGAATAGCATTGCAACAGGAAAGGGAACTGCAGGAGCAGCTATCTTTAGCAGCTTGGCTCTCCATTATCAAAACCCTCTGAGACCTCTGCTGTTAGTCTTTTCAGCAGAGTTAGAACCTCTTTTCCTGTTATTTGTCTAAAATAGAATTTGGTCTTAGGTATCTCAGTTTCTTGCAGAACTAGGGTGTTCAGGGTGGTTCCCAAGAAGGGAATTTTATACCTGTCTAGGTCTGTGAAGAATCTATTAAAGGCATAGGCAGTTTCAAGGTGGACACTAAGTACCTTACACTTGACCAGGATGTCTGATTCAGAGTGGGTAGAACAAGTCTTTAGAAAGGTGTTTATATGAGCCCAAAACATTTTGTGGGTTGGACAGGTTATTGATTTGTAGATTCTTAACATATTTTCTCTTGGCAGCTTTAAGGCTAGTTTTAGAGATACCCCTGTACTCCCTGTACTTATCCCAATCTAATTTGTGACCAGTGTTTTTGAGTACTCCCCATGCCTTATTCCTCCACTTCAGTAGCTTTCCAAGATCAACAGCAAATCATTTGGACCACTGACCTTTTACCCCAATTTAATTATAAGGCACGTGGAGGTTAATAGTAGATAGGAAGCTGTTGATAAAGAGTTCAAAGGAGGTATTACTATTATGGAGAGATTTGATTATTGCCCTTTGTGCATTGTACAAGGTTGTCTAGAAGGCAAATTCGTCACATTTTGAGAAATCTATGGTAAGAGAGATCCTAAGGGGATACTTGGTAGCGCTATTCTTCCAAATACAGAATGTTGGAGAGTGGTCACTTAGAAAGTCTAAAAGTATACCTGCAGCTTTTATTCCATCTGTATTGGAGACTAGGATCCAATCAAGCAAGGTATCTTTACCTTATTTGTTGTTTAGCCTGGTGGGTTCACAGATGACTTGAATGAGCTGTGCCTCTAGGACAGCATTCCTCGCTGTTCCTTGGCCCCACCTTTATGTCAGGGGTCCAATGTGTAGGTTAAATTCACCCAGAATTTTTAGCTCACCAAGTGGATGGTCTGCGAAAGCCTTCAAAAGGGAGACTATTGCTGGAGATGCTACTTGTGGGGGGTTGTAAAGGCAACCCACATACAGGGGTTTAGTACCACCAAGAAGAATTTGAACAAGTAATGTTTCACATGATAAGTCTTCTAACTCTGGGACAGACACCTGAGTGGTGTTATTAGAGGACTTTATGTAAAGAAGTACTCTGCTACCCCTCTTGCCATGCCTATTCTTGCAGAGGGTGGAGCACCCTGTGAGCTCAGTCTCATGGGAGAGCACAGATGGCTTTAACTAGGTCTTAGATATACAGTAGCTTATATATCAGGAGCACACATGTGTGCCCAACTCTCCATTTCATGGATTTTAGGACGGAGGCTATTGATGCTCATGTGAGCAATCTTCAGGCCCTGTGTATTAGAATAGATTGCATCAGAAGGAGAGAACATTTTGTAGTTAGGGGGGGTTAGGGCCAGGATTAGGCTCTATATCTCCAGACAATAGCAGACAAAGTACTGGCAGTATCCCGATAGGGGAGCAGATATCTAGCAAAGTAGATCATCGTACTCCCTCATGGAGGTACGGGAACAGATTACAGCAATTGCCATTTCTGTACAGTTCAAGAAGTATTAACTGGAGTGGATCCACTGCACTGGGTAGAGGGAGCAGCGAGATAGGAGATGGCATACCTGTGTGTTGGTTAGGCTAGCTAGGGACAGGTATAATTCTTTCTAGGCTGAGAACAGCACACATGTATAGCACTGCTAGGATATAGCCCACTTAGCCATGATGAATAGGTCCCCAGATGTGCTGCTCACAGTAAAGGTATTGCATTAATAGTGGGTTATACAGGTAGTATTCAGATAAGATAGGGGCTTATAGTACTTGTGAGCTGGAAAAACAGGATTATCATTGCACATCTTACCCAGCAGGATGTAAGGGGACAGCATAGTAGGATTAAAAAAAACAAAAGTTATAGCAATCACATTAACTAGTTTAGGCAGGTACTGAGAGCTGTACAGAATGGAATAGCAATGAGCACTGCACGTGATGTGAGTGTGACTCTAAAGCAAGACAGGGTCCTGGGTTGCCTTAGATCCAAATTAACACAGTAGGGATAGATGATACCACATTAATGAAATGCCACTAGTTTACCACTAACTCAGTCCTTCACTGTCTGTTAATATACTGCATCAGATTGCCACTACAGAATCCAGCACAACAACTGAGTGTTAAATATATATCAGAAATGCAGAGAATTAAACTTACTAGTGTAACCAACCCTTCCCTCAGGTAAACACAGTTGGCATTTTGCACCACAGATGGCATTTGTAGCAAACAGTCCACTCACTCCACTGACAATTGTTTTCCTGGCTCAGTCTTAGGGGGAAGGAGGGCATTCAAGCAAGATTTATATTTGTTCCAGGTTCCAGGGTGGGCCATGACACTGGGGGCACCTGAAACTGACAGTCCACACACAGAAAGCTGTCCACAATGGGTATACCAACAAGCAGTAGGTTTTATTCAGTCACAAAAGATCTAACAGAAAACTGGTTGCCCACTGGGGATGCAAGTGCAGTACCACAGGTATACATAGTCCATATTTTCCACAATAGTAATTTGCCACAGTTAGAGGTCTGAACCCCCCCCCCCTTTCAGTAGGGGTACAGACTGCTTTTTTCAGCCCATCCCTCTTCTGGGCTATGGACACTAAACATCTTAGGATTTCCACTCCCAGGGGCGAACACTTCAAGCTCCTCCAACCACCACAGTTTCACTCAGGATTCTACTTCTGGACAGTGCTTGTTTTATAAACTGTGAGAAGCAATTTCAGTGAATATGATCCCAGCCACCAGATCTTTATCCTCCCTTGTCTGACAGAACCATCCATAGTCCAACTCTGCACAGAGGGGGGGCATCTTTTTCCCCATAATCAGATCCATACTGCAAAGACACTGTTTGTGTCAGAAACAGTACTCCCATGGTGTCTGAAGTAGCACTTTTACAATCCAAACAGGAATTCCCTGTGCATGGGCAAATCCTGCACTTTCCCAAACTGGGTAGTGCTTGCTCACGGTTGCTGAATCAAACTCCATGCAGAAGTCTTCACCCTCACAAGGGCATGGTACAGAAGTGGCCATTGCCACTGCATGATGCCACTCTCATTTACCAACACTGAGGCTGGCAGGGCCAGGGGGGAGAAGGGACCTCCCCCAAGGCAGCCCCATTACCCTCTTCTGTCAGCAGACAGAAGGCAACTCCCCAAACTCTGCACTCGGCAGAAAACTCTCCCCAGCCTCATTCCATGCCAACATTCTACTGTGGCTTATGCTGCTGAGAGAGTTCCATCCCCTTGGAGCCTGTGCCAGGCTGATTGACAGAAGTTGCCAAGGAACAACAGTAGGTTTAAAAACCTGGGCTGCCCAGCAAACCTACCTAGCAACACACACTAACTAACCTCACCTACCAGGGTCCTAGTAACTCAGGGGAACCTGGCTGTTACACTAGTGAGTCAAAATGCAGTACACAAGGTATGTGCCTATGCCCAAGAAATACAACAAATGCATACTGCCCTAGCCTAGCGTATTCTGTAAACAGCATTCAGTGTATAGTGCACAGAGGCCTTATCAGACTTGTAGCAGCTGTTTTAGTCTAAGCATCCTTTGCTAAGGAAAGTACCACTGGCCAATAATGTGGTAAGATTTTTGCAAAAAAACAGTACCTCAGAAGTTCCAGGTACAGTGTCTCCCGCACACAGAAGCCTCTCCTGGCAGACTTTCCCTGGCAGACTCCACCATCGTTCTTTGCACTATGGTCCTTGATGCTAGGACAGTAGCATACAAGGACCTCTTGGAGGGCAGGGAAGAAATGTACTGTACTCAGTTGCACTCCAATTGGTCTGGGAGGCAGCAGGAGGAGGGTTGGCAGAGCTGGGCTCCTAACTGAAGCACTTTTTGTGGTGCACTCAGTACAGTGGCAATCATTGGGGGAAGGGGAATCAGATTGGAGATCCCCCTCACTACCCCAGATGAGCCCCCTCACTACCCTGGATGAGCTGGCTGGCATTTGTAAAGGTGGAGCAGCAACTCAATATTGGCTGTATCAAGCCATTTTAATGGTTTGTAATATATTCACTATTTGGCCACCAGATTTTGATGTTGTGTGACCACATGCCACTTATTCATGAATAGTGGTACCTGTCTGTGTTATCTTCTTTGTTATTTTGCTATTGTTTGTAGTGCTCATCTATTTTGTAGTGTATATTCCTATGTTGAATTACCCTCTTTAGCCATCTAGCTACTGTCTGCTTTCCCTGTTAGAGGTTTAGTAGCTGGGGGAGGGTGGAAAAGGGCAATAAAGACTATATTTTGATGTGTGCAATCACTACAACTGGATGAAAAGCTTTAGCAAGCTAGCTAAGTGGTGCAGTGGTACAATTACCACCTACCATGCTGGCAACTTGTGTTTAGAAGCAGATCAGGGTTAATGGAGTCAGCAAGGTAGGAGTAAACAGATTGTTCGATGGACTGCATTCCTCTCCTGGGGAGAGGAGGGATTGCCATTCTGTCACTGACTGCCAACAGGTGGAGACCTGCTGGTAGTGCAGGTTGGAGGATAAGAACAAGGAGGGCTGTTGGTCTGACATAGCATGTGCGTGCCTCCACATGGCACATGCAGATGTCCATGCTGCAGCCCGGGGTGGGAAGAAAAGTAGAAAATTGACTGAGTAGGCTAAATGAAGCCTGGCCTGCTGGGCCTTGACCTGCACCACCACCTGAGGATGCTCCCAATATCTGGACAGCCCTCCCCCTCCCTGCCCCACCACAAAGGATAATCCATGGGTAATCAGTTGGGGTCAAGTACATCCTTGGGGAAGTTGATTCCTGGTTGAAGGAAGCACAGCCTAGGTTGAAAGATACCCACTCAGGCCAGGGAAGACAAAAGTCTGTATAGAAAAGCTTGAGCAGTATAAAGTAGTTGCTGAAGCAGTGTGCAGATCATGAGTAATTTGATAGAAAAAGGTCACCAAATATACAAACCACAAGAAACACTAATCCTTCTAAACTCCAAAAGCACTCTATGGCAGACTCCAAGAAAACCAGAAACCACACTGCAAATGTAGAAAATTACACTTGCTATAATCAATTTTAAAGCCCATGCCTTCAGGAATCTAATTGTCACAGCCTCTTCCTGGTTGAGATCGCTGTCCTAATGTGGAAATCTGGATCTCGATTTTGAAAGCGGGGTTGCAAGTGAAAGAATAAAAAGGTAAAGTGAGTGTATTGGTGTGGAAGAGCCTGTGATCTGATATAACCCCTGACATTGGGGCTATTCCAAAAAAGACATAGTGGGTTACGAAGCCACTGGGGCAGAAGGGATGATAAGACTGAACCTATCCTTGCCTTAACTTCCCCATTTTAATATGAGCAACAGTAAGTTTACTATAACTACTACTTTGGTATATTAAATACGGTTACAGCGTTAAGTACAGTACTGAGCAAATATTCAAAGAATAAATTGTGTTTAGCAATTGTATATGGTTCATATGTCAGAAATACCTTGTTAAAATTGATTTGTTTAACTTTTTCATCAAGTTTCTAGATTAATTAGCTTTTAATTTGATTTGATTTCTATTTTAGCCTTCAGACTCTTTTAGGCCTTTTAGATTGTTAGGAACAGTTTTTATGGTTTCTCCTTTTATTAACTTTCAGTGAGATTGCGTGGCCTAAAGAGAGAAGTGAAGAGCTGTTTTTTCTGCAGGGAGATAGAGAACACCAGACTGTAAAGGGATGGTTTCCAATAAATTGGGACTATCAGAACCCCTCAAAGATACTGTGTTTAGAGGCATTGGACTTAATTGAAGCAGTAACCTAGAAAGAAGATTTTGTTTGGATGTCTCTAACCAGTGAATCTCTTTTTCTGCAAAAAAAGTGGTTGTAAAGGAGGAAACAAGGACTTTCTTGTATCAGTGTGTAAGGTTTTAGAGAACTTACATTTTTTTCTGAAGATGCATTAAGTGTAAAAATACTTAAACTCTTTAAGCACAGTATACTTTTTTTATAGATCCTGAAGGTTTTAGCAGATTTGTAAAAGAAAAATTGAATAACAGCACTGCTAAAGGAATATTAGTAATATTTCTCAAATAACTGAAGTTTAGTACTTACCTGAATTATATTACATTATTATTATTTTATTAGTACTTGCACAATTGTGTAGCCCTACCCTGTAACTAAGAAAGGATATATGTTTTGTATCTCTTTTTAGTATCTATTATTTATTAGGCAAGTATTTACACAATTATATTAGATTATAACTAAACATATGTGATAAATATCCAATTTGAGAACAGTAAACTAAAATATTGCTGGCTCGACGTAATGGGGAATTTTGGTATATCAGCATGTATCAGGATTATATTTGAACTATAACACATTTGAATCAAGTAAGTTGAATAACTGGACTGAGGAGTGGTACAATTAATCTAATTAATACAATCAACACAATAAATATAAACATCCCCTCTGTGCTAGCAGTCTGGTAATATTATAACTGGTACGGTTTATATGAAAATACCGAGCCAGCATTTATTTTTATTTTTTTCAATCTTCCTAGTTGCCAGGACACCCAGACTCTATTAAGTATCAGATTTTGAGAGTTTAAGATCATCCATAAAGTTAAAGATAATGAGCTTACAAGGAATATGGAAAGAATGCCGGTTGGGACAAGGAGTGGGAAACATATTGATATCGAGGAAGAGGAAATTACGGTAGAGAAAGGGGGGATAGATAGATAGGAGTAAGGAACATATTAAGACAAAGTCAAAACCAAAGAGAAGAACCAATTGAAGCAAAAATAATAGAACAGTGGTACCAAAAAAAAAACCTAAAAGCAAGGGAGCAGTGAATGAACTAAAGGAAGGAAACACATGTTCTATGTCATTAGTAGTAGAAAAGGAAGTGCTGTTTGAAGCTACATCTACCCCGCTGTTACCTTACAAAGGAAGAAATATGAAACAATTATCTATTAAAAATGTATTTTCTGGGAAACTGCTAGAAAAAGAGGCCATAATGGAACAACAGAAGCTAGATATTTTAGAAGTGGTAAATAATGAAGTAAGGAAAATGGTAGAAGACATATGGGTAACTTTCGAGGCAAACAAAAGAATTGAGCAAAAAATAAGAGAATTTAAACAAAGTATGAATCAAACAAAATTAGAATTGGAAAGACAGGAGAAGGAAGATATAAAAATAGAAATGGAAAAATAAATAGATAATCTGGGACTGAAATCAAATTTGGATAGTGAAAATGAAACACAATTAATGAGTCCAATGACTATGGACTCACTTATATGTAATAATCTGACAAACAATGTAATTAATGCCTTAAGAGACTCTTTATCAGCAAATGTATTGCTATATGAGCAAATGTTGCTGATCATGCAGGACCTTTCCTTTTTAAAGGGGGCATACTTGGAAAATAGAAATCTAATACTTCAAATAAGGGCAGACAGAGATCAAAATGAAGATCTAAAAGAAGACACTTATTCAGTGAACAACTTCCTGTCAAGTGAGTATGGGGAAATAACCTATATAGCAATGGAGAGTCTTAATAGAATAGAATAAACTAAAAAGGATAAGCTTGGAATAATGAACAAGGATAGGACCAGATCTGATGAAAACATATATAAAGAAGAGAATAGGGAAGAGGAGTTGTATAGTGTAGAATTAATGTCTGAGGAAGACTCTGAATTGATTATGCTACCACAGGGTGAGTGGAGAGGGGGAAGTATAACATTAGAAATGAAGACAAATAATAAAGAGACTTGGGATAAAGGAGGAAGATAAGAAGATAGGCTGAAATATAAAAAGAAAGACAAAGAAAATATGAGTAAATTAGCCCATAAGGGGGAAACATCAGGAAATAATTAGTAGATATATAAAGATTGACAAGAGTATGAAAGAGCAGAATAAAAGGAAGGATAAAGAGGGAGAGAAGAAGGATAAAAAAGGTGAGGAGAAATGGAAAATGTCAGGAATGAGTAATCAGAGAGAGGAGAGAGTAAATATGCAAAAAAATAGAGAACAGGGGAGAGGTGAGAAAGAGTAAGAGAAATAAGACCCTAAAGATAACTAGGGCAAAAGACTTAAATAAAAATAGAAATATGAAAAGAAAAGGTAAAGCAGACAAAAGAATAATTTGACAGAGATGTTAGAAATAACAATGGTTGAAGACAGAGCTAAACAGTTTAAAGAAAAAGGTAGACTAGTACAGGAAATACAACATAATGAGAAAGGAACAAGGGAGAAGAATGGGAGGCAGAGTACTAGACTGGAACGGACACTGAGGAGAACAACTGAATCTCATTATGTCCCCCCAATCTGTTAGGTTGGCATTATTTGTGATGAATCAGAGGCAAAATTGGACACACATATGAAGCAATGCTTGCAAATGGTGTTACAAGAGCAAGAATAAAATTTTACAGTTTTAAACCATTTGAGTGTCATTCAACCTTTAGATGATATGGAATTTATATTTCTGATTGCAGACCAATATTATATATTAAAAGCAATTGAAAATCAAAAGCTTAAAATAAGGAATTTGGGTTTTGAACTGGAAAGTGTGGTTAGTATTAAGGTATTGTTTCTTGAATATTATGAAAACATCAAAGTAAACAATAAAGGCAAGGAGATTTAATCTCAATATTTGGGATACATAATTTTATTAATGAAAACCAAAGGAACTTAAAAATGAAAATGGCTGAGCTACTACAGAACTTACTTAAAATAAGTGATTTAAAAAAGTGAGGAAAGTAGTTAGATGGGAAGACAATGGTCAACTGACACTGTGGATAGATACTTTATCTATCAACTACTATTGTCTAAAGCAAGATTTTTGGATAAGATAGATATAAATACAAAGGGAGAGACAGTGATTGAAGAAATAAAAATAAAGGACTGTGAATCCGAGCATTGTATGAATTTGATCCAATTAGCAAATCGTTTTCAGATACTATATGATCTGAATGGGGCGGTGACAACAAATAAATAATGAAGACTGCAAAATAATTAAGAGACAAACAGCAGAGATTCCAGGAAATAAAGATGGTAATATTATTTCCTGGAATGTTTCAGAAATTAAAGATAGACTAGAGGATCTTACAATCCTGGATTTTTTGACTAAGTAGGACTGCATACGCTTGCAGGAAACCTGGAGTGCCCAGATTAAAAATATCAATGACTATAAATAGTTTGTCAAAAATGCAAGAAAGGAGAAGAAATATGGGAGATTAGTTGGGGACTGATAATATGGATGAAAATATGTAAACATTATAAGATTGAAGAGATCTCGATAGACTCAGAGAATATTCTAGACATTGAAATTAAGACTAAATATTTTATAGTGCTGATTTTTAATGTATATATGGCTCCAGTTAATTCAATATATAAGGACCAGGATACACTACTGATACTAGGAAAAGCAATAGAGTAATGGACACACAAAATACCAGATGTGGAGATAATTATAGTAGATAATTTCAATGCAAGGGTAGGACAGAGTAAGAACTTGCCAGTAGACATACGGGAACTTTATATAGCAATGGATAATAGCAAATTACTTGAAACAAGAAAAAGGAAAGATGATAAAACTTCTTCTAGGGGTAAGATGATTTGTTCTATGAAGGAAGAAAGAAATGTTACATTAATTAATGGTAGGTCAAAAAGTGATAGTTTGGGGGAATATACTTATGTGGCAGGATAGGGAGCTTCTATTATAGATTTATGCTGGGTAAACATGGACCTGATACTTCAGATAAATTACCTACAGGTGTTGGTCAGAGCAGAAAGTGAGCATAATCCTATAGAGATAAAGGTGGCATTATGGGACAGAATGAACATAAAAGAAAGAGAAAATAATTTGATAAGGACAAAAATGGAAATTAAATGGGAGGTAGTTGATAATTTAGTATCTAATAAGATTTTAATAGATAACGGTATAAAGGAAGAACTACTAGAAATGACAAAGAGAGAAGAGGATGAACATATCATTCAAGGATTTGGACGGATTATGAGGCACCTAGCACAATTAATAACAAAGCATCTTACATAAAGGAAATTAAGGGGAGTAGGTGGTACGATAAAGAGTGCCAAAAGCAAAAGAAAAGAAATTAATAGATTGGCCAGGAAGGTAAGAATAAGAGATAGTGGTGAGTTAAGAATACAAATAATAAAATTTAGGAAAGCATATAAGAAATTGCTGGATGAAAAGAGGGTTAAATATAGAAAGGAAATATGGAAAGAATTTGAAGATGTAGTAAGGCAAAAAGATCAAAAAAAGGTTTTAGAAGATGGTAGCGATGGGATGTGGGGCATATAATGAGGCTATAGAGAGTTACATATAACCTTACCAATGGGGAAATTATTATAAAACACTTATTTATAACCCAGCAATAAGTCATCTGTCAAAAGGAGAAAAGATCTGGGTTTCCTTGAAAGAAGGAATATCAGAAGGGGAAATCAAACAGGCACTTTGGGAGGCTAAAAGACATAAAACACCTGGTATTCTGTGGATATTATGAAATAAGATGTTGAATTATGGATGTTGTGTTTAAAAAAGTTATTTGACTATATAGTTAAAACAGGAAAAATTATACCTACTTGGACAGAAAATATAGTGATCTCAATTTTCAAGAAAGGTGATAAAAGTAATCCAAAAAATTATAGACCAGTCAGCCTGTTAGATAATTCTCAGAATATTTTCACAAAGATACTACAGAAAAGAATTGTGCAATGGATATTAGAACATAAAGTAATCGAGGCACAGGCAGGCTTCATGGAAAGACATTCAACAATAGATCAATGTTACGTTCTAACACGTTTAATCAATAAATATATTAATATTAAGAAACAAAAATTAATATTGTGTGTTTGTAGATTTAAGAGCTGCCTTTAACAAGGTAAGAAGAGATACACTGTGGATAACACTAGAGGATTATGGGGTGGAACAAGCTCTCATAAATTTGATAATAAAACTCTATACAGATAATGAAACAAGCGTAAGATATAATAAAGAAGGAGATAAAACTGAAAAATTCAAAACTGACATGGGCCTAAGGCAAGGGTGCATACTTTCACCTATTCTGTTTAATTTGTACTTAAATAAAGTATTGCTTGAACTGTATGACCAGGAACTACATATGCCAAAAATAGGAGGGAGACAATGCCCATATCTGTCATTTGCTGATGATATTGTTGTAATACATAGAAACCTAGAAACATAGAAGTTGACTGCAGATAAGGACAGCAAGGCCCATCCAGTCTGCCCATTTCTTTTTCTACCTTACAAATGTGCCATTGGCCTTTGCTCTGTCAGAGGCCTATCTATTTATAATCATTTGTATTGTTCCCTTGTGCCTATCCCATGCCTGTTTGAAGCCCTGCACTGTATTCATAGCCACCACTTCTTGTGGTAAGCCATTCCATGCATCCACCACCCTTTCTGTGAAAAAGAATTTCCTCACATTCCCCCTTAATCGGCCCCCTCTAATCTCATGCTGTGTCCTCTTGTCCTGCTATTTGTCTTATATTTAAACATGTTAGACTCTTTCACCTTGTTAATGCCCTTAAGGTGTTTGAATGCCCTGATCATATAACCTCTCCCTCCTTTGCTCAAGGGTATACATGTTGAGCTCTGTTAATCTGTCCTCATATGTCTTCTGATGCAGTCCCTGCACAATTTTGGTTGCCTTCTCTAGGACTGCCTCAATTTGGTTAATGTCCTTGTGAAGGTGTGGCCTCCAATACTGCATGCAGTACTCTAGAATGGAGCCTAACCAGTGTCTTGTAAAGAGGATTATTACCTCCTCTACGACTTGTGATACCCTACTAATACACCCTAACACCCCTAGCCTTACCTACTGCTTTAGAGGTCTGCTTGGATGATTTCAGGTCATCAGTGATGATGATGCCCAAGTCTCTTTCTTCCTTTGTGACTGCTAGCAACTCCCCTCCCAGCCTGTAGGTGGCTTCAGGGTTTCTCTTCCCTATGTGCATGATTTTGCACTTCTTTGCATTAAATCCCAGTTGCCACTCTTCTGACCATTTTGCTAGTTTATCCAGATCTCTTCTCATTCTGCCCACCCCATCTGGATCATCTACTCTGTTGCAGATCTTGGTGTCATCAACAAGTTATCTGGGAATTAAAAGAAGCTTAAAAAAATTTGCTATGGAATGTCAGAGAGCAGCATTAGAAATAAATTATGGAAAAACTAAATATATGGTTTGTAACAGAACAAAATTAGTGGGAGGGTAGGATTTAAAACTACCATTGTCCTGCACTTAAATTTCCCTGTGGCCTCTTAATTCCTCCCATCCCCACTCTTTCTCAGCTGCAGCTACGCACTTTGTTCCCTGTCTCTGCCTTGGAATTTTCTCCTTGCTGACTTATCAACAGCACTGTCATGTTTTGTACATTATTAACAGTAAATTGTGCCTTTTTGTCTGTTTTGTTCCTATTATACTGTGTGATATGTACTTCCTCTATGTACTTTGTAACTTGCACCTCTGAGTAACTGTTTGGAATCTCCTATTGTACAACACTGTAAATGTATTTGTTTTTTACCTGTTCCTTGATTTGTACTGTCCTGGGTCGTGCCTGAATATAGGCAGTTCTGTCTAGTGCACTTACCTGGTTACCAAAAACAAATAAATAAAATAATAAAGCTTGATTGATTGGTTGAGATCAGGTGTAGGAGAAATTCATCCATATTTATTGTATTTATTTATTTAAAATTTGGTAACCAGGAAAGGCACACTGATCCTAGGCTCATTTTCATGTGCAACCAGGGGAGAAGGAAGACAGATACAGACAAAAATGTACATAATGACACATATACATAATACAATTTGTGAAATGTTTTACATAAATTAGACTGAAAAATAAAGTGCAACCACTTCCAAACACTCTCCATCCTTTCCTTATTCCAGCCATGCTCCCTCCTCTCTTTTTGCCCTCACTCTCCCCACCTTATACAAATGTCCTCCTTCTCCCTACCTAACCTTCCCAATTCCACTTTTCCCACCACTCCTAACCCCCCCCCCTCCTTGTCTCCTGCCCTCTCTTTCTCTTTTTAAAGATGAGGCCTTCTGGGCTGACACTCATTGTTGTTGCAACTTGTATGGTAAAGTACTTGATAGTTAATAACATCTTCTTATTTACAAATGTACCTGCACCTGCTTTTGTTACCACTCACATTTGTTACATTTGTTTCCTCACTACTTCATTGTTTAAATTGTGTTTTTTTGCTTGTCCCCCGGTTGTTTACCTGATTGTCTACCATTGTTTGTAATCCATTTTGTTTGAAACCTTGACATGGAACCTATGTAAAGAGCTCTTAGCTCCAAGATTTTATCTGCAATAGTCAATAAAATAAAAATAAAATAAACAATATAGCAAAAATGATCATGCACATCAGCAAGAAGGCAGACAGAAGTCTTGACTCACTAGTACAGGACCATAGAGAGAAAGAAGAGGCTAGGAGGTTGAGGGGCAGCACCAAGTAGCACTAGGTGTGGGTCTGAGCAGGCAGGTAAGGGCAGGAAATGAGGAGGCAAGATGAATGGAAGAGGACAGTTGATTCCAAAAGCAGTGGAGACAATAGAAGAAAGTCGACTGGCCAGCAAAAGAGTGGGGATGGGGAGGGAGAAGGAGCAGGATTCACTGGAGCACAAAGAGTAAGAGGTAGGAATAGCAGGGGAAAGAAGAGAGGAGAGGGGAGGAGAGGAAAGAGGTAGGTTGGGAGGGTCCCAAACCAGTATTTGGCAATAAAGGCTAGACTGTGGGTCAGGTACCTTTGTGGTAGGGGAGAAATAGAGAGAGAGAGAGTAGTAGAGATGGCAGTGGTGTGTACAAAAAGAAGAGTTTGTGGCAAATCAACAAACAAAATTAAAGAGGCTGTCTAGTCTAGCAAGGGATGTAGCAGGAGCATAGCCATAGAAAAAGCTGGCATAATCAAATATCAGGAGAATCATTTTTATCAACAAATCATGGTGAATAGGGAGGGAGAGGCAGTCTTTGTTTTGATAAAAGGCTGCTAGTTTGGGGCAAAGTTTGGAGTGAATAGCATCTATATGGGTTGAGAAGTTGAGATTTGAGTCTAACCAAACCCCAAGGTATTTGAATGCTAGGACCACATCGAGGGGTGTGCCTTCTGGGGTGTTCAGCACTGGCAGTGTCAAAAGCCTAGCCAATTTTTTCCTGGTGCTCAAAGTCAGTGAGACAATTTTTTTGGTATTTACCCTGACTTGGTTAGCATGAAATAAGTTAAGCACGTTATGGAAGTCTTGCTGAAGAGGGGCCCGGCCAAGGCATCAGAGGTTGAAGGGCCAGATGTGTAGATGGCTGTGTCATCTGCATACATATGTATGTAAGAATTTGAGCATATAGTAGGAAGGTCATTTATGAAAAGAGAGAAGAAGATCAAGCCAAGGACTGATCCTTGTGGTACCCCAGCAAGAACTGGGAGAGAGGGTCAATAGGACATTTCCAACTAGTTTAGACTACTGTCTACCTGTACAGTAGGAACGGAATCATTTTATTGCAGTAACAGCCAAACCAACAGAGTCCAACTTGTTTAGGAGGAGTGAGTGGGACATGAAATCAAAGGCCTTGACCAGGTCTATGAAAATGGTGGTGGTCATACTATCCCAGTCCATCCCAGAGAGGATGAAATTGGTGACCCACAATAGGGACTGAATGGTGGAGTGACATTTTCTGAAACCAGATTAGATGGGGGAGAGAGTATCAGAGGAGGTTAAGAAATCAGCAAGCCTGAGTAGACAATGGACTTCTGGAGATTAGCTAGGCGGTGGAGGAGAGATTTGGACTGGTAGTTTCCAGGAGAAGAGGGGTTTCCACATTTGTGAAGAGGCAGAACTTTAGCAACTTTCAGGCCAGTGGGACCATGTCGGAGGAGAAAGAGAGGTTGAGAAGGTGTGAGAAGGGGAGGACAATAGCAGGAATGGAGCTACAGAGAAGCTTGGGGTCAAGGCCGTCTGGGCTAGACTTAGCAGGTTGAGGTAAATTAAAGCCTGGTAGACTGCCTGAGGGAAGATGGGGGGGGGGGTGATAACCTCTGAAAGGACAGCTGAGAGAGAGATGGAAGATTGCCAGGGAATACACACATAATGAAATTTTTGTTGAAAATAGCCATGACAGAGGAGGGATCTGAGATCAGTGAACCATCCACTGTAAAGGGGAGCAGACTGGGTGAGGGGGTCTAGAAGGGAGTGGATGATGTTCCAGAATTTAGAAGGATAATTACAAGTGGGTTGAAGGTGGAGTTTGAAATATTTGACCTTTGTCATGTGGACTGCTTTGGTACACACGTTTCTAAGCGATATGAATGTTGGAAGCTTTGAAAGGGTCTGGGAGGATTTAAAGCAAGCCCAAGCTTGGTCCTGGGACTTGCATAGGACTATTGGCAGTGATCCAGGGGTAATTTAAGCAATAAGACACAATGGGACATTAGTGGTACTAGGTTTCCCCATGGTCATGGGTGTAGTGAGGCATGAGATGAAGCCAAGTATATTCAATCCCCCTGACCATGGGGGAAACCTAGTACCACCAATGTCCCTGGAGTGCCTTATTACTTATATAAAATGAGCCCATTGGCAACTTTAAAAAAAAAATGAACACTCTAAAAGTTTTCAAAGCTACAAAAAATACAATTAAATGTTGCCAAATTACTTAAAATAGTCCCTCCACAGATGTTTTTCACCTGTCAGTCATGTCTCTTTTTTCACATTGAGTACATTGTGTGATTGTTTACCATGGAATATAAGAATTCAAAGTTCTACATTATCCCAGTAGTAGAATGCTACCCCCCACCACCAAACACACATGGCATGGTAACATGGAGTATATGAATTCAAAATTCTTTAGAGTTCCACCGGCATACACACACAGACATGCAAAGGCCTCAGGTTGAGCCAGAACCTTAATTTTATTGTTGCCAGGAAAGGAGCAGGGAGTTCTCTGGCAAACTGGTAGGGATAGGAGGGGGATTTTCCATGGTAATCAAAGAAACACTAACAATGGAAACTCTAAATAGTACTAGATTTTTAAAATCTGTGTATGTGTGTAAGGAGGGGCTTTTGAGTGAAAAAAAAATATAATATTTACTTACTTTATTTAATTTAATGGACTTTTATTTTTATGGCCTAGTTGAAGGTTTTTATATATGAGTAAAGGTTGTTGCCATGTTTGTGATGGAAATCTGGAAGTATATGCAGCATAGGAATACTGTATGTGACTTATGAGTTGCCCTGATTGGCAGGGACTTGTTTTTAGCCATAGGTAGTGCTCTCTGAAAACAATGGCTAGAATTAAGTCTTAGCCAATCAGGACACAGAAAATTTCTTGCCCATTTTATATGAGAACATTTTACCCTGGCTTTTTTGAGGGAGGCATGGCAGTTCCAAACCCACACTGGCATTGAGGTGGAAGAGGCTGAGACCTCTTGTAATAGCAAGCATGGAGGGGGACAGGATGGCCTGGATTAAGTTCGACTTCACCATCAAGAAGCAGGAGTAGAATTCTAAAAGGTGCAGAGATGGTGTCTTTTGCCATTTGGGACTGTGAGGCAAGGGGAGGTGGAGGGAGAAGAAATAGGGAGGCATAAGCAATGAAGATTTAAGGTTTTAGCAAAGGGGAATGCAGCATCCCAGGGTGGATAGAGGGACACAGAGATGGGGGAGAGAGAGGAGGGAGAGTGAAGGGGGATAGTGAGGATTTGGAGGGGAGGGGGAGAAATAGTAGGAGCATGGGTTTAAGGGATGGGGCAAGGGTAGGAGGGAGACGAAGCAAAAGAAGAGTGGAAATAGGTTTAGCATGATGTGATGTCGAGGAAATAGGAGTGACAGAAGGAGAAAGCTAGTTGGAAGATTGGTGACAAGATACAGGTAGTCAGGCTAGGGTCAGGAAAAATGGGAGGCATGAATAAGTGAGGCAAGCAGGATAGCAAGAGGTTAGAACTGACAAGTGGGAATGAAAGTTCAGTAGCTAAAATGGAGGGCAAGGGAGACAAATAGAGGGGAAAGAAATATTCAGTCCGAGCTAAGTCAAAACACAGAACTAGTCAAACTGTGCTATGACTGCAGTGCTATGGTGGTACAAACAATTAGGCAGAATCATTAAGAAACCAAACTAATAGGCAGTAGCAAAGCTCAAGTTGCTTCTTGGCAATTACCGTAAACAACAATTACTACTTTATTGTTACTGTAACCAGCACAATAAGGCAGTATGGCAAGGGTATTGACAGGGTCTAATAAAAAGGATCCATGACAGTCGGTCAACAAATTTGTTGTTGACTGACTGTACAGTGACACTTTTATGTTGACCGGTTTTGTGGTCGGCATAAAGGCAGTCACTTCAGACTGTGTTTTCTTTGGGGGGCTTCACCCCCCAACCCCCATGTGGGGGGCTCTGCCCCCCTCACCACCTGTAACTGAACTAATCAACTCGGGGGCATGCAAGACCCCCGGAAAGCAATGCTGAGGTCCTGCGCCGACACTACTGCAACCTGTTGCTGTGTCACTGTAGTGTCAGTCGCAGTACAAATGTCTCTGTAGGGAATGCATACCTAATTAAAACAACAGCAAACAACAGATGCTAGATATAGGAGAGCAAACAGGTAAAGCTTTTTGCCACAACAGGTAGCAGAGTGCAGAAAGCAGTTGACAATTCAGGCTGCAAGATTAGCAGAGTGTATGCAGAGCTGAAATTACTTAGCAATATTCCGCCTTCTCGCTTACATCTTCTCAAAACCAGGTGTAGGCCCTTGCAGGTAATGACAATCAGAAAATCAGGAGAGTATATAAATGGAGACAGAATATGGGTGAGATGGCGGGGTAGGGTGGGAGGGCTAATCCTATTGCACCAAACAAAGACTTTGGCTGAGGCGTCTGATTGTGGTGGTGGGGGTTCTGCAGCAGGCTGTTGAGGACATACATTGTGGGTTGTCCAGTTCTCTCTAGTACTATCATTTCAAAAGAGAAAATAATAAAAGCATGTGTATATTTTTTATAGCAAAACAGAAGCTCATTGCAGTCTTGGAAAATAGTTAGGCAATTACTGAATTAGAAGTTTGCTTACAGCAGCCCTTTGGTAACTAAACAGAAGCTCAGTACAGTCTTAGAACATAGGTAATTATTAGATCAGAGGGTTGCTTACAGCAGCCTATTATCTTGTTCCTTCTCCTATGGTGCCAAAAAAAGACCTTGACTGAGGTATCCAATTGTTGAGGGGGGTCTCCAGTGGTCTTGCGCCGGGAGAGGCATATACAATTGTGATGAAGGGTCTCAGGTGATCGTGTGGGGGATGGACTGTGTCCCATGGCATCTGCCCTCATGACCCTCTGCTGGAGGTTGATGAGCTGGCTTATAACTGAGCCCAAGCTGGTGCAGCCTATTGTCTTGCTCCTTCTCCTATGGCACCAAAAAAAGATCTTGGTTGAGGTGTCCGATTGTGGTGAGGGTCTCCGGTGGCTGTATGGGTGGAGGGCTGTGTCCCATGTCATCTGCCCTCACAACCCTCTGCTGCAGACTGACAAGCTGGCTGGTGACTGAACCCAAGCTGGAGAAGCCAATTGTCTTGCTCCTTCTCCTATGGAGCCAAAAAAAGACACTGACTGAAGCATCTGATTGTGGTGGGGGGTCTCTGGTGTCTGTGTGGGGGGGGCTGCATCCTGTGGCATCTGCCCTCATGACCCTTTGTTGCAGGTTAATGAGCTGGCTCGCAACTGAGCCCAAACTGGAGCAGCCTATTGTCTTGCTCCTTCTCCTATGGAGCCAAAAAAAAGACCTTGGTTGAGGTGTTCAATTGCGGAGGGGGTTCTCCGGTGGCTGTGTGGGGGGAGGGCTGTGTTCCATTGCATCTGCCCTCATGACCCTCTGCTGCAGGCTGATGAGCCAATTCTGATGGTACTGTATAGGGCTGGATTTTCAGAGAAGTGTGCCATTTGTAAGTGAACTTGTGCTACTCATGGTAAGACTGTGAGATCACGTAAAACATGATCTTATCTTTTGCCTTAAGAGCCACAACTTGCACATGAGAAACCACACGTGTCTTTTTTCTGCCTTAAAGTGGTAAAAAAATTGACCGTCTATCACTACTGGAAAATAGGACACATGCATCGCAATTGCTGCAGGGGCAGAATAATGCTGAAAGTCCTGTGAAACAAGTTATGAAAATCCAGGCCTTAAAATGTTGAACTGCTTCCACCACATAACCCCTGTATCCTGTGACTATCTCCCTTTGATGGTCATACCAATGGAAATGGTAGTGAAAACAGCTGGAAAAATCCAGAGCTCAGTCAAACACCTTCTATGTATGAAGTGAGATCACCACTGTATCCTTCTTCATTGTTTTCTCTGCCCTTCATCATAACATTCATAAGTTTCTGAATGTTTTCTGCCCTCATCTGCCAAAGATAAAGCCTGTATATGCCTGTATATGCTAGGTGCCTGGTACTTGATAAGGGCTTGATTAGTCTCAGTGCTAGAATTTTGTCAAGAATTTACAAACCCAAAATGATAATGCTAGTTGGTAAACATGAGCAACAGTGTTAAAGTTCTTTCTTAGACTTGCAGTGTACAGTAATAGTGCCCACCTGTAGGGTAGTTAGCAGAGTTCCCCTAACTGCCATCTCTAAATGTACACTAATAGAGTGGTCTACTAGGAGATTCTGGAAGTTTATTTATAAAACTCTGATGAAAAATTATCCTCTCCTAGGGACTTTTCTGCTTGACGGGTGCATCCCCTCTTTAATGTTTTCCATGGTTACAGGCAACTCATAAGTCTTGTACTGCAGCTGGGGATAGCTGTGAGAGTGACATCTCTTGATGAGTTTATATGACTTCCATCATAGGTTTCCCTATCTGAATCATATCATTTCTGCTACAAATAGACAAACCATATTGTTTGCTTGTAAATCTTCTCCTATTTACTCTCATTAGTAGAATACAGCTCATTTTAAGGACAGCTGCACATCTACTTACATTCCACCTTAGTTATCTGAAATGGACATTGCCATCTTCAGTTTTTTTTTTGTGTGTGTGTGCAAAATCAGGTTTATTTTTCTTTTCTTTTTTTAATTCTTTTTATACAAATCTAGTGTCAGAGGGGATGTGCTATTTATCTACCCACCACACTCAGTTCTACACTTACAGGAAGCATAGCCCATAACGCCCCCCGATGGGACTCCCCTGGGGAGCTATAGAAAGGATCAAGATTCACAGTCCTAGCCAGCTGTTCTGGTGTACGGAGGCCAGAAGGAGATGGGAGCCACTGATGTCATGCTGCTTGGTGGAAGGGGATGTTCTTGCAAGTTTCCTAGAGGGAGTGGGCGTGCAATGATGTCAGCATGCCACCATGTGTGCTACAATGCATGGTGCCTAAACCTCTGCCCTCCCCTTCCCCACGTCTTGTGGTCCCAGGTTCCCTTAACTCCAGCCACAGCTAGAGGACAGGCATTTGACAGGTGCTTCAACCTTCCCTCCTCAGAAGAGGGGGGCAGTCCATCAGTAGTTCAATCCTCCCCTCCTCTATGACCCTCTGACACCTCAGGCTTTCTCCAGAACTGGGGTCATAAGTATTAGCTCTACTCCTGCGCTGGCAGGTTGGTGGAAAATCAGGTTTAAAACAAACGTCTAGGTCTGCTCCATCAAGTAAATCCATCTTACTGGGAGGTAAGTCACTTATGGAAACTTATTCCTTGAAGACATAAATATATTCTCATTGTTTGCATATTAAACAGTATCTAAATACAGTATCATATACTGATAGCATATTTGCTTTAGTGTTTTCTAAAAGTTCTCTTCAACATAGAATTATTAAAAACAACTTTTGGAGAATGTGAAGAAAACTTTAGAATCCTATGTGTGAGCTCAGCTGTGAGTGTTAGCTGTGCACAGCCAGTGATTCACTGTTTAGAAAATAGTGACTCACCAATTTCTGTACCACAGACAAGCAATCCTAAATAGATGGTATCAATCTGTCCACGACAATGGCTTCAGAGTCCAAGTAAGCCTGACAGGGGAAAATCTTAAATATGCTAAGAATCAGTTCACAGAGAACAGTGAAAACAAATTAAAAAGAAAGTTACAAGATGCTTTAAGTCATCTGTTTTCTGAGTTCAATTAAAGTTCTGTATCATGTTGACTCCAGTTGGATCTTTGAATTTGAATATTGTTCTCCAGTTCTGCATTCATGGTTAATGTAAGTGATAAAAACATGCTAACCAACATATTTTAATAAATAAAGGAACATAAACTGAGAAGAACTCCCTAATTCACACAACTAGTGAGTGCTGGGACATCAGTGAGAAACTTGAGTTTTGCTGTCATGCCCAGTGATTTTATAGCACCTACTCAGTGTGTGAACCAGCTTGTTTTTCACAGTTTGCTGATATTCATTCTCTGTGTTAATCATGTTAGTTTATGTATAGTCTCGGTCCGATGCTACCTTGAAAGCAATGTGAAAGCAAGATGTCATATCTTATATGCCTATCAAACTAGTCAACAGTTCGAATACATAAATTTTGCCAAAAGAAAATGTTACTGTCTTTAACTGGAGAAACAGTTATTGACATTTTCACAGCTGGTGCATTGATTTCAGCCTGTGGGTCACCCTGTTTTGAAAACAAGTTCTAACTCATTCAGTTGTAGTCAATAAAAGTGTAGGCTGCGTTTCACCTTAGCAAACATATCACTGAAGTTTATTAAGCTGTTTAATAGTTTTAATTACATAGAAATATAGAAAAATAGAAACATAGACATTGAATGCAGATAAGGACCACTTGGCCCACCTAGTCTGCCCATTTCCCTACCTATAGTATAAGTTGCAGATCTTAGTTAACCAACAGCCTATTTCTTCCTACCCCCCACAAGAACTGCCTTATGTTTGTCCCATGCATTCTTGAATTCTCCCACAGTTTTAGACTTCACAACCTCCTCAGGAAGGCTGTTCCATGTGTCCACCACCCTCTCTGTGAAAAAAATGCTTCCTCACATTGCCCCTGAGCCATCCTGCCTCTATCTTTAAATTGTGTCCCCTTGTTCTTGCACATCTCTTTTTCTGAAAGATGCTACCCTCTTGGACTTTGTTGATTCCACTGAGGTACTTCAAGTTTTCTAACATGTCCCACCTCTCTCTCTTTTCCTCAAGGGTAAACATATTGAGCTCCTTTGGTCTCTCCTCGTGTGGCTTCTTTTGCAGACCCTGCACCATTTTAGTTGCCCTCCTCTGGACTGCCTCCATCCTGTCTATGTCCTTGCAGAGATGGGGTCTCCAGAACTGGATTCAGTACTCCAGAAGGGGTCTCACTGACTGTCTGTACAGAGGGATAACAACTTCCTGTTTTCTGCTGGTGATGCCTCTCCCTATACATCTCAGTATCCCCCCAGCCCTCCCTATTGCCTTCTCACATTACTTTCCAACCTTAAGGTCATCTGATATAATTACCCCCAGGCCCCTTTCCATTTTTGTTGTTGTTACTACCTTCTCCCCAACTGTGTAATATTCCCCTGGGTTTGTGTTTCCTAGGTACATTATTCTGCACTTCTTTGCATTGAATCCAAGCTGCCATACTTCTGACCATTCCTCCAACCTTGCCAAGTCCCTTCTCATCCTTTCCATGCCTACTTGTGTATGAACCCGGCTGCAGATCTTTGTGTTATCTGCAAAGAACATACTTTTTCCTTCCAGTCCCTCTGCAATGCCACTTATAAAAACATTAAAAAGGACTGGGCCCAGTACTGAACCTGCGATACCTCACTAGTAACCCCCTTTTCTTCAGAGTGGACTCCATTTACAATTACCTTCTGTGTCCTGTTGTCCAGACAATGTTTTACCCAGGCTACCACCCTGGGACCCTCTCCCAGGCTGGTTAATTTGGTTTTTAATCTTTTGTGTGGGACTGTGACAAATGTTTTGCTAAAGTCTAGGTATGCCATGTCCACAGCCCCTCCCTAGTCTATAACTTTGTTCACCCCATCAAAGAAATCCATTAGATTCTTCTGACATGACCTTCCCACTGTGAACCCATGCTGCCTTGGGTCCTGTGCCCCACTGGCCTCTAGGTACTCAACAATTCTTTCATTCAGAAGTGATTCCATCACTTTCCCTCCCACAGAGGTCAAACTGACAGGTCTGTAGTTTTCTGCCTTTGTCTTGCTCCCACTTTTGTGAAGGGGAATCACAGCCGCCTTCCTCCAGTCCTCAGATACCACACCATCCTCCCATGATTTGTTAAAAAGGGTAGTCAGTGGTGTCGCTAGTTCTTCCCTTTATTCTTTTAGAATTCTGGGGTTAATTCCTTCAGGCCCCATTGCTTTGTCCACCTTCAGTTTTAGCAGTTCTTTCAGAACTTTTTCTTCTGTGACAGGACTGGGATCAACCACCCTATCCAGAGTGCTTCGGTTAATTGGATTAGGCACCTCCCCCCTCCTATTTTGTGAAAATGTGAGCAGAAATATTTGTTCAGTATCCATGCTTTTTCACTGTCCTCTCTGCCCACCCACCGTCCATTCTATTCAGCCTCACTGTCCCTCCCTTTGTCTTTCTATGCTTCCTGATGTACCTATAAAAGGTTTTATCTCCCTTCTTAACTGAGTTGGCTATCTTTTCCTCAGTTTGAGCCTTTGCTATTCTGACTTCCCTCCCTGCTTCCTTCTGCCTTAACTGGTACAGTTCTCTGTCCTGCTCCTTCTGTGTTTCCTTATTCTTCCTAAACGCTATCTTCTTCGCCCTATCCTTCACCGCCACCTATTTTGAGAACCATAGTGGCTTTGTCTTTTGTTTTGATTTGTTTATTTGCTTCACATAAAGGCTTGTTGCCTCTGTGATGGCAGTTTTGATGTTTCACCATTGTTGCTCCACCCCTCCTTCTATCCTGTTTGCTAGTGCTTTTCGAAGGCACTCTCCCATCTTGCCAAAGTCAGCCCTCCTGAAGTCCAGTACCCTCACTTTTGTATGGCTTGACTCTGTAGCTGAGTTTATCATGAACCACACTGTTTGGTGGTCACTTGTTCCCAGATCGCTACCCACTTCTAGATCTGAGATCCTCTCACTGTCCCCATTTGAGAGTATGAGGTCTAAGATTGCTCTCTCACGAGTGGGTTCCAAAACTAGCCGCCTGAGGCATGCCACCTGTAGGGCATCGAGAATGGCCCTGCTCTTGGATGTGGCTGCAGCACAGCTGCTCCAGTTAACATCTGGCATATTCAGTTCCCCCATCAACAGAATCTCCCCTTTCTCTGCCATCCTAAGGATGCCTTCTATCATGTTCTTGTCCATTCCCTTCCCCTGAGATGGGGGTCTGTATACAACCCCTGTGTGGATTGTGGTTGTTATTTCCAGTCTCTAAGGTGACCCACAGTGCCTCTCCTCCCTGTTTACTCTTTTGTTCCATTGCTTTTATCCCTTCCCTTACATTGATAGCTACTCCTCCCCATCTTCTCCCCTCCCTGTCTGTCTGTAGGTTATGTACCCTGGTATGTTAACATCCCAGTCATGGTTCTCTGTGTGCCATGTTTCTGTGACTGCTATGATATCCAGGCATCCCTCTTCCATCAAGGCCACCAGTTCAGGGAGCTTGTTGTCCAGACTACAGGCATTGGTACTCATTACCCTCCATTTCTTGAAGGCCTTACCCCTTTTTGCCCCATCCCTGTCCTTATTACCTTTGTCATTTTTTCCATTTACCCCTGCCCTTCTCCTTATCAACATCTCTATCTTGGTGTTTACCTCACTTACTACCCTGATTTTTTTGGGGGGGGGCTAGGATTTCTCTGCCCCTCTCCAGTGTCTCCCTCCCCTTAGCTAGTTTAAATGCTTGCCAATGAAGCATTTAAACCTATCACCTAGGATCCTGGTTCCCCTTCTGGTCAGATGCAGACCATCATGCCAGTATAGGCCTGCATCACTCCAGGTGGACCCCCAGTCCCCAGTGAAGCCAAATCCCTGAGCTCTGCACCAGTTTTTCAACCACTGATTGAATCCCATGGTGTGGAGCACCCTAGCCGCACCCAAGTCATAGACAGGCAGCACCTCCGAGAAAGTTACCATGCATGCTACTTGTCTAAGGCCCCTCCCCAACTCCACAAACTCTTCCTGCACTGCTCTGATCCCTTTCTCAGCTAGGTCATTTGTCCCTAGGTGGACAATGACATCCAGCTCACTCCCCCGTGCTGCTGCTCTGGCAATCCTGAGGTTTCGCTCCCTGTCCCTCCAAGCCATGATACCAGGCAGGCACCTTACCTCCCTCTCCCCTTCCTTCCCCAGTTCTACCTTCCTAACAATGGAGTCCCCCACCAGGAGTTGTTTCCTTCCCCTGTGGGGTCTGATGCCACCCTCCTGTGGGTCTCCTTTGTGGAGGTTCCCAGCATCCTCCTTGGTCTCCACTGTGGGTGCCTCCATAGAGGAACCACACTTTGCCAGAACAGCATATGAATTGTAGAGAGGAACAACTGGAGGTATGAACCTCTGTTCCACCACCCTCACCCTCCTTGATCCCACTGTGGTCCAACCACTCCTTTCTTTGGCAACCTCTGAGGCAACGGCAGTGGCCCTGGTGGTCCCTGGGTTGGACAGGAGGTCCCCCAAATCCTGGTCAACTCAGCCTGGAGATGAACAACCTTCTCCCTCAGCAAAGAGAGGTGTCTGCAGATGGGACAACACAGCATCCTCCTGAATGTCTCCCAGAAGACTGCTGCTCCACAGCCATTGCACTGCACCATTCCCATCATGTCTTATTTCTGGACCCTTAACTGTTGTTTGAAATACTTACTCTTTCCTCTGTTTCTTTATTTATTTATTTATTTTTTCTCTCCCTACTTACTTACTGTCTCTGTACCCTTTAAGCTCCCGATCTTCCTGTTCTGAGACAAGAAGTTCCTATATTTCTCTGTAGTCTTCTTACTTGCTCAGAGTCATACCTCCAGCAGCTGGGGGGTTGGGAGAGCTACTCTTTTCCTTCTAAGATGGTGAGTCTTTTGTGGTTCTGTGATCACTCACTTTCTGCTCCCACACAGGAAGTTCCTGTTGTCAGTCAAATTCTGTGCCTATAAAAGTAGATCTAGCTTAGGATAGTGGGGGTGCAGGGGAGGGAAGGATGGCAATATAGTCCCACTAAAGAAGTATAGTTATAACAGCAGCTTCTTCCTCTTGGTGTTCTCTGCCTGTTCTCTGGCAGAAGCTATCTAGGGCAGTTTTTAAATCTGGCTTTAACCTGGCTTCCTTCTAGCTAAGCCAATCCCCCTACTTTACAGCTTTTTCTACACTTAGTTAATTTCACAGATAACAATTCCCTTCAGCCACCTGAGACAAACACCTAGACAACTGCACAGATAACAATTCACTTCAGCCAACTCAAACAAACACACTAACTCTTTTTTTTGTTTTGTTTTTAACCTAAATTGAAGGTCGCAGTAGTAGAGTTCTAGTTCTTTAGTCCCAGTAGAGAAGTATATGTTTAACAGCAGCTCCTTCCTCTTGGTGTTCTCTGCCTGTTCTCTGGCAGAAGCTATCTAGCAACGTTTTTAAATCTGGCTTTAACCTGGCTTCCTTCTATCTAAGCCACTCCCCCTACTTTACAGCTCGTTCTATACTTAGTTAATTGCACAGATAACAATTCCCTTCAGTCAGCTGAGACAAACACCTAGATTATGCAATGTATAGAAAGAAAGACACTGTGCAACACAAGAGACTAATAATGAAATTGAGCAGTCTGTGGGTAGGATCCAAAGTGGTTTATTGGGTAAGGAGCTGGTTAATGGATAGGCCACAGAGGGTGGTGGATAATGGCACACATTCTAATGGGAGAATGACAAGCAGGTTTTCACAGGGCTCAGTACTGGGAGCAGTCTTCTTCAATGTACTTATAAGTGACATTCCAGAAGAACTGGAAAAGAACCTAGGCATTTTTGCAGATGACACCAGAATCTGTAATAGGGTTAACACTCATAGGGGGGTGGAGAGAAATCATAGGGATCTTGAGAAACTCAGGGAGTGGTCAAGAGCATGGCAGTTGGGGTTCAATGTCAAAATCATGTACTGTACCTAGGGAATAGGAACCCAGCAGCTGAGTATGGGATGGTACTGGCAGTAACTAAGCAGGAAAGGGACCTTGAGGTTCTCATATTTGATGACCTTGAAGTGTCATGACAGTATGACGAAGCAGTGGGTAATGCCAATGGGGTGCTAGGATGCCCAGAGACAGGTATCTTCATGAGGATGAGAGAGGTGGTGTTGCCACTGTATCACTCACTTGTAAGCCCCACCTGGAGTATTGTGTCCAGCTCTGGAGGCACCACCTCAGAAAAAACATAGGCAGAGTGGAGGTAGTTCACAGCTAAAATTGTGCAGGGGTTGCGTCAAAAGCCCTACAAGGAGAGACTGCAGGATCTCAACATGTACACCCTAGCAGACAGGAGAGTGAGAGGGGACATTAAAGAGACCTACAAGTACCTCACAGAGGTAAACAGGGTGCAAGAGGGGAATCTCTTTCAAATGAGAAAGAGCATCAGGACCAGAAGGCATGTAGTGAAACTGGGGGTGAGTTTAAGAGGGGTGTGAGGAAGTACTACTTCACTGACAGATTGGTGAACACCTGGAACAAACTGCCAGTTGAAATTGTGGAGGCAAAGACATAGGGGGCTTCAAGCATGTGTGGGATAGATAGAGGGGAATATTAGTAAATAGGCAAGAAGCAGGGAGTGTCGCCAGAGACCAGTTAGGGTCTGAGGAGACAGACTAGGCAGGGACAATCTCGGCAGACTGGGTTGGCCAAGCAGTTCTTTTCTGCTGACCAGTTCTATGTTTCCAGGTTTCTAATGCAGAAACCTGATTGGCTGACACATCCTTTTACCCATGGTTAAATTCAAAACATAATCACGGGGAAGAAACCATCCCAGCCAGCCTTCTTTTTTTACTGAGAAGAAATTTGCACACCTCACCTCCCACATTTTGCCCGCACTCGAAATGGCTCCTCTGACTTTGGTGTCTGTTTTTAACTTCTGCCATAGACAATACATACATTTGCATTATAACTTGCTTCTCCACTTGCTCTCCCTCCCAGCAATTACAAACTTAAAAATACTCAAAAAGATGCTGGTAACCGAGTTTGTTCTGCCCACCATTTTACAAACGTGCTACAGCTCAATGCTCTATCAGGGAAAAAAAACACCCCCAAAAAACAAACAAAAAAATCATGGGTTGTACTGACCCTGCTACATAACCGTACAGAAACTGGTGATGGGGGTGGGGAAGAGAGTTACAGCTGGTAGGGAGAGAGAGACCGGCAATACAGCATCAACAATACATAGTATCCAAAAAGTATGGCCACTCAGCGTACTGATAAAAAAAATATACCTTAATTGCTAGGTCAGGTTAAAATACATTTATTTAAAATGCTAAAACTACAAACAGGTCACAGAACCTGCTCTTAACTGCCAATGTTTCATGTCATACTGATGCTCTTTCAAGGCATGGCTACCTGTTCTACAGTTATTACTTTTAAAAGACCTAATTTAAGGTATAGTACTTCATACTGTATATGAACAGATAGCCAATATCAGATACATAATTCAATATGTACAAATATACAATATGTACAACATATACAGCATATACAAATTGACCCTGCAGAAGAAATTCATATATAAAGGTTATCAAAACCACACAAAATTCATAAAACGCATTAATACCTACTAATATCAGGACCTCAGATTTAAATAATACCAGGAAGATGCTAAAATTTCTCTTTTAAAAAAGGTACTAAACTGAACATTTCACTGAGACCCCTCTCACCATTGGTTTGTACAATATATTGCCACTTGTTCTCATATTGCAGAGGTTTGTTATTCAGATCCCCCCACAAATACTCAAAGTAATCTTGTTTAGTCCCTGGAACATAAAATAGTGTCCGGTGCTTTCTGCATGACATGTAAGGCCAAAGCATTTGTTTTATCTTGTTTAGCTATGCTTCTTATGCATTCCACAATTCTTGTTTTAAATGGTCTTTTTTTCCCCAGCATGAAAGTCTCTGCACACACACAGCTAGCTACATAAATAACATTTTTTGTACAATTAATGAAATGTTTGTTCTCAAATACTTGTCCTGAAACAGGATGAGTAAAAGTTGTACCTCTGTGCACATGTTGGCATATAGTACAATTACCACACTTTTGTGTCTCCTTAGGCAAACTGTTCCATCTTTGGTAGTCTCTGGGAGTGTAAAGACTTAAAGACTTCTGGTTATCATACTGGCGATGTTCTGTCCTTTGTGGTAAACCGTGTTGGGGGGGATCTTTCACATGTTCACTCCAATTTAGGCTCAAGGGTGAGGATATCCCAGTTCTTGTGCAATGCCTGTCTAAATCTATAACTCTGTGGCGTATAGTCTGAAATGAAGTTCAGATGATCAGTATTTTCTTTTCTGTTTCTACCATACACAAGATTCTCTCTCCATATTGCTTACTACATGATTAGCTGTTTCCACACTGGTTCTGTCATATCCTCTAGCATAATACCTATCACATAAAATTTCAGCATTCCTGCCATAATCTTCTGGTAAGCTGGTGTTTCTTTTTAATCTCACAAACTGCCCCTTAGGTATGTTTCATACCATACGTCTTGGGTGACAGCTGTCATATGTTAGGAAGGCAATATATTCAGCAATGTATCATTTGCAACACCACAGAATGGCACAACAGCACTACCTGCTGGCCAAATAACAACAAAATAGAACTAATTAGTTTAAAATATGTAGTGTCCACCACCAGAGTCATGGACTCTGTCTGAGATTTAAGTTTACTGTGTGACAAACTGGTGTGATTGCTGTTGGATTAGTTTGAGTTCCTGCAGTATCCTCCAAGACATCACAGCAAAACATGTGATAAAAGTGTTTGATATTGATGAATGGCACTGTATACATACCTAAAAAACACAGTATAAAAATATTTATAAAACAGTTTTTCTTTATTTTTTAATATGTACAACACGGTATCCCATGATATAGGTGAAGCATATTGAGCACTCAGTTTGCATGCCTTACAAAATAGTGACTGTGAAACAGTAGCAAGGGTTAAGGAACTGTGAGTGTGGAGGGACAGAATAGTGAAGGGTAAGCACACTGCATAGGGGGTAAACACATACATACACTAACAAAAATTGGATTTCTTCAGCCTGTGTTTATTTAAATTAGAACTGTTCTGAGAGTCACAGAGAGAACTGCTTTAAATTTCTTCAGCCTGTGTTTATATATTTATATATTTTTGAATTTTATAGTCATTTTATAGTTATGTATAACTGGAGGCTAGGAAAGGCTGGGCTGGGAGGATGTGGGGTAATAGGTACATGTGTGGGAAGCAGGAGAGTGCTAAACTGCAATAGCTGTGGGGAAGCAGCCTTTCTGGGGGTGATGTGGAGAAAAGGGGGATGTCCTGTGTGTAAGAGCCTGGAGCAGCTAAGGGTTGAAAGAAGGCTGCTCAGATGGGAGCTGGAGAGGATGGCATGGGAAGTCGGAGGAGCAGAGCACTCAAGGGAAAGGTAGGGGGTGATGCCCAAGGAAGTGACAGCATCAGGCAGGGGATGGGAGTGGGGAGGAGCATTCAGCATACAGAAGCGTCTCTTCCTCAGAGGAATAGGGAGCCCAGGGTGGAGAAATAGCAAATGGTAAGGGAAGGGTGGGAATGTGAGAGTAGCATCAGGGGTGGGAAATTCTAAAGGGGTGCCTTTATTGAATAGATTTGCACCACCATCTGGAAGGAGGGAGGGGGAAGGGGGAGGTGAGCTAGAAGGTCAGATTAAGCCATGGTTGAGAATAGGAGTATGGGGAGGGGGGAGCTAATCAGAATGGGCAGAGAATAGGAAGTAAGCAAAACATAGTGAAAGATGGGCGGAGGGAGAGAAAAGTAAAGGAAAAGGGGAGGGAAAGTTGAAAGCAGATACAGATAGTCAGAAGGGGAGGGGCAGGTTGGGAGATGGAAAAACAGTTAAAGGGATAAATTGTGGATGTGGAGTTAAGGTCACCAGGGTGCAGAGGGAGCAGTTAGGTGGGGAAGCAGCTAGTACCGAAGGTGAGAAAGGAAGGACGGTAAGCATGGATGCAGGGGATGGAAGGGTGGCAATCATAGAGGACTCCATAATTAGGGGTATTCACTGGGGAAGGAAAAGGGACCCAAATGTAAGCAGGAGGGTGGTTTGTATGCCAGGTATGACAGCAGGGAAGGTGGGCCTAAGAATATGGGAAATAGTAAGGGAGGTTGGAGGAAAACCAAATTAAGTTATACATTTGGGAACCAATGACCTAGCTGGGGAGGAGGTTGAGGTAGTGCAAAGTAGGTTCAGGGAGTTAGGGAAGATCTGCAGGGAGGAAGGAAAGTCACTGGCCTTCTCAGAAGTGATACCAGTACCAAGGGCCAGCACAGCCAGGAAAAGAAGAACAGAGGATTTTAATGACTGGCTGAGGAAATGGTGCAGGGAGGAGATGTTCATCCACATTGGGGACTGGGAGGAGACCTGGTCAGACAAAGCACTCTTCACCAGACAGGCTACACCTCAGTAGGGAGGGTCTGAGGGTACTCAGGGACAAACTGGGGGAATACAAAACCACTACACTTAATTTAAACTACTGGAGGGGGAAGCAGGCATGCAGGCCCACAGACTCCGAGAGGAGGAGGTCAGTGAACCTCCCCCTACAACAGTTATGGAACAGGTCTGGAGGGAGGAGGTAGAAGGGGCAAGAACACAGTTAGCAAAGGGTGGAGGGTGTGAGGAACACATAACAAGGGTATGTGGAGGAGTGCACACAGAGGAGATAAATGTGAATAGAAGAATAGAGGGAAGAGAAGGAAGGTCAGATTCTTGGTTGAGGGTGGTGTCTCTGAATGAGCGGAGTCTTGGAAACAAGATGGACGACCTGCAGGCACTATTATCAGACAGGAGGGTGGACATAGCTGCAGTAACCGAGACTTGGGCAACACCACACCATGACTGTGACCGTGCTATCCCTGGATATAAACTATGCGGGAGGGACAGGGTAGTCAGGAAGGGGGGGAAGGGGTGGCAGTTTATGTCAGGAAGAGAATAACTTGCATGAGGGAGAAGCTGGAGGAAGGGGAGGTGGAGACATTATTGGTTGAGTTAAGGTCCAATAGAGGGAGAAAGGTGAGGTTGGGGTGTTTTACAGACTATCCAGTCAGGGTGAGGAGAGGGACAGGGAACTGAGCTCAAAAATATTGGAAGCTGTGGGGAAAGGAGTGGTGGTATTTGTAGGGGACTTCAACCTGCCAAAGGTGGACTGGAGCATACCATCCACAACATGTGCTAGGAGTCAGGTAATCCTGGAAGGATTGCAGAATGGGTTCCTGACTCAGGGTGTCACTGTACCAAGAGCTGAGGCAATTCTTGATCTGGTGTTCACAAATGGGGAGCATGTACAGGAAATAATGGTCAGGAAGCCACTGGGTGGAAGTGCCCATTGCATAGTGTGGTTCCAGTTGGATATGGGCAGGGAAAGCATCCTGACTAACACCAAAATCTTGGATTTCAGGCAGGCAGACTTCAGGAAAATGGGCGAAGTGGTAAGGAGCCATCTGGTGGGCATCAGAGCAGATAGGGGGGTGGACCAAAGGTGGTCCATCATTAAGGAAGGAATACTGGTTGCCACAGATGAGTGCATCAGGCTCAGGGGGAAGAACACAAGTGCCAAAGCACCCAGCTGGTTCAGTTCTGGGGTTGCCCAGGCAGTAAAGGAAAAGAGGTTGGCCTATAGAAAATTCAGGAAGACCAAGAGAGAAGTGGATAGGAAAAATTACCTAAGATTGGCTAGTGTAGCAAGTAAGGAAGTCCAGGGAGCAAAGGCACAGAAGGAGCTGCAGATAGCTGAAGGAATTAAGAAGGGGGAGAAGGCTTTATTTTGATATATAAATGAGAAAAGGGACAAGAAGGAAGGGATTGTTAGGCTTAAAAAAAGGGTTGAGTGGGTGGAGGTTAATGGGGGAAAGCAGAGATACTAAATGAATACTTCTTTTCCATCTTCACCAGGGAGAAGGACGGACCAGTACCTTCAGGAGGGAAAAGAGGAGCAGGGGAAGGGGAACACAGATGTAATGATAGAGGAAGATAGAGTGAGGGAGGGTTTCCTGGCATTGAAGGTGAATAAATCACCAGGCCCGGACAGAGTACATACAAGGGTACTAATAGAACTGACTGAGGAGCTGGCAGGTCCACTGGCAGACCTATTTAATAGTTCACTAGAGTCAGGCGTGGTACTGCAAAACTGGAGAACAGCACATGCAGTGCCCCTCCACAAAAGTGGTCCCAAGGATGACCCAGGGAATTACAGACCAGTCAGTCTGACCTTCATTGTGGGCAAGCTCATGGAGACCATACTAAAGGAAAGGTTGGTGGAATATCTAGAGGAGCATGGTCTCCAGGATGAGAGGCAGCATGGGTTCATGGGGGGGGGGAGATCATGTCAAGCAAATCTGATTGGCTTCCTTGACTGTGTCACTAAGATAGTAGACAGGGGCCAAACGGTAGACATCCTCTATCTTGATTTCAGCAAGGCCTTTAACTCTGTACTCCACAAAAGGTTGATCAGGAGGTTGGTGGATCTCGGGGTTGGGGAAAAGGTGGCCAGAGGGGTGGGAAACTGGCTGAGGGACAGAAATCAGAGGGTGGTTGTGGGGGGAGAGTTATCTGGCACCAGAGAGGTAACCAGTGGGATCCCGCAGGGCTCAGTGCTGGGGTCGGTGTTGTTCAATGTCTTCATCAATGACACTGGAGATGGCATTAAAGGCAAAATGAGCCTGTTCATGGATGAAACCAAGCTCTGTGGGAGAGTGGACATAGCTGAAGGAATACAGGACCTACAGGAAGATCAGAAAAAGCTGGGGATGTGGTCCGGGATCTGGCAGCTTGGCTTCAATGCCAAGAAATGCAAAGTTATGCATATTGAAGTCAAGAATCCAAGGACAGAGTACTACCTGGGTGGACTCTGAGTATCTGTATCAGAGGAGGAGAAGGACCTGGGACCTGGGAGTGATGATCACTAGTGACCTGAAGCACTCCACACAGTGCAAGAAAGCAGCACCAAAGGCAAACAAGATGCTGGGATGCATATCTAAGGGGATCAGTAGTAGGAGAGAGGAGGTTATGCTGCCTGTGTTCAGGTCACTGGTAAGACCGTATCTAGAGTATGGAGTTCAGTACTGGTGCCAACACCTCAAAAAGGACATTAACCTGCTGGACAAGGTCCAGAGGAGGGCTACAAAGATAACTGGTTAGCAGGGTAAGGCATATGAGGAGAGATTGAGGGCACTGAACATGCACTCCCTGGAAGACAAGAGAGAGAGAGGGGACATGATTGGGACCTTCAAGTACTTAAAAGGATAAATAAAGTTAATAAGGAGACTCTTTAAGTTGAGTGGCAATCATAACATGAGGGGTCACAGTCTTAAGCTGGAGGGTGGGAGGTTTAGGAGGGAGATTAGGAAGCACTTCTTTATGGAGAGGGTGGTGGACACTTGGAATGCGCTGCTGGAAGAGGTCATCTCATTGAAGACAGTGGGCAGTTTTAAATGAGGCTGGGATAGTCATAGGGGGAAGGTAAGGATCATGGGTAGGGAAGATGGAAGGAGTGGGGATAGAGGGCAGGGACATTAGCTCAAGTTGTGGACCCTGCAATACGAGTAGACTTGATAGACCAAATGGCCTTCTTCTGCTGGCTTCTCTGTATGTTCTTATGTAAGGTGTAGTGAATGAAGAGTTCATGAATGGAGAGGGTAAATATATTGAATGAGTGAGCCACTGCCAAGCTGACTACTTGGCGTGGTGGTTACAGTCACCGCCTGTGAAGGAAATGGCCCCAGGTTTCGGACTGCACGTAGGCTATTTACTTTTTTATTCTTCTGTTTGTTGCACTTTTTATTTTATGACCTCCAATTCCCCTCCCTTTCCCCTGAGTTTCTTCTCCCCCACTCACGGATTGTCCCTCCCTCAACTGGTGTCCCCATGGAGTAGCCACCTCTGGTGTTTTCCTCTGTCCCCTGTGTTTTTTTTGGGGGGTGGCGGGGGCTTGTTCCTCACAAAGGACAGGTGCGGGGGGCATAGTTCCACACATAAATAATAAGTATAGATCGCCCCTCTTGTAGAAGCTATGGTGTGGTCATGGTTTTTGCTGGTTGGTGTAGTGCTAATTGTCGATTTTGTTTTTGGCGATATGCACTCACTGTATTGGCAGTTGCATTTGTCTCTTAGCTGCTATCACATAAAACCATACAAAATGAATCCGATGCTTAATACAGTAGCAATAACACACCCCAGAGTGTTGAATGACTACAAATATCAATCCTTCTTGGGTGCATGAGACAGTCAGCCATCATGACTCACAATGCATCTGAGGTATGACAATATATGTAGACATACCACACCCTGTTGTGTATTATTGCTTAATTTCCTCCCACTGCTATCACTGTTATGTCTTGAAATAAAAAACATAGCTGAATCATAAGCTTCCCTTCATAACTTTATTTTAAGGATTTTGGTATTCAACAACAAGGGTATGTATTTGAAAATTGATTCAATTTTCATTTAATAAAAGCTATTCTTGTCTATGTCAGTAAAGAGTTTATGTGATAACGGCAAATGCCTAAAGGCGATCACTGTTATTGCTCAGTCAGAATGCCGGAAACATTTTCGGTACTCTGACAACCCCGGCGCCTCAGAACAACGGTGCCAGGACAGTATTTTACTGCTTTCTGTTGGGAGGGGTGCCCCCCCACACACACTCACAGTGGGCTTCGACCCCTGCACCCTCCTACTTAAGGATTCTCAACTCCACGGGGGTGCATGTCAGGGGGCTGAAAGCAGGAAAAAAAATGAAGGTTTGGGCCGGGCGCAATAAAATTGCACCGATGCCCAGACCCAGTACCTCTCCCACCACAACCACTAGCCAATCCCTGACACCACACTGCAGCTCGACCAGCCACTCTTTCTGGCCTCTCCACCTCAGCCCGCTCGCCATGCTGCTCCCACCTCGCATGCATATGCATAGTGACATCCTGTTGCCCAGTTCACCCACAGCCTCAACCGGTGGCCCTACCCTCCCCATCACCATGAGGGACTGCACCGGGAAGGAGTCACCATAATGGATGGCGCCCTTCCTCATGTGCCCAGCTCACGGGTCACCGTCGGTAAAGTGGCTTGTTTTCTCAAATGTAGACATACAGTAAGTCCGGTGCATTATCAATGATACATCAAAAATTTGCTACTGACCCACTGAAGCATAGATCATACATTTTCAGCTGAGGCAAGTGCAAAGAAGTGGAATGCCTCATACAGCGCCTCCTTAAAATGAGTTTACAATGCTAGTCAGATGTCCTAGTAGAAGATACATTACCTTTGAGCTGAACACGTTGTCAGCACTGGCAGAGGCTCCTTGTAGTTCCCAAGCAATGCATGATATTTGTGCTGCGTTATGGCTTCTGCAACTGTTCAGCTGCCCCTGGTAGCCTTTGGGAAACGGAACTGAGCAGAACAGAATCCCTAACAGCTGGGGCTAGGAGGGGGCATGCTTATTTGTTCTAGGATGTCTCAAGGGCCTGCCATCCATGTTCCTTCCCAAACCATAACAAAAGACTTAGACTGGCTGCCCCCTTCAGTTCAGCCATTCAAAGAGGCTGCATTGTGGTGGAGAAGCTGTGAGGCTTCATTGATGGACAGAATGAGAGAAAGAACAAGTTCTCCCCAGCAGAGTTGCACAAACCGTAGGTAGGTAGGTAGGTAGATAGGGAGAGCTGCCGTGGTAGGTAGGGAGGACTAGGGGCACATCAGGGAACTGGACAAACAGAAGTAAAACATATTAATTTAAAATGTATTAATTTAACAAAGCTTTTCAAAAACAATTCATTTAAACTCAGTCAAAATCCATCGACAGAATCCAGACTTGCTGATCAGCTTATAGAAATATAAAGTTAACTCTCAATAGAATTCAGTGATCATTGTGTCTATGGTTTTAGGTTTTCCTATGTGCAGTGTTCTGGGTAGGTTTCCCAGAAGGGCACTGTGTAAATAAAATATCGATTTATAGGCATGATCAAAATGCTAAATAATGATAGTACAAGTTACATTTTAATCCATCAGGGTATAGTGTTGCATCAGCAAAGTACATGTTTTACAGTGTGACTCAGACAGCCAGATTAACCCTTCTGATACATAAACAGAAGAAAAGCAACTACAGTATGTATTACTTTACAGCCTCTAAAAATAAATGCCATTTTTATATGTCTCACTAACAGAGCACATTTTCAACAAAACCTACTAAGGTGTTCAGAGGGCAAGCATGCCCTTTTTGTCAAAACAATCATGTATCATACAACTTGAAGAAAAATGGGTAAAATTCAACATGAAGACTCTGATGCATGCACTGGGGCCCTTAGCATTATGCTTCACTAAAAGGCTGCTGTAAGGAGAAATTGTGGCAGTTTTGATGAGAATTTATTTTTCTTTTGTGTATAGCCTGTCAGAGAAAAACTCAGTCCCGTAATAATAAAAAAACACCCCTTAGTCATTCTGGCTTTAAAGTACTATAGTGGAGAATGCTAATGAAATATATTTAAGCATTTACTTGCGAGCGCACACACACACACTTCTGATCCCTGTATTTTTTTATTTCTGAATTTTTTTATGTCTTCTCTCCTTATATTTTAAAATACAACATTGCTGTGTTGGGACTTTGATTTTATGGGCTGAAGTTATCCCAGTGTAAAAATAAGCACTTTATTGCAACCAAAACATTCTGTAGCAGTTTATACAATATCTGGAAATATTAAACAAAAATGTGAATAAATAAAAAAAAATTAGAAAATCAAATTGTAAACAACATGCATGGCAAAAGACATGTTCTAGACGTATTTCCCTAGTCACAAGATTCAGAACAACACTGGACAAGAGTAGGCTGGCCCAGTGACGCTGAGGGTTGAGGCACTGGACGCCACACCTCGTGCTACACTGGTGACCCAGATTCGGGAACGAGCCCAGGATGCCAGGAGTTGGCTGGGAGGGGAGGAGTTGGATTGAGTTGCTGACTGGCAACTCTTCTCTCCTGAGGCTGGCTGTGCACCATGCCAACTAGCAGATGGTGTCAGGAGGTGAAGGCATCAGTAGGTGAGTGATGGAAGCCATGCTTCACCACAGCTGACCACTTGGACTCCGGTCCTGTTCACCCACATCCTCGGGGGTAGGGACGGGACAATGTACTGTAGCTACTTTCTGCAACCATGAAAAATCCCACCCCACTGCTGTGCAGAGTGATCCCCAATCAGGGGAGAAGGAACCTTGGATAGCCGGAGTGGGCATAAAAGGATTATATAAAAAAAAAATAAAAAAAAATACTGGACAAGAGTTATTTATCAGACCCAGTAAATATATAAAGCAAAGTTCTATTAAAAAAACAACTCATGCAACACTGACAAATCAGCAGGTGTGATTACAAGTATTCTGCAGTACTGAAGCACAGTATCTGTTATCAGTATCCTGTGCAGTACCTAAATGGTGAAGTCAAACATTATACTACATGTGGACTCTCTCCTCCAATAAAAAGCAAGAGTTACAAGCAGTTTGTTCCACAGCAAGCTCACAACTGTCATTTTAGTCTAAATAAAATGACTGCTGAGAACTCAGAACAGTCATGTTGTCAGCAAAATTATAGTAGTGACAGTAGAAAAGTCACTCGGATGGTGAGGGGGGCAAAGTCCAGTAAAGAGCAATGGCTGGCACAGGGGATACATGGAGGGGAAAAGGGGTTCTTCCAGTACATTGGGGAGTGGACAAAAACTAAGGACCATCTCAGCAGATTGAGATCAGAAGGAAGGTGGGTGGAAGAGGCGAGGTACCAGGCAGAGGTATTTAACAAATACTTCGCCTCTGTGTTCACTAGGGAGGGGGATGGGATATCTACAAAGCAAGACATGATGGGGATAGAAGCAGCAGTGAGTGGGATCAGGGGAGCAACAGAAATGGAGCAAAAGGGAGGGAGAGGTACCCCAGGGTGTCACATCAGGGTAAGGATAAAAGGGCAGTAAGGTGGAGGGACGGATGATGCTATCTCTGCCAAAGGTGTGGTTAGCCTCAAGGCCCTAAAGAAAGACAAATCTCCTGGGCGGATGGCATTCATCCGAGTACTATGGGAATTGGTGGACATACTGGCTGCACGCTGGTGGAGATCTTCAACAGGTCGCTTGAGACAGGGAGGGTAAACCTAGATTGGCCAGAGGCACATGTGGTGCCAATCCATAAAGGGGGTCGAGGAAGTACCAGGTAACTATAGACCCATCAGTTTTCCTCAGTGGTGGGAAAATTAATGGAGAGTATACTAAAGGAACGATTGGGGTGTACTTGGAGGAGATGGGAGGTCTGGATAGTCGGCAACATGGGTTTGTGCCAGGTAGATCATGTCAAACCAATCTTGTGGAGTTCTATGAATGGGTAACATCAGAACTGGACAGGAAAGCCTGTGGATGTATTATTCTTGGACTTCAGCAAGGCGTTGACTCTGTCCTAATGGTCTGGTGGAGAAACTGCTGGGGTTGGGAGTAGGCCCTTTGATGGTCAGATGGTTGAAAACTGGCTAGCTGGATGCACCCAGAGAGTAGTGGTTGGTGGGAGCTCTCGAACCCTAGAGAGGTTGTTAGTGGGGTACCGCAGGGCTCGGTCCTGGGTCCGATCCTGTTTAATGCATACATATCGGACATCAGGGAGGGTATAGGGTGTGAAATGAGTCTCTTTGCTGATGACTCCAAGATGAGAGCAGTAGTTGAGGGAGAAGAGGGGAGGTTGGCCCTGCAAGGGGACCTGGACACCCTGGAAAGCTGGGCTCACACATGGAAATTAAATTTCAATATCACCAAGTGCAAGATGTTACATCTTGGGTGGGGAAACCCTAAACACAGGTACACCCTGGGAGGGGAGGCGCTGGAGCCCTCAATAGGTGAAAAAGACCTAGGGGTCATGGTGGATGCATGTATGAATAACTCTGAGCAGTGCAGGAGAGCGGCTAGCAAGGCAAACTGGATATTGGGATGCATTGCAAGGGGGATCAACTCTAGGAGCAGGGACGTGATTCTGCCGCTGTACAATGGACTGGTTAGACCACACCTTGAGTACTGTGTACAGTACTGGAGACCACACTTGAAGAGGGACATACAGCTCCTGGAGAGGGTACAGAGGAGGGCAACTAAGATGATACGAGGACTAGGGGATTTGACGTATGAGGACAGACTTGAGGAGCTCTGCCTGTTTTCATTGGAGGAGAGGAGAGATAGGGGGGACATGATTGAGGTCTTCAAGTACCTCAAGGGAATAAATAAGGTAAACATGGAGGGATATTTAGACTAAAGCAGGGAGGTATCACCAGAGGGCATGGTTTGAAATTGGAAGGTGGAAGGGTGAGGGGGGTTAAAGAGGAGGAGGTTTTTCACTGAGAGGGTGGTGGACCCTTGGAATGCACTGCCTGGTGAGCTGGTTCAGAGATCCACAGTGGAGGGCTTCAAGAGAGGGTGGGATAGACACAGAAAGTGGATGTACCAGATGATGGCCTGGCCCAGCGGGGTGGGGATGGATGATGGGGTTTCTGGAACACAAGGGGGGGAGGGCCTCGGTACCCAACTAGGGATCTGAGGTTCGAGCAGACTCGATAGACCGTAAGGCCTAATCTGCTGGCAATTAGTATGTTAGTATGACATTGTCATCATAACTTACATTCTAATTGTTCTGCAATCAAAGCAGCAACTGTAAACATGTGATATGCTTGGGGGGGGGGAGTTACCACAAACTAACATAGGGACAAAAAAACAGTACAGCTGACTTTATAAAGATGTATGAGGCTTAAAAGTGTCAATGTATAGTCATCGGTGATAGTATGCAGTCATTTCACTATCCTCAGCAATAATGCAATTGTCTTTTATATGTACTGCATCTTGTATACTGGCATTACATCTTCTGTATTGTAATCTGTCCAAACCAGGACTTCCTTGTAAATGACCATTGCCCAATGGAGCTTTTTTCTGGTAAAATAAATAAATACACATACAATGTGCTTATTACAATGAAGTATTCAGCATTTGATCTAGCACTTTATTCACTTGACAGTCACATTATTTCCTTTTTTATTGAGCCAACTAGCATGTTACCACTTAAATACACATTGCAAAATGATGGATGATTCATATGACAATTAACATTAACCATATTTTCACAATATCCCATTAGATTATTTAAAATGGGATGAAAATCAGTAAAGTAGAACTAAAACAGAAAAAAACATATCTTAGAGGTGGGAGAGAAGCTCTGAAATATAATGGCAACATACAGCGGACCCAGGCATGATGCAACACGGTAACTTAGAAACATAGAAACATAGAATTTGATGGCAGATAAGGACTGCTTGGCCACCTAGTCTGCCCATTTCATCACCTAATGGATACGCTGCAGATCCTAGTTAACCAACAGACAACTTCCTCCTACCACCCCATTAGAATTGCCTTATGTCTGTCCCATGCATTCTTGAATTCCCCCACTGTTTTTGACTCCACTTCCTCCTCAGGAAGGCTGTTCAGGAAGGTAACTTGCAATAAATGACATGTCACAAAATACTGCATGACAAAAGGGCTTAATTGCCATTGAATTACATTGTCCCCTGCAGTATACTACAGCATTTTGTGACATGCCACAGCATTACTGCTCTGCATCCTATATGGCACCACAGAACATGCACACATTTGTAGGTTAAACATACACTGCTACTTTAATAGGAAACCTACAGTCTTTGAACAAGGATGAGGTTTCATTGGCAACTGATGAAACTCTGTTTAAAATGAGGAAATAAGTATTAGAGATGTTGAAAAGTTTTTCTTCACTGGCGAAGATGACCTGCTCTCCGTTTGTTGATGTTTTAATGGACAAGCAAGGTTGTCCATGGATATCTATGGTTATCCCTGGTCTGTCCCTGATCTATCATAACTCTATCCATGGTTTGTTCATGATTTCTGGACAAGATTGTCCACGGTTGATGAACATCTGCAAATTTCTGAAAAAAAACCCACTAAATCAAGAAAGACTAATCAGGAGAACTAAACTTTTAAATTATTTCAGGTAGCAGTCATGATTGTCTATGATCTAAATGCGATTTTTAGTGTCCATGCTTGATAATGTTTTTCATGGTTTGTTCCTTAATTATGATAGAAATCAAATGTTTTATTGATGTGTGATGTTTAAAATATATAATGGATATTAGCCTGGTTAAAATATAAAAAATGCTTTTATCACATCAGTAGTTCCACCATTTAAACTACTTATGGTATATATTCTACAGTAAAACTGTATGAAGTATTTCCAGTCATCAGTTTGGCCTCATTTTAGGATGGTTCCACTTAAGCACTTAGAGGGGACTACATCATTTTGAGTTGTATACAGTTAGCAAATCCAGGTGTGAAGATAGATTAAACAATATGACTCTTGCGAGTTATTCAATTCCTAGTTAGCCTGTTGTTAGTTATGTCATATTTTTGTTCAGCAACAATAATTGCAATTCATCTGAAGTCAAGATCAGTTTAATTCTAAAACTAAATTATGCTATATCTTACCATAGCTGTAAATTACAGCTACCTAGCGTATCTTTTTCATCTTTAAAGCATGAAAATGATTTCTCAAAATATATTCCAGTTGCAGCTGTCGTCCTAAAATCTATAGTTTATCAATAGACCATAATAAAACATTGCTTTGATTCCATTTAGCTACATACTTGGTCAAAGTTGCTATAACATTTTTCAGCCATGATCTCCTTGTATTATGGCCTTCCTGATATGTTTTCCGAATGTTCTGAATACATCATTGTCAATCATTGTCAGCCATGGTTCATCCATGTTTGATAATGGTGTATCTGTCGTCATAAGAGCATGGGACAGAAAACAAATTTGCTTAATTGATTTATGTATCAGAATATAGAAGTTGACATGTTAATATAAATAATCATAACTTTCTGTCCTAGTAACCCCCATTGGTGGTCCTATCCCATCGGCTCTGTGGATATGCAAACTAGACCCCATTACTGGGCATATAGGTTCTGCATCTTATAGTCTGTATACCATAACAGTTCTGAGGTGTGCTGGTACATTGATAGTCAGACATAGCACTTACCCCACAGTGGATGTTGTGGACTTGCTCTCATTATTCTCCCAGGTATACTGTCTTGGTACTGTACTTGGTATTGTACTCAGTAGCGTGATACTACGTGATAAACTGGCAGCTACAATCCCATGGTTATGTCCTATGGTAATGATAAATCATATAATGATAGCCAAAAAGGTCTGTACATTAAACACACTGGGGTATGCAACAGCATTGTTCTCTGTGAGAACCCATAGAACCATGATACAGAACACTGCATACCATAGTTTTTGAATATGAGGCATATATAAATATAATACACATCCCACTGGGTACCCAATCACACTCTCCCATGCCCAGCTGTCTCCCAGTTTAGAAACCTAGAAATTGACAGCAGATAAGGATCACTAGGCCCATCGAATCTGCCCATTTTCCCTGCCTACTATAAAAGCCACAGATCCTACTTGATCTCCAGCTTTACCTCCTCGTTCCTATTGCTAGGGTTCCCCTATGCCTGTCCCATGCATGCTTGAATCCCCCACTGTGTTTGCCCCCCACCACCTCTGCTGGGAGTCTATTCCATGCATCCACCCCCCTTTCTGTAAAAAAATAGTTCCTCATGTTACCCCTTAGTCTACCCGCTTCCAACCTCATGTCATGCCCCTCATTTCTGGACTTCTCTTTTTCTGAAAGATGCTACCCTCTGTTACCCTATTTATGCCTTTTAGATATTTGTAGATTAATATCATATCTCCCCTATCTCTTCTGTCCTCCAGGGTATACATACTAAGGTCTCCCAGTCTCTCCTCATATGACTTTTGATGCAGGCCCTGCACCATCTTTGTTGCCCTTTTTTGAACTGCCTCCACCCTGTCTATGTCCTTACTGAGATGCGGCCTCCAGAACTCGACACCATATTTCAAATGAGGCCTCACCAGTGATCTGTACAGTGGCATCACCACCTCCTTCCTCCTGCTGATGATACCTCTTCCTATGCACCCCAGCATCCCACTGGCTCTATCCACAGCCTTGGCACATTGTTTGGCCACCTTTAAGTCTTTGAATATGATTACCCCCAAATCCCTTTCCTGTTTGGTGACCATCATTCCCCCCACCCCCATCATGTAATCCTCCCCTGGGTTTTTGCACCTGAAATGCATGATTTTGCACTTTTTTTGCATTAAATCTCAGCTGCCACACTCTGGACCATTCCTCCAGTTTAAGTAGGTCCCGGTTCATTTTTTCCACCCCTCCCAGAGTGTCCACCCTATTGCAGATCTTAGTGTCATCTGCAAAGAGGCACACCTTCCCCTTCAACCCTTCCGCAATGTCACTTATGAAGACATTAAACAGGACTGGGCCCAGGACATGATCCCTGTGGCACCCCACTGGCCACCATCCTTTCCTCAGATTGAGAACCATTTACCACGACCTGCTGTCTTCTATTACTCAACCAGTTTCTAACCGAGTTTACCACCATGTGACCCACTTCCAGGCTGCCCAGCTTGTTCACAAGTCTTCTATGTGGAATGGTATCGAAGGCCTTACTGAAATCCAAATAGGCCACATCCACTGCTCCTCCCAATCCATGACCTTAGTCACCCAATCAAAGAAATCAATTAGATTTGTTTGACATGACCTTCCCGCTGTGAATCCATGCTGTCTCGGATCCTGTGTTCCACTGGATTCAAGGTGTTCCACGATCCTTCGTTTAAGTAGTGATTCCATAATCTTCCCCACTATTGAGGTGAGGCTCACTGGCCTATAGATTCCAGCCTCCTCCCTACTGCTACTTTTGTGAAGAGGGACTACATCTGCTCTCCTTCAGGCTTCCAGAACCACTTCCGTATCCTCCCCCACGACACTTCATGTGTCCCTTCTCTCCCTGGCAGCCCATCTCAGACTGCGTGCCACTGATGCAAGCCACTTAGACCACTTTCTGGCTGGTCTAAGTGGTACACAGTGCTGGATCCATGACAGGACTCCCAAAAAAGAGGCACTGGGTCATAATGTCGCAAGACATTATGCCGCATGGCAAAATCGGGCTGCCAATACAGTGTGATTTATCCCATGAGGCATAAGTCTTTTTTTCTTTTGGGGCTGCGCCCTCCACACCCCCCCTTGTGGGGGGCTCTGCCCTCCTGGACCCTCCCACTAAAGATTCTCAAGTCTGGGGGGGTCCAACTTGGGGAGCACACAAGTCCGAATAAAATAAAATGTTCCTGGGACCGGGAATCAAACCCAGTCCCAGATGCAGCGCCTGGGTTCCTACTGCTGTGGCTCAGTCCTGTGAGCCATGGCAGTTGCTCTTCAGAACCTGCTCCTAGCAGAGGTCTTATCCTCTGCCTGGGAAACCGCTACTGGTGCAATACCGCATACAGCAGTATAAGCGGTATTGCACCAGTAGCGGTAGCATACTGCGCTGTACCGGGTTAGCCATAATGGCGTACACTATTAAGCATGCGACATTATGACCTGGTACACAAAAAGGTATGTTGCAGCCTCGCTGTGGCACAAGCCCCATTTTGACCTAGCACACCGGGTTGTTTGACGTAACCCTGGTGCAAGGTGGCTTTGGTGTAGCTGTGTCTGGATTTGACGCAGACTGCTTTAGAAAATCATGTTTGATACATCTGTGATGCAAGTCACCTCTTGCATCAAACTCTTTTGCCATAAGTACCTTGTGTTGTTCCAAGCCCTTTAAAATCGGGCCCAGAATCTGCAAAACCTACTATGATTGCCACAGCTCAGTGTGAGCTACAATAATAGTTACTATTCTTTGCTGACCTCAAGGATTATTGCTCCTTGTAGTCTCGCTTTAGCTTTTTCCAATTACTATATTCTCCCATGTCCCATTGATTTCAAAGTATGTAATAATACCCCTGCAAAAAGGACAACTGATGCACCAAAAGCATAAAACATAAATGAAAATACATTAAATGTAGGGCATTACATTGCCCTTCACAATATATTCCATCCATGACTGGATATTTTTTGATTGATTTTTCTGTTTTATATTTTAAACATTGTGTATATTTTTACATTAATTGAACCTGTTCTGAACACAGACACTGCTCGCTGTCAGCCAAAGCTGTAACAGTTAACTACCAACTAGATGAGGTCAGACTGGAGAAGTGTGTGTGGCTGTGTGTGCCTGGTCAGGTCACTCATTCCGTCTCCTTCTCATTCACTGTGGATCGGGGGGGGGTGGGTCTTATTTAATTTACACTGCTCATATTGGTCTTGTTGGTATGACAATGTGTGCACGTTGTTGTAGTGTCATCAGGAAGAGTTGTTGCAATGCTGCTGCTGCTGCTGCTAGTGGTGAGCTGGACTATGATGCCATTGCTAGTGGGAGTCTAGGAAGACTGGCAGAAAGATAAGGAAGGACGAACACCTGTATTTGTTTACTTTATTTATTTGAAATGTTCAGCACCAGGGTAGCCTTAGTAAGGTAAATAACCTTGTTTTCATGAGGGTCCTAGGATGGCATTTAAAACAGATATGTATGAAGGTAGGAAAATGTTTTTGTTCGGTCAAAAGACCTTTATAAAATGCCTACGTACAGACACGCACTCTATCTACCTAGAATGCAGACTCATATTCACTGGACAGTGATCCTATTTCTCATCTGGTGGCTAAAGTCTTACCTTGACTGGGATTACAAAACCTCCCCTAATACACAACCCCTGAATAACTTGAGGGGTACCTCCTCTGACCAGCTCCTGGCAACTGCCTTTAAGGGCCCCTGGACCAGTACTTGCCAGTAGTACCTAGTCCTGTGTCTATAGCTGCCTTACTGCATGGGTGAACCTCTGCAGCTTCCAACAAACACCTCAGGAACAGCAAGCAAAATCAAGCCTGCTTATCTTGGCTGCTCTCACCACGATCCCTCAGAAAACTGATCCTCCTATTGCTTATACTGTCTGGCAAAGTGCACCCAGACCCAAGCCCTTGATGTCCCCCAGCAGGAAACAACTCTAGGCTGGGCCATCTAAGGATGGTATCCCTGAATATTGGAAGCCTCATGCCTAAGCTCCTGCAATTCCAGGCATGTGTGGAATCAATCAAACTGGATGTCATTGCCCTCCCCGAGGAGTGGCTGTCTCCTAAGATCCCTGATACTGCAATAGCCCTTGATGGTTTCACCATATTCAGGCAGGATAGGCTGTCCAAGAGGGATGGTGGCTGCCTGGTCTACATCAAATCTGATATAAGGGGTCAAGTTCTACCGGCTAGTCTGCATAGCAAGGATGCACAAATTCTCAGTGTTAAACTCTCTATTGGTCAACAAAATAAGGTCCTTGTACTCTCAACAGTATATCTACCCCCCTGGTAAACAGGGGCCTGGACCTGATCACTTCTTTAGTAACCAAGGGCTTGTCATTTAAAACTGGGAACAGCTCATAGTCTGAGACTTCAATGTCAATTGGCAATCCCAAGATGCAGCAGCAGCTAGAGACAAAATATCTAACCTGTACCTCATGCAATTGGTCACACAAGCCACAAGGATAAATTATAGGACCGGCTCGAGTACACTTATCAATTGACTCCCTATCCACCTGCCCCAACCATATCACAGAGGTCTCTGTTCTACCTGACTCCCTAAGTGACCACTCCCCAGTTATATGCACCTGATCCAATAAGTTGACAAAGCATTCACCTCAGATCACCAGAACTCGCATGTTAAGACCCAATCTGCTGGAATATTTCCAACAGCACCTAAGGTTAATTGATTGGTCACCTTTCAACACCACCAGAGATACTAACCAAGCCCAATATTACTGCTGCTCAGTCTCTCCATCACAGAATCAAATACCAGGCTTGTCTACTTGGGGAAAAAAAGTATTGCTTGGTCTTATGCCTGAGTCCACCACTAGACTATACAACTACACCTAACCAATTGTGAACACCAGAAGTGCTACCAAAGGAGTGTTCCTAGTGCCTTTTAAGCATCTCGCACTCGCACAATGATCCCTCTCCTACAGGGGCCCTAAATGGTTTAATGACCTACCTACTGAACTCCTCGGGTCCAGCAAAATCAGCCATTTCAAATCCGGACTCTACAACTTGCTGGCACGTGAGACCACCTGTAACTGTTAGCCCTTATCAATGCCACCAGAGGACCTTCCACATTCCTCAGCACCCCATACTGCCCTGAACAACTCCCTCTACCCCTTCTCCTACCCACCCACCTGACAATACCTTCCTGGCTGCACCCCCCCCCCAACTTATATCGTCCTTGTCCTGGATCTGTCTAGACCCTCAAATTCCCCTACATGGCAATTCCTCACTACCGCAGACAAGTGGTTGCTTTGTCATGCACTGTCTAATCACTTTGCCTGTTTCTGCCCAACTGGACTTAGAAACCTGTTCATTGCACTTAGTAACCTGTATTTTTTCTTATGTAGCCACCAGCTGTTTCACTTTTGTATGTTTATTGTTGTCTAGAGTCACCCTTGTTCCTCTCTCTGTACAATGTTTTCACTGATGTAACTCAATGGCTCTGTATTGTGTCACCTGACTTGGAACCTTTGTAAATGAGCCTCTGGCTCCAAGGTATTAATCTTAATGTTAAATAAATAAAAATATCCAACATTCTTACATACAACATATAATAAATACAATTTATAAAATAGAATAAAATAGTTGTAATACATTTCCAGGACTAAATATCACTTTTATACACTCCAGTAAACCACATTTAATAATATATCATAATAGGAAATAAAGAATCGTTCAATTACCCCTTTAATAAAATAATTTGCAGTAAATTAAATACATTATTTTTGATGTCTTACTCAGATTTTGGAAATAGCTATAAGGTAAGCTGCAGCACCCTCGATTATTACTTCATCATTTGTTGTGAAAAAGATTCTCACTATCAGACCTTTATCAGTGACTTGTACAGCAGACCAAAGTGGCTGTAAATATTGTATTCTTGGCTGATTATACCATTCAGTATAAAATATCATATGGTACAAGTCTTTCATTTGAGTTTGATTACAAGTGCAGAAACAAGACTTCGTATCAGTGGTACCATCATACCTTGCATTTAAGACATTGCTAGGAAATAATTCCAGTCAACATCTGGGACCAGATATTCAAAAGGGTTGCGCATGGCGCAACAGTGTTGCACCATGTGCAACCCACTGATGCGTCCCGGCACAATATTCAAACAGGAATTGTGCCTGGCACAAATCCTGATGCGCCGGAGTGCATCAGTAACGTATGCAGGCACAGGTAGGGGGGCATGCCCATGCATACTCTGCACAGCCCGATATTCAGCCTGGGATGTGCTGAGCCATGCATGCACAACCCCTACCAGCGCCGCATAAAGTTGAGCAAAAAAAAAAGAGCAACGGCCGGACACCGCATAGGTGAGCTGCCGTAGTGCAGGGCGCAACACGGCAGCTGCCACCTGTGGGTGGCCACCCGAGCTCTGGCTGCACCTCTGTGGTGGCGCCCCCCCATGCCCGATCACGGGCATTGTGCTAAAATAGAATCCTATATCCCTGGTGGTCCAGTGGACCTCTTTCTGCCCGATCGCGGGCTTAAGTAAAAAAAAGAATTGAATCCTATATCCCTGGTGGTCCAGTGGACTGCTGTCTGCCTGATCGAGGGCTTAAGTAAACAAAGGAATTGAATCCTATATCCCTGGTGGTCCAGTTGTCCCCCTTCTCCACCTGCCCACTGATCCCTACCACCCTGCTTCCCCCTCTTGGTCAGTGGCGGGCGGCAGCACCCCTCCTGCCTGCTGCCACGCCGTCCATTGACTGACACCATAGGTAGGGCTGTACACCCATTGGTCCACAAGCGTGAGCCAATGACCGTTAATGCAACTCTATACACATTCGAATCACGTGAATGGATCCATTCACATATCTGGAATATGTATAACAAGGCTACACATGGACCAATGGGCGTACAGCCCTACCTAAAGTGTCAGTCGGCGAAGCGTGGGGTGGCAAGCGAAGCAAATGCTGCGCCCACCACTGACCATGGGGAGCGGGGTGGTGAGGATCAGTGAGCGAAGTGGAGAGAGATCACTGAGCACCAGGGATATAGGATTCAATTCTTTCTTTACTCAAGCCTGCGATCGGCAGACACCAATCCACTGAAGTAAGGATCATCAGATTTTACTTAAGCCTGCGCGATCGTAGGCAGCAGTCCACTGGACCACCAGGATATAAGATTCAATTCAGTTTTTTTACTTAAGCCTGCGATCGGGCAGACAGCGGTCCACTGGACCACCAGGGATATAGGATTCAATTCTATTTTTTACTTAAGCCTGCGATCGGGCAGACAGCGGTCCACTGGACCACCAGGGATATAGAATTCAATTCTTTTTGTTACTTAAGCCCACGATCGGGCAGACAGTGGTCCACTGGACCACCGGGGATATAGGATTCAATTCTATTTTTTACTTAAGCCTGTGATTGGGCAGACAGTGGTCCACCGGACCACCAGGGATATAGGATTCAATTCTTTCTTTATACTTAAGCCCATGATTGGGCAGACAGTGGTCCACTGGACCACCAGGGATATTGGAATCTTTATTAGTTTACTAATGCCTGCGGTCAGGCTGTGGGGCACATTGCCGCACTGCAGGAGGCAGCAGTCCCCGACGGCTGCTGCTTAGCAGGGCGCCAGGCGCAAGTCATCGGGGATCGGCACACCTGCATGCAAATGGGGCCATAATGACATGCAAATGGCTCCATTTGCACCTTGCATGCATTATGGACCCATTTGCATGTCAACTTTTGAATATCGTGGTTGTTGCGCCTAGCGCAATGGAACTTGCGCTAGCGCATCCCCATGCTCCACTCTGGCCACTGGTGCTGGTGCAGTGCCACTTTGCCATGTGCACTGCAGTGGGCCAGGGTGCGATATTCACTGTTGCTGAGCCATGGTGCAGTTCCATTGAATATCACCCAGTCCACACCCCTGTGCAGCCAAGTTGAGCTGTGCCCAGGCTTGCGCCACAGCCTGGCGCAGTTTGAATATCTGGGCCTTGGTGTACCAGTTTTATTGTTTAGCTGTCAAAACATCCAGATAATACCTATAATAGTGTGATATGTCATTTTGAACTAGCCTTTGAGAAATATGGAGTTTGGTAATAACTTAGGTCACATGCATTATAGTAGTCAATTAATTCACGTGTAGCATATTTCTGGTATTTCAGACTTATACTAATGCCTTTATTAACATAGCCTTCTAACATATCAAGGCCTGCTATTTTCAAAATATGTAAGACCTTTCACAGCCAATTTATTTGCATCACATTTTTAGTTATCCATGCATTCTTTTCCTGCAAACATATATACGGGACGCAATGTTTTCCTAATTGCTGCAATTTAATCCAGTATTTCACTTTTTTTAGCATGAAAATATGCTGCTATACTGGGAAATCCCAGCTCAGTCCTTAAAAGTGCTGCAGGCACTGAATTCCCTAGCCTCAGACTTTCTTTTAATAATTTATTCATTGGTCCCTCTATGGACTCTAGTTTATCAATGTCCCATACTTCAGCATTGTAAAGTGCATGTGCATTATATTTGGCTTTTAATGCCAATAAAAGTGGTTTTATCATATTCCTCTCATATTTTCTGTTAAACAGGCTAAGAGAAATTACAGTTTGTTTCAACTTAGTTATCATAGATTTAATATGTTTTGTTCATCTATCATCAAGGCCACTGTTTTACGATGATTAAAACAATGAAATTCCATTTTCAAGTCTTCAGATTCTGGAATTGCCCCGGTGATCATTACTCTAATTTCCGGATTTTACCAGGATTCTGCTATCATTCTTTTAGTATGTGCATAAATAATCAGAATTAAAGAAGGCTTAATATACAGAGCAGTAAGTAAAACAAACTGAAACTAGTACAGGAAGGAATTATAAGAAAAATACAAGTTTTGTAGATGTACTGATCTGATATAAAATGCCAGATTCCATGAAATCTTTGTTTTTACTGGTTTTCAGGCAGCCCTAATTCTGGAATTTTACCAAAACCGAAAAACAGTAGCCTTGTCTATCATCATATGTGAAGTTAAGTCCTAGGTAAGTGTATTGTTTAACCGTTTCCAGCCTCTTTTCACCAATATGCCAGGCTCTGTTTGTACGATTGGTACCAAACACCATGATGTTACTTTTTCTTTCATTTATTTTAAGTGAATGCTCAGATGCGTGTTTAATATTTTTAACTTTTTTGATAATCTGGACTGTGATAGGGAAAACAAGACCAGATTGTCTGCTTATGCTAAAGCAGCACAGTACCTGTTCAAGACTTTTGGAGAGTTAGACTCAGTAGTTTCTAATTGCAGTGGTAAATTATTTATATAGATACAAAAAAGCAGTGGGAGTAAGTACACACCCCTGTCTGACTCCCTTGTTAATAGGAAATTCAGCAGATAATTGGCCAGTTCTACCCAGCCGAATCTGTGCCCGCTTTTCCATGTAAAGTTCTGTAATTGTGGCTATAATGAGTTCTGACAGTCCCCATTGTTTCATTTGGATCCATAGAGTCCCTTGTGCGATCACGATGAAAGCTGAACTAAAATCTATAAAACCTGCGTACAATTTTTGCTTTCTCAGTCTGACATATTTCTCAAGTAGATGTCCAGGTATAAAACAAATTATCTGTGGTATTGTATCCCTCTCTAAAGCCTGCCTGCAATTCTGACAGTCCTCCTAGTTTATGTATTCGTTCTTTCAATCTCTCCAAAATAACTTTGGAAAAAATCTTGCACATGTTATCCACAAGTGAAACTGGCCTATACATCATAGGATTGTTCTTGTCACCACTTTTATATCGAGAGATGATTAGTGCTGCTTTCCAAGATGGTGGGAACATTAATGTGTTACAACAGAAACTAAAGAAGTGGGCTAAGATTCAGGCCCAGATTGATGGAGCAATTATAAATACCTCGGCCGGAATTAAATCTGGGTCAGGAGCCATTTTACGTTTTAAAATAGTAATTGTAAAATATACCTCAAATGGTGTTATTATCTTAAATTGTGTCATATCTGTGTTATTGTTATCTGCAATGTCCTTTATACTGGAATCATAAAAGATGGCTGTATAGTGCTCAACCCATACATTCAAAGAAATGTGGGAATCAATCTCATATTTTAAATTATTGGTACCTTTGGCTACTAAGAGCCAATATGATTGGTAATCATTTTTCTCTAGTGTTATTAACATTTTTCCCACTGTTTAGACTGATATACTTTTTGTTTTATGTCCAATAGTGTCTTATAACTTTTCCTGGCTTGATTCAGCATCTTACTTTTTGTTTTTAATTCACTGTTTTTTGTAATTTTAATTATTTGGTTAAGTTTAGCTTTTGATTTATGGCATTCTGCATTAAACCAGGTGTTCCAGATATTTTTCTTAACTCCCTGATGTGTTGCACCTCCTGTGTCCCTTCTGCCCCTGGCAGCCCATCTCAGACTACGTCCCACTGATGCAAGACACTTAGACCACTTCCTGGATGGTCTAAGTGGTGCACAGTGCTGGGTCCATGGTGGGGCTCCCAAAAAAGGAATGTTGCAGCCCCGCCATGGCACAAGACCCCTTGTGACCTGGTGTACTGGGTTGTTTGACGCAACCCTGGTGCAAGGTGGCGTTGGCGCAGCTGTGTCTGGATTTGATGCAGGCTGCTTTAGAAAATCATGTTTGATGCATCTGTGATGCAAGTCACCTCTTGCATCAAACTCTTTTGACATAAGTCCCTTGTGTTGTTCCAAGCCCTTTGAAAATCAGGCCCAGAGTCTACAAAACCTACTATGATTGCCACAGCTCAGTGTGAGCTACAATAATAGTTACTATTCTTTGCTGACCTCAAGGATTATAGCTCCTTGTAGTCTCTGCTTTACCTTTTTCCAATTATTATATTCTCCCATGTCCCATTGATTTCAAATTACATAATAATACCCCTGCAAAAAAAACAACTGATGCACCAAAAGCATAAAACATAAATGAAAATCCATTAAGTGTAGGGCATTACATTGCCCTTCACAATATATTCCATCCATGACTGGATATTTTTTGATTGATTTTTCTGTTTTATATTTTAAACATTGTGTATATTTTTACATTAATTGAACCTGTTCTGAACACAGTCACTGCTCACTGTCAGCCAAAGCTGTAATAGTTAACTACCAACTAGCTGAGGTCAGACTGGAGAAGTGTGTGTGCCTGTGTGTCTGGTCAGGTCACTCATTCCATCTCCTTCTCATTCACTGTGGGTGGGGGGTGGGTCTTATTTAATTTACACTGCTCATATTGATCTTGTTGGTTATGACAATGTGCACGTTGTTGTAGTGTCATCAGGAAGAGTTGTTGCAATGCTACTACTGCTAGTGGTGAGCTGGACTATGATGCCATTGCTAGTGGGAGTCCAGGAAGACTGGCAGAAAAGATGAGGAAGGCTGAACACCTGTATTTGTTTATTTTATTTATTTGAAATGTTCAGCACCAGGGTAGCCTTAATAGGGTACAGTACATAACCTTGTTTTCAAGAGGGTCCTAGGATGGCATTTAAAACAGTATTAGCAGCAGCAAATATTCCATAAATGACTTAGCTTACACATACAATGCACTATTGATACACAGGTACAATAGTTGGAGTTCCATTGATATGAAGTGATCAGGAAGATGTTATTAGCCATTACTCAGCAATATAGAGCACACATTGTAGTGAGAAAGAAATAATGTGATCTACTGGGAATTGAACCCAGTCCCTTAAGGATTTATTTTATTTATTTTTATTTTATTTATTTATTTATCCATTCTTGGATTACAATACCTTTGAGCACATAATAGCTCTTTTACAAAGGTTCCGCATCAGTGGGAAGGGTGACAAACATGCAAAGGATGGTATTACATAAAATTTGGACAAGAAAGTATTTAAAATGACATTAACATTGCAACTAAAATTAAAACTATAAATCAGTAGGAAATCAAAAATAACCTAATAAAAGAAGGCAGCCCAAGGTGCTTTGTCAAATAGGTATAGGTAGTTTTGGGTGAATAAAAGTTCATATAAGTGAAGCTAAACAGTGGAAAGAAGGTGGAGGATGAGAGGGGTGAGGTGAAAGAAGGATTGGGGAAGAAGGCAGGAAATAGGGCAGAGTGGTTAGGGTGATAGTGGTCATTTTCAGAGAAAGGGGAGAAGTAGGTACACTAGGATGTGTCAATATTGCTGAGGTAGTGCCATGTCAGTTGAAACATTAACAGGAACTGTTAGCTGTAAACCGCTGATGAAAAGTACCTTTAAATGCCCCAGCCCGAGAAGTACCTTTTTAGTTAGCTGGAAGGTTTGCTCTAAGCTCCTGTATTTACTCATTGTATTTTGTCTTCCTTTTCTGTTATGATATGGAGCCTTTGTAAATCACTCCCTGACTCAAAGGGTTGCAATTCCTAGACTATTAATAAATAAATAAATGCTCCCAGTTTTGGTAAGGAAGAGATATCTCTGGGCAGTGCATTAAACCATAGTGGTGCTCTATATGCAAATGATCGTTGCCCTTGTGTAGTCCGGCATCTTGGGACAGAGAAGAATTGGTTGACTGAGCTATGCGTGTGCTGGGAGCTGCAAGAGGGGTTGAGTAAATTTGTAACACCAGGAAGCAGGAGCCTTAGAAGAGCCTTTTTAGTTAGCATGCAGGTATGATCGTGAATCTTCTGATTTAGCTGAAGCCAGCCTGTTTGTGCATACAGTTCACATGTGTGGGTGAGGTGTGCTGCTCCAGTAAGAAGTTGTCATGCTATATTGAGTACCACTGATATTCTGCAGAGGGCAGTGGTGGAAGCTGACCAATAGATAACCAGACCATAATCAACAATGGATACTATGGAGATAAAGATAGCTAGTCTAAGGGCTGTAGGCGTTAGATTGTGTTTATGTCTATGAAGTAACCATATCTTGATATTGGCAGACCTGACAGCATTCTCAACATGCTGGGCATATGATAGTGAGCTAGCCATGGTTGCTACTGGATACTTGAAATGCTGAGTTTGTTCAAACAGGACACCAGAAGAGTTCCTGATGGTTAGGGCACTGGATCTGTGTTTGCTGCGAGCACCGCTGAACAACACGACTTTCGTTTTTTTGTAGTTCAGAATCAGCTTGTGTTTCCTGAACCAGTCCTCCACTTCCTCAAAGCTGAGTTGAAGATGGTGTTCCAGAGGTTCAGGGTCAGTGTTGCTAGTGTATATGACCACATCATCCACATACAGGAGGATCTGCTGGTGGCAGGAGTGAGGGAGATTGTTAAGAAAGATGCTAAAGAGAAGTGGACCCAGTATAGAGCCCTGTGGTACTCCGGAGCGGAGATGTTGATGGTCAAAGGCAACATTAGCTATCTTTACCCATTGGGAGATGCCTACAAGATAGCTTTTGAACCAAGACACAGTATCTACCAAGAGACCAATTGAGGACAGTTGCTTGAGAAGCAGAATGTGGTTCATTGTATCAAAGGCCTTTGTGAGGTCTATGAAGGCCGCACCCACCAATCTACCTTGATCCAGAGATTGGTGAATGAAACCAGGGAATTCTAGCAGTGCTGTGGTAATGCTATGTCGCTTTCTGAAACCATGCTGCTGGGGGCACTGAATTGAGTATTTTTCCATATACTCCACCAGTTGATCCACAACTATGAGCTTGAGTGCCTTAGACAGAGGTTGAAGTATAGAGATAAGTCTATAGTTTGTGTGTATAGTGCGGTCTCCCCTTTTGTGAACCGAGGGCTGACTTCCACATTTGGGGGATCTGTGCCAATCTCAGTGAGAGGTTTAGAATCTTTGCAGTGGGCACCAGTATTTCTTCAATGGTAAGAGCAAATCATTTAAGGTCTAAGGAATCACTGCTATGCCTTGACTTCCCTACTACTTTTACTAAGTAATTCCTGATCATATACAGCGTGACCTGTTTGAAGTAGAAAGGAGGTGGTGCAGCGAGCAAATAATCTGCCCACCATTCAGTGCCTTCAATGGTGTCCTCAAAGAAGTCTGGTGGGAGGACATGGCCCAGGTCAGTGAATGCATTATTAAATGCATTGGCTATGGTCAATGGGTCAAGGGTGGGGGCTCCATTAATATTTAGCATAGTGGGTGCAACCTTAGCATCTTTACTTGTTACATCTTTCATATTGTTCCAAAAGTTCTTACTGTCACCCCAAGTGTTAGCAGATTGTTCCCTATGGTACTTGCTTTTTTCAATGCAAATAGCCCGGGTACAATTATTCCTGGCATTTTTATATTCTTGTACATCTGCATTTTTGCCAGTAGCCTGTGCATAGCGCCAGAGGTGATCTCTGTGATTCATCTGACTGATGAGGTTGGCAGATAGTCAGGGAATGATGGAGCCTTGGATTTTCATCCTTTTCAAGGGGACATGGATATCACAAGCTTCATTAAAGTACTTGATGAAGTAGTCCAGAGCTATAGTTATATCATTTGTGGTATCAAGTAATGACCAGTCAATGCTACGGAAGTGTTGTTTCAGGGGTTACAGGTGTCCCTGTTTTAGCACCCTGCTGAAAATTGTTTTGGGGAGAGGTTTATTGAATTTATTTGACCAGTTACAGGTAACAGGGGAGTGGTTCCTTAATGTAACAGGGAGAACATTCACATTTGTGATATGATCTGGATGATTGGACAGTATCCAGTCGAGAAGGGTACTTACACCCATCTTATAATTAGCCCTAATAGGTGATGAAACGAGCTGGGTAAGGTTGAGTGCATAGGTTGCATCCTTAAAGGAATCTACTTCAGCGGAATGCCAGTTGACATTGAAGTCACCCATAATTATCATCTCAGCATTATGGGGCAGGTTCCTAATGTACTCCATCAAGCTATGGAAGCCTGTGACTTGGTCCTTAGGTGGCATGTAAACAGTTTAGTTTTTTTTTTTTTCAGTTTAGTTTAGTTTATTGTTCTAGGAATTATTACCTTTGAGCCAATGGCTCTTTTACAAAGGTTCCACGTCAATTAAGTACAGACAAAAGGTTACATAGAATGGCACTACAATTGTGTTGTGACAATAGCAAGAAACATAGACAATAAATATCAAACGTTTGTGCAAGGACAGGTAATACCAATAAACACTTATCATACAAAAAAATCAAGCCAGTTGAGGGAAAAATCAAGTTGGGGAAGTGTACAGATAGAGAGGGTAAGAGAAAGGTGAGGGGAGCAGACCATAGTAAGAGAAAAGATTCTCTTACATGCCTTTGTCAAGTAATGGACCAGAGTGGGTAAATGATAGATAAAGATTTAATCAAGGCAGTCACAGGAGTTGGAGGTGGCAAGGTGGGAGTATAGCCTAGATTTGAAAGCACCTAGAGAGGTGGAGGAGGTAATAGGAGTGCTGAGGGCATTTAGCCAGCTGGGGGCACGATAGGCAAATGATCTTTGATCCTGAGTAGTCTGGCATCGGGGGACCTGAAGAGGCTGATGTTCTGATCTTCTGGTGAAACAGATACTAGTGTTCTGGCATAACAGGTCTTGGATACATGATGGAGTGAGGCCCATGGTGGATTTTTCGCCATAAGGCAGGTAAGGTACTTTAAGCGGTTTGAGAGTTGCAACCACCCTGTTTCAGCATAGAGCTCACATGTGAGTACATCGATGAGCACCAGTAAGCAGTCGACAGGCCCTGTTTAGGATGTTGTAATGCTACCACGCAAGGTAGTAGAGGCAGACCCATAGATAATTAAGCCATAGTCAATGATTGAGATGATTGAGGATCGAATAGCAATCCTCAGTGCAGATTGGGTAAGGAGCTATCAGTTCCGGTACAGGATCCCAATACGCTGATTAATAGTTTTTGCTGTACTATCAATATGGGTTGCAAAGGTTAGGCCTTGAGGAAAGGTGATTCCAAGATATTTGAATATTGCCACTTGTTCAAGGGTATTTCCCAGGTACATATTGATAGTGAGTGGTACTTGCCTTTTCTTGTTTTGCGGGCTAGAGAAGAGCATGGATTTAGTTTTTTTGTGGTTTAGAACCAGCTTATGTTCAAGGAACTACGTCTCAGCTTTGGCAAAGCATGCTGAAGGCTAAGGCACAAGGGGTTTGGATCTTTATGAGGGAAAGAATCACGGCATCGCTGCATAGAGGATAATTTGTTCAGGGCAGGATTTAGGGAAGGAGTTTAGGAAAAGGCTGAAAAGGAGAGGGCCTAAGATGGATCCCTGCGGAACTCCTGAGAGAACAGGCTTTGAGTCTGAGAGAACTCCAGCTATTTTTACAGCTTGAGAGCGCTGGGTACAATTATGGGTACAACAGACAAAATTGTTAGAGCTTTATTGTGGGTCCCAAGTAGTACATTGATGGCTAACACCTGGATGGCATTGCCTAGGCCATCCATTGGCAATGTATGTTCCATGAGCGTATCCTTGATGTATATGGCACAGCCACCCCTCATTTTTTGAGTCTATCCTGTCTAAAGATGGCGTAACCAGGTATAGCAACAGCTGAGTCAGGGATCTTCGGGGAAAGGCACATTTCCACTATGAACAGGATGTCAGGGTTTTGCTGCATGACCCAAGCCTGGAGTCTATCTAGCTTACATAACAGGCTGCAGATATTGATAGAAGCCAACGCAATTGAACCAGTCTTGTTTGTGTTGCTAGATAAAGCAGATCTTGTCGGGCCCGGGTTAGGGTGCACATTTCCAGACAGTAATAACAACATTAGGTTGAGTCTAAGCATGAAGCCTTTCACTAGTTTGAAATTCAACTTGTGAGACTGACATGGGTTTGAGTTTTTCCTTCTTTTTATGTGCATCACAGTAAGGTTAAGTGGTAATGACAGTGGTGAGCAGGGCACAAATTCCCTGATGGTTTGCAGGTACACCAGGAGCCACAGGGGAGTCCACGAGACTTTGGAAGTGTATAACAGATTACTGGCTACAATGCCGGGGTCATAGTGGATGTTGTGTAGGAAGGTAATTCCTTGTTGTTGTTGTTGCGCAGGTTCTTGTGGTGTACCTTGGCTGAACACAGCAATTAGGAGAAGTATTTCTAGTGTGGTGTGAAGAAAATCCATTGCTTTTGGTAGTATGATAGGGTTGTGAGGCATCCCAATCCCACAGCACTTGTAAATGATGTTAGCAAGGGAAGTGATGCAGGGATTACAGTAGAAAAATAATGAGGCCCTCTAGTGGTAGACGCATATAATCTACCAATGGAAAACTAGACAAAAAAAAAACAAAAAACGAGGGGGGTGGGTTAGCAAAGAAGGAGGGCAATCAAATGTGCAATTAGGTAGAATAGGTTGGAATGGGGGGCAGGCTAGCAGAGGGACAGCAGACAAAGCTTACAGAAGGCAGAGGTAGAAACAGACAATTTTAACAGCACTGTTTGGTTTAAACAGCAATTATTAAACAATTTTTTTGTACCCATAAAATGCAGTTTAACAGTATACAAAGTCCAAGAGAGCCATAACACTTGTAACAGTAAAGCAAAGAAAACAGAGAGGGCTAGTGAAACCAGCCAATCAGTGGCCGCTGCCCCAGTAAAGTACCCAAATGGGTAAAAGTCTTATTTGGGCACCAGCATTTGAGATGCAGCAGCAGATCAGGCTACTGTACCTTGCTCAGGTTGTCTGGGGATCCCTCAGGAACCAGGTGAAAGCAGGCTCCAACGGCGGCTTTGCTTCTTGGGTCCAGTGAGGCAGACGGTGGCTTAAGATCACAAGCCACATCACCAGTGGTGTTGAGCACCCGCTCTGGGGCCTCACACGAGAATACTGGCCCAGTGATCTAACCACTGAGCTATAGGCTCACATGCTTAAATCTACAGTTTCCTGGACTCACTTCCTTTTTCTGGTATTACAAATCCAAAAACATGTAACTGTCATCTCAATTGTTCCTAGATGCAGGACTTGCAATAACAGAGAAGGGAAGTGTGTTCGTAAAACTTCAGATCCAACCTCATGAGCCTATAGCTCAGTGGTTATAGCACTGGGATGGTATTCAGAGGGCCTGGGTTCAATTCTCAGTAGGTCACATTATTTCTTTCTCACTACAATTTGGTATGAAGAAAGCAGTAAAACAAGATAGGGAGAGCACTGTGCAGATATAAACCCATGCCAGGGCATGGTAAGACAGAAGGTTGCAGACTGAATGCCTTCAGTGCTTGGAAGTTAATTTATCTCAGAACAATGCACACCTCAAGGCACCTTATTGCACTTATAAAATGAGTACCTAGTAAATTGAAATAAAAATTGGTACCTTAAAAAATTAAAACAAATATCTTAATAGAAACTTGAAAAAATGTGTCATATAGTCCCTTCACTGATATGTTCCATAAGGAGTTACTGGCAGATATAGGATTTGCTAGTTGGTAGGCCTTATTTTTACAGTGTCTTGTGCTTGTAGAATCCTCAGGTCCTGACCTATCAGTATGCAAGATTTTTCCTACTTATTTTATACGGTGTCATATGTACCTTATTAACAGAGCTCCACAGTTAAAGCTTACATGTACAATTGTACAGCTTTTGGGGTAAACATAGTCTTGCTAATAGCAAACACTGGACTGTGAGTAAGACAGGAGGTGCTGTATGTAGTGTTAGGCACCAGCTCATAACAATTAAGTAGCAGTTGCAGTATTCACGAAAGAGGCAATGTATCACCTTTTATGCTCTGCGACAGTTGCATAGTTTGTCTAAAGAGTTGAATCAAGCAAGGCTGCCCAGACACTTCACCTGGTCTAGCCATACATTCCAGCTTTTGGCTGCAGCAATGCAAAATACCTTTTCACCTATCATTCACTTTGTTTTGGGGACATGGAGGACTTCTCTTGTCTGTGATCATATCCTGCAAATAGAGATGGTTTTGGAGGGCAGACCATGTAAAGGTGTACTACAGTTGAAATGCGCAAAAACATATGTCATGCAGAGGGTTTTAATTTGTGTGTGTCAGTGTAGTCTTTGTGTGTCCTTCCTTTTGTTTGATATTAGGGTTTTTTCTACATTTTCTTACTAGTTTTATGGCCCCTGGGATCACATGGGACAGAAAGCATTGTAGGAAACTGAAGAGCAATAAAAAAGTGGACATGGAGATCCCTGCAGGTCATAAAAATAGCAGGAAAATTTAGAAAAAAAAACTCCTAATAGAATCATGCAGATTTTTTTTTTTTACAAATTCTGACTGTAGTACTCCTTAAAGTAATTAGGGACTGAGAAACACTCTTCTGTCACTGAGAACAAAGATGCCAAGTGGCTTACAGTATATATATATATATATATATATATCACAGTGACGTGTTGTGTAACACACAAAGTGTAAACCTGCATGCTTGGTTATAGATGACAGTTTATGCAGTATGGCATGCCATCCTATAGAACACATCAGCATACTCTAGCATGGGGAGAATACATTGTGTTGGGATCAGTTTCCTGGTTTACATGGCCAGGCAAAGCTTGTGTCTGTGTATCACAGTTATCTTTTGGTGCATCGTCTTTGCTAGATATTCTGCCAACTGAGCTGCCCTGAGCACGTACTACTGTATACAGTACACGCTCAATGAATGACAGCCCATTTAGTGAGCACATACTGTATACAGTGGTATGTGCTCAGAGAAGCTCATTCGGTGGCTAGCCGTAGAGGTGAGAGAAGGGTTGTGCCAGCCGCCAACCGGGACCGGGTGTGGAGGGGTGGGAGTGGACTGGCACTGCCGGGTGGGGAGCCACTAGACTACCAGGGATATCAGGGTACAGTCAGGATTTGGGGTGGCTGCCATCAGGGTGGGAAGCATGCCTGAATCGCCCTGTGGGGCATTGGCATGGTGTCGGGGCAGGGCTTGGGGTAAGCATGTGGTGCTCTGCGAGGCCTGGGGGTGACAGCAGCCCTCAGAGGGCTACCCTGACATTAGTGGATGGGTGGGGGCTTATGTGGTACTGTGGGGGGGTGGCTGTTGGGGCATCAAGCACAGAGGTGCTCCAATGGTGGAAGTAGGGTACGGTTAGAACAGCTAATAGCTGGTCTAACTGTACTTAGACCACTGTCTTCCGGGGCCGACTTGGAATAGCACATTTGCTATTCCGTCAGCTTCCCTCCTGGAATCAGGCATAACAGCTGGCTTAAACCCCCTTGTACCATGTCGCAGGGGGTTTCTGGCATAGCTGGTGGCATAGCCTACCTTTGGTGCAGGCAGCCTGCGCCATGTCACAGGCTACCTTCTTGAGTACCAGTCGGCGTAACACATGGCGCAAAGTGCTACAGTACTTGTGCCATTGGGTTTGATGCAAGTCACCTTGTGGCATGCATAACCTGTTCTGGAATTAGGCCCCCAGAGCCCAGTGTATTTGCAACATTATTTGTAACTTTTAGCAGGCTGGTGGAGGTGGAGTGCCTGAGTCTGAATCTGGATTTTTCCTTTGTAGATGTTATTGTTAAGGCAGAATGTGAGTATCTGGCTATGTCCAAGTTTTTCCAGGATTTTACGGTGGACATGACTGATATTGTTTATAGAAACAAACATAAAATTTGCTTGCAGAAAAAGGCCACATGGCCCATCATGTCTGCTTAGCCCCATCTATCTAATGTGGAACATAAGAGCCCTAGTGGCTCTTTATACCTCCTCCCCTACTTCCCCTTTTGGGAAAGGGAACATTGTTTAATCAGGAGTAGCATACTAAGATGAAGCTTGTTTCCAGATGCGACCTGGGAGCACAAGGAAGTTAAGTGACTTGCTCAGGATCACACAGTATGCACCTAGGCAGCTGTGGGATTCAAACCCAGGTCTCCAGATCTGCAGCTCAGAGCCTTAATGCACTGTACTACACTGCCTCTTTTTGATACCATACTTACCAAGCCAATATTTCTATTCCACCCATGTTTGAATCCTCCAACGTTTTTGCACATATCACATCTTTTGGCAGTCGATTCCACTCATCCATCAGGCTTTCCATACAAAAAAAAAAAAATACTCACACTTTTGCCCCATCAGATTCATTGAGTCACCCCTTGTGTTTGCGTTCCTACTTAGTCTGAATAATTCTCTGCTATCCACCACCTTGTTTACCCCATGAAGATATGCGTATGCCTCAGTCATGTCCACTGTCTCCTTCCTTGCCTCCTGCATGTATATCCTTCGATCTTTCTGTCCTTCCATATAAGTCCTTCCCTGCTCTCCCTGTAGCATCTTGGTTACCCCATTCTGCACTGCCTCCCTGTCTTTTCCCAAATGCAGTTTCCAACACTGACCATAGTATTCCACGTGAGGGTGAACCTGTGACTTATACAGTGGTAAAATACACCTTTCTTCTCATCTGTGGATCTTCCTATGTATCTTCCTATGTTTGTTTATTTTTTATTTATTATTACTTCAGAAGACACCTTTGAGCCTTGGCTCTTTTACAAAGGTTCCACGTCAGGAGACAATACAGAACAAAGTGAGGACAATAACAAGTAGAGTAGTTACAAGCAGTCATTGGCTTCGTCAGGTAAAATAAAACTTTCATATAGAAATATGTACAGTGATTCACAGTGTGTACATTATTTACAATAATTGGTGAGTATTATTCAAGAACATATGTACTGTAAAAACACAGCTGTAATATGGTTTAACTAGAATAAATTAGAAACTGCAAGGAGAGAGGGTAGAACATGTGAAGGAAGCTAGGGAAGAGAGTGTGGATAATAGAGGGAAATAAAAAGGGAGGGAGAGGAGATAGCGGAGGGTAGAAGGACTTAGGAGGGGGGAAATTAGAGGAAAGGAAAGGAAAGAAAGTTGTTATGAGAAGCATTCACAGGAGACTATTTTGACAAGATGCTGATGCAAGTTGCACTTGAAGGTGCTCAGAGTAGTGTTGTTGGTAACAGCAGGTGGAAGCGAGTTGTACCAAGATGAGGCTCTGTATGTAAAAGAGTGCTGTCCTTGGGTAGTGCAGCAATGCGGAACAGAAAAAATAAGGAACTCTGAGTTCCTGGTTAGGTGGAGGCCGCAGCGGGGAGCCAGTGATGACTGAACCCTTGAGGGTAAGAGATTTAAGGTGATCTTTTTTGCTAGCATACATGTCTGGTACTTGAATCTAGAATCACAGATTGGTAAAAGGAGACTCACCCAATATATTTCAAAATATCTCTAATTTATTCATATATTTATTATATACCCAAAGATATAGTACAAAGTACTACAGTATAGTACTATGTAAACGTTTCGGAATAACCTTCATCAGTACAGTACCAGATCTGTAAAATATAATGTAAAAATTCATATTAAATTAAACTTTTCATGAATCTATTCCTTTCAAAATGGTAATTATATACTAAGAAGTATTGCTTACCATAGGGGCTCTTATCAAACCCAAAACATTTGTAATAAACATTTAACATTCCATTTGTCCCATTGCACCTACAACATAGGAAGAAGAACAAAAAGGCAACATAGGAAAAAGACAACATAGGAAAAGGAACAGAACACGATATAGGAAGTCAAGAAAAAAGGAAAGAAAAGAAAAAGCAAGAATCAGTCTTAGAAATGAGAACTACTCGATCAACAATAATGAAAACCAATTCGTTTACAATATATCTCAAAGAGAATTGACTAACTTTGAGATTCAAGTGTTGGAGAAGGGCTTAACTTTTTGCCCACATAACCAAATAAAGGAATTTGAAGTAAAATTAGATTTAAACAGATTTTTTTGTAAATTGAAACTTAAGTATCTTTTGGATCACAGACTATAGAATCAAGAAATATAGAAGAACAAACAAAAAGGATTGTTTTGAGTAAGAAATTGGCTCTAAAATCACAATTCACCCCTTCAATAACATCTCATATTATTGAAACTTATATGACTTTGGTTAATAAAGATATGGATGAGATCTTGAGAAATGAAAGAAATACTGATAGGAGAAAGAGGTTCAATTTATCCTCCAGTCAATTTGCAGCATTGAGGAATTTAGAAAATGATCCAAATATAATTATCAAGAATTCTTGGTTTACTGACGTTGATTGGTATTGGCTCCTCCTCAAAAAAAGGTTTTTGTTTTTCCTAAAGTGACTGGGCTGGACCCATACTTCTTTTGGTACTTGAATCTGCCTGAGAGTTGGAGTCAGTTTGCTTGCTTGTAGATGTCACAGGTATGTGAGAGCTGTGGAGCAGAGGTCAGTAGATGACATGCTTTGTTTAGAGCAATGGCTATTTGTTGAAGTGCGATGTCAGTGGCAGAGCTGTAAATCACTATCCCATAGTCGATTATTGCTATAACAGAGCTCTGAAGGGCAATGCTTAGAGAAGTCCTATGCAGGTCTTCACTGTCTTGGCAATGCTCTCAATGTGATCAGTGTAAGACAAGGTGCTTGTTGAGGTTAACCCCCAGGCATTTAAACAGTTGAACTTATTCGAGCATAGCCTCTTCACTGTATTACATATTTATTACATCATATTTGCCTTTCCCACTGCTATGTTGGATTGGGCTGCTGTCTTTAGGTTGTCTGAAATTATTACCCAAAACTCTTTCTTCTGCTGTGTTTTCCATTACTGCCATCCCATTCTGTACTCAATTTTCAGATTTCTTACTCTAATGAGCATCACCTTGTACTTCTTGGCATTAAATGTTGACTGTGAGAAACGCCCAGGATGACCAGTCTCTTGAAGGAGAAGTAAGCCCTAATAGGGACTTCCAATCCTATGAATAGGTTCAACAATTAGTGATGTAGCAACATTTAGTCTTGCTGGTGAAATTCTGGTGAAATCTGGAATATATTGAGGGTGCAAAATGTGGAAATTCGAATACACATATATTAAAAAAAAAATATACAAGTATTCCCCCCGGTCCAGTCCAACATTACAAATAAATCTTATCTCCACATCCCTGGTGTCTAGTGGTCCCACCCCCTGGCCGATTGTCAGCCCAATATGAAGAATCCCCCCCCCCAGAGATTCACCCCTGTACCCCATCAGAATTTGAAACAAAATAAATAAAATAAATTGGCTGGTGATCAGCCAGTGCTCCCATCGCCTGGCTGATCACCAGCCAAATAATGTTCCCTCCCTGGATTCACACCCATCCCCATTGCCCATTGGTGCCGCCACCAACATCAGTCATGTAATTAAAAACAACGTTCCCTGGTGTCTAGTGGACCCCCACCCATCTGGTAGTAATCCCCTCCCCACCCCTCATCTAGACCCACAGGCCACCGCACAACCCTCCACTCACCTCCATGGCTGGCAGCCTGACTGACCTTTTTATAAATGAGCCTGACTGAGACCTTTCAATGAATGGCTTGTGCATGTTGGTGGTGGCACTAATGGACAATGGGGACAGAAATGATCTCCAATTCGATAATCTCATTAGGCCAGTGATCAGCCAAGGGAGGTAGGACCACTAGACACCAGGGAAATGTATTTTTATTTCAAATTCAGGATGGGGGATGAAGGGGATTCTCAGTTGGGGGTCTGGATTCTTCATATTGGGCCGGCAATTGGCTGGGGGTGGTGGGACCAATAGACACCAGGGATGTGGGGATAAAGATAAATTTTAATGTAGGCCTGGATGGGAGGTGGGGAAATACTTTTTTATTATTGTTATTATTTATTATCCCCCAGCTTTCAAAGTGGAATTTATACGGTGGTGAGTGAAATTCCATTGAGGAATTTCACATTTTGCACTGCTAAATATTTCGCAAAATGTCTGATTACTCCAAATATTTTACGCAGCAAAATTTTTTTATTTCACGCATCTCTATCAACAGTAAGGATAAAAAGGATGAGAATCAATCTCCATTAAGATGTTTTAAATTCCAGTTTACTGCATCTTCTTGGCTATACTTATTGGATACACATTTTGTTTGAATGCTTGATTCTTCATCAAGAGTTGCAGCACTCATTTGTTTATTTAAAGTGTGTTTTTCATCCACAGCAAGCTGCAGCAGATGCAGTTGATCAGGATTTGAACCCTGCTGAGCCTCAGTTGCCACAAATGGAAACATTTATACAGGATGAAAAAACACATTATGTAAATAAGTGCTCTAAGTGACATGTCTCTTAATGGACAAATGAGTATTCCAACTCAGTGTATACATATCTTTTGAACTATAGCACATGCCACATATAAAGCATTAGGGAGCACTTCCCATGATTAAGCAGTTCACACAAAACGTCATTCTTTTTGTCCTTATCATTAAACTTTAACTACCATACTTTTCACAATCTACCCAGATCCTCTTTTATAATTCTGTACCCCCTACTATTTACTTGGCCACAGAGCTTAGTATCATCTACAAAGAGGCATTTCTTAAACCTGTGTCACTACTGCAATGCCATGCATGAAGATGTTGAAGAGGACCAGTTCCAGGACCTATCCGTGTGGCACACTACTGATTACCACCCTCTCCCCCAAGAATTCTCAATTAATTACCACCCTCCGGATTCTTCAACACAGCCAGTTTCCCACCCATTCTGTGAACTTGTCCACCACCCTCATTCATGCATCTTCCTTACTAACTGTCCATGGAGGATAGAGATGAAAGCTTTACTGATGTCAAAGTACAGTATGTCTACTGCTGCCCCCTTGTCCACTACCATCTTCACCAAATTGAAGAAATCAATAGGCTTTGTCTGACATGAACGTTCCCCTGTGAAACCAAAATGCTTTTAGTCCTGAAGTCGATTTGGCCCCAGGAAACTTACCAGCTTCTCCTTTCTCTAGCAGCTTGCCTTCTATAGACATTAAACTGACAGGTCGGTAGTTCCCTGTTCATCTCTGCTCCTGCTCTTGTGCAGGGGAACTATATTCGCTGTCCTCCACTACCTAGGTAGTATCACTGTCTCTGGTGAGCTGCTGAGAAGCTCAGTCAGTGGCTCTGCTGGGACCTGCCCAACAATAAGAGAAAGTTTTGTCTTGTTTCTTATTCCCTCTTCTGCTCTTAACTCTTCATCAGCCTTAGCCTTCCTCATGGTCCTGTTGAGCAAAACAATGCCACACACAAATATCCAAAGAGGCTCCACACACTTTAAAGCTGCAGTAAAAAGTTTTCTCATTAAATGACTACAGGTTATAAACAAGTTGGAACCTCGGCCAGTCACCTGAGGAGAAATCCCCTGGCAACTGGCTGAGGTTCAACCTATCTGCAATCTGTAGTCATTTGACAAGAAAACTTTATACTGCAACTTTCAAGTGTGTAAAGACTCTTCAGATATTGGAGAGCAGCACTGTTTTGTTCTGTGTAGTTCTTCAAATAAGGGCTAGCCACACTTGGTCCAACACCACACTGTGTTTCCACATGAGCATGGCTGTTGTTTGCATCAGACTCAAGGTCCTGCTGGCCTCCTTTTTCTTGTTATGAAACTCAGCCTTATCCCTTTCTCTTGGCTGTATTTATTTTCAAATGTCTTTTTCCTTTTGTATTGAGCCTCTCTCATCACTCAGCTCAAGGCTGGTTACTAGAGCACTCTCCACAGATTAAGCCTGACCCAGGGGGTAGTTCTCCAGGGGTAATGCTTGGAGATAGGATGACTAGGTATTTGTGTACAGAGTTTTTTGGCTCAGCTAGAAGCAGCAAACTTCCATGAATATGCAAGGTCCTGCCTTCTTGCAATTCTCTACAAGAAGGGGAAGCAAACCCAAAAGAGTTTAGTTCATGAACTCCAGGTCCAGAGAGAAGGAGTCCAGCTTTCCAGCTGTGACTGAGTTGGCTGGGGGGGACTGTTGACTCATGGATGATGGCAGGGTCCGTTGGTCTGGGTGGCACTGGTCTATTGACAAGGTCTCCAGAGCAACAGCAGCAAGCAATGCTGGATGGTTGTGGCATCCCAGGAGTTTGCCTCAAGGACCCAAAAGACAGAACCAGCATGACACCTGTGGGCCTAATGGAGGGCCACCCTTCATTGGAGGATATGCTGGCACCATGAAGACCTCTCAGAAAGAGAAAAGAAAGCTTGAAAGAGAGTATCATTCAAAAAAAAAGCACACTTACAAGAAAGCCTTGCAATACAGATGTTCTATGGAGAATTAGGAAACCAAGGGTATTGTAGGGTAGACCTCTGACATGGAAGCTGAATTACTGGGTCATCAGGAGGAGGGGTTCTGGCAAGAGCTGGGGTCAGTAAGTCCATGTGTGAGTGGCCAGTCATGAGAGCTTGTTTCTTTGGACAACTAGGGATATCAGTGCTCTGTCGGAGGGAGGCAGACATGGCTAGACCAACTAATATTTTTTTTATTTAGTTTCTGTTAACCAGGTAAGTGCACTAGACAAATAAATGCCTATTTTCAGCATGACCAGGGGGGTTTCTATAATCACAGGAAACAGACATGTCAAATACAGGGGTGAATACAAATTAAATTAACAGTAATGTCATATGCTGACTTGCTTTTCTATTATTGTCCCCGAGGCCACAGTAAAACATGTGCTGACACAGATTTCCACCCAGGAAAGTGTTCACCCTTTCTGGGAGAGTGCCACTGTACAAATGGTCTTGGGAGTGCCAGGGTTCCAGGGCCCCCAACAGTGAGGTTAGGGATTGTATGTATAAATTTGTAATGTATTTGGACCTAGATCCAGTGAAGAGCTAATGATAAAGCTCCTTAGATCAAAGGTTGTAACCTGACTGAAACTGTGGGAACAGTGTAGAGTAGAAAGGCCTGGGGAAGAATGTTTGGGGTGGAGATCTGAATCCCAGTGAAACATTATACTACAGTGGGATGTAGCTACTACTGTGCTTTATGACTGAACAGAAGAGAAAAGTGGCAAGGGAATGCCCTAAAAGCTGTGTACCACCTAGTCAGCCAAATGAATACACCCAGTATAATCCAAGCAGCATGTTTGGAACTACATTTATGTGTAGTGTCATGTTTAATGATGCCCCCAGTGTATGGTCACCACTGCCCCAGGCCTGAGGTGGTAAGGTAAAAGCTGTAGGTACTGCTTTTTATGGCATAAGGCAGGTGCTCCTCTGATGACAGATGACACAATATATACCCCTAGACATGGGGGGGCTTTATACATGAAGGCTCATCTGGGATTTGAACCTGGCTCCTCCAGAACTGTTTATACTTCATTTGGCGCAAATCAGTTAAGAAATAACTGAGATATTGGTCTAAAGAGTATGCAGTTTAAAAAATAATTTAAAAAAGCAACTTGTGCCTGCAGTTAATTTTTACAGGTGATTGGACAAAATAGGGACTGTTTGGGAGAGGAGCAGCTGTCTCATGTAAACAAAAAAGTTTGAATGGCCTCATGATTTGCACCTGAGTCCTGGAAGTCTGCCCTACTATGCAAATGAGCAGGGCTAGAAGAGGGCCTGGACACTGGTCACATGTATGAGAGACAGCTCGAATGAAGGACATGACACATGAATACTCTGGGAGGGAAATCAAGATCAAGGAGGAAGACCCCATCAGAACTTCATCATAGACCGAACTCAAGCCAAAGAGTATATAAACACTGTATGCACTCTGACCCTTCTGACTAACCCCTGCAGACACTGGAAATCCACCACTGGTTGCAGCTGCAGCACAAGCGCCACAAAAGTCGGTGGCCATCTGGATTGCTCCCTATACTCGACAACATTTGCTCAGAAGAAGGAACCACTGACTTCAATCCTTGTCAACATTTAATGTGAAATTGCAGCTGTAGACTCCCACCATGAATCTACCCTCTGATGATTCATCTCAGGTACTGTCTAATTTAACTCATAGGGAGCCAGGTCAGTGATCAAGTCATAAAACCAAGTAAAAGTAACACTACAGTAATTGAAGCAAACCTTTGATGTGCATGTAGTACAGACAACTTAAACTGAATTTTTATTGTAAACTGAACTGGCACCTGGGGTGGGCACCCCAGTGTCAGACTACAACAACATTTATTTGACATCATGGATTAAGCATCCCAGTGTCAGTTCAAGTAAATTAGGCCACTGATGTAGCTAATGGTGGACAGTCAGGGGCAGACAAGAAACAGTCATGCACAGTTCTGTTCAGTAGGTGTGGGGCTATGTACTAATGCATAGCCTCACCCCTGCTGAACTAACACAGCATAAACAGATATGGACACTGTGTACAGCATCTGGATAGCCCAACCACCTGAAACAAAAAGGCTTTCTCATAAAATTACCACATTAAGGAATGTGGTGCTAAAAATTCAGTTATCCATAGACTGCTTAATTTTCAGCTGCACATGCTTAGAAATGGAACTCTTTTTCTTAAATATTTTAAAAAGCAATTTTAGCTTTAGAGATAAAAACACAAAAGCACACACCTTTGGGCAAACTCTATCAACCACAGAACCACACACCTTGGTGCAAACTCTATCAAACCTACAAGTTTCAAGTTTCAAAATGTCCTACTTTTTATGGCTGCATGGGTGGAGACATGCTGATGTATTACTATAATGTAGGAGAGGGAAGGGTCAGTGGAAGGCACACCTGCCTGGATGCCTAGACTGTGTCTTTCCACAACTGGAATCAAAGCACATGCGGTTCTCTCCATTTACCTTGCTGTTCCTTTGTGTCTCTTCCCTGCCCCTCTGCTGCCTGTACTATTTTCTTGTAGCGGCTGCTAGTAGCACTGGCCCTCATCATTTCCTGAAGAGACAGAGGAATCATTAAGTGTCAAACAATCATGGTTCTGTCTTAATAAAGCCCCTCTTTGTTTCTCCATAGAAGTTTAAAGGGACCTTGTGAGTGTGAATTGCTCATGTTTTACATGTTGGAGTTTGGATAGAAAGTGGAAATGAAGTGCCAAAAGATCATGATAGTGTCTTAATAAAGAATCTCTTTGTTTCTCCATACAAGTTTAAAAGGAACCTCATTTTAAACTTCACAGACGCAGTACATATCAATGGTGGGATTGATGTTTGAAAAACACTTTTAGTAAACCAGCCTTAACTGACATACTACTTCACTTATAAAACTGCATCAGTTATGTTTGTTAACCAACTGCTGCATTTGAGTTTGAAAACAAATTTGTCATTCATGATTCTCATTTTTATTCCTGTCTTCAACAGGCATTCAAGGCTCTACTTTGTCAGTTCTGGTTTTGAAAACAATACTTAATTTCTCGTCTGCCTGCTTGCGATCTCCTGTTCTCCATTATCTCATGTTGCCGACATATAATAAGAAAATAAATGAGAACAACATGAATGCTACAGGTAGCATTACTTTACGTCCAGTTGCCCCATGCTTTTAGTAAACTCCATACAACAAATGTAGAAACTATGTGCAGCAGTGGTATATACTAAGTAATATATGGTTTCTGTTTATAACATTTCTATAAGTTTAGTAGAAGTATTCCCCGAGTTTCAGAAACATGCATACACAATAATGAGGTACCCCTCTGATGGAATATATTATTAAATAATATCCATTACTGTAAAATGCAGCAACTGAATATAAATGTGGAATTTGCTATATCCACTTCTATGTCTTTAAATTGCAATTTCATTATTTACTGGGTTGCTTTCATGATGGTGGATATATTTATTGCTGTATAAAGTATTGTCAGCCATGTGTGTTATGATGTCAAAGGAAAGCCTGTCAGTCACAAGTTACGGGTGTTTTAACATAGTAGGATGGACACCTATTAATTAACTGGAATTGCTCATTCACATACTAACAAATAAGACCACACCTATTTAAGGAATTACCATGAAAAACTTGTTTAAACAGCAAGGATTTTACAGAAAGCTAGACTACAAATTATTTCAAGGCCGCACGTTAAACCTATATTCAAGAGCAATCCAGGCAATATGATCACACTAAAACAGGAAAAGGTGAACTATATATAGAGAGCGACAGAAAGAAAGAAAACAAGAATGGTTGAAAAATGCATGCAGCCAAGCCTACAGTGATTCATGTTATCACTACTCCATGAAGTTCTTGTATCTTTTGATATTGTTCCTCCTTATCCTAAGAAGGAACTGTCTCTGAAGAAACTCGTATATTCATCATTACAGATAGTTTCTATCCTACATATAAACTTGCTCCGATGAATGTAGCATACATTGTAATTATAATGGCCAAATAAATGGGGGGGGAGGGTGAAAATTACAATATAAATTTAAGACAGTATGGTAAGGTGAAATTTTAATAGAATAATTTACACATAAAATACCTTTGGGCAATGTTCTGCAGTGTAAACCTTAGCAGATGGGATAGATTAACAAAAAGGTTTATGCAACAACTTGAAATGGGGTACACACCAACTCCAAACAATGTCCACACATGTGCTAAAATCTTGAAGCTTTATTCAAAATATGTAAAAAAGCAGCTTTGTGACACGATATTGACCTCTCCCACCTAAACAGTTAACAGTTCTGCGCTGCAAGTGCTTTGTCAAGACTGGATCACACAGGCACCCAAAAACTTTACGGGGTGGGTTCTAGAAGGAGTTCGAGGGATGCAACTGATTTGCGTCAAGTACGTCTGAAGCAAAGTGCGAGTTGTGCCAGACTTTGTATTAGGCGTAATTCTAAAAAGGCAGCCTGCAGCATTGCTTGACTCAACGGCAGCAAAGCAAGATGCATCTGGAGATGTGTCATGTTGTAGTTGCGGCATGGTGCAAACACAGGTTGCACCAAACCTGGCTGCATCATCCCTTTAAATGGGATTATACAAGCAGTCTGTGTGACAGATGCGTCAAGCATTGGATGCACCTGTTAGACCAGGGAGGAGCTGGTCTAACTTGGAACATATGAATAGGGCAGGTGACAGTCCAGCAAGTGACTCACTACTCAGGAGCTATTGTTGTAGGAGAAGCACCTAAGGGATGGAGCTAGACAATGCCCGGCCTACCGGTCTTCGTAGTCATTCAGCTGGCATTGTGTAGTTGGTGTAGGTGTGCCTGATGGCATTCACATTAGGCACAGCCTACCATTCCTATGTAGAAAGTAGGCAGACTTGGGGGACTGGCCTGTATTAGGGTGTTCAGGAGGCAGATCTCATACCAGAAACTCTTGAAGGAGCAGTGCCTGGCATGGTACTACCTATAGAGGAGCTTTGTTAGGAGCTCTGTGGGGATCTGCAGAGTCAGATGTGGGTGGGGTCATTCCAGTAGAAGTGAAGATATAAGCAGCACTTTGCTTCTTGGCAATGGGCATATTCTAGACCCCCACAGGTGACACAGTGGGCAAATCGAAGTCTGCCATTTCTAAATTCCTCAAGGAGTTCCTCAGTGCCCTGCTGCATAGAATCCACCAGTATATATCATTCCCATAGGATGCACAGCAGCAGAATGCTGTGAGGCAGGACTTCTATGGCATTGCACAGTTCCCCATGTGTTTGGTGTTGTGGACTGTACGAATATGGCCATATGTGCCTCGTATTCCGATGCAGACATATATGTAAATCAGAGCAGCTACGACTCCCTGAGTATACATGTTGTGTGTGACAGCCACTGCCGCATTCTTGATGTGGTGGCAAATTACCCTGGATCATGACATGATGCGTCCATCATATGGCAGTGTGGGCTGCATGAAACGTATACCAGTGGAGACATCCAAGGTAGATGGCTGCTTGATAAGTGAATGAGCATGTATGCAAGGTAATGTTGTGGAGCTCTGGAACAAGACCAAAGTGTATGCCTTGTCAGCAGCCAGACAGTGGCAACAGTGCAGGTGGTGGCACAGGGTCACACAGGGCTGTGGAGTGGTGCCATGATGCATGTTGCAAGTTGTGGTTGCATACATGTCAGGACCAAAGTACCGGATGTCACAGTGCTCTGCTGTCTATGACTGCAGCAAGGTGTGCAGTGATGTGGGTTGGGGGCAAGGGGATGGACCCATGGGAAAAGTGGAGTGAGGGTGGGGGCCTCAAGTAGGGAGTCCAGCAGTGCCAGACTGTGGCTGATGGTGGTTATGTCTGTCCTGCAGGTGATGGTGGTTACCCTCAGCAGCCATGGCTTATGACGCCCTTGAGGCACCCTGACAGTGAAGCACAGAACAGGTACAACAAGTCCCATGCTGCCACCAGGGCAGTGATTGAGTGGACAATGGGTGTACTGAAGTTACAATTCCGCTGCCTGGATTGATCAGGAGTGGCCCTGCAGAATGCACCAGAGACAGCCTGCCAGATCGTGGTGGCCTTCTGTATCCTCCACAACATTGCCCAGTCACATCATGCATTGGATGCAGACATTGAACAGTATGTCAAGGAGGAGCAGGATGAAGGGGAGCAGCATGTTGAGCAGGGTGGAGGTGAGACCAGGGATGTTGGAGCACATCCCCAGTGGGACAATGTGTCAACACAGCTTATTGACAACCACTTTATGTAAACACAACCAGTGGTCAGAATGTACACACAACACAACAGCAAGTGTGTGCCCAGGTGTGTGTCCAACAAACATCTCGCTGTCTGGGGCAGTCAACTGGTAGTGCAGCATGTAGCACAGCAGTGTGTCCACCTGTATGTGATTGCCCCATCCATGGCTGTACACCAGCAGGCACCATGGAGGTTGAGCTGGCATCGTGACAGTCCTGTGGGCAGAGTGTCCTAACAAGCATCAGAAAAGGTATGTACCTGAAGACAGGGGTAGATGGGTAGGAGGGTCCAGAAGTAGCCTGGAGTTTGGCCCCAGGCCACCTGAATGTTGTCAAGTGTGAGTTGTGTTCAGGCAGGGGACTGGGCTACACTGTGTGCAGGGATGTACTGCAGGGTGGAGCAAGGCATCCAGAAGCAGGCAGTGTGGACCCTGGATGCCTCAGCTGGTGGTATGAGTGACTGATTGGAATGGGACTCTACTGTTGTGACATGGCACATGGCAGAAAGAGTGTGGCCATGTTGGCGACTGTCTGCAAGGTGCCTGAGGTTAATGCCCCTGTATATTTTGGGAGTCTGTGTGGTGCAGTATGGCACATGTTATTTTGCACTTAGGGCATTACAGGCATGGATTGTGTCACTGTGAAGAATATCACATGTAACAGTGGATGTAACAGGGTGTTGCGGGGACTGTTGCTTGGATAGTATCCTGAGCAATCCAGATTCACCAAATACCTCCCATTTTGGCAGGATAGTGGATCTGTTGAATAGCAACAGCTATCTGACCATGGATCTGACCCCCCAGATCCAGATTGGATCCCATGTTATCTGATGCTGGACCCCTAGATCCGGTGTCAGATATCATGGGATCCAACCTGGGATCTGACCTCCAAATTCGGCTGGATCCCGGGTCAGATCCTGCCTGGATAGTGCAGCCATCTGATGGAGCACAGTCGGATCTATGGGGGCACTATCCGAGCAACTCTAGTTGGGGGTTGCATGGGCAAACCAAGGTTGTGACACTGTTTTAGGAGTTGGGGGCATGGTGTAGTCAGAATGCAGTGACTGCCATGTCTGGGCAAGCAGGGGTATATTTCCTGAGAATGTGGTAGCCATGACTGACATAACATGTGACATGTGCAGATGCAGACAGCATGGCAGCAGCCCATACATGTACCAGCTGGACAGCGGTGCTACAGGCAGCCATGACATACCAGGTGGCACATACTCAGGCAGTCATGGGTCCCCTGGCAGTCACCCAGTAATGCAGCACCTTGGACATGACAGGTTCTGGAACACATGGGTATGTGTTAAGGAATGCTGCTGGTGTAGGAGTTGTGATGTACTGGTCATTGAAGCCATTTCAGTGCCCTGTAGAAGCTTTGTGGGCATACTATCTGGCAGTAGATACCACACATGCCACAGAATGTGGCAAGCACATATTGCTCTGATGCAGGTTGCGGTGTTGGCACCAGATCCATCACAATTTTGATGCAATTTTCATCTAGAAAGGCAGTGCATGCTGCAAATTGCAGAATGTCACTACGCGTCTGTCAAACGCAGAAGTAGCCTTGCATACTGTGTAGCACATGCAATGGGTGATGCAAAGTTTGTGGACAGAATCCTGAGGCAAATCCACTAGCCAGCACATCCAAGCAGTTTGTCTGAAACCCCACAGGTGTCTCATAGGCTACCCCAGCCATTGCTGAGAGAAAATGAGTCGCACAACCAGTCATGGCAGAAGGGCCCCAAATTTTTCTGAAGAGGAGACAGCCCAGCTAGTAAGTTCTGTGGGCAAATGGGCCAGGATTATCATGCCCCTTGGAAACAAGTGGCACTCACAGGTGGAAAGGGGCCATGTATGAGGTATCATAGCTACGTGTCTGTGGCAGTTCTTGAGTGTACAACGCACACCATGCCAGCTTAAACACCTGCTGACTGACCTGTCCCTGACAGATCCAAACACACTCCAGAGACTGTAGGACATTGCCAGGGAGGCCGACATAGCCATGCATGACCATCACAGACGTGCCCACAGTAAGTGCACTGAGCATGACAATGATGTCCCACCTCATACACTTACCACTAGTGATTGCTACAAACTGTACTAATGTTGGGCCCTTTTTTGTCCTCTACACAGACACCCCATGCAGCCAGGTTGGTCAGGAGGCAGGAGCCAGCACAACCCATACTGAAACAGGCAGCAGCGGAGGAACAGAAGCCAGTGATGGTAGGTGTCTGGCATCATGTGTGGGGGGGGTCAGTGTACAGTGTGGTATACCCATGGGCTGAATCCTGTGGACAGCAGGCATTAGACCTCTGTTCCCGCTCCAGGTGATGATCTGCTCACTACTGCAGTGGGGGTTAGGCATGTTAGGCATGTGTCCCTGGGAGGCACAGACATGCCTTGTAGCAGATGGGGTCAGAACCTTCCCCAAAAAAGGGCTATGGGCCCACACCTCTTTGGTCCCCTGGACCTTTGTGTGAAAACCCTTGTGGTGCATGTGTGGTCCACCCACCTGTAACATGGACTCACCACATACTGCTCCAACAGAGTGGCTGCATCAGGGGTATCCACAACCATTGTGCCAGTGGACACAGAGCAAGGATGGGCTGAGAAGTGCTACAGGGGTCTGTGAGTGGCATGACTCTGTTGTCATTGCACAGAGCAATGCAACAAACAACACCCCCATGATGGTGTCTGGCGAAGGGGACTTGCGTACACGGTGGAATGTTGGGCCCCTTAGGATGTGCAAGGTGGGCCTGTGTCACAGTGTGGCTGGACAATCTGCCTCACATGGTGAAACATAGGGTCCTCACACTGTGAGTTGTGCAGCATGGTGCACTGCAGATTTATGTGGCCCCAGCAGGATGAACAGGATGGCCAAGGATGGATTGCTGCATAACACAACAATTATGACCCCCTAAGGGTACATGGCTGAAGTGCAGTCCCTGGGGTTTGTGCCACACAAGCAGGACTGTTCCTAACACTGCTACAGCATGGTGTGTGGCACGTCCTGTGGCAATGCAGACAGTGCCCTGTCATGGGTGACACTCTGTGTGCATAGGACCCCTGTGGGGGTGGGTATTCTGGACCCTAGCATGGGGAGCAGTCCATTGGTTGCCCAGTCATGGTGCCACAGGGGTTGTGGTGCCAGAGCTGGGGTGGCATATTATGGGGGAAGGCCAGAAAGGATAGGACCATGCAACCCACATTACCACCATAATGGGACCTCCCAGTGATGCCATGGCACAAATTGATAGCATGTGATGCAGCCCCTGAGATGCTGCGAGACAAGCTATGCTGTACTCAGGGCATGTGGCAGCAACACATGACCTGCCATGGGCCGTGTATTGATGTGCATAGTCACCTCCTGGCCCTGTGCACTGTGCAGGTGATGGGGATGTCATTAATCAGGGTCCCTATGAATGGCTGCTGTACAACTTGTTGTGCATGTGAAACCCCTGCACCATCCACATCATGGTCATGAGGGGTGCAGGAGAGGTGAGCATGGTGCACAGAGGCAAAGCATGTGAAGACGCAACAGCACAGGGTGTCACCATGTGTGGGACCACATGGCCTGTTGTCTAGCACCCTTATGGATGCATTGTGTCAGGGTGGTAGTTACTCCTCTAGAGAATATCCAGGGGGCTGTACAGTATCTGCCAACAGGCATGCATGCAGTATAACTGGCATTGGCCATGCATCTGTGCAACTGTCAAAGTAACCCCAGGCAGGACAGCCCCATCAGGTGGTCATTACACACAGCATAATACTACACACCCAAGTGCACATGACAGGCACCCAGGAGCAGTGCAATAGTCTATGATGGCCACTGACTGGCCTTCTGGGGAATGCCTGAGGAGTACACTGACCTGTTGCGCAGCACATGTGGGTGTAATGCACCTCCCAACCACTCCCCATGGGTGTACTTCATCCACCCTGACATTCCCCTGTACAGGATGGGCACATACAGCACACCATGCTGTGGTTCTGTTCCCCGACCCCAATGCAGATATCATGAGGTCTGGGAGGTGCAGTGGAGGACTTGCTGGCCGGTGGGATGAATACCCAATGTTGAACCCTTTTAGAGGTGTGAGGGCACTGGCTGTGCTAGGGTGTGGGTGGTGGGCATGTGTCAATGCAGGGGCATCCAGCTGGCCTGCATGTGCATGTGTCATGCAGGTGTGGTGTGCTACAACAGCTGTGGAATGCATGCAGCTGGACATGTCCCCAGCATGTCCTGGTTCTACTGGGGTGGGCAAGAAAAGGCATGAAGGGGTGTGTTGGTGGGGCACTTGGGCCAGAATGGTCACACCACTGCTGATTGTGTGGGGTGATATGTGCTACACACAGTAGAGGCAAGCTGTCCATGCATGCCAACTTAGGCAGATGGTGAGGGGGTTGGTGGGACCCTGATGGGGCCCGGGCATGCCAACAGCTGCACCACATGTGTGGATGGCATGTGCATCTTGTCATCACTGCAGTAATGTGATGGGCATACCTGGCCTTGTCAGGCTTGTAGCTGGTTCACCCTGCCTTCTGGTATGGTGTAGCATTGCCCCTGTACATGTCTGTGCGCTGTGTTGCATAGGTGTGCTGGGGCACGTCCATGTGCAGTGTGGCCTCTGGAGAGTGTGTCCCTCCCATGTGGTGCAAACCGGTCAGTAGGACAGTGACTGGAAGGCAAGCACCGCTCACCTGGCTTGTGTTTATGTCCCCAGCCCCACAAAACCCACAGATAGATTATGGGCGGGCATTACACAGTCAATTGCATGTGTTGGGTAGACAAGGTTAGTGGTTGTCACATGGTCATTGTGCAGCAGATGCATTGTGTGTGATGCCTTGCTGGCAGCTGTGCGGCAGTCTGGTGCTGCTGACTACCAGACCTGTGATGTCATTCGGAACCCACGGAGATCCATTGCAGGAACACAGTTGGGGTGTGTGGGTGTGTCTTGTGAACATCAGTAATTGACTGAGGTGTGCTGTCTGTGCACAGGGTACCTGTTGTGACACCACTGTTGTCTTTTCAACAGGTGCTGACTGCAGCCCAGGGGGGTGGTGGGACACCCTTACACCACAGCAGCAGGCACTGAATGAGCCATATGCAGATTGAAGCCGAGGGAGGCCCACCGGTATGTGAAGAGAACATGCTGCAGACTTACAGCAACATATGCAGCTGTGGGCCAATGACTGCCTGGGGCACAAGGGTCCTAGAACCAGGGCAACAGGGAGGAAACAGCAGGGACAGTGAGTGCAGCACAAGGCTCAGGGACTGTCCAGGAAGCTGTCACCGCAGTTGACATGCAAGGCAGCCAGGAGAAACCTGTGGAGCTCATGGAGGACATACCACTGGAGGACAATGGCACCCTGAAAGTGGTTGCTGTGCAGCAAGGTGATGTTGCTGCTGTGCTAGGAGAATGTCAAGGGGAGGTGTGCATTGTGTTGCACATGACCATGACTGTGTAGATGCCCTCAGATGTATCCTAGAGGAGGTCCTCAAGGACATGACCACAGCAGTGGCTGATATGAGCCGTGGCATGCGGTGCATCCAGTACAATATCCACAACATGCTGGAGACAATTCATGCCTAGGGGTAGTAAGCCAACTCCCATGGCACTGGTGTTGCAGGTACAGACCTTGTGGTTTTGGGATTTAAATTGTTGGCACATTGTGCCCAATCGACAGAGGGTCCCCAGGTTCTCTTCCTTCTGGGGCTGTTCGGTCCTGTTGCCACCTGTTGTGGCCCCCCCCTTGTGTTTACTTGCATGCCACTGTACTATGTTGAGTCTGTACCTTCATGGTGTTAGGCCACCATTTTTATGTTGCAACGTCTTGGGGTAGTGCAGATTTGGAGGCGCTGTTGGGTGAATGCAGGGCACGCAGCAGTAGGTGTGTCCCTCATTCCCCAATCAGCCTGCATGCCAGCGCCACACCACCCGGGCGAGCACATCTAAGGAAAGGTCTGCTGCAATATGAGCAAAGCTTGTCACATGCAGCGGATCCTTCCTACGTGCTTGCCCAGCATCAAACATGGTGGCACAGTGGCAGCTAAACTGCCAAATTTGTGGGAGCCCAATCCCCCGGTCGGTTTACCCTGCCCTTCTTGTATGTGGTGACGGGGGAGTCCACTCCCCGTCGGCATAATGTGTCCCCCCCATCCTTTTTTGTTTGCCGAGGGGGTGCCCAATCCCCGTCGGCATCTGTCTCCCACTCTCTATGTGCTGACAGAGGTGCCCAGTCCCCCGTCGGCTATTGTACCCCCCCAAAAACAAAACACCTGTAAAAACAGTAAACCATCTGCAATGTTTTTTTTACACACCTGTAAACAGAAACCGGTCCCTAGTAGTCTCCCTACCACCCACACCCACCCTCTGCGCACCCTGCCTCCCTACACCCCCCTCACCCCATACTTACCTCTGGAGTCCGGCGTAATGATCTTCGGTGGACCGGGAACACGTCTGCACTCTTCAAAGCTGACTGCGAACTGAGGAAATGCCAGTAAGCTGTGTAATGGAAAAAATGCGGGTTTTGTAAACTTTGATGCATATCTCAGGCATTGTTTGGAATATTTGCACCAAATTTTCAACATAGGGTTTTTTGGGACCCTTCCTCATGAATTCTGTCACTGTCATGATGTGAACCGGTCCCAAAAGGTGATTTCGCAGTCACTGCACAGAATCACCTTTCGAGACAGACTAACACAATGACAGTGGCAGTGTTCATGAGGTGGGCTCTCAAAAAGCCTATGTTGCAAATCTGCTGGAAGAAATCCAAAAAATGGCTGTTTTATGAGTGTGCATTGCCCAGTTGCTATGCACGCTCGTAACTTCACTAATTCACAATATTTTCATGTCAGATTTTCAACACTGTCATTTTTGTACACCTCCGTCTGAACAGTATAGCTGTCATTTTTCACATCCTAGCTGAAATGTGTTTCCGCTTCTGGCGCTGTACTTGCCAGTCGCTGTGGGAAATCAGTGTTGGGGCAGATTATAGAAAATTACAGTGACACTGTTCATGAGCAGAGGTCCTAAGATGCCTATGTTGAAAATTTGGTGATGATACTCCATAAAATGACTGTGTTAGCAAGCGTGCGTTGTGCAGTTTGCACATGCTCAGTAACGTGCATTGTAATATTTTCACTCTGGATTTTACCATTGGCATTTTTCCATACCTCTTGATGAACAGTACAGCTGTCATTTACATATCCTGCCTGAAATGTGTTTTGCATACAGTGCAGAATAAGCGCAATCGCTATTGAAAATTTGGTGCGAAGTCCATAAAATGACTGTGTTACAAGTGTCGTTATAGCATTTCCCACGCACCCTTGTAACTTCACAAATCTGCAATATTTACATGCCACATTTTCAACACTGCCATTTTTTTACACCTTCTTATGAACAGTACAGCTGTCATTTTTCACATCCTGACCAAAATGTGTTTCCGTACTGCACTACCAAAGCCAATGCCAGCGCGACAACATTCGGCATTGACAAATGCTTGTTCTTTTTGCTGCTGTTGTATGTAAGCCTGTTCTGCAGTAAAGGATGTTTTGCATGACAGATCATGCCTCCTCTGTCCTTCTCCACAATGTGTCGTGCATGTGGTAGGGCCAGGTGCAAGGAGGGCAATTGAATGTCATCAGGTCTTTTTTTTTTAATTAGATATGCTTTATTGTTTTTCCAAGAATAAAAAAGCAACAACAACACAATCAGGGTACAACAGCAATACATTGCAATAGTGCAACGTAATCCTAAACAATAATATAAATCCTCAAACCCCTTCACCACCCACCCAGTCCCAGCCCCCCACCCTATGGCAGAATAAAGAAAGGACACTTGAAAACAAATAATACATAAAAGGAGGAATTATACAAGAAATATAGTCTGAGTAATATGAAAAAACTATGAAGACAGAAGCAGAGAATTAAAAGAAGATATAGGTAAAAGAGGGGGAGAGTCCGTTCAAAGTCAAGTCGTATATAGCATATGAAGCTTGCCCCATTTCTTATTATAGCTAGGCAATTTATTATGAAGGCTAGTTATCATCTTTTCTACCTGAAGATTCTCAAGGTGCTCCTGCAACCATTGGGAGAGAAATTTCAGCCAGGTACTGCCGGATTGTGGAGGAAGGGGGGTCTACCACAGACCCATACAAGGAGGCATAATATGCCTGGAATTCTTGTGCTATATCTCTTGGCTGAACCTGAAGACAGCCATCCAGTGATGACTGAATAGAAGAAATGAGGTGGGAGGCCTCCTGTTTCCAAAGCCTCAATGCCAGCAATTTACCAGATTTGTCACCTTGATCCACATAAAAAGATTGAGTCTTATAAATGGCGTATTCCACTTTTTCACACAACAATTCAGCATATTTTTTCCTGAGAGTAAGGAGTTCTCTTTGATCTTCTTCAGAAGAGTTAGGGGACAGGATGCTTTTCAGGTCTCTTATGTGGTGCAAAAGCGCTGATGCATCCTTCTCCCTGATTCTCTTATGTGTAGCTGCTAAGCATATAAATTCTCCCTGAATAAAACTCTTGAAGGCAGACCATTCTACATCAACTTGGTCAACTGTGCCTCTATTCATATTGGTAAAGAATTCAATTTGGTCCTAAATCCGCTCCACTACTCTGCTATCTTTAAGAAGCTGATTGTTAAGCTTCCAGACAGAGACCTTTTGCCTTATAGGATCTAAATTGAGTTGTAACCAGACTGGAGAATGGTCGGATAAGACTCTAGTGTTAATCTCCATACACAGCACCCCCCACAAGAGAAATAGTAAGATCATAAAACAATCTATTCTAGAATGCGTCACTTGGGCAACCGAAAAGAAAGTAAAATCCTTTTCTAAGGGATGCAGTATCCTCCAGGGATCACATAACCCAATAGAATCAATCATCTCCCACAGGGAGCACTGCACCGGAGAAAGACTAGCCATTACCTTGTGCGACTTGTCTAAATCCTGGGAAAAGTGTGGTCTCACTTGTTACATTCACCATGGTATGTGGAATCAGACATCACACTCATCAGTAACATTAATTTTGTCAAATTTCTCCAGGGTTTGTAGCACTATGTCAGTCATTATTAGTAGCATGTTAGCCATTAGGCATGTTCAGTAAACTTTTTTCTACTGAAACAAATGTGTAGTGTCACTTGTTACATTCACCACGGTATGTGGTATCAAACATCACACCCATCACTATTGTTATTATTGTCAGAATTCTCCAGGTTTTGTAGCACTGCATCAGTTATTATTAGTAGCATGTTAGCCATTAGGCATGTTCACTAAACTTTGTGAAACTCAAACAAATGTGTGGTGCCACTCGTTACATTCACCATGGTATGTGGTGTTAAGCATCACACTTGCCAGTAGTGTAAGTGTCAAATTTTTTCATGTTTTATAGCAGTATGTCAGTCAGTAGCAGTAGTATGTTAGTTGTTAGGCATGTTTGGTACAGTTTTAGTAAGTGAAACATAAGTGTGGTGCCGCTTGTTACATTCACCACGGTACGTGGTGCAAAACATCAAATTTGCAATTAATGTAATATAATTCTTATAAATATTTGTTTCTTATGTTTTAATATAACTCATTACATGTTTAGTAAAGTTTTTACTACTAAAACAAATGTTTTGTGTCAGGTGTTACATTCACCATGGTGTGTGGTGTCACTTGTTACACTCACCACAATACAGCTCTTTTATCTCAGGAACCTGTGAGGCTTTTATCTCCCAATATGTTTCTTTTTTCATGCTTGGGTCATAATATCTTGAAATGTATCACAAATGTAATCTAGAAATAATTTGAAAATGTGACCCTCATAACACACTTTGGTAACCCCTTCTTCATGAACAGACCCTCAGCTATGGGCTGAAACATTGCTAAAACAATCTTAGAAGTGGAGTTCTTTTAGGAATAACAATAATAGCAATCACAAAAGTGGAGCTAAATCAGGACAGTCTATAGGAAAATCCAATCTTTGTATGTAGGTCCAAAATAGAAGCAAATGAGGGGATCAACTACTGCCTGAAATCCTGGAAGAAATGCTCCTAATTGCAGCTGAGATCTTCTGCTGAAATAGCAATCATTAAGAAAACAGTAACATGCCAGGAGAAACAACCAATGCAGGTCCAGCCACTGAGTCAAAGTCCTGGATTGAGGAGGGAGATCTGTCCGTATCCTCATTATCAAACAGTACGAAGAAGGATCAGAATATTTAAATCCAGTGCAACCGATGATGAAAAAAACAGAAAGAGCTGATCCAAAGACAGCCAGCCATAAACATGATTCATACAGAGCAAGGGGAATGACAAAAATGGTAGATTCCAGTGCCCGAAAGAATTGGAGAACAGTTCAAAGTAGGCACAGACATGGCTGAATTGAGGGTCAAGTCCAGGTTCAAATACTGGGCAAACGACTGCAGAGATCCCGAAGTGGGGGGTGCTCCGTCCTAGTTCAAACACTCTAGGTAGTTCAATCAATAAAATCCATTGGGGCAGGATCCTGCATCTAAGATGGCAAAGCAGAGAACATGCAAATCTCAGGCGTGAAAGGATAAGGCAGGCAAGGTAGAACAATGAGGGGGACGGTGGAATTATATCAACACAATAAAATAATCAGTACTGACCCATTAGGCACTAAATGTGGATCGAGCCATCTGTACCCATTGAAAGTTTGGTCAAGGCTTGAAAAGGTCGGGTAGTAGCTTTTGCAGTTGTTCTTTCACCCTGTCAGGATCATCAAAGGAAAACCATGAGTCCTCAATGCAAGCCTGAAAGTATGCTGGATATAACATGCAGAAGCGAATGCCTGATGCTATAAATTTGGTCACAATGGGATGAAATGCAGAACACTTCCTGCAGTACAGCTACTGGGAGATCCTGTGTAAAATGGATCCGATTGCCCTCCCAAGTCACCTCCTTGAGCTCTTTAACTTGGAGCAATATATGCTGTTTGTCAAGGTAATTCAGTAATCAGAGGATTAGAAGTCTAGGGGGAGAGCCAGAAGGTAGCCGCGGCCGAAGTGAGCAGTGTACCCTCTTAACCACATAAATAGAGCCATTGAGAAAGGAGCCCACCACCTTCTCCAGAAATTTCTGTGTAAAGAAAATCGGAGAGTGTCCTTCCACATCTTTGGGGAGGCTAAAAATGATAATACTATTCCTTTGGGAACTCCTCTCCAAGTCCTCCAGCTTGCCATCTACTTTGGCTAATTTCTGTTTAAAGGAGGAAATATTCAACCTATATGATCCTTCCAGCATTCCAAAGACAGGGTCCAGGCTTCAGTATCCCCAACTCACCTGTTCAGAGCCCCAAGGTCAGAGCACGAACACTTCAACTCCTCTGTGAGTACCTGGATATTGTCTTTTGGGAGATGAATCTCCTCGAGAAATTTTTCCTTAGATAGTGGAGTAGAGGAGGTAGATTAAGCAGATTGACGTTTACTAGAAGATCCTTGTGCTTTAGGTCGTTTGGCTGATTTGTCCGGTGTCTGGGGCAGTGTGTGTTGGAGAGGTGCCTGTCTCATATCGATGTCTATTGTTAGCACTTGCAATGGTAAAAGCAACCAAAATGGTAAGAAAGTTTTCAGGAACACCGAGACTGTTTAAAAAGCTGGTAATTCGAGAAAAATTACTTAATTAATGGTAGAATTAACAACGAGGAGTGGGAGCCAAGACTAGGAGCAGCTACTTGCAGCAAGGCATCACATGACTCCCGATGTCATCGGGTCTGTACGGAGGCAGTGCATGTTGTGTGCTGCTTGAAGTACCATCTCGAACACACATTATGGTGTGCTGTCACCCTGTCCATTGCTCACAGCACAACATGGGTATGTAGGGGACCCCCATGACCGGCCCATGCCCTGTGCACACAGGTACCACTGTTGGCTGATCACGGTGTCTACATGGTGAACAAAAGAGTCCACTATGTGACCATCAGGGTGTCAAGGGTTACCCCTAGGAGGGGAGCTTGTGTGATGGATGTGTGAAGGCTTGAGAAGGTTGATGGTGGGTGGCAAGGTGCATTACAGCAGGGGGAGTCACCCCTAGCAAACATGTGTAGGTCTGGAATGGTTGACATTGGGTGGAAAACTCTGTGGTGTGGAGGGGGAAGTTATTGACAAGCCACAATGTCTAGGCCTGGGCTGTGTGCCTTGAGGTGGGAGTCCCGTGAGCAGTACTTGTCCATAAGAGATGAACATGTGAAGGCCTCAGCTGGTTGGTTTGGGGTGGGAAGATCACTGCCAGGTGGCATGGTGGTGTCACACCAACATTTTCAGGGCTGGGATGGCTGCGGGGGGGGGCAGGTATGTGCTGTATGCTGGATGTGCGTCACAAACAGTGGTCACATCTTCAGAGGCCTGCTGTTATGTCCCTGGATGGGGGGATAGGCCTCCCTAAGGAAGGCGATATACTTCCCTGGCACAGTGGATGTGGGATACCATGATGCGCACCACGTGGTGTACTGGCATAGCCCCCATTGGTAGTCATGGTTGATGCGGTGCTCATGCTGGTATGTGATGCAGCCATAAAATGCACTTCTCGTGTGTGTGGAGACTGGTCTCTCCTCCTGATACCACTCCTGACTTCCAGTGTTCCACTCCCCACTCCCACCATGGCCTGCACCTTGTACTGTGATATCCATTGCACTTGTTACAAGAGTGATACCTGCATGCTTCCTGTGTGCTGTGGAAAATTTGTGTGATACTGGTTCCTCTTGGTGAATGACATTAGCCTAGCATACGCTTGACACTGTCCCTGCAGTACGGCATTTGTTGCCTAATTGCTGTGGTCAGCCCCTCCAGCTTTTCGATGTGTGAGATGCCCCCCCTGTACCAACCCAACACAGGGTTGTTGTCTTGCCAATATGTGTGTGCCCATTGTGTTTATGTGGTCACTGGCTGGGGAGGGGTTGGTCTGATTCTGCTCCCCTGACTGACTAGTCATGCTCTAGGGCCCACAACTACATTTTGGTGGGGGGACCCTTGAAGTCCTGGCAACAGCTCTGGTGGCACGTGGTGTGGTTGCATAGCAGAGGCACTCTGCCATGTGCCTGGTGCCAGTCAATGAGTAGTAGGCACAGTCCCATGGTCATCACAATACTTGCACACTGCCAGTCATTGACCTGTGTGGGCCACCATAACTGAGCCTTGTGGGCAGCTGGGGAACCTTGCTCTACAGTGCATGATGTGGGATGTTGTGTCTACTCATGCAGCTCAGACCATGGGCATGAGACACAGCTCTGGCTAACTGGGGATGTGCTGCATATATCTTGTAGTCCGCATGCACCACCAGAAACCCACCCCAAGCGTTCAGGGGAACAGTATCTTTGTGACATGTGTTTCTGTCCACAGGGTACCTGCACGTGTGCAGGGTAACTGTCCACACACACCCATCACTGTCCACAGCTGGCCACTGACACCTGTTCCACCCCCCTCCTTAGTGTTCATATACTGTATGTCCCTTGCTGTCAGACACAAAGAGGCCTATAGGTGTGATGAATCAGTAAGGTCTATTGGTGTCATAGCACAAGCACAATATGTCAGTGTACTGCATTTCAAAACAACTCACCCAGGTACTTCCCACCGCTACCATCATGAGCACCCTCTGTGTACACCATAGGTACCTCACATGCACATGTACATACATCTTGCTCCAAACCCACCAGGATTGTACCTCACCTTGTTCTCCCTCACCCACACCACTTCCCACCTCCAACCTTGATATGACACCTTGACGTGTGTGCTGGCCACCCTGAAGTCATTCCACCTGGGCACCATCAGTTGAGAAGCTGTGGCAGGCATGGATTACACCTGCCAATCAGGAAGGCCATCACACAGTCACTTGTCAGTGATGTGTGTCCTTCCCCCATGTACTATGTGCAGAAACTGCTACCCACGTTGGTCTGACTCACCACTGCCTGCCGTGCTGCAGTCCTTTCAAATCTATGGGGCACTACCACTGGAGTGGGTTGGCTTTGCTCTCTAGAGCTCATGTTGAGTGCTCCATGGGCTGGCCATCACCCTTGCTGCAGCACTGGCCCACCCACAGAGCAAGGTGGGACTGTCACCATCACCCCATCCCCTGTCACTGTTGTCATGGTGGGTGAGGTGTCATCCTGTTGACCAGGCCTAGTGAGGGGATCCACTGCAGCACTGCTGGTTTCTGAGGGCATGACACTTGTCAACTGTGTACCTGTAGCCTGTCCTGTGTGGCTTCTCCATGACTGCTGTATCAGGCTGGGCAACATGGGAGCTGCACTGCAGTCCACAATGCTGCATGGCAGTAGCTCATGCTGCAGGGATGGTACATGGAACAACACTGGCCACTCATGCAGCCCTGTGGTTAGAGGTCCTTCTAGGTACCCCCCGAGCCACCACACTCTGTGTGGGTGGCATTAGGTCCCTGAGAGACCTGCGTCACATGCAACATCCCACTTCCATGTGCTGGCCTGTTATCCATGGGCATGGCCACAAGTCCTGGGGGCTCCATTGCTCTCATTAGTTGACTGCTTGTGATGCCTTCCTGTGGCAGCACATGACTGTGACTGCTGTGCAGGTGTGCAGGATATGGTGTACTGTGTCCGTCCCTGTGGTGCACAGCATGTCACTTCCCCTGGGCTGCTGCCACACATGTCCTGCATTGCTTTCCAGCTCAGTGCCATGCCAGCTACTCCACCACCAGGCCAGCAGGTGACAGTGCTTTTCCCTTCCTCCTAGACTTGGCCACCATTCACAGCCATTACATCCTGTGTCCCAGGTTCCCTCACAGCATCCTTCACACTGTGCACCTTATCTGCACTGCTGTGATGGTGTGACAGCCCCCCCACACTCCTATTCATGGAGGCTCCAACACTGGCTGCACTGTCTGCCATATCTGACAGTCCTCTGTAAATAGGTCCCACAGTGACAGCAGTGGGTGCGGTCTCCCTACATATGGCCTGTGGGCCACCAATCATCTGCAACCCCACCAAAGCACTTGCAATTTGCACTTGGCTCCCCACATCCTGTGGACCTGCTGTACATTGCAGCAGGGCAGTCAGACACTGAAATATCATTGTCCGACAACATGCCACAGATGCCACACCTCCAGTGCTGCTGTGTGTCATTCCTTGTGTGCAGACAGGTGCTACACAGCCTGAAAGATGGCCTTGGACACTCTGGCCAGTTCACCCTCCACTTGCTTATGCACTGCATCATGGTGAATTGCCTGCAGAGCCATCCTGACCAGCACTGTATGTCAGGCAAGCATGTCTGCAGTGTGTCATCGCACATGACCCTGAAGCAGGGTCAGCAGGAGGGCATGCCAAGGGATTCTGATGGTCTAGCCATGGGGCAGCAGAGATTCAGTAGAATGGTCAGCAGGATGACCTGTCTGGGGGGCGTGCCACCCTCTGACAGTGATGTCCACCCTGTTAGGTGGTGGGGTGCTTCTACCCTGTTGTCAGCCATGCTGTTATATCATTGTATCCTTTTTGCAACTCCCTCACATATCTCCTTACATTGCCCACAGCATTCACCCTTCTGGCAACATGCTCCCAGGCCTGTCTATATCTCTCTCTGAGGTCTCTGTCACCACCTCTGCTGAAGAGGAGATCCACTTGGGCATCCACCTCATCGAGAAATACATCATTCTCCTCTGTGCTGACATTTTTCTTCTGATGGCGCCTTGCCCACTCCTTGGGTCACTGAGGCTGCTCTCTGCACCATTATGTCACTCAGATGCATTGATTCCTGCAGATGTGCCATCCTTTATATCGCAAACATTCTAGGTGCGGCAAATGCATACACTTTGGCAAAAGTAGCAACGTTTCTGGAATACCGCTACTTGCATCTGCTGCAATTGCTCCTGGAGCATCCATAGGTTTTGATGCAACTTGCGTCCAATACAAAAACCTCCCAGAATCAGCCCCTATATGTGCAATTCAATTAGGTACTTAGAAGTGTTAATCTAAACCGGTGCAATAAAACCCAGTGCATGTGTGTGTGATGAAAACACTTAAAAATCACATCTGTTAACCCTACATGAATGAAGGAAGGGGGTGAGGAGGGGCAAGTGGGGGTGGCAGAACATAGAAATAGGGAAAATCTCAAGCTAAAGCTGATAGCAGAAGTCATATTATGGCAGCCCTTGAAATATTTGCAATTATAAAGTAAATATCATGGAATCTATGTTGAAAAAATTAACTCTTAAAATAGGGCTTCTGACCCCATTAAATACACAGTTAGTGCTAATATGGGGTGGAAGAAAAGTTAAACGGGGGAGAACCCACAACACTATGTGGCTAAAAGATAGCTTACTTAGTGTAATCCCACAGTAGAAATTCAGAGGAGTGTCCTAAAATCCCCTTAAAAGGATTTTAATCTCAGGTGGAATATTTTGCATGTGTGAGAATTTCTAAACCAAGGTGCCACAATTGCTACCCTCATACAAGGATAGAATGGGTTAGCTAAAAAATATGCACCACTCTAAAGTGGCATGAATTGTTATAGTTGCCAGTAGGTGGTTAAAAAAATAACACTTGTACCTCTTTATTACAATTAGCCAATACAGAAATGATTTGGCCACACGGCCGCGAAGTGGCATATCTAATTACAGAAACCAATAGACAGTATATTGTGGCCACCTAAAGCACTATGTTAAAAATGCAGTGTGAGTATGTTACTATTGTTTAAAATAAAAAAGTCAACCAAATTAAAATATTACTATTACATTGCAGAAAAACCCTCTAGCCACACGTTCTATGCCCTGTATTTATTACAGTGCCCACACAATGACAAGGGCTTTCACATGAGGCTTTTTTCTGCAGCATAATTAGAAATATTTGACAGTACTGTAATTTTTCTACATGTACGCACTTTAGTCAATAGCTTTTAGTTATGGTTTTGATACCTTGCACGTACAGCTTCATTAATTGCTGCATACAGTATGATCCCCACATTGATGGCGTATCATGACGTTCCCCCAACGTTTTTTTTTATATATATTGCAAGTGGCTTCTATAGCATTGCAATTGGTAACAAACGTTGAGCTTCGTGTTTTTGAAAATATAAATGCACTTTTGATATAGACAAAAATAATTTGGCTGCCTTTCTATTTTAAACAATAGTAGCATACGCACATTGTATTTTTAACATAGTGCTTTAGGCAACCAAGATATATTATCTTTGGTTGCTATAATTAGATATGCCACTTCAGGATCATGTGGCCATGTCATTTCTGTAGTGGCTAATTGTAATAAAGAGGCATAAGTGATATTCTTGACCCACCTATTAGCAACTATAACAACTTATGCCACTTTAGAGTGGTGCGTATATTTTAGCTAACCCATTCTATGCTTGTCCCAGGGTAGCCATAGTGGCAACCTGGTTTACAAATTCTCACACATGCAAAATATTACAAAGAGATTGAGCTCCTTTTAAAGGGATTTTAGGACATTCCTCTGAATTTCTACTATGGGATTACACTAACTAGGCTATCTTTTAGCCACACAGTGCTGTGGGTTCTCTCCCATTTAACTTTCCTTCCACACCATATTAGCACTAACTGTGTATTTAATGGGGTGAGGTGACCTATTTTTAGAGTTCATTTTTTTCAATATAGATTCCATAATGATATTTACATTATAATTACAAATATTTCAAGGACTGCCATAATATGGCTTCTGCTATCAGTTTTAGTTTGAGATTTTCCCTATTTGTATGCCCCCCAACCCCTTCCTTCATTTGCATAGGGTTATTGAATGTGCATTTTAAGTGTTTCCATTACACACACATGCGCTGGTTTTTATTGCACCTGTTTAGATTGACACTTTTAAGTACCTAATTGAATTGCACATATAAAGTTGTTGGATGCCTGTGTGATTCTGTCTTGACAAAGCACTTGCAGTGCAAATCTGTTGCCTGTTTAGGTGGGAGAGGTCGATGTGCTGTCACAAAGTGGCTTTTTACATTTTGTGAATAAAGCTTCAAGATTTTAGAACTTTGTGTGGAAACTGTTTGGGTTGGTGTGATCCATTCTAAATTGTTGCTTATGTTTTATTGGGTGAGCACCACCTATATTTGGGAGCTGCCTTTTGTGGTGATGCATTAAAAGGCTTATGCCATGGATTATATCCCTTACTTTTAAACTGTATTTCAGATTCTGTCTGTGTAATAACATAAAGCACTAACTAAAAGCACTTAATACTTCCATCAAGTAAACTTATTTACAATTTATGCATTAACAGCTTTAAGGTGAAATGGAGAAATAAGTAATCTGTGATCAGGGACATGATGAGTGGAAAACTGATATTTGGTAATAATGTTATATGCATACAAGGGACACATACACTTTTTGCAACATTTACTTTTCGTAACCATTTTTCAAAACAGAACAACATATTTTGTGTTTTCTGATATATTTAAAAATATTTATCTGCAGCAGGAAGAGGACTTTTTTAACTTAATGTGTTGTATTTTCCAACTTCAGAAGTACAGTCTATGAAGAGAGAATTATGTGTAAAATATGTGCTCTAAAAATAGTAAAATATAAACTACATACTCATAAAGTGTGAGTAAATGAATTATTTCCATTTAGAAAATCTGGTTATTTGACTTCTACTAAGTGTCTGGTCATAATGCATGGGTATTTTAATAACCTTTTTGGAATATATAAGTGTGGATATCCTTAAAAGATACAATATAGCTTGGAAATAACTGATTTTTTTTATTAATCCATTTTTTGCAGTTTTCTGAAGGAAATGGGATGGAGAAATAGGTGACTGGATAAAAGCTAGTAAACCACTGTGTCCAATTAATTACATTTATTTTTACAAGAGTGTATCATTCCATTATGTAAACTCCTAAGCTGGCTGAAATAGCAATTTTTAGATTACAGGATCAGTCTTCAAAAGAGTCCCATTAATAATTCACCCCATCTTTTTCACAGAAGGGAGTGCAAAACAGACAGTTATTCATTCACCTGTTATATAAGGGGAAATGTTGCATACTATGTTACAAACATCTTAGGTTTCCTTTTGATTAGAGGGTCTTTATGACTTATATTTTAACTTAAAAATAATAGAAAGCAATATTGTTTTTATAGTATTTATCAATAAGTTTTTTTTTAAACCAAGAAATGACATTTATGGATTCACAAGTCAAACTGTGAGCCCCAATTCTCAAATTCAAATGACTAGTAAAAGGGATTTTGGAAAATCAGCCTTTTATAGAAGATATTTCCTAAAGGTTGTTATCAAACAGCTTTAAATTCATACATTTTACTAATATTCTTACTCATTCTTTTTATGGCTTAAAGAGCTGTTGATGTACCAGGGAAAAACTAAAAACAATAATATATAAACAAAAGTCTAGCTTGTAATTTATATGTCCCCCGCTACTTTACACATTTAGCTACCCCTGGCACCCTTAACTGGGCACAGACTAATTCAGAAGCATTTACAAATGGTACTATCCCTAGCTTTAGGAATGTATACCAGGCGCATTACTCTAGCAATCAAAGGGGAGGTGGTGTACAAAAGCAAATATTGATGTATAAGGTATTTACAAATAACCAGCTCCTGGGGAGAGAACTTTTTGCTAGAGTTATGCAAAGTCTTTACTTCTGGAGGGATACCTAGTAAATCCACACACAGGAAGCAATATCATAACTGTCCAAACATCTTGGGCAAACTTCATTATGCTGTTGATTACCAAAAGCCTGGGAGTGGGTCACAAGGTGGTAAACTGGGTTAGAAACTGGTTGAATGTTAATCTTTCAGCCTTTACCTTTTTTGCCCCTTTTTCAAGAACCCTAGTGGTTTCTTCTTCCTTCTGCTTTTGCTTACTTGCTTGACACTGAGGTTTGTTGCCTTCACTATGTCCTCTTTTAGTTTGACTCAGTTTTCCTCCATCCCCCATCCCAGGTCATCTCCCCCTGCCAGGTCATTCTTGACACATTCAACAATCTTTGTACCACCTTCTGAAGACCAGGATCCTCACCCTTGTGTGGTTGGATTCTGCAGCTGTTCTTATGTTGAACTGCGCACTATGATGGTCACTGGTCCACAGATAGCTTCAGACCTTGATATCTGCAATACTGTCCCTGTTAGTAAGAACCAGGTTCAGTATTGTCCCATCATGAGCGAATTCACTGACTAATTCCCTGAGGAACACCCCTTTCAGGGATTCCAAGATGTCCCTGCTGCTAGCTGACACTGCAGCAGAGAGGCTCCAAACTACATCCAGCAGATTGAAGTCCTCCACCAGCAACAGCTGCTCCTTTTCAGCCATTTCACCAGTTGCTGCTAACATTTTTTTATTTGAGTTCTCCCCCTGCATCAGAGGCCTGTAGATCACTCCTGTCTGAATAGCAGCACTGTTTCTTGATTCAGGGATGACCCACATCACTCCAGCCCCCCCACCCAAATTCCCTGTTCCTCTCTCATTTTTAAGTTTTCCTTTACATAAAGCACTACTCCCCCTTTCTTCCTACCCTGTCTCTTCTGAACACTGCATAGCCTGGTATGACCACATCCCAGACATGGTTGTCAGTACACATCAATTCAATAATGGCCACTCTATCCAGGTCTTCCTCCACCATTATGGCCTCTAGGTATGGGATCTTATTTCACAGACTTCTAGCATTGCTCTTTTTTCACCTCTTCCTCCTTTGCTAACCCCCTGTTTCCTTGAATAACTTACATCCTGGTGGGACTCTCTCCCCTTGGGATCTCCCTACTCTCTACAGTATCTCAGCCTGTGGTGGCCCACTTTCTGCCTTTCCTATTTCTTCCATCTCCCCACTTGGCTAGTTTAAATGTCCATCTAAGTAACATTTAAACCATTCAATGAGGATTATAGTTCTCTCCCGGATGGAAGCAGGCCATCATCTCGGTGTAGCCTCTTGTCCTTCCAGGTTGGCCCACAGTCTGCAATGTAGCTGTACCTGTCCTCTCTGCACAGTCCTTCTACCATTACTTGAAGGACTTGGTGCAGAGCTCTGTCTCCTTATTTATTTATTTATGACTTTGATAACCATGTAGGTGCACTGATCCAAAGGACCATTTTCCGGCACAACCCCAACCAATAGGCATGAGGTACATGAATATCTAATACAACACAATGGATACATATTAAAACACAATGGATAGATTCAATTACAGGTTTAGGTCAGGTAAAGGGTACACTAGTAGGCAACAATTATAGGATAAATTACAGCAGAAAAAATAACTACACCAGTAGATACCATGATATGATCAGCACAAGGTAGATGAGGTGAGAAGCAAAGGCAACATAAAGTTAGAAACCTGCTAGCCCATCCCACCTTGACACTCAAGAGCAGTTCATTGATTAGCCAAATAGTAGCAGGAAGGGAGAGAGTGGAGGAGTTAGCCAATGTACGGATAGGATTAGTGAGCTGGCAGGGGAGGCTGTCTCCTTCTACATACAGTACAAGACACACTTGCTGCTCTCATTTTAAACACATGGAGAACACAGGATCAACCAGATAAGTGACCTAACTTTACAAAAAATTAAATTTACACATGGAGCTGACTCCAGCAATTCATCTTTACAATTAAACCCATGAAATGCCCTTATCAAGTTAATGCATTAGCAGCCATAGAGGCTCTGACCAGAGTTTGTTTTTAAAATCCTACATACTAGTTTCAGCTCCACTGTCTTGTCACTCCCTCCCAATTATAAGTATAATGCACATCCCTATGGCTGTCATCATGACTGCAAGATTTAGTCTGTTAAAAAAGACTGTGTTTGGGTTGAGGAGCAGGAAGTTGAATCAGGGTGAGCTAGGAAGTAACAGAGGAAAACTACACTGGAGTACCGCTGACCACATAACACTGTACCACTGAGTCATGAGACCAGTGATATTTTTTTAGACTGGCCTCCCACAGATCCAAACATTTTATTTTTATTTCTTTAGGTTTCAGATGTAACCTTTTAGCCAAGGCTACATAGAAACATAGAAACATAGAAGTTGATGGCAGATAAGGACCGCAAGGCCCATCCAGTCTGCCCATTTCTTTTTCTACCTTATAAATGTGCCATCGGCCTTTGCTCTGTCAGTGGCCTATCTATTCATAGTCATTTGTATTGCTCCCTTATGCCTATCCCATGCCTATTTGAAGCCCTGCACTGTATTCATAGCCACCACTTCTTGTGGTAAGCCATTCCATGCATCCACCACCTTTCTGTGAAAAGAATTTCCTCACATTCCCCTTAATCGGCCCCTCTAATCTCATGCTGTGTCCTCTTGTCCTGCTATTTTTCTTATATTTAAACATGTTAGACTCTTTCACCTTGTTAATGCCCTTAAGATGTTTGAATGCCTCGATCATATCACCTCTCCTCCTTTGCTCAAGGGTATACATATTGAGCTCTGTTAATCTGTCTTCATATGTCTTCTGATGCAGTCCTGCACCATTTTGGTTGCCCTTCTCTGGACTGCCTCAATTTGGTTAATGTCCTTGTGAAGGTGTGGCCTCCAATACTGCACGCAGTACTCCAGATGGGGCCTAACCAGTGTCTTGTAAAGAGGGTTATTACCTCCTCTTATGACTTGTGATACCCTACTAATACACCTTCACTCCCTAGCCTTACCTACTGATTTAGAGGTCTGCTTGGATGATTTCAGGTCATCAGTGATGATGATGCCCAAGTCTCTTTCTTCCTTTGTGACTGCCAGCAACTCCCCTCCCAGCCTATAGGTGGCTTCAGGGTTTCTCTTCCCTATGTGCATAATTTTGCACTTCTTTGCATTAAATCCCAGTTGCCACTCTTCTGACTATGTTGCTAGTTTATCCAGATCTCTTCTCATTCTTCCCACCCCATCTGGATCATCTAATCTGTTGCAGATCTTGGTGTCATCTGCAAACAGACAAGCCTTACCCTCTAGTCCATCTGCAAGGTCACTAATGAAGATGTTGAAGAGGACTGGCCCCAGGACTAATCCCTGAGGTACCCCACTTGTGACTTGCATCTCTTCTGACTGTATACCATTTACCACCACTCTCTGTTTTCTGCTCATCAACCAGTTTGCCACCCAGTTGACCAACTTCTGACCCACCCTGAGCTACCCAGCTTATTTATCAATCTTCTATGTGGAACAGTGTCAAAAGCTTTGCTGAAGTCAAGGTAGGCGACATCAACTGCTCCCCCTTGGTCCACCACTCTGGTTACCCAGTCAAAGAAATCTATGAGATTAGTTTGACAGGACCTTCCTTTTGTAAACCCATGCTGTCTTGGATCCTGTGCCCCTATGGATTCCAGGAGTTGCACTATCCTTTCCTTAAGGAGTGCCTCCATAATCTTGCCAACTACTGAGGTAAGACTGACTGGTCTGTAGTTCCCGCCTCCTCCCTGCTACCACTCTTGTGGAGTGGGATCACATGAGCCCTTCTCCAGTCTTCTGGGACCTCTCCTGTGCTCAGAGACTCACTAAACAGTTCTGCTAATGGCTCTGCTAGTTTCTCCTTTAGCTCCTTAAGTACCCTGGGATGTATGCCATCAGGTCCCATTGCCTTATCCACCCTGAGCTTAGCAAGCTCTTGTAAGACCCTTTCTTTTGTGAAAGGACTAGTGCTCACCTCCCTTCCCCCTGTGTCCATGATGCTGAGCTGTGGGCCCTGCCCTACCTTCTCTTCAGTAAATACTGAGCAAAAGTATATATTTAGGATAGATGCCTTTACAGGGTCCTCCTCCTCACATGCTCCCTTTTCTTCATTAAGCTTAGCAATACCCCCTCTGGACTTTCTCCTTTCACTAATGTATCTATAGAAAGTCTTGTCACCTTCTTTTACTGTTTGTGCTAGTGTTTCCTCAGTTTGGGACTTTGCCTGCCTTACTGCCTTCCCTGCTTCCCTTAGGACAGTTTGGTATGCCTCCCTATCTTCATCCCGCTGTGTTTCCTTATATTTCCTGAAGGCCAGCCTTTTGGCTCTGACCTTTTCTGCTACTGTATTTGAGAACTAAAGTGGTTTCCTTCTTCTTTTGCACTTCCTTTTCTGTCTAACACAATGGGATGTTGCTTCAAGTATTGCATCCTTAATGCTTGCCCACTTTGCCTGTACCCCCCTCACCTGTGTTTCTTTTTGCCAGCTTAACTCTGTTGGCCATCTTACCAAAGTCAGCTCCTCTGAAGTCCCATATTTTTGCCTTGGAATGGGATGATTTAGATGTAGTAGCCAAAGTGAACCCTACCATGTGATGGTCACTGGCCCCCAGGTGACCTTCTACCTGGAGATCTGTGATCCCTTCCCTGTTAGTCAGTACTAGATCTAGGATAGCTTTGTCTCCTGTGGGTTGCTGTACCAGTTGTTTGAGGCCCTCCCCCCCTGCAGGGAATCCACTATGTGTCTAGTTCTGGCAGATGTTCCTACTGGTATTGACCAATCTGTATCCAGCATGTTGAAGTCTCCCATTATCAGAACCTCCCCTTTAGCTGTCATGTTTTGTATATCTTCTAACAGTAATGTGTCTATGTCCTCCCCCTGGTCTGGGGCCTGTAGACAACCCCAGTTCTTATGGCTGTCCCATTTCCTGTTTCCAGGGTGACCCACAGTTCTTCTGGCTCCTTATGTGTATTCTGAATTTCTGTAGCTTTGATATTTTCATTGACATACAGGGCCCTCCTCCCCCTTTTGCACCTCAGTCTCTTCTGAACAATACATAGCCAGGTACTAAGTCTGCCAAGTGTGGTTACTGGTAAACCACGTCTCACTAATTGCTACTATGTCCAGTTTAGCCTCTGACATTATTGCCTGCAGGTCTGGGATCTTATTTCCCAGGCTGTGAGCATTTGTGTACATGATTTTTCATTGGCCGGATTTTGGTGTGTTAGTTCTTGGGTGAGGTTTGGCATTACCCCTGTGCATCATATGGGGATACAAACCTTTTTTCTTACCTGGTGATGCAAATGAACTGCAAACATGCTGAATCCCTGTTTGACCACTAGCTGAGGGGGGAGGGGTGTTCTTCCCATTCGACATATGGGGTGCTGCACCCCTCTCCCCATTTGCTCCCCAGGCTCTTTTACAAAGGTTCCACATCAGGGACAGATAACAGACATACTTGCATACAGTGATTATACAGAAACAAAAAGACATTGGTGTACAATAGACATAGTTACAATCCAGAAATCGTTATGCTTACTAGTAGTAGAGACCTAGCAGAATAGCTGGGAATAATAAGGTTTAAAGAGGTGCAGAAAAGGTGTAGAGAGGGCTGCTGAGGGCTGCAAGCACAAGGGCAAAAGCTGAGATCAGATGATGGTATAGTTCCCTCCAAGTGAGGAGGGAGCAGGAAGCAGCCACTGGCCACAAACCAGAGGCTTTGTCAAGGTGCCTGGGGGAGGGTAGGCATGGGCTGAGACAGTAGGAAGTGTGAAATGAGGGGTGGACTGGAGGGAGGGAGTGCAGAAGAATGTAGATATTAAGTCGGGGAGAGGGACATGACTGTGCAGTGGGCAGTGGTAAATCCTTGATTATAAGGTGATGGTGCCTAAGTCCCTAGGAAAACAGTCACACACAGTGCAGGAGGTTAGGTAGTGCTTGAGGTCAGATTTAATGCTAAGGAGGCTGGTGAAATTACAAATGTCCTCAGTAATCTAATTTAGCCATAGTGAGGCTCTGTAGGAGAATGTGCACTGGCCGAGTACTGTACACCAGAATGGGACCACCATTGCATCCTGTGTCTTCCCTCTGGTGCTGTACTTGAAGCCAGACAGTGTGAAGATGCCAGTTACACATGGGGGGGTGTCTCTTCCCTAACAGTGCTTTTTTGCCTAGGAGGCAGGTTTGGAGTTTGATCCTGCACCCTAGGGTCTGGAGGTTGCTTGCTCATATAGTGGGCAAGTATGGGTTACTCAATCAGCATTCAGGATGAACCTGCAGGCCTTGTTGAGTACAGTATGTACTCTCTTGAGTACTGAATGCATGACTGCACCACATATTACCAGGCCATAGTCAATGGTTGATATGACAGAGCTTGAGACTGTGAGGTGGAGGGCTGATGGAGTGAGGTATTTCCAATGCCTGTAAAGCATTCCCAGCTTGGCATTCACTGCCTTGACTGTCAGGGCAATGTGTTGGTCGAAGGATAGAGTGTTGTCCAGAGTGACCCCCAGGTACTTAAAGGAGTGTACCTGTTCCAGGGAGGTTGAGTCTTTGTTGGAAACTGCAATGGAGGGGAATATTTTTTTGAACTAGGTACTGGATAGGAGCATGGTCTTAGTCTTTTTGTAGTTGAGCAGAAGCTTGTGCTTATAGAACCAGTCCTCTACTTTGCTGAAGGAGTGTTGAAGTGCCAATTGGAGACACTCAATTTGTGTGTTGCTGTTGAGGATGACCACATCATCTGCATAAAGGATTATTTTGGAGTCATTGGCTTTTGGGAGATTATTTAAAAATAAGCTGAAGAAGAAAGGGCCCAGGATAGACCCCTGGAGACACCCAGCAAGACTTCTCTGGGCCCTGAGACTGTTTGACCTATCTTTAACTGCTGAGATCTGTGAGACAGGCAGTCCTGGAACCATCTCATTGCATTGGCAGCCACTCCCAGATTCTGTAGCTGGGCCAATAGGAGGGTGTGGTTTATGGTGTCAAAGGCTTTCGTTAAGTGGATGAACACCGACCCGACCAATTTGCATACATCCATTGCACGATGCATGTAGTCAGAATATTCTACCAGAGCAGTGGTAGTGCTGTGTCCTTGCCTGAAACTGTGTTGATTGGGGCATTGCAGATGATATTTGTTGAAGTATTCAGAGAGTTGATCCGTAGCAATCTTCTCTAGGGCCTTGGATGGGGGAAAGGATTGAGATCAGTCTGTAGTTAGAAACACTGGTTCTCTCACCACGTTTGTGTACCGGAGTGACCAGTGTTTGCTTCCAGACTACTGGGAATTTTGCCAAGGTCAGAGATTTGTTAAAAGGTTTATTAATAGGCACGATGAGCGCATCAAGAGTGTGAGATACCAGCTTCATGTTGACTTGTTTTACATATAATGTGGATTCTTTGACAGTTATTTTCTTGAGGTAAAAATCCTGATGAGAGTTTTTGACTGAGTTGTGATCAGAGGGTTCCTTGGTGGGGTGTCAGTAGTCAAGTGGGAGGACTGTGCTTAGATCAGTGAAGGTAGAGTTGAAGAACTCCATGATGAGGAGTGGATTCAAGGTTGAGGAGATGATAATGTTGAGTAATTGGGGGTGCTTCTTTTCATTCTTTCCAGAACCTTTTACTGTCACCCCAGCTTCTATTCAGCAGTTCCTTGTGGTGGTCAGCTTTGGCCTTCTGTATTAGTTGCATGCAGTGGTTTTTAGTGGTCCTGTACAGCTGGAAGTCATGATAATTTCCAGTGGCCCTGGATTTTGACCAAAGGTTGTCCCTTTCCTTCAACTTGGCAAGGAGCTCGCCTGTGATCCAACCGTTGATAGTCCAGCGAACTTTTCTCCTTTTTACTGGTGCAAAGAGGTCACAAATGTTGCTAATGCTATCAGTGAAGTATTTTAGGGCCAGGGCCAGATCCAGAACTGATATAAGGTCAATAGGTGACCAGGAATGGAGAGAGAGGGTGGTTTTAAGTGCCCCTAGCTGACCTTTCTTCAGGACCCTGCTTTCAATTATGATGGGGGAGAGGTTTTTGTCTTTTTGGACCACCTGTGGGTGATAGGAGAGTGGTCACTCAGTGTATCTGGGTGTACCATGACATCTGAGATATAGGAGGGGGAGTTGGTGAGAATCCAATTGAGTAGCATGCTGCTGCCTGCTCTGTTGTTCCTTCTGGTGGGCTCCAACACCAGTTGTGTTAGGTATGCACTTGCCACCATGTCCCTATGGGGGTAGATTCAGCACTGTCCTGATTTATGTTGACGTCCCCTGTTATTATCACTTCACTGTCCTTAGGTAGTGTGGTCATATCATCCAGGACCTTTGGGAGGCCATCCCTGGCATTTTTGGGGGGCAGGTATAACGAGGCAATGGTCAGCAACTTTCCCTGCTGCCCGACCTGTATTTTCATCATTAAAAGCTCATGGTCAGCAGCTATCCTGGATATAAGGAGGACCATGCAGTGAAGGGACTCCCTTGTGTAGATGAGACAGCCCCCTGCCTCCTTGTCTTTCTTGCCAGCCCTTTATACCTGGTAGCCTGTTAGTGCTATTTCCTTTTCTTTTATCTTGCTATTCAGCCATGTCTTCATGAGGCAGATGATGTCCGGTCTGTGCAGGGCCATCCATACCTGGAGTTGCGTGAGCTTCGCACTGAGGCTAAAAATATTCATGGCTGTGATTTTTAGGCACTTAGTTTTATTCCCACAATGTCCTGTTGAGAATGGTGGACCAGGGTTGGGGTGAACATTCCCAGATATAAGGAGGAGCAGTAGGATAAGTTTCCTTGCTGTGAGTTGGATGGTCACTATGGTATGTGTTTTGCATTTCCTTGCCTTTCCTTTGAATGGCTGATATATTTTCAGTGGGGTAGATGTAGGAGGAGGCAGTCTAAAGGTGCTGTGTTGTGCTTTGGAGGCATACTCCCCAGGCGTTGTCATACGAATGGGTTGCTCCTGGTTGGCCCCCTCTGAGTAGGTTGCCTCTGGCTCTTTTAGCCAGCTGCCTATACTGAGGCAGTTGTCAGGGTATGTTTGCAAGGGGGTGGTACCACTAAGTGCTCCAGGGCCAACTGCAGTAATAGAACAGGTGATAAGTAGAATTAAATGTATTAGTGTGTATCCCATTTTGGTCCCTCAGCAGATGGGGACGGGTGTGGGTTGCATTTGCAAGTGTTGCAGCTGAGGGAGATGGTTGTCCCTTTAATGCCTTTGCAGTGGGAGGACCACGGGATGGTGCTGTGAGGCAGTAGGCAGTTATTGTGTATTTAATTATGGTTGGGGCCGGGGAGGATGGGTGGAACAAATTACTTTGCTGGCTGTAGGAGCAGTGCTGAGGAGCCAGAGGAGAGCTTCTTCCATTGAGAGGGCTGGAGGAACTGTCCAATCAGAGGGCTCGCACTTTCTGCACAGACCAATCAGGAGGACCAGCTCCTTTTTTTTGATTCAGCGGAGCACACAGTGGTAGGAGGCTGACTTAGGGTGCTGGTCTGGCGGCTGGGGATTGTTGGTCTCTGCGGCCAAAGAAGGTGCCACTTCTAGGCTCAGCATTGGCAGATTAGGACTCCTGGTCATGGGCCACAACCTAAGGGGAAGAGAGGAGAAAGGAACTGAGTGTTAAAGAGAGCTTAATCGGTGGGCATAGAGAGGAGCACAGAGGAAAGGATAGATTAGGAGCAGGACAAAGGAGGTGGGGAAGTTGGTCTGGTCAGAGGTGCCAGGTGGATCCCAGGGGGGTTGGTTTGGGAGGAGATAGAGGCAGGAAAACTAGAGCAGAGAAGGAGATTCAGGCAAACAATTTCCTCTGGCAGTAAGCTTCTCTATCCTTTGCAGTTAACTGAGGTGCTTTGCAATTTTAACAGGGACTGCTACAGCTAGCAACAATAAACTAAAGACTGGCAATTGTACACAAAAGGCTGTGATTTCGCTTCCCTTGGTAGCGATCTGTTGGCACTTTTGCAGTTTAACTTAGGCTGGCTAAAGTTAACATAAAGAACATATGCAGTAACATTTCGCATTCCCAGTGTGGTAAACCAGAAGCACTATACAATTATCAGCAGGCTGACTAGGGCTAGAGGCAGTAGAAGGACAGAGAATGGACCAGATCACCATCTTGAGGGTCTCCCCCAAAGCAAGAAATACTGGAGTTGGTGCTGCCATGGAACCACTACCTCCAGTGGCACCACCGATCAGTGCCCACCCCCAGTGCCAGCAGCACCTATGCCCCCCGTGCCAGCAGCTGAGCAGCAGTAAGTGAGGGAGGAGGAGGAGGAGGAGCCACAGCAGCAAATGCAGCAGCAGGTTTTTGCACCCCTGGACCCAACTGTACAGCCCCAGCCCCTGGCTTCCACACCATCTGAGTCCCCCCATGCCTGTGCCTAGTCCTCCCTGCACCTCCTTAGTGTGGGCTTTTTTTACTGCACTGCCGGGGAATAGCAGTGTAGTAAGGTGCAGTCTGTGTGGTGTGGAGGTGTGCTGTGGCCCTCAAGGAAGTCACCTCGGCACAGGGTTCAGTGCATCCATATGTACAATCACTACCACCTAGAGTAGCAGGCTAAAGTCGCCAAATAGGCCAGCAATGCACCTGCTGGGGAAGAGGGGGCAGAATGGCACCCACATGTGCATGGTGTGAAGCGGGGCAGGGACATGGCAGAACCTGCTGCTCCACCACCACCATCATCACCACCACAACCTGCAGCACCTCCTGCTGAGAGTGGCAACCCTCTCAAACTGCCTGCCACACAGGCCAACTTGGGCCTGCTGTGGAGTGAAATGGATGCTGCAAACCACTGAAACATATTGACAGAAGCACTGCCCCTGGGTCAATGTTGTTGGTCAATCTCTGGGTCAGTGCTGCTGGCCAACTGCCCATGTGTCTGATTGCCTCAAGGTCTGTCATCACGGGGCCAATTTGTCATAACCCCTGCAGCTTTATACTTCTGGAGGGCAGAAGCTTGCAGCGATAGATCTGATTGGTGCACCATACTGGTGAGTGGTTGCTAAACATCCCCCAACATCATGATGTGTGGAAAGAGGATCGTCACAGGAAGGGTTTAGTAGAAAGCCTGGATTTATTTGTGGGCCATATAGCCCCAGTAAATTTAATCTGGTTCTGAGGTGTTTCAAGGCACTATTGAACTGAAAAGATACCAGAAAGACATTAAGAAAAATGTAAGACAATATCCTAAATCATGTCTTGAATCCAAATGTATTGACACAGCAGAAGCTGACATATTTGACAAACTTCAACAGTATCATTGTGTCGGTGTCGTTTACAAAAAAAGAACAATTACAGATAAATCAAGGTGATGCAGCAATCCTTGCTTGTCAAGGAACCTCTCCTGTTTGGTTACCTACTTAAAAGACATGAATACTTTACAACATTAGAAACTCAAAGTGAAAGGTTGCTCTGTTCTTTGATGGCATTACATTTCTTCCTTACTGGAACTGTTCTCATCAAAAGACAAAAGGCAGTTTATTCTGGTACAAAAATAAATTCAAGTGATCTCATCACTATGTTCTTCCCATAGAAAAGACCTGCACCTGCCACAGTATTTCAATGTCACCAAAAGTCAATATGGATTAATGAATTCTTAGAAAATGGCTGTTCCAGGAAAATATTACTGCAGCAAGTTTCCTAAACAAGTTCTGATTAAAATGCATGCCCTGTATAACCTTCAAACTTCCTTTGTTTAAACATTGCTACTTCAAAAAGGAGGAACAGGCAATGGCAAATTAAATGAAGGATAAGCATTGTCATGCTGCTGGAGACAAGTTCAATACAGATGATTTATCTACTTAGACAAATGAAATCAGTGTCAGTTGATCCTTCAGAAGGGCTGATGTCTTGGCAAAAAGTTGTGGCCAAATGCAATTTTAGTTGGATTGAATTTTGCTGAAACTTTTTTTTTAATGTAAGGGCATTTAAAGTGAAATGGGGGCGAGGAAGAGAGACATGATTTAATTTTTAATTTTACGCATAACAAACTGCTGATGATGGCCAAGACATTGATTCCTGTAATTAAATCTGGCAGTAGTAAACTGTTGCTACATCTCATCTGTAGTACTAATGACTCATTTACTGTATATGACCTGCATTTGCTCTTTCAATGTTTTTTAAGCTGGCTGAAAGTTGGTAAAGAAATGTCATTTCTGCCTGAGAGAAAGAGAGGGAGAGCTTGGAAGAGAAAGTGTATTGTTAAGAATTATAAAATGTGTAAGAAAAATCCAGCCATTTGATTGGCTGAGAAGCACTCCAGCTCATGTAATTATCCATTCAATTCCTCGGGTTGTAATACCAGTCATAAAGCCAGTCAACTCACATAAAATATTCATACACCCCTTCATTCAGAAATGAAATGGAAGACTTTTTTTCAGTAAACCTAACATCGACTTGATGGTATGTTTAAAATGCAAAATGAATGTTATCTTATATTTAATTACAGCCTGCAGCTCACCACCAAGTTTGGGCTGCTGCCGTTGCTGACCTGAAACCGTTGACTTTAAAGATCATAGCAACCTGATCGGAGAGTTCATCCTGTGGCTTTCACTGACAGGTAACAGCTGCAATCTGAGGATACGTAAGTTTGTAAATGCTAGTGTGCTGATTGAAAAAGTAACGTTAAGGCTAGCAGTGGCATCTGCTCAGTCACACTAACTCTATCTGCAGTGCATGTGGGTCAGTGTCAAACAGGAACAAACACTACAGAAATTATTTTTTTTCACATACATTCCTATTGAAAAGATAGTATGTTCATATTTTTATTTTTTTTATAATTAGGATTTTTCTTACACATTTTATAAGTGTGTTAAGACACTTCAGGGTGTAATTATGATCAATAATCACACTTCTCTCTTTAAGGCCCCTCTATGCAAGTGCCTCATTCCTAGCATCACACTGAAAAGGCTTGTGATTTTTGACCCATAATCAAACACCCTGTTGTGCCTTTTGCATATCTATCTATCTATCTATCTATCTATCTATCTATCTATCTATCTACCTGCATACTTATATCTATACTATCTGTAGTTGAAGCCCAAGGCTTATGGACAACAGTGTTCTTTGTTTTTATCACAATTTTTATTGCAAAAAGAGATAAAGAACTTACAACACATACATGGAACAAGCAGAAGCAACAATTTTGCATAAACACAGAAAGCTCAGTGAAACAATATTTTCACAATCTGTCAAACACTGAAAAGAAACAATATTTACCTAATACAAAATCAACTTAATTACCTAATAAGAAATTGCAAATACAAGTTACAATATGTTACAACAGTTAAAAACACTTTGAGGGGGAATTTTTAACTATGTTATAGGAAAGCAACATTGCACTATTTAACACATTAAGGGTGTGTGACTTAGTAATAGGTCTCAAATTGCACGGAGTCTATCTAGTTTACCATTGGTGAGATGGGTCATTTGCTCATACTCTGCCAGCATAGTAAGGGAAACTAACCACTCAGTAATTGAGGGGTCACTCTGGTTTCTCCATTTTAAAAGTATTACTCTTTTAGCTTCTAAAGAAGCAGGAAACAGCCATTGCTTTTGACTACTGGAAATGGCTCCCTGCAAAGATCAGCCACCCAAAATCCAAAGACGCATATCAGACTGTAACTGTTTGCCTACTATCATCTCACAAAAGTGCATAATTTGCTTCCAGTATTCTGCAAGTTTAGGACAAGACCACAGATCATGTGATAGTATACCTACTTGTTGGTGACATCGCCAACATGTGTCAGTGGTCATGAGGTTCATTCATTTGATTCTATCTGGGGTCCACTACCAACAGTGAAGATCTATTTTTGGATAAGCTGCTAATGCAAATGTCTAAGACCTGTATGTGCATGCTTAAGTAGGGTTATCCAGTCCTCTGCAGAGATAGAAATATGGAGTTCAGACTGCCTCTGCAACCTGTTACTGTGCAGAGGAGGGATAACAGGACTGAAGATAAAGTCATAAATTTTGCCTCTAAGTCTGCACAGATTCAATATCCAGCTAGCCAAATGCTTGGTAAGTCTGCTTGTAGGGTTGTAGGGGTGGGATTTAACCTATCCTTTACTACAGCTCTTATTTGGAGATATCTCCAAAAATCTGTTTTAGGGAGAGAACATTTTGGGAGAGATTAGCAAAGGAGTCAGTGTCTCCTAAGTGTTTAATCATCAGGTGGGTTGACACTGTAATGCCCTTGTTTTCCCAATGTTTCCAATCTAGGGCCCCACTATACACTGTAATGTAAGAGTTATTCTACAAGTGCTTCCAGGCATCTAAACAGTGTGACTTTCAGTTGTGCCTACGGGTAAGGGAGGACCTGTTGTGTTGTGCAAATCTAGTAATTACAGATGCTCGAGCACCTTTATTTTTCACTGCATCCATGCAGGGCTTAGACCCATCCCTTGTTCAGTAGACAGCCATACTGGAGTTTGAGAACTGATTGGATATAGTCACCTCAAGCTCTGGCTAATGCCTGCTGCTTGATGATATGCCCACAGTCAGGGAACAGCCCATCCACCTTTTATACCCAGCCCCACAGCTTAGGAAGGCCAAAGCACTGTTTACTTCTCTCTCATAAGAATGAGGCCACAAGTTTTTCAAAACCCTGAAGTGTAGAAACAGGTATAGGTACAGGTACAGGCAAAGAACTGAGTACAAGCAACTTTGGGAAGGTCATCATCTCATATGGTGTTATCTTTCCAGGAAGAGTAAGGTGCAGTTTCTTCCATCTAGTAAGATCTGCTTCTAGGGCCCCCTTAAGTGTGTTTATCAAGATCAAGCAAGTCTTTTAACTTAGGTGTCAGTTCTAGAAAGCAATACTCTAACCCGCAATGCAGGGTCAGTGCAAACACACTGTGGGCGGCCAACCCTGGCTATAAACAATAAACAGAGTTAGTGGTTGCACTCACGGACCAAAAAGGCAAATGCAAGTCAGGAAAATAATGAACAATAAAGTGTTTATTTACACAAAATAACAAATGCCAGACCGAAAGTCCACAGCAAGGCACTATACCAGCTATCCCCAGTGCTTCAACTCAAAAGAATCTTCCGGGGGGGGTGAGGCTGATAAGAGGACATCACATTTAAACAGTGCATCTAATTAAAAATAATTGTATCATTGTCACAAGTGCAGTCAAAGAAACAATTATCAAAAGTGCACCAATAATAAAATGAAGCATCTGTCCCTAACAAGTTACCATAAGTGGGGCTGCTACAATATCACGCTCTCCTATTGAATCACATATATGTACATTTAATTTATTACATCTCTTATTTCATAAATAAGCTGAAAAAGCAGAAAGTAAAAGTTCAGGGACAGATGTTCAAACCTTCATTTAAAGCCAAGGCAACAATTTATTTTATGGCAAGCCAACTTGATCAGAATCTCCATGCAATTCAGATCCATTCATGGAAAGGTTCCTTGAAGATTCAGACTAAAAATAAAATTAACCTGACAAGGGAAGAAAAATAAATCAGTTCACAATCTTAAATAAGACTTAAACAATATAGCAACACTAGTCTTTTAACTGTCATATAATTTCTTCTTTAAAAAGGATTTAAGATCCCATTTGTCATTTAGTCCTAAAGGCTTGACACTCCCCAGCCTGTAGATCCACTTTCTCTCTGTGGTAGATTTGGTCTATCTCCTCTGATTCTGAGTGGGGGTATCCATTCTAGTACCATAAACCTAAGGTCATCTGGACGGGAGTCATGGTGGGAGGTAAAATGTGCTCCCACAGGGGTGTCCTGCCTGCAATTAATAATGGAACATACATGTTCCTGGATTCTTTGCCTAAGGGGTCTAATAATTTTGCCAACATAAATAAGCTTGCAGCCACACCACAATACATATATAGCATGTGTGTAGTATCACATGTTACCAATTTTCTGACCCCTGCTTTCAGATTTTCAGATTTGGGATGTTGAAAAGTTTTGTTATTCAGTCCATATTTACAAGTGTTTCACCTGATGCATTTATAGAACCCACCATGTCTCTTATGGAGCCAAGTATTCTGATGTACTCATGGCTGCTTGGATCTTCTATGTACAAATCTATCTTTAAGATTGTTGGCCCTATGAAAGGTAACCCTGGGTCTAGCACCTACTGCAGTACCTACTTCAGCATAACCATGTGGTATGGGCCAGATTTTGTATATTACATTGCCTACTTGGCCAGCAACGTGGTTGTACTCAGTAACAAAAGCACATAGTTGAACATTCAGTATGGTAGAATTTTTAACTTGTAGCAGGGATTCCCTAGTGATTTTAATCACTTTTTCTCTAGATTTTAGCAACGTCTGTGTTGTAACCCCTTTCCATAAATCTCTGGAGTAAGTCCACAGCCTGTTCATTAAAAGCCTAATCAGTATTACAATGTTTCTGTAGACTAAGTAACTGGCTACAAGGTATTGATTTTTAAGGCTAGGAGGGTTAGCACTTGTGACAAATAAAAATGAATTGGTGGCAGTGGGCTTTCTATAGCACCTAGTGTTACTACTTCCTCCTTGTGTGTCTCTGACAGATACTGTAACATTCAGAAAGTTAATCATTGTGGCATCTGCAGTGGAAGTAAATCTCAGGTTTAAATCATTGATGTTGAGCAACTGGATGAAACCTGGTATCTCATGAGACTCACCTTCCCAAACACATAGCAAATAGCACATCATCGATAAAACGATACCAGTGCTTAGGTGTCAGCCAGATACCAAGATATTTCAGCTTGCTGGATTTCCAGTGTAGTCAGAAGTGGGAGAAGGTAGACAGACTCCTGGGTGGCTGAGTTCCAGGGCAGCACTTCCGATTTGGATCAATTGAATTTAAGTCCCGAAAGTAAGGTAGACTCATTTAGAATCTTTAGCACTGCTGGTAAGGGCTTATGAGGTCCAGATAAAGCAAGCAACAAGTCATCTGTAAAAGCCAGTGTTGTAACTTGCATTGTCTCACAATGTATACTCATCACTGTCTTGGATTGTTGAATTTTGCAGAGAAGGGGTTCTCTTGCTAGACGGAAAAGAAAGGAAGATAATGGGCACCCTTGCCTGGTCCCCTTCTCGAGGTCAGTTGACAATGAAATGAGGCCATTTGCCACTACTCTCACATTTGGGGCAGCACAGAGTGTCTTAACCCATGCTATAAAACCAGGGCTTATTCCCAGTTGTGCTATGACATAAAAGAGGTAGTCCCACTCTACAGAGTGGAAGACCTTCTCTGTATTTATGCTGACTAGTAAAATAAGGGAGTTGTTATGTGAAGGGTCTACATTGTATGCAGTGCAGCCCTAATGCTGTCCATCACCATTCTGCCTTGGTCAAAACCAGTTTGATGTGAGTCTATTAGGAATGGAATTAGAGAGCCTAAATGGTGTATCAAAACTTTTTCAACAACTTAACTTCCACATTGAGGAGCGAGATAGGCCAGTAATTTGATTCCAGCTGCGGATCCTTCCCCAGTTTGAGTAAAATAGTAATTAATGCCTTTGTCATGGTTTGGGGCAATTGTTGGCCTACCACTTCCTGATAAGTGTCAAGCAGCAAGCCTGAAATCTGGGACTGAAAGGTTTTATAAAACTCTGCTGTCAACCCATCAAGCCCCTTGAATTTATTTTTGGGTAGCATTTAGATTGCTGCTTTAAGCTCATTCAAGGTAATGGGGAATCCAAAGTTTCGGCCTGATCCGCAGACAGTTATGGGAGTTGGACTCCTCTCAGGAAGTCCTGGAAATCTGGAAGGTATCATCCTCTGAGATGTATATAATGTAGAATAGAATTTAATAAAAGCATCTATTATCTCTTGCGGCTTAGTGATTTTCTTTTTGCCATTTGCAAATTTGAGGAATGAAATATGCATCCCTTTGCAGTTAATGTGGGTGCACTAAGTTAAAAGCCTCCTTGTTTTATCCCTGGATTCCCAGTACTTGTGTGAGGTCCTTAGCACTGAGTGCTGAGCAGCTGTATATGTCAGTGAATTTATCGGATTCTTAAGTTGCATTATTTTCCAGTATAGTTGTTGTGAATGTGAGGGGAGTTTGTTATAATCCTCTTCCTTACTGTTAAGGGTGCTCTCAAGAGACATTAACTGACTAGCTTGCAGCTTCTTTTTATGTGCTGCGAAGCTAATGATTTTTCCTCTGATGTACGCCTTAAAGGTTTTCCATAGTAACACACTAGACTTTAGGAGAGTCGTTGCACGTAAGAAACAGTGATATTTCTTTTGACAACCATTCAAGAAAATCATTTTATGACAACAGAAGGTTGTCCATCAGCCATGGAGGTGTTTTAGGGGACTCTGGCCATATTACTAGAGTCATACTGACACATGCATGGTCTGAAATAACTATGGATCTAATTGATGCCTGTTGCACATCTTTGATAACTTGGTTAGATACTGTGAAAAAGTCAGTGCAGCTACTAGAGTCGTGAGGGACTGAATGAAACATAAAGTCTCTGCATTTTGGGTGTAGACTTCTCCAGGGATCAACAAGGGGCAGTTCTTCAGCCATATTGTTCAGGACAGCTCTAGACCTTGTGGGAAGAATGGAGTGACCTGCGAGGTGGTCTAGCAGGCAGTCCCATACTTTATTAAAGTTTCCTCCCACAATTAGAGAGTTCATCTTCTCCTTGGTTTTGACAATGGTGTGACTAGGTCTAGGGAAAAAAAGAAACCAAGTCTTGATTTCGACCATAAATATTTACCAATAGAAAGGGCTGCAAATTTAGGAGGACTCAGGCCATAACCCACCTACCTTCTGATGAGCTCAGCTGAGTGAGAATTTGGACATGTTGGCTTTTATGTAACAAGATAGTTGCCCTCTAGCATGTTTTGTGACTGAACTGCCTGTACTTGACCTACCCCCTCCCTTGCTAATTTAATTGTTTCCACTAGGAGGAGATGAGCTCCTGCAGAAAAGCTGTATCCCACTTTCCCTTTTTCAAGAAAGATAAAATCTGTTTACGTTTGACTGGAGAATTTGTTCCCTAGACATTCCAGGATGTAATCTGAATTAGTTTAGCCATCATTAAACCTACCTTCCCAGGTTAGCATTTTAGGGAGTCTTTCTGGTATGCAACAGTGAGAAAAATGGTTGCTATGGATTATAGGGTAGTGAGAATAGCTTAATGAACTCATTGTTCTCTGCTCCCAGCAGTTTTAGGGTGCAGTATTACTCCCCTTATGGTACAGAGCAACATCTGATAACATGCAGGATATGTGCAACATTTCATACCTTTGCCTAGGGCCTCCCAATAATTGGAGATTTCTCTGACTGTATGACCCCGCTAGTGGCTGGAACCTACCCTCTCCCAAAATACTATCATAAACACCTTCCAACAGTATTAAACACTTGCAAAATTGTACATCTATGGCCTCTTTAAAAAGATTTAGTAAGTGATGTATATAGTAAGCAAGTACCAAAGCAAGGTTATCAGCGCACATATATAAAGTACAGTACTACTACTACATTTCACTTGGAGACCAACAGAACAATGCTGAAGTAGAGCTATGCAGTTCCCTACACCATCTGTTAGGCTCTAGAGATCAAACTAGAAGACTTAGGAAAGGATTTTCAAATGTATTAGATGATACAGCGCATGGGGCTTGTGGTGATCTAACAGGATTTTTTATCATGTTCGGTAATTGTTGCATGGTAGACCACCTTTCTCTGGTCTACCTTGTGGCAATCCTGGGGGTCCTTGTTACAGAGCTTGTGGCATATGTTTGGCGCAAGCTGCCATAACTCGTGGAAACCGTTGCAACTGCACCCAAGATTGGAAAATCGGGTGCAGTTGCAGAGAAGGGTTTCATTTGTGACCAGAACCTAAGTGTGGTGGAGCAGGGTTGGATGCAAGCCCTGGCTACACCCTTTGAAAATCCAGCTTTTACTCTCTACCAACTAGCAATCTCCTCTCTGGAATCTTGTACAAACATGCCAAGTAATCTTATTATTTAGATGCTAGAACACATGCTTATATAGTACAGCCCTATTAACATTTTAAACAAGACCAGAACTGTGGACAACTGGGCCAAGGAAGGAGAAAGGAAAGAAACAGTTGAACTGCTATACCTTTTACTCCTTTAAATAAACTGCACACATTATAGGGCCACAAGGATTGGACCAGCCCGTTATTTTTGCATTTGGGACTGTTGCCCCCAAACTGTTCACAGTCCACCCACTAACATCATAGTTCATCAATGCCACCCTCAGACTAGGTGTGCTCCCTTCACGCCACTTAAACAACCCTGTTCTTTGATTTGCCGGACTTTAGGTTGATGCACTGATACACACAGATAACTCTGTAGCTCAGATAATATAGTCAGGATTTGGGTGGGGGGGGGGAAACCATGGACAAAGTGCAATGGTGATTGTCAGCTCTGCTAAGGTGTGTAACTATGACAGGAGGTCCCTGTCCCTCCACAGCCATTATATTGCTAACTGAGGGGTTAGCGAATGCCTGAGCATTACCTGCCTAAGGCACTATACCCTAGCAGATGAAGGCTCAAGTGTCAAAAGAAAATGTGCCCCCAAGAGCTGGACATACAATAATCAGTAGTATTCACCATTTTGGTGCTTCACTGTATTACAACACACAGACCACATGTCTTGAATGACTTTAGAAACAAACAGATGTAAGGAGTTGGAAGGCTGTCCGCTTGGAAGAGCTTAACTTATCTAGGAATTCCACAGCAAACATAGCTAATTTCACTCAGTAAGGATCTGAAGCAAGATGGCCTCTAAAAAACATGATACTCATTAAGCATTCTTTCATGGGTTGGGACAGTGTTGTATCTGAGGAGCTGCTGTAAATGAATTCCCCTCATTATTTCCATCACTGTCCTGTGACCACTGAATTTTTAGACATGCATGGAAGAAATTAACTTCATGTCAGTTGCTCATGTAAGTTTTATCTGAGCTCTTTAATGTGGCTGCCAGCTTTGTCACACTGTCAACCCCCTCCTTATCCCCTACACCACCTGGCAAATTGATTTGAGTATACATGAACTGCAAGACAACAAAATAGAAGGGCATGCTTTCAGGCTCAACCTGGGGCTGCAAGGCAACCCCGAGCTGACCAGCAACACCGCGACACACAATGCGGGGGGGGGAGGGTGCGCCCCAGCACCTCCCTTACTATAGATATCTAACTACATGTCACACAGACAGTGGAGTTTGATATTTACCCCCTGTCACCTAAAGTGTCTCAAAATAAAAACCCCATTGCTGCCAGTATAGGCGTGGTGGGGGTTTTGCTGTGAAGAGGTTCGGTGTACCGGTGTTGCAGTAGCGGCAGTATACCAGTGCGAGTCAGCAAGGATCAGGGGCAGGGTGGAGGGGGTGGGAGGATGGAAAGGGTAAGATCTGGATGGTGGGGTGGAGGAGTGAAAACTCCAAATACTTATCCTTCCCATGATTAAGAGCCCTTCATATAACTCAGAAGGCAATCGGGGTGGGGGGGGCTACAACAGCAGTCATGGCCTGAACAGAGCTGAGTGAGTAATTAGTCTGGATCACTTAATGGTACAGTGAAACATGCTATAGACAGCATAAAGCAGTCGAGTGTACTGCCCAGGTGCCTTTCACTAGATGTAGCAACCCAACATACCGACTGACATAAGAGTGAAAATATATCAAGGGAAACTGTGGACTGGGGTGGGGGAAAATGCTGAGGTAAAATGTAGCCACCCTATCTGCACACATAACGTCCTTAGTGTGACTAGAAACATTTCTCCCTTCCACCCTAAGCTTTCCCAGTTACTTCTCATTTGATAACTTGTCTCTCCCCATGCCCTCCGACTATGTGAAACAGTACAGTATGCATAGTTCCAGTGATCAAAACTACTACCTGCCCAGTCCTCATTGCACTGTTTAACATAATTTATTGTGTTAAAAAAAACACAGATTACAAGGATATTGTAAATAATGGGAGCACAAAACGAAACTGGGAGGGGACAGTCTGCCTTTAAAGACCATCTGCACTGGGCAAAATGGTACAGTACCAGCATGAAATCCAAAGGTGCAGTGTTTAATCTCTAGGTTGTATCCAACACTAAGAAGTAGCTCTGTGCCTACCAGACAATAAAGCAAAAGATCTGCAGAGCATAAACTAACATTCAGCAGTCCAGTAGCCATCTATACTGTGGAAAGGAGTCACAAAGCTCATTGTGGGTGCAGCAGCTGTTGGTTCCAGGCACCCTGTACTATATGGGTCCAGGCATGTCACTGATCCATGTATGTCCCCTGGTGTCTTGTCTCAGCTTGCTATTGTTTTTTTCCTTTTAATTAATATTTTATAGTAATTTTCCCTGGTTCACACCTGCCTCCCCATCCCGGGCATGCACACGCACATGTGGAAGTACTTGCACGTCAAGCTTCGAGACGCCCTCCCTACTTGCTGCCCCCTCCTACGCTGCCATCGGACCTCCACCCAGCGGCAGCAAAACTACAGGTGAATGAAAACTTCCCCAGGAGAGGACAGCTGCCAGTAGGCTGCTTGATCTTGCTCCATCCCCCCCCCGCTGGCTCCCTGATGACCCAAGGTCATTTCTGGACCCGGGTCACCAGTGTGATGCTAGCTAAGGCAAGATACCATATCCCTCTGTGCCAGCAGGCCAACTAGCTTGCCATTGTTTGAAGGTGAGCTGAGAACATTGAAAACCAAGGGGCGGAGGTTGGAGAGGTGTTGGATGAAGACCAGGTCTCCGGAGGACAGGCTGTTTCTGATTATTCATTACAATTAGTATCAGAATGCAATCATCCAAAAAAAGGCAGCTTTTATGTCTAGGATGACTGTAGCTGGGAAGAACCGACTGGCTCAGCTCTTTCGGGTTGTAGACAAGCTGTTACATCTGGGCTGTCTGTAACTCATTAGAGCTTTTTCATCTCACAAGTGTGAGAAGTTCATTGGTTCTTTTCAGACAGAATATCGTTCGTGAGGGCTGGGATTTTTCCAAGTGGAATACCATTCTCCAACAGTGGCAGCCCTCAAGTAGAATTCTGGCCAGTGATGATGGTGAAGATCTGTGGGGTGATCTCTGAGTTTAAACCAATGTTCTCTGACCTTGATCCAGGCCTGACATGACTACTGGTTGGCTGCGTCAAGGTTCTGGGTTTGTTTTTTGCCAAGATTGTTGGGAGTTCCTTATCAGTGGAGATTTTTCCAGAATACCTTAAACAGTCTCAGGTTAAGCCCCTGCTGAAAAAAACATTGTTGTACTCTGACGTCTTGGCGAATTACCCATCTATCTCGAACCTCCACTTTTTGGGGAAGGTTCTTGAGAAGGTGTTCACAGAACAGCTCGAAGGTCACCTCATGGATTTCCAAATTTATGAACCATTCCAGTCTGGATTTAGGGCCTTGCATAGCATGGAGACCACATTGGTCAGGGTGCTGAATGTTCCTCTCAGGGAGAGGGATAGAGGAGAGTGAACAATTCTCATTTTCCTCAATCACTCCTTAGCATTCAACACTGTGGACCATTTGGTATTATTGGACAGGCCGAGGAAGTATGTAGGACTCACCTGCAAGGTCATCAGCTGGTTTGAGTCCTTTCTCCTGGGCAGGTCTCAGAGGGTGGTCCTGGGGAATTATTCCTCAGACCCAATGGACCTGCCCTCTGGAGTTCTCCAAGGTTCTATTCTCTCCCCCATGTTGCTCGCAGTGTATATGCTACCCCTGAGTGAGGCCATACGGCGGTATGAACTGAGTTTTCATTACTATGCTGATGATACTCAGCTCTACTTGTCCTTTGCACCTAGGAGATTTGAAGAAGTTGATGTGCTAAATAAGTGCTTGGCTGAGATCCGGGCTTGGACACTGTTGAACTGGCTGGGACTTAACCTGGGGAAACTGAGGTGCTGGTGGTTGAGCTAGGTCAAAGGGGAGGAGTGGAGGCCTCTGGTGATAGGCTGGGGCTTATTATTGGCCCAACCAAACTGGAGGCCTCCTTAAAGGTGACAAATGATGGCATTGTCCTGGACAACGAGCTGACACTTGATGCTCAGGTGTCAGCTGTTGTCTGGACTGTGTTTTACCATCTCTGGAACATCACCCAAATTAAGTCCCTTATTTCGCCCCCCCCCGACGATCTGGCCATGATATTACATACTTTTGTCAACTCGAGGCTTGACTACTATAATACACTCTACCTTGGGGTCAGAGGGGGTGCGATGTGGCATCTGCAGCTTCTGCAGAATGCAGCGGCCCGGTTGTTGACTGGATACTCCAGATACAGTCACATTATACCACTGCTGCATGAACTGCACTGGCTACTGGTGTGCTGGCACATCACCTTGAAAGTAGATCTTTTGACCTTCAAAGCCCTATATGGGTTGGGTCCAGCCTACCCGAAGTAGCTCCTGGATCCCTACACCCCGTCTCGCTCTTTCAGATTGTCTGGAGAGGCCCTCCTGGAGGTCCCCAGGACTAGGTTAAAATCTTCCAGGAACCAGGAGTGCGAAGTGGCAGCCCCGGCCCTCTGGAACTCACTGCTGAGGTACCTCCAGGAGGCACTATCCACAGAGTTCTTCAAAAAACATCTCTAGACCTTGCTATTTGAGCAGGCCTTTGGGACCTGAGGAATATATTTTGGGACCATCAGACAGCCTGGAAATCAGTCTGTTTTTAGATTTTTAATGAGTTTGTGTACATTGTTATGCATTATGTGCTGACTGTCCTTTATTACTGTCTTCATGTATTTACATATTTTGTTGTAAGGGCGATGTGAGCCTACAGGGAATGGTGCCCGAAATAAACTCTACTACTACTACTACTACTATTGTTCTACTACATCTGGGGTTCCTGCTCTGTCTTCCCTGCATTCTTAAGTCCCTTAGTGCGAGGATCATGTAGGTCCTTGGATGAAATAGGGCATCAGGCTACAAGATGGTCAAGGCTGGTCTCTCTGGTGGAGAGTCTGATGGAGTGCACTCCTTGTTTGCATCTCTTGATTCTCTACTCCTGCTCTGATGCATTCAGGTCTAGTTAACATTACAGAGAGCATAGTAAGTGGCACTTTTTTCCTTCTGTCCCTTTTTCTTTGCCTCATTTCTGGTGGAGCACTGCTTGAAGAGGGTACCAGCGAGTACTAGACAGTTTGCCCATTCAATGGGTGTCTGACTGCAGTTCTGTTGAGACAGCTTTGCTAGTTTTCTCCCTTAAGGGAACCAGGTTCATGCTCCAGGTCCACTGGACAAATGCTGATGCCTCAGCCACATCGGTGAATCATGGAATGCTCTGTTTTGCTTGATTTGAAATGTAGCAGGGTACAGCATTTTACAATGTACCCCACTCTTTTGTAAGGAATGTCTCAGACCAGTTAATATTGATCTCTTCTTCATCAGAGGAGTGGAAAAGCCCTGATACAGAGAAGTTTGGTGGTCATGGCACAGTAAGGACCCCTTTTCTCTGGCAAGTTTCAGCAAGCTTTCTTTAGTAGAGAATCTCAGAAAGTATGTTAATATTGGCCATTTTTTTCTCCAGGTTTAGGCTTTGGTGCTAGTGTCTGGTGGGTCCCCTGGATGTCTAAAGGGCAGTTGTTTAACGGAAAGATTTCTGTGAGAAGGTGCTGGATGCAAGCTTCTGCACTCTTGCCCTCTGCCCCCTCTAGGACACCCAAATCTGAATATTGTGGACCCTACAACATTCTAGGTCATCCTACTTTTCCCAAATGAGTGCCAGCTCTGTGTGAATATTTTTGGTTTCCAAATCCCATTGGTCCCCTCTAATATCCATCTGTCGGAGCGCATACTTGGTGTCTCCACTCATAGACTAAGATGGTCCATTTTTGTATGTAGGTTTTGAATTGAGGATTTAACCCCTGCCACTTCAGATAAGATGTTTCAGCATAACTTGAATAGTCAGATCAGTAGTTTGTCCCATCAAAGATGATGGGCGAACCGAGGCTGCCATTTGCGCTTTCTGTGAGGTGATTTTGCAAAAAATTATTCTGACGGAAAAAAAATGTATGATATGCCACAAAACAGCTATATTTTGTTTCTGGGGAATGAAATGAAACAAAGTTTATTGAAAAAGCCAACTTCTGAAGGGTTTATAAAAATTAAAGTATAAATTAAAAAAGCTCGATTTGAGGAGCTTATTGGTTAGGCAGCCATCTTTGTTGTGGCAAAACTGGAAGTCAAGTACAAGAGTGTTCTCATCAATGAAATACAGTAGTTACTGCATAGATCTTTGCACTGGACTCTGGAACAGGAGTGATCTGACAGCAGTTGAGTGCTGACTGCTCATCCAGAAGCCCCAGCCCCCCATATAAGAAGTCAATAAATATCACCCCCCTCCCCCCATAGAGAAAGTATGGGTCCATCGCTGTTTCTACATGTCACTCTAGTGCTCATCGTCATATTGGTTTTCGGTGATGAGAAGTTGCTATTTTTGCCGGTGCTGTTATAGACTCACTGATAATCACATAGAACACTTAAAATAGAGTCTGACAATGCAGAATCAGAGACTCCTGCTGTGTAGCTATACCCACCCCTGCCCACATCTCTCAAGCAATGCCCCATGATTGGAGCTTTGGTCACCATGTGGAAGGTCCTATCTAAACTGGGGCAGTCCCCTCCATCCCCTCTGCCCATGTCACCAATCTGGTGCAACCAAGACATATTAGTGAACCATAATCCTATTAAATAGTGTGATCGACTCAGCAAAGCGTTCCAACTGTTCAAAGATCTCTTTTCCCTGGGGATGTCCCACCTCAGTTCTTTCTGGGGTCTACATGATAGATTTGGAATTCCCCAGCATGGCATCCAGTGATGTTTGCAAATACACACTTTGCTATCCCATTTCTTGTGCTAATCCTCTAATACCCTACCTCTGTGCCCTTACTCACCATTGCCTCACTGCACTAGTGCATGCAATGAGGCAGAGTGGGTGTGTGTTAGAGATGCAATTCTGCATTAGATGGAGAAAGCACATTAGTGGTGGAGAGAGGCCTTGGGCATACCCTTGCGGCAACTGATTGCGGCCACTGTTTGAGGGTGGCCTGGAACACTTGTTCAGACAGTAAAAGCCTCCTACTCCAGAACAAAGTCCTACATGGTTGGCACAAGACCCCAATTCAATTGAAGGAGACAGGCCTCTTACCTCATGACTGATGTTGAAGTTGCTATCAGCTACAAGACAACATTGCTCACATTCTATGGTTCTACCCAGCACTGACACCTATTTTGGGAAAAAATCTATAAGATGTGTACAATGGTTCTAAGCCAGTAATGCACAACCTGGTACTGCACAGATAACTGCATTTCAAATGGCATTCTGGGTGGCCTGGGTTCAAGTCCCAGCTAAGACACTTATTTCTGGTGCACCCATGTGATTAAAAATGCAATTATCTGTGCAGCACCAGGTTGCACATTAGAGAAAGAGTAAGGTGCCTCGGGACATCCCAGTTTCCAGTTGCCTTGGTGGTGCAGCTGGTAGCACAACTGAAATGATATTCTGGGTGGCCATGGTTCAAGTCCCAGCTAAGGCACTTATTTAGTTCTCTCTTCTGTTAGTCCGGGTTTCATAAATATGCACACTGCATCCATGTGATTAAAAATGTAAATATCTGTGCAGTAGCAAGTTGTGCATTAGAGAAAGAGCAAGGTGCCTCAGGATGTCCCAGTTTTCAGTTGTCTTGGTGGCGCAGCTGGTAGCACAGCCAGAAAGGTATTCCAGGCAAGCTGGTTCAAGTTTCAGCTAAGACACTTATTTCCTTCCCTCTTCTGTTTGTTTGGGTTCCATAAATGAGTACATCACACCCTTGTGATTGAAAAAGGTATAAGGCCCCCCACCTGCAGCATTGGGCCTCATTAAGTCATAGGTGATCTGGTAGAGCCCAGTACTGTCCACCCTACTGGGTTTTATTGCTTGCTTGTTTGCATCAACAGGGTTTGGCTCTGAACTTTAATTTGTCTCTCTGAGTTTCTTATTTGTTTTCGGTTGTCTGCTGTTGTGACTACTGGTCTGCTCACCAAATGCCTCAATGTGACATATGATTCTGAGTCAAGGGTGGAACCCCTTTTTAGCCACTGTCATGGGCTCCGTGCCTAATTCTGCTGCAATGTTGATAGTGTGGGCTGCTTAGGAGCTTGTGCTCTGCCTCTCCCAAGCTAGGACCACAAGCCGACTGGTGCACTTTCACTTTTGTTTTTCCTTTGGCATCCAATATGTAGCTGGTCGGTGCCCAAGGGTGACACTCAAAATGCACTTTGGAGATGGGGAGATTGCATGGCTCTTACTCTGATATGGCTGGGGTCATCTCATTCTGAGAGAGTACTAACATCTACACTTTGGGACTCTGAGTACCTTTTTCTGGATCAGAGGGTTTTCCGAAATCAGTTCATTTTTGCCATTTGGAAAGTTGGTGGTGTTTGGGGTGATGGTACCAAAACATCACGTGATGGCCAGAGATCAAAAGCCATGTTAGATAAGCCTACTACTTATTCTCCGTGCTGGACATGCTGTGGCACCGAGGTCTGGTGGGATCCAGATCTCGACAGCCATCTTGAGTCCTTGGGGTCTCTCTATGTGGTCTATGCTAGCCTCAAGATCTTGCAATACCATTTTGAGGGGCCTAGGTTTTTTATGTTCAATGTTTCCTCATGGTTGCCGCCATTTTAAGTATGACCACACTGGTGGCAGTCAATTTGTGTTCTTCAGGCAGTGGATACTTTGTGTTATGCCACATCAGAGGCTAGGCTGGGTAACCTGATGTGATTACAGTAATGTTGTGCTTCATTATGGTGTTCATTCTCAGTGCAAGCCATTGCAGATTAGGTTTACTGGGTTTTGTTTCCCTTGAGCATCCAACCTTCTGACATTTGTTATGGACTGGACATGCTTTTCCTTTTCTTTCTCAGTTGGATGATATTGTGATTGGGGGCACTTTCATTCTCTAGTGGGTGCAGTGTACTGTGTTCATCATTTTGGAAATGCTTTTTGTGTTTCTGGTTCCTCATTGTCGGTCTCCCTGGTGTGAACTCTCTCATGTTGTGGCAGATGGACTGCATGATGCAGACCATCAGATGTGCAGTGGAAGCAGCTATGGACAATTCAAGATGTTGACATACACCTCAGCCAGTCAAAAGGGCAAGGAGATATCTCAGGTTAAAACTTTGGTACGCAGACTAGGAGTCCAAGAACAAGCTGACAAAATTACAATTTAAAGGCAACATTTTATTTGGACCAGGATTGAGAAAACATCTCCAACAAAAAGAAGAGAGCAAGGACTTGATGTGGAACTAGTCAGTTTACCTCCCTAGCTTCAGGAAGAGCAGATTTTGTAACAATTTTAGAAGAGGACGATACAGTAACTATTTTCAAAATGGAGAATCCTGCAACTTTGGATTCAAACTCAACTTCTTCAACAGACAGGGAAACTTTTCAAACAGTAGGAGTCATGGTGTACAATCCAAAGGCAGAAGTGGCAGTTGTTCCAACTAGCAGAACAGAGGTTTCCAAGCACGAGGCAAAAGTGACCTAAGAACCAGATGTCACAGTAGGTGGAAGACTTAAACTCTTCACCCAGACCTAGGCCAACACAATATCAGACAAGTGGGTAATGGAGGTGATTTTGAGAGGTTATGCAATAGAATAACAGAATTCAGTCAACTACCCCAAAACAACCAGTTCATACAGACACATGCATGTCCAAGCAAGTTGCCTTTACCACAAGATGGTGCCATTATGCCACTTCCACAGCATGGGCAACACTATGGAGTATACTCTATCTTTTCTTCCCATTCCAAAGAAGACAGGGGATCTGCACCCCATCCTGGATCTAAAGGTCATAAACTAGTTTGTTCAGTACAAACAGTTCAAGATTGAGACTTTATGAACCACCATTGCAGCAGTCAGGAGATGAGAGCAACTCACATCAACAAACTCAAAGATACCTACCTCCATGTACTGTACTAATACGCCCAGCACATCAAAAGCACCTTAGATTTTGCATCCTAGACTGAAATTTACAATGCAAATGTCTGCTATTCAGGCTTACATCTGCCCTGCAAGTATTCACAAAGGCTATGACAGCTGTTTCTGGCTGTGAACCTGAGAAAGGTGATAATACACATAGTCCCTTATCTTGACAACTGGTTGATGAGGGCAGGATCCAGGTCAGCATCCAAACAAGCAATGAGAAGAGCTCAAAAAATACTGACTCAACATGGATGAATAGCAACCAGGATAAACAGCAACCCCAACCCATTCTCAACACTGGAGCACATTGGGGAAGTATTCACAACCACACGAGTAGTAGTTTGACCTTCAGATAAGCTCATTCTCTGTATAAAGACGTATTGCAATGCAGTTCTATCCTGCAGGGTCTCAACAGTCTGGGACTTTCTGCAGTTAATAGGACTCATTACATAGACCTCTACAACTGGGCAAGACTGCACATGAGACCTCTACAAATGTTCCTTCTAGAGAACTGGGATCATGCCTCCCAGAATTATCAAAGACTACTACAATTACCACTACCAATACATAGTCCATTCAGTGTTAGATGCAAGAACTCAACCTCAAATGGAGAGCAATCATAGAAAAGCATATCTCCATGACCATAGATACAGATGCTAGTCTGAACATCTGGGGCACAGTTCTGGACATATTCTTAGTACAAGGACAATGGGCAATGTCAGAAACTAAGCTACCTACCAATGTTCTCGAGACCAGAGCCATCAAACTGGTTCTTACACACTTTCACCAGAAGGTCCCTGGTTGTCACAACATAATAAGAATGGATAACAAAGTGACAATGTCCTACATCAACAAAGGGGATACAAAAAGCAAACAAATGGCCAGGGAAGCAGTCTGTTAAAATGGGCATGTTGCTAGTAGGCACATCTGCCATCCACTTAGCAGGGAACTCAGCAAACAGACTGACTGATTCAGCTGTCAGGTGCTGAATCCAAAGGAATGGTAACTCAACTAGCAAGTTTTCCACATAATTTAGACTCATTGGGGACCATTCAAGTACAACCTCATGATCACAAAAAAAACAGGTAGGCCCTCTGCTTCTTCTCAAGGTACAAAGAACATGAAACATCAGCAGTTGATGCACTGTCCACATCATGGAGATTCAAGACATATGTATTCTCACCCATCTCCTTAACAGCATGGGTGATTCACAAGATTCATGTCTCCAGGAGCACAATGGTCTATGTTGCCCAAGACTGGCCCAGAAAACTTGGTATGCCTCTATTATGCAAATGTTGATCATAAATCCACTGTAACTTCCAAAGAGACCAGACCTGCTTTCACAGGGCCCCATCCTCCATCCAGATCCACAGTTACTAAGGTTGACAGCATGACTACTCTAAGGAACAGGTTGCTAGCCTCGGGTCATTCACACAGGGTTATTTAGGCAATGTTACAGTCCCACAGGTTTTTGAAGAAAAAACAGACTTATAACAGACACTGGACAATTTTTAATAGATGGTGTGATTCCCACTCATTCAGTGCCATGTCCTGTTCTGTACCACAGGTATTAAAAGTTCTAGAAGATAGGTTTGACAAGGGACTGACTACACCATTCTTTCAGGTATAATCAGCAACAGGTGCAACACGAGGAGCAATAGATGTGGCATTACCCGAAGAGCACCCACAAGTCCTCACCTTCCTAAAAGTGACATCCAATATCAGAGCTAAAAGGAAGACACCTGTGGCACCATAGCAACTAAACATCATGCTAGACATACAAACCAAGGCTGCCTTTTAACCTGATGAGGAGATCTAATTTTCCTGACCCCTCAAAATGGTGTTTTTAATTACCATCTGTTCTCACTTAGTACAAACAAACTGAAGGCATTGACCTGTAACAAACCATTTCTTAACTTTTTGCGAGGACAGGTCATTCTCAGGGCAGTTTCTTCATTCTTTCCTAAAATGACTTCTCCCTTCCATTTAGCTCAAGAGATGCCACCTCCTTCTTTTGATCCAGGACCACACAACCCTCATAGAGACTTACTCCTTAACCTAGACATGATCAGAACAGTCAAGGTTTAGTTGAACAACATACAGCCATTCAGAATATCAGAGAGATTATTATTCAGTTCCATGAATGCAAGCAAGGGCTTCCCACCTCAAGGTCGACTATTGCCAGATGGCTGAAGATGACCATATCAGAAGCCTACAAAGCCTCAAAATTGCAAGTCCCAAAAAAACTGAAAGCCCATTTCATGCAGGCAATATCTACATCTTGGACTGAGCGAAATTCAGCATCCATTGCAGAAATCTGTACTTCAGTTACTTGGTCATGACTGCACACTTTTCCTGTGCATTACAGACATGAACTTAAAACTTTGATAAAGCCAATTTTAGTTGTAAACTTCTTCAAACAGCCAGGAAGCCACTTCCTCCTTGCCCCACCCAAATTTTCTTGAATATTGTTTCTTAGATGACCCTGTTGTGATGGCTTGGAGTGCTGTAAAAGGTGCAATAGATAACGAAAGTTTACTCACCTGGTAAAGGTGGATTATGGAACCACCTTTTACAGTACTCCTTGTCCCACCTAATGGGGAGGAATATGGACCCGTTTGTTCTTAATCTGAGGCTTCCAACTTTGTCTTGATTGATCTGAGTCTAGCTGTGCCTGTTAACTCTAGATATTTCATTTCTTATTCTGGGTATGTACCGCTACATTAGTTAATACCTCTGGGCCATAAAGTAGTCTAGCATGACTTAGACTAGAGCAGTATCTGAGTTTGAGCTATTTTTAATATTGAATTTTGAGTTTTACTCTAGAGTTTTTACCCGTAAAGTAGTCTGCAGTGATTTAGAGTCAAACAGCATCTGGGCTGTGACTGTTTCTTCATGATTGTGTCAGTTTATTGCTCTAAAACGAGTTACTTTAATGAAGCCTATTGACTCAGATTATGTATCTTGTCTCTGCTACTATTATACTGTTTTTGTTTGCAGTTTCTCTTGTTGTTCTATTAAATGCCATTAGATTTCAAGAAAGCAGCTTTGGATGACTAGCACTTAGGAAGATCCCACATGAAGGGGTGAAGACAGGATCAGATTTGGAATATTCTGTCTGTGCATTACCCTATCAGAGGAATCATCTGTAACCCTATTCTACACCCTTATAAAGACACAAGACTGTCAGGAATAAATTGTTACCAAGGTAGTTTAGTGTTAAGGAGCTGTACAAAGTATAGGGGGACACTGGTATTGCAAAAGAATTCAAATATAACCAGATGCATGGGCGGGGTGGGGGGACCTTGGAAATGGGCATAGAGTCACAAATTCTTAACAACATTTGAAATGTATGTTTCTTCCCTCACCTGGCTAGCCCCTTCTGCCCCTGTGGCTCCCAAAACTCCATCACCTCCAGTCCATGGGACATATCCTCAGGAACTTCCTGTTCCTTTACAGCTTTCCCTCTGTGGTGAGGCCATTGGGAGTTCCCCAAGCTCCCTCTGAATGGCTTTGCTCTGTGCAGTAGGTCCTGTGCCCTGTAGGCAGTGTGGGGTTTGCAAGAAGCCATGGGCTTCATTTTGCCACCCGTGGTGTTTCCTGTTTTCTTTTTCCCGGACCCACAGACACTCTGTGGAGGTGATGGCTTGACATGTACACATCATCAGATGTGCTGTCATCATCGGTCGGGGCGTCCCCCTTCCCTACCTGTTATTCCTAGCTGTATCACCACCCATGGTCCCCTAAGTGGCAGTGTTTTGGTGGAGTAGGTTGCCTCCACCCCCGCAGTGGAAAAGCACATCCATTAGGACACTTGATCCTCCTCCTCATGGCTGATCCCCAACTGGCCCAAATTTGTTCTTGAAGCCGGGTTGCTGGCATGGCAACAGGTGAGGCATGGATGCGTCAGCTCTCAGCACTACTGGGCTGGCTTCAAATGTATGTTTCTAAAGACAGCAATGGTAAAGGTTTGTAATGACCTTTTCCTAATGATGGATTAAGGAATGTGTCAGTCTTGATCATCATGACTCTCTCGCTCGCTTTGGTATTTGATGAAGGGGACCATGGATTGAGATGCGTGAAGTTTTCGAACTTTGCAAATTAATTTGTGAAGTTTGCAAAATTCATGATGTGTGAAAGGCCAACTTTGAGAAGTTTTTTACAAGGCAAAGTGACACTTTTTTAAAGGGAAGTAATGCAAAAAGTCACCATGTCTTCACCTGAAAAAGTGCCACTTCCCTAGGAGAACTCATTGCAAAGTGACGAAGTGGGAAATTCAACAAAGGTGCATTTCACAACTTTGCCAGACTTTGCCAGCAAAGTAAAACTTCACAACATCTCTAACTATGGGGTGTGTTACTTGAAAGACATTGAGAGTATGTACAGTAGTAGCCACAGAAAATGCCAGCTATTTCCAGGTATTTTGCAAAATTTCTAAAGAGTTTCTCTCTGCTGCCCCTACTGTGGAAATAGAAAAAGCATGAGATATTTCTGGAAATATCACAGAAATTTTGTGAATGCATGTGTTGGCAGGAGAACTCTGAACCTGTAGGTGAAACATGACACAGAGCCAAGGATACAGCATCAGCGAAGTAGTTTATTACTAGAAAACATAATATACAGCAAAATACGTGCTGGGAGTCATGAACTGGACCCCAGATATTATGATATCCCTCCAAAATGGACTCAAACCCAGCACAAAACAGCTTTGGTGTAATTCTTATACTTGAAGATGAGAAATGTACGTTACTAGGTAACGGTCTGCCAAATAAGGTAAAAATCAGAAAATACCGAAATCTCATAGGTAGAAGGTCAGCTCAGAGGATGGTCAGCTCATCACTCTCTCTGCATGTACTCTCTGATAAGAGTAAAACTAGTTAAAACTTGTTTTCGGTAACACTACAAAAGTGCTTAGTATTGAACAATAATAGCAGCTGTGTAGCAAAGAAAAAGAACTGTGCCATAAAGCCTGCATAAGCAATGCTGATACTGTTAGGGTCAGAGGTTATCAACACTTAGCCCTGTTGGGATCTGGACTTTACCACCAGTCCATGCTATAATCATATGCACATGTCTTATTACTTATCACATAGTACTACACTATATCCTACACCATAAATATATCATCAATAAATGTATGTCTATCATATGCTGCACTAAGTATAGGGTTGTGGGGTGTCCAGGTCTACACATGGTTTCAGTCTGTTTTTATGTTTGCTTACATGCATGCGCAAGAAACATTGCGTGGCAGCTCAGGAGAGAAGGGGGTTGTGGAGGCACAGCACTGTGGCATCCAACGGAGGCATTGTATTCTGGGGCTTGGCACTGGTGGACCAATGGAGGCATTGTGTGCTGATGACACTGGCTTCCAAAAGTGCCGCCAACTTGTAAGGTTTTCACCACAGAAATCAGGGGCCACCTCATTACTGCAGCGTCAGGCATTCTGCTGCAATGAGGGAGTGATCTGTCATTGTAGGGCAGTACCTTTCCTAGTGTAATATTGTCTGTGAATGTGGCAGCAAGCTGCCACCATGTTTATAAATAATATTACCAGCTCCCAGTGCCGAAGGGGTGCCCAATCCCCCTCGGCATCATGCGCTTCCCCAAAAAACATCCTTTGTTTGCCGATGGGGGCCCCAATACCTGTCAGCTTCATTTCCCCCTTTCCAGTTTAATTTGCCGATGGGGGAGCCCACTCCCCATTGGCATTATGTCCCCCACCAAAAAAAACTTTTGTTTTGTTCCGAGGGGGGTGCCCAATCTCCCTTGGCTCTTCCCCCCCGGTATGTGCTGTCGGGGATGCCCAATCCCCTGTTGGCTACTGCCCCCCCAAAGAAAAACACTGGGGTGGCATGCTGGGAGCCCACCCCAGCATGCCAAATGTCCCTGTTAAAATAAAAATGTTCCGCAATATTTTTTTGTTTATTTAACCTGTAAAACAGAAAACGGTCCCTTGTCGAGTTCGGTGCCCCCAACCCAGGCCCACCCTCTGCGCACCTCTGCACACCCCATCTCCCCACACAACCCTCACCCCATACTTACCTCCAGAGCTCGGTGCAATGATCTTCGGTGGACTGGGAACACATCTGCACTCTTCAAAGCCGACCGCGAACTGAAGAAATGCCAGTAAGCTGTATAATGGCATAAATAGGTTTTTTCAACTTTGGTGCATATCTCAGGCATTTTTAAGAATTTTGGCACCAAATTTTTGACATGGGGTTATTGGGACCCGCCTCATAAATTCAACCACTGTTGTGGCGTTACTCGGTTCCGAAAGGTGATTTCACGGTCACTGCACAGAATCACCTTTTGGGACTGAGTAATGAAATGACAGTACCAGTGTTCATGAAGTAGGCTCTCAAAAAGTCTATGTTCCAAATTTGGTGGAAAAAATCCAAAAAATGACTGTTTTACAAGCGTGCATTGCACAATTGCTACACACACTCGTCACTTCGCGAATTTGCAATATTTTCACTCCAGATTTTCAACATTGCCATTTTTCTGCACCTCCTTATGAAGAATACATCTGTCATTTTTCACATCCTGGCCAAAATGTGTTTTTGTACTTCCGGCGCAGAATAGTGTGGTCGCCGTGGGAAATCAGAGTTGGGGACACATTAAGAAAATGACAGTGACACAGTTCATGAGCAGAGGTCCTAAAATGTCTATGTTGAAAATTTGGTGATGAAAGTCCATAAAATGACTGTGTTATGCGCATGCGTTGCGCAGTTTCGACGTATGCTCGGAAGTGTGAACATTTTTAATATTCCCACTACAGATTTTCAACATTGCCATCTCTTCACACCTCCCTATGGGTGGTACAGCTGTCATTCTTCACATCCTGCCCAATCTGTGTTTTTGTACATGAAGCATAAAATGGTATGGTTGCTGTTGGAACTCAAAGTTCGGGATACATTGACAAAATCACACTGCCACGCTTCCTGAGAAGAGGTCCCTAATGCTTTCATTAGGTGGCATCACAAAAAGGCCATGTTGAAAATTTTTAGTGCAAATACCAACATACACCTGGGGCATTAGGGTTTCTAACCATAATGTCCCACCCTGTATAGACTGACAGGCATCGGGGTGTACCTTTGGATTGCAGACTGAACTGCTCATGCCATTCCACCCCCCAGCCAGTGACAGGCATCGAGGTGTACCTTGGACTCTTCAGCCCCAGAGTTCACTCCATTCTCCTATGCTGCACCCATTTCAGCATATGTCCTTATGGAATGTGGTGACTGTAAAGCCAAACACCCCAAGGCACACCTCATCACATGTCGGTGTCTGCAGAATAGGGTGAGGTGACATACTGTAGCATGAATGTCATGGGCAACGTCCCAAACACTCACCCCAATGTCTGTCCATTTCTACAGGATGGAGGTGGGGTTGGTGTGAAGTTCAATACTTCACTGCCGTTCCTATTCTGCATCTGTCTAACTCCTGCATGTCCAATGTTAATACCAGCAAGCAAACATTCAGCAGTGACAGATGCTTGTTTCATATTAGGATCAGTCATTTGTGATAGGAACATTTAAGTTTAAGTTGTTGTCATGGACTGTGGCACAGCATGAGGGCCAGTCCTTTACATTTTTTTGTTCACTATCTAGATGATATTGTTAGGAGAGATCATTAGGAAGTACAGTGCTGGCTTTCACTATTATGCTGATGATACCCAGCTATATGTTTCATTTGTACCAAACTAAAATGCTATTTATACCACATACATCTCTAACTGACAGTCCATATCTGGCCTTAGTTGTCTTAAATGGGTCAGTGATGCAAATGGATATGGCCTTTGCCAGATCAGACCATCAGGGCAGAGAGTCTAGGGTACCCCAAGTAGCAGGCATCAGTGGAAAGTGTTACACACAGTTGTTATGGTCTCCACGAGAGACTTGGAATATGCTTTTGACTGCTTTATGACAACAAGATTAGCACAGAAGAGAACTTCAATAGTTGATCAGAGTGAATGACAAGAAGACTAGTAAATATTAATGATTATAAAGGGTCAGAATAGTTAGGAATTATATATGATGATATACAGTGGTAGTCAGTAATATGATGCAAAATATTTAGATAAATGACAGTATAACACAGGAAGCCCCCATTCATTGCAATTAGATTTCCTATATTTCCCAATACATCTAGATACATAGTTCATCTTATGACTGACAACCACTGTATGGAAACACTGTACAGTATGATAGAACAAGTGATGAGTTGATGGAGCCCTATAGTACCATGAAGAGCACTACTGTAAATTCAGGTAACATAACAGCTTTCATTGTAAGACTAGTTGCACACCTAGAAGAAAACAATAAATTCATAGAGATCTGTCGACAGAAAGGGATCTTCATGGCCCATCGAGTCTTCCCAATCCCCCCTTCCCTTACTTGCCCTCCCGCCTATTGATTCCATAGCTTCCACCCTCCTTTCCATAGTCAGACCCTTGTGTTTTGTCCCATGCCCTTTTGAATTCTTCCACAGTTCTGGCCCCTACAACTTCCTCTGGCAAACTGTTCCAGGGTGCCACCACCCTCTCAGTGAATTAATGCCTCCTCACGTTCCCCCTTAAACCTATCCCCCTCCACCATCAGTCCATGCCTTCTAGTTCTAGTGCCTACCTTTCCTGTGAATAGTCTTCCCCCCCTACTTCATGTATCCCCTTCACATACTTGAATGTCTCTATCATGTCCCCCTCTCCTTCCTGGTGTCAAGCAGGTACAAATCCAACACCCTCAACCTCTCTTTGTATGGCTTCCCACTTAGCCCATGCACCATCTTAGTGGCCCTTCTATGTACTCTCTCCATGCTGTCTATATCCTTGTATAGGTGCAGTCTCCAGAACTCAACCCCGTACTCCAGGTGGGGCCTTACCATGGATTTGTACAGCTAGGTACGTCTTCTGAGCAGTTAGGGGAGGGACTAGTCAATGTACTATATGTCTCTTTTTTCTTATGAAGAACCAGGAAACATTTGCCATCCCAAAGTGTTTCAATTCAGTACCCACGTGGAACTCTTATACACCTGCTGCTGTGCTTGTCTTATGCAATTTTTCTCAGTAGGTTAATTGAATAATCTACATCTACCTTTTGTAGGGCTGAAGAGAACAGCAGGGGCTAGATATTCAAAAAGTTGCAAATGTGGAGTGCAAAGGTTTGTGCTGCACTTGCGCCTGACCCAGAAGTTGCTGTGCTCAGTCAGATAGGGTATCAGTGCAATCCAACTGAATATCAGCTCGTGTCAGTGCAGCACTAAGTCAAGTTGCTCTGTCCCAACATGGACCTGGGCTATATCCAGCCTATAGTGGACTTTGCCCCCAGGCCGGATAGCACTAGGAGCCATGGCTTGCTATTGAGCTGCAAAATTCTAATGAGCCCATTGGAAATGCATGGCACTAAGGGACCATTAGCGACTAAAGAAACAGATAAATGTTACACCATTCAAGTTCTTGCAATTACAAATTCAGCAAGTGGTGGTGATGGAGAAGGAACAGCTCATAGTGGAACAGGGGCTAGTGTTCATGGTCATGGGGCTGTCAAGGCATGGGCTGGGCATATGACACAGCCAAAGAAACCATTGTTAATTAGTCCTTAGAAGGTCACTGGTTCCACTCCCACTGCAGTGCAAGTGACCTTCCCTAGTGAACATCCAGTGCATCTGATGAAGAAACCATCCTGAGCAATCCAGAAGCACATGATTTCCCCCTATTCTTTCTTCAAGTGCTTTCAGTTCCCATACATAGAAACATAGAAGTCGTCAGCAGATGGGGCCCTTATGATCCATCAAATCTGCCCTTAGTTTCCTACCCCGCTCCCCAATTTGCTGCCTGCTTGCATATTCCACAATGCCTGTCTCATGCCAGCTTGAATTCCCCCACCATCTCCTCCCCCACTACCCCTCCAGCAGGCTATTCCATGGTTCAACAACAAGCTCTGTGAAGAAGAATTTCCTCATATTGCTCCTGAACCTACCTCCCTTGAGGTGAAGATCACGCCCTCTTGTCCTGCTATAGTCTTTTACCTGAAAGAATTTCTGAATCTGTACCCTGTTGTTGCCTTTAAGGTATTTAAATGTCTCTATCATGTCCCCCCAATTCCTGCACAGCTCTAGGGAGCATAGATTGAGTTCACTGAGTCTGGCTTCATATAGTTTCTGGTGCAAGCCCTGCACTATCTTTGTTGCTCTTCTCTGCACCGTCTCCAGCCTATCTATGTCCCTCCTGAGGTGTGGCCTCTAGAACTGGATGCAGTATTCCAGGTGGGGTCTTACCAGGGATCGATACAGAGGCATGATCACTTCATGCCTCCTGCTTGTGAAGCCCCTTCCTATGCATCCCAGGATGCCACTAACTTTTAGAGCTGCCTTCTTCCATTGTTTATTGACCCTGAGGTCATCTGCTATGATCGCCCCCAGGTCTTGCTCTAGCCTTGTATCCATCAGCTGCTCCCCTCCCATCAAGTACTGTTCCCCTAGGTTATGTTTTCCCAGGTGCATGACTTTACATTTTTTGCCATTGAATTTCAATTGCCAGGTCCTTGACCATTCCTCAAGCTTTCAAAGGTCAGATTCCATGCTTTGTTGCCTCTCTGGTGTGTCAACCCTGTTGCCAATTTTGGTGTCTTCAGCAAACAGGCACATCTTTCCCTTCAGTCCATCAGCAATATCACTGATGAATATGTTGAAGAGGACTGGCCCCAGAACTGAGCCCTGTGGAACCTCACTAGTCACCCTACTCTCCTCTGACAGATTGCCATTTTCTAATACCCTCTTTGTTCTCCCATTTAACCAGTTCCTGACCCAGCCTGTTACCTTAAGCCTGACTACTATGTTCTCCACTTTATTGACTAGTCTCCTGTGCAGAACTGAATCAAATGCCTTACTGAAGTCCAGGTAAACCACATCCACTGCCCCATCCTGATCCACTGTTCTGGTGACCCAGTCAAAGAAATCTACCAGGTTTGTCTGGCGGGACCTCCCTGCTGTGGAACCATGTTGCTTTGTGTCAGCTGACCACTTTCCTCCACAAAAACAGTTATTTCCTTCAGTTTTCCCACCACTGAAGTTAGACTAACTGGATGGTAGTTTTCTGGCTCTTGCTTGCTGCCGCTCTTGTGGAGTGGCACTACTGTTGCCCTCTTCCAGTCCTCCAGAACCTCCCCACTCTCCAAAGATTTGTTGAAGAGCACTGCTAAGGGGGTTGCTAGTTCCCTCCCAAGTTCCTTAAGTATTCTTGGGTGTATCCCATCTGAACCCATAGCTTTATCCATCTTTAACTTTTTGATTTCCTCTAGTACCCTTTCCTCTGTGAAGGGACTCATGTCTGTGCCTCCAAGTGGAATATTCTTTTTGCCTATTGCTGGACTGCTACCATCTGCTTCTGTGTGAAGACTGAGTAGAAGTATTCATTGAGTGCCTCTGCATTCTGTCTGTCATGTTCCATGGGCTGCCCGACCTTTTTTGTGATTCTAATAACGCCTCCTTTAGTCACTTTTTTCTCATATGCACCTGTAGAATGTTTTGTCATCCTTCTTCACTCCCTGAGTTATCTTCACCTCTCTCTGTGCCTTGGGATTTCTTATCACTTTCCCTGTCTCTTTTAACTTTTCCTTACATTTTGTTTTGTCAACCTGTTTCCCTGACTCCTTGTACTTTCTGAAGGCTTTGTGCTTTTCCCTCACCATGGTTGCCACCTGTTTGGAAAACCATATTGAGTTTCTCCTCTTTTTACACTTACTGATCTGGCGGGCACACTGTGATGTGACCATGGTTATTGTATCTTTCAACCTTGTCCAACACTCCTTGACCTCAACGCTCCCTTCTGTTGTGTTACTAAGCGTATCCCTCAGGCAGGCCTTCATTTTTGTGAAGTCTGCCCTCCTGAAGTCAAGGACCTTAAGCTTAGAATGTGTGAAGTTCTCAGTCCTGTTTACCTTGAACCATACTGTGTGATGGTCACTGTTTCCCAGGTGGTTCCCCATTTCTACACCAAGAACACTATCGCTGTTTGTGAATACCAAGTCTAGGATCACGTTTCCTCTTGTGGTTGTCTCCACTAGTTAACTTAGGCCTGCTTCCTGTAGTATAACTAGGAATTCCTTGCTTTTTTCTGATGCTGCTGTGTGGTAACTCCAATCATTGTCTGGTAGATTGAAGTTCCTTACCTGCACCATGTCCCCTTTGTCTGCAATATGAAGAATGGTTTTCGGAGTATCCTTGTCCCTGGTTTCCTCCTGATTTGGGGGTCTATAGATTACTCCTTCCTGGATGGGTGTCTAGCTTCCGACTCTGATTGTAATCCATAGGTCCTCGGTTTCCCCCTGTACCTGTTGGATTTCAGTAGCACTTATGGTATCTTTAACATAAATAGCTACCCCCTGCCCTTTTTCTCAGTCCTATCTCTTCTGAACAAGTTATACCCTGGAATAGTCACCTCATAGTCGTGATTGTTCTTGAACCATATTTCGATCCTGGCAACCCAGTCCAGTCCTGCCTCTGCTGTTGTGGCAGTGAGGTCTGGCAACTTGTTAGCCAGACTGCATGCATTAAGAGATAAAGCTGTCCATTCCCGAAGTTCATCCCCATTTGTGACACCTCCTTTTTTGTTCTTGTTTCTCCCTTTATCATTTTTTTGGCCACTGTCAGTTTCTGACAGGGTTGCATGCTTTCTGCCTTCTGCAACTGTTATCCTGGGGTGCCCTTTAGGATTGGTGCTAGCTGGACGGGGCGATACAGCAGGCTGTATGTGTGCTACTCCTAGAGCTGCCATCTTCTCTCCATCCACTAGTTTAAATGCCCTGCTTGGACATCAAGTTTTTGGCCCAGCATCCTAACCCCCTCCTTCATCAGCTGGAGGCTGTCAAATTTGAAGAACTCCCTTTCCCGGAAGTTGTCCCAGTTTCCAATTAAGTTATGCTCCTTGGTGTGGGACCAGTCTTTGAGCCATGCGACAAACTCACCTATCTCCTTCACTCTGATTTTCTGCCTGTTTTTTCCCTTTTCCCAAACAGGCAGAACCTCTAAGAAGGCAAAGCTGAACAAAAGGGAAACCAATTTCTCCCTGAGTTGGGAAATGTGCTCCTTAACCTCCTCTACCAGCCAACTAGCAAGGTCATTGGTCCCTAGGTGGACCAGGATGTTAGCGCCTATACCTTCCCTTTGAATTATGCCGACTATTCGGTCAGTGTCCCTCCCAGTGGATACTCCTGGAAGACGTCTGACCTGCACATCGGCCTGCTTGTTTCTGCTCTGTTAGGGATCCACATTGTGAATCATGGAGTCCCCTATGATGATGAGCTTTTTCCTGTTGTCCTTGGAATTTCATTTATAATGGCATTTGTTACCCTGTTGCTTTCAACTTTGTGCTGACCCAAGCCTCCTTTCTCCTTTCTGGTGGTACAGATGCAAGAGATGTGTACCTATTTTCCATGTTTAGAGTGTTTTGTCTGTTAGGGAGATTTACCCAGGTGCTGCCTCCTTTTCCCTTAACCAGCTGCCACTCCCAAGGCTTAGTTGTTCTTTGGGGGAGAGGCATGATGGTTTGGTACTGGTGATGCGGAGGTGGATTCCCATAAGAATAGTTGCTCTCTATGCAGTTACATAGCAGATTGATCTCACCTCAAGCTTCACAGAGCTGAGCTTTGAGGTGACATATCTCCCAGCATATAGGACAGGGGCCCTTCCTCCAGGTGATATATCCATTGAAGAGTGTTCCACAGTGCTGGCAGCCAATGATATCCATGTGTGTTGCCATTGGACAAAAAAAAAGAGAGTGGAAAAAACAAATAGGTTGACTGAAAAAGAGAGTGTAAAGTAAACAATTAAGATGCCAATCTCCTGTGTTGTGCTTGAATGGACAAAAAAGAACCTGTAGATTAAAGCTAAAGAAAACTCTTTTTAGATGTGCAGTAAGTCCCACTCCTTCCTTACTTCTGCAGGTAGGATATGAGGGGGTCAGGAGCTATATTAGAGGATGAGCATGAGGTAGGTGGGAATGGGGGTAGGGTGGATGGGTACTACCCCTGCAGAAAATCAGTAGAGGCACCTGTAGAGAAAAACAGTAAATTTTTTGCAGTGGTGCTGACAAACACTCAAAAATAGCAGTGATCCATCCAAAAATGTAAAGTTTAGTTTGTGAAAAAAAAAATCATCCTGCATTCACTGTCTAATCCTTTAATATCATCTCCCGACCATTTTCACCAGTGGCTTCTGAAAACAGCGTGAGGAAAAGGAGTCAAGTGGCAAACCCAAATCATGACTTCCATTTTATGATTAATGTTCTCATGTTATATATTAAAAAGATATGATAAAAATAGTAAATACTGTACAAAATAAAAATAATTACATACTAAATAATAATATATCATTTTATGTCATATTATATTATCTTTGCATCTATACCATATCATTTTTTATGTTGGTGCACTTACGCAGCCAACATCTTGTGGCAATGATGATTTGAAGGCACGGTCGCTGTTGGGCAAATGCAGGGTACGCACCAGTAGGTGTGTCCTGCATTCCCCAATCAGCCAGTAGCAGGGGCCGACACCCTGCCTGGCTAATGAGGCAAAGAGATCTGACAAAAGGTCCACTGCAATGAGAGCGAAGCTCTCATGCAGCGTGACCACAACACGCTTCTCCCTACATGCAGGCAACATGGCGTCAGTGACTGCCGCTGTTGCCTGTCAACCCCCCTTCCTTCATTGTGTGCTGATGGGGGTGCCCAATCCCCATCAGCATCATGTAACCCCCCCTTTTTTGATTGCCGAGGGGGTGCTCAATCTCTGTCAGCATCATGTGCCCCCCCAACAGTTTCTCTTTGCCGACGGGGGGGTGCCCAATCCCTGTCGGCATGTATCCCTCCCTCCCTTCCTTTGAATTTTGCCGACAGGGGAGTCCACTTCCCATTGGCATAATGTGGTTCCCCTTCCATGCTTCTGATTGTTGAGGGGGTTCCCAATCCCCCTCGGCTCCTGTGGCTCCCCCCTTGCCTTGTTTGCCGACGGGGGGTGCCCAATCCCTCATCGGTTAAAGCACCCACCCAACCACACACACACAGGTGGCATGCTGAGAGCCCACCCTAGTGTGCCAAAGCACCTATTGAAAATGAAAAAGGTCCCCCGATGTCTTTTGTTTTTTTTTTTCCATGTAAAGAAGGAAATGGTCCCTCGTCGGTCTCTCTGCCCCCCCCACAACCTGCACCCACCCACCCACTGTGCATCCTACCTGCCCACACCCCCTTTCACCCCATACTTACCTCTGGAGCCTGGTGCGACGATCTTCGGTTAACCGGGAACACGTCTGCACTCTTCAAAGCCAACCACGAACTGACGAAATGGCGGTAAGCTGTATAATGGAATGAATAGGGTTTTCTCAACTTTGCAGCATATCTTGGGCATTTTTTGGAATTTTGACACCAAATTTTCAACATGGGGTTTTTTGTGACCCCTCCTCATGAATTCTATCACTGTCATGGCGTTACTCAGCCTCAAAAGGTGATTTCGCAGTCACTGGGCGGAATCACCTTTTGGGACCAATTAACAAAATGACAGTGCCAGTGTTCATGAGGTGGCCTCTCAAAAAGCCTATGTTGCAAATTTGGTGGAAAAAATCCAAAAAATGACTGTTTTATGAGCATGCATTGTGCTGTTGCTACGCAGGCTCGTAACTTTGCAAATTAGCAATATTTTCATGCCAGATTTTCAACATTATCATTTTTGTATACCTCCTAGTGAACAGTATAGCAGCAATTTTCCACATCCTGCCTGAAATGTGTTTCCGCACTTCCAGCGCACAATAGCGCGGTCGCTGTGGGAAATCAGTGTTTGGGCCAGATTATGAAAATGACAGTGACACAGTTCATGAGCAGAGGTCCTAAAATGCCTATGTTGAAAATTTGGTGATGACACTCTATAAAATGACTGTGTTACGAGTGTGCATTAGCTGATTGCATGCACGCTCGTAACGTTGTTCATTTGTAATATTTTCACTCTGGATTTTCACCATTGGCATTTTTCCATACCTTTTGATGAACAGTACAGCTGTCATTTCACATATCATTCCCAAAATGTGTTTTCGCACTTCCGGCGCAGAATAGCGCTGTCGCTGTGCAAAACCACTTTTTGGGACAGTTTGAGGAAATAACAGTGACACTGTACATGAGCTGAGGTGCTAAAATGCCTATGTTGAAAATTTGGTGCCAAACGCCCATAAAATAACTGTGTTCCAAGCATGCATTGCACATGTCCCACGCACCCTTGTAACTTCACAAATTTGCTACATTTACATGCCACATTTTCAACAGTGGCATTTTTTTACACCTCCCTATGAACTGTACAGCTGTCATTTTTCACATCCTGCCCAAAATGTTTTCCCCGCACTGCACTACCAAAGCCAATGTCAGCACGACAACATTCGGCATTGACAAATGCTTGTTATAATATTATACCTTATTATACAATGGCAAGAAAGAATTCTGAGCTCTGATTGGACAGTGTGTGCCTGGGAAAATGATGTTATTGAACACCAACATCACTGTATGAAGTCCAGGCACACAGCTGACCACAGAACATTAAGAAAAATCCCTTCCTCCCCAAACAAGTCACCGCAAAGCCAACACTGCCCTGAAGCCTTCACGGCTTACCCCCCCCCCCAACAGCAACTTCAGCCCTTGCTTCAACAGTCCCAGGACTCATATGAAATATCATATTTTAGCCTACAAATACAAAATTAATTTCATGCCACATTTTCTCAGAACCTAGCAGCTTTATTGAATGACACAGACCATAACTCCTGATCGCAAAGTTCATGGAAGCTGCTCAGTTCCAGGAAAAAAAGACATGAAAATTAAATCTCTTTTCTATCTTCAAATTAACCCATGACAAAGATTCTCCACCCCAACTGTTCTGCTCCTATACTCACTGTGGAAGTTTGACTAAAAACACAGAAAACCAGCATTTTCATCTCCTCCTCCTCCTCCTCTGTGCCAAAATGATCTTGGTGCATGCACACTTCCATGTCCTGTAGCACAGTTGATGAGCAGTTCCATGACCAAAGAAACAGATGGCCCAAATTTCACAATAAAAAACAAAGAAACAAACCTGAAATACAGAACACTGCACTGAAAAAATGAGAGATTGTGTAGACAGGATCATTCAGGCAGCAGCTCCACCTGCTGGTGGAAACATATAGTGGACTTTTTTTTTAAACATACACATCCACACATAAAAAATGAGAAAAAAAGGCAAACAAAGTTTTTTTTTTCCTTTTTAATTAAAAAAACAAAATATTGTATAATAGCAATAAGGCATTCCATGGATGGGTGTTATTGTGTAATAATGTCACTTCTAGGGTGTTGAATGCATTTGGCCTGTGGCCTTATGCATCAACCACCTGAGGTGTGAAGTTATTATACAATAACTCACAATCTGTCTTGCCTTATTGCTTAATTATATCATCATATATCATATAAAATTAATGCAGATTATATTATCTCCTCATGCATCATGTCATTTTATATCATATATGAAATTATATCTTCTTCTCAGGTATCGTATTGTTTCGGCTCAGATTCAGTGTGCACCGTGTCAGAGTCTGTGGTTCCCCAGCTGCTGTTGTGGTGAGAAAGCAGTACCCATGTTAGCCAAAATCTGCAGCTTGAGGATTTTCTGACCCTGTGAGAGAGGATCATGGAGGGGGTGTGCTCCAAGGAACCCTTTTCCCAAGAGAGTTTAGACAGGCTTGATCAAATGTTGATCTGTGCTGCTGTCTGCTTGTTACTGCTTGGATATTTTCTTTCACTGGTGGCAATAAATGTATCTAAGAGCTTGATTTTGTTTTAGAGTTGTAACCTTTATTGTTTGAATAATAATGAGTCATGAATTAGGTTGTGGCCCTCTGCTGGACAGTTTCTATTTTATAATATGCAGTTGCCACTCTTGATGGCTTCAATAACTTCTAACCTTTTGGACTACAGCTATTTCATATTGGAGTGTTTGGGGAGTATGTCTAGTTACACTAGCTTCTAGTTTACTTTGTTGCATAAGTGCGACTTTGGTGGATGATTATGTCTGGGGAGGGGGGTTTGGTGGTCTTGGATGGTTTATTCTGAAGGGATGGCAATTTTGAGAGTCAGCCTGGGTAATTCTGTTTTTATGTGGGTAGATTTCTTTTGTAGGAGGGTAATTAGAAATTTTATTAAGGTTAGTAGACTGAACAGTGGTTCTATGTCCCCTATTGTATCACCTGTCCTAATATGTTATGCAGCACAAGGCCCTGTGCACACCTACTCCTCAAATCTGTTGCTACTTTGTGACCTCATCTAGCCAAGTGGTGATTAGTAATTGCTGTAGTATTCTGGAAATCCTAAGGAGATGAGGCATCAGCCATGTTTTTTTTTTTTTTTGTGGGGATCCTCCGTCTTCCATCCGCCTGGTCACGGCCCCCGGAGCTTCCACCATCTGCCCATTGCCGCCACTCCCGGTCACCCTCGGCTTTCCCCCCGAGGGCCGGGCCACGACCCCAGTTCCATGGTGCCGTGGAACCAGTATCTTGTTGGGAGTGCGGCGGCAGGGGTGAATCGAAGCCTCCGGGGAGGCTTCATCTAGACGGAGGACCACCCCTCCTACTGATTTTCCTCCTTGATTTTTCTCCCCTTGCAGGCGGGGACGTGCAATGACACCAGCATCCGCTCTGCCTCCACCCCTGACGTGAGCGCGGCAGCGTGAGTGCCCCAGCCTCCGCTAGGGGTCTCTAACGCTCCGGGTGCTGTCGTCACCCACCCCGGAGAAGGAGAGCTGCCCATGGACGCCGATCCTTCTCCCCTGCTGCCCTCCACGACCGCCGGGTCCGCTCGAACCCAGGCCGCCGGAGTCGCAAGTGGAAATCCCACCGCTGCGCCGACGGGCCGGCTTCAGCCATGGTTTAATCGGGGGGGGGCAGATCTGAAGAGTTAGGATGAGTAGGAACCCTGGGTTGGGGTGGAAATGGCAGGGATCCTCTCTGCTTAATGCCTATCCCAAGGAAGTTCTCTGGTAATGGTGGACAGGTGGACAGTGGATTTGCTGCCCACACTTCTCCTTTTGGCCATTTCTGTGTGTAATGCCAGGGTGGCCTCTGAACTCTGGTAGTATAAACAAATGGGAGAACTGTTATCATGACTTGAAACTGTATGAAAACAGCAGTTCTGAGTCATAAAATTGGGACTCCACCACATAACTGACAAACATGAGTTTCAGAAAAAATCAATTTTCAATAGAACATTGCAAAAGTTCTGCATATGTAAGAAAATGCTACTTTATTTTCTAATTAATTAAAAAAATACAAGTTTTTCAGTAAAACCACCTATCAAAGAATCATCCAACCCTGACATTTTTGTGCTATCCGTAAGCAAAAAAAAAAAAATTCTGAATTTTCATATTTGTAGTGTTTTTCAACATTCTGGAACTTTTAAACTACTGACCATTATGAAATTTACAAAATTCAGAGATCCCAGCAGTGACATCATCAATGCAAAATTCCTGTCTACTCAATCCGGGGACAACCACACTATTATGGTTCAAATATCAGGTTTAACCTTCAACTGCATATTCCACCCTAATACACAGGCACTGCTGTGCCTGTATAATAAATGTCTTATGTACTAATTTATATTATATGTATTGTATATTGTTCAATGTATTGTAAAATGCCCAGAACTTATTGGGATTGGGCACTATATAAATACAATTGCCTTCTCTTATATTATTTTTTATACAGTATACAATATCATATTCTATCAAATTTTATTATCTTCTTAAGTATTTTATCAGATTATATCACATTATATTATCTTTGTATTTAGTGGTGCCAGCCAGAATGCAATGCGGTAATGCTGCCTTATATCCCTTCAGTATGTTGCAGGGAACAGTGTCATTCAATGGTAATTAAGCCCTTTTTTATTGCTGTAGTTGGAGATATGCCATTTACTGCAAGTTACTGCGCTGCATCATGGATGGCTTTGCAGTATATCACATCATATTACATCACAACACATCTCAGATTATATTATCTCCTCGTAGAGCATATCACATTATATTAGATTATATTATCTTCTCATTTATCATATCTGCTACCCTTTTCAGTCCTATCCAAAGGCATGTAATTCCATGGTACCCAATTAAATCATCTCCCAATCACCCCCAATTCCTTTGAAAGAACTCACAGCCTCCACTACTACCACGAGACTACTGTCCCTAAAAAACAAATGCATCTTCTGCAGTGTGGGAGTAGTTTGCAGATGACACCAAGAATACACTCAGAACATGTAGGTAGAAAAACTGTTCTGAGTTGGTGAAGCCAACTCCAACACTGGGAACCAGTGTTCTGGCTGATAATGTAAAATTTTAGCAAGTTATCAGCCTAACAGCAAGGTTCACTCCCAGTCCCCACTCAGGTCAGACAGAGCAGCAGGGACAGTCGGGTTGGGTATATGAAGTGGTAGGATAAGATGGCTAGTTAAAGTAATCCAACCACCATAGCTGGCAGTGGCCTGATCCTATGGCTGCGTCCCTTGGTGCCACATTGTGCCACAAAGGGTCCAACAACCAATCTCCAGAGCCAAGCCCAGCATACGCACACCAGTCAGTGCTGAATTTGTTGTAAAAAACAAGTGTGCTGCTCAGTTATTACATGCCCACATAATGCCGCTATGCTTTCCTCCTGCTTCTTCAAGTACTGACAGTTCCAGAGATATACAGTAACATCTCAAGTCTTGCTGTTGAAAACAACACACCTTGTTCATTATCATCCTTATCATCATCTTTCAATCTTCATTCTGAATAACATTTTCCTTGTCATGCATCACTGCAGCATGTGTTAACACCACTTTTATTAATTCATTTTTTATTCTTTTGGATACTAGGCAAGGCCCACTAGGTACAAGTGCTTTTTTTTTTAGGTGAAGACCCAGGAGCACTGGGGAGGTTAAGTGACTTGCTCAGAGTCACACAATGTGCAAGTGGAGTCTGAGGGACTCAAACCCAGGTATGCTGGATGTACCAAGCTCATTCACAGCTCATTACCCTAATCCCTAGGCTATACTACCGTCACACAACACTGATGGATGGTATAGAAGGACTGTTATCAATCACTGTAGGAGGTTGTGACACCAATAGTCCATCTAAGTCATCACAGCAGTAGCAGGATCAAATACTCATTAAAGACATGTCAGACGTGTTTCTGACACAACTTGCAGACAGGTTCAGTAGCACTTGATTAGACACATAATTAGAAATGGCAACACTATTGGATCCCACATTAAAAGATATGTTCATTCCCCTGGATGCAATGACTATTGTATATAAAACAGAAACTGTTGTACAGTGTTTCCTAAAAAACAGAAGCAAAGAAGTCTTGCAGAAAGCTGCAGGAATGTGTGTTCACAACCTCATGGTCATACTGCTCTTCTGCTGACTTCACACCAAGGCCAGATACTGAGAATCTAGAATTGTTAGCCTTACTTAAACTTAACTCACAAAGCATCAGCATAGAATAATCTTTTAGTTATTCACATGTCCAGCAAGTAATGTATGTACTACTGTTCCCACTTCTACGCCCACTAGTGGCAAGACTTTCTGGACTCCAACCACTGGCATTGGCTCAGCAATCTGGCCCACAACTCCCAGGGGCAGCGGCAAAACTCCTCCTCCTCCTATAAACAAGCTCAATATTATCAGGTATGCCTCTGAGAACACAGAGCACACATAGGCAGTATCAGTTTGAAGAAGATGGGGAAAGTACCAAATGAGAACAAGAGAAACCATGAGGGCATTTAGAGAAGCAAAGGCAGACACAGAGCTGCAGATTGCAGAAGGGGGTCAAGGGAGAAAAAAACAGATATTTAGATATATTAGAAAAAAAAGAAAGAAGGGAGGAGAAATTGCTAGGCTTACTGCACAGATAGGAGTGAGGTTAAATAGTGTCACATTTTTACTCTGTTGCTATTAGGATACATGATCCCTTTTACTTGGGATTTGATGACAGGTTGAATTCCTTTGGGTAACAAGTGCAGTGATTGATGTGAATGATGGTGCATTAGGAGTGAGAGAGTGAGTGTGTGTGTGTGTGTGTGTGTGTGTGTGTGTGTATATCTCCTTAAAACTAGTTATCCCCCCACATTATAGGGATGTGGGGTGGGTAGGGTGTGTTATGTGTGTGGAGGGGAGGAGAGAATTTAATTTTTATCTCTTATTTAGATTCCTTGGACATTTTCGGTACATCAAGTTGTTATACACCGAGAATGTATTGACATCAGTACATATCAGGCTGCAAAGTCTTAATTCCTTGGTGGTCTTTGATAACAGTTCTTTGTTTGACACTAATAATATCAATTTATATTTATATTATCATTTATAAAGTCCTGTTACTACACTATAGGCTTTTGAAATTTATGGGGTATAATATCTAGCTGGAGAGTATAGCTGGGTAATGGGTACAGCTAAGTTTTACACATCATATAGTGTGTACTTACTGATCTTGTTAAGAAAGCTTTATTGGCTATTGCTTGTCTGTAATACTTGCATAGATGCTTCTTGTAGTCCTAATACCATCTTAGTATGTCTTTAATCTTGGTGCGGGCTGGTTTTAAGTAATTGCATTCTTATACACATTGTGACACTCATAATTTGATGTAAGAGCCCTCTGCTCAAGTAGTTGTTATCTCATGTCAATGTAATTCATATGCAGTAGAGTTCCTTGCATGTCTTTTGTACTAAGCACCTTTGACCCTGAGACTATCCCAGCTCAAGGTGACATGGCACTATTAATCTTCTCTGGCATCATCTTCTGTTTGTTTTTTAAATTAGTTTTTTAAAACAATGGGGATATTTTCTGTTTTTTTTCTGCATGATCTGGGTGTTAAAAATATTGTTTTTTTCTAAATAACTATCATTACACTTTTGACAAAGAACTTGTTGGTCCGAAAGCTACAGCACTTTGTTCTTGTTGTTACATCTATGTTGGTCCATTAAAGAATAGTACAGACTCCACCTTCACCATCTTTGTAAATTCTTAAATCAAGAAATGTAACATTAGTCTGATTAAGTTCTATTAATTAATAATTATTCACTTAATGGGAACATAGTATGTATTGGTGAGTTTGTGTCACATGATTAATTGCACTGTGTATTTATTGAGGCATTTGTATGTTGATTCTTCACTCTGATGAAGCCTGACAGTGTACCAGGTAAAACATTAGTACTTTTTTAAACCACTTTTGTACTTGTGCTTGTTGGCATATTTATAAATTTTGGAGTTATATTCCATCTGTTTTCCTTTTTATTGCTGTTTGGTTGCTTACATATTCACCGCTCTCATTCATTTATTAGTATAGCACCATACAAATCCTGGTGCTCCTCGATTCTCCTTTCTTTTTTTGTAATATATCTGGGGTACATACAGTATACATTATATTGGAAGAATATACATTTAAAACAGAAATCACAGGGTTAGTGTAATTTTGATAGACATCCTATGGTACCGGTACCAGGTAAGTACAGCACGGACTAAACCAAGCATGAAGAAACCACGTGGTCAGTAGTGCATATAGTATGAGAGTGACAGGGGTATATGAGCGATACGACTATATCGCTACCCCAAGTCACTCTGTACCAAAGAGGAAGTGGATGTAACCACTGCTGATTGGGTGCTTGGTCAAGCTGCTCCCATGGTGGAGTGGCTAGAGCACCTGACCCAGCTGTAGATGAGGGGCAAGACCAGGGTTTAAAACCCTGCTCAGGAAATTTTTAATGTTTCGACTGTGCAGCCATGACTAAGTGCTGCAGTCAGCTTTTTAACTTGCCTCACTTTCCACATCCCTGCAGAGTTGATTATATTTATTCTTTGGTATGTGGGGGTGACCCCCCCACAAAAATCAAACTGAAGGATTGGGTGTGTGGCATTCATGCGCAGACAGCATTATGTGCTGCTGCTGCATTGCCGCATGCTATTTTCCATGTGCGGGTGTGATGTGCGCAGTTATGTCTGTGACATCATGACCCCATGCCCAATCCTGCATGTCTAAAGGGCGTTTGTTGCCTTCTAACTATAGGACTACTGCCCAGGCAGTCTACAGTCTGTTATCAGGTGTGGTAGCTCTTTCCAATCATTGCATTTTGTTTCATCAAATAAATACACCCAGCGAGTCTCCAAAGTTCTAATTAACCTTGCAGTCATTAACTGATAAAAACTGTCTTGCCATAGCAGAAAACTATCATAATTTATAGTGATACCATATATAAGCATTGCTGTTAATTTGTTGCCCTTCGTCTGAACCACAAAACTACTGTAATGATAGGCATTCTGTAATATTTATAATTTTGTTTAAGTTTTTCATAATAAAAGGACAATAGATGATCAGGAGAATTCTGCAGTAGGAGAACAAACTGCAAAAGGTTTAATGAACTCAATAAATAATGATCTCTTATTGATAAATTAACACACTTTCTGCAGGCTGCAGGAGGGAAAATATTCATTAGGAAATGACTGTGGCTAACTGTCTTTTCATGCCAGTTATCCAAACAGCTCTTATTAATGATAAATGCCAGCATCTGTGTCCCTCTTCTTCAAATAAGCTGCAGAGCTACAAAGTCACATTTCTTCTGCTAATTAATTATTTATTTATATATTTAGTGTGGAGATGTCTGCAGACAGTACAATTCTCATATAACAGTCAGAGCTGCAGAAATCTGCAACAATGAAGATGTAACATTTCTGAGGCCAATAAAATGCTCAGCTGAGCAAATGTTCCCACATGAGAAAAGGTTTGCTTTTAAGCTAGAAAGTTTGTGTGGTATTACAGCACTGTACACTCTATGATATTGCTAGACAGTAGGATGGGCTTTTTTACAGAAAAAAAAAATGACTTGAACCACATAAAACTTAACTCCTCTTGGTGAAAATCAGGCACCCAATATATAGACGCAGTCAGGGGCGGCAGACGTTAGGGGCACAAAGAGGATCTACTACAACTGTATCTGCTATCCTTAAAACTCTGACAGTCTCCAATTGGTGGGGATTATCCCCCAGCGGCTAAGTCACAATTTAAATGATGGTTGCCAGATGTTTGTGATCACAAATAGGGTTAGATGAAATTTGAAAGCTGTAACCACCATATACTGTAATCTGGGCATGGCACTGTACCAGCTTCATGGCACAATGTGCTGCCAGGTGGCCATGAAATGCCACGCTGTGCACTTGCCTCAGTCTTTTCACCTCAGCTCCATAACTTATGACCCAATTGTGAACCAAGTATTTTTTAACATTTCAGGTGCCTTGCCAGTCTGCCCTGGTGGTCTGTTGTCTCCCAAACCACACCTGAGTAATAGACATATCCCTGGTGACCAGTGGGACCACCCATGTTTTAGCCCCTTTCCCCCATGTATGTCTTTTAATTATCCAGTCCCTGTTTGAAAAGGGTCATACATAGATCATTGCAACATCCACCACACAACTGTGCCACCCCAGAACAATTGCTTCCTTCAGTACTACTGTTGTCAGAGGTGCTGAGGTGTGTGACCAACTGTGCTGTGGTCAGTAGATATTAGTATTCCAGACTTCCATCCTTTTCCCTGTGCCAGTACAATGCCTATTTTGTCAGTGCAATGGAAAGGCTTGCAGTTGCTTTGTGTAAGGCACAAAATAGTACAAGTTAAAACAGTGTCATAAAGTAATCATTTTGACAACTTTGTGTCACTTAATTGTGACTGCGTATGGGGTCCAAGGTGTCACATGGTAAAATCCTCAGTTTCATGTAAACGTTGAAGTATAGTATGTTGCTGCTTTCCCTGAGAAAAATTCCATTTTGTAAGCAGAATTTCAAATTCACCATTTATTAAAACTGGCAGAATCAGTTGTTACAAACAGGACTTTTTTTTATCTAAAACTAGGACTAATTATCCCATTTGCCCAGTTTTAAATCTGTTATAAAAATGTCATGGCAACTGATTTAATTATAACAGTTACCCTCTTCCACAAATCCTATAAATGCTCCATTGACATGGATGAAAACAGACTTTACTATTGATGCTGGGGTTGACTTACAGTATTAAACTCCAACAAAAACCCTTCTGATAACGCCAACCTTATCCACTAACTCCCCAAGCTCCTGACTACAGTAGTTCCTGACACCCACTAGATACCCATTGACTCCTAAGTACCTTTACAATATGCCAGTTCACCATTCCACTGCCACTCATAGTGTGATGTTGTGCTGCTGCCTTTATGCCTTGGGCTCTGATGATCTTGCATAAGCACTGAAGCTGGGAGTATGATGTCATCTAATTGCATTTTATGTTGGGGGCAACCTGGTTGGTGTGGTGCACATATTTCAAATGTTTGTCCATTGTAAAGGCATTTAAGGCTTAAGAGGCCAGTGAGTTAGGGTCAGCAGCTGGGTGTGGGGGCTTTGGTGTGGTCTGCTTAAATCTGGATTCCCTGCAATGGGAGCTGAAAATAAAGCCTCATAAAGAAATAATAGAGCCCCTGGTACCTCTGATCCACAATGATACCTCCAACAGGAGGTAGCGCACAGAAATTGGAGCTCCATACTAATAGGGCATTGAATTCTACATGGAAAAGTAACATGGATTAAATGTGGGCCTTAGAATAAAAAAGGAAAAAGGTAGTGTAGGTAGGAATTTTATTTTAGTGTAGCACTTTACTATAGCACACTGTACTTCATGTAAAAACCAAACAAATGAACAACAGGTCAATGTAAGTTATGAAAACTAATAATTAAATACTAAGAACACATACAAAGCAGTCACATACACAAAGCCTTGGTGACAGGGCAAGGGTGGGCCTGTGAAAAGAGAAGGCGGTGCAGAAGAGAGGAAAGTTAAAATCAGTAACATGGATAATTTATTTCTATTACTTTTAGTTACTTAGTTATCAGTTTGTATGTTTAGTTTATAAATGTATGACGCTTTTAAATGCAAAGGATGATTAGTGGTCACCAAGACAGGGAAGAAAATGTTTGCAGTTAATTAAGGGAATAAGTTGAATGCATAGTTCAGCAGAATCAGCCAGAATGCACAGAATAACTTGCAGTAAGTGACATGTCACCAAATACTGCATGACAAAAGGGCTCAGTTGCCACTGAATTAAACTGTTCCCTGCAGTATACTTTTGTGATATACTGTAGCATTACTGCATTGTATCCTGGCTGGCTTGGCTGTAGGTTACAAACTGCACAGTTCCTAATAAAATAAGTTGTAGTATAACCAAACTTCAGAAAAAGTAAACAAACAAAAAAAAAAGTTCTAAAATTGTTTTTAAAACTGTTATATTTTTTATATGGATACATAACAGTTGGTGAAACATTATATGCTGATATAAAAATGAATATATTTCTATATTAAATTGACCTCATTTTCACACTATCAATATGAAAATATATATGCTGATGCTGCAGTTGGTGGGCATGCTGCATGTGGACGTGCACATGGCACACCCACTGTAGGCATTGCATGCTCTGCCACCAAAAGAAATGCGGAAAAATGGCGGCCAGCGTCGAGTGGCCTGATGGCCATCCAACACAATGCACTTGTCTGCAGAGGGCATCACCTGTACTGGATCCGGTCCTGGTGGGCAATTTAAGGAGCTCCCCACCACCTCACCACAGAGGGTAAGCCATGGGGGTAGCAAGGTGATGGCCTGAAGTTGAAGGATGGGTGTGGGACGGATAGTGGCCAGATGAAGGAAGGTTGCCAGGAAGAAGGGAGCTGACCAGGGAGCCAGGGGAGAGAAAGTAAGCAAAAATTAATAAATAATTAAATAAAAAGTTAAAAATATATGTATTCATTTACATGTTTACTATCAACATATGCTGACGTATACAGACATCTATCAACACATTAAAGATGTATCAGTATGATCTGTTTATATTAAAGGGATCCAAAAGTATGACAAATTTTCTGTACCATATAATGTCTGAACCACTACTAGTTAACTTAATTACTTTGCCATAATAATGAGAATTTTGATTAAGTAAACTGAAATGAGTTCAGAAAAAAATTACCTAAAGAGCAAAGAAAGCTGCAGGTTCATGAACAGTTGTTTGTAATTTATTAACATTATCTGTGATGTATGTTATGTTATGTCATGACAAAAGCACTGCTCTAATAAGACACCAGTGATTTGTTAAATTATAGAATATAAGAGTATTATCTGAGAATTGAGTTTTCTTTTTTCATTTACAATAGTTTTTTCTGACTATGAATGCTTTTGTTTGATACACATTATTTTTCCCGGTGAAAAGTACATTTAGTTCATTAGCAGTGGTTCAGATGTTATTTAGGTAAGAAACTTTTGGGGTCACAATACTGTGATTGAGCTCTACTGCAGCTTCCCTATATATTAATATACAAGATAGTGAAACAGTTTTTAAAAATGTTAAATACCATTGAGAATCATCAGAAGATTTTAATATTCAATCTTTAATAATCAGTTCAATTTTCTAGTTACTATGAATTTCATTAAGGTTCAGACTTCACCAGAATGTAACACATGAATCAGAATTGTTCCCCAAATCTAGATCCTGATAGCAAGAACTGGGATTATTTAGGGCCTGTTGAACCCCAGTGTTTTATTTCATTTTTTGGTTTTATTTACAGTTGATTTACTGCACCTTGGACAATCAAGCAGAAATGTAGCTGCTCATTTTAAGTAGGGGATCAAACTTCCATCCAGTTTTACAGTTTAATAGATAGCTAAAAAGAGGGTGATTAAGTAAATTTGTCATAGTTTTGCAGTTAACCAGAGCCATTAGTAAATTTGCACATAGCATTTCCTGTTTCACAGTTCAGAGATCCAACCACTAGATTATCTTGCCCTCCCAATATATATGTAAACAGATAAAAAGAACATCCACACAGTAATATTATACTTACAAGAATCTTTCTCTGGATATTCTCTAGTTCATGCTGAGATTTTTTGAGAGTGTAAGATCAATTCATACCTAAGAGAATTCCGTGATTGGGTAATAAGAGGGATGTGTTCAGGACATTCATTTATTTAGCTTTTGTTTACCAAGTAGGTGCTCTAGACAATACAATGCCTATATTCAGGCATGACCTGGGAGAATTACAAATGTCAAAACGATTTAACATATCAGACTAAGGTATCACTATGCACAATGTTGAAATTTATACACTAGGCTAACAGACAATGCTGCTAGAAAAAGCACACAGTGCAATACAACTCAAGTACAACATACATACTGTAAATAGGTCAGATGTATGTTATATGAACAGTAGCAATGCATCAGGTACAGGACGTGGATTAACCCACTCATGAATTGTGGGTTACTGGGGAAATTAATTCACAGCTGGATGGTTGTCATCATTCAGCTTGCAGGCTTGTGCAACAACTCCCCCCCCTCCAGCCATGGATTAATTCCCCAGTAACCCATGGCTCTCTCGTGGGTTAATCCTTACATATACTATAGCTCCGACTTGAAATGTAGATGGGAGTTAGAAGTTTGTAAACAACTAACTATCAAAAAGAGATACCTAAAAACAGATACACTTACCAGATTATGTGATTACAGGTTTCACCTGCCTGGTTTAAACAACAGGCAATGTTTTTACAGTAAGGTAACTGACATAAACACAATGGGCAGGATTCACAAAAAAGAAGTGCTGAGCACATCCCAGATGCAGCAGCGCAATGCAGATGCACCAAGCACAGACAGAGCGATTCACAAAGGCATGTGCAATGGAATGCGCTGAGCGCCTCCCCACTGTGAATTGCCCAGACACAGTACAGTGCAACTGGAGATGTGCTGGCACAACAGGAGATGCGCCAGGGAATCCTGGATGCCCTGAGCCACACGGGGAGCAATTCAGAGCAAGCGGAGCAAGCCAGCAGGGCATGACGCTGGAACAATGAAACCCACAGACATAGGTGCTGATAGCAACATGTTTATAAAACAATAAAACCAGATATGCAACTGTACAACACAAAACCTAGAACAACAAAGACACAGGGGGCTATATACATAAACTATATACAGAGCAAGGCTCCCAGGAAGAAGAAGAAGGGGGCCACTAGTGCCACCGTGCCCCACCATGCCATACCCAGGCATGGCCACTTAAGAGCAAGCGCTGAAGAACACCTCGCAGGGCAGCTGACAGACACTGAACCATCCCGTATATAGACCACAGGGCCACCTAGATGGCCACATGGATCTGCCCCTCCACATCAAGATGGGCACAGCCCCCAGCCACTGCATGTCATCCCTGAAGACCTACAGCAATGACAGAGAGAACACACACTGAGGGCCTGAATGTAGACACCCCCACCCAGCAGTAACCCACAGCAGCAGAACCACAGCAACAGCAGAATGCACTGCCTACCTGTCCCTGCATGGGCACCAAGCCTGGCACCCAGAAGCCTCCTCCTCAGTGCCTCAATGATGGCCATGGCCCTCCACCAGGCCTCTGATCCTGCAAAACACAACAGACAGAGAGCACCATGAGTCAACACAGCAGTACCAGAAACACACAACAACACTGACATGCACATGCAGTGCAGGGACAGTCATACATCACCACTGTGCAGGATGCACTGCCACAGTGCTACCCCCTCAGGCATGCATGTATGCAGCACACAGTGGTAACCAGCTGTGCAGTCCTTAGTGGCCTGCACACAACCACAGCCCGGCCATAGTCCCCCCATGGCACACATGATAGGGCTGCACTGGGCAGGTGCAGTCACTGCCATGTGTGCAGGATGGCAGTGACCCAAGTGGGTGCCCCATGGGGGCCTCAACACACACACCCAGGATGTACCACAAAAGGAGCCAGATGAGCAACACCTACCTAGCCTTGGCAGTACACCCCGGCATGCACAGCAATGCAGCTGCCCCAGTCTCTCCAGATCCCACCTCTGGAGGTCATCGAAATGATGCCTACACTGCTTCCCAGTGTGTGGCAGCCCAGTGTGCTGTACCAGCCTCCTGGCAATGGAGGCCCACACCTCAGTCCTGGGCACAGGGAGGTCCTCCTGCCCAAACAGCTGCCCCTCCACTGGCATAACAAGAGACACCAGGTGCAGCAGCTCCACCTAGGATCAGTTCATGGCCCTAGGGGATTGTCTACCAGCTCTAGGCATGTCCCCACTGACAGATACTGTTTCCCAGTGCAACGCAGTAAAGCCTTGGGAGAGCCATCATTTTAAAAGCTACTGTCTTATTAATAAAGGATATGTTCAGCTTTTCCACCTTTGCCTACCTAGTTGTAAGTTGCTTAGCAATGGGTGGATGTTCACTGTAGCTAGGTCCTGAATCTTGGGGGTGATCATCATGCCAGAGTATTTAAGGCCTGTTGTATCCCAAGCTACTTGATGGTGTCAGATTGTAGCTCAACGTGGGGTCCCCATGCACTAGGGGAAGAATTATGTTGCCCCCCCCAATTTACTCTAAGACCTGAAGTTCCCCCAAATGTGTCTAAGCTGTCCCATGCTTTGGCCGAAGATGTCTCAACCTAATTCAGCATTAACAGTGGCTCATCCATGTATGAGAGTGCAATATATGACTGATTTCTAACTTCAGTGCTGTACACTTCGGGACTTTGCTTCACAGCCATATTTAATGGCTCCATTGCCAGAACAAAAAGGAGTGGGCTGAGAGGGGAGCCCTGCCTTGTGCCCTGGTGGAGTGGGAAGGGGTCTGAAAGTAAGCCATTGTTGGGACCTCTGGACTTAGGGTTCAAGTATAATGTGTGGGCCCATGAGATAAATTTAGGTATTGTACCTACTGTTTTCAGAGTATACCAGATGTAGCTCTACTTCACCAAGTCAAAGGAATTTTTGACATCAATGGATGCCAGGACCACTTAGTCTTTTCCTTTCTGTGCCTTGTGCATTAAATTGTAACTGCACTGAGGTTATATGCTCCCTTGCTGTCCTTTACAAAACCAGCTTGGGAGTTGTGTACTAGGTAAGGGAGGTCCCTCTGTAATTAGTTTTCCATGATTTGTGCCAGTTTTTTTGACATCAACATTTAGCAATTTTGGCATCGACATTTAGTAAAGATATGGGGTGATAGTTAAAACAAATTGCCCTGTTTTTGCCTGGTTTTGGCACTATAATGGTGGCTTCCTGTATTGTAGGGAGTAGTGTAGCAGTCTTCTGTGCTGAAGCAAACGTATAAAATCTGTGGAGCCAACAGGAGTTCAAAGGCCTGGTAGGTGTCTGTGCTCAGCCCTTCCTAGCCCGGAGTTTTACCTTTGCCATACTCTGTATTGCTTTGATGATCTCTTATTGGGAAAAGTCCTGATCCAGGGCCTGAGTACAAGGGCCCAATTTTTAAAACAGCCCTTAGAGAGATGCAAGTTGTGTCACTCTAAGGGTTGCAGCAAACTGTGGGTGCACCAGGGACCCTGTGCCAGATTTTGTAAAAATCAGGATCTCTGTGACAAACTCACCAGGTTTACCACAAGCCACCAGCTGCGCCAGGAGGTGGCAGAGGGGGAATCAGGGGAGGAGAACTGGGACTGAATGTTTGTGATGTGGCACCCAGCGGGATGCATTTACAGCTGTATAAATATTCTAAATACCAGCACATAATTGTACTGTACCACAATGTACAGTAACTTGTACCCATACTGTAAATACATAACCAGCCCTAAAGAAACACGAAGAAGGAGGGACCAGTGAAAAATCTGCAGAATACACATCGTACTGTACCATAACACAGCAGAACTCACAACTGTGCAGTGATACAGACATCACTTTACAGTTGTGAGGTCTGCTGTGTTATGGTGCAACATGATGTATTCTGCAGATTTCTCACTGGTCCCTCCTTCAGTGTGTTTCTTTAGGGCTGGTTATGTACTTACAGTACGGGTAATAGTTTCTGTACATTGTGGTATAGTAGGATTATATTCTGGCATTTACAATATTTATGCAGCTGTAAATGCACCCCACTGGGTGCCACATCACTACCATTCAGTTCCAGCTCTCCCCCCTTACTCCCCCCTGCCACATATTCTGTCCCTTACACCCACAGCAGCCCAATGTCCACCCCCTCTCACTGGCACAAGCCACTTAGACTACCGCCTGGCTGGTCTAAGTGGTGCCCCTTGCTGCATCCATGATCAGGCTTTTAACATCACAAATAAGGGATGCTGCAGCCCCACCATGGTGCAAGCCCCTTTATGACCTGGTGCACCAAGCTGTTTGGCTCAAACCTTGTGCACGGGGGTTTGGTGCAGCTGCGTCTGGATTTGACTCAGGCTGTGATAGAAAAGTGCATTTAATGCAAGTTGTGACGCAAGTCACCTCTTGCATCAAACTCTTTTGACACTGATCCCTTGAGTCAATCTAAGTCCATTGAAAATAGGGCCTCAGGCCTTGAGGGTTACTAGGCATTTTGAGAGGGCAGGCAATTCTCCCATTCTGACTGGTCAGTCTTGCCTTGGCTGGTATACAGCTTACTATAGAACTCTTGAAACTTCCTGCTTATGATTTGGAGGTCAAAACATAGATTATCATCTGGACCTTTAACATGTGGGATTTGTATTTCATTTTGCCATGTTTTTAAATGGTATGCAAGTAGTTGGCTTGCTTTCTCCTTGTTTTCTCAGTAAGCTTGTCCCAGAGAAAACTGAGCTCTTTCAGCCTGCTGTTGATGCACTACGTTTGGCTTATATTTCAAACAGGCTAAAAGCTGAATGTTCGCTGGTGTCTGTTGTGGGGATGCATAACATTTTAATTCCTGAACCCTGAGCTGCTCAGTGAGTTCTAGCACTTCTTGTTTTCTCTTTTTATTCTCTTTTGCTGTATAGCTTCTAATGTGGCCCCTTATATACACTTTGAAAGCATCCCACAGTTTCACTTATGAGATTTCCAGATGGGTATTTGTATCAAAGTGAAGTTGAATCTCTGTGGAGAGACATTCCTTAAAATCCCATGACTGAAGGAGAAGAGGATTAAACCTCCACCTGGGAAACTATGCCACAATTTGGTGCTGGACTATTAGCATAGATACCAGCACGTGGTTCAGTATGGCTATGGGGTGAATAGTAGTGTCAGTTTTTACATGGGAGCAGGCCACACTGGACAGGAAGTAATCCAGTCTGCTACATGTTGGAACCTGGGGTTATAAAAGTGCAGTCTTTTGCTGTGGGGCAGAATAGTCTCCAGGAGTCCTTTAAAAGTAGACTTGAATGCAGATGCTTGAGAGCTGCCCCGGCTTTGGAATGCAATGGGGTACCATCTCTATTGGGATTCTGTCTAACAAGAGGTCTAAGGTCAGGATATAGTCCCCTCTGTGAAGAATGATGCATGTGGGATATCTAGAGACACTATGTGTTGACATAGGGTGAAACACAAATTCTGGGTCATCTTCATTTGGGGCATAGACAGTGCTGCTCTGTACCGTTCCCTTTAGCAAGACCCACCTTTCATCTTTATCAGTTGGCCAAGGTTTCTGATGTTAGGGCTGCCTTTTCAAATCAATATAGATACTCCCCTCTTTTTCTTTGTGTAGTACTTGCTGAAATATTCTTGATGTTGAAAGTTTTTATTGATTTTCCAAAATACATGTTACAAGACAGTGGAGTGTCTGAGCAAATACAGAGGCAGTTAGACAGTAAAACACTATGCATCCCAGAAGCGGTACAATAGGCCAGTGAAACACACAAAAAAAACACAGCAACAAACCATCAAATAAGTGTCTGTTATCTGCACAATTTTACAGGGTGCAGGAGTTAAGGAGCTGTGCTATTGAAGAAGAAGAAGAAGAAGAAGAAGAATCAGCATTTATATAGTGCTTTTCATACATCCAAAGCACTTTACAAGCAATGCTAGACTGGTAGTGAAGTGACTGAATGTGTGGGGTACCATCTCTATTGGGATTCTGAAGAGAGGGGTCCATTCCTATCCGGGGGTCTATTAACCTCTCCACGTAGGGTGACATCCTATGGAAGGGGCAGGAGGGTGCAGGGGAAGAGAGAGATTGTAGCCCTCCTACTCCCTGAAAGCAAGGTCTATAACTGGGGGAGGCACTCTGGATCTTGGCCCGAGAGCTGAGTCACACAAAGACGAGAAGAAGAATTGGCACTTACCCAGCTCGTCACTAATGGCTGCGCTGATAAGGAGGAGGGGGTAATGAATACTACACAAGGCTTGTTGACTGCTTGGAGACACTTCTTCAAGACTACTAGTGAGATCCAAGCGGTGTGAGTTAAGTGTTATAGGGCTCTCCTACTGAACCCCCTAGAACAGAACAGAAAAGACATAGACAGGGTAGAGAAGGTTGAGAGGAGGGCAACAAAGATGGTACAGGGTTGCATCACAAGTCCCATGAGGACAGGCTGAATGACTTGAATATGTACTCCCTGAATGAGAGGTGGGAGAGAGGGGATATGATAGAGACATACAAGTACCTTACAGGGAGGAACAGGGTGCAGGAATACACTATTTTACAGTGAAAAAGATGTTCCAGGACTAGAGGGCATGGGATGAAGTTGAAAGGAGGGTGATTCAGAGGAAACATGAGGAAGAATTTCTTCACAGAAAGGGTGGTGGACAAGTGGAACACCATGCCAGAGGAAGTGGTGAGGGCTGAAACAATCATGGGATTTAAGAATGCATGGGATAGACATAAAGGAATTCTGTATGTCAAGGGTAAGGGGCAACAGACTTCTAGAAAATGTTAAGGGAACTTGCAGGCTTAAATGGGCAGACTGGGTGGGCCATAGGCCTTTATGTACCAACAATGTCTATGCATCTATGTAAAAAAAGGCACATAAAGGAACTTTGCTCTACAATAGATGATGAGGATAAACAGTATATATAACACTTATAGTACAGTACCATTACTACCGGTAATAGCTGCAATACCGTTTATGTAGTAGTAGTTGTAGTAGTAGTAATGATTTTTATTCATTTCATAAATGAACACGGTAATTTCCCAATGAGCAAAGCTCATTTACAAGTGACACCATACATTTGTCCTGGTTAAATATGTGTTTGGAAAAAAATCAAATTACTATGCAAATATATATATACAAAACACTTAACAATCATTTGTCAATGCCGAGTGTTGTCTTGCTGGCACTGACATTGGTAGTGCAGGAGTTGGAAAGATGCATAATAGGAATGGAAGTGAAGTATTGAACTGAAGTCAACCCCAACCCCACCCTGTAGAGACTGACAGGCATTGGGGTATGCCTTTGAGTCATTGGCCATAACGCTCATGTCATTTCACCTCACCCTACCCTGTAGACACAGACAAGTTTTGCGTTGTGCCTTGGGGTCTTCGGGCCTTACACTCACCCCATTCCATAAGGAAATACACTGAGATGGGTGCAGTACAGGAGAAAGGGGTGAACTTTGGGGCCAAGGCACACCTCGATGCCTGTCACTGGCAGCAGAGTGGGGGTGGAATGGTGGAATGGTTTGAGCATTACAGCCGACAATCCCAAGTCACACCCCTGACTGCTGTCAGCCTCTACAGGGTAGGGAATTAAGGTTGGGAACCCTTACGCCTTGGACATTTGTTTGTATTTTCACTCCAAATTTTCAACATGGGTTTTTTGTGATCCCACCTCATGAACAGTGGCGCTATCAGTTCTTTAGCCGAAAGGTGATTTTGCACAGTCACTGCGCCCTTTGGCCCCACAGGTGTGAAAACACATTTTAGGCAGGATATGAAAAATGACAGCTGTACTGTTCATAAGGAGGGGTAAAAAAATGGCAATATTGAAAATCTGGAGTGAAAATATGAAAAATTGGTGAAGCCACGAGTGTGCGTAGAAACTGTGCAACGCACGTCCGGTAATGCAATTATTTAGGGGATTTGTTTAACCAAATTTTCAACTTAGGCATTTTGGGACTTCTGCTCATGAACAGTGTCACTGTGATTTTGTTAATCTGTCCCAAATGTTGATTTCTCACAGTGACCACGCCATTGTACGCCACATGTGTGAAAACACATTTTGGGCAGGATGTGAAAAATGACAGCTGTACTGTTCATAAAGAGGTGTGAAAAAATGACAATGTTGAAAATCTGGAGTGAAAATATAAAAACATGTTCGAAGTTATGAACATGTGTAGAAACTGAGCAATGCACACTCGCAATAATCAGTTTTAGAAATTTTTCACCAAATTCGCAACATAGGCTTTTTGGGACCCAACCTCATGAATAGTAGCAATGTAATTTTGTTAATCCGTCCCAGAAGGTGATTCTGTGCAGTGACCACGAAATGACCTTTTAGGACCAAATAACGAGAATGACAGTGCATGTGTCCATGAGGTGGGGTCCCAAGAACCCCATGTTGAAACTTTAGAGCCAAAATGTAAAACAATGGCTGAGATGTCCATCTAACTTGACTCCCCCCATTTATGCCATTATACAGCTTATCGGCATTTTGCAGTTTGACTTTGAAGATTCCAGATGTGTTCCTGCTCCACCAAAGATTGCAGTGCCAGATCTCCGTAGATAAGTATGGGATGAGGGGGAGTGTGGGGGGGTGGGGTGCGCAGAAGGTGGGTGTGAGTTGGGGAAGGGGGTGTTGCTGACAATGAGGGACCATTTCCTTTTTTCAGGTACAAAAAAAAACAGACCTCGAGGGACTGTCTTCTTTCTTTACAGATAAAATAAAACAAACGTTGGGCACACTGGGGTGGGCTCCCAGTGTGCCACACAATGGGGGTGGATTGGAGGCAGGAACATGCTGACGCGGTCAGCTTTCTGTAAGTGGCAGCACACTGGAGTGGGCTCCCAGTGTGCCCCATGACTTTCAGGGGGGCCATGATGTTGGCCACACTGGAGTGGGCTCTCAGTGTGCCACACAATGGGGGTGGGGCCGGGCAGGAATATGCCAATGCGGTCAACTTTCTTTAAGCCGTGGCACACTGGGGTGGGCCCCCAGTGTGCAGCACAATGTCTGGGGGTGGCGGACATGCAGACATGGGGATTGCACCACCAATATTGTCTTTCTTTGGGGATTGTGTAGTGGCTGTAGGATCAGCCGCCATGTTTATTGAAATGTTTCACCAGGAAAGGCATGTACAGGAGGCGTGCCATCTGTGCCGCTGCATGATGAGCTTGTCTCTGATTACAGTGGCACATTTCTTTCAGGCTGGTGGCAGTTTACATAATTCTTGTGTCAGCACTAGAATGCTGGCTAATTGGGGAATGAAGGACACACCTACTAAAGCATACCCTGCTTTCGCCAACACTGACACACCTCTGCATTTCTGCTACTACCACAAGATGTTGCTTGCGCACGTGCAAGACAACATAAAAAAGATAACATAATTTATACAAAGACGATTATATTGCAGAACAACATAATATCTTAGTACTATACCATAAGTAAAACATACAGGAAAATACCCTGATACAACAAGCTAACACACTACGATACTTCAATTAAGACAATCTCGGGGCAATCAGATGGACAACACCCACCGTAATTATCCTGATTGTATTGCTATACAACAGTTTCTCAGGCTCACTGCTTGTGAGCAAAACCATGCTAGTATTTTTCACCAGTTAATTTTAATACCCTGTGATCTGAGGTAACTTGATAAATTATTCCACTCCCTAGGCCCAATGTATGAAATAATAGCACAGCCAGCCTTGGCTTACGTGGGCAGCCATTTGCCTCCCTCCAGAAGGGGTGAGATGCACTGGAGTTGATTAGGCCTTGCCTGCACCCACACATCTCTTTCCCATTTGATGTATCCAGACTAGCCAGGGGAGGAGACAGCAGGGCAGAGAGACATTTTAATCATCCTAAACCATCTGGGGGCAGATATGATCCATGAAGGGGGCCCCAACACATTTTAAATATGTCCATCTGATATAACTGCAAGTGGGATATTATATGCAGTGTTTCTAGCCCAGTCATGGAGGATAGGATGTCTCCCATGGTGGGGGCAGCTGTAGAATACTTACAAACAATTGACCATTTAGTTTGGATAGCTACCAATGCCGGCCATCTGTACTCCTGGGAGGGCAAGGGGCAGTAAATCCTCCTTAATCCCCAGGAGGAAAATGGTAGGAGAAAGAGGTATCTTCTTCTGTAGGACACCTGTTGCCAGGTGGCATACCTGTTTCCAGAGCTGGGAGAGGTTAGAGCAAGACCAAAGTATGTGTGGCAGATTGCTTCCACTGGTCTGGCACATCCAGCAGTTCTTGGAAACCAGTAGTTTAGCTGTGTGGAGTACTGCCAGCATCCTATACCAGCAATGGGATATCTTGTTTTTAATTAGTCTGGTGCTGGTATCCCTGAACCATTTATAAGAGTCCTTCCAGGCTTGGGACACCTGAGACTTTGTGATTGTACAGTTTAGTAGTTTCTTCCATTTACCTTGGGACTCATTGAATTGTGTGGGCAGGGTCTCCTGTAGGCAAGTGTACAGCTTTCCTGCCAACCGTCTGGGAAGGGCTAGCCAAGATTTTTGCTCACTGGGGTCCTTGGAGCAGAGGGGAAGGGCCTTAATGGTGGAGGTGACTGCCTCCCTGATTTGGAAATACCTCCAAAAGTCCATCTGGGGAGTCCCCACCTGAGTTGAAGTTTCTGGAAAGAGACTATGCCTCCAGGGTGGGGATCCATGATATCTTCCAAAGTCTGCATTCCCAGACCTTGCTACCAGACCCAGGCTATAGTTCTACCCTCTATAGTGAAGTGGGGATTCAGCCACAGAGGGGCATATCTTGTTGGGAGCAGGACCTTCCCCAGCTTGCAGTGAATTATCTGCCAGGTGTCCCTTGAAGCTTCTACTGTGTGGGGGGGGGGACCTCATGGTTTTTGTGGGCGTGACGATAGTGAGGGTGCACATAGGACTTTGGACAAGGCTGTTTCCATGCTCACCCACTGGGTGGAAGGGGTCATGTCCCTCCGCAGCCAGCGCATGGTCTGGGCAGTTTGAATCACTCATTTACATCCTCCATCCATGGGAGGTTCCGTCCTCCTTGTGACCAGTGGCCCTGGATTTATTCTGGCTAAAACAGGGTTTGGCCCTTCCCACAGAAAGTCCCCACTGAGTTTATCTATGAGCTGGTCCCAATTTTTAGGGAGGGCATGGTGGATGTGTGCCAGGAGATAGAAGAACCTGGGTGCACTGACCATCTTAATAGCGGCAATCTTCCCTGCTAGAGTGAGTCTAAGGAGTTTCCACCTCTCAAACTCAGTCCTTGTGGAGCTTAAGAGGGGTTGAATATGGCCATCCAGATGTCTTTAATAAGTGGGATGATTTTAATCCCCAAATATGTGATACCATCAGTTGCCCATAGTAGGCCTGAGCTAGTGACTAGATGCTGTTGGCAATGGTTGTTGAGCGGCATCATTTTTGTTTTGGCCTGATTAAGCTGGAGGCTAGAGAGTCCAGCAAATGAGTCCAACAGGGACAGTTGGTGGGGGAAGGAGCTCTGGGCCTCAGCAAGGGATATGAGCAGGTCATCAGCGTACATTAGGGTGGAGTAGTTGGTAGTACCGATCCTGACTCCGTCAATATCTGGGTGCTGTCTAATAGCAGCTGTAAGTGGTTCCACTGCTAGTATAAACAAGAGAGGGGAAACGGGGGCATCCCTGTTGAGTTCCCTGTTCCAGGGGAAACTGTTCAGAAGTAGTGCCATTGGTGGCCACTTGGGCTTTAGGCTTGCTATAGAAGGACTGTACATAAGAGCTGAACCTGTCCCCCACCCCCAGGTGGGTCAAGACTGTAGAGGTAGCCCCATTCCAGGGAATTGAAAGCCTTCTCGAAATCCACTGCAATGACAGCAGCAAGGGTCTGCAAGGTACTGGAAGCATGCATTAGATTCATCAGGACTTTAATGTGATCTGAGCTGGGGTGGCCAGGTATGAAACACACCTGGGGGGAGATGTAGCACTTCAGTGAAAAAGGGGCTAAGTCTGGCAGCCAGAACCTTAGTATAAATCTTGCCGTCCATATTGATGAGCGAGATTGGCCTATAGCTCCCTGCATTGGTGGGGTCCTTCCCTTTTTTTGGTATAACTATTAGGGTAGCATCTTGGAGGGTGGGGGAGGGATCCAGTGGCTTCCATCTCATTGAATACCTCCATGAGGAGGGGAGCAGTACCGGGTGCAAGTGCCTGATGGAAGTCAGTTGTGAAACCATCTCCCCTGGAGGTTTACCCGCCTGTAGATTCTGTATTGCCCTCTCAACCTCCGTCAACATGAAAAAGCCTCCAGGGCCCTTGCCTGCTCCCAGGACAGTTTGGGAAGATGAAGCTTGTCCAGGAAGGGTTAAGTACCTGAGGGTGATTTGGAGTGGGTGGGTGAGTACAGCTTTTTGTAGAATGTGGCTATTACGTTATTTATGTCATGAGAGGTCATAACCACCTTTCCTTGGCAGTTCCTTAGGCCAGCTATGTGCCTACTGGCCTGCTGCCTACAGAGTTGGTAGGCTAGAACTTTCCCACCTTTGTCCCCCCCTTCCCAAAAGGTGTGCCGCAGCCAAAGAATATCCACTTCAGCTTTTCGGCTGAGAAGTCCATTGATTTCCAGAGGGATTCCCATAATTTCTTTACCTACTAGGTAGTTCAGGGTTGGGGAAGGAAGCACTTTAGAGGTTATCTCAGCCTTGGAAGTCTAGTGTCCAATTCCACTATCCTCTTTTCCTTTTCTCTGCACTTGGCCATGGCATATCCTATGATATGCCTTCTTATGGTGGCCTTGAAGGCCTCCCAGGTGGTTCCATTTGTGGTGTCCATGATGGAGTTTTCCTTTATGAAGAGGGAGGCTTCGTTTCCAGCCCAGGGAACAAAGTCCGGGTCCCTCATAAGAAGAGGATCCAGATGCCATTTCACTTTGGGAGGGGGTACTGGGCCCCAAGTGATAAGCTGGACAGGGGCATGATCTGAAATTACCCAAGGAAGGATGACTGAGTCACTGATATGTTGCATCAATGGGGATGAGCCCAACCAAAAGTCCAGCCTGCTGTGTAAAGAGCGTGCCTCCGAGTGATAAGTATAGTCTCTTTCTTGAAGGTGGAACACCCTCTTCATATCTGCCAGCCCACAATCAGTGATCAACTGCTGTAATGCCTGCCCCCCCTCATGTGTGTTGCAGTACCTGTATCATTTCTTTATATTTGGGATATTAGGGTGAGGTTAAAATTGCCCCTGAGGACCAGGGGACAATTCTGAGGTGAGAATGCAGAAACAGTTTCACCCAGGGCATGAAAGAAATAAGGATCATCTTGGTTGGGTGCATAGAGATTGCCCAGGGTGAGAGGTCCATTCTGGGTATTGTAAGTGGCTATAATCCATCTGCCCTTTGGGTCAGCTATGGAGGCAGTTAAAGTCCACTGAAGGGACTTATGGATTAGGATGGCCACCCCTCTTTTCCTGGTGGATGCCCCTGCCCATACCTCCTGCCCCACCCAATCCTTAACCAGTAAGGAGTGATCATTATGTGTTGACTTGGTCTCCTGTAAGAAGGCCACCTGGGATTTTATCAGACCACAGGCTCGAGTTGGGGTGGGTTCACTTCAATGCCTTCAGAGGGAACAGCATTACAAGAACTTCCTCTTAATAGAGGAGTTCAAGCTCCTAATATTCCAGGAATGGAACACCATTTCCCCCATGGTATTTATGTTTTGACAATGACTATGAATATAGGGTGGGCTGGCAATGGCCCAGGTGTAGCCAAGAGAATTGTTGATTGGGTCTTGAGCTGCAAGCAGTACCCAGAAGATCCCTTGGCTGTAATTGTTATCCCTGTGTTGGGGATGCAACAGGACATGGCTACCTAACTAGCTATGAGTCCCAGTTTCCTACAAATGGAAGAGGTTCAATATATTGTAATACACACAACAGTAAGCAGTAGCGACAACAGTGTCAATACAAATACTGTACAACTATTTATATTTAAGCACCTGTAAACATTTAGAGACTCAGTCCGGACTATGGCAGGGTGAATCAGTGCCCAAGGCTTACCGGACTGTCTCCATGAGAGATGATACTCGGGCAGTGCCTTAAACCTGTATATTTGCACACACTATAGATATATTGGGGATGTGGTATTACCCCGTCCGGGGTGGCACACTTGTCTGAGTTTAAACAAAACCAGCAAACTGGATTCTACCCAGCATTGCAGGGTATAGTACTACCTGCTATAAGCCTTGAGGGACCTGCAACTGATGCCGTCCTAAGAACCGGGAGGGGGAATTGGGAGGGGAGCCCATTATTACCTCTGCATATAGCCAGGTGGGGGGAGCAAGTGCAGTAACCCACATTTGAGGTCTAGGGGGTAGGGGGGTGGCTGACTGGAAGTCCTGTCATCCCTAGCTGGGGGGGCCTAAAAAATTCTACTGGAAGGGCCATTATGTAAATCAACATGCCTCGGGGGGTTTCACGGAGCTAGCGAGGCCAAAATGAAGGCTTGTCTTCCACTTGTATATGGCGAAAGTAAAAGGAGGGTTGTGCTTAACATTGGGTAACCCCCAAAACAACGTTGATTATTGCAACCTGCGTCCTTCTTCCGCCCCTTCCCCCCACATATGTATGCCATCAGGGTCGAGTATTATGGTAGGTTTAGGAGGCAAGGTAAAAATATACCCTGTCAGCATTGTATCCCGAGTAAGTATGTGAGGGAATGAGCCCAGCTGCAGTGCACAATCACCAGGTGCAGATTTGGCTCTGTCTCCTTTCCCCTTACTTTACCTATTTCTCCCCTTTTACTCTCTCTCCTCTCCACACTACCCCTTGATGGTATATTACTTATCTGACTTGAACTACGCTTTTAGGTTAAGGTGAGAAGAGGAGCCTCCACATGCAGTCCATCTTCATTCTCTGGCAGTAGTAGAGGCCTTCCAGCCCCTGGTCCACAGGGAAAACCGAGACCACAGGCTCAAGTTGGGGTGGGTTCACTTCAGTGCCTTCAGCCCTCTTCTGCTTGCCTACAGGGAAAAAACATCCGGGTGGTCAGATAAAGACAGTTTCATCTCCAGGTACTCTTCCAGGTACCTGTCTGAAGGTGTGGTGCTCAGCGGTTCAGATCTCTTTTTGGAGAAGTAGGGGCTGAAGATAGACCCTGAGCTGTCTACACTGGATGGGGCTATCTTCCCTTGGGTAGTGTCCTTGGGTTCACGATCCTGTGGGTGCTCCCTTCTGGAGTGTGGAGCCTGTAAAGTCCTCTTTCGGTTGCACTGGTTTTTGTAATGCTGTTCCCTCTGATCATCTCTCTGTTGGTCCCACTCCAACACATTTTGGTTGGTGTTGTTCTGCAGTGGTGGCCGACCCCGACGGAGGTCATTCCTTATCGCATTTGTGCCCACTGTAGTGTTCTTTCATCTGGGCCAGGCATTGGCAATGTAATCGGCCGCAGCATCTGGGGTGTTAAATTGAATTTGCTTGCCATTATGTGTTATTTTTAATATAGCAGGATATTGCAAGGAGAATGGTACCTGTAGTTGATGAAGCCAGTGCCTAACATCTATGTAGGCCTTTCTGTGCTGGGCTAACTCCTGTGAGTAATTCATTATTCATTATTTTATGTCCATTCCAGTCGAGGGCACCCAGTTCTCTAGTCCTGGATTGGATTGCTTCTTTTTCGGTGAAGTTTAGCAGCCGTGCCAGAATTGGTCTGGGCCTGTCACCAGCAGCCGGTCAGAGTTGCAGCGATTAGTGGGCCCACTCAATGATGATCCATGTGACCTCTGGGAGTCATATAATCTAAGAAGGTTATCTGGAGGAAGGGTATGGTTCTTTCATCTTCGCATCTCTCCGGCAAGCCCAGGAGCTGCAAGTTGTTACCGCAGCTCCTGTTCTCCAAGTTCTCCATTTCACCCTGTAAAGCTTTTATCTATTGGGCTTGCTCACATAAAATGATGCAGAGGCCATCCAGCACAGTCTCCTGCAATAAGCTTACTGCTCGGTGCAGCCATACACAGGTCGAGGTGATGTAGGGTGGCAGCTGTGTTGTTGGAGGCTATCGTCAGTTCCTCCATTCTTGCCATCATAGAAGAGAATATTTCTCAGATCGATGGCTCTGGGCTGCCCTTTTGTTGAACCACCATGTGATATGGCTGGATCAGGAACCTGCAGAGATATCAAGATGTTCAGGACAGTGAGAGCAAATCCGAGGAGTGTCACAGATGCCGTACTCCTTTATACCGCTATCGGTTGCAGTAGGTTACCGAAGTTGCAGGTAGTGACTAAGTTAAATGTAAGTTTTGTCTTGGGTAGATCGCCAGCAGAAGACCTAAGCAGCCATCTTGTTTGATGGATAAGCCATGCCCCTATGCTCAAATATTATTGACCTACCCGCGCCTATCATATCTTGTTTGTCTCCATCCCTGTGAGGTGTGGCTCCTGAAGCATTTTCATTTTATCTTTGCCTGTGCCAATATAGTTCAGCATTTTTTTCCATTTCATAAGATAACTGATCCCCTGAACATTCATAGATACATAGATACATAGACAGTGTCGGCAGATAAGGGCCAGGTAAAACATCTCAGCTCAGTCACAATGCAAGGTTAGCTCTGAATTTTGCATTCATAATTGAGCAAGGATAGACACTCTTACCTTGTTTGAGGATACCCCAGGTTCTGCCAGTTTTCTAACTAACCCCATTTTGATCTGTCCATCTGGGTCGTGGTGAGAGAAGATGCAGATATGTGAGATAGATAAGCATCTAAATATACTTCAGCAAGTAAAACTAGGGGAATGGTGCTTTTGTATCTGGACTAGGGAAATTCCTATTCAAGTTGTGCATCTTTCTAATACCAACATTTGGCTGGATTTTCAATGGGTGGTGCAGGTCTTGCGTCAAGCCCTGCGCCACCAAACTTAGTGCATCAAAGGGGTTTTCCTGCAACTGTATCCGATTTTAGTAGGTCAGATGCAGTTGTGGCAGTTTACCTGATTTTTGGCAGCATGCACCAAGTATTTGGAGCAAGCAGCATAAAAAGGGTCCTGGGATTGCCACAAGCTAGTCCACAAAATATTGGTCTAACTTGTGGGAATTGTAGCATGGAATGTAAAATCCCATTAGATTGCCACAAGCCCAGTGTTCCATATCTTTGCTGCACCTGGTGCTTGTGGCAATCAAGTTTCTGGATCATGAGTTTACATAGTAGAACATGAAATTTAAAACATGAACGTGAACTTGAAACAAAATTATATTTATGAACTGAAAAAACTCATCTGATGACCTAGTGGAGAAAGCGGTAGTGGAGCCAATGCTTGCAATGCACCCATGCTCCTTTCTCTCATTGGTTGCACTGCATTTTCCATGGTTATTCAGTCACAGTGTTGGTGGCAATAATCAGTGGGGTATCTATCACTTGCTCTTTTATTTGGCATGAGGTATAGCCCTTTATTTCCAACTCCATAGAGCTATAGGAATGCTGCATCAGTACAACATACTGTTTGTGGCAATGGTATGGAGGGGAAGAGTTCTGGGTCATGCAGTGCTACAGTCAGTTGTCCACGCTGCCGGGCTATGTATGGGTCATTAAGCCCCTATAAGGAGAGATGACCTTGAGCTGTTGATACCTCGGTTCCTGCAACAATTACATCCACCAGGTTTTACAGGTGTCCTGGGGGGGTTGTATGGTTGAGGCCAGCTTGGCCCAGCAGTATGCATCTTGGGCTAGGAGGGTTCCAACTCCCCCCAAAATCTTGGTATACACAGATAAACTGAGCTATGGCTGCTCTATAGGGAGGGCATCCTCTGAAGCTGACATGAGTAGTGATGCATGATTTCATTCCACTGTGACCCACATCAAGCTCTGATGTGCCAAGATGCATGCACTTGCTTGACAAGCTAATAGAGGGTCCAATACCCTTAGCCCTGTTGTCTATATGATGGACTGCAACTGTACTTTACCTGGTACACAGGCTGAGGCTATCTCAGCTTCAGGATACTGTTATCTAAATGGGGACACTCCTGTTCCAAGTCAGCAAGGTATGCTGACTATAGCACTGCTCATCCCTTGCTCTGGGGGGTAGTATCATATTGTATGTAGCTACTGAGGGACTCCTGGCGATAAGGTTGATTGTCCTCTCCAGGCTGTAGTTATGTGGGTTAAGGTTTATGTCTCCCTTCAGTTCACCCTCTCCCCTGTTATTGGTCTGGTGTTCAGTCACGTTGGATTGAATATTCTACCCATTCAGCTGTCACCAGAAGTACCCTCACTGTGGCAACATTTTGTTCAGTTGAGTAAGGAAGGGTAGTCTTAGAAGGAAGAAGGAAGAAGGGAACCAGACAGGTTGATAAGAATGGTGGTGTTCATTTCATATTGAATACCAGGTTCTGGGGGTGAGGGGCAGTTTTCCACCGTAATCTCAGATGGAGCTAGCGTGTCTCCTATCTGATTGAGCCATTGCCCTTTAAGTGAGTAGAGTACAGAAAATGTAACCCATAACTCTATGGCTATTGTCCTGTAACATAAAGAGAGAGAGAGAGCTGCTGTTAGTCTCTTCAGCTGTGTCCTCACGAATGCACAGTACCACATGTCTGTGAAGGAGAACCACTCTACCCAAGGGGGGAGGGGAGCGCACTCTTGTTTCATAGCAGTGAACTTCCATTCTGTCCCTCATCTATTATGGCATTCAGCTTACTATCCCCACGTTGGGGAGGGCACAGATGAAGCTATGGAATGAAAGGGTAGGAAGGTCAAGTGTGCGCATGGGAGGAAGATCAGAAAGCAGTGACTTGTCTGCCCCCTGGCCACAGGAGCCAGTCTGAGGATATAAAACAACCAAAAACTTTCCCTGTTTGCACCCAGCATACCTCCTTCCTTCAAACCCCCCCTTTCCGAACCCATCCTTTCTTTAGAATAGTCCCCACTACTCTGAGAAGCCAGATACATGCTATATTCTGTCAGAAATTATTCACAACCCAGGTATTCGACTGAGTGAGACATATCTCAGTTAGTTTGGATGTCTTTACTGCATACCTACTGCCTTACTTGTGTGAGCAATATGATAGAGAAGTGAAAACAGTTATGCCAGCTCAGTCAGCCAATGAATGGGATTAGAAGTAGTGACTCCTTTAGTTTGGGCTGGAATCGAGGGCAGTGGCTGCCACTGAACAGTTCCTTTTTGACTATGGCAGCCCAGCTAGGAAAACGGGAGAGTTCTTCTTCTGGTGGTGTTTAATAGATAGGCTCCATGTCCACAGTGCCTGGTAATTCCTCTGCTGGGCAAGCCACTGCTTCCATCTCCCATTCTCAAAGTAGTTTTGGTGGGGGATCCAGGTCCCATGAAGGCATTACTGAGTGTGAGGAAGACTGTGGTGATTCTCTGATCCTCTTGCAAGATCTAGGCAGGAATGATGTAGTGTTTTTAACTTTTGGTTTGCTTCTCTGCTGCCTTGGTTTCTGTACTTGCCACTTTTCTGTGCCTTGGTGTTGTCTCTGTTCAGTGGGCTGTGAGAGAGTTCCTGGTCATGCTTTGGAAGTAGTGGCAGAGTCGCTGCTGGGATTTGTCGTGGTAGCTATTTTCCCACCTCCAGCTGTCACCCCTTGCTTATCCTGCTTGTGTCTCTAAGCCCCCACTTTGAGCTTCATTTTCATAAAGTGATGCCTTGCTGTGGGGTCTCAAACTGCTGCCACTTACCATTCAACAAAACTTTTAAAGTGGCTGGATGTTGAACATTGTATGGGGTGTTGTAACATTAGTACGGTATCTTGTGAGCTGACACGCACCATAGGCCTGGAGACAGTTTCTTCCAGTTCAAAGTCCATCCCTTTTGAACACAATATAGTTGTGGACATTCTTCAATGGTGCAAAAAGGTATCTGTATTAATCCACACTCATGTGTCAAAAATAGGGATAAAAAAGCTTACAGCGCTGAAACCTCAAAACAACAGGCTTCTCTACATAGAGAGCTATAATCTGCTGACATGTATCACACACAATTGTGCTTTCTCAAAGCATGTTAGCTTCCCGTCTGAGTGATGCTTAAATAATCATTTAAAGTAACAGTAACAACATCTAATTAAAGGAAATGAGTTTATAAGTTCTCAGTCCTGTTAAATACATGAATATTTAAAATTGTATATGTACAAGATCACAATCATGGAACAGTGCTCAATAAATAATTGTAAGTGGCACATGCTCATTTTACTAGTCCATGTGTGCACTAAGTTTTGTTCTTTTCATGGCATCCAAAACTTAACAGCAGTTCTCCTTCGAAAGTGCTGGTGCATATCTGAAAACATAAAAAACATACAAAAACATATTAAAGATAATACATATTATTTACAACAGCAACAAGGATAATGCATCATGTTTTACTTTCATCTCTTCTTTTTTTTTTAAACGGTTTAATCTCAATTCTGCCATTAAGGCCTGGCCATTCCATTGCATTTAACATGAATATCCAGAATGGCTCCCTTTGGAACAATTAATCATCATAGTTGCCACCCCTATATGGCGTGATGGGTTTCTCTATTCCTGTGAAAATAAAATCAGGTTAACAAGCCTTTGTATGAAGCAAATGAACAAATCAAAACGAAAGAAAAAGCCACTATGGTTCTAAAGAGAGGTAGCTGGGAAAATCAGGGAGAAAAAGATAGCATTCAGGAAGTATAAGGAAACACAGAAGGAGCAGGACAGAGAGCTGTACCAGTTAAGGCAGAAGGAGGCAGGGAGGGAAGTCAGAATAGCAAAGGCCCAAACTGAGGAAAAGATAGCCAACTCGGTTAAGAAGGGGGGATACAACCTTTTATAGGTACATCAGAGAGTGTAGAAAGACAAAGCGAGGAATAGTGAGGCTGAATAGAATGAATGGTGGGTGGGCAGATTGGGACAGTGAAAAAGCAGGGCTACTGAACGAATATTTCTGCTCAGTATTCACAAAAGAGGAGGAGGAAGTGCCTAATCCAATTAACAGAAGCACTGTTGATAGGGGGGTCGATCCAAGCCCTTTCACAGAAGAAAGGGTTCTGCAAGAACTCCTAAAACTGAAGGTGGACAAAGCAATGGGTCCTGATGGAATTCACCCCAGAATTCTAAAAGAATTAAGGAGGGAACTAGTGAAACCACTGACTACTCTTTTTAATAAATCATGGGAGGATGGTGTGGTACCTGAGGACTGGAGGAAGGTGGATGTGATTCCCCTTCACAAAAGTGGGACCAAGACAGAGACAGGAAACTGCAGACCTGTCAGTTTGACCTCCGTGGTAGGGAAAGTGATGGAGTCACTTCTGAAGGAAAGAATTGTTGAGTACCTAGAGGCCAGTGGGGCACAGGACCCAAGGCAGCATGGGTTCATAGCGGGAAGGTCATGTCAGATGAATCTAATAGATTTCTTTGACTGGGTGACCAAAGTAGTAGACCAGGGAGGGGCTGTGGACATGGCCTACCTAGACTTTAGCAAGGCATTTGACACAGTCCAACACAAAAGATTAATAGTCAAATTAACCAGCCTGGGAGTGGGTCCCAGGGTGGTAGCCTGGGTAAAACATTGGCTGGACAACAGAACACAGAAGGTAATTGTAAATGAGTCCACTCTGAAAAAGAGGGGTTGCTAGTGGGGTACCGGAGGGTTCAGTACTGGGTCCAGTCCTTTTTATTGTCTTTATAAGTGACATTGCAGAGGGGATGGAAGGAAAAATATGCCTCTTTGCAGATGACACAAAGATCTGCAACAGGGTTGATACACAAGGAGGCGTAGAAAGGATGAGAAGGGACTTGGCAAGGTTTGAGGAATGGTCAAAAGTATGGCAGCTAGGATTCAATGCAAAGAAGTGCAAAATAATGCACCTGGGAAGCAAGAACCCAGGGAAGATTACACAATGAGGGAGGTAGTAACAACAAAAAGGAAAGGGACCTGGGTGTAATCATATCAGATGACCTTAAAGTTAGCAAGCAATGTGAGAAGGCAGTAGGGAGGGCTGGGGTATACTGGGATGCATAGGGAGGCATCAGCAGCAGAAAACAGGAAGTTGTTATCCCTCTGTACAGACAGTTGGTGAGACCCCATCTGGAGTACTGTGTCCAGTTCTGGAGACCCCTTCTCCACAAGGACACAGACAGGATAGAGCAGTCAGAGGAGGGCAACTAAAATGGTGCAGGGTCTGCAAGAGAAGCCATATGAGGAGAGACTAAAGGAGCTTAATATGTATACCCTTGAGGAAAAAGAAGGGAGGGGAACATGATAAAACTTTTAAGTACCTCAGTGGAATCAACGAAGTCCAAGAGGGTAGCATCATTCAGAGAAAGAGGCGTGCAAGAACAAGTGGACACAATTTAAAGATAGAGGAGCGGTTCCGGGGCAATGTGAGGAAGTATTTTTTCACAGAGAGGGTAGTGGATGCATGGAACAGCCTTTCTGAGGAGGTTGTGGGGTCTAAAACTGTGGGAGAATTGAAGAATGCATGGGACAGACATAAGGCAATTCTTGTGGGGGGTAGGAAGAAATAGGCTGTTGGTTAACTAGGATCTGCAGCCTATCCTGTAGGTAGGGAAATGGGCAGACTAGGTGGGCCAAGCCGTCCTTATCTGCCGTCTAAGTCTATGTTTCTGTGTTTCAATGTGCTATTTCTAGATCAAAGTACATGATTTGCTAGGGCATTAGTGACCTTGCCATTCTCTATGGCTCTTGTGTGTTCACCAATCCTAATCTTAAAGGCTCTTTTTGTTTTCCCAATGTAGAAACTTCCACAGTTGCACTCTGCCAAATATATTAAGTCACTAGTTGTAATATGTCAGTTCCTTTTTAACTGTTGCAAATGCATTTCTTCTCTCAGCCAAGTCCCATGAAAAATCTTGAAATCTATACATCCTGTTCCCATTTTACATTAAAGTTCCTTTCTCCACGGTTAACTTAAGGATCTATTCTTTGAGCTATACATAAGGAAGTATGCAAGAATTGGGCATGAAGGTGCCTATACCTGGTCGCAGTGCTAAGGAGCAGTGCACCCACTCCACCTCCTAAGGGTAGTCCCAGAAATAAACCAAGGCATGTGGTATCAGGGACTGGAGAAAGATACAAATGTCCCCTGCTTCTAACCTTCTGGATCACCAAAGATTCTCAAGTTTTTGTGGCGACTTCAGTTCTCGAGGTCATCTACTTTCACGCAGAATAGCTGTACTTTCTTCTGCAAGTAGGCTATGCAAGCATTGTGCTCTGCAGTCTTGGACTCTACCCGCATCATGAAGAGTTCAGTGCTGGCTATCCTAATTTTGGCCACCTCCAGGCACTCTTACACTTGTTGCACTGAGTTAGGTATCTGTGGAAAACTTGCAACTATGGTCTGGAGGATGTTCTTGATATCTGACAGGTCAGCTAGGTCAACTGTCCCTTGTGGGCTTGCCATTGCCATTTTGTCTCTTCTTGACAGAATTTACAGCACTGCAATTTCTAGCAGTATTTCTCTGCAACTGAAGAGCCACATCTCTCCTGTGCTGTGCAAACTGCACTGGCTGCCTGTACAGTGGTGGATCACCTTCAAGGTCACTCTTCTGACCTACAGGGCCCTACATGGACAGGGTCTGGGCTACCCGCAAGAGCTCTTCAATCCTTACTGCACTGGCTGACCACTTCACTCAGTTGAAGAGGAGTTGTTAGAGGTTCCCAGGGTACAGTTGAAAACATCAGTCTCGAGCTTTTATGTACATGGCCACTACTCTGTGGAACTCTCTACCTCATTAGATTCGAGAGTGCCAGACCGTGGAGATCTTTAAGATGGCCTTAAAGACCTATCTGTTCCATCTTGTTTTGGGGGACTTTGCATAATAATCTGTTTTAAGTATATTGGTATGTCATCTGAAATTGAATTGTTTGTATTATTTTATCTGTTTTAATGTGTTTTTATTGATAAATGTGTACAGCACTTTGATTCTTGAATTGTGCTATAAAAATAAAGTTTATTATTATTATTATTATTAAGTGCAGCTGTGAAGAAAGATGATCTCCTCTGACAGATACTGTTAAGCCCTATTCAGTATTTTTTTTCTGTTGTTTAGATCATTAACACTAATGGAATATATAGGATTATTAAATGGCTAGTGAGAACTCATCACTCAGGTGACCATCATCATCAGCTGCACTTCCTGGCACTGAACTCCAATTGTCATGCTCTTGATCAGTCCTCAAGTTTCCCAAGGTCCTACAAATTCTCTCCACCCCCAAATGAGTGTCCACCATATCACAGATTTTGGTGTCATCAGCAAAAAGGCATTCCTTCCCTTCCAGTTCTTCTGCAGTTTCACATATGAAGAAATTGAAAAGGACTGGCCCCAGTACTGAGCCCTTCTGCACCCTGCTGGTCACTCTCACCTAATTAGAGGAAGTGCCATTAGCCACCGCCTTCTGTCACTTATCCATTAACCAGTTCCTTACCCAATTCAGCACTTTAGATCCCACCCTTAGACTTCAATTTTTTTTATTAGTTTCATGTGCGACACAGTGATGAAAGCCTTGTTAAAGTCCAGATAGACCATGTCCACTGCCCTATGCTGATCTATTTCCCTGCTCACGCACTTTAAGAAATCAATCAGATTTGTCTGGTATGACCCCCCAATGAATCTATGCTGCCTTTGTGCTTGCAGCCCATTGGATTCAGGATACTCTACCAACCTTTCCTTTAACAGTGTTTCCTGTTCCTGCTGCTCCCTGGTGGCCCAGCCCCCCCCCTCCCTACCTCCAATGTGAAGACTGAGCAGAAGTTCCTGTTTGGGATGTCTGCTTTTTCTTGGTCCTCTTTTGCACAGTTTCCCCTTCCTCCCTTTTTATCCTCTCTTTTCTTCCTTTTGCTTTCCTCTTCTCACTTATGTATCTGGTGAAAGTCTTATCTCCTTTAGTAGTCCCTTTGACTATCCTTTCCTCTGCCTGCACCTTTGCTTCCCTCACCATCTTTCCTGCTTCTCTTTGTTTTATTTGGTATATCTCCCTGTCCTTGTCCACCTATTTCCTCATACCTCCCAAATGCCACTCATTTTTTCTTCACCACTACCACTTCATTAGTGAACCATAACAGTCTATTTTTCCTTCTGCTTTTACTCACTTCCTTCATGCAGCAGTAGGTTGCTGTTGATTGCTTTAATTATGTCCTCCCTTATTTTACCCAATGTGCCTCTACCCCTCCCTGACTACCCCCCCACTACCCAGGAGGCAGTTTCTCTGAGGCAGTCTTCCATTTCATTAAAATCTGTTCTCCCAAAGTTCAGGACTCTTGTCCTTGTGTGTTTAGCCTCTGTTTCCATCTTAAAGTTAACCAACACTGTATGGTGATCACAGGTACCTAGGGGACTGCCCATCTGTCACATCTGCAACACCAGCCCAGAATTAAGTACCAGGTCCAGCACTGCCCCATCTCTAGTGAGTTCCTTGACTCGCTGCCTGAGAAAAGCACCTTGGAGGTAGTCAAGGATGGCCCTGCTACTTGATGAAGATGCAGCTGGAAGGCTCCAATACACATGTGGTAGACTGAAGTCCCAAACTAGCAGCACCTACCTTTTGCTTGCCATCCTGATAATGGCTTCCTCAAGTGGCTTATCCAACTCATCTTCCTCTGCTAGAGATCTGTAAACCACCAACGCACAGATAGCTGCCCAAGTACCTGTCTCCAGGATGGCCCATAGCACCTCCAGCTATTTATTTTCCTCAGGGTGCCTCTACACTTTCATGGACTTGATTCCCTCCCTCACGTATGGTACAAACCCTCCTCCATTCCTTATCTCTCCTGAACAGAGAGTAGCCTGGTATGACCTTGTCCTAGTCATGGCTGTCAGTGTACCATGACTCCATTATGTCCACCAAGTCCAGGCTAGCCTCCACCATGATGGCCTCCAGGTCTAGAATTTTATTTCCCAGTCTCTGCATTGGCACACATGGCTTGTCATGCCTTACCCCCTCCCTGCCTACTTCCCTGTTTTCCCCTCCTTTTGTTAGTACTTTTCTCTGAAGCTCCCCGACTCCCCCTTCTCTTGTTATCTTCTCTGTTACCCCTCTGCTTCATTCCTTTCTTCTTGACTCCCTGATTTAAACATAGAACATAAAAACGTATAATTTGATGGCAGATAAGGATGGCTTGGCCCACCTAGTCTGCCATTTCCCTACCTAATGGATGAGCTGCAGATCCTAGTTAACCAACAGCCCACTTTCCCCTTCCCCCCACTAGAACTGCCTTATGTCTGTCCCATGCATTCTTGAATTCCCCCTCTATATTTGACTCCACTACCTCCTCAGCAAGGCTGTTCCATGCATCCACAACCCTCTCTGTGAAAAAATACTTTCTAAAATTACCTCTGAGCTGTCCCCCCCTCTATCTTTAAATTGTGCCCCCTTGTTCTTGCACGTCTCTTTTTCTGAAAGATGCTACCCTCTTGGACTTTGTTGATTCCCTTGAGGTATTAGAAAGTTTCTATCATGTCCCCCCCCTTTCCTTGAGAGTATACATATTAAGCTCCTTTAATCTGTCTTCGTACGTCTTCTGCTGCAGACCCTGCACCATTTGGTTACCCTCCTCTGAACAGCCTCCACCCTGTCTTTGCCTTTGTGGAGATGGAATTATACCCCCCTTGACCTCTGCCTTGTCCCTACCCCAGTCATCTTGTGCCCCTCTCCTGGGGGAGCTTACTCACCTCAGGCTCTTCCTCCCTGATGCTTCATCATCTGGTGGGCAATTGTTGCCCGTATGCTGATACCTGTTTGACAGTTTTACTATGACTGACATTACAGCAACAACAGTGGCAGGTCACTGCAGTGTCGGCACGGGACACCGGCATTGCTTTCCAAGGGTCTTGCTCCCCCTTCCCGAATCAACTCTGACTTGGAGTTGATTATTTACATTACAAGAGGTATGGGGGGTAGCGCCCCCTGCATGGGGGGTTTGGAGTACAAAGCCCCCAAAGAAAACAAAGTCTTCACGGAATGACTTTATGCCAATCACAATTGCGGTCAACATAAAGTTGTCACTGTAATGTCGATTGACAATGAATTTGTCGAACCAGTGTCATGTATCCATTGTTGCCTCCCGTGCTTTTGCAGCCTCCTCTGGCTTGTTTAAATGCTTATCCTAGTAGCATTTAAATCTCTTACCAAGGACTGTGGTCCCCCTCCTGGTCTCCCTCCTGGAAAGATTTCTCCCTCCTGGAAAGATGCAAGCTGCCTCTCCCATAGGGTGCATATCCTCCTACATTGGCCCCCAGTTCCAAATGTAGTTGAATCCCTCCTTCATGCATCATGCCTTCAATCAGCTGTTAAAAGTCCTGGTGTGGCATGTCCTATACTCTCCTTGACCATATACAGGTAATACTTCAGCAAAAGCAAGGTAGCAAAATGTCTGGCTCAGGCATAGTGGTCTAGGAAGAGGTTGTTGTTGTTCCTGTGATTCCTGCTAGTGCTGGTGCTTATCCTGACCTTAATGATAGTTCTCCATTTCAAAATGAGTGTGTAGAGCTTGACCATGACTCAGAGTCTTTAGAGGGAGATCTGACTGCTGAACAGTTAGAAAAGAGTAAACTGAAAAATGTGTCTCCAAAGTTGGAGAATGAGAGGGAGAAAGAGACTAGAAAAAAATGAAGATGATGAGGACAAAACTCAAGAGGAAGAGGAGGAGGAGGATTTCAGCAGTGGAGTGGATGATGATTTGGATCCCCTATGGGAACTGGAAAAGAAAAAGAGGAAGGGTGATGTTGCTGAACATGAGGGCTGTTGTGCACCAGTATGTCATAAAACTATTAAAATCAGAAAAAAACAGCTCCAATACTTGCTGTCCACAGTAAATCAGTTCAAGTCCAGCCACAGAAACCAACACCAACACCAACACCAAATCCACAATAAATGTTTTTTTTTTTATTTCTTATAAATACACGACCAGCACATCGAGCCCAACTTGAGAGGTAAAAAGCCAACTAAGTGCCCCGACCAGTTCTGCTTATGTGTGCTTCCTCTGAGAGGCCGGTCTTGTGCATATCTATTACATTTTATACATTAAGTGCCAGGCGTACCCCATACTAATGAATTAATAACACACAATAACCCAAAACTTAAAGCAAAACAGTTAAAACAAGCATCTGTCAATGCCGAAAGTTCACCATTGGTATTGCTATTGTATAGGTGGGGCAGGACTACAGTTCCCATCAGCCTTGACTGCTGCCTTATTTACATGTGCTTGACCAGCGGCATTTCTCACTAACCATACAAGGTTCTTATTTATTCACAACTTATGGGAGCAATTTACTGTATACAGTAGATGGGCACATCATGTAGCCTTGGGATATACCACACACCAGTTAACCAAGGGGCTGAAGTTCAAATCCTATGTGCCACTTTCTGTGTGGCCCTGAACAAGTCACTTAACTGCCAATACCACATAGAAACATAGACCTTGATGGCAGATAAGGATAGCTTGGCCCACCCAGTCTGCATATTTCCCTACCTGTTTGATAAGCTGCAGATCCTAGTTAATCAACAGCCTACTTCTTCCTGCCCCCCTCACTAGAATTGCCTTATGTCTGTCCCATGCATTCTTGAATTTCTCAACTGTTTTTGACCCCATGACCTCCTCAGGAAGGCCATTCCATGCATCCACCCCATCTCCATTAAAAAATACCTTCTCACGTTGCCACTGAGCTGTTTCTCCTCTATCTTCAAATTGTGCCCCCTTGTTCTTGCACTTCACTTTTTCTGAAAGGTGCTACCCTCTTGGACTTCGTTGATTCCACTGAGGTACTCGAAAGTTTCTATCATGCCCCACCTCCTTTCCTCGAGGGTATACCTATTAAGCTCCTTTAGTCTCTGTTTGTATGGTTTCTGGTGTAAACCCTGCACCATTTTAGTTGCTCTCCTCTGGACTGCTTCCATCCTGTCTATGTCCTTGTGGAGATGTGTACTCCAGAACTTCGTGCAGTACTCCAGATGGGGTCTCACCAACTGTCTGTACAGAGGGACAACAACTTCCTGTTTTCTACTGGTGATGCCTCTCCCTATACATCCCGGTAGCCCCCCAGCCCTCCTTACTGCCTTCTCACATTGCTTGCCTACCTTTAGGTCAACTGATATGACTAACCCCCGGTCCCTTTCCATTTCTGTTATTGTTAGTACCCCCCCCATTGTGTACACTTCCCCTGGGTTTTTGTTTCCCAGGTGCATTACTTTGCACTTCTTTGCATTGAATCAAAGCTACTATACTTTTGACCATTCCTCCAACCTTTCCAAATCTCTTCTCATCCTTGCCACCACCTCCTTGTGTATCAGCCCTGTTGCACATCTTTGTCATCTGTAAAGAGGCATACCTTTTCTGCCAGTCCCTCTGCAATGTCACTTATAAAGACATTAAAAAAGACCAGTCCCAGTACTGAACCCTGTGGTAATCCACTAGTAACCCCCCTTTCTTCGACATGGACTCCGTTTACTATTATCCTCTGTGTTCTGTTGTCCTGCCAGTTTTTTACCTAGGCTACCACCCTGGGACCCACTCCCAGGCTGGCTAACTTGTTTATTAATCTTTTGCATGGATCTGTGTCAAATGCCTTGCTAAAGTCTAGGTAGGCTATGTCCACAGCCCCTCCTTGGTCTACTACTTTGGTCACCCGGTCAAAGAAATCTATTAGATTCATCTGACATGACCTACCTGCTGTGAATTCATGCTGCCTTGGGTCCTGTACCCCACTGGCCTCAAGGTACTTAACATTTTTTTCTTTCAGAAGTGATTCCATCATTTTCCCTACCACTGAGGTCAAACTAACAGGTCTGAAGTTTCATGTCTCTGCTGTGCTCCCACTTTTGTGAAGGGGAAATCACACCTGCCATCCTCCAGTCCTCAGGTACCACACCATCCTCCCATGATTTGTTAAAAAAGGTAGTCAGTGGTGTCACTAGTTCTCCCCTTAGTTCTTTTACAATTCTGGAGTGAATCCTGTCAGGCCCCATTGCTTTGTCCACCTTCAGTTTTAGGAGTTCTTTCAGATCCCTTTCTTCTGTGAATGAACTGGTATCGACTCCCAATCCAGAATGCTTCTATTGATTGGTTTAGGCACCTCCCCCTCCCCTCCTCTTCTTTTGTGGATACTGAGCAGAAGTATTCATTCAGTATCCCTGCTTTTTCACTGTCACCCTCTGCCCACCCATCCTCCACTTTATTAAGCCTCACTATCTCTTCCTTGGTCTTTCTCTACTCCCTAATGTACCTATAAAAGGTTTTATCTCCCTTCTTAAGTGAGTTGGCTATCTTTTCCTTGGTTTGGGCCTTTGCTATTCTGATTGTCTTCTTGCTTCTTGCTAACTATTGTTAAGAGGAAAGAGCACCCTTCTTACAGTAAAATGAGAAGTTGGGCTATCCTGGTCAAAAACTTTATATAAACAAAAGTGTTGTGCCACTGCCACCACATCATGAGGAAAAGGTGATGATAAGAAGCAGACAAGAGGCATAGAATTAAACGGTACAGATGCATTTACCATTTAAAAGGAACATCACCCAACCCATGTCCAACTTAAAAGAGCAGGTAATTTTTACAAAAGGAAGGTTTGTAATTGGCGCAGATGCCCTGTTACAGTAAACCCACCAAAATATACGTAAAACAGAGGGATTTACCCAAGTGCAGGGTGCCACGGGGTAGTCCTGGGTAGATGTCATCTGCCGCACCTATAAAAGAAGAGACAAGGGGGTCACAAAGGATCCACAGATTTTAAGGGTGTTAAATATGGTGGACAGGAGAGACATAAAATCATACTTATCTCATGGGGTAGGAGTCCATGTCCTGTCAGATCTGTAGAGATAGAATAAAAAATAGGATAGTTAAGAAGGAAAAAGATGTATGATGAGCAAAAGCAGAGTAAATGAAGTGTGGTTTGGGGTAAGGGAATCAGCTAAAAACCCCTTTGCCATAATGGTGACCAACTGGACAGTAATTTATTTAGTAGGCCAGGTGGCTAGTGATGGGTAGTGGGGGGGCTAGTAGCCCTTCCTGGTCTAAATAAGAAGTAGCATTGGTGGTTGTGTGGTCTAGGAAATGCCCAGGAGTGGAAGCCACTGTATAAAATTATGCCCTGGTGGTCTAAGATTTGGTATACACCAATTCTCTCTCTGTCTCACCAGCCAAATATGCAGAAAGAAAGAAACAGAGAGAGAGAGAGAGAGAGGACACATTACCGAATCTGAGGACTGGCTAACTATGTACAGGCATGCAGACAGAGAACAGTGCAGCAACTTTCAATTTACCACTGCGTTGCTCTCTGTCTCTCTCACTTGAACACTGTGTCAGCATCTTGTCTCTCTCTCCCTGCACTGCTCCGTGAAGCTCATTCACATGCTCCACATGTACAACACCCACTGCCATGCTCCACAGAGGGAAACAGTATGCACACAACAGTACAGTACAGTACAGCGGTGCCCTCCTTTTCTATATGGTAGTTACAAAGATTGTGATTGCCAAAAATCCAACTTTCCTACATCTGGATATAATACTGGAAAAAGAAAATCTTAATGTAAGTCACAGTCAAAAAATATGGATCCTTGTAACCTTCTTAGGGGTCAAAAGAGTATTACTGAACAACTGGAACTGATTCCAAGTATTAGCGAATAGTTTGAATATACGAGAAAAACTACCAACAATGAAATAGACACTTGGTCAGACTAACCAGAACTGACAATAATCACAGTATTTTAGGTATACATATTTTTATTTATTTATTTATTGATTGATTGATTGAAAGAAATTGGAATTACAATCCTTTGAGTCATAGACTCCTTTGCAAAGGCTCCACATCAGTAAGAAAACAGAAAAGAAACTACACAAAGTAACATTTGTAAAGTACTGAAACTTAGACATTTGGTACAGAACTAAACATTTTACACAGTACAAACTGAAACAATTGGAACAAAACTTAAACATTTGGCACAGTGTACAATGAAGGGTTTCATCAGCAGGGATCTTAGTAAAGTCCCGGGTCAACACTTAAGAACATATGAATAGTAGTTCAGTTACGGAGGGTGTTACAAAATAGGCTGAGAGTCATTATATATTTACATTGAGATTGAGGATCCAAAGTTTGGGTCAAGAGAAGACAAATCCCTATGCCAGGGCTACCTTATTGCTGTAGCGCTGGATCCTGATAGTAACAAGGTATTGCTTGCGTGAAACAGCACAAAGGAAAAGAAGTTATATACAGTCACATGCTGTAGAGCTGCAGAGGGATTTATTTATTTATTAGCTTTTGGTAACCGGGTAAGTGCGCTAGGCAACAGACCTGCCTATTTTCAGGCACGACCCGGGAGAGCACAGGACATTGGTTACAATATGCAGAAATGCACAGACATAATATAGGTGTACAGGAGCAAAACAAGATATACATTGGGTAGCACAGTAATAGTTACATAAGGGTACATTCTAGGCATAGATCATAATAAGGGTGTAAAATAAAGCAATTAGGGTAACCATAAGACAGCTGAGGACAGTAAAGACATCACGGTTCATAGCCACCTAGACAAGCATATTGCATGGGAGAACATTAGTGTAGTACTCAGGGTCAGACCCGACAGCCTGCAGTGGGACAAAGCAAAATAAGAGCATTTGCATTGGCCAGAGGCTAGAAGGTGGGTGAACAGTGAGTTTTTGAATTCTCGATGGGAGGCTGAAGTTTTCACCATAAGGGGGAGTGAGTTCCAGAATTTGGGAGCAAAATGGGCAAATGCCTTTTCACCCATTTTTGTCATGCAAGGTCTAGTGGACAGCATGGGGACAGAGGAAGACCTGAGGGTATAGGTGTGTGAGGCAGGAGTCAGGAGGTTGGCAAGATAGACAGGGCAGGGAGGTCTAGACAGGGATTTGATAAAGCAGCCCAGGGAGTAGGCTCGAATATCCTTAGGTGACAGCCAATTTAAGCCAGCGTAAAGGAGACAATGATGGGTAAGACGTGGGGCAGTTAAGGCGAATCTACAGATGTTGTTGTAGACAGTGTCCCATTTGTGGAGTGTAGCAGAGTTTGCAGCAAAGAGGAGGGGCAGAGCATATTGGAGCTGGGGTAAGAGAATACCTCTCGCAACAGAAAGTCTAGCGGAAGGAGTGAGGGAGTGGCGCACACGATAAACTCCGCCAATTTTAGCATTGATGGCACAGCACACCATATTGACATGTTGAGACAGGTCAAGTGTGGGATCCAAAGTGACCCCAAGGTACTTGAAGGACTCAGTGTTTAAGATGAGGGAGCCATCAAGGCATTGAACCCGGAGCCTGTTCGCAGGGGCAGACAGTTTCTTAGAGGATCCGAATAGCATAGCACAGGTTTTTTCCAGGTTCAGGACTTGGTGGTTGCTAGAGAGCCAGGTCTGCAGGAATTGGAAGTCATTAGTGAGAGTGGAGTTGATGGCAGCAACCGATTTTGACCCAGAGTAGAGAACAAGGTCATCTACGTACATAAGAGTGCAGCTATGCCGGGACATGGTGGGAATATCATTTAGGAAGAGGGAGAAGAGTAGAGGTCCAAGAGTGGATCCCTGGGGAACTCCATGGGAGATGTTTAGGGGGGAGGAAAGGGCCTTGTGAAATGCTACTGCCTGAGTCCGATTGTCAAGATAGCTATGGAACCAGGAGAGGGCTTGGTCAGATGCTCCAATGGATTGGAGTTTCTTTAGCATGAGAGGATGGTGTACCATGTCGAAGGCTTTAGACAGGTCGATAAAGACGGCCCCAGTGAGTAGGCCACGGTCCATATTATTTCTGATGTCATTTGTAAGTTGTGTAAGTGCAGAGATGGTACTATGACCGGGCCGGAAACCATGTTGGCACGGGGTTTGAGGCCAGTTTTAAATTGACCCAAACTGGATGTATGGGAGATTGTGGATGGTAGGTTGTTTAACCACAGAGGAGCACGGTAACGGAAAGACTGTTGCCCAAGGGAGGTTCTACAGTGGGGTTTTAGTAGGGTGGTATTTGCTGAGTGCCTTGGTACCCTCCTGAGAGAGGCTGTTTGAATAAGAGGGTGGAGGCCTATCGGTGCTAGTTTATGTTGTATCTTTTTTGCTAGAAGGCGGGTGTGATACTTAACCCTCTCTTGGAAGTTTAGCCAGCCTGTAGATTTGTAAAGCTCAAAAGTATGGGTTAGCCTGTTACAATTTTAGACCAGACAGCAGGCTTTGTTGATGGTGAGGTTGATGCTGCGCAGGGCAGTATGGTCAGCAAACCCATAAATTACTATGCTATAGTCCACCAAGGGAAGTATTGAGGAGGACACTGCCAGATGCATTGCCTGCGGAGGAATGCAGTGCCTATGTCTGTATAGGATCACCAACCTGGTGTTAAATGTGAGCGTGATATGTGAGGGAGGTGTCCAACATGACTCCCTGGTATTTGAAGCAGTGGACCTGGTCCAGTGCAATGCCACAGGAGTTTGAGAGGATTAATGGTGTATTACAGAGTGTATTTTGTTGGTGGGTGAAAATCTTTGATTTAGTCTTCTTACAGTTAAGTACTAGGTGGTGTACCAGGTTTTGAATTCTTCAAAGAAACCCTGCAGGGTGGATTGTAGGGTGTTTAGATGGTGATGATTCCAGAAGACAACAACATCATCAGTATAGAGCAGTAGCTTCCCACTACAGGATTGGGGGAGGGAGTTCAGAAAGAGCAATTGGCCTGGAATGGATCCTTGTGGGACCCCCGTTAGGACTGTCTTACTGGAGGATAAGTTTTCATAAATTTTTACCTGTTGGGTCCTGCCTGTGAGATAGTCTTTGAGCCAGGAGGTAGCCTCTGAGGAGATATTCAGTGATGGTAGGGAGTGGAGAAGAAGCGCATGACTGACCGTATCAAACACTTTGGCCAGATAAATATAGAGAGCCCCCACAACTGAGCCTTGATCCAGGGCCTCATGTACACAAGGTGAATTCAACAAGGGCAGTGGAGGTGCTGTGACCCCTCCAGAACCCATGTTGTTCATGACAGAGCAGATTGTGGTTAGTCAGGTAGTCAGTGAGCTGGTCAGCCATGATTTTTTCAAGGGCCTTTGGGGGCAGGATGGATATAGGCCTATAGTTGCTAGTGGAAGTAGGGTCACCACTGTTCAATATGAAAGTTATAACTGCTCTTTTCCAAGAGGTGAGGAACTGGTTGTGGCATAGGGATAAGTTAAGTATTTTGGTGAGATGGGGCAGGATCACATCCATAGTAAGCCGGATGGGCTTGAGGTCCAAGCCATCGCTACTACAGCGAGAGTTTGCCAGTGCTTTGTTTAGGTAGCACTTGGCCTCAGTGCAGGAGATGATATGTAGCCAGAAAAGGGGATGTTGAAGGTGGTATTTCAGTTTGTGAGGTGGTTACTGATCAGGTCAAAGAAATTTGGGGGAAGAATATGGCTGAGGTCTGTGAAGGCAGTATTTAGGACATTAGTGATAGATTTTGTGTCATGGGAGATAACCCCATCAATTTGAAGCTGCGCTGGGGTAGGAGATACATTTTTCTCAGTTAGTTCCTAAATGTTTCTCCAGAAATTGCTACCAGAGCCCCAGGAGGAGGAGGTGAGAGCTTGGTTGTAGTACGCAGCTTTGGCTTGCTGGATAGCCCAGGTGCAGCTGTTTTGAACATCCCTGTAATTCTGTCTGTCTTGGGGGAGTTACAAGGCAAGGGCCTTATGCCAGAGGTTATCCCTTTGTCGCATTTGGTCAAGTAGAGACTGGGAAATCCGGGGATGTCCCTAGTTTTTACTGTATACCTAAAGACAAGGGCAAAGATGTCACAGGCGGAGTTAAAGTTGGTAATAAAATAGGTGAGGGCAGCATCAACTGATTGGGCAGTGTGAATAGGAGACCAGTCGATGGAAGCAAGGTAAAATTTTAGGCATAGTAGGGCTCCTTTCTTTAAGTGTCTTTGCATTGTTACCTTAGGGGGGATTGGTGGTACAGTCCCCCCACATATATCGCCCATGGCTAATTCTGGCATGCGGTTTTAGCAGGCGATTTCTTTTTTCCAAATGCCGGCTCCATTGAAAGCAATTAGAAGCATTAGTGATATAACGAACACAGGGCGCCGTCTATTTTGACTGATCTGTGTTAGCAATCACACCTTTGAAAAGGTGTTGCATGGTGTTAAGTACCCTATTATCAGCTGTAGACAGTTCACTACATCCATTAAAGCACACTTGTGTTGATTCCTCACTATTCCTCGCTATTCCAACCATGCTGTGTAACAATGTCCTGCAAACGTAAAGCCATGACTCTTAGTGAGAAGGTAGAAGTTCTACAAACAATTCATAAGTTACCTAAAATGAGTCAGCGAGACTTATCTCAGCGTTTGTCCTTGCCTAAATCAACGCTGGCTGATCTTTTACATCAGAGAGAGAAAATCCTATCCAACTGGCATATGAATGTTAATCCTGATCGGAAAAGAAAGCGTGAGGGAAAAGACAGGGAGGTAGAAGAAGCATTATTGAGGTGGTTCAGCAATGCCAGGGGTCATGATCCCTCATTAGTGGCCCCTTGCTAATCCAAAAGGCAACTGAACTTGCTGCTGCTCTGGGTCACAATGATTTCACTCCTTCAGAGTGCTAGTTGCACCAATGGAAGGTGAGACACAACATCACTTTCCGCAGACAGCATGGAGAGAAACAAAACGCTGACACGGCTAGTGCAGACCACTGGCTAGCTAATGTTCTCCCAGGTCTCCTGTCATCATTTCCCCCTAAAGACATTTTCAACTGTGATGAGACCGGGCTATTTTTCCGATGCATTGGACATGGGACAGATCTGCATGGATGACTTCAGTTATTTTTACTGAATGGCTTCGCTTGTGGAACAGGAAACTCCGTGGAAGAAAGATCACAGTTGTGTTGGACAATTTCTCTGGTCACCCGAATGTCCCTGGACTGCATAACATAACCTTTATTTTCCTCCCACCGAACACTACCTGTCTTGTCCAACCCCTTGACCAGGGTATCATTTACAGCTTGAAGCAGCATTATGTTCGCTGCATCAACCGCAGAATTAGACCTCATTGCAGAGATCGAGGACAGTGTGTCAACTCCCGATGGAATGACACCAGATGAGTTCCATGAACTATGTATCCTAGGAGATGGGGAGGAGGAACCACTGAGTGATGACATCAGCGAGGTTGTAGGCAGTATGCACACCGAGGAAATAGAAGCGAGGGACGGTGACTATGATGGTGAAAACAAGGATGATGAGGAGCCAGAGGCGACGGTGACAGCTGATGATGTTGCTAAAGCACTGCTTACTCTGAGAAGAGCCATGGAGCAGAATGCTGAGGTAGAGCCCGATTGGTGTGCACTCTCTACTGCCGACAGGGTATGGGCTTCCTACTGCAAGAAAACAACACGGCAGAGTAAAATATCTGATTTCTTTAAATAAACTAAAAAGAGCTGTAATCACCAAATGTTGTACATTCTTCTCACTAAGGTGTATGTGGTAGCATTGTGGTAGCATTTGCTTTTCTGTGTCTGTTGTGGGCTTTGCAATAAAACCGTTTATCGCAAACAAGTTTTTATTTTTTTTTTAGTTACAGCGACCAATGCATATAACGGGCAGTTTGCATATGCACATTAGCACCTGTTATAAGCGGAGTAGACTGTACTTTGTTTGACCACCAACAGGTAACTGGGGAATGGTCACTTAACGAGTCTGGGATCACCTTGATATGGGAGAGGTTTTTGGGGTGGTTGGTAAGGATGAAGTTAATGGGGGTGGATGTCCATGCTTTTGTGTCCATCCTAGGTGGGAAGTGGACCATTTGAGTTAGGTCATAAGCAAGCACTGCTTCTTTGTAGGGGGGAGGACATAACTGATAGCCACTTCACATTGAAATCACCCAGTAAGATGATTTCGCAGTTGGGAGGAATGTGGGACAATGACACCTTAATGTCACTACTGCATTGAACACCATTAAAGCAGCATTAAAAACTCATTACAAATCCATTAAATTTTCCCTTTAAATTGCCAATAATTGGTACATAAATAATGACCAAATTAACAGTGTAATTTCTATCAAAGCATTACAATTCCATTAAATTTAATGTGTTATACCTGTGTTATTGGACCATTAAAGGGTTAATGGGCATCAAATTTAAGTGGTGCTTTAATGGTTATTTAGCCATTAATTGAGTGGCCATTAATTGATGTTAAGTGCCATTAATTTAATGGTTCATCATCCATTAAAGTGTGCTGCCATTAATATATTTTAATGGTCATTATTTTAATGGACTTCAATCATTAATTGTGCCTGCCATTACAGTAAAGTAATGGCCATTATAAGTGCCATTAATTTCTCCATTAAAACTGCCATTAATTTAATATGGATTTTGATTCACTGTATTAATGGCCATTAAACTGTACTTATATATTAATGGTCTAATTAATGGCATGTAACCCATTAAACAAAACCATTAATACCCCATTAATTGATACATAAATAATAGCACCATTAAATTGTTTTCCCTCTTTTAATGGTCAGTTTTCTTTTAATGTTATTTTTGCAGTTTAATGGTCCCATTAATCACACACATTGCTGGCACAATCCATGTATTTTAATGGCCAATTATTTGTACCAAATTCAAAGATGACTCTTATGCACTAGAATTCACTATTAAGTTTGTTTTTGATGAGCTAATTACTATGACAGAAAACACTGATGCATAGCAGTACCCATCAGCATGCAGTTCCTTTGAGTATAGAGGCTGGATCATGATCTGACAGTAACCACAGTAATTTCATTTTTAGGTGTTTACATTACAACTTTTTAAACATCAATAGTGCAGATTCCATTGTGGTTATTGTGTGTTTCACATAATTCAGTCTTTATGTGTATTGTGTTACATAAACTGTAAGACTTATTTCATGTCCTCAACACTAACACAATTGATCTTTTTAAAGCTCATGCATAAGTTATGATTACCATAGAGAACCTTGAACACATTCAGAACTCAGCTTTGTTATGGCATTGCTGTGACATAGTGAGACATGGTTCATATGGTACTGAAGTCATAGTGATATGTAACAATGGTGTAAAGTTCTCACAATCAATTGATATTAAGGGTGTGCAAAGCATTATAAATCAATTGTCAATATTTCAACAGACGTAAAAAATTGCATCAATAAAGAATCATTTACAGTAGCTTTTCTCAATTTACCTTGTATTGCTTTTCATTATCAGATCTGTCATAGAAATGGCCATTATCACATTTAAATTAACAAATAGATATAGAGTATATTAGCAGATCGATATAGAATATAGATATAGGGTAGCAGATGTAAACTTAAGACTGGAACAAAACCATATTACTGCGAGCAGACAAAATAGACTGAGAGGTCTCCTTCTGCTGGCTATTTTCTTAAGTTCTTATGTTCTAAATTGAAAAATTTAAATATGGTCTCAGAAAACTGTGCCATTGTATAGTACGCATTAATGTCCAAACATTCTGTTCTGTAAGCTACAGATTGTCCCATGAACATAATCGTATATATAGGAGCTTTTACATAAAGTCAAGGTACTGTAATACAATTTCTAACCTATAATAGTATTTGTAAAGAAAAACAGAAAATAAAGATTTGTTGTCCACACTTCCATTAACTTGCTGCAGGATTCTGCTTTATGGAACCATTGACTTTCATGTTACAAAAGGAAATGGAATGTTATCGACACATACATTTACTGTTCTTCAAGCTACTTAATTACTTGCAGGTGATATGCAGCTCAAATTGAATATTAAAACTGTAAAAGTGTATGAGCTATCACCTAAACTACTGAAACTGTAAGTCAATTTTGTAACCGGATTGTATTTTAAACCAATACATATTTATTTAAATAATCTGTGTTCACTGTAGCTACTTGCTGCAGCTGTGGTGAACACCTGATTTAGTTCAATTGATATTTTGAATTTTTTTTTCTTAATTTCTCTCTAAAAGCATTTTTCTTTATTTGGTGCAACATGAATTGATAGCAGCTTGACAGGTTATGACAAGCTGTCAAAATTACGAACATCATTTATGTTAGTTATGATTAGATTTGTTTCTGTGTTATGTTCCTGATTTGCATGTTAAGCAGTGCTTCTTGTACATGTATCAATGCCCACATGATGTGAGCCAATTAAAGGTTATGGAGGTGTCTTTTTTATGGACCCTAATAAAAAATCATTAATTTGTCAATATGTAACCGCAACCCACTCTTAAGACATTGTCATCTAGGTGATGTAATTTATCAATTCCCTTTGACATTCATAGAGTATCTCATATAGATACACACACACGCACAGCACACACACCACTTCGTGCAGCAGCCCCATTGAGCAAGGACGATGTAAGGAGGCCACATTGATCATTCACAATGGGGCATATAAGCATGTAGCAGTGTTTGTGGTGCCCGTGTCATGCATGATTTAATGTGTGTGTGTGTGTGTGTGTGTGTGTGTGTGTTGTCTCTGTGGGACACTGTGAATGTCATTGTTGATTTGTCAACTTTATTCAGTTTTTCTTTGCGAAAAAAGTAAGATGAAAATGTTGTAGAAGTAACTGGGGGCCTGGTTACTTTGCATCATATTTTCATCCATCTTTTCCAGCATCAGCAATCCATATTCCCACGCATACATCCACACACACACACACACACACACACACACACACACAATCTCTATCTGAGCTCCATTCCACATGCCTAACTCTGACACACACTGTAAATTTTGCGGCCACACCGCTATAGTCAACCCACATATAGATAGAAGTCAAGAATCTCTTACCTGAGTAATAGGAAGCCAGAGGTAGGTCAAGGGATGGTGTTGAAGGGGCCTGTAAAATAAAATATAAATAAGAGGTCACAAAGGATTCACAGTACTTAAGAGAGTAAATATGGTGGAAAGAACAAGTTAGGCATAGCATGATACTTATCTGATGGGAAGGTAAGGAGTCAGTGTCCTGCCAGACCTGCAAAATAAAGAAAATTAGGTTCATATGGAGAAAATGCAGTAGCAAGAACAGAAACAGAGAGCAGAGAGATGCAGGCAGCATAGGACAGCACAGAAGTAAGAAAAAAGTGGATTTCAGTATTAAAGGTTCCAGTTAGGCCAAAGTAGGAAAATAAGACATGTAGAGAAAGGAAATAAAATAATAAAGACAGAAAAGAGAGGAAAGTGTCTTGAAAGTGTTGTTTGGGACGGGGCACAGCTAAAACCTCTTAGTGTTCTGGATGACCAGGTGGCCAATATTTCAGAATAGTAACCCAGGTGGGTTGGTGGCGCCTTTATTGGGCTAATGACCCAGCTTTAATGAAATAGAGAAAGAGGAAATTGCTTAACCAGGAAAAGCATACTTAGCTGAAGCTTGTTTCCAGGTGCTACCTGGTCGCACTTGGAAGTTAAGTGACTTGCTCAGGGTTACATAGTATGTAAGTGGGGGCTGTGGGATTCAAACACAGATCACCAGGCTTCCAGAGAGCTGAGACTGGCACAGGGAATCAAGGACGGGGAAAAGGACTTCTTCAGATAAACTGGCAAGAGAATAAGAAACAAAGACCAGATTGTGAAGATTAAGAAAGATGTGGGGTGGGTGGAGAAGGGGGAGGACCAGGCAGAGGCACTGAATGAGTACTTCTGCTCTGTGGTCATGAAGGAAAGAGGGGGGGGCATATACTCCATGGGAATGGTGGAGTGGGCAGGGGGTGGGGTGACTGATATCAGAATTGCAGAGGACAGGGTGCTGGAGGGACTAAGGGCACTGAGGGTAGACAAGGTGCTGGGGCTGGATGGTACTCACTCTAGAGTACTCAGGGGGCTAGTGGAGATCTGGCAGGACCACTGGAAGAACTGTTCAATACATCACTGAACACAGGATGCATGCCACAGGACTGGAGGATGGCCCATTTGGTGCTCATTCATAAAAGTGGCCCGAAGGATGATACAGGCCAACTACACACCAGTGAGTCTCACTTCAATCGTGGGGAAACTCATAGAGTAAATCATAAACAAGAGAGTGGTAACCTTTCTGGAAGACAATAGGCTCCAATTTAGCCATCAGCATGGTTTTGTATTGGGCAGATCCTGCCAGACACACCTAGTCGAGTACTATGACTAGGTTACCAGGGAACTGGACAGGGGCCATGCAGTGGACATCCTATATTTTGACTTCAGCAAGGCCTTTGACTCGGTACCACATGGGAGACTGGAGGAAAAACTGGAATACATTGAGGTGGGGACAAAAATGGTCAACTGAATCACCAACTAGCTGAGGGGTAGGCGGAAGAAGTTGGTGGTGTGGGGGCTCTCATTATTAAGGGAAGTTACAAGTGGGGTGCCCCAGAGTTCAGTTTTGGGATTGGTGCTGTTTGGGATATTCATAGCTAATATCTCAAATGGGATCCGAAGTAGGATCAGTCTGTTTGCAGATGAGACTAAGATGGGTGCAGTGATAGATGACATAGAGGGGTGAAGGGGGATGCAGAAGACCTGCCCAAACTACAGGAATGGTCAGAGACATGGCAGTTGGGGTTCAACGCCAAGAAGTGCGAGGTACTGTACTTCAGAGCAAGGAACCAGGGGAGGAAATATCAGTTGGGAGGGGTACAGTTGGAAAGCACAGTGGAGGAAAAGGATCTAGGGGTACTAATAATGAGGAGTATGAACCACTCAGCTCAGTGCAGGAAGGTGGCTGCAAAGGCAAACAAGATGCTGGGATGCATAGCAAGGGGAATCTCCTCCAGGCACAGAGAAGTGATCCTACCCCAGTACAGGTCACTGGTCAGGCCGCACCTGGAATACTGCATGCAGTACTGACATCCATTCCTGAAGAGGGAGATCAGATTGCTGAAGGGGGTGCAGCATAGGGCAATGAAGATGATACAGGGACTTGAGGGAAAATCCTATGAGGAGAGGCTGGGAGAGCTGCAAATGTATTCCCTGAAAGAGAGGAGGGATAGGGGTGATATGATCAAAACCTTTAAATACCTAAAGGGCATTAACAGGATTAATACAGAAGGGATTCTTCAGATCAGAAGGGGTAAGGACTTGAGAGGGCATGGCTGAGACTGGAGGAGGAGATTCAGGAGGGAAATCAGGAGACACTTTTTCATGGAAAGGGTGGTAGATAAGTAGAACACTCTGCTCGAGGAGGTGGTATTGTGTAGAACAGTGGGAGGCTTTAAGAGAGGGTAGGACAGAGTGAGGGGAGTGGTTATGAGGAGGTGAGGGGAGTGTTGGGCAGCTGCAAATTGAGGGGCTAGCTGCACAATCAAGCAGATTCGATAGACCATGAGGCCTGTTTCTGCTGGCATTTTGTATGTTGGTATGTCCAGGTTTGCAGGTCAGTGCCCTAAACCACAGTGCTATTCTTCCTTTTAAAAAAAATAAAGTTAGCACTGGTAGTCCTGTTGGCTAGGGATGCCCTAGGAGGCCTGCTCCCTAGAAATGGTAGCCTAGGTGGGCTAGTGGGTTAGTTTCCTGGAGGCCACTGGTCAATGATGTTGAACAGAACCAGAACCCCTCTGGGGTCTGGGGTGGGAGGTTCACTGGGACCCAATTTTGTGTTGGAGAGCAGGGTGGAGAGTAAATGAAGAGGACATGCTGGGGCTGCTGGAGCAGGCATCCCTAACATACAATCACACTAAAAGTGAAAGTGCCTGCAGGTACTTGTTACTCCCAGCCTGTATAGAGCACAGACTGTGTTCTGCTTCCTGTGGGTGGGAGAGGTGAAAACAGAAGCTCAGCAAAATGCAGGGGAGACAAATTGTAGGAGCGCCTTACTCCACTTTCTGCTGCAGCAATTCTGATAAATGCCCTAGGACTTGGGAGGTGGCAAGTGGCAGCCATGGAGAGAGCCACACTTGTGGCTAGTTAAAGCTCCCAGTAGAAACCAGGAAAATGACATAAGCCACCAGTATATGAAACCACTCCTGCAGCAAACATAAAGTGCACTGAGAGGGCTTCAAGCTGATTATAGAAAAAAAAAGAACTGTAGAAAGGCCATAAGCACATAGGCTGTGAAACGAAAAACAGAACAAAAGTGCAAACTTGTAAATGCTAGCAGCCATTTCTCTGTTCGCTTCCTGAAATTTAAATTTGAGTGCCCCTGTATATTGTTTCCATATCGCCATGCTCAGGCACATTATGACGTGTGTAAGTGGGAGTGTGGGGGCATGCCGCTTTGAAATGCATGTGGGTAATTTTTATTACTAGTTTACACAGTATGATGACAAGATAGAGATGATTGAAGGCAACCGTTCAACAAGGCCCTCATTCAACTGACCATTATAATGTATAAAATAGTAATAAAAAAATACCTAATTCATTTCAATGGGGATCACACCCGCACTCATATGTCATAGCGTACCTGAGTGCCGGGGGAGGGGGGTACATGCCTAACTTATAGTGGGGCTCCATGCTCCATAGTCTGTGCATGCCACATCCCTGAACTGTTCCTGTGATTATGAGGAAGAGGGACATCCCTCATCTAACCCCTCAAAACTGCTCTGTCCCTCATGGAAAACATGCTGCTCATACTTTACACTTTATGGTAGAAATTCATTTTCAGGTGCTTATGTTTTCAGTATCTTTCCCTTATTATTAGTCACCATGTCCCCATTGTCCATGTCACTCATTTCAGTGACAAAAGCTGAGGTATGGTGCATACTTCCAGGGCAGCATGCAGCTAGTGCTGAGCATGGCAGTGTGACCATAACCTGCAGACACGGACAAAAATTTGCATAGAAGCATGGATTAGGTTGGGGATAAGCCCCTCCCAGCAGCTACTGACTCCCTTGGCCTCCTCCATCCAACAGCCACAGGCCCCCCCGGCATTCTTCTATGCCCCCAAAGGTTCCCTTCACCCAGAACTATATAAAACTGATGTGTGTTATATGAGAGAGCCCATGGGACAGAACTACCTTCCAGCATCATGCTCACTTGTATATGCAAACTAGCTGGACTTTAGACAACAGACACCAACCACAGCTTGAGAGTCACTGCCATCCTAGCATGACCTGAAAGCGTGCAAAATCATGGCTGTAACCGGCCACAAATGAGAAGCCTCACTCTCATATGCAAGAAAGGAAACAGTGGCCCAAAAATAATGTCATGCAACAGCAAACGCAACAACACAAAAAAAAACTGCATGCTATTCTACCCACACATGTCTTCTTGGATGTGAACTACAAACCAACAAGAGACAGCTGAAACCAGATGTGCAAGTCTCCTACCCCCAGCATGTCTTTTGTTAAAGTCAGCACTTATAAAGATGAACACGCAAGTCCTGTAAACAACCCTGCAAGCTGTAAATCCTATCAACCCAGTAAAAGAAAATGAAAGCACTACTTCACAACTGCCATTCTCCACAACATATATCTGGCAAACGGCAGTCCACACAGCAGAATACCTCCTTCCAACAAGAGCAGTAACGCTTTTGCCGTAAATCAAGAATCGCACTTACCTGACTCAAATTCAGTTCTGTAGACTGTTTTAAAAGAAGGTTCCATCAGGAAAACTTATAATTGCACACAGACGGCTGCTCAGCTCAGCTCCCCTACTCTGAAACAACAGAAGCTCTGCAAATAACGGCCGACAGATGGAACCTGCACATCAAGCACAGGAAGCTCCTCCCTAAGCAAGAGGAATGATTGACAATGGCGCTCAAAGAATAGGGAGTGAAGAAAACTACTCATTATTCCAAAACATCCAGAACCTAACTGCCAATGTTCAAGAGAACATTTTAATTACAAGTGACTGCACTGATCAGTTAACACATGATATCCCAAATAAGGCAATTTAAAAAGTATTCCACTTGGCGCAAGTGCTGAAAAAAAAGTGACCAGTTTAAAAAGCATTATTTTCTCAGTTTACACATGATCCCTAAATAGTTTGTTTTGGACACTGTAGGGTAGCAGGGATTTGCAATATGTAGCAGGGTTTTTTGATGGCCAGGGTTGGATCCAGGATTTGGGGTCCTGCAGCAGTAAAGCTGAAACAGATTTAATAGCTATTAGCACAGAATGCTCTGTCCAGTGCTAAATGTTGAAAAAATACAGTAGGTCATGATAAAGTGAATTTTCTAGTGTTATGAATAAATTACTCAACGTTTGATTGCTTTGATCATTTAAATGACAATACTGCTGGCACGGGATCTTATGCTGGATCCGCTGGCTGTGCAGGGTTGGAGGTTAGCTGTGCGGCTTGAGTGGGGTACAACTAGGGAGTTAATTCAAGCTAGCTGGGGAAGGTGCTGAGGAACTGATAATGGTTGTGATTTAGAGCCAATACTGGTATGAGGAGCAGCATTTTGTCTGTGGGGAGAACAGCTAGGAGCAGCAGTAGCTGGGGGCGCTGATTGTGGCAGTGTAAGGAGCATTTATACGGTACATCAAGCTGATGAAGGCTGATTGGAGAGCAGGCTGATGCTGGCTATGGTGGATCAGGAGCTGAATATTAGTCAAGGGCTGATAAGTGTGTTGAAGCAGAGTCTGGTTGGCTGTGGAGTAAACTGCAATATTTGTGGAGTGGGAAGCTGATGCTGCCATGGCAGAACAGCAGGGACCGATTCTGGAAGTAGCTGTGTATATATGCCCAAACTTAATGATGACTCTTACAAGACACACACACAGCATTATTGTTACACTGGGAATGGGGCAAGAAAGGGGGGATCTTGAGGGGGCAGAAGGGTGAGTAAGAAAATATGGTGATGGGATGAGCCTGCAAAATAGGGGATCATAAAAGATTATTAGGAGAGCAAATATTTAGAGGGGCGGGAGGCTTACAAGATAAAAGGGAAGGTGGATTCAGTCACTGGCAGGAGGGAGGGAAAGGTATGGTGGCATTTTTGTCATATTTGTGAACTGGTCATCCAACCTCCACTTGTTTAGGAAGCAGTATAATGCAGAGGTTTAGGACTCTGAGCTGTACACCCAGAGACCTGGGTTTGAATTCCACAGCCCCCACTTGCATACTGTGTGGCCCTGAGCAAGTCACTTAACTTCCTTGTGCTCCCAGGTTGCACCTGAAAACAAGCTTTGGCTTAGTGTGCCTTTCCTGGTTAGACAATTTCCACTTTCCTTTAGGGTCACAAAAAATGTGGTTAAGGTATATCCTGCCGTGGGTCTCCAGCTCTGTAGCCCTACACACTAACTTCAGTCTCACACAGATTCAGACAGATGGCACTGACCAGATGAATTACTCAGGAGGATCGAGTCCAAGATAACATAGAAGGATTTATTTAATTTTAAAAGCAGTGAGCAGCACCCCTCCCACCCTCAGGATGATGAGAGCTGCTGCTTGCTGCTTTAAAAATGGAATACATTTTTTTACTTATCACAAACTTTGTCATGAGGGTAATGTGGTCAGTGCTGAGATTGCTTGACTCTGTATGATACCAAAGTCTAAGACTCTCGTCAAGGCACCAGCCCTTTGTTCCAGTAGCTACTTGGTTGTTTTTTGAACTGCACATGAAGTATCAGCCTATCTCACCCCCGTCCACTTGCTCTGCATCATGTTGTGATCGAGACTCAGGTTTAAAGTCCAGTGGACAAACATCCAGTTCATTCCTCTTTCCCAACATCTTCATGGACGTACAGTAAGTATACAGTAGTTGTGAGATTCAGTACTGGGACTCCAGGTTCCTAGTTCTGCATATAGCCACCATGTCATGTTGCTATCCCCCCCCCCCCCCCACCATGTCCTTTCTCAGGGTTCACACAATGACTCAAGTTTCCCAATTACCAAACCTGGAATGAACTCTCCCACTCACCACTTGTCCATGGTTGCTCCACTTACCGCTGCTTAGGTGCTGGGCTGTTCTTTGCCAAGTGCCCCAAAATTGCCCTTCAGTCTCCATGGCTGCTTCTGAGTGACTTCATTCATGTGTGGATTGTAAATTGCTCCACTGTCAGCCCCAACAGTGCATTTGTAGCACAGTATTCTTTTTCATGTTGATTGCCAGGAGCTTCTTCCTAGTCCACACTGGGTCCAAAGGAAAAAATAAGAAATTGTCCTCCCACCTCAGTCTGTCATTTGTAGGCTGGCACCGCACTGAGCTACAAAACTTCCTCTCAGGACAGGGCCTTGTTTTCACCTCCTGTAGTAAATGCCACCCACAAACCCAATCACGCCTTCTTAGGTGCCTGCCCAGCCATCATCAAAGGCTAATATGAGCCTGGGGGTAAGCAGGTGTCAGACAGGTGTTAGACAGGTATACATGCACATCCAAGCAATGCAGGCATTAGACAGACATTAAACAGGCATTAAACAGGTACTGTGAATATACTGCATAATGCATGTTTTTGATTGATGCCTGCACAGGAATATTGCAGTGGCTGCAGGCATACAACAGTGCCTGTTTTCTGCCTGTTCAGGTACTTAATAGGACTGATTTCATATTTCAGGCATAGAACAGTGGAAATAGAGCCACTAACATGTATTTTTAGCAGGGTACTTAGTGCGAAAAAACAATAATATATAAATGGAAAAATTAATACACTAGTTGGGGAACTCACTACTTTTGGATGGTAATAACAGTTTTTATATTACATTTAAGTGTATACATTGTGACTGAAATAGGTTTACAAACACAAGAACTGTATGTTAAGTACTATGATTGGAAGTCATTTAAGAATCAATGAGGGAAAACTTTTGATAATCCATGGGACGATTAAGGTTTCAAAACTCTGGTACTTATGGTAATAAATATTTTTATACTATATTTCAGTGCCTCTAGTATTCAGTACAGACTGGAATATGGATTAAAAAAAATATGAATTTATAATTAAATTACATGTGAGATAAGAATGAATGATGAAATCATTTTTAACATCGATAGGAAAAAGTATTTAATTGGATATATAATGCAACGGCATATATTAATTCATTAATGGACATTAACTTAGGAAAAACAAGCATATGTAACAAATAAATTGATGGGATAGACACTGTTAACATGGAAATGCATTGGTTTTTAATGACCATTAATCTGTTGTCCCAAAAGTACCTTAATTTTAATGGCCATGAAAATAAAATAAGACACATTGTAATGACAATAATGGCAATGAAAAGCTCAGTGGAAGACATTTAATGGCCATTAATGTATTGACTGAACATAAGCATAGTTTTCATGGCAATTAAACTTGTTTGTACCATTTTAATGTCTATTAATGAATTGGCTCTGCCTGCAACATAATTTTAATGGCAATTAAAAGCTTGTTGCTATGTTTTAATTGGTGTTAAAAGGGCCATTAACTGTACATGATATGAAACCTAATGGATGTACAACACCTTTTAAATATTTAATGGATGGCTGTCATGGTTCATTAATGCCATGGATGAGTAAATTAATGTTTTTCACCCATGAAACAGAAACAATTAATGGAAATTTAATAGGAATAAAAGCTGACAATTAAAAAAGGTAATACAAGATTTAATGGGATAAATTAATGGGTTTGCATGAAAATAATGGAAAATTAATGGATTTTGATGGAATTTTTATTTATTTATTTATTTTTTGATGACCGGATAGGTGCACTAGACACAAAAGTGACTATTTACAGGCACGACCCGGGAGGTCAACAACACAGAGCGATACAGGTACATAGAATACCGTGTCAAGAAATATGCAATACATCACAATCAGAAGTGAAACAAGATTAAGACAATAGTGGTACCAAGGCACAGAAAGGTGTATTATACAAATAGAAGGTAAGTGCCCGTGTGTAAACAGTAATAGTAATATCACATTTAAGTGCAGAAAAAATGCCACAGGGTATCATTACATTCGGCTAAAACTGAAAAAACAGCTATTGGGAGGAGGTAGGGAGAAAGGTAATGCTGAGATATAGCCTAGCAAGAGAGAGGAATAGAGAGGGAAAGGGATGGGAAAGGTGGGGATAGAATTTATGGGGAAGCTGAAGGAGCAGGGTGCCAGCTCACTCCACAGAAGGTAGGAAGGGAAACTGGGAGTAGCTGAAGCAAATGGAGCCAATATCTATGGTGGGTTGAAGCAGGTGCATCGGGCATGTGCGGTAAAGAGAGAGCGGTGCCTCTTCTTAAAAGTAGCATGATTAGAGGCCAGGCATACATCTAGGGGCAGCAAATTCCAGTAACAGGGACCTACTTGCGAGAAATCTGATTTCCCTTTGGTAGTTCTACATCTGGGAATGTTAAGCAAGGAACATTTGAATGGATTTCAATATAGTAGTGTGTGTAGAACACACCTCTAGTCATAGGTGCCAGGTTTTTAACATTTTTGGTAGGGCCTAGGAGTCATGGGGGAAAGCCCCCAGTGAGGGGGGTGTCTATGGGTGCAGATCCCCCTATATATGGAGACTAGTCTGTTCCTCTGTGTTTTCACTCTGCTTTGGAACAGCCCCCCTCATTTTAGTATTTGTATATGAGATTATGTTTTTAAAAGTTCCCACTCCCCTTCCATGACGGCCATTAAAAAATTAAATATATAGGCACTGTGTTGTACTGTCAAGCATGTGGGAGAACCATCCTAATACATGTACAGTATAAAAGTAACATGTACATTCAATCATACCTCTCACTGCACATTCTGCCACTGAAATGAGGGTCATGAAGAATTAAAATGAGGGACACTGACCCTCAAAATGAGGGGCATATCCTCAAACATGAAAAGTCAAGCTCAGAACACTGTGGAAAACGTCATGTTTACCTGTACAAAGTTTAGTTTTGATTTAACATACTAGAATACTATGAATTTCTGCTGCAAAGTCTGCATTTATAGTACACTGCACCTTTTCCATGTGGGACAGATGAGGGATGAAGCAATTTTGAAAGCTAAAATTAAGGATGTCCCTCGTTATGAGGGACAATTGAGAGGTATGCAATTCAACAAGTAACACCAGGGTAAGAAGGAAAAATCATTTTATCAATATCTGAGAAACCAGAAAATATACCACGCATGAATCTTAAGTTGTCAGAAATATATATTTCTTATAAAAATATGAATTTTCTCCCCAATTAACAAATATTGCTGCTTTAAACACTCCACGTCCCACACTCAACACCCCTTATCGTTTTTGTTTTTGTTTGTTTCAACTGTTCTCTTCTTTATTGTTCCCCTTCCCCAGATACCAGCCTACCTCAGTCACCTCAGCATACCTCTCAACTGTCCTCAATTACAAGGACGTCCCTTATTTTACCCCTCAAAATTGCTCTTTCCCACACCCATCCCTCATAGAAAATGTGCTGCTCAAAGAACATGATCTAAATTCAGACTTTAAAGCAGAAATTCATAATAGATGCCAAGTCAAAAATACACTTTATACAAATAAGCACAACAGTTTTCACAGTGTTCTGAGCTTGTATCTTCAAGTTTGAGGATATGCCCGTCATTAAGAATAACATGGTCTCTTATTGTCCCTCATTTTGAGTGTTTCCTTATTTCAGTGAGAAAAGTCTGAGAGGTTTGCACCTCACCTCAAGCCAGGGTGACTCCTCATCTTTTTCTTAGTTTTTTTTCCCCCCAAGTGTTGAATTTCTCTTTATCTCTCTCTTGTTCCCCTTCCCCAGTCAGTCACCTCACCTACAACTAGGGTGACTTATCTCTCCTCATTTTTCTTTTTTCCCCTCCACAACTGTGTTCTTTTTTTCCCCTTCCACACTCAGCGACAGCCAGCCTCAGGCTGGCACACCAGCCCCCCACCAGTCACCTCACCTCACCTCCAGCCAGGGTGACTGTTATGACTAACTCAGCTTTTTTTTAGATAGTCTTGTTCTCCTTCTGCACTCAACCACCAGCATACTAGAGTCACCTCAATTCTACTTTGAGCCTCATGATCACAGTCTGTAACATTTCTGGTCATAATTCCTATTGCGGCTATCTTAAAATATTGTTTGTGGCTACTAGAAATGGTAAATGTCTAGTGACCCACTTTGCGGTAAATTTTTTAATTGGTGTTATTTTTAGATGGAGTGGGTGATGTAAATTAAATCATCATTGACCTTATCTATCACTCTTTTGCACTATTGCTACTGCACTTTATTTAATTACAACTTCACCTTTAAGAGACTTAGATAAATAGCCTGCTTTACAAACACTTCCCCTCTCCCAGAGGAGGCACTTGGTGCAAACCAGTTGGAGGATTCCTGTACCCTGCCTCCCTCTCTTCAGGCTAGTATTTGCTATTGCATCTTTGCATTTTTTACTGATGTTACATAAATTAAGATTTTCTTCTCTTTGAGCACAGGGCCGTAATGTAGCTTGTTCTCCTCTTCTATCCCTAGAGAAAGACAGTGAGGTCCTGTTGATTTTTTTCAATTTCCATACACAGTTTTCATAAACAGTTTTCACCAATAAGGACCTTATAATGTGGCAAACTGAATTATAAACAACTTATCCCAGATGCTAAATATTTAAAAGTCACAGGTTCATATGGATCCCATGCTCCAAAATGGATCTGCCATTTTGTACCTGTGAAAACTCTTCTGAGAAAGGGTTTCAAGTTGGTGCTTTCAAGAAACAAAGTCATGTTCCAGCTCAGTTCTTCATCATTATTATTACAACTGCTTTACTCCCTACCTCTTTCTCGAGCACCCGACATTGTTCCTGCACACTGACTGACAGCCCCGCTACTTGGTGGTGGTGGTCGTCACTGATGGTCATCGACGACAGTCCTGCTCAGCAGCTGCCTGCCCTGCCCATGACCTGCTAGTCAACACGATGACCTGCCCAGCCACTCATGGCCTATACCAATTTTGGTCCAGGGCTGCACACCTCACCACAACTGCTGGGCCACTCAACTTCTCCAGTGCTTGGCTCCTTCTGTGCATGCACAATTTAAAAGGTGCGAATTTCCACAAATTCCACCAATTAACATGATACGTGTGTGGGGAGTCAGATCTTCCGTTGCTCTCTTCCCTTGGGGGAACAGCAGATCACAGGAAAAAAAGTGAGAGGCACGCAGCCTATGCTGAACCTTCACACAATAGGAGCCCAAAAAGCTCTGCTACCACCCAACAACACCGAGTCAGGTTTGTCAGTCTTCCGTCCCCATCCCATGGCCGAACACTGTTTTTAATATTATTAAGAAGAATGATAAAAAGCTGAGTGTAGGTGGAGAACAGATCAAATACCTGGTATCAATTTTTTTAAGCATAATATCATGTTTTAAATTATAAGAAGTATTTTACTAATTAAAGGACTGGGATTTTGCAAGCAAAATCAGCATGTTAACCAGGAGGCTGAACCCACTGGAAAGGTTTGGTCACTGCAACACATATTTTACAGATCAGGTATAATCGAAATAAAAGTAATCAAGCTATTACAGTAATTCCATGAAAGTTAAGGGTTTTCTGTTACTTGTGACTTTCTCCTGGTATGGTCTTCCAAGTGCAGTAAATGTGGCTAAAGCAAAACTGGGGGTGGTGGTGTTGTAGTGAGAGAAGACAGCAAGTAAGGAGGCAGCAGGGAGAGAGTGGGTGTGTGTGTGTTTGTGGGGGGACATCATCCAGGCTGATCAGGACACTGAACAGCTGTTTGCTGGGAGGTGTCCTACAGATGAAAGGAAAAAGCCATGGTATGATTGGTGCAGCAATTTTTTTTTCAAGTAGAGGACGTTTTCAGCAAAACACAGTCACAATCAGCCTGGCTGATGATTGGTGTGATACTGTCGAGCCCCTTGCAGAGCACTCTGCATTGGACAGACAGTGTCACACCCTTCAAAAGTCACTCTACCACAAGAAGTTCACTGTATGTGCTCGCATGGTGAACTTAAAAATGATTACGTTCTGGAAGAATAATCACAAATCTATTCTTACAGCAATGCTAGACAATGCATATGAACTGATATTTATGTTATATATACAAAAGTAAGGTGAACACAGTAATTCAATGTGGGATTAAAGCACCGAGACCCAAACACCCTAAAATATATGGGAGATCTCTGTATCCATAGTTATGTGTATAAAAAAGAAAATTATTTGATATACTCTTACATACCATGGGAGGTCAAAAGGGTCAGCCTTATTAATATGCTCATAAGCAAGATGTTGTTATCAAATCATAAAAATGAAAGTTACAATTACAGAATGTCAGTATTAACTTCTTAATATAGATGAATGCACCTTGCATTACGTGAACAACTTGTGCATCCAGCTCTGCAATGAAAGAACAAAATAATGAGCCCACGATCAGTTCACGATCTTCCTACTGTAACATAAAAGTACAGGATCTGTTTCTTATTTATGACAGATAATACATTTTTTTAAAACTATTACGTTACATGTACCTAAAAAATAAATCGATTCAGACAGCAATCTTCAAAAACATATGTTGGTAACCCACCAAAACTTACATCAATTTTTCTTATTTCCCCAGCCCTATTTTTTCTTTAGAAATGGGACTATGTTAATCCCATTATTCAGTCCTGTTTTTTGCAACCACTGATGATGAAAAATCCAGAATGCCTCTCACTGAAGGGCACCTTTAACTGTGGCCACTGCTGACATTGTGACGTGGTCATGAAAACTGATACTTTTACATCAGTACACTATGAAAAGATGTATCAGATTGAACAGTTTATCATCTGTTCCACATGTGCAGTTGTCTATTTGGCAACTTGCAAATGCAAAGCATTTTACATTGGAAAGACATGTCGAGGATTAAAAGTACAGATAGAGGAGCATAAAGGAGCCATTAGGAATAGGGAGCTTAAAATTGCACTTGCCAAATGTGTTCAACAAAGCTCAAACCAGGGGAACATTCTTTCCTATTTAGTGGCATAAAGAAAGTTACAGTCAGAGAGATGGGAGAGGGCATTGATGATCTGTTACTTCAGTGAGAGGCATTCTGGATTTTTTTATCTGCAGCAGTTGAAATAAAATGGGACTGAATGATGGGATTAACATAGCCCCATTTCTAAAGAAAAAATAGATTTGGGGAAATATGAAGAATTTATGTAAGGTTTGGTGGGTTACTAACATATGTTTTCATTTTTGTTCAGATAAATATTTGAGACCATATTTTCATTTGAAGTTGCTTTCAGATTAATAGTCTTGTTTATCATCATTACCAGGGGTCAAGGAAACTTATTCTTACCCTAATAATATTCTATATTTAATAGAAAACATAATGCATATATATTTACATTTCAGAGTAGAGTAAATTTATAGGGCACCTTTTCGCTAATCATTAAATTAACTACTAAACCCGGCCCGGTGGTGCTGAGGGTTGGGGTGCTGGATGACACACCTCACGCCGTGCTGATGACTCGAGCTCAGGAGCGAGCTCAGGAGTTCGGGGTTGGCAGGGGAGCGAGATGGATTGAGCACCCTTTGGGAAGCTCTCCTCTCTGGGTGGGAGGGTAACTGATGCCTGGTGCATTGGCAACCCCCAGTGGAGACTGGAGGAGACATCGAGCCACCAGTCTGCACATCAGAGCATGGCTGATGTAGGCAGGGTTGCCATGCGCCAGCGTCAGATGTGCCCATGCATGGGGGAAGGGGGATCTAGGGGCTAACTACCAAAAATACCCCCTCCAACCCTGGGTAGGCAATGGCCCCTGCCACAGCCACTGCCACACTCCCAGCACTGGTTCCCCGCCACTGCCCCCATGGTCTTTCCAGGTTGACCCGCCCAACCCGGGGAACCACAATGACCTTGAAGATGATCGGGGAACACAGCAGGAGGTAGAGCAAGCTAGCATGACTAGGAGGCCTGAAAGAGTTTCAGGCTGAGGGGCAAGAAACATAGTTAAAAAAAAAGAAAAAAATAACTACTAATAGATTGTTTCTGCAAAATATATCCTGTTTTTCCACCTATTGTGTTATACAGTATATGCCATCCCTGTATCAATTCTCTAAATGGTTCCCATATCTTTTCAAAAATTTCTTTCTGTTCATTCTTTATGTAATATATTTGCTCGATTTTTACATCTATCATAAGATTCAGCCAGATTTCAAACTGCGGTGGGGAGTTATCTTTCCATCTCTGCAAAATATATTTTCTTGCTAAAATTATCATGATCGTAAGCAATTTCTGTTGAAATTCATACATCTCTTTATTTAACAGGCTCATACAGTATATCGTAAGCATTGGTGTTAGGTTGATAGTTTTTTTAATTATCTTTATTATAAATTTCATTATTTTACTCCAGAAATTTGTAAGATATGGGCAGGTATGAATCAGATGTAAAAGTGTTCCCTAGGTATTAACACATCTGGGGCATATATCTGATATAGTATCACTAAAATTATGAAGTTTTGTAGGACTATAATAAGTGTGATGAAATGTATTGATTTGTATTTGTTGAAGTTTTGTTGATTTAACATTTACTGTGAAGGTACTAATCATTTGTTTCCACATTTGCTCTATAATAATGAGTCCTAAATATATTTCCCATTTTGTTTCTATCTTATCCAGATCTTGTTTTCTATTTTCCATTACAGTTCGATAAATTACTGAAATCAATTTTTTTATCTGTCTTATCTTGTAATAGTTTGACTAGTGTTGGTTCCCCTCTTATTTTTAATAATTATTTTTTTAGAAATATAGATTTTTATTTGGATATATTGGAATTTTTGTGTTTGGTGTAATGCATATTGGTTTTGTAAGTTTTCAAATATTTTTATATTTTCTTCATTCATAATTGTATCTATTTGATATATACATTTGTCTTTCCAAATTTTGAAGTTATTATGTGTTGAAGGGATGAAATTGTAGTTCTTATAGGTAGGCATAAATTTAGTGATTCCCATTTCTTTTTTGATTATATTGTAAGCCTTTATCCACTAATTCATAGCGGTGCTTGTGGTTATACAGTGGCATGAAAAAGTATTTGCCCCCTTCCTGATTTTCTCTATTATTGCATATTTGTCACACTGGATGTTTTCAGGTCTTTAGACAAAATATAATATTAGATAAAGGGAACCTGAGTGAACAAATAACACTTTTTTTTTTACTTATTTCATTTATTTAATGAAAAAAGTTAACCAACACCAACTGGCACTGTGTGAAAAGTCACTGCCCCTAGTTAAATCAACCCAATTAAAGGGATAATTAGAGTCAGCTGATTGAACACAGCCAGGCTTGATTACAGCCAGCCCTGCTCAATATAAACCTCACTTATTTTGGCCCTTACCATCAGAGTCACGCTACAGCACAAAGATTCAACAAGCACATTATGCCATGATCAAGGAAGTTCCTGAAAAGATCAGAAAAAAATTGTTGCCCCTATCAGTCTGGAAAGGGTTACAAAGATATTTCTAAGGCTCTGGGACTCCATCGAACCACAGTGAGAGCCATAATCTCCAAATGGAGAACACTTGGAACAGTAGTGAACCTTCCCAGGAGTGGGCGGCCACAAATTACTCCAAGGGCACAGTGTAAAATCATCCAAGAAGTCTCAAAGGATCCTAAAACAACATCCAAAGAACTGCAGGCTACTCTTGCCTCAGCTAAGGTCAGTGTTCATGACTCCACAATCAGAAAGAGACTGGGCAAAATGGGCTTGTGAGAGTAGCAAGGGAAACCACTGCTAACTAAGAAGAACATAAATGCTCGTCTCTCATTTGCCAAGAAGCACCTGGATGATCCACAAGCCTTTTGGGAAAATGTTCTATGGACAGATGAGTCCAAAGTGGAACTTTTGGACAACATGGATCCCATAATGTCTCACGTAAAGCAAACACAGCATTCCACAGTAAGAACACCATACCAACAGTCAAACATGGTGGTGGTAGTGTGATGGTGTGGGGATGCTTGCTGCCTAAGGACCTGGATGACTTGCCATAATTAAAGGAACCATGAATTCTGCTCTGTACCAGAAAATTCTTAAGGAGAATGTCCAGTCATCCCTTCCGCTCAGCTGAAGCTGAAGCGTAGTTGGGTCATGCAGCAAGACAATGATCCAAAACACAAAAGCAAGTCCACATCAGAATGGCTAAAAGAAGTAAAATTAAAGTTTTGGAGTGGTCTAGTCAAAGTCCAGACTGAAACCTAATAGAGATGCTGTGGCAGGACCTGAAACGAGCAGTTCATGCTGAAACCTACCAAATGTTACTGAATTAAAGCAGTTCTGCGAGGAAGAGTGGGTTAAAATTCCTCCACAGCGATGTGAAAGACTGATATTGAATTATAGGAAGTGTTTGGTTGCAGTCATTGCAGCTAAATGTGGCATAACCAGTTATTAAGTGTAAGGGCAATTACTTTTCACACAGTGCCAGTTGGTGTTGGTTAACTTTTTTTCATTAAATAAGTGAAATTAAAAAAAAAAACAAGTGTTATTTGTTCACTCAGGTTCCCTTTATCTAATATTACATTTTCTCTAAAGACCTGAAAACATCCAGTGTGACAAATATGCAATAATAGAGAAAATCAGGAAGGGGGCAAATACTTTTTCACGCCACTGTACATTGATGTGCATTACTTACCTTGAGTAATAAGCCAAAGAGAGGAGGTTACTTAATTTTGGGTACAGCTGTCCTTATATTTCAATATTCATAGATGTCTGCTTGTCCCTCTTATCTTCTATCCAATACCAAATATTCATTATTTGTATAGTAATGTAATATATCTATAGATCTGGTAAAGCCTGTCCTCCTTTTTCTTTCAGTAGTGTAAGTGTTGTATAAGCAATCCTAGTGTTCTTTTGCTTCCACAGGAATTTTGTAATTATAGTTTTCTTGTTTTAAAATATATCTGTCGTATTAGGATTGCTATGCATTGAAACAAAAACATAATTTTTGGTAATACTTTCATTTTATAGTATTAATTCTCCCAACTAAAGTTAATGGCAAGGCTTCCCATCTTTTGAAATCATTTTGAGTTTCTATAATCGTATTTTCAAAATTAGCCTCGCATATATCTTGTATGTTTGCAGTTATATTGACACCTAAGTAACGGATTTGGGAGTATGTTTGTTGATAGTTACATGGTGCTAGTATATTTATTGACAAGTTCATATCTAGTTTAAGTGTTATAGATTTTATCCAATTAATTTTATATCAGGACACCCTACCAAAGTTTTTGATTATTTTAATAAATTCTTTTAATGATTGTTCAAGATTACTTACGTAAAGCAAAGCATCCACTGCATAAAGACAACTTTTGTTCTTTCTTTATTTTCATGCCTTGTATTTTACAGTTGTCCCTAATAGCAGAAGCAAAGGTTTCCATAACTGTTATGAAAATCAGGGGAGACAATGGACAACCTTGTCTAGTTCCTCTTTGAAATTAAATTTTATTGGAGAGATTGTAATTAGCTCTTATCATAGCCTCTGGACATTCATAGAGCATTTTTATTCATCCACTGAACTGTGCTTCAAAACCAATTTTATGTAAAGTTGACTGAGGCGCTATCACTGTATGTTACATAGCACACCTAACCCAGTGTTAACCTCCATTGTGTATTCTTTTCTATTTTTATTGAGTGGCTTTCATTCCACATTCCATTCTAATGATACTTTATATCACAGAATCTTCTTTGCTGCCTCTATTGCTTAATTATCTCTTCACAGAGTTATTGTAATATGTTTTAGGTACTTAAAATAAGCCTTTCTTTTCTGTATAATAAAAGAAAAAGAGTGGAAGAAGAAAAACAAAATAAAATAAAACAAAACGTAAGATCCCAAAAATATATATCCAAATTTTTTCTTCTCTTCCTTCCTTCTTCCCTTCCTCCTTCCTTCTATCTTCTTCCCATTCAGTTCTTCTTTAACCATGTATGCCATTAATATATTTCAGACGTATTTCTTTTTCTCTCGTTCTTTTTCTAGCATCGTTGTAAGAACAGATTTGTTATTATTCCTCTAGAACATAATAGTTTTTTAGTTGTATTGCTTTAAGTTTTGGGTTATTGTGTGTGATGAATTCATTAGTATGGGGTACACCTGACACTTAATGTATAAAATGTAATAGACATGCACAAGACCAACCTCCCTGAAGAAGCACACATGCACACAACCGGTCAGGCCACTTATCATATTTCTATTTTTGTCTTCCTCGCCAGCGGAGTGGATCTCCATGATCCCCAGCCACTGACACCAAGGCTTCCCGGGCCAGGTCTGACACTCCCACAGAGCCGGCCATTATCATTCACACACACTTTGTGGCAGGATCCTCCCAGGATCCCAGGAACCGGGGGCACAGGGCATGGCCATCAGCTGCCATGATCGCCACCCTGCTATTTTCCACTTATTTTTCCCTGGAGAGCTGGATGTGCAATGGCGTCTAAGCACATACATGCTGATGCCTGCCACATTGCTCCCCACACTTATGCCCACTGCTGTAGTGAGGCTGGTCTCCACCAGTTGCCACTACAGTGTGCTGCAGTGCCACAACCCTCCCCAGAGAAGGGAGAGCAGTCATGGGATGCTCAATCCTTCCTCTCCCCTGCCAACCCCCAGCAGCCTGGGTCCGTTCCCAAACCTGGGTTGCTGGTGTGGTGTGAGGTGTGGCATCTAGTGCCTCAACCCTCAGTGCCACTGGACTGGGAGTGGTTGGGGCACTTAGTTGGCTTTTTACTTCTCAAGTTGGGCTTGATGTGCTTGACTGATATTTACAAGAAATAAAAAAAAATTATGGTGATTTTGGTGTCGGTGCTGGTTTCTATGTCATAGAACTAGCAAAGTCCCCCCAATGCAGCAAAAGTTATTTCCCTTACCAGTGCTGAGCACATTACATCACAGGAGTCACCTAGTGTTGAAGTGCATAAGCCATCCCAAACAACACCCACTTCCAACCTGTCCCTATCCCTGTCCCTGTCCCACTCCCACTGCCATATAAAATAAAGAGGTACAAAATCCCTAGTTTGGAACTTTTATATACTGGACCCAGTTGACAAACTAGTTGCTATCTGTCAGTTGTGTCAAGAGCTAGTGAGCTGGTGAGAAAAGAGAAGCCACCTGAGCAATGGTGGCCAAAACAGACACCTAATGTCCAGGCACTTGTTTCGCTGGACTCAACACCATAAGGAAGCCAGTATAATGTGTCCCTTTCCCTTACCATCTGCATTTGTCAAGGCATCCAGAAGCAGCAAGGTAGGGCTGGGAGAAAGATGCAGATTGCACTGTAGTGGAACTTTTGCAAAATGTCACAATTTTTGTGGAATTTTTTTAACTTTCACCTTTGGTGAAATTGGAAATCTTTGAAAGTGGTGAATTTTTGTTCTGTTCTATGGAATCTTTTCACTGAACTGCAGCATAAAACACATGAACTGTGGAATTAATACATTAACCCACAATTCATTTGATTATTCCTCAGTTCAGTGATTAGCTCTGTGCCTTCCACATAACAAAAAAAAAAGTATCTGGTGTCCAGTGGCATTCCCCCCTCCTCCCCATAATTATTGTTTCCCTAGTGTCTAGGGCACTCCCCACCATCCAGTCACTCTAGCTGTCAGTATTGTTTCCCTGCCATCTAGTGGCACCACCTACCCTCTGATTGCTTGCCCTGACCATCAATATTGTTTCTCTGGTGTCTAGTGGCACCTCCACCCTCCAATGGCTTGCCAGCCCCACCCCATAATTATTGTTTCCCTGGTGTCTAGTGGTACTCCCTACCCTCTAGTCACTGTCTCTGGCTGTCAGTATAATTTCCCTGCTGTCTAGTGGCACCCATCACCCTCTGATTGCTCACCCTGGCCATCAATATTGTTTTCCTGTTATCTATTGGAACCCCCACCCTCTGATCACTTGCCACAGCTGTAATTAATATTTTCCTGACATTTAGTGGCACCCCCACCCTCTGATCACTCACCTCAGCTGTTAATATTGTTTCTCTGGTGTCTAGTGGCACCCTCACACTCCAGTTGCTCACCCTGGCTGTCAAATGATAATTTAAATACTTGGGAGTTTGGCTAGACCACAAACTCTCCTTTAGGGAACACCTGGAGGACATGGTGAAAACGCTAAAGCAGAGGCTGGGGCTCTTCTACTGAATATACCACCTTCTGACTTCTGAAGCAAAAAAACAGCTTGTTCAGACCACTTTCATCTCCTTACTAGACTACACCGACTTCATCTATAGTCACTGTAATGCCTCATACCTAGAAAAGCTGGATGTCTTATACCACAGAGCATTGCATTTCATCACGGCCTCCCCTCCTCTACCCATCACTGCTCATTATACAGTGCTGTGTGATGCTCCTCCCTACAATACTGATGGAACAGAAATGCTGCAATATGGACATTAAAAGCTATTATTTGCAAACTACCACACTATATTTCAGACCTACTGCCTCTAAGTGAATTCCGACCCTACGCCCTAAGAAGCTGCTCCCTAATCTCTCTGAAGATCCTCAGGGTCTGCACGCGCCTTGGGAGAGCAGCCATAAGCTTATCACTGCCAAATCTTTGGAATGAAATACAGAAATCACTGAAACTAAGATCTTCAGTAAACATTGCAGTATTTAAGAACTTGTATGTAAAAGCAATCAGAGAGGTATACCTCTGCTTCCACCACCTATAAACTAAGACTTCCTCACCTGTCAAGAGCTCTTCATTACCGCCACTTTTTCCACAGTTACTGGGCAGTGGTGCCCCAGAAGCCGACGCTTGAGACCACAAGTCTGTATCCAAGCCACCTAGAGTCACGGTAAAGCCATAAACCTATCACAGCATGAGTGCTTTTGCCATGCACACCCTAATTGGCTTTTCATTCCACCCTTTCCTTTCCTCACTTCCACCTCTTGCCTGTTCTCCTTTCTCACAGTGCCAAACTGCCTCTCAGAGTACCCAGTATAGATGTCCCAAGATCTCTGGTCACTAACGGTCGATGTCCCCAAAGCTGCCCCCAAGAACCAATAAACAGGATTATGCTCCTTTAGTACTGTGAAGTCCCCAGCTTCCCAGCCAGGATGTCACATGTACCTACAGTGAAAACGCTACCAAATCCATCGTCTGTATGCTGCTCCCTGAGAACTGTGACCGCAACTCACTTATCCCAAGTAGCCAATGATATGGCCAACAGCGGTCATCATCCTAGAGGCCACTCCAGAGCTCAACAACCCAGAAGTCACTTCTGTGAAGCCATAATAGGATTTATCTCTTAATTCTGCATTCTCTCCAGTTTTGCAGTCTGCCATCGTATGCACCTTCAGTTCCCGGGTCATCAATGCCTCCGAAGATATCGCCCATACACAGCTCACTTACAGCTCTGACAGCAGCTCAGTCATCCCATATAGCTAAAGAGTATGGGTATTCGGTGTCACAATAAGCCTCCAACACCTACATCATTTAGCCACAAGGTACAAGTAGATATTCGGTTCCATGCCACAACTAGAACTCATTGCCCCACCCCATCCTACCCACCCATGCACCCTACACCTTGAGACTCACCAGTTTTCGCTTTTCTCACCTATTCTACCACCTGTCATGTATAAAACTGGATACACCTTCAGGTGCCTCATGTATCACAGTCTATTTTGTTCCCATTAGTTTATTTTTCTTGTTTAGTAACATGTACTCCAATACTGCCTGCACTTATGTGTGACCATATGCACTGTGCCTCTTCTTTTCTCTGATCTTACTGTTATTTAGTTCTTTTATATTGTTATTTCCATGTACTATCATAATGCCTATACATATGTATGACCATGTGTATTGTTTATGACTTGTGTGATGCAGGTCCACCTTGCAAATGAGCTTGTTCAGTGGTGTCCACCTGGATAAATAAAGATTTTGATTGATTGATTGATTGATTGATTGAATATAATTTCCGAGGAGGTCACGTGATGCAAGCTGCCTGAAGGCTGTGCAATCTCTGGGCTCCCACCACCCATCAGCTCCAAATCGATTTTAAATCGATACTAATCGCCTAGTTCAACAAATAATAGCAGTCGGAGCTTTCCTAATCTCTGCCTTTCGTCCTTCATCTGTTTTTCCTGGCATCGCACAGTTTTATCGTGGTGATGGAGGCAGAGATGAAGCAGGCCGCAATGCGGCACACTCCTCCCAATACACCGGAAAAGCTTCCAAAGAAAGCGAGGAGTCAGGCCTCTAACAATCCAGGCAAATCGGGCGGCGCTGCTCCCTCGGCATTCCCTCTTTCCGAAGAAAGATTTCTCCAGGAGGTTTCATCTCTCCGGGAAGCGTTGGAAAGTATCACATCTGAATTAAAATCTATCAAAGGGGACCTTACCTCCCTTAAAAGCAGGATGATCGATTCAGAAGCCAGGATTATATCCCAAGAAAAATGGAGGGGCACAGTGGAGCCAGAAATCACCTCACTGAAGCAACAAGTGCAAAAGCTTCAGCTTAAGACGGAGGATCTGGAGGGGCGCAGTAGGAGAAACAATCTCCTAATTATTGGGCTACTGGAGATGGAAGAAGGTCCAGACACCATTTCTTTCCTCCAGAAATTTCTGTTCAAAATTGTTGGTCCCTCACCCCTCAACCCTCAGTGCCATCTCAAAAGGGCCCATTGATCTTTGAGACCAAGGCCCCCACCGGATTCTCCTCCTCGCCCGATCATTATCAAGTTCCTAAGCTTCATTGAGAAACAGCACATCCTCACCAAGGCTCGTGAACTACAAGCAATAACTTGGGGAACATCTAGGATAAGAATTGCCCAAGATCTCCTGATCAAGACCAGGCAGAAGAGAACCGTTTTCCATCCTGTGGTGCAAAAGCTCATTGCGGCAGGCATTCATTTCAGGATGCTTTATCCAGCTAACCTGAAGGTCACGATTGACAGCTCCACATTCACCTATGAGTCCCCTGACCAGGCCACCAAAGACTTAACCTCCAGGCTCCCTGACTTATTTAAGGAGAAGTGAACTGAACTCTAGGGGATCAGTTATCATAATGGTTGTTTGTGTTTTCTGGTGTTAAGATGAATCTGGCATAATGCTTACCTGTTTGGTTTTGGTGGGAGGGAGTTGGGTCTTGCTAGGTTTGAGGAATATGAATACCCTTAACACTGGTCCTGGCAGGCTGCGGCTCCTCCAGTTTCACCCAGCACGGCCCCAGAACCTTTGGGAGGGGGCCTTCTTGTTCTGGCTGACTGAGTTGGTTGCGGACCGACTTTGGTCCCACTACATATCGTGTCCCCCAGGGCCCTGCTTAAATGATGGATCGCTAACTCACCTAGTGATTCTTTCCCACACAGGAGACCAGCTTTCACTGGTAGTAGACCCCTGCGGATGGCAGTAAGCAACAGGCTATAATAACTAGTGGACATGTGTTATATGCTTCATGAAGGTGCTGACTGAAATCGCTACCTAATTTGGTTGATTTTCCTTTGATTCTTGCATGGGCCACTGCTACGCATAGCTGCTATTCCACCATAGTCAGATGGGATGGGGGGGCCCCGGAGTCGCGACAAGCTCAGAGGAAGCTGCCTCATGAGCTTATTAAGGGGGGTTATGGCGGCCCTCAGATCTATTACAGGAGACTCTACCTTATACTTTACTGGCTGATTTATACAAAAAAACCCTTGTCTCCTTCCTGGTAAGAATTTCATAAGTGTTTGGTATTGGGCTATGAAAGCTCTGGGTTTCACCATTGGGGTCTGGCTTTCAGGTTCCTGTTATCTGTTTTCTCATGGCTCACCAGTTCAAGCCTGGAACCATTTTGTATATAGTTGGTTGGGTTTTTTCTACTGGGGGGGGAGGTTATTCATGGCTTTGTGGCACTAGTTTTCAATGGTCCTATATTGCTACTTGTTCTTATTGGCCAATTTCTGCACATCAGAGGTCTGAATGTTTTTTTCTTTATAATTTGGATAGACTTGTGGGGGGGTTAGAGTGTGCTATCTCTATTTTGCTGTCAGCAGATATAATAATTTATGTTTTCTTAATCTAATGGTCCAAAAATGGCTATAATATCGGTTAAAACAGCTACTTGGAATGTACGAGGGATCAAAGATAGAGCCAAAGGGATTCAGGTTTTTAACCATTGTGACTTACTCAGGATTGACATACTTATGCTTCAGGAAACCAAACTGGTTAATAATGAGAAAATCTGGCTAATTAGATCTGTTTTTTCCCAAGTTTTTTCAGCGAGTGGCTCTGGGACTAGTAGGGGTGTGGCTAGCCTAATTAAAAACCATGTTTCTTTCCTGGCGGAGGAAGAGCTGGCAGATCCAGAGGGCAGGTTCATTCTGGTCAAAGGGTGCCTCAAGAATTGTAAGGTTGTACTTGGTTCTGTTTATGTTCCAGTAGGAGGGAGTCCTGAGTTTTTTATGACCCTAGCTGATAAAATTGGTACTCTCCTACCCTCACACCTAATACTAGGAGGGGACTGGAATGTCCCACCTTGTCAAATCCTTGACAGATCCCACGAACCAAAGAGACCAACAACTCTGGCTCAAAAGGCCCTATCGGATTTCACGCAGCTATTGGGCCTTTGTGACCCTTGGCGACTTACTAACCCCTCCCTCCGGTCTTTTCCCTTTTTTTCCCCAAGCCTATAACTCCTGGTCTAGAATAGACTACATTCTAATCAGTAAGTCACTCCTCCCTGGCCTTCTCCAGACGGGCATTGAGCCGGTAGTGCTGTCAGATCATGCTACAGTCTGGGCAAAGGTCTCTCTGGATCCCAACTTTCAGCGTGATACTATTTGGAAACCCAACACTCAACTTCTCAAGGAAGACCAGACGGTCTCTCATATCAAAGACCTCAACTCTAATTTTATGGAACTCAATACGAATTCCACTCTGAGGGTGGACTCAGTTTGGTGCTCCCTGAAATGCTACCTCAGAGGGGAGTTAATTAAATTAGCCTCCACGAGGAAAAGATGCAGACAGGCTCGTGCCTCCTCGTTATTGACCAGACTCAAAGAAATGGAAAGCTGTCACATCCCTTCTTCTCCCTTAGTCTCTCTCAAATCTCTATTAAAAGCAAAGAACGAATATGTGGATCTACTCAAAGAAAAGGCCGAATATGCTATTTTAAAAACCCAATCCAAGTATATCGATCAAGGTAAAAAAGCCGGTAGGCTATTGGCCCTAAGACTGCGCAAAACAGAGAGTTTGAGACTAATCCTGACTCTGCAAACCCCAGAGGGGCTAATTAAAACCACCCCCAGAGAAATCACCCAGATTTTTGAGGAATTTTATAAAAAACTTTATAGTAGTCACTCCCCTCCAGTACCCCTTTTGGATATCGAGACTTACCTAGCAGATCTTGAACTTCCCCGCCTCCTTGCACACCACAAAAGTGCACTCACTTCCCCATCACTCTGTCTGAGGTTGAGGACACCATTGCCTCCCTTGCCCCTGACAAAGCACCTGGCCCAGATGGCTACCCTTCTAATTTTTACAAAACTTTTAACAAAGAACTAGCCCCCTTCTCCTTAAGCTCTATGACTATATGTTTGATGCCGACACTATTGACCCTACATTACTGGAAGCCATGATCGTGTTAATTCTTAAGCCAGACAAATCACCTAAACACCCTGTGAGTTACCGTCCCATCTCTCTCTTAAACTGCGACACGAAGATTCTATCTAAGATCCTAGCCGACAGAATTAAAAAGATCTGGGTTCACCTGCTGAGTCCAGAACAGGTAGGATTTGTGCAAGCGCGCTCCCCTGCAGACCACCTTAGAACCCTTTCTCACATCTCACATGCTGCCCAATCATCTCATATTCCAATGGCTCTGATTTCTTTAGACGCTGAGAAAGCGTTTGATAGAGTTAACTGGGATTTCTTGTGGGCAACACTGGCCAAGATGGATTTCCCGCCTACTTTCCTTAAGTGGATCCAGGTTATATGCAAATCTCCCTCGGCTAGGATCTATTGCAATGGAGTCTTCTCCTCAGCCTTCTGTCTCTATACCGGTACCAGACAAGGCTGTCCCCTCTCCCCCTTTTTGTTCAATCTGTATCTAGAACCCCTCCTTCGCAATCTTAATGTTCCCCACATTTTCAGGGTTGCCCGGTGCAACAGCAGGAGTTGGTTCTTTCTGCTTATGTGGACGATGTCCTACCTCTTGTGTCCCACCCCGAAAAGTCATTATCGCACGCTCTCCAGGTGATCATGCAATATGGTCGCCTCTCCCAATATAAGCTGAACATTGCAAAATCAGAAGTGTTCCCTCTGAACCCCCTCACACATAAACACTGCTTTACTAAGTTTGGTCTGAGATGGTCTCCTGAATCAATCAAATATTTGAGTATACACTTTACCTCTAACTTAGCTTTACTTAAGAAGCTTAACTTAGATGACCTTAAGTCTAACATTCAGTTAGATTTGCAAAGATGGTCCAAACTTCCTATCTCTCTTTGGGGCAGGATTAACATCATTAAGATGAATGTCCTTCCCCGTATCTTTTACCCCCTCAGTTTATTGGGCCTCTGGTTGCCTCTCTCATATTTACAGCAATTCCACTCCATCTTTTCCCAATTTATCTGGTGAAACAAAACTACCAGGCGCTCATTCTCTAAACTATGCCTTCCAAAGGATAAGGGAGGACTTCGTCTTCCTAACCTACTGTTCTATCACTGGGCAGCTCACCTCTCCAAACTGGGCAGATGGCTCCCAGGTAAGGCTGAAGGACCTCCCCCGATTTGGCTCCAGATCAAAAGGCACATACTCCTGGAGGCCAATCTCTGCTCTAAGACAATTTTTTTCATTCCCAGGGCAGCACTCCCACCTTCAATCTCGAATCCAACCATCATCACCTCTCTTAAAACTCTCTCCCAGTGCCTTCACTACCTCAAAATCTCCCCTAAAAGAGACATGGCAGAACCCCTTACCCTGAACCCCAATATTCAGTTGGGCGGCTTGATAATTACCCCAGACTGGCTTCCGCAAATTGGTGAGGCAGTAGTTGAGAACTTATACTCTCAGGACTCCCTTCTTTCCTCTCTCAATATTCTAGCCAAGTTTGACCTTCCCAACAATAAGATCTTCAAGATATACCAACTGAAACATCTTATTAATGCGAATTTTGGTCCTGAATTCTGTAGGTCACAGGTCAGTCCCTTCCTTTTCCAAATTCAAGTTTTAACCTCCAAATCTCACTGCATCTCATCAATATATTCCTACCTACTGGACCTTAAATTGCCGAGCTCACTCACAGGCTCCTGTGTCTGGTCCTCTCTCTCATCGGACATTACCCCTAATTGGCCACAGATTTGGACAGATTTACACAAGTACCATACCCAAGACAGGTTCAGGCTTACTCAATATCACATATTAAACAACATGTACTACACTCCGGTCAAGCTGACCCATTTAGGGAAATTACCTCTTCCTCTATGCTCTAGATGCTTAGAATCAGAAGGGAATTTTGCTCCATATTTTTTGGTTGTGTGACAAAGTGGCCCCCTTGTGGCACTCTATCCAGGCCAACTTGGACCCTCTTTTGGGTCTGGACAGTTTTTTCACCACCAAAATCTGCATCCTGAGTACCTATTCCAAAATTGAGAGCCAAGAGCGCAGATATCATATAGCATTAATTTTGATGGTGGTCAAAAGACTAGTCCTCAAACATTGGACTGACCAATTAACCATAACATACACTGAATGGTTGAAAGACTTATCAACCTATTTTAATATGGAGAGACTCGCTGCCAGCTCTCTTAACCATATGGATTTATTTAATAAAAGATGGGATAAATTATACACGTTGTATTTGCATCAGTGATCTCTTGGCTCTGTCTCTGAAACTCTATTTCTCCACTTATCCTAAGACCAATCCTATTGCCTAAGGACTATGTGTTAATGCTACTTGGTTAATAATATAAGCACACTCGGGGAGGGTTAGGGTTGGGGGAAAAGGGGTAGTTATATAGTTATAGGGGTGTGTGTTTTTTTTTCTTTTCTTTGGGAAAAGTTACTTGTCATTCTATGTACAGCTCTGAATGGAACATATAATCTGTTGTAATTCTCAAACTAATAAAGTTGAATTTAAAAAAAAATGAATATAATTTCCCAATCACTTGCACTAGTCTTAATTAATAATTCCCTGGTGTTTAGTTGCCCCCCCACACACAGCTCTCTGCCATTACATATAGCAGCCGGCCAAAGTGGTGAGAGGAGGGCTGTACTGGTCACCCTATAGGCTCCCCAATCCTTATTTTCTGACCCAAGCAGTGACTGACTATGTATGGAAGTGGTGGCAGGTTGGTGCACCCAACCCATTGTGGGGGGCCACCAGACACAACGGAAATATTTATTATGGCTAGGTTGAGTGATCAGAGAGTGGGAAGTGCCACTATACAGCAGGGAAACAATACTGATGGTCAAGGCAAGTGATCAGAGGGTGGAGTGGTACTAGATGCCACAAAGACAATACTGACAGCTGGAGTGAGGTATCAGAGGGTGAGGAGTGCCACTAGACACCAGAGAGACAATATTGACTCTCAGGGTGAGCAACCAGAGGATGGGGGTGCCATTAGACACCAGGGAAACAATATTTATGGCTGGGGTGAGCAATCAGAGGGTGGAGGGGCATTCCACTAGGCACCAGGGAAACAAATTAATATGGGGCCAGTGATACATAACACAATTCATACATTCAATCTACAGTTCGGTGACTCACTGAATTGCAGAATGAATGTATGAATTTCAGAGTAATTGTATTAAACTGCAAAAAGGAATTCCTCAGAACTGACCTCTGACAGTGATCAGTTCTGAGGAATTGTTTTTCTGGAGTTTAATACATTAATCTCCACTGTTCATAGATTTATTCTGCCATTCTAAGTCAGAATTTCATGGAAAATGGTAATTTGATTTCCGAACTTTCACGGAGGCAGAAGTTCAACTTTCACACAAATTCTGCTGATGGAAATTTTCTTCACACAGCTCTACAAGAAGGCAATAGTCACTGTGTATGAAGGCTTGACTGAAGGGCACTACTACAGAGATGAGGAAGAGTCCGTGGGACTACCTAGTAATGGTCATAGCAGCAGTGGTATATGAACATACAAACATATGAAATTGCCAGCAGCCACAGGCCATATGGTCTATCTAGTCTGCTCGAGTGTGAAGCACTTCAGCCCATTAGACTGCAGCTGCCCTAATACTCTGAAGCACCAAAGCACAGCAACCCAAGTGCAAACACCCCAAAAATCACTGCTTTCATTTAAGTAGCCTCTGTGAATCCACTGGAGTCAAATACTACCCCATCAGCCATGCCGCCATGCCAAGTCGAGCTGTTTGGTAGCCTGCCACACAGAAATGTCCAGCCTATGCTACATAGCATGTTTGAGAGTAACACCAAATACCCACCCAATCATCCTAGTGCACATGAACTGAATACAACAACAGCTGAAATGCTGACAACTGATTCTCTTTTTGTGGAAAAAGTGTGATTTAGAAGGCTGATGGTGCATTCCTGTCCCAAATGGTACATTCTCCAAAGAACTTACTTCTCCACAGGTGCCATTTCTGAACTTTATGGAATGGTGTCACATACAGTAATCCATGCTCTGCTGCATTCAGCATCACCATACATATAGCTCAGCATGGATATGTGGACCAGAGGCCAGACAGCTGGTAGCTCCTATTTGTGCATTACAGCACATTGGCCACAGGTACCTTGGGTAATATTGTACTCCAGCCAGGAGAAACACTGTTTAAAGCCCAACTGCAGTGTTAGCAACACTCTGGGTATTCACTAGCATGCCACGTAGGTAGGAAATGAAGAGTGTAACTGGATCACACACAGGTTGAAAACTGCTAGAATTGCTCCTGAGTGAGACTGATGAGGGGGTACACCCCCCATTCACTGAAAGGGATTTTGTTGTGAGCAATTATGGCTTGAATATAATGAAATGCATCAGTGATGGGGATTTCTCAGAGTGCCATGCCTGGCACACTGTCTTAATCTCATTGAGCAGGACTTTCTAGCATATCCTGATATCAAGTCCCTGCTGACTGTCGCCTGTCACATATTTGCCTACTTTGCCCATTCTGGAAAGGCCAGTGACCATCTATGGCACTTGCAGATCCAGAACAAACTGCCTCAACACTGTCTGAAGCTGTAAGTCATCGTCAGATGAAACTCGACACTGTACATCATGCACCTGGGAAAACATAACCCAGGGAAACTGTACTCGATGGGAGGGGAACAGGTAGAGGGAGACCTTGCACCAGAAACCATACAAAGCCAGACTCAGTGAACTCAATCTATACACCCTAGAGCAGTACAGGAATCTGAGGACATGATAGAGACATTTAAATACCTAAAGGTAACAATAAAGAACAAGTGCAGGACCTCTTTCAGGTACAAGACTATAGCAGGACAAGAGGGCATGACTTTTGCCTAAAGGGAGGTAGGTTGAGGAGCAATATGAAGAAATTATTCTTCATGGGGCACATTGTTGAACTGTGAAATAGCCTGTTGGAGGGGGTGGTGGAGGCGAAGAGGGTGGGGGAATTCAAGTGAGCATGGGACAGGCATTGTGATATACTCAAGTGGTGGGGGGAGAAAACAAGGGCAGACTTGATGGACCATAAGGTCCCCATCTGCCGTCAACTTCTATGTTTCTATGTTTCTATGAGTGGTTGTACGAGTAGTACAAAGCAATCTCTGAATATTTGCTGCATACAAGCTGTGACAGTGCCAGAGTATCCACATCTCTGACAACAGACCAGCGGCAACTTCGGATTACCTGATCATGATTCTGGGCCATTTGAAAATGCATCACAGGCAGTGAGTGGGTAAACCACCTGCATCAGTCAAGCCATCCCGGTAGAGATGCAGCAAAATTTTATTTCACTGGTGAAATTCCGGTGAAATCAGGAATTTTGCGCCCGCTAAATATTTCGTGAAATTTGTGCATTTCACTGGAATCTCACCAGTGCGAAATATGAAATTTCGTGGCTTGCTATAACACATTCATTCATTGAATTGGCTCACTCGGGCATCAGGCTAATTTGTAAAAGAGCTCAGTCAGGCTGCCGGCAATGGAGGTGAGTGCAGGGTTGTGCCGGTGACCCATGGGGGTCATAGATGGGAGGGTGCAGTGTGGGGTGGGGTTACTATGGACAGAGTGGAGGTGTGGGGGTCTAATAGACACCAGGGAAAGTTTTTTTTTATTACAGTAAGACAACTGATCTTGGCCCCAGTGGCCATGTTGGCAGCATTTAGAGGCAATGGGGGGGCTGGGTGTGAATCTTAGGAGGGGTCACAATTGGCTAGGGAGGTGGGGCCACTAGACATGAGGGAAATGCATTTGTATTACAAATTTTATGGATGGGGATGGGGCTCAATCTCGGTGGGGATACTTTATTGTGGGCTGGTAATCCAGGGGTGGGACCACTAGACACCAGGGATGTGGCAGAGTCTTGGGGGTAAACATTTTAATGTTGATGTGGATGGGAGGGAAACACTTTTTTTTTTCATATTGCATCATCCCCCCAGCTCTAAATGTGGAATTCCTCCCATGGGTGGTGAAATTAGCATTTCACAGGCGAAATTCTGCATTTCGCCAGGGGGGATTTAGCATTTCACACTGGCGAAATATTTTGCAAAATGTGGGGATTACACAAAACATTTCCCTGGGTGAAATTTTTTAATTTCGCACACCTCTACATCCCAGTTCTATGGGAGCTGAGGCAGATGCTATTGAATGTAGAGCAGGTGCTGGAGACATGTGGTGATACAGTAAGCTGTGACTTAATGAAGCACATGCTCCGTGTCTTGGACTGCACTACCCATATTTAGGATATTCTGTAATCATCGTGCTGGATGCACAATATAAATGGGGCCTGTCATCAATTCTTGAAGGTGGGACTGATCAGGTCCAAAATGTAACCAATCTTCTAATAAGATGCTTACATGGGGCACATAAGTTAGTCACAGTTATGTAAGACACAACATGAAACTGACTAGAAACTGGATGTTGCCATCACCTTGCATGGTAAACAGGCTGATAAAACATTCCAGGCAAAAGAAAAGGTAACCACAAATCCACTTTGTAAAGCTTTGTACCAGATAGGAACTGAAGATGTGTGAAGGAAAAGGAAGAGGAGGAAGAGGAGGTTGATGAGACAGCAGGACTGTGGGCAATGCATCACATGGTAGGTGCATATTTGGCAGACAAAAGGCACCTTACCATTATGGAAGAGCCCTTGCTGTACTGGAGTAGCAAGGTCACTGACTGACTAGAACTGACCGCAGTAGCAATCATATACCTGAGCTGACCACCCTCAGGTGTCAATGTGGGGAACATATCCAGTTCAACATGGGCCATTGTGCAGGACAGGCATACAAATCTTTCCCCCTAGAAATATCAGCATGCTAACATTTATTAAAATGAATGCAGGGCATATTCCATGCAAGACAATCATGTTGGTGTTCCTACCACATGAAGCTGGGGCTACTGGTGAAGATAAACCTGAAGAGCTTGAGGTTGTCAGCATTGGCAAATTGCCTTCTACTGATGAAGTATGGATGGAGAAAGAATTCCCATGTGAGACAAATCCAGTCTGGAAGACTGTGAGGGCTGCTTCCTAAATGAGGATAATTGAAGCATAAAAAGAAATCTGTTCTGTCCATCCTTATGTACTCATCACTTGAATCCTTTTCTTTATGGTTCAGTTTTGTTTTCATGTAATTATATTTTTCTCCATGTTGTGCTGCTGTTTCAGTTTCAGTTTCAGTTTATTAATTATAATGGAATGGCATGTGAGCAAACTTGCCCATTTTCACAAGCGTCCAGTTCTCAACAAATACATACTGTAGGAGATTACAACAGTTCGGCAAAACAGCAAGGGATCACAAGCTGGGGAAACAAGGACAATTGAGCACAGAAATGTCACTACAAAACTGTATAAACATTAAACAATAAGAAGTGCAAGGTAGAAAAAGTGCTTACATTCTCAGACCAGAGATCCTGTATCCATTAAATAAGGTGAGATTAAGTTTATAATGTGGAGGAGAGGTTAACAACCTGAAGGGAAATTATGTAGAGAGACATGAGCAGGTGGAGGCATTGGGGAGGTGAGACTTTAGGTTATTCTTAAAGGAAGCCATTCAAGGACGCTCAATGATAGGAGGGGGAAGATGGTTGAACAGCTTGGCACCCTTGTAGAAGAGGGTGTTCTGGCCTTGCATGGTATGACAGAAAGGGATGGAGAATGAGAGGGTGGAGGACCTTCTAGTGGTCCGAGAGAGGGTTGACTTTGGAAAAAGAGACATAATGCTGTCTGGGAGGAGGCCTAAAGATATTTTATGAAAGAAAGTGACTATTTTGCTGTTTAGTCTCTCCTCAAGAGAGGTCCACTTTGAGATTCTATACAGGTTGCAGTGGTGGCTACATCTGGGGAGACCGGAAACAAATCAAATGATGCTGTGATATGTGGAATAGAGTTTTTAGAGGTTACCCTGAGTTAGGGGTGGAAAATAAACTAAAGTGCCATAGTTGAATAACGGGAGCACGAAACTGGTAGCAAGGAGGGACTTGATCTCATTGGTTAGGAATGGCTTTGCCCTGCAGAGCATGCCCAGTCGTTGGTGTGTTTTTTTTAATTAGTTGATTTATGTGAGAGTCAAAGATGATGTGGCTGTCAAGTAGCAATCTGAGGTATTTAAATGTTCTCCATACATCCATCTGATTACCTGCCTCTGCTGTCTCCTATGTGATTCCTACAGACAAACTAGAAAAATCAAGGAACATTACATCATTAAATGCCAAGTTTGCCAACAATATTACTTGTCACAGCTGCTTACACTGTATGTATTCAGACTGAAAAACTCTTCAGCCAGAATAAAAGCAATTGCCAGCCACTCAGACCATTCATCCTCCAGCAATCAAGGCACTGCCTCCTCCTCTTCCTCTGCCCTGCTCGTGTCCTCCACATCCACCAACAATATGGGCCACAGCCATTTCCACCACATATGCCCAGACTCAAACCCTAGATTCTTAAGCCAGCATAAATGCCATTGCCAGCCATGCAGACCATGCATACTTTAGCCATCAAGACACTCCTTACTTCTCCTCCTCTGGCCTGCTTGTGTTCTCCATATTCACCAGCAACATGGGCCACCAATGTCTCCACTGCATGCACCCAGACTGAACAACCTGGACTCTGAAGCCAGCATAAATACCATTGCCAGGCAAACCTCCAGTCAGGAAGCCCTCAAGCAAAACCTCCTGCAAGCCATCCCATCAAAACAGCAAGACCTGAAGTCCATTAAGGTTCAACTTCTTCTGTTGTGAGGATACGTTACCTTCACTGTTGTTTACACTTTTTATCCTGATTGTTGGTGATGACTTGTCCATGTACAGGAGGGTCTTCCACCTTGCTTGCAAGACATTAAAATGTGTTTCTTCCTTTCCTTTTGTCTTCCTCTCACTGCAGGTTTCACCATTTACTGGGATGATTGACAAGTCAGTCACAAAGCCAGACAGCCCATAAGGCACATACTTAGGTTGTCTCTACCTCCACCACCCCCCCTCTCTGTAACACTATTGTGCCAGTACACAGCATGTCCCTCACTAACTTGATGGCAAATACATCAATTGTTTCTTTTTTTTCCTTTTTTCTTTTAAGTTTTTCTTTCACAGGTACAGAGTGACACAGTGGCCAAGTGAGGCTAATAATTTATCTTTTTCTTCACAAGTGACAGGTGTAGTAAGACTAGGAGTGGACAGCAGATGTATCATACTGCCACCATAATGGCTAATTTAGGCTAAATAATTTATTTTTTCTTCACAGCAATAAGTATAGCAAGACTAGGAATGGAAAACAGATATACTGTGTGGCCAGCATGGTGGTCAAGTCAGGCTAAATAATTTCTCTTTTTTCTTCACAGGTAATAAGTATAGCAAGATTGAGCAGGCAATGTATATACCACCTGTATGATCACCCACAGTGCTGACTGAGTAGAGTCTAAATAATTTCTGCCTTCACAGACTTCTATCCTGTTGCCTTCTCATCCAGTAAGCAAGACTTCTCCTTCTCTACCTCGTCTGTCAGGGGCACCTCTGTGCCATTTCAAGGCATGGTCAACACTAATAGGATATTAAGTATCCTTTCCAACAGTTATTTTTTCTTCTAATATAAATTTATTGTTTCCTTTCACAAGTTCAACACAATAGGAAGTGTACCTGTGGCAAAATAATTTCTATCCTGTTTTCACAAGTTATTTTCCACTGTCATGAATGCCTCCTCCTCCTCCTCCAACAAGCAAGCCATCACCATGTTCTCCACCAGATCATCGATGTGGTCAATGTTGCACAATCATACTTGGACCTCCACATCCTCCTCTAGCTTCTCCACCACTGTGCGTGTTCTTATTAATGTCACCTCCCCCCCATACCCAGCATGAACACCAGTCATCAGCATGATACTGCTGCCTGATTCCACACTGTCATACAGCTGAAAAATACCAGAAAACAAAGACACAGGTGCAGAAAACAAAGAGTGGCATATGAATAGCATTTAAGAATTGGAAAAAAAAGGGGAAAAATTGATTCTTTTCTTCTCTGGGAGAAAAAAACTTCAAAATTTAATAATCAGATCTGGGGGAGACACATGCAGCAAAATGATTTTATCACCCTAGTGATAAATACCTGAAAAGAGAAAAAAGAGAACAGAAAATGGTTAGAATGGTCTTATTTTCATGCCTCCTGACCATGACCAAAAAGTAAAATATAAATACCTTTTGTTGTAGAATACACAGCAATATTTAAAGATCATCACCTGGATCTGTGCCCCAAAGAGGCATTATAATTTCATAAGAAAATTTCCAACATTTCTGATCACTACAGTTCATCAGAATAGGTGCTGTGGTGAAAGACTTACACAGTGCTGAAGCAGCATATTAATTCAGGGAGTCCATCTCATTTTGTTTCTTTTTGCAGAAATTTCCAGACAGGAACACTAATTACATTGAGAATTTCTGGTCACTAAATTTCATTCCATAAAGTGCTTTACAAGAACTGTGCTGGTGGGACTGGCACACAGTATAGCACCATGTAGCAGCACACAGCAGCCGGACATATTTTTTCAGTAAGTTGAGAAAATTACTGGGAGCCCAGAATTTATGTATGTTGTGCTCCTCTCACAATTTCCCTTAAAGCGTATTACAAGAACTGTGGCAGGGGGACTGGCACACAAAGTGTTATGCCCTCCTCCACCAGGACCATGGCAAAAGGGATAGAGGAGTAGCAATTTGTGTTAAGCAATTGCTCCAGTGTTCAATTATCAAGAGAGAATCCTGCCCTTGCTCACATTAATTGTTACTCTCCCAACTTAACCTCCCTTCTTCCCTGCCTATCTACATCGGGGTGAGTTACACTTCCACGCGCCTAGCCCAGGACACCTTTATCTCTTGCATGTCCTCCCTTCCTCCCATTGCAGCATCTGGTGAGCTACTCCTTCTAGAGGATTACAACCTGGATTGGCTTTCCCCCTCTGCAAAAGCAGCCACAACCAAAACTGAGTCTCTCAGCCTTACATAATTAATTATAGAGCCCACTAGCTACAACCAACACTCATCTAATCATTCTCAAATAGACTGGATCCTTGCCTCCCATCCACACAGAATATACTCTGCTGGTGTAATGGATGCTACCCTAAGTGATCACTGCATCACCCTCTGTACCAGAAAAATTCAGCTCCTGAAATCTGCCCAAAAATATATTAATACCCGCCCACTAAACTCACTGAACACCAGTTCCCTCCTTCATGACCTACAATTTTCAGACTAAATACCGCCCAGCCTTCCTTGCTCATTCTGGAAGGTGGTCCACTCCCTTATAGACGCCCCTCTCAGACATCCACCCCTGTTTTCAAGCTAAATGACCAAAGCATCTCTGACCACATCAAAGTAGCAGAAATCCTAAACAACTTTTTCACCACATGTGCCCTTCCTGACCAGTCCTCTCCACCACCTCCAGGTCACTGCTCGCTCCCCAAATGCCCTCCTCAAAACACTTTCATCCTTACTTTCACATCAACCGAAGAAGTACTAAATGTTCTCTACTCTTTAAACATCACCAAATCCAGCCCAGACGGCATCCACCCCAAACTTTAACACATTTTGGCACCAGCTATAGCAGTTCCTCTCACATACCTATTAAATTTGTCCTTCAAGTCTGGTAAGATCCCTGTAGCATGAAAATCAGCCTGTGTCATCCCTCGCCACATGGGTGGTGACCCCTCAGTCCCTGGAAACTACTGTCCCATCTCCCTCCTCCCCTCTCTTGCCAAGCTGCAAGAGTCTCTTGTCCAGACCAGACTAATTGACTTTCTCAGGTCCACAAATTACCACTCCCCATACCAGTCTGGGTTCAAAAAAACACCACTCAACAATATCTTCCTTCCTCCACATCACTGGACATATCTAATCTGCCTCTGACCAAGGCCAACTAACTCGTACTATTTCTGTTGATTTGGCTAAGGCTTTCGACTCTGTCTCCCACCCCTTGCCTCTTGACAAAGTCATGGGAGCTGGACTCCCCCCCCCTCCACAATACAGTGGTTCGAATCCTACCTCAAAATAGGCAATAGTCAGTCAGGATTGTAAACTCCACATCTCCCCCTTCCCATCCTTGCTGGTGTTCCCCAATGGTCAATCCTAGGCCCGGTTTTATTCTCCCTTTTCATCAAGGATCTCCCAGTAGTCTGCACAAGGTCCCAGACACATATGTATGAAGATAACACTATACTTTTTGCATCTGTTTTCGCCCTGTTCTAGGTGACGTCCATTTTCTACTACTACATGACTACAACAAAATGCAGTCTTGGTTTTGTGCAAACAATCTGAAAATAAATACCTCCAAAACTGTTCCCATGACCTTCAGGTCAGCCCAAAAACTAGCAAAAATACCCAACACCCCCGCCCCCCCCGTAATCACCACCCAGGATGGAAACACATTAAACACAGTCTCTTCCTATAAATACCTATGAGTATGGCTAGACCCCCCTGCTAAACTACTCAACTCACATAGATGCCATCATTTCAAAGCTCTGCCTGAAACTTGATCTCCTTCACAGAAACTGTGACTCCCTCCCACTACGTGTTAGATGCAAACTGCTAACAAAATGATCACTCCCATCTTTCATTGCATGGACATTGTGTACAACACTGCCCCCTCCACCCTGCTATCCAGGCTGGATTCCTTATTCCATGCTTTGTGCCATTTTGCAGCAAATTCCCCTTTCAGAACACACCACTGCATGCTCCTTTCCTCCCTCAGATTAGCGCCCCTCTCCCATCACCATTTTTGCCACTCTGTTTCTTTGATTTTCAAATTTTGGTTCAACCTACTGGCCCCCTAGCTGGCTGAGAAACTAACCCCTGCAGCCTTTTGTCCTTACTCGCTGTGCTCTAGGAACTCCCGCTCCTTCTTCCTCTCCAAAACATTTCTCATCAGCTGGCAAATCTGCCTTCTCCTACCGTCCCTCCTACCTATGGAACCAGCTTCCCCAGCCCCTCAGAAACTCACCTCACACAACTCCATTAAATCTCAACTTCATCAGCTCCACTTCTCCACCTGTAACTGCAACTAGTCTGCCTTTAACCAAATAAACATGGTTTAAACTTCAAAACCTCTGTAATGTATATTATTGTATTGATGTAGCTGATTGTAAATAACTCTATATATGCAATTGATTGTAAATAACTCCTTTGTACAAACTTATGTGATTGTATGTAATATTCTCATGTATCTATTCTATGTATAGTGTCATTCCCCAGGATGAAACACAGTTCTTCAGCATTTTTACAGCACTTTGCAGAATGCTGCAGAAGACCTACTGAATAACGCAATGTAATTTCAATGATAATTAGTCCCCTTTGTCATTCAGGAAAATGTGATACTGCCAGGATGAAGTGAATGCCACAGTTTCCTGCATGCATGACAAAGGGGACTAATTGCATTGAAATTGCTTTGCTTTATTCAGTAGGTCTGCTGCAGCATACTGCAGAGTGCGTTAAAAGTGTGTTTCATCCTGGGGGATGCAACTTTATTTATTTATTTATTTTTATTTTACTCTTTGGTAACCGGGTAAGGCCCGCTAGGCACAAGTACCTATTTTCAGGGGGGTGACCTGGGAGCACTGGGTGGTTAAATGACTTGCTCAGAGTCACACAGTATGCAAGTGAAGGTTGTGAGACTCAAACCTAGGTCTGGTTTGCTGGATGTACCAAGCTCGTTCACACCTTGTTACTCTAACCTCTAGGCTATACTGCAAGCTGCCACTGTATGTATACTGTTTGTAACTCACTCCCCCTCCCCCCCCCACTTCCGGGTCACAACTGGAAATGAGCCTCAGCTCAGTGTGCTTTTTCCTGGTTATCAAATGTTTAAATAAAATAAATTAAAAACAGAGTAGCACCATGTTGCAACATGCAGCAGACTGCTTTATTAATTTTAGTAGTTTAGAGAAATTCTGGAAATATAGAATTAATGCATGTTTTGCTTTTCTTACAGATCCCCTAAAGTGTTTACAAGGACTGTGGCAAGGGGACTGACAAACAATGCAACACCTCGTAGCAACATGCAGCAGCCTGATGTATTTATTCTGGTAGTTGAAAAATATTCTGGGAGTACATCATTTATGTATGTTATGCTTTTCTCATAATTTCTTCTAAAGTGTGTAACAAGACCTGTGGTGTGGGGACTGATACACAGTACAGTACCTTGTAGAAGCATGTAGCAGCCTGGCATATTTTTTTCTGGTAGTTCAGAAAAATTCTGGGAGTACATAATTTATGAATGTTGTGCTTTTCTCACAATTTCCCTTCAAGCACATTGCAAGAACTGTGATGGGGGACTGACACACAGAATAGCACCATGTAGCAGCACTTATTGTGGTGTAACCCCCAGGGGGCGCTATCCTAAGGGCTACTACCCCATCTGCCCTAACTGTAGCAGGGTGAGGGGCCCAGATCCGTTGGCGGGTGCCTCTACCCAGAGGTCGGGGTTAGAACAGTCAAGGTTGACTCGGTCACAGCCCTCTGGGTTGCTGCAACCCCCCTTTCTTCCCACTAGTGGCCCACGCAGTTCAATTTCAGTGTCCTTACCATATACACTTACCCCCCGGCTCGAACCAGTCAGCTGACTCCGGGGACCCCCTGGAAAGTAAGGTACAGTTACACCACATTCACTTGGCAATACTTCACCATTTATACACAGACTAGCCAGTGTACTTTTGCAAAACAAACAATCTGATTTATTTAGGGGGAGATAACAAGGTCCGGGGGAAATCAGGCTGATTAGCTTACCACTACAGTATATGAAAATCTACCTAAGGCTCTGTGCACAGGTCTAACCTATTAATTACCGTCTATGGGTACCCAAGCCCTAATGGCTAGTTCCTCGATGTAGCTGGTTGTGGCCCTGACACAAGCGAGCATTTAATTCCTGAGCAGATCAGATGGAGCCAGAAAGCTCAATTAGTGCAGTCAGCAATACAACAAAATGATTCTTGCATTGGTTTATAAGCTTTAACAGGGAGCTACCCTGATCCAGTACTCACAACTCCAGCAAAGAACCACTCTTTCACCACTTCCAGGGCTGAACCTGAGCTTCAACGGCCTCCTCACACATTTATATTGAAACAACAGAGGGGTACCATACCAGGCAGCTGCTTCCAGGTCCCGAACAAACTCACAGCTATGTGGGCGTTTCACTGCAGCTTCAATGTCCTGACAGACCGAGCGCGATTCAGCAGATTCTCTAGTCCTCTTCAGGTGAAGCCTGGTAGGTAGCTGTGCTTGTACACAGCCTCCTCTGACTGCAAGCCTGCGGATTTAATCTGTGGAGCACTGGCAATACAAACGGCTGCCTCAGGCCTTTCACGTGCTTCCTGCGCTAACACTCAACGGCGCAGGAGCTCAGAGCTCCCTTCTTCACAGTCACAATGCATCTGCCCCTAACAGCATAAGGCAATCCTTACAGCTTGGGTGCTACCCAATTCCATTGGCTGGTTACACATGCCAGTCACTTAGTCTGGCCCTCAGTGGTGCGAAAAGGCGCCATGGCCCATAATGCCACTTCCAAAAACTACAAGTGGTGTCCCCATTGGTCATCTGGCTCCATCTAGAGTCCTGGTTTCTGGTTGGCTGCTTTTTACTCCAGATTAGATACCCCCTTGCTCCTATTGGACCCCTCAAACTGTCCTGGTCCAAGATGGAGGGGAACAGCATACAGAGTCCCATCTGCAACAAAAGCAGGTTAAACAAACTGCATTTTCACTATCACTCTATATGATTTCAGGCAAATAGTTACACCTGTCGAAGGGGCTCCCCTGGTGCTTTCAGTGACCACAAAGAGGGGCAATTACAGTACAGCTGAGTGGGACTCGAGAAGGGAAGACACACAGTCCCCCTCATAAACAATGATTTTGCCTGCAAGCAGACGGCCCTTAAAGAGACAGTGTGTGGAGGCTTTAAAAGCACTCACAACCCCCACATTTAGCTGCTTTACGCCGAACACCAGCCAGGCATGGAGCATTTAAGCAAGCTCCGGGAAGGCTTTTAGGAACCCCCATTTGTAGAGGGATTACACTGGGAAATGAAACAAATAGTGAGAGACGACAGTGATAGCATAAGGACTGAGCAATTGCATAAAAAAGAGAACAATATACAGAGGAAATCTGATTGTTTTTTCTTTCATTAAACTGAAGAAGGATAGCTGACAGCAGAATTTAAATGACAGAAAGAAGCAATATCAGAAATCAGAACAGAGAAATGAAGACATACTTTTTTATGTTTTTTTCTTTTTTTTTTACTTTTTAATTTTTTTTACAACAGGTGAAGGATGAAGGAGACAGTAAGACAGATCATATATCATGAGGAATCTTATCTTGGAACAAGGAGTATAGAGCAAATAGAGCTATTGCCTAGGGAAAGAGGGTGCACTGCCACCACACAGTTCTGCCAGCCACTCAAGAATTCTCTGTTTTTTTGGGTACAACACCTCCAAAGTTTCATGCCTTCAACTTGGCAGGAGAGCACACCCATCTCCCCACACATCTGGTGACATTGGTACAGATGGCTGTGGGAGGAGGATCTGAGGCCAGTCTCTCTGGTGACCCCCACAGCACTTGAGTCCTACTGCAGCTCCCTCTGCAAGTCCCCTCCATACCCTGTTTCCCCCCCTCCAGGACCCATGCACTGCATGATGACCCACCACATTGCCTCTTCTTGCACTGCACACCCTGTAGAATGGAAGGAGCACTAGGGGTGCCACCACCTCCACCCCATCAGTTGTTTCAGTCTGTCTTCTCACATGCTCCTCCCACTTCTGGTGGAGCCTTGCCTTAAGGTGGGAGTGCTGCCCACCTGTGCTGAAAGGACTGCCATATTTTCCCTGCAGAACAATGGTGTGACACAAGGTGCATGTCACCACACTGTTGTTGGTAGGATCAATCACAAAAATGTCCCAACAAGGGACTTTTGCTGATGATGAGAGGAGCCAGATGGTATCAGGTGGGACTCCCCCTCCTCACATGGCTCAGGTGTCAGCACAACCTTGAGGGGGCACTGAGGCAGGTGTTGCAGCAGTTACAGGATGTATCTGGACAGAGTCAATTGTTGTTGTTGGTGGTGGTGCCACTGCATGCTTCTTCTGGTGCTGCACTGTTGGGGGAGCAGGTTCTGACTGTTCCACTTCCTGGTGCTCCTGGCACCAAAGCTGACATCTTCAGAATAATAGGATGGTATGTCCCATCCGTGCACTGCATCACCCTCTCCTTGCTGTGACTGGTCCCACTCCTAGTCTTCCCAGTCTCCTTCTCTCCAGTCCCACTCATTTTAAGTTGGTAAAACAAAACAAAACAACAACAAAACAAAGAAGCAGAGTAAAAACAACTAGAGTAAAAGCAAGAAAAATAGCAGTGGGTAACATAAAGAAAAAATACAAACAACAAATAAATAAATTCACACAAACTGCTAGGTAAATAGACAACAACAGGAAGAGCAAAAACAAAGCTGTAAAAGTTGTATATTGGTTGTTTTTTTAAAGCCTCTGAAAGCACCAGATCTGACCTCCTCCACTAATTCACTCAAACTGCAATAGAAAACAGATGCTCAGTCTGTACATAGAGAAGTAGCACGTGACCCATAGGAGCTGTTTCCATGGGACCTATAGGCACTTGTTTACCAGAAGCCTCGATCTGAGCAAACTTCTTCCAGATGCACCCCAAAGGTGAAGTGGCAGGTGAAGTCTCAGATGAATTTACAAAAGGTGAATTTCCTAGTAAAGAACACAAATTTGTGAATTGATCCACAAAGGGGAAGTCTGTGACTTTGCTGGTTAATAGAAAATTCGCAACATCTCAATTACAAATGGCAACATTTATCTCCTTAATCATTTGAGTCAGCCAGGTCTCCATAACTTTGATAAGATTAGAGTTTAACTGGCGGACCCAAGCAAAGATTCCATAAATTTGACAAACTACAAACATTTGTATGTACTAACTGAAGCTGGCCATTTGTCTTGTTAGTCAACAAATCCAGAGCTTATAGCAATGGGCCAGGGTTAGGATGAATATTTCCTAAAAAGAATAGGGGGAAGAATATGAATATTATTTTCATGTCATTTTTCAAATAATTTCCGTTGCTCAGCAAATACCATATATTAGCTTATAATAACAATATTGATAATTAAAATTACCTTTAAAACTCATGTCAGCGGTCATCCTGCCAATAATAACAGGTGAAAGAGCATACCAAGTTTTTTATACATGACAAGAGTTATCCATTTATTTAACAGGTTATTACCATTCCAGTTAAAGGAGTCAAATTTAGATACTTGAACATTTGACTCAAAGTCTGATTTAAAAGCAACAGTAAGCTGTTCACATAGCACAGTGAAAATGTTTTTCAGATCAGGGGTTCTTGAAAGAGAACAGCATGGTACAACATTAAAGCAATAGAAGCCAAGGGTCTCAGATGAGAGAGAGGAATAGAAATAGTGTGGGTGTAGCTGGTTGTAAAAAGGGAAAAAAACTCAGAGTGGGAGTGGCCTACAGGTCAGCAAACTAGTCTGAGGAGGGGAAAAGGAGCTAGTGGACCAGAACAGAAAGGCCATCACCTTAGGGATTGTGTACTTAAATGGAGCTCTTAGTGTCCCAGATGAGGACTAGCAAACATCATCAGTTAGTAGTTCAAGGAGACAAGACCTAGGAGATTCGTTACAAGATAGCTTCCTTGTACAGTGTGGAGGAACTCACCAGTGAGGGAGCTATCCTTAATCTGGTTCTGTCAAACTATGACATGGTAAAAGAAATTAGGGTACAGAGCCAGCCCAGTGGCACAGCAGTAGTACAAGCACCTGTCATGCCAGTGACCCAGGTTTGGGAGTGAATTTGGGTTGCTGGGGATTAGCTGGGGGGAGGGTATCAAATGTCTGAGAGACTGCTGTCCTCTCCAAGGGAGGGAGGATTGACAGCCCAACCATTGACTGCCACCAGGTGGAGGCCTGGTGGTAATGCAAGCATGGGCAACACAGAGCAGAGAAGCCACCAGTTTGGCTTAGAGTATATGAGCTTCCATCCGGCATGAACTACAGCCTGCTAGTGACAATGAATGGGAAGAACCTGAGAATGGAAAGACATGCAGGCTCATCCCTGACCAACACCAGGACTGGAGAACACTGAACCATATCTAGATTTATGTTACGGGGGGCAGTGCCCTTCTGGCCCTGTCACAGGGGGGTAATTAGTGGTGGAACTTTGGTCTGGTAAGTACTAAGGGAGATGACAACTGATCCGGGAGAGTGGAGATAGGGCTAATAAACCTGTCTCACGTTGCTGAGCAAAAAATGCTGTAAGAAAAAAAAGCAGTTAGGGTAAAGCAACCCCTCAAGATGAGTGATCACAACTTGATTTGATTCACCTTTGCCCTAGAAGATTGAAGGATTAAGTCTAAAACAATTGTCATAGACATCAGGAGGGCAGATTTTGGAAGAATAGGTTAGAACTTCTGAGACAAACTGAGGAGGGTGGAAGAGACAGAGATAGTGGAGAAAATGTGGGAACTCATTAAGAGTAGTTTTCTGGAGGTTATTAAAACTGTCTCCCAGGTGTTACTATAGCCTGTCTGATTCTAGTAGGTAAAAACAAAAAAACAGAAGAAGTGAAGAAGCCTCTCTGGTTCTAAAGATAATTGAGTTAAGCATACAGGAGAACATGGGCTGCATTCAAGAAGTACGGGGGGGAGCAATCTAAGGATAATAGAGAGGTATACATAGTGAAATTGAAGAAGACAATGGGTCAGTGGTAAGGTCACACCTGGAGTATTGTTTCTAATTCTGGAGGCCACACATAAAAAGGGATAACACCCATGAAGAATATGACCAAAGACCTGCTACAAAGATGATACAGGGTCAGCAGGGGTAATTTCATAAGAGGACCACTGGGTCCAGAAGACATACATGGAATATGATAAAAATCTTTAAATACACGAGAAGAAGAAACAGGATGCAGTGCCATGACTAGTTTAATCATAGTGAGGAATCAACAACTAGGAAACACAAGAATAAATTGGTAGGGGTAGATTCTGGATGAACAAGAGGAAGTATTTCTTCCCAGAAAGAGTTGTAGGTAGATGGAACAATTTGCCAACGGAGGTGGTAAATGTCAAAACATTGACATGCTTCAAGAGACTGTGGAACAGCTACAGTATAAGGGGTTGGGGAAAGCCAGGAAAAGGAAGGAGGTGAAGAGTGGAGGCAGTGAGGCCTACTGTATGCAAGCCCAAACATAGAAAAATATGACTCGGGTAGGAAAATAGGCAGATATTATGGACTATAAGTACTTTTTTGCCATATAAAATGTTAGGCACCTTTTTCTTAATTATGAAATGAATGCTCATAAAGTTTAGGGAAACACCTTAGAATAAAAATATATCTGACGGGGGGGGTACTGTGGAGCCTGAGCAGTGAAGTAACATTGCACTTCAGCTCCTCAGACTAACTAATTTAAACTTTACAAAACACCTTTCTTGGGGGCACTAAACAAAATGTACCTTAAGTCACAAAGGAATGCTTGACGAAGACAATGGTAACCAAATCAAAATCAGCAGCAGAGTGATGAAAAAAAGACAGAAGAAAGGGACTGACTGCAGGCCCCAGCACGCAATCAGTTTAGCATGGCACAGCTGAATGGGATGGACCAGAGGAGACACTCCAGACCTTCAGCCGCAAAATACAGCAGTTACTAGCCTAATCAACCTCCATGAACAATAAGTTGGACATCATAACAGAGTGCATCACAACAGTACAGAAAGCCATGTACTCTCTTCAGGATGAAATGGATGATGTGTGGCGTCACTCTGACACCTTCAAAAGCACCATGGTATGAAGAGCTAAGGAAGCACAGCACACTAACAACCACCTAGAAATCCTATAGAACCACACTACATAATTCCTCAGGGAGTGGTTAAAAGAACAATTTACATCATAAGTCCCAGACCTAGATATTCCTGTGGTGAAGGCCTACTAGATTTAGCCCAGAACAAAGCAATATGCAGAGCTTCCTAGGGTCATGTTTACTGATATATCTTATGCCACCAGACATCGGAGGGAAAAACATTTTATGGGGTCTGCAGCATAATAAAAGAACTAAATGTTCCTTATAGCATCCAGTTTCCTGCAAAGCTCCAGACAGTCCAAGACAGAGAGGGCTACATTTTCAAAAGACCACACTGATATGGGAAAATGGACACTGAAAATGGCAGGTGCCAAGAAACCTATGAGGATGGCATCAACAGAGGAGGAGGAGGAAGAAGAGATTGATAACTTAGAGACCGCACAAACTGAATGAGCTCTAATAACCATACTAAAAGCTTCCTCTTGTATAGGGATGTTATTCCCCTTTTGTTTTAGTGCTGAAAAGGTATTTCATTGATCAACCAAAAGGAAGATTTGAAAGATAAAGTTTTAAAGTCCTCAACTGCATCAGTGATGAGTTTGCAATGCCCTTAACTTGTGGCACAAAATATTTTTCCTGCTAGTGAGTATGTTATTAGGGACAGCTTAGCCACAGTACAGATTTGAAGGACATTTGTACTTGTAATGAACTTGCATTTTGTGTTTTTGTAGTATAGCTGTGAGTAAATGTTCACTCTGAGAGCTGACTAGTCATCCTAATGAAACAATATGTATTACGTTGTAAAGTGTGTTTTCTCAATCCTTAGGTATAACTGTGCCTTGTTAATGTTTATGCATGTTGTTTCTGCCTGAGGAGGGGGTTAGTTAATAGGTCTACTAATATTTCATATTGATATGGTTTATATCTTGCATATGTCATGGCACCCACAGCTCGAAAAGCCACAGCAATAGGACACATAATTGGACTCTTTTTTTTCTTATGAGTCATTGCCATGAACTCTTGGGCTACAGTTCTACAGATATGGACTTTTACATATTTGCTTTATGTTTTATAGTGGTAACCTCTCCTATTATGGATCCAAACAAGGGATACTGTTCTATCCTTATAATTTAAATATTAAATATCAATGTGAAAATTGTGTCACTGGCTGTTCCTTGTATGGAGGCATTTGTATTTTGCATTTTACTATAAAATGAATAAAATATAATTAAAAAAATACATTTGACTGTTAACACTGAATAAATAAAACCATAATACCTAAATGCCTTATTAGAAACATAGAAACATAGAATCTATTGGCAGATAAGGACCTCCTGGTCCACCCAGTCTACCCTATTTCCCCACCTATAGTGACACTGCTGACCCTACTCAGTTTCCAGTTTCCTCTGGTCATAAGTTCTAGATTCTCTCTGTCATTCCTTTGACTAATGTGAGTAAAGCCTAATAGTCAAGATGTTTGATTGATAAACAAATAATTAAGGGTTCAAGTCATTTTAGATTCATGTTTTTATTCATTATGTTACTATTATCAAAATATGTGTAAAGATCAGTAAATGGCCACAGCATGGTAGATAAAAGCCTACTGCTTATAATTTGATTCAAACTACAGGGTATCTATTATAGACTCTGAGATATTAGCCATGATTATTGCATTTTTTTGGGAACCCTTGTCTTATGCTTCTGTATATGCCTGATCACTCTAGCATCAGATATGAAGAAGAAACAAGTTTGATATGAGTATTAGTAATGGTGTAGGCAGGCATACTCACTGTACACATTTGAGTATAGTTTTGTTGAGTGCCTGTCACAAACCATATATCATTCTGTTAAAATTTTCATTATAATCGGTAGTATTTGGGTTACTTTAGGCCACTGAAGAGTGTCTCTGTTCAAACTTCTATTGTTTAGGAGACAGTATAACCTCTCTAGAGATTAGGGGAATCATCTGACAACAATCTGACTTGTTTGGAAGGGGGTACCATTTGGAGAGGATGTGTAAATTTTTTAATTGGGGGGAGGGTACAACTGTTGGAGACTGTGTACAAAACAGAAATTTCTGGCAACACCCCTGTGTGTTAGTTGTATGAGACAGCCAAATGAAAATAGATAAAGCTTGTTATTTTAATCCTTGTTATGAACACAAAAGAGAGTAATGGGAGGCAGAAGGTTGTGTCAATGCCAAAACTGGCATACAGTGAAAACACCAGAATATTGCACATTTGACACTGGCAATGCTGGTCCAAGGGGACGTGGCATCCCTTTACTATGCTGAAAGTATGACATTATGGCATAACATTTTTAACAGGGAGCACACACTAATCATATGAAAGTTGTTGACAGGCCATATAACCTGAAGTAGTTAATCAGTGATATTGGGGATCAAGAACTCCTCATGCTGTGCTTGTTACAGTGCCATCTCCAGCTCTCCCAGAGAAGAAGTATGTTTAGTTCATTTCTTTTCAAGAGAGTGACTTGTGATCAGAAAAAGTAAAAGAAAAAAAATCATTAGAAAGCATAAGAGGATCATGCATTATAAGATAGTTAGCTACAGTAGTTACCGATATCAAACTTTAGCTTTAGGCAAGTAGGCCAGTGAAATCATTCTGCTGGGGAGGGGGAGGACAGTGCAGAGTGTGTGTGTGTGTGTGTGTGATTTTTGCAGCTGCAGACCAACGATAGGGCAGTGACTTTAGCAGAAGGGGTTTATGAAGGTTTTATTTGACAGCAATTTTTATTTTACCGACTGTTCTTGATGTATGGCACAGAAAGCCATCTTTTTATTGGTTGTTGCCAGTGAGCCAGTCAGTGAGTAAAAAATCATTAGGTCTCGCAGTGTCTCTATATTAATGTGGTGTGGGCATTTTGCCTGGTAGTGTCACTCTCGCTCATCTCCTCAATTCCTTGTCACCTCTCATGTTGTGTAGCACAGTGTCATGTGAGGTGCATGTCATGTGGACAGTTGGAAAGAATCAGTGACTATTGCGAGTCATTTTAGTTAGCATGTTTATTTATTTATTTATTGAAATGTTTCAACAGGAAGGCACACTGAGCAATAAGTCGCTCATCTCCTGGTGCGACCTGGGAGGAAGGGGTACAATTGGAGTGAAGCATTAAACATTCAAAGTTACAAGATCAACATAACATACAGTTCTACGGCAGGTGTTACAAGCAGTGGTACAACAGTGTTGCGTATAAAAGGTAGAAAGAGTGGTCAATAATAAGTTCCAGATTAATAAGTAAACAAGTGCTCACCTAAAAAAAAAAGTAAAGGGGGCAATGAGAGGGGGACAGGAGAGGGAGGGGTAAGGTGGGGGGATGGGGAAGAGTCATGTTCAAGTTACATTCAAGTTACAAGATCAACATTAACATACAGTTGCAAGGCAGGTGTTACAAACAGTGTTAAAACAGAGTTGTGCATAATACATAGAAAAAGTGAACAATAATAGTAAGTGCCGGGTTAGTAAGTAAACAAGTGCTTACGTGAAAGAAAAGGGGAAAAGAAGAGGGGGGGTGAGGTGGAGGGATGTAGGGGGAAGGGAATAGGTGAAGGATACAAGCCCCTGCTGGTAAGAGAGGGACCCATGGAGAGCATTTGGCATCCCTTACATTCTGTGAGAGATCAAGGGAGGCCAGAAAGGGGGATCAATTTGGGGGAAGGGAGGAGAGCTAGAAATTTGGGGGGGTGAGGGTGCATAGGGAATATTGAAGGTGACAATAGAGGGGTAGGATTTATCCAGACCTTATAGGAGGGAATTAGGGAGGGACATGACAGGAACAGCTAGGTGCAAGGTAATTTTTTAGAGCAGAGCTGTTGGAGTAGGCAGAGCTTGAGTGCCAGATTTGATGAGGGGAGTGAATTCCTAATTTTTAGGGGGTGGTGAGAGGTAAGTGGATTGGCTGATTAGGGTAGATCTGCAGGGGACAACCAGGGTGCAGGAGTCAGTTGATCTAAGGGAATGGGAGGATGGGGGGTTGTTATAAAGGAGGAGGTCAGGTAGGACGGGAGCTCACCCAACCAGTGCTTGGAGGTGAATTTAGCACAGTGGGAGATTCACCTATTTGTAAGAGAGGGAAAGGACAGGGCACGATAAAGATCACAGAGGTGGGTGAGAGGGGGCATCCAGAGCAAAGGGACAGAAGGAATTGAAGAGGGTGTCCAGTCTGGAAAGGGAGGACTTAGAGGCAGCACCATAGACTATGTTACAGTAGTTGAAAATGGACAGTATCATCTTCTGAACAAGTTCACGCCTAGCTGTAGAAGGGATGCAACTATGGTTCCTGAACAGGGCATCAAGCTTGGGATGCAATTTTGTCTGGATGGCATCAATACATCCAGAGAAGTTTAGGTGTTGGTCCAACCAAATACCAAAGTACCTGAAGGAGGATGTGTCCTCAAGTAAAGTCCCATCAAGGGTGTGGAAAGTTGGTAGGGAGGGAAGCCTAAAGAGTTTCTACCCTGTGCCAAAGGTCATGGAGACAGTCTTCTTGGCATTGAGGAAGAGTTGATGGTTAGCAAACTAGAACTGAACCATGTCAAAGTCTTGTTGTAAGCTGGTTGTAATCTGGCAGATGCTGTTTCCTGTCATCATCTGTCATATATGTAGAAATAGGAGGAAAACAACAAGAGGAGAAAAGGATGCAGAGGAGGAAAGGCGTAGATACAGTAAAGGTTCCATCATGCCAGTTCCACCAAATACAAGTTTGAAACATAGTGGAGCAGGAAAAGGTAATGGTGGGACTGACACTAAGGGTTCTACTCATGGAGCTATGAGGACTATGGCTGGGCATGTGTGGTATGGCCAAGAAACCATGGTTCATTAGTTCCCAAAGTCCAATGATTCCATTCCCACTCCAAGCAAACTTCCCAGATAGTTAGCCAGTGCACCTGGTAATGAATCCATCCTGAGCAATTTAGAAACACATTGGTCTCCCCCCATATGCTCCTTTTAATGGTTCCAGTTATAGTTCCTGTGCATGGGAAGGAAGTCATCTATCCAGAAATGTTAAGGCAAGCTCTCACCAGTCTATCGCATATGCACAACATGACAACTTGCTTCTATTAATAACCTACAAGCTCCTTCAAATTGCCAGATGCTCAACAGATAAATCCAGACACCCCACAAAAAGTGTCAATTAAAGCCTGGAAAATTGCTTTCCTCCCAATAAGAACATATTCTTCTATTGCTGTGCAGAAATAGCAAGAAACAAACTGAAGTTCCGGCTGTGAGATTCAACCTCAGGACTACTAGGCACCAAAAATTAATTAAAACATGTGCAGGTTTGAACTGCACAAAATATTTCCCTTTGATGACACTCTATCAATAAGGTACTGCACATGTTTCAAGCAAAATGTGGGAATAATGCTGTAAAAAAGCAATAACAAAAGGCAAAATGCAAAATAGCATGTCTAGATGACCTTCCCACACTAAAACAAGTCTCTCATACCTCTTGCCCAAGAGACACCTTCAAACACCACCAGCAGGTTTATTTTCTCTCCACCACCAATGAAGGCAACAGATAATCTACCTCAGGTTAGAGGAAACAGAAATCCAACCAGGAGTGTGTTGGGGGGGGGAAGGGCTGCAGCAATGACATACTCAGAAGTCCCAGCCCAACCAAATTTACCCATCCTGGCAATTCCCAGCCCCATCATTCCACAGGGGAAAAAAAAAGACCTCACAGCTACTGTCCAGTTCCTCCTAATGCACCACAGTTCTCTATATTTTACACAGAACACAACAAATCCATAGAAAGTTTATTGCAGTTAGTGTGGTAGAAAGAGCAGTTGTGGTGTGCTGGCACTTTGGGGACCAGAGTTATAGATGATTATTTAAAAAAGTGAATCATCTTCCTTACAGTCACACCCACTCCCAGTCCCCACTCAAGTTAGATGGGGTAACAGAAGTAGAGACACCCGGGGATAGGAAGTATTAGGATATGATTGTTTTTCCTAGGTGGTTGAAGGCACTTAACACAAGTACTTTGCACCTCGCAATCCATCAGATCATGCAGTTCAGAAAAAAAAGCCCACACCTGCTGTGTCTTATTGGTTGCATAAGACTCATCACCACACTTGCTGTGAATGTGACAGTGACTGAATGAGTAACTACCTATTCTCCATTCTGAACTTAGGTAGTCAATTAATTACACATTTCACTGTCAGCAGACAGTAATTGTATTCAAATAAAAAAAAGGAAAAGAAATTAAATTAGAACAAAACAGAAAATAAAGAATAAACAAGAAAAAAGAAAAAAAAAATAAATCTCCATCCATGGATGGAAAAATACTATGAAGGGCAAGGTACAGCGGTGCCTGAAATCAGATTCCCTTGTATGAGTCAGTATCTTAAGTGAAAAACAGTTAAGAACATGTGAGGTTATCATTTTACACTTCCCTTTCTTCCTGTAATTTGCCAGCTGACTACTAGAGCCCACAGCTCAAGAACCTGTGGAGGCACACTCAAGTACAGCCTGGTTTTTGTATAATGCTGCCTGCATATTATTTAATAACCCTGCAGATGACACTTTACATTTTTGACATTTAAAATCCTTGACACTAAGGGACACTAAGCTTTACATTTAATTGTGAATGAGGACATTGTGATAACAATATCTGGATATCTTTAGTCATGATGGAACCTGGTGCTGAGCGCAAGTTTAATTTCTTTTCACTTGCTTGTATGTTTTGTTAATGCATATTTTTTTTGGGAGGGGGGATACTATTATATGATTTGAAAATAGGATTGCTCAGAATCCATACCAACATAATCAGATTCTTTGAATTCTGAGCTGTTTTTTGAAATTTGGAATTTTGGTACTAAAGGCCAAAAAAAATCTGAATTTTGAAAAAACATTATTGGAATCGGAATCTGATTCTGAACTCTAAAACCTCCACTACCCAGTACAGTTAAAAAAATAGCCATCTCGCTTCCCCTTCCACTTACCTTATTGGACCTAGTTGTCATGGCTGCTGGGCTGGCTGGTGTCCCAGAAGGTGCAGGTGAGAGGTGATTGTCTGGTGACTGTTCCGGTCTGGCAGAGATTTGAACTGGCGCCACATGCCACTGCCATTATATCCAATTGTCTGCTACAAGTCAACTTAAAAAGTCCTTGGGTAACCCCTAACTCTGTTCCTGTAGTTTTTCTGATGTGGCCCCAAGTGAAAGTCTGCACCCACCATTTGTAGTTAGTACCTACATCACAGAGTCCCCCCCCCCAAATCAACCCCATCTGCCCTATTCCTACTGGCACTCTTGCTGAAAAGAGGAGAAGTTCAATATTTTAAATGTTGTCACTGCATATCCAGCCTCGCCCCCAATCTACTCCATCACTGGGTAGGATCCCGCATGGTAAACAAACCAGAAGCCCTGATTTTCCAAAGTGGCCTTATTTTTTTTTAATTTAGGAATTAAACAATGGCATATTATGCTATGGAGGAAGTCAAGAGAATTAAAAAGCCAGTCATCATGTTATATACTAACTGAAGGTCCTAGCTAGGTGGTTAACTCTCTGGCTTGGACCTATATTATCTATAAAGAAATTTAGTCTATGTAAAGGGAGCAAAGAGATAATCAGAATTGTATTACATATGAGACTTCACTGACTTAAATATGGTAATGCAAAAAAGGTTCCCATATCAATTGTAATTGTTCTTTTTTGTCTTCCTGGCTATAATGAATTCTTTCCAAATTAGCACAATCAATCATTAAATTTAAGCAGTTCTTGATATGTGGCAGATTATGATCTTTCCAGTGTTACACAATTAGTTTTTTTTTCTATAAGTTTCTAGTTGGGAAGATTTGTTAATCTCTCCATAGTCACCTGAGGTGGATGACTGAAATAATGCCCTTGGGTTAGCAACCCACCAAATGCCTTAACAATCATCTGGAGCAGATGGGAGTCTGATGTGCAACAGCAGCAGCTCTGTTTTTGTGGTGCACTTACTATTTAACTTTTAAATATTTAAAACCAGGAAGACAGCATGATGGGGGGGGGGAGGTTGTTCTACTGAAGTGGAAAGGAACAGGGGAAAACAACTTGAACATCAGTTTCAAGAAAGCCCAATGTTTGGAGTGCTTCTGGCCCAAATTCAACCAAGTTAGAACTTCCCTCTTATTGATACCCTTCATTGTGATTTCACTCACTAAACTTTATTCAGAATTATGATAATTTCATCACCATTAATTCCTGCCACCTTATTTAATGATTGTGTTAATTAAAACATGACCAGCCTTGTAACTTGGCCTGGTTGGCTCCTCGGCTGCAGTTTGCTTTATGAACTTTTTCTATGTCAGCATAGACTACATAAAAAAATACAAAACATGGATATTTTTAGCATATATTCTATAAGTCAGAATTCTCTTTCCTTAGTATTTTAGTCATATAAAATTATTTATTAGTTCACCTTCTCTGAAGCAATAAATCTAGCAACTGGCCTTCCTTAAAAGTAATCACTTCTCTCCCTTTTTTTGTTTTCTGTTAAAATAAATTATTTAAATCCATTCAGAATCTCATTTTTGCCAGATATATTATATTTAAATCCTAAGTACATATCAGTCATTGCCTTTACGGTGTCTGATGTAGTTGACAAAAGTACTATATTCGTAAACAGCATCTAAGTGTTCACTCTGTGAAACTCAACACATTCTGGTTACTTCTCATTACAGATTACAAAATTTAACATTAGAACAGTGAGGAAAGCTGCTCTCCTTAGCTGTCTACTTTTTGTTTAGTCATTTCAGCGTGTGACGCATGTTCTAAAGCTCAAAATTTAACAATATTATGCTCTTCACATTTCCTTGTTCTCTATGACAGACTTTCTTCTTTTGTATCACATATGAGCTTTCAAAATAAATTACTTACAATTCATGAATGCTTCAGAAGTCTTGTTGTTGCTATTTCATTCTAGTTTTAAATTCTGCAGCACAAGGTGAGCTGTGGCCCTCCCTCTTATGTCCATGGAGCAGTCATGTGACGATGTGGCGATGTCACCATGTCATCACATGACTGCTCCACAGACATAAGAGTGAGGGCCAGTTTAGGAATAAAGTACTTTTGTCAACTACGTCAGATGCCATAAAGGCAGGAGAATGTTTTGAAGTGATCGCAATAAGCTTTTTCATGTTAAAATTAAGAACTGATATTAGAGAAATACAATATATTTAAAGTATGTGAGTATTGAAAGCATGTATCATTATTTACAGGTGTTCAAAAACAAATGTTTGAAGATAAAACCACAATGATAATGAATGGTGATCGCATTTAAAGGTATATGCACATGTTTATGAGGCCAAATGACTGATATGTACTTAGGATTGCTGAGGCCAAATGACTGATATGTACTTAGGATATGCTGACATAAAAATGTTAATAAAGCAAACTGCAGCCGAGGAGCCAACCAGACCAAGTCACAAAGCAGGTCATGTTTTAATTAACACAATCATTAAATAAGGTGGCAGGAATTAATGGTGATGAAATTATCATAATTATGAATAAGATTCTGTCAGCAGTGTAAATAAGAACCTAATCTTTTTTGAGACTTTTTTTGACAAAGTAAAAGGAATTATTTAATTTTAAATGTGTACCTTGTAAAGTTATAAGCCAAGTTGACAGTATTATTTGAATATACTCTTTTTTAAATTAAATATAGAGTTCCACAGAAGAAGCATAATTTGTATGCAAAACATTGGGACTTGGACACGATTAATAAAAAGAGAAAATAAGTAATATCTTTTTGTGTGTATGGGCATCTTTTTGCTTGAGCAGGCCTAACAAACTTTTGCTTGGACTACGTTTTATCGAAACCAGGCCAGCTCCACAAATCATATGACTGAACTATAAGAAAAACCAAAAATGAACTGGTGATTTCCCCTGGGTACCCATATTACTCTACTCACTAAACCTGCCATCAAGACAATCACAATGCTTTGCTTGTTCTATAGAAGTGCACTTCTCGGAATGGACCAATTTGGTCTGCACCAGACCTGACTTCTGCCTCTGAGCTCCAGCGGTATGAATCTTTCAGGATTCCAGCCAACCTAGAAGCCATGCCTAAGGTAAGGGAGGGGCAAAAGATAGTAGTTGATGGCTTTTTGGATGGGGGCCTGGTGGTGCAATATACCAGGTTAACTGGGTGGATGGAGGACTGTCTCTCAAGTGGAGTCACATGCAGGATCAGGAGTTCCGATTCTGTTTCTGATTTTGCTTCTAAGCCTGAACCACAGGCAGAATGGAATTGGACATGGAATCAGAATTTCTCAAATTCTGATATTTTTTGTGAGGTAATGGATTCCTGAGAATCTGAGTAATATTTTTTGAAAATATATTGTACCATGGAGAATATAATAATTGGCATCCTTCCAGAACAGGTTTATGTTGCCAGAAGCTCCAAAAAGAGTCACTTCTGTTCATATCAGAAATCTATGCCCTGATACATGTGTCATGGGAAAATAATTTCAGTGTCAGTTTCACCCCAATGTTTGGAGTGTTTTTGGCTTAAATGTAACCAAGTTAGAACTTCCAATGAGTAACTACCACTCATAGTGATTCCACTCACTAAACCAGCCATAAAGACAGTGACAATGCTTCTCAGAAATGAAGGTGCCAACGTCAGCAACATCCATTATTGGCTCAGGCCTAGGTGCAAGGTATTGTGTTAGCCTGAGCCTATAATGGACTCTGAACAAGTATCTACTGGAACTTGGCATTTTAAAGTAAAACTGAAAGCAGAGAGAGATGCATGGCTTCTAATGCTAACATGTCTCAGGCTCAGAGGGAATAGCCTTGGGCACCTCCTTTTAGACTTTCAGGGAGAATAGGGCAGATGGGGGTGGGATTTTCATGTTGTTACATTATAGAAGTAAAACTTTAAAGGCTAGTAAATATTTGGCCTGGGAGAGTCCATATTGCCAGATGTCTGAATTCATGAGGAAATTTTCAGATTGATTATCATGTATGCTTACCAAGTCACAACTGCCAGGATTTCTTTGTTCTAAAAATACCCACCTGTACTTACAATCTGCCTTGAAAATACTTCTGGGGAGATTTCAGGTGTGGGTTGGTTCTCTGTGAAAGGTCAGATATAGTGAAGAAAGTCTCCTGTGATTCTGACATCCCATTTGGTATGCATTTAAGTCTGTTAAACTCTCTGTAGGAGCAACATACTCCAGATGTTATTTTTTGATTGATTGATTGATTGATTTCAAACCTTTTACCAGGAAAGACATACTGAGCTGATAACATCTAATTTTGAGATGTGTGCTGGGGGGATGGGTATAGAAGATGGTACAAAAAGAGAAAAAATAAATAAGAGATACTGTATGCGATGGGGGGGGCGTCAGATGAATGAATTATTTTCATGAGTCCCCGGTGGCCTCAGGTAACCTCACAAGTGATGTGGCACAGTGTAGCAGAGCCGTGAGTGATTTATCTGATGTCACCGGTAGATATGTTCCAAAATAAAACTTCACCAGCAAAATCAGCAATTTTGCCAAATGAAATATTTCATTAAATTCTGCCATTCCATAAAATATTTTCTAGGGTGTAAACTTGTGAAATTTCACCATGAAATGTGAAATTTTACTCGAAAATGGTGTCATTCACCCGCAAGTGGCAATTTTTGCCATTCCGCAAGTGAAATGTTGACTTTTTTGGGTAAAAGTTTGCCATTTTCAGGAGAAAGTTCACAATTTTGGAATTAAATTTTGCATTTTTGTTCAACATTTAGCATTTTGCACCCACAAAATATTTTATGAAATGCATGCATTTTACGAAATATTTTGAGTAACGAAATTTCTCAGTTTCACACAACACTAGGGATGAGTGAAAACAACTAATTTATCTGATGCCCCCCCCATCACATATTCAGTTTATGCAGTGAGGCTTGTTGTGGTTTTTAGTGTTTTGCTGTGTTTTTTGGGGGTGTCTTTTTCAAGTTTTTGCTGTGGACTATTTTGTTTTTTTGTGTGGTAGTCCATGGCATTGTGGTGCTTTTGAATGCGTTTCTTGTAGTAGTTTTCTATTGGTTCTTGTGTGTGAATGGAGTGACATTGCATGTTTGTGATTGCCATGGATGTGTCATGGTGCTCTGGACCTGGTCGAGAGCGGGAGTAGGCTTTATCTGTCACCATTGGATGGAGTGTCTTCTTGAGTTATGGATTACTGGAGGACAAGGATCATCAATGGAGCATCAGAGGAGCTGATCTTCGTGAAGGATGAGGTGGTGCTGGATCAGCGAACTGGAGAAGTGACTTCCATTTCTGGGATCATCGAATGAAGACTTCTTTTTGGATTTATGGAGGATTTTTGTTTCTTCTTTTGGTGAATTTTTTTGTCTGGTTTCCTGGGTCGTTGCTGAGGAGTCATTTCTCAGTGGAGGTTTTCTTCATGGATTTCTTCCTATGGAATACTTTGGATTATTCATGTGGATAATTTTTTTAATTGCTTTCCTTGTGGATTATGACATGAAAGAGTTGATTTTTTATTTGTGGGACTTTTTTTTTGTGGATTTATTGTGGTTTGCAGTTGCAGTTGGAGACAGGAACAAGAAGGTAAGAACAGTGCTTACATTTTTTTTTTATTTTGACAAAACAGGAAGGAGTGCGCATTTCAAACTATTTTTTAGAGAAACTTTGTGCATTTTAATCTATGTGTATTTTAAACTTCAGTTTATTTTTTGAACTTTATTCTAGGAGTGCATTAGAGAACAGCAGAGGTGTTTGGCAATAAGGTAGAGAGAAAGTAGTTGTCGGCAACAATAACATGTAGAACTTTTTCTTATAGACAGTTAAACATTTCTAAGAGTCCAAATATTCGTTAAACCCTATTTGTTTCATGAGATCATCCGGTGGTATATTTCTTTGTCAGATCTTCTTTTCGCTATTGGGTCATGTTCTTTATGTTTTCTTTTAAATGAAGTGCATGGGTAGTGAAGTATTTCATGTTCTTCTGTGTGTCAAGCAGCTTTCATGGTTTTTCTGTCTGTGTCATTGTCTGAATCAATCACCATCGGTCTTTTCCTTATGTAGCTGTCATATTTGTTTGGGGAGGCTTGGGAGAAAGAGAAACACAGAAATAGACATGTTGAGTTGTTATTCAATATATTTTTGGGGGGGTTAGTGTGGAGGTGATGGGGTTGACTCTTAGGTTTGGGGGTAGGGAGGTGTTTGATAAGTTTTTTTGATTTTTGTTATTTGTCTTACCATGGATTACATTAAATGTGACATGTCTTGCATTTATTGTTGGACTGCTTATGCAGGTTCACAGGAGCTCTCAGTAGTGTGTGAGTATTGTGCAGAGTTCTTCTTGCTTCTGTTCTGGGTTGGTTTTCTGTACGACTTGTCCATTGAGGAGTGTGCTTATTTCTTGTTGTTTGGCTTTGTAGATTTTTGAATATTCATTAAGGCTTTGAAGTTGTTTGTGGCCTGAAATTTGGATAATCTTGGTTGGTACTATGCTACTGTCTACTAGCTTTTACACAAGGTGCTTTCTCACAGAATGATGTGTGAGTATCTTATCAGTTTGGATGCTCACATTTGAGATCATTGTTTTCACGATGGTGGACAGTTTATTAATGCCAACTGGTTGATTTTTTTACCAGTCTGCATTTTTAGATGTTTGTAAGTTGGTATTGACAGCTATAAAGAAAGGCGCTCAGGGTTGTTGGTTTGCTCTGGACGGTGGCTTCTGCAGAGTTGGTAGTTTTTCACAGGACATCTTTGTGGGTCATTTTCCAGTTCATAGGCTCTGGGTTTAAGTTTTCAGATTTCCTTGGGAGTAGAGCCAGGTCTTGTTTTTGTTTGCCTTTCATTTATGTATTCTATGTGAGTCTGGTTATTTTCATTTCTTTTAAGTGCAATGTCTCCCCATTTTACAGCTCTCTTTTCAGTAACTCTTCTTATTCCAAAGTAGAGACTTACTATGAGTTACATTGCATTTAACAGACTGTCTGATGTGTATGGTCCTAGCTGCTGACATTGGTACCTTTTATTATTTATGAGTGTATCCATTAATTCATCTGTCGCTTTTTGTTTATTTCCTTTTCCATAGCTTTTGCTTGCACTGCAGGACTTGTCATGTGGTTTCGAAGGAAGCTGATGTGCACATTGATTCTGGGTACCGTTTGGCTTTTAGGTGTCTCTCCAGACTCTGGAAGATTTCTCTTACTGTGAGCGGCTCATAGGGTGCACCACCTTTCTTTTTACAGTTCATGAAGTAATGTGCTAAGAATTTGTCTAGGTCTTTTGTTGGTAGGTGTTCTGGGGGTTTCAATACTGAAGGTTTCTTTCAGGTACTTTGTAAAGATGCTGATGTCAATGTGTGTTTTCTTCATGGTTTGGGGGTTTCTGCCTGCTTCTATGTATTTTTGGATGCCATCTTTACCTACCAGTGCTGCAGCACTTGGGCTGGGTTGTGGTTCTTGCTCCAGTTCAGCTTGTTTGCTAGTGGTTTCTGTTTCTGGATCTAGTAGAGGCTCTGTGCCTTCCTCAAATTGTGTTAATATTTGGCTAGTTCCATTTGGAAGTTGGCATTGTTCTGTTCTTGTGCAATTTCTTTGTATACCCGACAGTGGTATTTACTTGTGATTTCAATCAGAAAACGTTTAGTTTGCAGCAGAAAATAAAAAAAAAACTTTATTTTTAGTTTTATGGTTTTTTTTACCAGTTTTATAGCATTTTAGTGCATGGTTTTCTAGCACGGGGTAATGGCATCAAGTGATTACTCTGTGGCATTCAGTGGCTGCATGAGGTTATGCTGCAGGTGGCTTCTTTTGCACATGCCAGTGTTAATTTGGGTTTCATCGTGCCATCTGGGTATTTGGCATTATGTAGTTCTGGCAGGATGGTGTTGATTGACAGCTTGCATTTATCCCACATATGTGGGGTAAATTTTGGGTGCTGAGATTTATCCCATATATGTGGAGATAAATGGATTTATGTAATAGATTTTGACTCCACACCTATTGCATAAATAGTTTTGACAGATTAACAAAAAACAAACTACATACAAGAGTTGTGAACAGTGTTAAGCTGACACATATTGTGACAATCTTATAAAATAAAATAAAGATTATAAATAAAATCAAACACCATACAAGCAATACAGTACATCAAAAGGAGCATAATCATAAACACTGCAAGTCAAAAAAGTACACAAGGTGCATGGGGTAGATGAAAATTGAGTTTGGATAGGCTAGGAGCAATTACTCCAATCAGACATAGTGGGGGGAGGGTCAATATGGCAACACAATATGTCTTGGGGGATCAATTAAGGCAAGGGGTCATAGAAAGTAACAAGTGGAAGTAGAAAAATCAGGAAGAACAGAGTTAAGGGAGAAAGGAGAAGAGGTAGAACAGATAGACAGGGGATGAGAGGTCCAGAGTTTAGGAAAGCAATTTGAGAAGGCACCTTGATCATCAGTGGATTTCCTGGATGGAACAGACAGGGTCAGGGAATGGGAAATGTTGCTGTGAATAGGCTAGCAGGTAGCAGGGGGAAAGACCAGGAGATAGGTAAGGTAGAAAGCATGGGAACCAAACCAAAATGTGGATGTAAAGAATGTAGGAAAGAATCATGGCATCAAAAGAGGGGAAGGAGAGGGCAGAGTAGGGTGCTGGGTATGAAGGGAACATTTTAAGGCTAAACAACAAATGAAGTGAAAGAGGCTTTCCATTCTGACAAGGGAGGATCTGGGAGCAGCACTGTAGACTATGCAATTTTAGTAAAAAATGGGAACTATCATCTTCAATACAATCTCACAGTAGGCAGGAAGTGGGATACTCACTTTTTTCCCTGTACAGTGCATCAAGCATGGGCTGGTGCTTAAGGGGATTGGATATAATCAGGATGTCACCAGAAATCAAGATGAAGGTCCAACCAGACATTGAGGTACTTAAAGTAGGAGACATCCTAAATCACAGCACCATCAAGGGTGTGGAATGATGAGAGGGAGGTGGATCTGGTAAACCTCCATCAGGTGCCAAATGCCATAGACACTACTTTTTTGGCACTGAGAGACAGTTGGTTTGACTGGAACCAGTGATGAATATTATCGTAATCAAGCTGTGGCTGGGCAACAAAGTCAAGGGCAGATGTGCCTGAAGCAAAGAGCACTGCATCATCAGTGTGCAAATCAATGGATGCAGAAGAACAGGCAGAGGGGAGGTCATTCAGGAATATGGGAAAGAGAATGGAGCAATGGACACACCCCTGAGGGATGCCTTACCAGATGAGGAGTGGGGGGGATAGGGAGCTTCCGATCTGGATAGCATGATACCTGCCCTCAAGGTGGGAGTGGAACCAACTGACTGAGAAGGCAGAGAGGGCCACTACCTTAAGCTTGTCTAGAAGGGGAGGGTGAGCCAGTGTCAAAAGTTTTAGCCAAATCAAAAAGATGGTGGAGGTGATCAAACCATGGCATATACCTGAAAGGATAGAGTCAGTACAACTGAGGAGGGAGGGAGGTGGAAGTGTACTGAGATTTCCTGTAACCAGACTGGAAATGAGTGGAGAAAGAGGAGGCGGAGGCATCAAAAAAGGAAGAGAGCAGTGAGAAAATAAAGTGTTCCTGTAACCTAGTCAGAGTGGGAAGGAGAGGGATAGGATGAAAGTTACCAGAAGAAGGATCTCCGCCTTTAGGGAGAGGAATGACAGTAGCCTGTTTCCAGACTTTAGGGACAAAGTAAAAAAAGAGATTAAGGAGTTGGGTAATATGAACAGTGATGGCAGAAGCTGAGAGAAGTATGTACTTAGGATTGAGTCCATCAGGACTTCCTCCCTTGCGAGGGTTAAGGGCAAGCAGCATATTGAAGGAAGCAGAAGGAGAGGTAGGAAATAACCCTTACAGAAATAATTACATGACATTTTTTCATGCTGTACACATAAAACTACCCATGTGATATGTGTGCTGCAAGCATGATTTAAATGTTAAATTGGAATTGATTGCATACATGTGGCATGTGTGCAGCGAGCAAGTGTGGAAAGTATACTTTTTATGTTAAATTAGAACAGACTGCATGCATGTGGCATGCATGCAAAAAGCAAGTGGTCACTGCACACATAAAAGTTAAGTAGCTTGCTCTTGGTCACACAGTATACAAGTGGGGGTTAATGAGATTCAAACCTAGGTCTTCAGGTCTCCATGTCTCTTGGTTTGCAGTTCAGTGCCTTTAACCACTAAGCTATATGACTTGCATACATATGGCTTGCTTGTACTTCAATACAAATCTGCATACATCTACTCGCATGTGGCATGCTTATAGTCACTGTTAAACTTTTTAGTTTTCTTGTCCACCCTCTTCTCTGCTGCACAGCTGAACTGTAGCACATATACCAACGAAAACACGTGTGGTTCTTCCCACCCCCCAGTACACACACTTACCTGCAAAACAACTTAATTACTTCTGTCTGGCCTGTATTTCTATTTTCTCTCCATAATTTTGAAAGCTTCCATGCAAACAGACTTAAGGGGAAAACACAAAAGCAGCAATAACTCGACACTCACCCACACAGCCAGTCCCTCCCCCATACACACACACACACACACACACACACACACACTGTGGAGGGTGCAAACACACTGCTACAGACAACCCACCAAGTATAGATATAAGCTGAGAGTCTCTTACTTGAGTACTAGGGAGCAAGAGACAGGAGTCATTAAGAGATTATGTTCATGGTTTAGAGTGCTGGGGCATAGCCCCTTGAAATGAATGGAGTTATTTTTATTACTATTTTATACAATATGATGGTGAGTTGGAGAATAATGAAGGCCACTGGTCTACTAACAAAGCCCTTGTTAGTCGAGCAGTGGCCTTCATTAATCTCCAATTCTCCACCAATAATGTATAAAATTGTAATAAAAAATATCCCCATTCATTTCAATGGGGCATGCCCCTGCACTCTCCTTGCCCTATGACATAATGTACCTGAATGAGGGGATGTGGAGATCAGCTTCACTGTGGGGGGGGGCATAAGCCTGAGTATAGTGAGGCCCCAATAGTCTGTGCATACCATACTGCTCAACTGTCCCTGAATGCAAGGGACAGCCCTCATTTTGCCCCTGAAAACTGTTCTGCCCCTCATCCATCCCTCATGGAAAACATGCTGCTCACACCTGTAAATTTAGACTTTAAGGCAGGAGCACCATTTCAGATTTCAGCAGGAGGGAGCCAACAATGAGTGAAGGTCAGGCTAGTTGCCCCTAGGCAGCAAGCTCTGGAATGTCTGGAACACCTCTAAAAGGTAAAACTTATTTGTTGTGACTGAAAAGTGATATGCAATCAGGAAACATTCAAATCTATAAGATGCATCTGTCTATACCCTGCATCAGATTTGGACTTAAACCCACCCAATTACTAACCAATATTCTTTACTGGCTGAAGTTCTGACTCCACCCTCACACCCTCCAAAAAAGTCCCAATTTCTCTCTCTGACTCCATTCCATTCAATACCCATCCCACATTGGTTGTGAAGCCACCCAAAGGCACAGAAACATGAAAAACACATCACATCAGTATCATTCCTCCTTCCACAATTCCCCTGTAAAAAAATTATTTACTTTTACTTACCTGGCCATCTGGCCAGAACCTGCGACCTGGCCCAGTGTACCAGCAGCCAAGTTTTCAGTCCACTCCTCCTCCTCCATCCTTTTGCCAGAAGCTAGATGCTAGAACCAACCATCCCAGGTCCCCAGCGTGGTCTACGACCAAGTCACCTCACCAACCAAAACCACCCAACCTGTGCTGTTTGCTTCTTACTGGGTTGCTACTGTACTGCACTAATCAAGGCCTATGAAGGCCCCTCCACAACACTGCCACAGCTGCTGCTAGGCCTAGCTTGCTGCCGTGGGGGGGCCATGCTGTTTTTTTGAGAGGTGAGCCTAGTAGAGTAAATAGGTAGCCTAGTATCGAGTTAGCGTCTAGCTCATCCACTGCCCCTTCAGCCACCAAGGGAGACAGAAACTCACTAAGCATAGACCAACAAAAATATGCCACCACAACACTGATATTGAGAGTTCAGTGCTCACTGAGTCCTCCAAGCTGTAGTGTGTAGCCTCTCTGTGGTGGTAAAGACAGTGTTGCACTTGTATGACTCATGTGCTCTTGCTTGGCTCCTCCATGTCAAGTGTGATGGTGCTGCCACAAATAGGCGGAAAGAGTGAACAACACAATACAAACACAGTCAAGTCAGGAGTGTACCTGCAGCATGAGCACATAAAGGCCAGGGGGGATCTTACTGTGCAAAAGATTAAATCCAAATTTAATGCCATTATTGCCACACCATAAAAACAACCTAGGCACAAATAATAATAATAATAATCTTTATTTTTAAAACACCTTTTAAAAACCAAGGCACTGTACAGTAATAAAACATAAAATCAATAAAATACAGAGCAATATAGCCAAATAACAGAGTAAATAAATATCTAAAATATTCATTCTGGGTAGGCACTATGCCACAGATGTGTCTTCAAAGCCTTCTTAAAACTCTCCACAGTCATGCATTCACATATCTGATGAGGTAGAGAATTTCACAGGGATGGGGCTGCATGCATAAATGCATGGGTGCCGGATGTCTTAAGGTGTACCTTGGGAATCTCTAACAACCCCTTGTCAGCTGAGCATAGTGGTCACCCGGGGCAGTAAGGGCACATGAGCTCTTGCAGATAATCCGGGCCCAATCCATGCAGGGCCTTAAAGGTCAGCAGCCTGACCTTGAAGGTGATTCGCCACTGAATTGGCAGCCAGTACAGTTCGCGCAGCACCAGTGTGATGTGACTTGAGTGAGTAGTCCCTGACAACAACCATGCTGCAGCACTCTGCACCAGCTGCAAGTGGCAGATATCGACCCCCAGAAGCCCTAGGTAGAGGGAGTTGCAGTAGTCAAGCCAAGAGGTCACAAAGGCATGGCTCATCCTTGGAAGGTGGTAAAAAGTAGACTTGTTGACTGCTGACAACTGCAAATGCAGTGTCAGCCCGTCGTCAAAAATCACCCCCAGGGTTCACACCCATTCCGAGGAAGGAAGCTGGACACCCCCAAGACAAAGTCCAGTGAGTTGTCCAGCCCCCAACCCCTCTGTCTGGTGACCCGGATCCACTACCAGCACCTCAATCTTTCCAGAGTTCAACTTCAACCATCTGGAACTCATCCAGTTCTGGATTTCTGTGAGGCAGTTGTTAAATACCATCCATGCACTATCCTGGGCGGGTGCAAAAGACAGGTAGAGCTGGGTATCATCAGCATAGCAGTGAAACCTCAGCCCATACCATCTTACAATGTCCCAGAGGGGCAGCATATACACTGCAAACAACATGGGGGAAAACACTGATCCCTGAGGAACCCCACATGACAGAAAGAATGGATCCGAGGAAAAAATCCCCGACACCACCCTCTGAGATCTGCCAGTGAGAAAGGATTTAAACCATCTGAGAACTGTACCAGACAGGCCACAGATGAACCTCAGGTGCTCAAGAAGCACCCCATGGTCCACGGTGTCAAAGACTGAAGAGAGTTTAAGAAGTACCAAGATAGAATGGTGCTTCTGATTCCTCACCATCAGATCATTGAGCACCTGAACCAGAGCAGTTTCAGTACTTTGCCTCTTATGAAAACTGAACTGGAGAGGTTCATAGATGCCATGGATGGTCAAGTGATTCTCCAGTTGTAGTGCCACAACTTTCTTAATTACCTTCCCAACAAAGGGGATGTTAGAGATCAGTCTGTAGTTTGCAAAGCAGCTTGAGTCTAGAGCAGCTTTCTTCAGGAGAGGTGTCACCACCACCTCCTTCAGGGAGCTAGGAAACTCACCAGACTTTAAGGAGCACCAAACTATCTTTGCTAGGACTGGGCCTATGATGTCACAACAACCCGTTATCAGGGAAGTTGGACCCAGGTCCAAACTACAGCACATTGGGTGCATACCCTGGGCAATCACACAACATCCACAATTTCCAGCTGGTTGAAGGAACTCCAGGTGAACTGAGGAGAGATGACCAAACACCGACCACTATCAGCTCCCATAGAGTGAGCCGGATGGATATCCACCTGATGCTGGCCACCTTATCCACAAAGAAGTGAGCGAGCTCATCACACTCAATCTGTGAAAAGGCTTTTTGAACCTGAAGACAGGTTGGGTTGCACAGCCTGTCCATGATTCGAAAGAGCTGTGCTTGTCAGTTCTGAGCAGCAGCAATCTCCCTGGACAGGAACTCTGCCTTCTTATGGGTGCTTGCTGATTGATAGATTTGATAATGTTCCATCAATCTAATGTGGTCAGCTACCAGGGCAGATTTCCTCTAGCAATGCTCTAACCTTTGTCCAACTCGCCGCAACTCCCTCAAGGTCGTATCAAACGAGGGAGACCGAGGGCGAAAAGTGAGAGGACAAACATGGCTGGGAGCGATAGAGTCCAGGGCCATATAACAGCCTTATTATAGGCCTGAACCAGATTCTCTGGACTCCCGCTTGCCACCGGAATGACCGATGGATCTAATACCTCCGTTAGACCATCAGGGCTCACATCCTGCAAAGGGTGGTATCTGACCATCTCCACGGGGCAGGCCTATATGGAGGGGGCATAGAAACTGAACCTTACAGTGTGATGATCCAACCATCTGACTGGTTCCACCACCAAGTCAGAGGTTTCAATCCCCAGGAGGAAAACCATGTCAAGAGAGTGACCAAACTTATGGGTAGCAGAGGCAACAACCTGTGTAAAGCCCAGTGATATCATCAACTGGAGGAAGTCCTGCCCAAATTGCAAGAGTTCATCATCTGCCCAGGCATTAAAGTCACCCAGGGCTATCAACCTGGATGACCCAAATTCCATGTTGACCATGAAGTCTGCTACTTCCTGAAAGAACTGCTTCTCACTCCTGGGTGAATGGTAGATGAGAATGATCCTACAGCCTACACATACAACCACAGTACATTCAAATGAGCTGACCTCCTCAACTGGCACACCTACAAGGTCCAGTTCTATCTTGAAACAGATCGCTACCCCCCAGCCCCTGTGGTTTGATCTCGAGCAGTGTATCACTGAATACCCAGCCAGAACAGTAGCCTCCAATATAGGGCCAGCATTATTGTCCAGCCAGGTCTCGGTGATGCAAACCAGATCTGCTGTCCCAACAAGATCTGCAATTATTGCAGTCTTGTTCTTAATAGATCTGGCATTGCATAACTCTGCTCGAGTCAGACGGGATTCCAGGGCCACCCAAGCTATTGGCCCACCTATAATGGAGCCCTTGGGTATGGAGACTAAGCATGGAGAACCACGTTCCAGAGTCCATTTCTCCCCAGGGCATCTCCTAGGCCTCACTACCCCAATATGAGCACTTTGCCCACTCTGCCTCCGATGTTCAGAACCTCCAGCCCAGTCCTGCCCCCATGAGTAATTCCCAATGCTCTACAATGTTGATATACTATAGGCTGTAAAGGGGGCATCAAATTGGTGGAGGTCCCAAAGTTCAGAGGTTGAGTAGTGCACAACCGAAAGACCAGTCTGTCAACACATTTAGGCATCTATACGTCACGTCACATGCCCAAGAAAACCAGAACACTCAAAACTACAAGTAATGCAGCATATAACAGTAAAATAATTCAAATTCTCCAAACCAAAATAATTCAATCCTCCACTCTCTCTCTCACAGAGTGGTGGACAGAATTCTAAAAACAAAACAAACCCCTTAAAAACTACAATGAAACAACTTCTACCCACTACATAAATAACCAATACAATGCAATCCACCACTCTCTCTATCACAGAGTGATGGACAAAATACAAAGTAAATTAAAAAACAGAAGTCCACCCCCTATCGTACATCCAAAAATACTTCACTCCTCCACTCTCTCTCAAGAAGTGGGGGAGGGAGGTCTACAAATAAAAACCTCACACACTGTCTCTCACACAGTGGGGGAAAACAAATATACAAATAAATAAAACAACCCCAAACCCCAATAATTATAACATACTCAAAAACTAAAAAGAATATTAATAAAAAACAAAGAAAGTCACTTGACTTCTTAGTCCATTAGTAGGTCCTTGAATAGTCCAGCACTTCCTACTTACCTAAGGCTTTTATTGAATCCTATCATCAGTTCAGAAAGTGCTCTCAAGCATTAATAAACTACAGAAATAGAATAGAAAGGTTTGACCAGGGTGTCGGTAGAGAGATGGGAGCAGATGGCAGTTCCCAATACAGGAAAATCTTCCCGGAGATCAGTCTGCTGATGCAACTGCCCTCCTCTGCCCTTACTAAATGGCACTCCTGTTTTATGGTAGAAATTTTTTCTTAGGTGCTAATATTGTTACAAGTAAATACAATGTTTTCCACTGTTTTCTGAGGTACTGTAGCTCCATGTTTCAGGATGTGTCCTAATTATCATGAGGGTTAGTGTCCCTCATCGTCTCTCATTTTTAGTGACAAAATGGGAGGGATGGTGCATGCTTCCAAGACCCTACTCAGCACAATTCTCCCTACAGAATGACAAAGGGAAAGCAGGTGAGCCATAGCAGTCATGGAGAAACACATTTGTAGCATGAAATATGCATAAGGGGATTTGCATGGTCCAAAACAAAAAGGTCAGGCTTCACAACACAGAGGTCCCTCTTCGCATATCTGAAATGGGGAATATTGGCTGACTATATCCTAGGCATTTAATGCAGTAAGCAAACAATACTTTACAAATTAATGGCAATTTAATGACACAAATCAAAAGCTATTAAACAACTTGCAAAAGGATCAGAATTAATGAGTTTACCTAATTTTAATGAGAAATAAATGAAAGGGATATTTTAATGGCTCTAATTGCTACCAGTAATATGAGAAATAGAAGCTGATGTGTTTTTTTAAGATGGGATTTGCATCAGCTTAGTTGCTGCATAGATGGCAAGTGTGCAGCATGTGAACCTGATGTGATTTAAGCAACAATACACAACTGGGTGTGGGCTATGCTGGGATTTACTCACACCTGGTGTGGTTTGATTTGATCATGAGGCTGCAGGCTGAGTGACCAAATCTGCACCAGGTGTGAGTAAATTCCAGCATAGCTCACATACTGGAGTGGATTATTGCAGTTATACAATGTGCCCCTATATGTTTTGCTAAAAAACAAAATAAACATTTTTTTTGCAAGTTTAAAGCATTTTTCTGTAATTTATTCTTATGCCAGAGAAAAAAATAGTTACCTGTTGCTACTGAGGCATTCACTGATACTGCAGTAGCCACTGAATCTGGAGACACAAGTGAGTGGCAGAGGTATATGCAGTGCACTGTGTGAGTGTCAGCCCCCTTCATTCCTATTCATTAGTACTGGATGTGCCATTAAATTGGGAGATGATTTTATTTTTATATGTAATTTCTGAGGTTTGGCAGGTTTTCTCCTGACCCCTACACCCACGCATCCCCGACATAGCATGCGCATGTGGAGGCATGCTTTTTCACACTGTTCAGGATGCCTGTCCCTTCCAGTTGTGACGTTGACCACCTGCACTGGCACTGAACCTCCATTCGGTGATGGTGAGACTATGGTCGGGTGACCCCCCCCCTTCCCTGGGAAAGGAGAGCCAATGCTCAATCCTGCTCCCACCCTCCCCCCATGTGCCGGCACCCCGACGACCCGAGGTGGTTCCTGAACCCAGGTTGCCACTGTAGCATGAGGTGTGGTGTCACTGGGCCAGTGGAGCTGATTTTTTTTATGTGTGGATCTATTTATTCCAGTTGCAGTGAGTTAGAGAACAGAGAGAGAGAGTGAGTTGTAGGGAGCGTCGTGCTCAGCTCACACTATCACCCATCAACTAGTATGGTATTTTAACAGTTTCAACAGTTCTTAAGTGTGGAAAGTGTTTCCTTTTTTAAAACTGAAACTGGAAACATAGAGAAATGTCGACCGAAAAGAGCAGCTGTAATACAGGCATCGCCCGTGCGTATGGATGCGCGTGCCCAGTATCGCTGCGGTCGACTATTTCCAACTCTGACCACTTAGAGGTGTGAGCTATTAAGCAGTAGTTGACGGGTGATGGTGTGGCCAAGCATATTCTCCGAGGAAGCGCTTCAGTGTGTGGCGGCCGATGTGTGATGCCAGTGCAAATTGAGGAATGTTTTAGTTTTGGAGGATGGTATTGATTTTTAGGTAATGGGGCTGACGAGGCTGACTAGTACCTTTTTGGCTGAGTTATACTAGGATTTACTCACACTTCACAGTACCAGTCAGCCAATCAGATTAGTTAATTTCCCTTAGCCATTGTATAATTTTAAATTATGTTCACACCAGCTTACCTGCTGCACACATGTCAAGCTTGTAGCATGTGAACCTGATGTGTTTTTTAGACCTTGCTTGCTTAGGTTCACTTTGTGTATGAGAACCACCTGCACACATTGCACAATTAAGCATGTGGCATGCATTCTGCATATACGCAACACACTTATATTTCTATTAGGGAAGGAGAAAGAATGGAGATGGGAAGGCAGAGGGAGAAAGATGAGGAAAAGATGAGAGAGAGAGAGACAGAAGAGCACACGTGGTGAAGAAGGGGCTAAAGCAAGAGGCAACAGAAGATGAGTCAGAGAAGAGGGAGTCATCAGCCTTGAGGACATGGAAGGAAGACTGGGTTGGAGGGGATAAAAGGGAGTGATAACCCTTACAGAATTTGCAGGGGTGATTAATGGTGTTCTGGAGTGTGGATACAAAATACTCCAACTTTGTAATCCTGATAGCTTTGGTAGAGGCATTGCAAAAGTACTGATGGTTTGCCAAAGCAGCCAGAGGGAAAATGATATTCTAGGATCACAATGCAATATCTGTGGTAGGGAGACAAGCTAACAGTTCAGCTGATATCCAGGGATGGTGGGAGCTCCATACTCTGGTTTTCCTCAGGGGTTCATGGTGATCCCACACAGCTATACAACTGGTTTGAAAGGATTGAAGGGCAGAATTAATACTTGAGGCTTCAAAGATGGGGGACCAGTCAGAGGTCCAAAGGTCAGCTAAGAGGGAGGACATGTTCAGTGACCTATGTGACCTGACATAGGGGAATTTTGAGGAGGAGAGCTTTAGGTTGACAAATTGTATGCACAAAGTACACCTTATCATAGTCACTGAGGGCATCAGGAAGGATACTGCACCCACTACACTATGGGGATGGGAGGAGAGGACCCAGTCCTAGAGAGAGTGGTTTAAAGATTTGCAATTTAGGTGTCTGGGGTCAGGAATTAATTGAGACGATTGGGGTATTTTACATTTTAAGAACATTTAAGTGCACAGGGAGAGAGTCAATTAATATTAAAGTCACCAAGGAAGAGCAACTCACCTTTGGAGGAATGGGAACAAATAGAAGAAATGAACTTGGTAACCTAAGCAGGGGACTGTACCAGTGCAACAGTAAATCCCAGCAATAAAGATGGAAACAGAGAGGTGGAGGGAGAGTTTAAGGAGGAACAGCTAATAGGAGAGGGAGAATATAGCAAGCAAGGCACAAATTGGATGCTGTTGGAGAGGTAAATAACAACACCACCACCCCAGAGTCTTGGAAAAATCCTGCTGACTAAGGAGCGACCTGAGATATCCACTGAAGAATCCTGCACCTTAGGGGAGAGCCAGAATTCAGAGAAGACTAGGGCAACCGGCTGTATATTGAGCAGGATAGACTGCAGTTGGTCAATTTTTAGGAAGAGGCTGTGGATGTTTAAATAAGCAACCCTCAGTCCTTTGGGAAGTTGAAAGGGTGAAGCAGGGATGGCACCAGGATTTAGTTCAATGTTAGGAAAAACAAAACTAGCACCAAAGATCAGGTGACAAATAGGCTTTATTTCCAGGATTGTCAAAATAGCTAGAGAAGAGACAGGATCTTGACCGGTTTCACTCAGCAGAGCGTCCTCAAGAGGATCTGACTTCAAAAAGCACCATATGTACTGCATTTAAAAGAGCTGATTTAAAGTGACAGTGTTTTAAAAAAAGACAATACAACATACAGAATACCAAAAATATAAATTGTTAAAAACCATAATGGCAATTTAGATATTGTTACAGTTAGTTATAATTAAATACCACTCTAGTACTAAATTCAAAAATATGTTTTTAGTAAATGGGTGATACAACAGCACCCAGATGGCACTTACCCTTGTGGCCATTGCAAATTCTGCACCTCCATCATTCACTACCACATATGCCACTCAGGTGTATGACATGGTTGATTTTAATGTGAAAGAAAGGTTTTATTTCAGCTTCCCTTGAAATAACGCTTATTTTTCAACTGATCTTCGGTGATGGTTTTGTTTTTCTTACTATTGCTTTACCCCACCCAGCACGAAGGTTGTGTGGAGTGAAACTTGTCTGCTAGTTTACTTCAATGTTGCCTGCTGCTAAAAGCAGCTGAGAGACAGGGAACTAATATGCTGATTGGTGGGGGTGGGGTGAGGAGGAGGAGGGAAGCTAAGAAGATAAGGGGAGAAAGGAACAGAAAGTGCCAGTGAGCTTCACGATGAAGATAAGAAGCAGATGGAAGGTAATACCTGGGATGCTAGCGAGGATGGAATGGGAGAGAAGAGAGGAAGAGGGAGAGACAGGGAAGAGGAAGTAGGAGGTCATAGGAGAGTGAGGAGGGAGCAGTGTATGCTTGAAGTGAGGAGAGGGAGAAGAGGTGGGGGAGGAAAGCAAGAGAAGGAAATAACATAGTGGAAATAATAGTGTTGAAAATTGAAAAAAATGGATAAACACAACATTTATGGCTGTAAGTGGGTGGTGGCTAATCCAGTTCAAAGAAGCACTGAAGTGTGCTTCATTCAGATAATGAAACTACAATGGGAGAGGCTGAGCAATAATGAGTCAACAGGGGGCTAGGCCTGATCCAGTTAGGAAGAATAACAGGGATGTAAGGTAAGGGGTTAGGAAGAATAACAGGGATGTAAAATAAGGTAAATTTTATTGTTCAATCATAGAACACAATGATTATTACAATACAAAGAAATAAGAGCATATAAAACAAGATAAATCAGGGTAAAACAAAGTACAAATAGTATACTAAAATATGCTAACAATAAAATTATGTCATTTGCAAATGGTCAAGGACTTTAGTAAAGGATTTTCAAAAGACTCAATAAATAAGATATATCAAAACATAAAATAAGATAAGAATGAGTTCATGATTTAGTTATTGGCAACATATTCAAGGTTCCTTTGTATTCTTTTCCCGACCCTTTAAATAGTATGTAGATAACGTGCCACCCTGTTGATTATATAGTCAACTTCTGCAGTAAGCAGTATTGTTAGGGTCCATGTCATGATAGTGATCGCAAAACAGTGACTGCATCACAGCGAGTGTACTTTGCCAAAAAGCAAAACGGCGATGTACACTTCTCGGCAACACTACAGCCGACAACCAAAAACAACAGTTATGTTGGGGGTTGTGCCTCCAGCCCCACAGGGGGGCTTCACCCCTGATTATAGAGTACCAATTTGGGGGACATGTTGAGGAGGGGGAGACAATCACAAAAAAAATTCCCGGCCAAAGCACAAAATGTTACCCATCCCTAGCCCTGAACCCTGTACTTGCTGCACCACAGCTAGTCACCCTCACCACCACACCACATGGATAGCTCGGCAGCAGCACACTACACTGCACCATACAAATACTCTTCCCCATAACTCCCCTTCCGGTCGCTGTCCTACAGTACCGCAACCCTCCCTCACTCATCCCTACCCTCGCTGTACCTGTCTGTCCCTACCCTTACAGAGTAGCTTACATGTCAGGCACTGCAAATGAGTTGCTCATAACAGAGTCACTCATTTGCAGTAGTCATCATTACTGGAGTCCGTATTGTTAAGATCACATTTTGATCTGTGGTTAAGAAAACATTTAATATAGGAGTGATCCACTGGTGTCTTTCCTTATTGTACCAAAAACAATGTAACATGACGTGTCAGTTCTTCTGTTGAATTGTTATCACAGTTACAAAGTACAGCAGCCTGGTCAGAGGGCTTATTGTACCTGGCCTTAATTACGTTTAATTCAAAAGTGCCTAATTTATATTTTGCAAATGTTCATCTAGTATTGGGATTGTTAGGGATGCAGGCCTTAATTAGAAATTCTAGCATGGATAGGACTGAATCAGTATAGGAATGTTAGAAGGATATCAGCCAGACCCAGATGGGGAGGCAAAAGAATGTACTGTACCCTGTACGGAAGGCTGCAAGAAGATGTAGGCCTGATTCAAATACAGGAAGGAGATAAAAAGTAACAAATTATTAAATGACAAAAGGGGAATAGCCTCACCCGAAGGGAGGCTGATAAGTAAAAAACAACTGTGGGAGATCTAATAGCAAAGAAGTAGTACATGTACTGTTAAACTCAAATATGTATTTACAAGTTTATGTTCAGAAACTAAAACACAGTGAATACCCCCAAACAAAGACTGATTAAGAAAAACAGACTTAATTAAAGTTACTCAGATGGAAAACTAGTAACAGTACGATACTAGGACACAATGCATAGCAGGTTGTGGGTAAATAAACAACAACCCACAAATCTCTACAAATTCCTGATCTTATAGATGAATACACACGGTTTCTTTTTTCTAGCCCCATCACTTACTGTAAATAAATTAAATCTGACATCAACAGAAATTTATGACATACCCTTTTTATTTGATTCCTGTGACTACTCCCAAACACGGCAGAATTGGAAACTGTGGGCCCGATTCTAACACACAAGTCACAACTCACTGGCATGTACTAGTTGCGACATGCGTCGCTAAGCTGGGGACCCTGTGCCCCATTCCAAGACAGGCAGGGTCCCTGGCACTTACATCCTGCACCATGTGCATCTGCAGGCTTGTGCCATGGGAATGGTGCAATGGACCTGGGTGCCGCCAGTGGCTGTCCATGGGGAACAGCCCCCCCAAGCCCCCCAGCCCTGAAATGAGTGTGCATGCCCGTGGGGGTCATTGGGGGTTGACAGTGCGGCACAGGTGTCAGGATGGCACCACAGAGAACGGACCCGGGTGCCTGAGGGTGGCACCCCAGAATTGGGGGGGTATCTATGTGATGGGGGGTGTCCATGGGGCATGTCTGTGTGCATGTTGCAGCACTGCAGGGGGGGCAACCACCGTTTGTCAAGGACGGATGCCCCATAGACCAGCTAAGTGCTGGTCTATCCCCACACTGGCACAGTGTGTCTTGGAATGGCATAAGTGGGCTACTTTCAGAATAGGGTGCAGATGCTGCCATAACCCCCCCCCTCCACCATGCTGTAGGGGCTGCAGCTGGCGGAAGTCCACTTGGGTGCAGGCCACCCATGCCATGGCACAAGCCACATCTTGGAATAGCAAACGGCATAATGCATGTTGCAAATTGTGACTTGCGCCATTGGGTTTGGTGCAATCCGCCTTGCAACATGTGTAACCCATTTTAGAATCGGGCCACGTGTCTCTCCTAACAATTTCTAGAAGTTACAGTTGCATTACTCAGTCTTCTAGCAGCGAGACTATTAGTAACCTGCTCTTATGATGATCCACTCAGCCGGTGTTAAGACACCAAGAAGGATCTCAGGGAACTCTTTCTAAAATGTTGAAAAAGGAAGAGTAGAAATAATTAATGTACCTGTGCTACTTGGAACTTAGGGATCAACTGTACAGAAATTTGCCTAAAGCAGCAGATGGGTCAGATAATTATACAGAGCAAATGTACTTAATAAAGCAGGAAATGATAAACTTCCACTATAATAGTATAATGTAATATGCTGTATAATAGGACTGCCTCCTTGGGGATCACGTGATGAGATAGCAGGAAGTAGACATCTCCGAGAAGGCTCCCGAGTTCCGACGAATAAAATCTATAGTTTTGACACTTTGGGACCCCGCAGTACTGATATAGTGTGGAGATACGATCGCTGAGAGGTTGCGACGTTGTGGAGGGCGATCCTAAGTTGTATAGATGGGACAATACAGCACTGAGACACCAGCAGTGCGGATAGTAAAATGTGGCCGAGATGGAGCAAAAGGAACCCCGAGCCTCTGGTAGTAAGAGCGGCGATTAAGCGCTCAAGCCCCACTGTAGGCCTCCGAGGCCTGAGGATCGGAGAGCGGAAGGTCATGGGGGGCACTCAACCTCGGAGGACATTAGTGAAATTAAGCACCTCCTACAAGGGTTGCGGATTTTACAATATTGAAACCTGCTCTGCATGCTCTTACGCAGAGAGTGGGGGATGTAGAGGCCAGAGTTGCATCACAGGAGAGAAAAACGGGAACTATGGAACAGGAGATGACTAGTCTGAAAAGGCAGGTGAAGAAGCTAGAAAATCGCTTGGAGGATCAAGAAGCTGAGCCGGAGGAATAATCTAATAATGGCAGGACTGCCTGAAAGCGGAAGGCTCAGACTGCAAGCCTTCTTACAGGATCTTTACTGAAGCTGTTTGGGCCACACCATTTGGCGACTCTTACAACATCGAGATGGCTCACCTCACTGAGAGAGACCCCACCTGGAACTCGCCCTCAGTCATTATAATGAGGTTCCTGAATTATAGGAGAAAACCCACGTTTAAACAAAGCTAAAGCTAACAGGAACTCACAGTGGAATGGGGCTTCTCTCTGGCTGTTTCAGGGTTTAGTGCCTTGGTGAGAGAAAAGCAGAAAGAGTACATGGACATAAAGAAGAAGTTATATAGGCGGGGTTGAAATTTAGATTACAATATCCAGCCACACTGGTTGTTAAATTGCCAAGGGACAAAAGATACCTCACAGCAGATGAAGCCTTGGAAAGCCTCAGGTGGAGTTACGGATTTGTTCAAGTCGGTGACTTGAGGAAAAAGGACTGGTGAAAGTGCAAGAACTGCAGTGGAAAATGTGGACTAACAGTGCTGGGGAAAAGCTGCATTAGAGGGCAGAACTTTTTGTCGCCCACCTGGACTTTTGACTGGACCCCCTTTTTTTTTGTTTTGTTTTGTTTGTTCTCCTCTCCGTGAGTGGGGAGATTAGGACTGAGGGCTTTAGGATGTGGTGAAACGAAGTCCTTCAACAAATTCTTTTTACTTGATTTTGTGGTTACTCCTGTTTTTCAGGGCATACATTAGGCTATTGTACGAGGAGGGTGGCTCGAAATATTGAGAATACGATGAGCCAGTGGGGCTTAGGACTGGGCTACGACTAAGAAGTTAGTAACTAGGGGGCCCTGCTGCATTCAAGCTAAGGGGCACAGGAATTAGATTGAAGGAATGGGTCTTATGTAGGGAATGAGAGGCTTCATAGCGAAGCGAGAAAGGAGTAACATTCTGTGGGACTGTGTGATAACCTACCTTATGCTCAGGGAACTTGACCGGGAGGATGGCTATTATGCAGATATTAGGCTTATGGCAATGGTGGTATTTAGGTAGGGAGAGGGGTTATAACCTAGGTGAAGCTGGACCACTAAAATTCCCCCCACTTTTTTTTTTCCTTCCCCTTTAATAATTTAAAGATAAAAAGGGTGATGGGTTAGTTTGAACCTGCAGTTGGGGTGGGCGAGCAGGAAGGGGCTCTCAGTGGATCATACTGGGACTCAGGGGTCGATTGGAGACATCTTGAGAGCTGACTCCTACGTCTCGAGAAGTTTGAAGGAGGGTGATCGCGAGGATCGGGGGTGGTAAGAAGGGAGTTACGGGGAGGGACGAGAGAGATCAAGACATATGGCATAAGGAAAGCAGAATGTATGAGAGTGAAGGTCAGGGGTGAGGCTGTAGTATATGGTATCACTTAGAATTCTTTCATGGAATGTGAAAGGTCTCAGGGGAGGAAGAAAAGATTGGTTATCCTACGATACATAAACCAGTTGGGGGTACATATTGCTGCACTTCAGGAAACCCATTTATTGAACGACGAATTGCATCTACTTAGGAAGGGATGGGTGGGCAAGGCAGTCGGAACTGGAAGTCGAGAAGCCTCGGGAGGGTAGCGATATTAATTAGGAAAGACTGTCCATACATAATTGATCGTATTCAATTAAGAGAGGATGGTAGAGGGATATATGTGATGGGCTCAGTCCTGTGACACTCATTACTGTGTGCTTCAATTTATGGTCCCACTCCAGCTAAATCAGAATTTTTTGCCTCAATGGAGGCTGATATTGTCATGCTCCCTCAGGGCTCACTTATTTTGGCAGGAGACTGGAATATCTGTTTTGACAATAGGCTTAACAGGAGTCCTTCTTCTAATAAAGTACCCAGCTCCTCGCAAGTAGCACTATATAGATTTTTGGAAGTGACAGCACTAGTAGATCCATACAGGATCTATAGGAAAGGGGACACGGAGATGACTTTCTATTCAGGGGTCCATAAGACATATACGAGGATCGATTTTTTTTTAGTCAACAGGGAAGTCATAAGGGGTATTATAGGTATGCACACTTTCGATAGGATACTGTCGGACCATTCCCCAATCCAGTTGCTATGGGAGATGGACAACATTTCCCCTAAGCCATACCGATGCTGACTGGATGAAGGGATTTTAACGGTGAACAATGTGGTAACTAAATTGGAGGATACACTTAAGGAAATTATCCAAAATCAAATTCCGACTCTTGAGGATAAGAAATTAGCTTGGCCCGTCTGCAAGGTGCTGTATGCAGGAAGGGCACAGAAATATACCGCTAGGCAGAATAAACTAAATTGGGCACGGGAGGAGTTCATAATTGGGGCCATTAAGTCATTATCACCTCTAGAAGGTTCCTCTATAGAGATGGATAGGGAGTTAAGGGAGCTAAAAGAAGAATATAGAGGTATATTGAACTGTAGGGCTGATCGGTGGCTGGAAAGATTGAATGCCAAATACTTGCTACAGGGGGATATACCAGGTCGGTTATTGGCCCATAGGATTAAGGAGCGGAGGTGGAAAGAACGATTGTGGCAGTGAATTTTGGAGGAGAGTTCATCCGAACCTCAAAGAATGGCTGATGCCTTTGCGGAGTACTATGCTGCAATATATCAGGAAGGGGGCCCTAGCTCAGAGACAGAAATAAAGGGGTTCCTGGATAAAATACCATTGCCCAGATTAGATCTAGAGCAGGCCCAGGCACTGGCTGCCCCAATATCAGAGTTGGAGATTATGAAGGTAATCAAAGACCTGCCTAATGGGAAGGCACCAGGACCTGATGGTCTGTGGGCCACATTTTATAAGGTACATGCAGTGACTATAACACCTTTATTGAAAGAACTCTTCTCGACTATTATGAATGGAGTGGTTCCCCAACCTCCTCTATATCAGGCCTATATTACATTGATTCTAAAGCCAGATAAATCCAGAGATCTACCAGGTAATTATAGGCCCATAGCTTTAATAAACCAAGATATTAAGCTACTCACAAAGATTTTAGCCAATAGGGTCTTGAAAGTTGCTCCCCTATTAATTAGTCAAGATCAAGTTGGGTTTATGCCAGGGAGGGGGGCGCATGACGCATTAAGGAAACTACACCATATCTTATATAGGGCTTCCACTTCAAAATCTGCTATGGCTCTAATAGCACTTGATGCCGAGAAGGCGTTCGATCGGGTTTCCCACCAATTTTTAATTCTCACAATGGAGAAAATGGGGTTTCCAAGGGGGTTTCTTGGAGGCCTTAGAAATCTGTATAAAGCTCCCACAGCTAGAGTCCTATGTAATGGATATCTCTCTAAAGAGATCCTCCTCCGTAACAGAACTAGGCAGGGCTGTCTCTTGTCACCAATATTATTTAATATTTATTTGGAACCTTTGTTAAGATCTCTTGCTATGGAGCCCAGGGTTCAGGGGATTGAAATTCTGGGGACAGAGCTTAAATTTTCGGTATTTGCCGATGGTATCTTGCTGCACTTAAGTAATCCGTCTGACAGCTTTCAAAATGCCTTGGAAATTATTGGGAAATTTTCGAGGGTGTCCAATTATAAGTTAAATCTATCTAAAACTCAAGTTCTTCCGCTTACGGTGTACACCAATAGAGCTGACTTTGAGCATCTGCAACTTAATTGGGCCTCGGAAAAAATTAAATACCTGGGAATTTGGATTTTAGCTAGGTCAGCAGATGGGGTGGAGGAAAATGTGGGTAGTATAGTGGCCACAATTAAAAATGACATTGTACGGTGGAAGAAACTCCCTCTGAATTTCACTGCGAGACTGGGATTAATTAAAATGAACCTTCTGCCCAGATTGTTATATCCGATTTGTCTCTCACCCTATATTATTCCGAAGGGAAGATTTATCAGTATTCAAAGGATAATCTCAGAATTTCTATGGGATTCTAAGCCCCCAAGGAGGAAACATGCCTTTTATGTCTCCCCCATCTTAAGGGAGGCATAAAGCTTCCGGATTTAGCACTATGTTATGTAGCAGGGCAATTAGGGCTCATGGGGTGCTGGGAAAGGTATGGGGGAGATGAGGGATATATTCCAACATGGCTTTGAATTGAACAGCTTATCTTAAAAGACACAAAACTTTCCCCAACTGCATTATTATTTACAGATCCGGAGACTCTGCCTGGCATAGGAAAGCACTCTCCAATCTATAAATCAGTTAAAGCGTGGTGGGAGTTGTTAAATCCAGTGCAGAGGAGAGCACAAAGGGGGGCAAGGGATCAGCCGATAGTAGGAAACCCTAACTTTCGCCTGGTGAACCGAACACTTACCCGTCAATGGGCATCTCAGCTGTGAGAACTCAATCTGGCAGACTTCATACTGGCAGACAGGGTACACTTACCAACACAGACTAGAGATTGGGATTTTTTTAAAAAGATCCAGATTACGAAACTGGTACAGAAGTTTATGCGAGATAATAAAGAGTGGGGACAAACTTTACTTACATGGGACCATCTAAGGCAGATTGACCTCTTACAGCATCCCCTCTCAAAAGTATATAAGGTGCTGTTAGACTATGTCAGCACAGAACCCGAAGCTCAGCCAGCATATTGGGAAAAAGCACTATCCCCTGAGACCTGAATGGAAAGAAGTTTGGAAGCATATGAAAGCTTTGCCTATTCCTAAGTATAACACTATGCAATTTTTCATTTGTTCAAATATCTACTACACCCCAGCTAAGCTATGTTCTAGAAATCTCAGACAGACAGATTGGTGTTTTAGATGCAGAACAGAACCAGGAGACCTACTACATGTATTGTGGACCTGTTCGTGAATCCAGCCATTATGGGTTCAACTTGGAAAAGAAATGCATCCGGTACTAGACTACTCTGAGTACATTAGCCCAGAGATATGTATATTAGGAGATATGAGGGCGGTAGTGAGGGTCTCAGCTAAATATCATGTGTCCCTCATGTCAGCCGTAGTTAAAGCATTTGTTTTAAGACACTGGAAGGAGGATACCACTTATGGTTATGATCAATGGGTTAGGGACCTCCTACAGGTCTTGGATAGACTTAAAAGGCATATGTTAATAGAAGGAAAAAAGAAACTATATGATAGAAGGTGGGGGGCTTTGGAGACAGTGTACTCAATGCAGTTGAAAGGTCCTCAGGTTCAGATCTGTCTGTCTGGAGAAGATTAGCCGGTAAAGTTTTCTTATGAGAAAGGTTGAAAGGTCTGAGATTAAACAGAACTATACGACTTTTATTAGATATGTTTTTTACATGTATAGTCACAACTCTATCATAAAGATGTTTGCCTAGGTCAGAGGATATGCTTATAACTGGTGGGGCAGGATGGATTCTCTCTCTTTCCCAGGGACACAGTTATTAAAGGTTAGTCTGGAACAGGTACAATTATGGTTAAGGAGGGATAATCCTATATAGCAACCCGGGCTAAATAAAAGGCTAGACTAATACTGAACTTGAAAGAACCGACTTGAAGGTTACTGCAAGAATAATGGGCCAAAAGGTTTGGTGAGGATAAAATATAACTGTGATTGTGAATAGTTTGGGGGGTTGTATATAGTATCCATATCCAGTTTAGGGATGTGGGCCCGGGTATGTATCCTGGGATGTATGTGTGTATGTTATATTGTTGCAAATAATAAAACTTTAATAAAGAAGGTTAAAAAAAATATATATTAATAAGGACTGCCTCCTTGACTGCAGAGTTCCTATCTGGGACTTAAACAACACCATACAGAGACCCATTTTCCACCTGCAAAGACAGAGTCAATAACAAAGTTATTCCTTTTTTGAGAATCCTTTGGGCAGTTTGGTTTCTAGTATAACAGATACTGTATGTTAATGGTGGTAAATTAACATATTACAGTAAGTCTGCTTTTAGCCCTGATCCTACTAACTTCACTATAGCTAATCTTTGTCTTTCAGCTACAACCCTGGTATTACCAGAGGAGGTAAATACTAGTCCCTGCACCTTCTTGTCAAAGCAAGAAATAGCTGACATTATTTCTAGCTTGAAGAATCATGCTTCTCTTGGAGAAGATGGGCTTCCAAATGAGTTTTATAGGACTTTCTCAGAATACATATCAGATTGTTTTGTACATATTGTTCAGTATTTCCTAGACATGGAGTCCATTTCTCATACTTTTGGAAATGCTCTCTTAAAGGGGAACTATTGTCTTTAATACCATTTCCATTGTGCTAGCAAAGAAGACTTACAGTGTTGTGCCTGGACAGCAGGTCAGTTCTACTGTGACTCCTGTTGTTTAAGTAGCCGAGCACTGTGCCATGTTCTTTGTTTACACATGTGGCCTGTTTTCTCCCTTCAAACATGCACACTCACAAATTTGCACATCCTTGAGTGTTTCTGTTCACAACAGTGTGTTGGCTTCAAATATTGGGCATCCTTGTCTACTGGGGTTGGAGTACAGAGTCATCACACTGTCCAACATGTCCCATGCAGCAGGTGTGTGATGTAATGTCATGACTCCTTACTCTGGTGCCACGTCCACATGATCATCCTAGGAGTTGTTGTCTTGGTAGACTGATATGACCATTCTCCATGGCACTCTAACAGCTCTCTCTGCAGCATAACTCAAGCTTCAGTGCTCTGGGCAAGGGAGCTGGGATCGAGAATCAGACCAGCAATTTGCCAGTAAGCCAGTTCCTCCTCTTTTTCTGATATCCTTCTCCTAGGTGGCCGGTGTTTTAATAACATGAGTTGTTTCCCTTGGTCAGACAAGCACACATACAAACAATGTCTAATTCCAGTTGTTCCCATCCTTCCCTGGGTGTCTGTGTTTTTTGTCAGCCTTTTGCAAGTTGCTCACCTCAAGTGTGAGAGGGTCAGCGTCTGGTTTGAATCCTCCAGCATCTCTCTTCTTCCTCCCTTCCCCTAGACCCCCCTCTCTGCTTACCCCCATTGGTAGGGACTCGCCTTCAGTTCTTGCAGAGAAGGTACAACAAAATCTATCAGACAGAGGGACAGGGAGCTGGATACTTAGGGTTGCAGCTGTATGGAGGTACAGGTAGAACTCAGGGATGTCGTCTTCCGTGGCTCAATTCATTTTTCTTGCTTCTCTTTGAGTCCCCCCTTCCTGAATCAGCTCAGTTTGTTCCCAGAGTATTATCTGCTTCTGCTGTCACCAACTCCCTGGCATTCAAGAGTTACTGGTGCAGAACTGAAGCCCATTTTTCCTTCCTGTAGAGGAAGTGAGATTGCTGGGATACTTTGATCCTGCTCATTCCAATCCACAATGACCTCCCATGCTCGAAATGCAAATGCAGGTCATCAGCTTGGTAAGCAGTACCCTCATTACTACTTTCTCAGGCTGGTCCCCTTTATTTAATACTTTAGTAACATTACTTTCAACAGGAATCGCCCCCCCCCCAACACTTCCAAAGCTTGCAGTCCCTGTTAACATTCTTGGCCCCGTCTTTTGTGGAGTTAGATTAAACATTCAGAAAATTAAAGTAAAGGCACCTAACAGCTGTCAGGATTCATTATCCAGTGGTAGACTGCCCTGTAGGAGAAATACTTCTTTGAGAAAAAGGGCCCAGAAGAACATTACTTAAAAAAAGAGAAATGGTGCTCAGCAGCGTCAGCGCGTCACTGAAGCATTGCTGTTTAGCATTCCGATAAGGAAGGCAGACTTGAAAAGTGCAGTCACGGAAGCACGTGTTCTAATGCACATGCACTGATAGTGTGGTTTTGCAAAGCGCAGCAGCATTAGAACGCACCTGCTCACAATGTTTACCTTTTCTGCATGGCTACAGCTAGTAATGCTGTGCAGCATGGCAGAAACCCTTGACCATGGAAGAGGGTTTTAAAATATTAGTTTCTGTGACATAGTTGCACCAGGGAAACTTCAAACAATGAAACAGAAACCGGAAAACAAAAGTTAGGACTCCACTGACAGGCTAAGGTAACTAGTGTTTTTCTTTAATCCTCCTACACAGAAAGGTGACTCATCAGACTTCAATATCTGGACACCTGTCAGTATTCTCAATTCTGACCTCAAAATACTTTCTAAATTGTTATACAGATATCTCTCACAGCCACAGGCCACAATCCATCTCATAGAATTGGTTCAGTCATGTTCTGTCCTGGAAGGCTCAGTACATAATAATTTGTACTTTCTTTGAGAAGTACTGGAACTTGGAAACCTTTAGGTAGTTAAAGGTTTCATTTTATCTCTACATCAAAACAAAGTATTTGATAAAGTACCCCATTCTTATCTTTTTTTCTGTTTTATTATAGCATAGTATTCTGAAGAGATTTGTCACCTGGTTAAAAAGACTCTACAATGCTGCCTTTGTTAGTCTTTTGCCTAATGGTTATTTTGGAGAGAAATTATCTGTTAAGGTTGTTGTCAGGTAGGAATGCTCACTCTGCCCTATCCTTTATGTCTTTGCTTTGGATCTTCTTTTAAAAGCAATCTCAAACCCTAATATACAGTAGCAGCAACTGACATGCTCAGCTGTTTCAAAATATTTCGCAATACTTCTAAAGAAGATTCTCTCGGGTGGTCCTACAGTAGTACTGCAAGCATCTGACTATGTAAAATGCTGCAGCTGTCCCATGTTCCCCCCCCCAGCCCATAGCCTCCTGTCCGAAGCAGGAGGTACAACTCCAATCCAGTACTTCATAAAGATACAGTCTTTAGAGGTAGAGAAGTATGGCTCACCCCATGTTGCCAACAAAATCAGTGGTAGGGCCCTGTGTGAAAAAAAGAGATCATGTCTGACCTGATTTGCTCAGAGGAAGGGGTGGGCATTAGAACTGACAACCCCCAAAGAACACCCCACCACTGATTCACCAAAACTATGGAGACCCAAAACCATACTGTTTGTTTCATTTCCTTACTTTGTACGATTTGCATTCTTCAACCCTGCTGTCAGCATTAGTGTCGTATTTTCCATGGAATTTTCCTTCTTTTTGTGAGACTGGAATCATGTCCTCATTCACACAGGTCCCAAAGGGACCTGCCTAAAATTAAATAAACAGAATGGTGGAGATAACACTAGCCCTGCTTAACCAACAAACTAACAAGTGAAAGACAACAGTATTTTAATACTTGTAGTTGCACTGTTACAGCGTGCCATTCTAGTTTAGATATAGTACTAATAAGAAAGCAATAAGAGATGATGGGGTATGCATTAGAACTGTCTAACACACACCCCTGGAGTGTCTTATTGCGCTTATGGAATGGGACTCTGTATTTTATTTGCATTTAAAAATTAAAATGTGTAGGTTTAGACAATAAAAAAGTTAAACATTTGCCTTAGTTACTTAAAATGGTCCCTCAGCCTGCCTGCATGAGCTTGACTGTTTTTAATTTTAGGACTTGTGTCCAACCTGGGCTTCCATTGTTGTAGTTTTTTTTTTCTTTTGCAAGTAACTATACAGTAAAGCCCCCCACACACACACACATATATAGAAAGATACAGACTATGGCTGCTTAAATAAATATTAGATTACCCTTTTTTGTTAATTTTTTGGTCATCTTTACTGCTGTCTCTTACTTTCCAGTGAGATCAGGGAGCACAATACAGCAATGTAGGGTATGGAGATGCAATAATGTTTGGTTATCATACTGATACCAGGAAGGCTCAAGCAGGGATGATTATAGGTAAGTGGAAAGGGAAATAATTGCTGCTTTAGTTTTGTGTTTAGTCATTGGCAGTGTAAAGCCCTGAGGGTCAGTTCAGGAGTGGAGGCGAGGCAGAGCAACAAAGTGCAGCTCACTGGTTCTACTGTTGAGTATGAGGAACAAGCACCTTTAGTAGGAACAGGTCGGGCACTGGAGTCGCAAAGGAGTGAATCACTCCCATGGCTCTTTCTTAACTATTAGAATGGTAGGAAGGCTTAAGTAGGACTAGAGTTAGCAATTCTTGGGTCTGGATCGCTATTTTAAAAAAATTTGCACTGTTTTTTGTTTTTTTCTATTAATTTCAGCAAAGCATGTTGGAGTCGGGAGCTGTAAAATGGATGTGCGAGTGCATTAAGGGCAATAGTTTCACTGACTGAAGATAAGTACCTTAAAAAAAGCATGTTTGTTGCTGGCTTATTACAATTTAGTGTAAACCCCCCCATGGGGGCTCACCTTATCTGTCCCTGTATGTCCTGTTTACTCCATTCTCTCGTTCCCCAAGTGCATGCATGACTGCCTGGCCCCAGTCCCTATGTGCCTGTAAGCCTCCACCCATCCCCTGCCTGTTCTTGGAGTTTTGGAGTGGGGGGACAGAGGAGTAAGTCATGGAGCCACCGCTTAGTTGTAGCACAAATGTGCGAGTGGGTGGCAAGTGCATGCATGGTAGCGCGCCTTCATTTTCTTACCACTGTAGCGGTACAAAAGAGTGGCTCTCTGGTGGTCCCGATTCTCAATTATGCTAGAACAGGGACTTGAGACCTGTCTGAGATGCCAGAGAAGCCTCCAAGTATTTTTATTAAAGAGTACCTATCAGTGTTGGCGGCAGCCTTTGAATATTAATGAGGCAGCATTAATATTAATGAGGGAGCCTGCCTGCTGCCTAGGGACACTGTATTTTGGCAACAACAACAGGCAAGGAACTGCATTAAAATATTAAATTCAGCAATGGCTTTACAGAGCACTAAAGTGGCTCTTGACCTGTGGGGCATTGATTTAATAAAAACTTTCTTTCTGGCTGCATCAGAACTTTAAAGTTGGACACTGTAAGGAGTGCATTAGGACTGTGTTTACCAGCAGCCATGTTTGCAGCTTTTGACCTTCTGTCAACCAATCAGAAAGCCAGGTTTATTGTTAAGGACTTTGGGACTGTGCAAAAACTTTATGGTGGGAAAAAGCAATGACAGTGTTTGGTGCCCATTTAAGAAACCAATCATGCATTGAGGGAGCCTGACGAATTATAATTTTTCAAGCTGACAATCAATTCAGCCAATTGGGAGTTGCCAGATGTTCCCAAGACCTCAGAGCCTTTTGGTTCTGAGCCCAGTTCAGCGGAAGCCCCTGCAAAGGGAGGGAGGCTCTGTCCCTTTGCTATGTGGCTGCAAGGACTTGAAGTGGCCGGCCTAGGTGGTTGCCAGTTACTTGTCCTCCAGGACCAGCATGTGTCTTTCTACATTTGGGAAGATTTTGCCTACTGAATCCTGATCTGTGACCTCAGCTGTGAGAGAGCTGTAAGGAATCTGCCTGCAGTTGTGAGAGAGCTGCAAGATTTTTTCCAATCTCAGTGGTGAGAGCACTGTAAAAGTCTACAACTTCAGCTGTGAGAGGTTTGCACGTCTAATCCTGAGTGAGTAAAAACCTACTTTAAAGTGCAAGTGAGATGGAGACCTGCTTGAAGGCAAAGAAGCCACTAATGCCAAGAGGTGCTCAGTTCTGTCTGCATCCTGTATTAATTCAGTGCCAAAATAGTGTGGACATCTGTTTGCTTGAATGATCATTTGCATGAATGACCGTGGATGGTCTTGTATTTGAGAGATGACTGTTTGATGGTCCAGTTCTGCAAGGGTCATCTGGGAGTCTCCCTAGAGAAAGGAAATTCACAAGGGATGCCTATAAGATGTTGATGTTCTGTTTGGAGCTGTACAAGCCATGCTTGCCAAGAGGGACTGTTTTGCTTGTGATTCAGCTTGTGAGAAGCTACAGTGTAAAGTGAACTTACTGCAATTCAAAATGTGTCTACTTTGGTTGGGAGTCTTGCCTTAAGCGCCAGTGTCTGACTTGGTTGGGAGACTTGCCTTAAACTCCAATATCTATCTCCAGGAGTAAGAAAAGAGACTTTGTCTAAGATTGTGTCTGAATGAAAAGGGCCACAGCTGCTATGTTGGCAGTGTGGTTGAAAAGCCAGCCTAATTGAATGTGCTCAACTGTGTGTGAGAGAGAGAGAGAGAGAGAGAGAGAGAGGAAGGAAAAGAGACTGCACTTAAAATCAGCATTGGGAGTCAGCCTGGTAGTGTGCCAGCTAGACAATGCCATTGTGCCTCCCCCTGACAGGGTCAAGCCTAGATGTAGGGGTCTGAGATGAGCCAGCCCTGGTCCCGGTGTTGGTCTATATTTTCCAGAATATGACTTCAGCCTGAGAAGAATGGTGACTGCCAAGTAAAGCTGAGAGAAGTTCCAGCCTGCAAAAGATGCAAGAGACTGCAGTTCAGAAAGGGGTCCTTCTGCAAGCCTTCACTATGTACCTCAGCAAGAGCCAGGCTCAACACATTATGTCTACCCCATATCTGCCTGCAAGATTCATTGCTACATTTGTAAATGTCAGACTACAGAACCCCCATGAGTAAGAAGGATGCTGTGCCTTTGGAGGGACTGTAAATAGTTACTATTATGGGTTTCGCCAAGTTTCAGTATTTAAAGTCTAAGCTACTACAGGGTGGGATCTACCTGTTTATCACAGAGTTCAGTTTGGCCAGATTGTTCAAAAGGTTTTAAATAAAAGCATAAGTTGATTCTGCTTTAATTTAAGTGCACCAGTGCTGGCCAACCTGCTGTACCCTATCAGGCCTGCAACCTTTAGTGCTGTGTAACCAGAAATAGAATTGCAGGGTTCTGTTTTGGACTGGGGACTGGTACCAGTTGGGGTATAGTTAAAATCCATGCAGCTAGCCAGACAGAAATTAACAATCTGAATCCATCAGAAGGTTGGTAGATAGCCAGCAGTAAAACTGTTTAAATTTAAACTGCAATATGATTGTTCTAATGTAATGCCAAGAATGCAAATTAAAACTGTTGTTTAACTTCTACATTCATTTACCTTTTCCTAACCCTACACCCCTTGTAAATAAAATGTTGGTTAACCATTTTTTTTACAAAATTTGTGTCATGAGCATATTATTATAATGAGCTTTTAATTTAGCAATGTGGAATTTGGGGGTTTCTAGTTTATGCTATGCCATGTGTGGGGTGACATCATGAAATGTGGGTGGTACAGCATCCCAAGGGCTTGTCATTAGAGCCATTTAAAGTATACTCTGGGTGGAGGCACTCTGCAATAATGTTATCTTGGGAAAGAACCACTTTAAAATCAGAAATTGAAACCCAGGCCCCTCAGCCTTCTTATGGGCCCACAAGGCAGGGGTAGTATCCTGTTGGGACACGGCATTCAGGGGCTACATTAGTATGGAGAGAAAGAAATGGAAACATGAGTGGGTGGTTGGTCTGTTAGTGCAAGTCAGTTTCTCTACTCTGAAAGAGTACGTAATTAGTGAGAGGGAGAAACTGGATCCAGTTATAGAGTGGGTGAGCTGACGAGAAGCGGTCAGGCTAGCGGCTGGGATGAACATTCAGGAAAGGGTGCAGACAAGTGAAACTGCCCTTTTCATGAAGTTCAGTATAAATGTGAGCACTCCCTTTCATTTTTCTATAAAAAATAGTGAAAATACTGTTTTTCCATGTCTGCTACTGACATTCTATTTCCATATGTGAGCCAAGTGAGGGGTAAATATTGCAGCTGTCAGTTTTTAAAAATTCTATTGGCTCATTGATTTCTTTTCCTGTTATGTGTCCTGCTGACCAGCACTTGTTTTTAGTCATGCATTAGACACACGGTTAACTGCCAGTCAGAGTGATTGAAATTCTTTGCCCACTTTATAATAAAGATTTCATACCTGAGTTCTGGCGATTGTGGGATAGGGGTCGGACAGCTTGAGGGAACATCCAGTCATACCTATAAAAAAAGAATAGCAATGGGGTCACAAAGGATATGCAGCTCTTTAGTAAGTAACTGGGACAAACAGGTACTGTAAACATAAAACAATACATATCTGATATGCTTGGTCAGTGTCCTCCAACACCGGGGCTGGAATCTTTATCTTTCCACTGGGCTTGTAGACACAAAGTGGAACTGGGTTAGTATGAGTAACAAAAATGCCAATTAGCTGAGATGGGTTGAAAGGGATTGCAGTTTCTTGGTGAAGTTGAAAGTGGATTGGTCTGGAGGGTAACTACCGGTACCACAACAGGGATCCGTGTCCGTAAATGGACTTGGGTTACTCGTGGAAGCCAGCATGGGGGATGTGGACAAGACTCAGCATCCTGTGCCCACTGTTCTCTCAGAGGGAGCAAGTTGCTCTGCTGATGGGCTGCCACCAGGGCATGATGAAGCTACCACCTTTCACACACTCTGCAACACTGACCAAGTGGTGGACTGCCAAAATAGCTGACAGTCAAGGGGGTCAGACATCCATTCCTTTCCCATCCTCATCTTGGGGGTATCTGTGGGAAGGCACCAAAGGTATGATGTAAGTTCCTGAGCTGGATGGTGATGGGGTTGGGTGGCTGACACTGACCCAACCTTCATTCTGCCAGGTACAGTTTTACCTAATTTTCTTGCCACCCCATTTATCTCAACACAGTGGATGTGCACATGATGGCTCAACATGCACATCAGCCACTTGTGAGGGAAGGCTTCCCAACCCATCACAAAGTGTTGTCTGTGTACCAGAACACAGCTCTGTTGCTCTCCAGGCTGTGGCAAACATGGAGAATGCATGCGCATGGAGGTGCACATGCACTGTGGAACCATCAGCCCTGTTCCACACACCTGGCTTTCTGCCAGCCACCCGAGTGCCAGCGCTACCACCAGGCCTCCACCTGGTGCCAGCCAAGGGGTGGGATGGCTCACTACCCCAACCCAAAAGAGAATAGATACCAGGTGGCCACTCAATCCTCTCCCAGCCCTCTCCCCCAGCCAACCTACAGCAACCTGAGCTTGTTCTTACACTTGGGTCGCTGGCATGGGAGTTATGGCACATTACAGTGTCACAGCCCCTGCACCTTCAGGCCAGCCTAGCCCTGATGATTCTCTATGATCAACATTAAACTCTGCCCTTGGATAACACTAGCACTTCACCTACTACTTTATGCACTTAACGGACAATGTCACCTGTGACTGCTCTTGGCTCATCCTCATCCCTTCCACTTACATAGAATCCACCCCATCTTCCACCCTACTTAGCATTCCATTTATTTTATCTGTCTTGGTTACACCTATTGTATGTCTTGATCTTACAAAATGTATGTATTTCATGTGGTATGTAATGTCCTTCTGTTGTGTATCCTTGTATTATGATGCTTGTTACCAGCTGATGTTTTTTTACCACATTGTTAGTAACTGCCTCTGCTGTTGTTCATGCCTGCTTACTTGATTGATGCAGAATCTTTGTAAATGAAACTTTGGTCAACGGTAGATGTAATCCTAGTAATCAATCAATCAATCAATCAATCAATAAATAAATAAATAAATAAAATATAATGAAATTGCACTCCACAGTTATAAAACATGTATCAACAGTTATTTTATGAGCCAACAAAGGAACAATGAACATTGGAGTAGACAAAAGGCTACAATGGGAAAAGCAAACTTGCATCCAGATTTGCGTCCTGTTTGGAACTACATTTGAAGGTACCAGAAGTGGGCATCCCTGTGTCAGATGGTTGCGGCTGGAGTAGGGAGGGTCTGAGATAGCACCAGGGATTGAGTTCCCTGGTGTCAGGATCTTGGTGAGGTGGATGGGGGATTAAAGTTATCTTAAGCTTCCTAGTAAATGGATGATTCTCAGCTCAGCTAACAACATAAATCGGACCTCTCACTAAGCTCTGCAACCCAGATTTTTGGGGTGCACAGAAAAGGCATTTCTGGAGGCATTTTTTAAAAAAATACAAATACCAGAATCTGGCTAAACAGGTTGCGTTTACATATGTCCAGGTGTTTTTTTTATCACAATTTTAATGATTTTTTTGAATAATATATTTTATTCTGTTCCGTGAGGAGACCAAGACAAGAGAAACAACAATGAATAATGTAATGTATAGCATACATATTATAAACAGTACATTAGAACCTGGCTGAGGGATGCCCCCTTGGAAGCATAACTCTACAGTAGAAAGTGAGGATTTCACAAAATTGAACAAACATTTTCCTTAGAATTCAAATAAGGTTTAAATTTTAAACATTGCATCAATGTCAAGTCACTTACATACCCAATTACAAGTTAGATAAACCACCATAACATGGTACAAAAAATTGAAAGTAGGGGCCATTAAGTTATAAAACCTAAGTATGCAGGATAAAAAACTTCTTATCTAGGTGATACCTAAACCTTTTTATACAATTTACATACTTCACAAAAAAGATAACATAATACATAACTTAAATCACACGAACCATGAATTGTGAATATACTATGAACCTTCAACAAGCAACTGATTTTCAAAGGATAAGAAACTGCATCACTACATGTGAGCAATAGTCAGCTGCAACCAATGAGTGGAGAGTTATATCTTACAAATTGAGGGTGTTATCATGTCATGGGGGAGGTATACTATTATGCAGCCTGAACTGTAGGAATGAAGGGTGCCTATGCAGAATGCAGAATCCAGAAGTACAAACATACCTAAGGTAGCTTAGCTCTAGGGCATTAGCCTATTCTATGCTGGGGGGTTGGTGGGGATAGTGCATTTAGGACCGGTCCTAGGATTAACCTGCAACAAATGGTTTAGCCATGGAGTCCAGCCCTCTTCAAATTCAGCAGCCATTCCATGACTGCAATGCAAAACCTGTAAGTAGGGCACCAACTTGGAGAGTTCAGCTTCCCAGTACTCAAGCTTGGTGGGGGGGGGGGGGCTGCCTACTGCCAAATGAGCAGGATTTGTCTCTTTGCTTCCATGGCTGGTTGGTGAATGAACCTCCTGACAGAGTTGGCGGTGTCGGCTAACTAAGCCAGATCCCTTAGTATAAGTAGTTGAGAGAAAAGGGGGATCTGGGAAGGCATGATGTTGTTAAGTGTTCTACCACAGATCACCAATAGGGGTGACTGTCTCTACACAACCACAAAATATGGGCAGTGTCAACAGAGGGCTGGTGGCATTGCCACTACTAGTTGGAGAGATGAAATCCCATTTTGGCTAGCTGGGCCAGTGTTCTGTGCCATTACCCTTATATTTTCTTTCGTATCAGCTGAAGTTTTGGGTCTAGAGTACCAGTGTGGGTGCTGTTCCAACATCTTTTCCAGCTTTGAGAGGGAAATAGTAATATTGAGGTCTTGTTCCCACTTTTGCTTATGTGTGTTCCAATTTGGCAGATACAACTTTTGAAGGTGCTGGTATACTAACCTATTTCTGGTTTTTGTATTGCAATGTCAATGGAGTAATGAGGAGTTCATTTGACTGCAGTATGTAATGTTGATCAAACCTCTGTTTTTAGAGCATGTCTAAGCTGCAGGAAGCACCAGTGTTCAGTATGAGGGAGGTGGAAGTCATGGTGCAGCTGAGCAAAGGATTTGAGAATACCAGTTTGGGGATGTATTACATGCCCTATTACCTGTATCCCACTATCCGCCCATCTTTCCCAATTTATTGGCTTTCCCTCTATGGTGATGTTACTTTTATTCCATAAAGGTTCTCTAGAGAGACTATGGTGAGTCCCTTGCAGGAGCTCAGTCTCAACAACTGGTTCTAGATCTATCTGGTATGCTGTATGGTGGGTGAAAAAGTATATCCTCTGTGCTGCAGTGCCCATACAAGCATTCCAAGTGGCATAGTGCCCAGTGAGGATTGTCAAGCCTCCAGCCAAAGTGGAGGGGGATTTACATTCCCAATTGAGCCATCAATGAGATGAAAGATCATGTTCAAGATATGGTAATGTTTCAGCCGTTGAAGGTTCCATCCCCCTTTCATAGTGGGGGCTCATAAACATTTTTTACTAAACGTAGGCCTCTGTTTAGCTCAAATAAATGAGTAAAGAAGATTGCCTCTTTGGTGCCAGGTCATGTTGGGGATATATATCAGCAGGTTGTTAAGACAATATAACAATCAGGGTAGGATTGTCATTCTGAACACGGCTATGCAGCCCATGAAGGAAAGAGACAGTTTCACCCATCTGAGCATGTCAAGCTTAAGTTTGTCCAAGAGTGGAGTAAGGTTTTGTGAGACAAGGTCAATAGGCTTGGTAGGGATGTTCTTACCTAAATAGTTAATTCCTCCTGGGGCCCAAGTAAGGAACATAGGAACCAACTGGGTCCAGCTGGGGTTCTGACCTTTGATCAGTAGGAGTTCCATCTTTCTCATTTACCTTGAGGCCTGAGAGGGCCGCAAAGGTGTATAGGGTTCAGAATGCAGCTGGGAGAGGTCTTTCTACTGCAAAGAGGGTAAGAAGAAGATCATCTACATATAGTAATGTAGTGACATGCTTTTGACCAATGCAGATGCCTGTGATATCATCACAGTGCAGAATTCGGTGGTTCCAAAGCTGGTAAAACAGGAGCAGACTGAGTGGGTAGCCATGTCTCGTACCTCAGTGAAGGTGGGAGATTTAATCCTTTTCATAAGGAATGCTGCTTTGGGGCATGAATAGAGAGTTTGGACCCATTTTAGGAAGTTGGGTCCAATACTGGCCTGTCTCTGCATAACCCAGAATAATTCACACTCCACTGAATTGAAAGCTTTTTCCACATCAATGGCCATGAGTGCAGCATTGCCCTGGTTGTTGTGATCATGAAAGAGCAAATTACGATCATGTAGAGGCTGTCAGCCGCTTGCCTCCCCTTCATAAATCTGGGTTGAGAGCCATGAACTAAGTACAGCGTGGTAAGCTTAAGACGGCTGGCCAAAACCTTCACCAGTATTTTTGTATTTGCATTTATGAGAGAGCGCGGGCAGTAATTGGAACACAGTGCCTTGTCTTTCCCCCAATTTAGGTAAAACAGCAATCACTGCTTCTTGAAGTATAGGCGGTAGATTCCATGTATACTTAAAAAAAAGGTATGGTGTCAGGAGGTTGCCAAAAGTTTTGTAAAAGTAAAAACTAAGCCCATCTGAGCCAAGGGCCTTACCAGTAGAGTTGTTTAATTGCTGTGGAGACCTGCTGTAATGTTAATGGCTTATCCAAAGTTTTCACAATAGGATCAGGTAGCTTGGGAAGGTTCAGAAAAGTAAAGAAAGCCTGAAAGTTCACATCACATGGTTCCCACCAAGCTCTGCTCTTCCTGAACCTTGCCCAATGGTTCGGCCACACAGCCAAAATATTTAGACCACACCATTTTGGTCTCCTAGCAGTTTGGGATCCCTGAAAAGAGACCAACATGGTGCTTTACAAAAAAAGTTCCATGTTGCCTTACCCTTGTGGCTTCTTTAAAAATGAAATGAAAGGATGTAAAAGAGAGTCACAAAATAAATTATTGCAAGTAGGAAAGGGATAGCAAAATGAAGAGAACAGTAAAAACACTCCCCTAAGCAAGCCTTTTCAATGAAGCATTGGGGCTAATACTTGTAGTTTTAATGGAAACATTTTAACAAACTTGATATTGGAAATGTTCTATATTTTTTTTGCTGTGTGCAAACTGCAACTGCTGACTGAGTGAGTGGCCTCTCTATGCTACGACACCTAATGTGATCTTTGTCATTTTGCCAAAGTAAGAAGGATTTGCCCCTGGGCTGTGACTGATTCTTGCTTGCAGAGCAGAAACAGGTCTGGCCTAGTACTATTTTTAATTTTTACTTTTTTGGGGGAAAAAACACTTTCCCAGCAATTCTCCTGAGAAACTCTGAAAATTGAAGTTATCACACACAAGTGTGAAAAAATACCCTCATCTCTAGCTTGGGGTTTAGACAAGGAATAACACAGTCAAGATATCAAACTAAACTAAGAGGGCAGCTGCGAAGCACCAATGGCGGTGACAAAAACCACAATTTTACTCACAAGACCAGGACCATGAGGTTTGGCTCCTCATCGCTGCTTCAAAACCACAGATAAATCCACACACTTTTATCCTAACTACATCATGTGTGGATTTATCTGTGGTTTTGGAGCAGTAATGAGGAGCTGAAAATCATGGCCCTGGTACTGTCAAGATATCTGATCTTTTGGTTAATTATAAAAAGTGGATGAAAATAGATTCCTCTTTCACAATAAAGAATAGGAAGTAAGAAAGGGATAGCAAAGTGATAACAACAGTAACACTCCCCCTAAACAAGTCTTATCGGCCAGGCTATAGTTGATTGCTTTTACTTGCAGAGCAGAAATAGGATTTGTATAGTACTAGTTGTCTTTTTTTTCACTTTTAGGGTAAACAAACACTTCTCACAGTTCTCCTGAGAAACACTGAAAATGATCACACAAAAGTGTGACAAAAAATACCCTCTTTAGCTTGGAATTTAGAAAAGGAACAAAAACTGTCAAGACTTCTTATTTTTGCTTAATTTTAACAAGTTGAGGGAAATATATTCTCTCTCAGCAGCGCTCAGTCATCTCTCTGTCCCACCTATACCATAGAATCATATCATAGAAGCTTGATGGCAGAAAAGGACCATACTGTCCAATCTAGTCTGCCCTTTTTTCCCCCTACACCTCACCCTCCCTGCCAGCCCCGCCCTTCCCCGATACTCAGCCCTATATGCTTATCCCATGCCCTCTTGAATTCTTCCACCGATTTAGCCCCACCACTCTGTCTGGTAGTCTGTTCCAGGGCTCCACCACCCTCTCCGTGAAGAAACACTCTTTCACTTTGCACCTGCATCTTTTTCCTTGCAGTCTGAGGCTGTGCCCTCTAGTTTTGACCCCCTCCTTCCTCTTAAGTAAACCCTCTTTATTGAGCCCCTTTATGTATTTAAAAGTTTCAATCATGTCTCCCCCTTCCCTCCTTGTCTCCATTGTGTACAGATCCAGCTCCTTACACCTCTGCTCATATGACTTTCCCTGCATACCCTGCACCATCTTGGTTGCCTTTCTTTGAATCCTCTCCCACACATCTATATCCTTGCGGAGATGTGGCCTCCAGAACTGAACCCCATATTCCAGGTGCGGCCTCACCATGGCTTTGTAAAGGGGCATTATTACCTCCCTCTTTCTGCTAGTAATGCCCCTGCCTATGTATACCAACATTCCATTGGCCTTTCCCGCTGATCTGCTACATTGGAGTCCTACCTTAAGGTTCGAGGAGACTAAAGCTTCTGCATGTGCCAGGTCACATGACCTGCCTTTGGTAAGCTTGCAATGTGGCCTCAGATTGGATAGGAAGTCTCAGGAGCTCCTGAAGTCTGGCAGCATCACAGCCAGTTCTAGACTGTGTTCCAGGCCATCAGGGGAAAAGAGTGACTATCACACACTGCTTTAAAAAAGCAGACTTCACATACTCAGAAAGCCCAGGAACCTGTGATTGCACCAAGAGTACTGAAAGCACCAGTCAAAGCATCCCCAAGGAGAGCTTTGCAGTGGGGGGGGGGGGCTGTGCACTGAGGAATTCAAGCACTATTTTGCCATTGATAAGGGAATTCAGTGTTCCAGGACAATTACAGAAGAGGAGATTTGCCAAGACATTAGACCAATACAAGAAGAGAACAGTGACAAGGAAAATTAGCCTGTTGCCTAACCTCCATGTGTGAAAGAGGTAGATACTTGTATGGACAAAATAAGACACCATGGGCTTGATTCTCAAGCTGGGCTTGGATAGGTGCAAGCTGCAGCAAACAGCAGCTTGTGCTGAAGCCTGGTGCACCAGGGACCCTGTGCCTGATTCTCTATTGGGCAGGGTCCCGGTGGCAAAGTCCTGCGGCTTGTGGTAACCATGGCAGGGCACCAAACAGGTGGTGCACTGGGAGTGTTTGCTATAAGCTGCAGGGCTGTCCAACGTCGCTTTAGACCCTGGTGGACTAGCAGCCCCCCTCCCCATTCCATGCTGGTGCCAGTTCCAGTAGAAAGTACAATATTTCCCATGCTCCCCTCCCCAAACCCCACTGGTACCCATTCAAGTAAAAAAAAATATTTCCCATGCCCCCTTCCCCGATCCCAACTGGTGCCGGTTCAAGTAAAAAGTAAATTATTCCCCATGCCCCCACCCCAAACCCCTCTGGTACCTGTACAATTATTGAATAATTCCACCCCTGCCTTGGTGATATAGTGCCCCCCACCACAGCAGGTAGTGCCCACCATCCCCTCAACCCAAAGCAGAGCAGGTGACCAGCACAGCCCACCTCACACCTCCACGGGTGTCCGCTGACTGACCTGTCAATGAGCGTACTGTAATGTATATGCACTCACAAATGAGCGCATATACATCACAGTCTGCTTGTTGATAGGTCAGTTGGCGGCCAGCCATGGAGGTGTGAGGAGGGCAGTGCTGGTTGCTGGCTCTGCTTTGGGTTGGGGGGGAGCGGGGTGGTGAGCACTACCTGCTGGCGTGGGGGGCACTGTACCACCAGGGCAGTGGCAGTATTATTTAATAATTGTTCTGGCACCAGTGGTGTTCAGGGAGAGGGGCATGGGGAATAATTTACTTTTTATTTGAAGCAGGATCAGTGAGGATCAGGGCGTGGGGAATATTGTGCATTCTACTGGAGCTGGCACCAGTGGGGTTCAAGATAGGGGAATGGGGAATAATTTACTTTTTACTTGAACTTGGATCAGTGTGGATCAGGGCGTGGGGAATATTCTACATTCTACTGGAGCTGGCCCCAGCGGGGATCGGGGAGGGTGCATGCTGAATAATTTACTTTTTACTTGAACCAGGATCAGTGTGGATCAGGGCGTGGGGAATATTGTACATTCTACTGGAGCTGGCCCCAGCGGGAATCGGGGAGGGTGCATGCTGAATAATTTACTTTTTACTTGAACCAGGATCAGTGTGGATCAGGGCGTGGGGAATATTCTACATTCTACTGGAGCTGGCCCCAGCGGGGATCGGGGAGGGTGCATGCTGAATAATTTACTTTTTACTTGAACCAGGATCAGTGTGGATCAGGGCGTGGGGAATATTGTACATTCTACTGGAGCTGGCCCCAGCGGGAATCGGGGAGGGTGCATGCTGAATAATTTACTTTTTACTTGAACCAGGATCAGTGTGGATCAGGGCGTGGGGAATATTCTACATTCTACTGGAGCTGGCCCCAGCGGGGATCGGGGAAGGTGCATGCTGAATAATTTACTTTTTACTTGAACCAGGATCAGTGTGGGTCAGGGCATGGGGAATATTGTACATTCTACTGGAGCTGGCACCAGCGGGGATCAGGGAGGGTGCATGGGTCATATGCCTGAGTGCAACATTGAGGAATGGGGAGGGGGGCCACTAGTCTACCAGGACAGGGGATATTTTTTTAAATATCACTATGAGCAATGTCGTGGGAAGTGGCGGGGTGGCATAGTGCTTTCAGGTTACCTCTCCCAGAGTTTACTGTTCTAAGTACCCTTAGACCAGCCCTGGCTGATTTCAAGGTACTTAGACTTTCTCCCTCTGGGAGAGTTCTGTGAATCCCAGTTTCAGTGATGTAGCAGCCTGCATCTGCCACGTGCCCCCTACCACCATGTCTCAGCCCATTTCTAGGCACACGGTGGTGGTGCAAGCAGCGTTTGGGGCAGGTAGCCTGCGGTTGATGTTAGATGCCTTTGAGAATCAATCCCAGTGCATTGTTTGGTGCAAGGGGCACTTTGTGCCATTCCTTGTGGCTCATACCCCTTGTGCCATCCCAGGAGCATTAAGAATCGGGCCCTATATCTTAAGCAAGAAAAGTGATCTGACAGCCTTTCATGAGTTTGGCTCATTTTTAGATGAACTGTTCTTCTCTAACAGCAAACAACAAAAAATGACTATTTTGACAAAATGCAAGGCACAGAGGGCCCAATTTTCAAAGGGTGAAGTTTTGTTGCAAGGTACCTGTGCCAAATGGGTATGACACAAGTGGCACCTTGCATCAGACTTTGTGGCAATCCAAATTTTCAAATGCAGGCTACTTCAAAATTGATATACCTTGCCAGCCCGCCGATGCAGTGGTTGGATTTCCGCTTCCTATGCCAGTGACCCGGGTTTGGGAATGGATCTGGGAGCTGGAGGGCCATCTGGGGGGAGGAGGCTTGAGTGCCCCACAGATGGTTTGCCTCTTCCAGGGGGAAGGGGGACTCAGAGCCTGACTCTTGTCTGACCTCGGGTGGAGACCCGAGGAGGAACAACAAGGTCGAGGCTGAAAATAGGGTTGATGTGCTGTACGTCGGCGCTTCGGCGCCTTGATGCCGGGGCATACAGCACATCCAAGAACTCTGAGAAAAACACCTGCAGCGCTCCCAGTATATGGACCACCAAGACCCCGATCCCCAATGCCCCTACTGACCCTGGTGATGCATCCCGATGAAAGACAGACATGTCAAGGTGGAAGGGCCCCCAACCCGTATCCGCCTGGGGGGTACAACCATGGCTCCTTGGGGGATGGACTGCACCAAAGGTTCCAGTAGGTGAGTGGAGACTGATCAGGCTGATGGGTGCCACCTGAACAAATGGGCTCTGTGGGAGGAGAAGGAAAAAAAAATTGATATGCCTTGTGCCCAAGCCGCCCTGCACCACCCTTGTGGCAAAAGCACACCTGTGTTAGATCAGAAGGGAGCTTGCCACAGCAAAGCTGCACCATCTTCTTTTGGGGAATTTTGCAAGCCCCACCATGGATGTAACAGCAGGCTGTACTTAGACAAGCCAGGAGGTGGTCTAAGGGCTCTGCACCACTGTGTGACCATGTAGCGAATGGAGAGGACCTGTCTAGAAGGGGCTTGGGCAAGAAGGAGCATGAGGTACCCTAGGGTGTGTGGGGTAGATGGCGGAAGAGCAGGGTAGTGATGTGGTACCCAGCCAAGGTGCATGTTGCAGTGCCAGGCAGCTGATCTGCTGGCAGTGAGTAGAAGATTAACAGAGAAGGAAAGTGACCTGGCCCCAGGTGGGCACAGCCATGGCACCTGCCTTAGAGGTGCCATGAACCACAGGTCTGTACATGGGAAGCAATGGCTACTGGGTAAGAGCTGCCAGTGGTGGAAGAAAACCTTCTCAAGGCATCATAACAGTCTCCTGGCACCAAGCCTTTCCCCTCCCACGTTGTGGCAGGCTGCCTCCCGAATACAGCCTTGTGGGTCATGGCACCTCTGGAGAAGGTGCCATGGCTGTGGCCATCTGGGACTAAGTCAGTTTCCCCTCCCTGCCAACCCTCCCCGGACCATCAGCTGGTCAGCCACCTGTCATTTCAACATGCACCCTGGCCAGTTGCCACATCACCACCCTGCTCTTCCATCATCTCACCCATGCCCCCTAGGCACCCCCTGAGCTCCTTCTTGCCCCAGCCCCTACCTACCATGTACAGTCACACACTGCCACATTCATGGCCCCTTAGTGTTGCACTGAGTGGGGGGGGATCCCTGCATCAATTCTGGCAGGTGGGCCAAATGTTTGTTGCAAGCCTGTGGCTGTGGCAAATCCTGGGTCTTTGGTATAGGGCCCCCCCCCCTTTATAAAATTCGGTGCAGGGTCCATGACACACCTGGAGTTTGCTTCAGCCCTATAGTGACACAACTTGCATCACTCTAAGGGCCATTTTAAAGTCGGGCCCATAATGTTTTTAATGTTTGTAATGATTTTACTATTTTTTAAATGTTTTTAAATGTATACTATGTTTTTAAAGCTGTCATTCATTAATACATACTTCTATATATTAATACAATCTGATACAGAGCTGACTGTATTGGACTGTACTTTTTACATATTGTAGAGTCAGGTGCCACCTTGTGTCAATCAGCAGCATCACATTTCATCCAAGCCCACTTTTAGTAACAGCCCATTTATGAGAACATTCTTCTACGGCAAATCAAATGTTTTTATAAATAGACTCCTTTGTATCTCATTTTTGAGTAGTTCCGTGGTATAGCAGAGCACAACACGTACACATTGTGCTGTGCACTATATAATAGGTTTCAAAAACCAGGCGTCATCTGTAGCCAGTAGTGGTTTTTACCATCTACGGAACATTGCCCAGATTAAGCCCTTCATTCTGCCTGAGGACCTGCTGATGCTAGTGCATGCCTTTGTTTCCTCCAGGCTGGACTACTGCAACACTCTTTGCTTTGGGGTCACAGGAGGGACCCTCCGCAGATTGCAACCAGTGCAGAATGCAGCAGCTCGGTTACTAACTGGTCTTTCTAGGTCCAGTCATGTGACCCCTGTTCTGCGTGCCCTGCATTGGCTGCCAGTCAGGTGGAGGGTCCTTTTAAAGGTGGGGCTTCTTACTTATAAGGCCCTAAATGGACTGGGCCCTGGCTATCTGTTAGAGCTCCTGTCACTGGTGACCTCTGCTAGCTCCCTCTGCGCCTCTTCGAGGGGCCTCCTGGATGTTCCCAGGGTTTAGCTCAAGACTTCTGGAGATCGTGGTTTTAGCATTTCTGGGCCATCCCTGTGGAATGCGCTTACATCTGCAGTCCAGGAGGCCCCCTCGGTAGAAGTATTTTAGCAGAGGCTGAAGGCATACCTCTTTGGCCTGGCTTTTAATGAATACTGAATTTTAACATGTTGCTTATCCATGTTTATGATATTTTATTAGTTTTAAATTGTTTTACATTTTAGTTACTTTAAATTGCATTAATTAAGTTCTATATTGATGTATTGTATGTTTATTGTATATTTCTGTGAGGTGCCCAGAGCCTTCGGGATTGGGAGCCATACAAATAAAACTTGCCTTGCCTTGCCATACACAACTGTTGAGAAAAAGTATTGGAAAAGAAAGTTTGTGGTGTAGGACAATTATATACAGCAGAAAAGGGGATGATAGTCACTGATACTGAGGACTGACTCTTCCTATACATGGGCACCATTGAAGTTCAGAGGAAAGATAGTAATAGTATGTCATAAACATTAATACATCTTTGTGGGATGGATAAAAAGGGGGTATGGGTAAGAGGGCATATGTATGGATCACTGAGCTGCTCAGGCAGTGACTTTGTATTGTGAGAAAGTTAAGAGTTTGTCAAAGGGAGATAGTAGGCCGTTCCTGTCTGCCTGGCCTGAGAATGAAAATGAGACTGCCTATCTTCTGGGGTACTGAATTGTCAATATATGGGTACCCAGCTAGCTGTTTCTGACAATCTTAGAGAAATGGGGTAAGGAACAAGGATGATGAATGATGTAAGATTTGGGGACTGGGGTATGAATACACTTAGAGGAGAAGTGTTAACCAGTGGGTAGACCCTACATGCGTTACGGCTCAGCCATCTATGTAGGCTGTACAACAGGCTTTTGTGGGTCCTTATGTTACTCTCATGGATTAACATCAGATCCTGTAGCACAAGACATTAAATCTGTGCAGCATGGCTTTTAGGGCTGACCACACACCGGTATCCATAGTCTAGCAGAGGTACTATAGAAGGAATTGTCTCATGGTCTGCATTCTCATACCAGAGATGAGATAGGCACTGGCCCTACAGTGGGATCTGTGCTCAGGGACTCACTGAATCTGGAATGTGATCTGCACACTTTAAGTTGGCATTTGGGGTCCAGCGATACAGCCAGGTCTTTGAAGAACAGTACCTACCTAAGATCAAGGTTGTTCCTAGTGTACACATAGAAGGGGGTATTCAATATTCAGGGCTGTGATGAGTGTCAAAGCCCCTGGGCATTGTTCTTTTGGCAGTCTGAATAAGGTGGTTCTTATTTAGCCAGGTTACCAGTACTGAACAGTCAGTCTGGAGTTGTTTCTCAACAAAAAGTAATGCAAGGGAACTGCAACAGGGAATCATGCTGTAGCATACGTGGGTACCTTATTTTGAACACAATGGGCGATTAGGTAATTAATGAACATTAGGAAAATCAGAAGGCCTTGGATAAAAAGTCTTAGGCATGCCTGATTTACAGGGCTCATGTTCAGAGAGGACAGCACCAAGAGCTGCTGTCTGTCTCTGCCCCTCAAGTCAATTTACAAGGCAAGGTTGATGATTCTTGTTGAATCAGAATAGTGCCATTGGTTTTTGAGAATCACCAATTTAAGTTGACCGCATGCCCCAAAAGTCTCTTTTTTTACATCTGAAACTTATTCCTTTCTTATTCCCTCCTCTTTGAAGCCTGAGAGATTCTCTCACATTACAGACACACCAGTTCTTCCAGTGGGTAGTTGAGGGGTCTCCATTGTTGCTGACCTTATGCTGATTTATGGTGTACCAGCAGAAGGTGCAAGTTCCCCCATCCTTTCCCTAGAAAAGAGCACTGCAACTGCACAATGAAATCAGCATCCTACTGGCCCCAGGGTATGATATCTGAGTTGTCATGTTAATCTCTCAGCTGGCAGTACCAGACATTGTCCACTGCACAACTGGGCTGGAACTCAGATATTGAGATTTTGGATGATATCACACTGAGTTACCTGAACAATTTCTATAAGTCATCTGGTTGAAATAATGTGAATTAGAATATATACAATGACTCAACCCTTGTCAAAAACATTTTATATATCTTTTGTGATTTGGGTGAAAATTTTGAGATGACCTCAATATTTCCAGTAGATGTGTTTAGTGTTGCCCCTGTATCTCTGAAATAGTGGTTTCAATCAAAACATTTACCTCTATATTGGCCTACAGACTTGTTGGCATTTTCTAAACAAGCTGATATGGGAAACACATGTACTATTGAATACTATCTGTTATTTCTCTGATTATACAAATGTCAAGTGAATATAGTCAGCTATGCTGCTTAAAAATATTTGAGCACAAGAAAATTAGTGATAAGCTAATTGGGAAAATTAAGATGAAACTTTTAGTTAACGTAACAGACAAGAAAGAGAGATAACCTTGCCTTTGATTGCACACAAGGATCAAATATCACACAGCAACTTATATGCTCAGTTCAACATAAAAAAAATTCAATGCTCGAACTGTGAAAAGACCACATTGACTGAGAGGTGATTTATTTAAAATTCATGTCCAGGGAATAGCAAACAGCTCTGAAAAAAATGTATTTGGGGCAGCAGGCAATTGAGGTATCTTATTTGCAGTTTATGTTGCTCTTGGGACTGAGAAAGAAAAAGAGAGATAGAGAGTGCAAGGGAGAGAAACAGAGAGAGAAAGAAACATTAGTCCCTCAGAGGACAAATTGCTTCTTTATGTTAGATACACACAGTCTGTCACCATATCCATTATGCCTGCAGAAATCACTTTTGTTTCAGAAAACATGTAGGCAAGTGAAGCTAACAGGGTTTTCCTACTGATATCAAAGGATGTAAATGGGACTTTTGGTCAGCAGTTCAGGAACCTTAGGCTAGCCAGATGACCTTGTAGTTCACTTGATAGGAGAACCTTGATTGCTGCTCTATGTCCTAAATCAAAAAAGGTCAGTTCAAATTTTGTGAACAGCATTATGTTTTTTCCCTTGCCTAATATGTCAATATTTGCTTTAGCATTTTTGATAACTAAAAATGTTATTGTTTGCTAATACAAAAAGTCATTTGTCTTGCCATAGAAGATTCAAAATGGATGTCTGAGGCACCAATATGAATATAAGTAACCAGTAACCTAGGACAGGGTGTGGGGTTATTAGGGATTATTCAACACCCTGAGTACATTGTGAGGCATGAGGCTGTAGGCCAAGTGCCTTTGCAGCACCCAGGGTGTTGATTAATACCAAATAACCGCACACCCTGCAGTGGGTTATTGTGCTTATAACAAGAGGTCTAGGAACAAACAAAAATAATTAACAGAAAGTGGTTTTATATCACTAAAGATACAACAAATGTGCCTGTATCCTGCCAAGATGAAACATAGTCCCAAAGAACTACAGAAACTGAATGGAAGCCTGCAGCACTGAACAGCACACATAAACACAGAAAACTGTTCCTGCTACTGTCTGTTTGTCTCCACCCAAAGTGCTGTAAAAAATGTACTGTCTCCCCACTGCTTCCTATGTGCTGGTGACAGAGAGAGAGAAACATACACACAGGACAGTGCAAGTACTGCTACTGGCCCCATGTCACTCATGGTCTCTTTTACACAGCCGTTCAGGCAAATGGACCACTGGAGACGGAACATTGTGTCTCTCAGGAGGGCACGGTATGGTGACTACAGCTTCTCTCTCTCTCTTTCTCTCTCTCTCTCTCTCTCTCCTGCCTGTCCACACAACAGAAGATGCAATCTGTTGCTCTTGCTCCCCATGTCAGAAGACTACAATTGTCGGGGGGGGGGCGCCACTCACCAAAGCAGCTCGCAACTCGCCCGTGCTCACCACAGCATGCATAGTGGAACTGTTTATTTCTCTCTGTCTCTCTGTCTCTCTGTCTCTCTCTCTCTCTCTCTGTCTTTCTTTCTCTCTCGCCTCTCTCCAACCCATGGAGATGTCCTGGTGTGAACCTGACTTACTTGTGCACACAGCGACATGTGTCACATACGGTGCTGCTGGCCCTTTCTGACTCACACTCCCTCTCTCTGTCACAGCCTGTTGGAGCTACTGATTGACAGTGTCACACACCTCACACAACTGACAGTGGATTGGAACTCTCTCTCTCACAGTTCCATGCATATCTCTGATACACTATCATCCTGTCTGTGTGTGAGGGGGGGAGGGGGACCCTGCATGGACATTGCTACAGTCCGGAGTATGATGGTTGGGTGGCATCGTGCAGAGAGGGGTGGGGAGGACAATGAACCATGGGCAGTCTTAAACAGTGATTAGTGATTCTTAACAATGGAATGGGCAGAGAGAGAGAGAGAGAGAATGACAACTGAACAGGCAGACAGAAGGAGACACAGAGACAGTCACATGGGGGAGACAGCAGCAAGTTTCCGGTCACCACTATATGGCTCTGTGTCTCTCTCACTCTCTCCATATGCATCTCACTATAGCTGACTCGCACCTGTAACACTCTGTGTCAATGGGGAGCTGACATTGTTGGGTAGTTGTGGGTATGGGAGCACTGAGCCGGGGGGAAAGACACACCAAGGGGGTCACGACAATTGCTGCAGGATGGAGAAACAACACTACAGAACTTTCACCCCACCAGTTGAAGCTATGCTCACTTTGCTGCCTTTAAAAATGGCTGCCATGCAGTGGCATTTCTTCAAGTAGCTAACGAGTCCCGTACTGCCCAGAAATCCTGTGTTTCTCCCTCTCACACCATCTGTGCATATACTAAGGATTAATCAATGGTCAGGTGATTCTGACTGATAAGTTGTCTTCCTCTTTTCTCATACCCCATGTTATAATCAAATTTAAAAATAATATTCCCAAAAGGATAACACAGCAGATATTCTGTGCAAACCATTTAAAAATGGCAGCAGTTCTTAAATTAAAAAAATCGTAATTCCCTGTTCTTTATGACTCCCTTGCTGTTCAAGCATCAAAGGCATTTGTTGCCAGTGGAGCTGACATTGGTGTGTCAGTGGCTGTATCGGGAACCACACAACCTATGTGCCATCTGAAGCAGATGTGAGTTGGTACCCATACAGAGCTGTTTTAAAGTGTGGAATTTCTGTAAGTTTGGATTTTGTGCTTTGTATGAATCAGGAATTTTGTAGAAATGGCCATTGGGACTACAAACCGACTGCCATGGTGCTGTCCTTTAACCTATCCAGGTATGGTGATGGGGGGGGGGTGTAGGGCCATGCACCAAAATAATTAGGGGTGTTTTGTCAACTCAGGGAGTCACAAGGGCACAAAGACTACAGATAGACTTAATTCAGGCATCTTCTGAACTACAAACCACCTGTCATGTGACAAACCTCCAGGACTGCCTTTCCTACCCCAACAGACCTATCAGTTTACTGTTTCCCTCTTCCCCTATGAACAGCAGGTGATGTTGGAATCTCAAGTCAGCTCAGTCAAAACTCTGAAAGAAAGCAAACTTGCCAGCTGCTGCTGTGAGCTTTGCTCTGACAGACTGCTCATCTGCCATCGATGAACTGTGAACTGTGAGTAGCTTTCCTGCTTGAGAAAAAGAGGCATTCTCATGCTAGCCAAGCAGACTTGCAATCTGATTGAGATAGCTGAGACTGAGAACCACAGCCAAATGACCACCTGAGATATTGTGGGATCCACTCAGTGGGTGCCATAGCCCACAACCAAGTTATTACTAATCCTTGGGACTGGATGCATCAGTGTGGCAGGTGGTGCAGATTCTACTGCAGTAACAAGTGGATGACAGACAAGTCTCTGAACTACAATGCCTTTCTGGTGTACAGTCAGAGTCGGAGTGAGAGTGGGATACTGGAGGAACCTGAGAGACACTAGAGACCAACCAGCAGAGAGAGAACCTACAAATTGTAACAGTGGAGCCCTGAATAGGGAGGGCGATCTATTAGCACTGAAACTATGAGTAAAATAAGGAGTTGCCCCTGCAGCTGGGACACTGTAACATAATATATAGGTAGTATTTTCTGGAGTTGGTCAAAATGACCAGGAGTAGCAACTAAATCCATTTGAGGTTTAGGGTTTTCCTCTTTACAATTGCATGGCCTTTAGGTTTGGAGTTTCACTGTTCTCTAAGCAGCTATTTCTGCACTGAGGGGCAGGGAGGGGGCAGAGTGGCAAGATGGCTGTGGGGCTGTTCCACTCCCCACAACTCTGGATACATTGCAGGGTTTGCAAGGTTTTGCCTAAAGCTTTCTACATTTCTACAGCCTGAAATGACTGAATGAAACTTGCTCTAATTTATTGTATAATTTGTAGTACTGAGTTTCTTTTTGCTTTCTGTCAAATAGGAGTGGCTGTCTGCTGAGGAAATACAGTTCTGGCAGTTTTAGCCTAAACCAGTGGCTTCATACTGGTGGTTCATCAATGGGGCAACTTTTGGTCTTCCGAGTGGTGAACTGTGGTTGGATCTGGGGCTCTGAGAGGGTTGATGGAGGTTGAGTATGTTGACTATTAGCTGTGAACCAGATGACTGGTGATATGAACAAGGAGGACAGCAGGTGCACCTGATGTGCTGAAATGCCTATTTTTATTAAAAAAGGCATGATACCATTGCCTAGGGCTGGGGGGGGGTCTTGTAGTACACTGTATATGTTGGATCTATTGCGCTCAGTGGAGTGATGTTTTTCTGTTTCTCCTTAGACAAGTCTGACATGATGGAGACCACCCAGGAGGATGACAGCCTTGAGAAACTTAATGGAGGTAACTCATGGAGACCTTTAAGGGACTTGTTCTATGGACTCCTAGAATAGGAGAGTGGAGTTAAGTCTGGCAATCCTTTGCATGTTTCTTCCTTTTTTTCACAAAGACGTTGCCTTGCTGACTAGTAAAAGCTAATTATGGGGTAAATCCCCTTAAAAGGTACTCCTCTGAGTTTTCCCTTTGATGGATAATAATTACATTCTCAGCCTAATCAGTGATGCAACTTACTAGCTTTGAACATTTTTTGATGCGGTTTCAGTTGTGTTTGTGAAGAGGGGAAATGGTGGCTCTCTCAAAAATGGAGGAAAAGTTTCACCAGCTTAGAGGTAGCAACTCTTTTGATATTTGCTGGAGAAAATGTACAGGCTGAACCTCAGGGCCTATGTACTCTGCCACTCAGTGCAGATTTTAATGCCCTGAACATTAATATAGTTCATGCTGTTGTCAATGTCTGGACCAGATGTCTTCAGTGTTATATACACCTACTGGTATATTTGCTATGTTTCAGCTTTGGCCATTTTGTATTATAGAAGTAATTATTCATCTACCTTGAAATAATTATTTTTCTGTTGACTACAGATGCAATGGAACTCATATTGAAAACTTTGAATTTAAATCAAAGCTGTTTGCGTTGCTTGAACTGGAGGAGGTAGCAAATTTGCTCTGAAACATTGGACTAAGGAAATTTATTTGCTGCTAAAAGTTTGTGTGTGGAAAACGTTCATGCTAATTGTATATGTTTTACATGTTGTCTTACATTGTGTTTTTATTATTCACTTTTTGAATTTATAGCTCTCTTTAGGTGATAATACATTAAATATCCGAATATACCTGCAATGAAATTTAATTAAATAATCTAATTAGCAGGCATGTTTTTTACTGATATGCCATTATGACCCAATGATCTTGATAGTCAATAACTGCTGTGAGATCCTTAATTAAAGCACATAGTTTGAAAACGGTTTACTATGGTACAGGGTCAGGAGTGCCAATGGGGCATTAATGGGGACTCAAATGGATTTACTCTATTTTAGGCAAAGGCTGAGTTATAAATGGAATGTGGAATTTGCTCTAGGGCTGTGCTTGAAAAGCAGTAATTTTGTGACCTGGGATGCTAATCACCCAATTAGCTAGCTTGGCTCATTGTACTCAGGAGACTTGGGGATGTATCTGAGTATAACCCTGCATCTGATTGATGAAGAACCTCAATGCAAGTGTCTTTAATGATGAATTTGTCATTGGAGGACTAGTAACGGCTTAAAACTGTAGTCACATATGGTCAGTTTTGACCAGCTGTACCTTATAATAATAATAATAATAGAATTATAATAATAATAATAAATAATAATAATAATAATATAATAATAATACAATTTATTTGTTAAGCGCCTTTCAAAATTCCAAAGCACTGTACAGTACACAGAAAACAAAACACAATGAAAGCAAGGTAAAATCAGGAAAATACTGAAAAGGCTTTCCTCCACTCCCGAAGCTGACAGGGCAGAGAATTCCAGACGGTTGGTGCCACAAATCCAAAGACACGTGCACCAGATTATTTTAGATTGACCCTCGAAATCTCCAGCAACCCCTCGTCAGCTGAGCTGAGCTGTCGCAGAGGGGTTTAAGGAACCAGGAGATCTTTCAAGTAGTCAGGACCCAAACCGCGTAGGACTTTGTAAGTCAAAAGACCTACCTTAAAGGTGATCAGCCACTGAATAGGCAGCTAGTGCAGATTGTGCAGCACAGGGGTAATATGAGATCTTCTAGAAACCCCCATCAACAGACGTGTTGCCACGTTCTGCACTAGTTGCAAGCGGCGGATATCAACCCCAGAAAGCCCTAGGTAAATGGAGTTGCAGTAATCAAGGTGCGATGTCACAAAGTCATGGACCAACATAGGTAGGTCGTTGAACGGAACAAGGTGCCTAATCCTAGCAATGTTCCTAAGATGATAGAAAGCCAGCTTGATGACTGCTGAAACCTGATGACAAAGAGACAGACCATCGTCAAGCACCACCCCTAGGTTATGTGCCCATTCAGAGGAGAGAATCTGGGCCTCCCCAAGGACTAAACCAGAAGGGAGCCCAGTCCTCAACCCCTCTGCCCTATGACCCAGGTCCACAACCAAAACCTCAGTCTTTCCTAGGTTCAACTTTAGACCACCGGTATTCATCCAATCTTGGATTTCTATGAGGCAGCTGTTCAGTACTGAGATTGCACTAACCTGGTCGGGAGCAAAAGACAGGTAGAGCTGGGTATCATCAGCATAGCAATGAAACCTCAGCCCATACCATCTTACAATGTCACCGAGGGGCAGCATGTATACTGCGAATAACATGGAAGACAGCACCGAACCCTGAGGTACCCCGCAGGGCAGAGAGAAAGCCTCAGAAGAAAATAAATCCGAGAAAACTCTCTGAGTTCTATCAGCAAGGAAAGATGAAAACCATCTAAGGACTGTACCAGACAGCCCACAGATGAACCTTAGATGTTCAAGCAGAATCCCATGATCCACAGTATCAAAAGTGATGATAAATCCAGGAGAACCAAGATGGAATGGTGTCTCCGATCTCTCGCCATCAGGAGATCACTGAGCACCCGAACCAGAGTGGTCTCAGTACTATGCCTCTTACAAAAACCCAATTGGAGGGGTTCATATAAATTATGGATGGTTAAATAGTTATCCAGTTGAGCAGCCACGATTTTCTCAATAACCTTCCCCACAAAAGGGAGGTTAGTGATAGGCCTGTAGTTTGCTGGGTTCTCCGGGTCTAAAGAAACTTTCTTCAGAAGGGGGTCACCACCCCCTCCTTCAGGGAACTAGGGAACTCACCCGAATCCAAAGAGCAACAGAAAATCCGAGCTAAGACCGAGCCAATAGTATCGCTACAACCCAAGATCAGGGAAGTAGGGCCTGGGTCTAAACTACAGCACATGGGATGATTGTCCTGGACAATCCGCATAATATCTACAAAATCTGTCAGGTTAAAGGTACTCCAGGAAATTCCAGGCACTGCGACGAAGCATTGATCAACAGCAACTCCCTTAGAATGAAGTTGGTGGCACTCCCACCTGACGTCAGCCACCTTATTCACAAAGAAGCAAGCGATCTCATCACAATCATTCTGTAAAAAAACTCGACAGGACTGCTGACAGGCTGGGTTGCACAGCCTGTCAACAGTTCTGAAGAGTTGAGCCAGTCGGTTCCAAGTGACAGCTATTTCCCTGGACAGGAATTCTGCCTTCTTACGGGAAATTTCTGTTTGGTAGAATTTGTAATATTCTAACAAAATAAGGTGGTCAGCATCAGAGGCAGTCTTCCTCCAACGACACTCTAACCTATGCCTCAATCTTTGCAACTCCCTGAGAGCCCCATCAAACCAGGGGGCCCCAGGGCAACGCGGGAGGGGGCGAACACGGATAAGCGCAATCAGATCGAGGGCTGAGGATACAGCCCCATTATAGGCCACAACCAACTGCTCAGGATCTGTGCAAGTCTAATCCAACAACAAGAGGTCAATTACCGCCATCTGGTCTTCAGGGACCACATCCCACAAAGGGCGGTACCTGACCAACTTTACAGGAGCTGAACTTTCTAGGGAGCCGAAAAATTGAACCCAACTGTGTAGTGGTCAGACCAATCGACTGGTTCCATCACTAAGCCAGAGTCCTTGATCCCCAGGAGGAAAACCAGATCAAGAGAGTAACCGCCCTTATGGGTAGCTGAGAAAACAACCTGTGTGAAGCCCAGAGATGTCATCACCTGGATGAAATGTTGACCAAAAAGCAAGGATTCATCGTCCACCCAGGCATTGAAGTTGCCCAGAACCATCAGTCTTGGCGACTCCAAAGCCTTATCGACGGTGAAGTCTCCTATTTTCTGCTGGAACAGCTTCTCATCACCTGGTGGACAATAAATGAGAGCTATCCTGCACCCCACACCAGCCACCGTGGTACACTCAAATGACCTGGCCTCCTCGACTGGTACACCAGTTAGGCCCAATTCAGTCTTGAAACAGACCGCACCTCCCCGCGGTCCAATCTTGGGCGATGTACAACTGAGTACCCAGTGGGAACAGCTGCCTCTAGAAAAGAGGCAGCATTCCCATCCAACCAGGTCTTGATAATGCAGGCCAGATCTGCCCTAGCAACAAAGTCTGCGATGAGACCAGTCTTGTTGCAGACAGATCTGGCATTGCATAACAGCGCCCGACATGGACAAGGATGGCGAGCTGTCCCAGCTACTTGCCCTCCCAAGACGGAGGTGCCCTTGGGTATGGGAACCAGAACAGAGTTACCACGTTCCAGGTACCATTTCACCCCAGGGCATCTTCTGGTCTTAACCACCCCTATGGGAGAGCACCACTCATTCGTACTCTGCTGTCCGCGACACCCCCCCCATGAGCAATCCCCAGAGCTCGACAGTACTGGTAGAGTAAAGCCGGCGGGGGGGAGAGGAGAAAGGGCGAAGGGCATGGAGAGCGGAGGCTGAATAACACAGGACAGGAGGGGCAGGCAGGCACATTTCACTAATAATATTAAAACGATGGGGAAAGTACATAAAACCCCAGGTTACCAAAATCACAAAGTGATACTGCAGAACAAACAAAAGCCCCCAAAACAAAGTAATTTGAGCAACGATCTTACCCTGATAAAACATATAAACTACCCCTTCCCACTATAAGATGAATTTAAACCCCCCCAAATAAATTAAATAAAACAATCAAACAATCCCCTCTCACGGGAAAAAATGAACACAAATAGAACATTCTCCCTCTCCTACAGCCCTCTCACAGCCCAGGAGGGGAAAATAACAAACAAATAATAAAACAATCCCCTCTCACAGGATATTTAAAACAAACAATAATATAAAATGTCCCCGTCCCACAGCCCTCACACAGCCGAGGAAGGAAGAAAAATAGTCAACAAAAAATTTAAAATAAACAAAAATCAAAATAATAAAATAAAGTAAAATATAGGCACCATTTTTCTCTCACAACCAGAAAGCCAAGAACAAGGTATAAGTCGGGGAAAAAGGTCATCAAATGGTGGTAGGAGTCATAATAATCCAACATAATCCAACATAAATAAAACCAGATATTAAGTCAACGACCCAGAGCAGCAACGATTCCGTCAACTTCAGATGAGTACTTTTCCGATATGCAAGGATCCACAGTCACGATAAATATCCAGAGTAAGCCAGGAAGTCTTCAGAAAGAGTCGAAAATATGTGCAAGCCAAGCCTGTGGAGAGTGGGGGCTCCCCCACCTCATCCCCCAATCCGCCTTTTCAGGTCCAATTATGCCCCCAGGACCTGCAGCTACAAATACCCCTAGTCCGCACCAAAAGGACAACCCAGGGATAAATTAGGACCCCCCCCCCAATAAACCCCAGCTCCCTGGGAAAAGTAAGACAGTTTCTGCTCGGTCCCAGTTGGCACATAAGATTACCCAGGCATGACTAAGGGGGGGAGCCACCACACAACCAAACCACTATTTTGACCCTACTTCTGGACTAAAAGAATGTGAGAATTGCAAAGAAAAAAGGGGCACTGAGTCAAAGCTGGTGTGCCTGTACCTGTATTTATTCAAATGAGGGGCTGCCATTATTTTGGGGTCTGATCAAGGTGCTGCAAGGTAAAAGCTGGGTAATTCCTAGCTTAGTAAATGTTATATATGAGTCATGCTGACTTCTGGGGAGGATTCACAAACATTCATAGACTGATGTGATATAGGTGTTTTCAGTACCACAGGCTTTTGTACTCAGGCCTGTAGTAATTATACAAAGTTGTTAAACTCGACTAGGTTTCTCCCTTTCCCAGCCCTTTACTGTATCTCTGATATGACTCCAATTGCTTTGCTATGTATACAGTGTATTGCAAGAACGGTCAAGGTGCACCTTACTCAACATGATGTAAATTGTATTCTGCCAGCTTTGCGACAAGAGACTATTAATTATGATTAATGCATTTAACACTCATAGTTACCAATAAGTATTGAATCTCAAAGTTTTCAACATTTCTGATATTTATTAATACTTACAATGCGCTTAGCGCTATGTACTGATTGTATTGCCTCATATATTTTTATTTGATTTTATGCATTTGTAATGACTTACATCAAACAAATACACTTAAATCGATTGAACTGAATATTTCTGCATTTAAAAATGCACTCCCACCTGCCAGCCATGTGCAGTGACAGTGGGCCTACACCAGGTCCATAACTGGGCACCCTGTAAAATTTCTTGACCTCCCTCCAGGGTTAAGGGAGGAGTACTACTACCAGTGGGAAGAGGGTATGCCTACATTGCAGGACAGCAAGATCACGTACTGCATTGCACACTGTGGTGTAAGAGTGGCTTGTATGTGGGAGGGCAGATTTGGATACCGCCGCAGAGACTGTTTGGCTGTACCAGTGTAGGGCACTGAAGAGCAGCCTCATGTTCATGCTGGGCCTACATGGAGCACTGGAAAACCAACTATTTTATACTGACTACTGTATTTCATCCTGCTGCTAACCACACCATTTTCCCTAGTTAGTGTCTTCTGCCCTAATAAAACTGTGATGACTTTTTGGAGTTTATCGTCTGCTGCAGTCATTATCATTTCCGTGCATGCTCAGCAGAGACTTTGTAGCCATCTTTTGTGACCAGGGGTGGTGTGAAAACAGTTGGGAGGAGAGGAGGTATGGCATCCCTCGGGGTTGTAATGCATTATCATCAGGTCCACTGTATTCTTCCTCTGGTGGAGGTACCACACTATTTCTTCCATTCAACAGATATGAACCACCCTATTTGTCAAATTGGAGAGATCACAAACCCAGATACCACTGTGATTATGATGATGGTGGCTTTGTCAGGTAGTAGTGCTCTTTTCCTGAGGCATCCAGGAGGTCACTCACCTCAGGCAGACCCTAAACCCAGTAGCACCTTATTTAATTTTACAGTACATTCATTGCTAAATCTTAAAACATAAACAATATAAAGCTGAGGAAGCTAATAGTTTAGAATAACACATCTGGATAGCAGGTCCTACTGCTTCTCTCCCCGAATTGTTGATCAGTAAAGTTATATCAGCATTTGTTATGAATCACTTATAAATTGTTTTCTGAACGGGTATTGATTTATGTAGAAATCATACTGCATGAATTCATGAGGAAAAGCAAGTAACTGTGTTTAGAAAATGGGCTGCAAAATAGGAGCTCCTGTGATTGGCTGAGAGCCATGCCGGCCAGGTACATTAAGTACCAGTTGAGCCTGCTAAAAAATTGCCAGCTGTGCCAACCTCATAATGGACATCCTTGTGCCAAACTGTGAAGCCCTTTTTCACACACCTAAATGGCAGCCATTTTTTCATTGAGGCCACTATAAAAAAAATTCTGATTACCTACCTGTTCAGCTCAACATGGACACAGAGCAAACTGTTAGAAAGCTCTTCCTTGATGACCAACCACTGCAAGAATCTCTGAAAAAATGAGAAAAGAAAAACATGTAAGTGAAAGATTTGCATCTCTTTCACACAGGTATCTGGATACGACAGAAAACAAGCAGCAAGAAATAAGCACTAAAAAACAACAAACAATGGGCTTTCAGAGTTTCTCTGAAATGTCAGAATACAACAAAATGGCTCTTGACTGGAAAAATGACAGTTTACAAACACAAAACAATCACCTCTGCAAGTTCTACATAGAGGTCTGCACGAGCACTGGAGACCAGTACTCAGTCTTGGGGTACTGTGCTCTCCAGGTAAGGATAAACAGTCACCTCAAAATCCTGGAAATAGGCTGCAACACCAGCATCGTCATGCACCTGACATTCAAGCCAGCAAACAATATCCTACATGCCATGCTGAAAAAACTATGTAACGAGAACAAAGACAGCTTTTGCTCACCACCCTCCCATAAGAAACAGTGACCTACAAAAATTAAGAAACTTCTCTGTGCTGTCCCCAATACTGTGCATAGATAAGTGAAGAAAGTTCGGTTTGATAACCAGCTTTACATTGCCAAGCAGGAAGGAATAAAACAGCTCAACTGAGATTAATTTGTCATAAAGACCAATGAATCCAGAGCCAAATATGTGACACTGTCACATAGCGGAGTGACTAAGAAGCCAAAAGATCCCTTGGAGGCAAAGAACAGAACAGGGGATGTATGTATAAGAAGCACAACAACCTATTCTGCCCAGTGAAATTATTCCAGAAGTACATATCAAAGTGCCTCCCAATGTACCATCATTCTATCTCCTCCCCCAACATCTACCACAGACCTTCCTGGACAAAGAACCATGCTGGTACATTATAGAACCTATGGAGAAAAATTACCTAGCAGCTATGATGTCCCAACTGAGTGCAGAAGCCAAGCTCTCCAGAAGGTAAACAAAGCACAGTGTTCGTGTAACAGCAGTACAGCTGCTCTCCAATGCAAGATTCTCAAACCATGAGATTCCAGCAGTTACGAGACAGCATTCAGAAGTGAGCCTGTCAAACTACTGGGTAGCATCTATGAAAGACAGATGAACCTGGAGTGCTATACTAGTGGGTGGCAAGTCAGAAAAAATAGCAGAGAAACCACCAGAAGAATCTGAAGCCTTTTAAAAATAGCCTGTGAAGCTAGAGACCTGTCCTTACCAGTAGAGACATAAGCTGAAACTGCTGCCAGATGCACCTTCAGGGTTGAAGGCTGGAGGCCTAAGGACTGCAGATGTGCTACATAGTTCAACACATGTGCCAAGCTCACACCGAGATGGTTGAGTTATCTGGAGGAGCACCATAAAGAAAACCTTTTTCCATTTTGAAGCATATAATTTCCTGGTTGCTGATTTCCTGGAAACATTGAGGATATGAAATGCCTTTTCTGAAAGGTTTAACCTGGAGAATTCTAGCTCTTCAAGTGCCATGCCCTGAGGCACAGGGACCTTGGGTTTGGGAATGTTATCCTGATCTGAGGTAGAGTCAGCAGATTGTACCTTGAAAGGAGAATTATTGGGGTTTTGCCCAAAAGGGACAGGAGCAGGTACCCCCTGTACCAGGTCTGTCTGGCTCAGTCTGGAACAATGGTAGCACGAGATATTAGTGTCGGCAATTGGACACCTACAATAATGATGACCCAATCCCGGCACATGTCTGCAGAGCTATGGTAGGGTGGCTGGATGGGGGGGTTGGTGAATATAGCGACAGGATGTTGCTATACGTATGCACGCGGGGCGGATCAAGCATGCACAGCGAGGAGCGGGAGGGTATATGAGGGGTGGTACTGAGGTGGGTTGCTGAGCAACCCCATGGCACGGTGGGTGGGTTGGCAGCATTGGTGGGCAGGGCACTGGGTTCAGGTCTGGGCTCTGGTGCGTTTTTTATTACGCCCCACCCGAACCTTTTTTTTTTAATGTTTTTTACACACACCCCGACATGCACCCCCCTGGAGTTGAGATTCCTTAATTAGAGGGATGTGGGTGGCACAGCCCCCACATAAAGCATTAAAAAATGAAGTCCCTGGCACCATTTTGCTGTGTGCTGAAATAAATTTTTGGCACTCTGAGTTTGCTATAACGGTGATCGCCTTTAGGCTTTTGCCATTATCACATAAACCCGGAGCAATTAGTATCAGTGTAGCAGGTTCCCTTCTGAGTTTCAGCAGTACCCTCAGTAGGAGAGGGAATGGTGGGAATGAAAAAAGGAACCTCTCTGTTCAAAAAGAGGACCAGGGCATGCCCTGGGACTGTTCCTACAGAGGAGGGGCTGCAACAGAAGTCAGGTAAGTGGTAGTTTTTCCAAGATGCAAACAGATCTATCTCTGGAGTCCACCATCTTTTGAACACTGTGGAGAGTACTTGCCTTCTCAGTGTCCACTCATGATTTCCTTAAATGATTTTGCTAAAAGAATCTGCCAAGATGTTGTCTTTCCCTGGAAGATATACTGCTGCTATCTGCGCCTGTAGTGAGTATCCCAAGCTCCAGATCTTCATTGTTTCTGTGCACAGCTTGGAAGATCTCATTAATCCCTTCTTGTTTTTATAATACATAGTAGTGGTGTTTTCTGCCCTAATCTGAACTGACTGACCCCTGATTTGGGAAGAGAAAGCTTGCATTGCCAGATAGATTGCTCTGAGTTCCAGAAGATTTATACGTTCCTGAGACAGTACGGGGCCCACACTCCACTTACAGTGTGATCCTCCAGCTGGGCACCCCACCCTTGGACGGAGGCATCTGTAGTGAACACCAATGTAGGTTATTGCTGGAGGATGGGAACCCCACCTCTGAGGTTTTCCTCCTCCTTACACCATGCTAAGGTCTTCATTGCAGAGTACATAACAGGCATTAACTTTGACAGAGTCCCACCTGTGAGACCAGTGGGCAACCAAGTGGTATTGGATGTCCCTCATTTGGAATTTGGCCCTTTGTTCCATTGCTGTGGATGAGGCCATGTGCCCCAGTAACTGTAAGAAGTCCCTGGCTGGTCCAGGTTGCCCTGTTCTGAAGAGCTTTGCCAGACTTATGAAATTTGATACACTGTCCTTTTAATATTGTCTTGCACACGCAGCACAAGTAACATTTTGTGGCAGCTTGCTGGAGCAGCAGGTTGTGGAGGTGCGGCAGTGTTGTGGCCAATGCCACCATTGCTTTTTTGGGCTTGTCTCTGTGACACCAATGAATGAGCACACTGTCTATGACAGCAGTTGAGAAGCATGCCACAAACTTGAAAGAAATTCACTGCCACAATGAGAGAGTGCCCCATAATCGCAGGGCATGCCTTGCCTGCTGAAACATTTCAATAAACATGGTGACAGCTGTCGCCATCCACCTCTCACAATCCTTAGAAAGCTGACTACGTGGGTGACCAATCCCCCTGTTGGCATGTTTATAACCCCCTTCAAGATTGTGTGGCACACTGGGAGTCCACCCCAGTGTGCTTCTTGTGTTCAAGTCGACCATGTCAGCATGTTCCTGCCCTACCCACCCCACCCCATTGTGTGCCACACTGGGAACCCACTCCGGTGTGGCCAACATAACTCCCCCAAAGTCATGGGGCACACTGGGAACCCACCCCAGTGTGCCCAACAGTTGTTTGATTTCACCTGTAAATAAAGAAAACCTTCCTGTGATGTCTGTTCCTGAAAAACAGAAAATGGTTCTTCATTGAGTCCGGAGCACCCGCCCTCCCCCATCCTGCATCCACCCTCTGCGCACCCCACCTTCCCACCTCCCCACTGCCCCCCACCACATACTTACCTCTGGAGGTCTGGTGCTGTGATCTTTGCTGGAGTGGGAACACGGCTGCAGTCTTCAAGGCTGACCATGAACTGAAGAAATGCCGGTAAGCTGTATAATGGCATCAATGGGAGGGGGGTTCAACTTAGTTGGATATCTCGGTCATTTTTTTGACTTTTAGCTCCAAATTTTCAACATGGGGTTCTTGGGACCCCACCTCATGAAATCAGTCACGGTCATTTCGTTATTCAGTCCCAAAAGGTGATTTCATGGTTACTGCATGTAATCACCTTTCGAGACCAATTAATGAAATGACACTGCCACTGCTCATGAGGTGGCCTCCCAAAAAGCCTATGTTGCAAATTTGGTGAAAAAATTCCCAAAAATGACTGTGGTATGAGTGTGCATTGCACAGTTTCCATGCACGCTCATAGCTTCAAGAATTTTAAATATTTTCACTCCAGATTTTCAACATTGCCATTTTTTTCACAACTCCTTATGAACAGTACTGCTGTCATTTTTCACATCCTGCCCAAAATGTGTTTTCACACATCTGGCACACAATGGCACGGTTGCTGTGGGAAATCAATGTTTGGGACAGATTAAGAAAATCACAGTGCCACCGTTCATGAGCAGATGTCCCCAAATGCCTATGTTGAAAATTTGGTGAAAAAATGCCAAAAAATTACTATGTTACGAGAGTGCATTGTGCAGTTTCCACACACGCTCGTAACTTCGAGAATTTTTAATATTTTCACTCCAGATTTTCAACATTGCCATTTCTTCACACCTCCTTATGAACAGTACAGCTGTTATTTTTCATATCCTGCCCAAAATGTGTTTTCACATATCTGGCGCAGAATGGCACGGTCACTGTGGGAAATCAACGTTCAGGACAGATTAACAAAATCACAGTGCCACTGTTCATGAGCAGAGGTCCCAAATGTTTTCATGAGGTGGGGTCACAAAAAGCCCATGTTGAAAATCTGGAGTGCAAATACCAACAAACACCCGGGGCATTAGGGTTTCTAACCGTAATGTCCCACCCTGTAGAGACTGAGAGGTGTCAGGGGTGTGACTTTGGATTGTCGGCTGTAATGCTCATGCCATTCTACCCCCAACCCCACCCTGCAGCCAGTGACAGTCATCAAGGTGTACTTTGGACTCTTCGGCCCCAAAGTTCACTCCATTCTCCTATACTGCACCCATTTAAATGTATTTCATTATGGAATGGGGTGAGCATAAGGCCCAATGACCCCAAGGCACAATGAGACACTTGTCGGAGTCTGCAGGGTAGCGAGAGATGAAATGGCATGATTGTTATGGCCGACGACCCAAAGGCACACCTCAATGCCTGTCAGTCTCTGCAGGGTGGGGTGGGGTTGGCATCAGTTCCATACTTCATTGCCATTCCTATTATGCATATCTCTAACTCCTGCACTACCAATGCCAATGCCAGAAAGACAACATTCGGCTTTGACAAATGCTTGTTTTTTAGTAATATAACTTTTATTATTTCATATATCCACAATACCTATTCCAAACATGATAGAGATCACTTTAGTATAGACATTAGTATATTCCTCATAAATATCACAACTTGATGAATTGCACTAGATACTCAGTTAATATTAGGAATATATGAATATAAATCAATGCTCTCGATTCCCAAATTATTATATGCTATCCGTGCATAATTATAACCCCCCAATCCAACAGTCCTAAATACACAACCTTCAATAAGTATAACAGTATATTAAGGACCCCGCAGCACTTTTGCCAGCACATCAAGGCTCCCCTCGTAGGTGCAGGTCATGAGGGTTTGACACTCTCCCCCGAGCTTTGTTAAGGACCTCACAGCATTTTTGCCAGGCAATTGAGCGTTTTCGAGCAGCCTTCCAAGCGTGCAGCACTGCAGACACACAGCCCTGGATTTCAAAACTCAGAGTAGGAACCAAGGACTTGAACCTTTAACTTAATGATATCTAATTGACTGTAATCCTACTTAAAGGCTTTACTGACCCCACACATGTGGAGATAGTTTTATTTTGTATAATTCTCAGCATCTCAGTTGCCTATTTAATTGTTTCCCAGTGTGTGTGCCTTAAGAGCTGTTTGGCGCCATTTCTCAGTTTGAATTTATTTGCTTCACCTTACACTGCCTAGAAAGTGAATTTCTTAGCTTTATTTGTATAATTCTCAGTGTCTCAGTGGCCAATTTATATTGTCTCCCAGTGCATACCGTAAGAACTGTTTTTGGTGCCATTACTCAGTTTGAATTATTTGCTCTCACCCTACACTGCCTAGCTGGCGTATTTCTTTAAAAAAAAAGAATAATCACTGTTTCTGCTCCTAACAATAATCCTTGCTCTATTAATAGCATATTGCTGCTTCAATTAATGTATTTGACATCTTACTTGCCATTTAAAGCATTACTGAGGAGTCTAGGCAAAGCCAGAGTCAGAATCTGCCTTGGTTTTAATTCTGGTCACTTTCTTAATGTTGCAGCAAGTGGCAGTGATTATAGCAAGTGGATTTAACTTGGAACATTGGCCTTATTTGGAACATTGGCCCTATTTGGAACAGTAGCCTGTTGCAGTCTGAGTCTTATTTAAATCTAGACAAAGCAAAATAATTCGGCTGTAATTCGAATTCATCCTCCTACCCCTTCCCCTACCTGCATTTCTGCAATCTTGCTGCATATAACTCCTTTTTCTGTTTCCCCTACAGCACATCAAGGCTCCCATCGTGGGTGCAGATCATGAGGGTTCGACACCCTCCCCGAGCTTTGTTAAGGACCCTGCAGCAATTTTGCCAGGTAATTGAGCATTTTCGAGCAGCCTTCCAAGCGTGCAGCACTGCAGACACACAGCCTTGAATTTTGAAACTCAGAGTAGGATCCCCGCTGACGCCATGCGTCAACTGCCCCACCATCCCCACCACCATCCTTGGTTGACTTGGTGTTAAATAGAGAGACTCAGGTGACTTGTCAAAACCAATCAGGCAACTCTCCCATAGGCAGGTTATCATTACCTGCCACTAGTTGCTGCTATTTCTGCCCATACATTTGTATATACTGCCTGGAGTGTGAAATATAAGAATACCCATAACCTGCTCAAAACTCCAGCATTATATCTCCTCTCACAGCTGCAAGAAACTCCTCATTCTTTACTGAACCTATAGCATAAACAACTATAGATTTTATACTTAATTTCACCATAGATTTTATATTCAGGACCATCCCAAAACTGCTAAGCTTCATTACTATAACTATCTCTCTCACAAAATGTTGATACAGCTAATTCTCCTCTCAATAACTCTCCCTCCCAGTATATCACCCCCCTGCCCCTTCCCTACTCCACCTCACACTACCCCTACTCCTGCCCCTTTACACCCCTTCTGCTGCCCACCCCTGTGATTACTCTATCCTCAGCAAGCATGTCCCACCCCCCTACCTCCCACTCGTGACAAACCACCTGCTCCCAGAAGCCGTGGTTACCCCCTTTCTATATGGCCCAGAAATATTATGCTTCACCTGCTCTCATTTTACCAATAAACTAACCCAGCATGCAGGCCCAGTACCTTGCAATCACAAGAAGACCCTAAAAAGGGCCCCATCTAGTATCTCCATTATCCTACTGCGATATTTTATGCAATATACACCCTAATCCTCACCCTACTATCCCCACTGCTTGCTTATCAGCAAAATCCAAAGGAGTATGACTGGCAACCATAAATATATGTAGCCTTCAAAAGAATCTCACCCCGCTCCAAACATGGGTCTGCCTCCACAACCCTGATGCACTAGCTGTAACCGAAACATGGCTGTCTCAGAACACCCCAGACTCAGTTGTTTACATACCAGGCTATACATTGTTCAGATCGGACAGACTGGATAGGCGAGGTGGAGGGAGTGCACTGTACCTTCAGGACCACCTGCAAGGTATTAAAATTACAACGAACCGTATGGTGATTGCCTAATCCCTCACCGCAACCAGAAGGAGGCTTTCACATCCATCCTAAATATCATCACCCAGCTACCAAAAAACTCCGAAATCATTGCCCTAGGTGACTTCAACACAAATTGGCTTGCCCCCTAGACATCCTCCCTTAGGGATGCAGCCACTGCCCATAATCTTTCACAAATAGTACTTACCCCTACTACAGTAAACCTACACTGGGGCACTAGTTCCCTCATTGATCTCATCTTCACGAACCATCCTGAGAGCATACAGAATGTCCAGGTCCTCCCAGACTCACTCAGTGATCACTCCCCTGTTACCTGTAGCTGGACAAATAGCTGGATGTCTCCCCCCGAGGATCTCCATGCATCACCAGCTAAAGAAAGGGTCCCTGGCACATTTCCATAACCTTCTCCTTCACCTCGACTGGTCCCCACTAGATCACCAGCCGTCGGTGGATGCCACTCTGTCCTTCTTCATTAGCTCCTTCCAAGCCACCTGTGACATCTTTGCCCCTTTGTTAAGCGGATAGAAAAAATGAAATCCTCCCCATGGGTAAATTGGTCCTTGCTCAAACTAATGAAGGCCCATGATAACCTATGGCACTGTGCCCTTGAGTCTGGCTGCCCTTCTGACTGCCAACTGTATTGTGCTGCCCAAAACTCATGCACCTGGGCTATCCACCAGGCAAAGGCAGCTTTTTATCAGGCCAACCTTACTGCCACCTGGGGAAATGGAAAGAGGTTCTGGGAAAATATGAAGGAACTTAGAGGTAAATCTGCCTCCCCTCCTCCCTCCGTGCTTATCATTGGCGATGTTTCCACCCAAGACCCTAGTAACATAGCAAATGCCTTCAATACTTCATTCTCTGAAATCAGTTCTATCCTTCCTCCTAACTTCTTTACTGCATCTACTGGACAGTTCCCGCCACCCCCCTGTTGCTCCACCTTTTCATTTCAAAATTATCTCCTCTAGTGTCACCCACTCATATCTTGCCATGTTCCTTGGAAAGACAAGGCAAAGTGGTGACTCTCATGATGCAAAACTGCTCTCCATAACCCTTGATGCAGTACTAACACCCCTAACAAAAATACTCAACATGTCTTTGTGCCTAGGGCAGTTCCCTTCACTATAGAAAAGGGTGGTCATTACTCCAGTTCATAAAAGCGGTGACTGTACCTCTGGTAGTAACTATAGGCCCATTTCCATACTTCCTCCCTTCTCAAAAGCGTTGGAAAAAATAGTTGCAGATCAACTTACTGAATATTTAGACTCGTACCACCTACTGTGCCAGCAGCAGTATGGTTTCAGGAACGGGCAGAGCACAACCACCGCCCTACTTGAGTTTATCTCCTTTATCCATGATGCCCTTGATCATGGAGCCCTGGCTAGATCTGTCTATATTGATCTTTCCAAGGCTTTTGATACTGCCAATCACAGTATGCTGATAAACTCACTCCTCTCTGTTGATGTCTCTCAAGAGACAGCTGACTGGTTCTCCAACTATCTCCGTGGGCTGTACCCAGCAAGTAAAAATAAATATCACCCTTTCCACAAGCCTTTCTGTCCATTCAGGTGTCCCACAAGGGTCTATCCTAGGTCTGCTCCTTTTCTCCCTATACTTAATCTCCCTCCCCTTGGCCTCCAATGGGCTCCTGCTCCTTTATGCAGATGATGCTGTGATCTTTAGTCAACACCCAGACCCTACTCAGCTCCAAAAATCCTTGCAGGGCTCCTTTGCAGAAATAGAATCATGGTTCACTTCCCACAAGCTTGTCCTCAACTACAAAAAAAACGAAGGTCATGCTATTCGCCCACCCTCAACATAAACATAACACTGCCAAACTATCCATACTAAATTCCCAAGGCAACACGCTGGAATCAGTCACCAGTTTTAAATATCTAGGGGTCACCCTTGACTTGGTCCTTACCTTCCGTGAGCATATATTGTCGACATGCTCTGCTATTAACATCAGAATTGGTCTCCTGTATAAAATCAGACCCTGTCTCCCTCCTGATGCCCTCCACCTAGCCATTTCCAGCTCCTTCCTTTCCCTAGTAGACTATGGTATAGTCATATATGGTGCCGCCTCCGACACTGCCCTGACCAGCATAAAATGCACCCTCAACAAAGCCTTCCAGCTAGCCACAGGCTGTGATCGGTACACGCATATCTGTGACCTCTACCAACGTTCATCACGACTAAACTTTCTGGGGCATCTACTCTATCAGACCTGCTTATTTGCCAAAAAAAATCCAACTGGGGCTAGCTCTCCCTGGCTGTCTCTCGCTCCTCCACATGAACTCGCTGACAGAGGCCACAAGACACTCTGACACTACTACCTTTCACATCCCTTTTGCAAGGACCACTACTGGCCAAAGGTCCTTTGGCTGCAGGGCTCCACTCTGGATGAACTCACTCCCTGATCCTACCCTGTCTTTTCCCAGGTTGGGGCCTTTTAAAACTGAGCTATGTGGCCACATTATGTCCAGCTCTAAATGTGATTGCAGTTAAACCCCTCAACCAGAGCAAAAGTTCCTTTTGTACCTGATTTTAATATATTATTCACTGTCTACACCATTGGTGTTGCTCTGTGTATGTATTGTCCATTACTGTCTCTGTACTTAGACACTGTATTATAGTTTACTCTGTATCTGTCTTTATTCAATGTATGACATGGAGCCTTTGTAAATGAGTCCCTGACTCAAAGGGTTGTAATTCCTAGACTTTATATAAATAAATAAATATATATATATATATGTGTGTATATATATATAACAGGATAAAGAGCAACTAACAATGGACAATATCACCTTCTCAGTAAATATAACAACTTAGTGGTGAAATACAAACTTAATTCCTGTCTGGAATGTATAATAATAATCATATTTGCTCTCCTCCAAATATTTATCTATTTATTTATTTAGCTTTTGTTAACCGGGTAAGTGCTTTAGCCATAGCAATGACTATTTTCAGGCATGACCCGGGAGGATACAAAACAACAATACAGGGAAGACATTCCAAATACAAGTACAACAAAAATAATTTACAACAATTTACAAGCAGGTTGCAAAAAATTAGCTAAAAACAAGGAGGTTATGATAACAATGTGGGAAAAGATAACAAAAAAAAAACATGGAGCTGTACAATAACTAAATTATCATCAGAACTTGGTTATTCCCCCCTCCCCAATCCCAGTTTATACATTATGGATCCCTATTAATAATGGAACAGTCAGTATTCTTTTATACTGTATGTATGTATACTTTCAAGGTATTTTATATTCTCATCCGCGGGGGTAGGCTGTCCTGAATTTTCTTCCATGTTGATCCATATATGTCGTCTTTTGTGTCATCCATTTCATAGATTAATTTCTCAAATAACAGTGTTTCTTTAAAAATATTCCACCACTTGTGTGTTTCAAAAGGAGGTAGGTTCTTGGTTTTCCATTTTTTCAATATCAGTCGGTTTATTGCCATAGCAGCTAATGCAAATATTCTGGTATTTGTTCCTGTATTACTCCTATTGTGTTGTTTAAAATAATAAATCAGATTGTAATAGTATGGGTATCTTAATTATATCTTGCATTATATCTCTAAGTTTGTCCAACCATATCTAGATCTCTGGACATTCCCATAAACAATGAAAAAAGGTCCCTTTTTGGCCACATCCATGCCAGCTTGTTTTGTCATGTTTGGGGTTTATTTTAGCTAGTTGCATTGGAATCATGTACAGTATGCTCTTCCTGTTATCTTTCTTTGTACAGTTTTATTCTTAGCTAAGGCATATTATTTATGTGATAATGTCCTAAATAGCCTCCACTGTTGGTAGGTCAAACTTAGTTTTGCTTTCTGGTTCAATTTTTTTATTTGTATTTATTCGACTACCTTTATTTCCAGAAATAATGCGTGGTAACACCAGTATGGTGGGCACTCAGTTTTTCACTTTTTAAAAGAAAAAATGGAACTGAATCAAACTGTAAACTGAATCAACAGTCTCTATAGAAGCCAAACAATCATAAAATGTGTGTTTTAAACTCGAGACACTTTGAGGCCTAAGGGGGTTGAAGATGTTCACTGGGGAAGTTAACACCTTCAGTGTTTGGATTATGTCTAATCACCTGTAATAAGGGTGCTAGACACAATATAAAAAAAGTTGAGGATAGCGGACACACCTGTCTTACTCCTTTGAGCATATTGAAAGCTTGAGTGAAGTATGAATTTACTTGAAATTTAACAGTTGTCCTATTATGCAAGTGTTGTATTAAATAAGTTATCTCTTTGGGTAGTTGCCAGGTTTTTAATATTTCAAATATATATTCTCTGTTAATTAAATCAAACGCTTTACTGGCATTTAGGGCAATTGCATAAAATAGGTCATTCCTAAACTTTTCTTTTGAGTTTATAATTTCAGTAATGGCTTGTATTTTCCTTATTGCCTGAGCCATTATTCAGCCTTTTACTTTTTATTTATTTATTTATTTAAATGTTTCACCAGGAAAGGCACACTACTGAGTAATAACTATCCTAGATCTCATGATTGTGTAAATTGTGGTGATGTTAATAGGAGAATAAAACATACTTTTTACAATACATACATCATGAATATAAAGTAATTGGTGCAATCTACAGAGAGTCATGACAGATTAACAGTGCAAAAATAAACCAAGGACTATACCTTTATGTGCTTTAGTAGAATACAGTTGTTAGCAGCACAATGGAACAATAATGTGCAACCCTTGTGTGAGTAGCTTGCCAAGCAGAGGATGAAGCAGTGAGCAAGTTGGAGGGGAAGAGACTAGAGACATTTAGCCACAGGTGCAGGTCACCGTGAAAACATTTTGAAGGGCTAAAGAGATGGAGTGGGGGGAGGAAGAGTGGCAAATCTGGGGAGGCAGGGCATTCCATATCTTATTGAAGTGATGCATGAAGGCCATTTGTTCTACAACAGTAGACCACTGAGAAACTACTAGTAGCCAAGAGTTGTATGACCTAAGGGAATGGTTCAGTGGGGGAGAATAGCTAGGGAGAATGTAAGATAAGTGGGGAGCATTCCAAACCAAAATTTGATATGAATTTGGGACAGTGGAGGTGGTGACAATTTTCTAAGGAGGAGAAAGCCAGGGAGTGGTAGACAGTACAGTGATGGGTGTGAGAGGGGGCTTCAAGAATGAAGTGACAGAAGGAGTTAAAAAGGGTATCCAATCCAGTTAAGGAGGACTTGGGAGCAGCACTATATACTACATCACAGTAGTCAAAGATAGGCAATGTCATCTTCTGAACTAGTTCATGCCTGGCTGGTAGTGGGAGGTAGCTACAGTTTCTGTATAATGTGCAAGTTTGGGGCATAGCTTCTTCAGGATGGCATCAATACAACCAAAGAAGTTGAGGTATTGGTCGAGTCAAACCCCCAAATACCTGAAGGAGGTGGAATCCTCAAGGATCATCCTCTAAGGTGTAGAAGGAGGGTAGGGATGGGAGCCAAGAGAGTCTCTGCCTAGTGCCAAAGGTCATTGAGATTGTCTTCTTGGCATTGAGGGAGGGCTGATGGCTTTTACAAAGCTGTATTGGTTGCTATGAATATAGTTGGGTATGTATGGCTGGATCCTGTTGTTAGTTATTTTAGCTAGTATTTTATAATCAGAATTTAATAAGACAATAAGTCTGTAGTTGTCTGGACTATCTGATGGTTTTCCTTATTTATAAATGATTAAAATATTGGATTCCTGCATATATTTAGTTACCTTTCCCTTATTTTTTAGTAATTCTTCTATTATCTTTTCAAGCCGGGGAGCTAAATCCAAAGTGATAGAACTCATTTGTTAATCCAGCTAAACCTGGTGATTTTCTTCTAGGGAGTGTTTTCTTTTTCAATCTATATTTTTCAGCCCCTTTAGGGAGCTGATGGGCAGGATCCACCCCCCTTCTTGGGGGGGGGTCTGCATCTGAACCCAGCAGGCATCCCCATCACCGGGAATGCCACCAGGCCATCATTGAGCCTGCCAGCTCTGTTTTCTCTAACCTGTGCCATGACTGCCACTACCCATGTGGAGGCATCTGCATGCCGTGATTCTGCAGTGACCCTCCTATTCATGCTGCCCACTTGCCTGCACTATCCTCAGGCTTCCACCTGGGGGAAGTTGTACTCTGGGGGCAACAAGATCCCTCCCCTGACTGAGGAGAGCTGCCTTGCAGCTGCTCAGTCCTGCTCCCTCCCTTCCCACCTCCACCCATGGCTGCCCCCCAACAACCCAGGCTTGCTCTTGAGCCCTGGTCACTGGTGTAGCACAAGATGTCGCATCCAGCACCTCAACCCTCAGCTTCATTGGGCTGGCCTTTCTAGGCAGTGGTTTAATAGTGCCTATGATTTGTTTTTGGCAAAAGGTGAGAAAATGCATTGGTTTTAAATTAGCTTTATTTATAAATTCTAAAAGTTTCTGATGGTCAATGTGTAATCTGTTCTGGTAAATAGTTTTATAATATTGTAGAAAAATTTCAGCCATTTCCATACTGGTGGTTCTATGTATTCCATAGGTATCTTTTAAAGAGGTGATAATACTGTATTACATTCTTTTTCACTACGTGATTAACTTGATAAAAGTTTACCTGATTTATCTGAGTGAAAATACCTAGTGCTTGTAAGAGTTTGCAAAATATGACTAGTCTCTTGATTAATTAAATCTTGTTTTTTTGATTTTATACTGTGTCAATTTATTTATAGTATGTATTTATTATAATCCTGAAGAATTAGAATGTTTAATAGTTTCAATTTTGCATCAGTCTCCTTCAGCTGATTAGTTCTTATTCAATTTGTTTTAATCTGATAAGAAATTAGTGTACCTCCTAATGTGGCCTTGAATGGGTCCCATAATTGGGTAATAAGGATTTGACCACTGCAATTATAAAACTAAAATTCCTGGAAAGTTTGCTTAATTTTGATGGAAAATCATTTTCTTTTAGCAAGTCATTCCTGAAGGTCCAGTAAAGTGTATATTTCTTTTCTGGGTTAACAATGTTAATTTTAATATTAATTAAGCAAGATCCAATATAATAATTGAATAATTTCAGCCAATTGTAAATGTTTTACTAATCCTTTGGAAATTAGCATATAATCAATGTGTGAGAACGTTTTGTTTTTTTGGGTCAAAATGTGTATGCTGTATTCTTTTGCTAAGGTATGCAAGTGTCTCCAGCTATATGTTATGTTCTCAACTTGCATAACGTTAAGTACTTTATTTGCAATACTCAAGTTCCCTTTTGTAGGAGACACAGAATTGTCTAAATATGGATTAATTAGGGCATTTAAATCACCCAACAGGGTAATATTCGTGGCCTGAAGTTTTTGAAGGCCTTCAGAAATAGCTTCCAAAAACAGTCGTAATTCGAGAAGGGCCCATAAATTGAGCCTATAACCAGCTCAATTGTATTTAATGCAATCTGGGCTAGTATCTCTATACCCTCAGCATTTATAAATTCTTCCAATATGTTTATGTCCAGACCTTTCTTTATGATAATTGCAACTCCACAGCTCTTTTTTGTTCCTGTACTATACTTTATTTGGCTATTCCGTTTCTTTTTAACTTAAGAACTTCTTTTTTTCTGAAGGTGGGTCTCTTGCAGGCATATAATATTTGCACCTGATTTTTTGATGTAGGTTAATATTCTGGCTCATTTTATTGGGTAGTTTATCTGGTTTACATTTTAGGAGGCAAAGTAAATACCTTTGTTCAGAGCCATTTAAAGTCATGATTTTTACTGTTTAAATTTAGAATAATATGATAACAAGGTGTAAAATTTTCTTGAAGGATGAGCTTATGTAACATTTTTTTTTCCTGCCTGTTCCAAGAATAAAGTAGTAATGAGCCCTGACCCCTAAAGTGAATGTAGTATAAAGAACAATTTTATATATAATATGCAGCTCATCAGAACTACTGTCTTGACTCCAGTAACACTGTTCAAGCCCTTCCCTTCACACTAGTAAGGTATGCATGCTTGAAAAAGACAATTAGAATTAATCACATTTACGACTATGTGAAACTATTAGGAAGCTTTTCTTTTAAGTCCTTTATTGCCTCTCGTGGAGTATTGTAACTGTGATGAATATCGTCTGGTGTCACTCGCATTCTAGCTGGAAAAATTATTGTGGCTTTAATACTATGTAACCAAAGTTTATTTCTGATAAAGTCAAATTTACGTTGTTCTTGTCATCTGGTAGCAAGTCATTATATACAGAAATCATTGCTTCCATCAATTGAATCCTTTTTTCCTGTAAACTGCAGCCATAAGAGTTTCTTTGTCTGTAGACCAAACAAATTTCAAAATTATAGGATGTGGGGGTGAAGATTCTACAGGTTTAGCTCTTTGACCCTTCTATATCCGATCAAGTTCAAAATGGATGTTCATTGTGTCAGTTTCTAGGTAGGCTGCTGCTACTTGTTTAAATATTTCTGTTAACCTCTACTATTGTCCCAGCTCTCAGGCATGCCAAAAATGTTAATATTTGTTCTCTTTGATCTTAACTCAAAATCTATCATTTTTGCTTTGAGCTGTCTCTGGATCGGTATACTCTCTTCAGTAAGTGTAGTCACTGATTGTTTCAGTTGCTCTACCTTGCTCTTCATCTCAATATTTTCCTTTATTAAACTTTGTGTTAGAGTGTGATAGGTTTCTAATTTCTCCTGAATACCAAGCATTTGTTCCATTTTAAGGGCAATGCTGTTTATCTGCAAAAATAAGGCTTTTGCCCACGAAAGGGGAGGGTCTGCCTGTTCTTCATGAACCTTGGGTTCATCCTCGCTGGTGTTGCTATGCTGGTCCAACTCTGTCAGAGTTGTGTTTAATGCCTTAGCTGGTGCTTCATGCTTATCTGGGTCTACAAATCTTGAATTAACCATATCAGTAGATTCTGCAATTGAATCTTGAAATTGTTCCCCTCAGCATTTTTTCCTTCAGAAATAGACCTTATCACATCCCTCAGTAGCAGTTTTTATTATTTTTTTCTTGTTTGAAGGTATTTCTTTTATACTCCCTCCTCCCTCCAGTTCTTTGTCTTCCCTTATATTTTTGTCACCATCAATATTTTCAGTTGGAGTGTCTTTTGAAATTGAGAAAGGAGTATTGCTTACCCCTGTGATAGTAGTCATTTGTTCTTGTAGAACATTATAGGGCTGCTTCCAACAAAATGGAATTTAACATCAGTAAATGTTCAGTTATCCATCTAGGTAAAAAGAACATCATGGTAGACTGTACACTACATGGTATATCAATGAAACCTGTAATCAGGGAAACTGACTTAGGGATTCTGATCAATGATACACTAACACCAGGCCAGCATTGTAGAAAAGTAGCTCTGATAGCTAACTGTCTGCTCAGGTCTATAAAAAGGTAATTCATAGCAAGACCACATTTAGCTTATGCTGCCTCTTTTTGGGCCCCCATTTGGTCAAGGATAAAGGCCTTCTTGGTAATATTCAAAGGGAAATTATAAAATTAATTCCTAGAGTTAGAGGGTTGCCATGTTCAGAAAGAACACATTACCTTAAACTGTATGACCTGCAATTAAGAAGGGACAGAGGGGATATTCTAATTAAGAAATAATGCATGACAGGGTGTGGGTTGTGCTGGGATATCCTCATGCCTGGGTGGTTGGGCACGTGGCTGCAGGCTGAGTGCATCCAACATCCCAGAAGTGAGGTTATCCCAGCACAACCCACACCCTAGAGTGCATTATTGCTATTATACAATGGCTCATTGTTATACAAAATAAAAAGTAAAAATAAAAAAATTTTTTTAAGAAATCCAAAGGATCATCAATGACATCCAAAGGGTCATCGATGACATCCAAATCATCATCCAAGGCATCAAAAGCAATACAGTGAGGTTGTGCTGAGATAACCTCACTGTGTCAGAGACACACTGACCAATCAGAGTCTAGGAAATGTTCTTGCCATTGTATAATGTTGTTTAATATCCTAAAGGATCCTCAGCTGGTTACAGAATGTAACATTAGTAAAGCATCAAAGCCAAACAACCTACAATGCCATAATAAACAACTCTTTATACCAAGGGCCTCAACAAACAAAAGAAAAAAAATATTTCACCATAAGGGCCTGTAAAATGTGGAATGACCTGCTGTAGTATATAGTAGCTATCACCTCCTTCAACAAATTTAAGTATGAATGTGACAACTTTGTACAGGGAAAAAATGGGTACATACCCCCCCCCACTCTGTGTGGTGATGGGCCTAATGCCCCCTTCTGCTATTACAAAACTGAGTAATAAGCTTTGATTGGGCATTGATCATTACTCCTAACTGGGTGCTTCCCAGTTTTTCCTGAAAAGAAACACTATTTGATTCATTTGTATATCCATCCAGTATACTTGTAGTTACAATTTCCACTTGTTCACTAACTGACAGTTCTTTTCTTCCTTTTAGAGTTTCATTCACACTGTTTGACAAGGTTAAAGCTTCTGGTGTACTTGTCCCAGGTGTGTCAGCTTGTCCATAACACACAGCTGCATTCTCTTATTTGTTGAAAAGTGGGAATAATGAAGTAGCATTATTTTCTTCAGTTGTATGTGCATCAAATATTATCATAGTAGACTTCTGATTATTTATTAGGGAATTGTTTTTCCTCATTGGCATCACTGCTGTTTTAAAACATTTCCAGTTCAATGGATTAGTGTATTGTTGTAAGTCCTTTTTCGGCGTCATGATGCCAAATCCCAACAATGACTTTGTGTCTTGATTGAAAAGCTCTTCTTCTGTTGTTGTAGGTTTGAAGCAAATATTCATCACATTTTAGCTTTCTTTTTCAGTTGTCTAGTGTAGTGATATGTCTCAACATATCAAGGGGGAGAGCCGAGCAGCCTAGTTGCACTCACTGCAAACCACTATGTCTGTCATGATGCTCTGGTGAGACTACAAACTCCAGTTTCCTCCCCAATCTCCTCTGATTTGATACACTCTCCTGAGGGAGGAATGATTTCCCTTGGGTGGTTTCCAATTCTGCTCATATAAAGTCCAGCACCTGAACTGGTCCTGACTGAGACTTTTGAACATTTATCAGGAAGCCCAAACACTCTAGTGTGTTCTGTGTGAGCAAGAGAGAGAAGCCTTGGCCTCCTGCTGCAACTGGACTGAGACTAACCAGTCATCTACATAAGGAAATACCACTATCCCCTGCCTCCTTAGATGTGCCACAACTATGGTCAGGCACTTTGTGAAAACCCTGGGTGCTGAAGAGAAGCTGAAAGGAAGGGATGTGAACTGGTAGCAACAGTTCCCTACACTGAATCTGAGGTACTTTCTGTGACAGGGTCTTACTGGTATGTGGAAGTTTGCATCCATTAAATACAGAAACCCTAGCCAACGTCCTTGCTGCAAGGATGGAATAACTGTGTTGAGTATTATCATTTTGAACATTTCTTTCTTTAAGTGTTTGTTCAGATATCTCAAGTCTAAAATGGGTCATTAATTCCCATTGTTTTTGTTGGTCAGGAAGTATCTTGAATACAGCCCCTTCCCACACTAGGAAGAGGAAACTCTCTCCACTGCATTTGCTTGTAGCAGTGTATTTACCTCCAACTCTAGCAGGAACTTTTCTGCTGAAGTGTGAAGATGGAAGGCACTGTGAGCTTGCAGTTTGGGGAATCCCTTGAACTGCAGAGCAAGACCCTAGCTTACTATTTCTAGGACCCACCTGTCTGTGGTGATATATTCCCATGCCTGGGAATACTGAACCAGCTTTCCTCCCACTGGCAATGGTGGGATGACCTGGGCAATCATGTCAGGGGTTTTGCTTAGTCTGGGTTTTGGGGCCTGAACTGGCATCCCCATGCTTGCACCCCTTCTGCTCCTACCTCTGAAAAAGCTCCTCTGAGGGGTGTAGTTATAGGTCACATATGCATAGGGATAGTAGCCTGGCCCCTACCTTACCTTCCGTAAGGCATTTGGGAAGTCGAGACCTTTTCCTTGTCGGTGCTCCTTTCATGGGTGTTTTTGTATTTGTCTACCTTTTTCATGCAAGCAAAATAGGGAGTTCCATTCACAGGAGAAATCCATAGCCTTTGTTTGAGCAGCTTGGGTGAGGTTTGCGGTCCTCAACCATGTGAACTTCCTGAGAGACACTGCATGTGCCATGACTCTGGAGGTAGTGTCATTAGCATCCACAGCTATGTGAGATCTGGTACTTGGTGGCATCCATGGCAGTTTTTGTAGTGCTTGCCAGATCCTTCACTATGTCACTAGCTGCTTCCTTGCTCATGGGCACGACTGAGCTCCAGAGTGCCTTCTGGTACTGGTCAGTATAGACCATAACAGTTGCTTGTCTCAGCAATAAAGAAGCTGTGGCATAGCCTTTTTTGTCGGTACTATCCAACTTCCTAGAGTTTCATTCAAGTGGCTGGGAAGAGAGGGGGACTTTGGCCGTATCACAGGTAGCAGTCTGCACCCCTCCCTCATGGTCAGGGTGGATGTACATGTAACAATCACACAGGAGTGTGGTGTGCATATTTATGGAACACATACAAACAGAGGTGAGAAAGAAGTAAGTGTCTCAGCTGGGACTTGAACCCAGTCCACCCAGAATACCGTTCTAATTGCACTAACCAGTTCCACCACTGAGACAACTGAATCATGGACTGTCTCCAAGCACTTTACTCTTTCTCAAATGCACAACCCAATGGCAACACAAATATTTACTTGTAACAATCTCACCTCTGTTTGTATCTGTTCCATAAATATGCATACCACACTTCTGTGTGATTGTTACTAGTAAATATTAACCCCATCCTATCCAGAAATTGAATTTCATCTGCATCCTCTGCAGTTTCCAGGGATGAGAGATTGAGGGTATTTACCATCTGTCTCACAAATGAATAATGTGATGTGTAATCCTCCAGGGGATGAGTTGGGGAATCAGACTCTTGCTCAGGAGAACCATCAGTCTATAGGTGCTCCTTCCACCTCATTCTCATATTGAAATTCAGCATCCTCATCTTCAAGCATAGAAATTGGTACTGGCATCTGGGAAGTGGGGACAGGCATATTCATGAAGCTCCCCATAGCCCTGAAAGCCTGGAGAAACTGTTATGCCTTAGTCATGTCCTCTATTTTTGTCCACTGGCATATCCTTTGCCCATTAAGCAGGAGGGGCAGTGATGTGATTTTCTTTGTGCTTCTTTTTAGCAGGCACCATTTCTTATGCCTGCTTAGTGGCTGTTTTGCTCATACTAGTTTAAGGGTTCTCCCTTCCAGACACCCTAAGATCCATGCCATCTTTAGCAGACTTTTCCTTCTGCTTACCTTGAGGGGCTAGACCCTCACCTGAGCCCTGAGACACAGAGGCAGACTGAGAAGTCACAATCTCATCAAGTTTGTTTTTTTTGCCCTCTTATGAATAGTTTTGCAGCAAAACATGAGACACAATTCACAAATATTAACATTGTGATCTGGACCCAGGCACTTGAAACACAGCTCATGGTGGTCTCATAAGCCATGATTTAAAAACAATTCACGCAATTTTTAAAATGTGTAGGACTTGTCCTTTTATTAGGTCTATCAGACATGCCAATCACTGACAAACCTAAAGAAACAGGTTCTGATACAGTAAAAATTTTGAGTACAGTGGTGACCCCAGGGTGAAACCCAGTTCTGTAGTGTTTTGCAACAAGCAACACATTCTTGACCAAGCATTTGGAAAGTCAAGAAACCTAACTAGGGAAAAACTACAGTACTTGTTCCAAAATTGCATTGTCAGAAACACTCAGATCAGCAATCTGAGGCTGTGATATATGTTACAAAATTAAACTCCTTGGAAGGACAGGTAGGTAATATTGTTCATATACAGTGGCCAATTATTTAAAAAGACCCAATACTTATGGAACACGTTGCTGATAAACCCATAGTTACATTAAACAAGGGAAAAATTTAGGTAAAGTGATTACAGCTGGTCAAGAACTATGAACACTGATAATAAGCATCACTTGAACTGGTTTTCCTTACATCCTAATGGCATCTTCAGATGTGGCACATGCAATGTGCATAGGCATGCACATGAAGGAAAAGCATATTAACCTGGAAACAAACTGTAGACTTTAGACAATTCATTTCATGTGTCACATCTAGTGTGGTCTGCATCACTTGGTGTCCCTGTAATAAACATCATGTGGGATGTACAATTAGAAATAATGGACCCACTCACTGGAGAAAGATGAAAGTTTGTTGCTGTTAATTTCAAATAGATCAAGTCCCATAGAGGTGGCCCAGAGTCAAACCACTGATGGCTCAAGAAAACGCCTCATTTGGAGTATTGTGTCAAATTTTGGGGCCACACCTCAGGCAGGACTTAGACAGGGTACAGGCAGTCCAAAGGAGGGCAACTAAAATAGTGTGGGGGTTTCATGACAAGCCCTATATGGGCAGACTGAGGGATCTCAAAATGTACATCCTGTAAGAGAGGAGAGAAAGAGGTGACGTGATAAACACCTACAAGTACATCACAGAGGTGAACAGGTGCAGGAGGGAAGTCTCTTTCAAATGAGAAAGAATACCAGGACCAGGGGGCATGCAGTGAAGCTGGAGGGGTGTGAGTTTCGGAGAGATGTGAGGAAATATTTCTTTCACTGAAAGGGCGATATATACCTGGAACAGACTGCCAGCAGAAGTGATGGAGGTGAAAACAATGGGGGAGGGCTTCAAGCATACATAGGATAGACATTGGGGTGTACTAGAAAACAGGCAGAGTGGAGAGAAGGTTGCCAGAGACCATTTAGAGTCTGTGGGCACAGATTAGGTAGGAAACATCTTGGTAGACTGGGTGAACCAAGTGGTCTTTTTATGCTATCAAATTTTATGTTTCTAAGTTTTATATTCCGTGTTAACTCTTCGTGAAAAAAACAGTCACTTCACCATGGCAGGTTTTAAGCAAAAACATTAATATAATCAACTCATTTCATATAACAATGCATTTCCCTTCAAATAGTTCTCTCCAAAAACCTTTTTTAATCACAGCTTACAATTACCATACCCAAAAGATGCATTATGATATCTAGCATACCACTCTTAATGTTAGTATGCATTAGTTTACATTTAAAGGCTGAGTATCCAAGTATACTACATCACGCGCACACACACACACACACACACACACACACACACTCCTTGTTTTTAATAATAACTAAATATTATAAACTATAAACACTAACCTCAATCTTAACAAAAAACAAGGTATCAAATTCAAAGAGGTGTTAACATTTTTCCTCTTTTTTTATATTCCACAAGGTCTAAGGTATAAATTATAAAAATAGACAAGAATGTCAATTAGAAACATAGGCCCAGATATTCAAACTGTGCCAGGCTGTGGCGCAAGCTTGGGTGCAGATCAACTTGGCTGCACAGGGGTGTGGACTGGGTGATATTGAACAGAGCTGCGCCATTGCTCAGCAGCTTTGAATATAGTACCCTGGCCACCCACAGTGTGCATGGCGCAATGGCAGTGCGCCAGTGCAAGTGGCCAGAGTGGAGCATGGGGATGCGCTAGCGCAAGTTCCATTGCGCTATGCACAGCAACCGCGCTATTCAAAACTTGACATGCAAATGGGGCCATAATGTATGTATGGCACAAATGGGGCCATTTGCATGTCATTATGGCCCCATTTGCATGCAGGTGTGCTGATCCCTGATGACTTGTGCCTGGCGACCTGCCAGGCTGCAGCCGTTGGGGACTGATGCCCCCTGCAGCTGGCAATCTGCTCCACAGCCCGATCATGGGCATTTGTTAAAAAAAGAAGAATTCCGTCCAATATCCCTGGTGGTTCAGTGGACCGCTGACTGCCCGATCATGGGCATTTGTATGAAAAAAAATTACTATTTCCAATATCCCTGGTGGTTCAGTGGACCGCTGACTGCCGGATCGTGGGTATTTGTATGAAACAAATAACTATTTCCAATATCCCTGGTGGTCCAGTGGACCGCTGACTGGCCAATCGCGGGCATTTGTATGAAAAAAATAACTATTTCCAATACCCTGGTGGTCCAGTGGACTGCTGACTGCCCGATTGCAGGCATTTGTATTAAAATAAATTAATATTACCAATATCCCTGGTGGTCAGGTACTCTCCCCACCCGCCCACTGTGCCTCACCGCCCTTCCCCCGGTCAACCGGGCTGGTGGCAGCACCCACCCGCCTGCTGCCCTGCCACCGTACTACACATTCCAGATATGTGAATGATTCAATCATATATTTGGAATGTGTAGTATGGTACGGGCTGCACGCCCATTAGCTCACGCTGTGGACCAATGGGCGTACAGCTCTACTGACAGTGTCAGTCAGCAGGCGGCTGGGCAGCAGGTTGGTGGAGTGCTGCCACCCGCTGGCTGACCAGGGGGGAAGGGGCAGTGGGGCTCAGTGGGCAGGTGGGGAGGAGGGTACCTAGACCACTAGGGATATTGGTAATATTAATTTTTTTAATACAAATGCCCACGATCGGGCAGTTAGCAGTCCATTGGATCACCAGGGATATTGGACAGAATTCTGCTATTTTTTAATACAAATGCCCACAATCGCGTATGGGGGCACCACCAGGTGCAGCGGAGTTGGGCTACCCACAGGTGGCAGCTGTCGCCGTGGCGCCCAGCAATGCGGCAGCTCACCTGTGGGTGGCCATTCATTGTTCCTTTTTTTGGGATCAGCTTTATGCTGGTGCAGGTAGGAGTTGCGCATGCATGGCTGTGCACATCTTGGGCTGAGTATCGGGCTGTGCAGGGTATGCATGGGCACGGCTGCCCCACCTGTGCCTGCATACATTGCTGATGCGCTCCGGCGCATTGGAATTTGTGCCGTGCACTTTTCCCTTTTGAATATCACACCAGGGCGCATCAGTGGGTTGCGCATGGTGCAACACTGTTGTGCATGCTCAACCCTTTTGAATATCTGGGCCATTATCTAAATAGATTAAATAACAAAATGAACATTATTTATTCATATTGGAATATGAAACCCTACTTTAAATGACATAGGCAGACCCATATGTGTTGTAATATCATTTCTATATTTTAACCTGCATTTCAAAAATAGTTATACCCTGTTAGTAGTAACAAAAACATCTGATGCTTGATCTCTGTTGTACGTTGTTGTATTTCTGGCACACTTCTTGTTGTTGATGCACTAATTACTTTTTGTATGATGTCACTTTAAATTCATTACAATAAAAGGTATGTTAACATCAACTGCTGACACTTCCAGTGAAGACAGAGCAGACTGAAGTGTTATGGTCTTGGTTATCATCTTCCAGTATCTGGACTGTGCATCTGTTACTTTAATAACATTTTGTCTGTATATATATAAATTCCGATAATTTCTTTCCACTTGGTTCCTTGAGTGCAGCACTTTATGGTTTCTACTGTATTTATGGGCTGGCTGGCCATGACAGCACATATGTCCTTACAGAGATGAGCTGCTTTTTGTTTATTTTGGGGTGTAATTATTATCTTGTCCAATTTACTGTATACAGACTCTCTGATACTTGATATCTGCAAGTTGTATTTCTGGAATATTTCTTGCTTGTCAGCACTAGTCACTCTTTTGTATGATGTCACATTAAATTCACTGTTATAAAAAGTGTGTTAACATGAACTGCTGGCACCCCCTGATGAAGGCCTAAAGCAGATTGAAGTGCCATGGCTTTGGTCGGCATTTTCTTGTAACTGGATTGTGCTTTTGTTATTATAATAAAACTGTATATGAATATACTGCAGGTTTAGCTTATTTTGTTCCCTTGGCTCCTTCAAGCACAACACCTTGTTTCTATTGTATTTATGGCCTGGCTGCCAGTAACAACATCAATATCCAACCTGAGACAAGCTGCATTTTGTTTGTTTCTGGATGTAAAGTGTAATGGCACTACAAATCCACTGAAAGCATGTTGAAATCAACGTGTGGTAGAAAGATCAGTTGGGGTCAGTCTATTCAAACATTTGGGAACTGGTGTTCTGGTTGACCACTTAAAACATGAACCAGAGGTGAGCAGTGCATTTTCCTAACAGCCATATCCTTTCCCAGTTCCCAGTGCTGATCATATCAGATGGACTAACAGTAGCAGAGCTGAGGATAAGAAGTGAAAGGATGAGAGGGTTCATTCAAGTAATCCAGTCACCACTGCAGCTGCTGAAGACAGCTGATAAATCCCCAGATAATAGTGATGCTTTACAAGGAGTCCAACCTCCAGCAGCCAGAGTAAGGCCAGTGTACTGTATACATCACTAGCAGCACTCCTGAATTTGCAACAAAACAAAACAAACTACCATAGTCATTACATACCACCACTAAACTGCCATCTAGTAACCCACAGTATGTTCCATAAGAAAGAACTCATGGGGAAAACGATAGCCTTTGATTTTCAGCCATTCTCCATGATGGAAGACGATGGCCTTCAAAAACTCTTGAATTAAGTGAACCCAAATTCAAATAAAACTAAATAAAATAAGAGTAAAAAAAAAACAAAGTTGTTTGATTCTACTCCTGCTAGAAGAAATCGTCCCAAGTCATCCATTAGAAATAGTGATTTTTTGTTAAGAGATTATACCATGCTGAGAAATCCAGAATCACACTGGTTTCCTCATTTCTCTTGCTTCTTCAAGCGCTGCCAGTTTCAGATACTTCTCATTATGAGTCTTGTTTCTAAAAAGAAGACATCCAGTGCCAAATTATCATAAATAATTAATCATATTTTCTCAGCATATAAATACAAAAATATAATAAATACATTTAAAAAAACATAGCAGTTATGGCTCTGAAAACAACACATCTTGGAGCGGTTCTAGCCCAGCCAACCTTGGTAAAAACCAAAAGTGAAAACTTGAATGGGAGTAGCCCTATGTATGAGATATTGAGTTACAAAAAATAGATATCGCTTTTATTTTTAGATTGAACACAAGTGATCTGTCACTGATGAAGGATTATTTGGTCCAAAATGTTTGAAGCATTTGAGACACTGTGTTCTGTAATATATTTTCATACATACAATAAATCAAATATAATTTTTATACTATTTTGGTGAGTGGGCTCTATTATTACCAATCTGTTGTTCTGAAAACAACACACCCATTAGCCTCCTCCATCATGAATGACACATCTTGTTTTCTTGGTATATAAATAAAAAAAACAAATAATATTAAAAATAATGATCATACTACTATCATATTATTGTATTATATTAGTATTATAGTACTTTTATCATGTCACGGTCACATACCTCATCCACTGAAGAATTGTATTTATTAAATGCAATGTCAAAGTAGAATGTGCATACACAACCTTCTGGCCATACAGCTCCTCACCCTCATCTGTCTTCTCTTGGTGCCAGTGCCAGTGCCACATGTGGCATAGTCATCACCAATCAGTGCAACATTGTGTGTCACACACGAAGCTATCCGGCCACACTAAGAATGGGAAGGGGTTGAATGGCTACATACTCTACAGCTCCTCACATCAGTCTCTTGCAACTTTTCTTCTCCATCTTCCTTCTTCTCCTCCTTCTCCTCCTTCAGTTCTGTTTTCTCATAGTGTCACTGAAAAGCAATCACTGTCATCTCCAACCAGCTGAATACTGTGTGCCACTCACACAAATTTGGTTAACTCCACTAGAAACAGCAAGATGATGAGTTGTCACACACTTTACAGTGCCTCACACCTGTTTACTACAACTTTAGCTGTCCCTCTTTTTCCCTCCTCCTTATGATCCTCCTCTACAGTGGTCCATTTTCTTTAATATTTAAAAAAACTTTAAATATAAATATAACAAAATAAAAAAAAAAAATTAACTAATGGATGGTAAAATATTGTAAAGGCCCACAACTGAATTTACTTTTCATTGTTTTTTTATGGTTCTTGATGCATTATTGTGTTTTTGTGGGGGAGGATTATTATAAAAATTTAGAATCTGTGTGGCCAGAGAGAATCTAGTAACTGACATGGAGGTAAAGCAAAGATTAAAAGAAGGTATAAGCACTGAAGACAGCAATGAATATTAACTATTACTATGGCTTAGCACTGGGCCACAGCAGTCTTAGAGGGCTGCAGACTTTACCACAACACCACAAGCATAGATATCCACAGCAACTGCATGCAAACACCACCTGCCATGAGGAGGCTTATGTTATAAATATACATTGCTCACCTAAAGGTGTATATTATACCTCAGTCTGTAGACTGCTTTACCCCATGCCAATAGGGGCCTGAGGTGGTTCAGCATAATCCTTAACGCAGAAACAAATTCATGGGGCTCAACTTCAAGTCAAAACAAATTCGCCAGTTGGCCACTTCTCTCACACTTAGGAAAGAGTACATGCTTATTACATATGATGATGCTACTGTTTCTGAAAAAAAAAGCAAAGGGAAAGGAAGGAAGGAAGGAAGGAAGGAAGGAAGGAAGGAAGGAAGGAAGGAGAGGGGAGGGGAAGGGAGGGACCAGGCAGTCATGTATAACTATTAGGAGAGACCTCATTCACCATTCATTCTGATTTCAAATAATGAAGATTAGAGATGCTTGCACTGCCATGGGAAGGCTTTCTTCTTTACAGATATTTGACTCCCACAGAACTGGGGTTTGGGGCTTTGGGTGGAGGGGTAATTTATTGGCAAAAGAGTTGGAATGGGAGCATGGTTCTAATAACAGTATGTAATACAATATTTGTAATAGTATGACAGGGATGAAGACAGGGAAGTAGGGGAACTTGCCTTTGTGGGGAGGGGGGAGCAAATGCTATTGATGGAAGATTCTTTAAAACCTTTGCAGGGGACAAGGAAGGAAGTGGGGGCTAGTTGGGGGAAACAGGCAGGGGAATATGATTAAAAACAGATAACATGGTGGGAAGAGGGTGGGTGTCAATAATCCAGCAGGTAGTGTGTGTGTGTGTGTGTGTGTGTGTGTGTGTGTTTTATTTTATCATTCAGTTTTTTAATATCAGGAAAAGAAAAAAACATTCACAAAGTTCATGAAAGGTCAGGAAACTTGAAGCATTGCAAAATGTGAAGTCCCCCCAATTTGCACCAACTTTGCCAGCGAATTAAAAATATGCAACATCTCTAACACTCATGCACTACATGGCATTCCACCTTGTACTTACATCTTGGATAAGGCAGTGTTGCAGAAATTGAAGCTAATCCTGAACTGTTCATAGATATACTCTATGCTTTGAGTGAGTAATGAAATATGTGCAGATGTCATGCCCAGAGTTAATAACTACCATTGCTTCTAGATATTTCTTCAGGACATTCCTTACCACATTATTTCTCATGTCATCACAGCAATGAATGACTTGGTTATGGGTTTGCTTATTGGCTTTTCTTGTTTAAATAAGTCACAGTAGACTGGTGAAATTGAAACTAGTACAACAACTAGAAATGACATATATAGAAAAAGGAAAGGTTCAGTAAATATAAAAAAGCAGAGTAATGCTAGGCAGCTGCTCTGCATCCGTTGTGCTCAGAAAGACAAAAGTTTAACTAGTACCGAAGCTTCACTTTCTATCCTCCTTGTGCTACCATAATCCCACTCAACCTCTATGAAGTCCTTTAGCATATGGAGATATGAATCAGAAGACCAACATTCAAATGCCCCTAGATCTACTTGCTTTGTGACCTCAAGGAAGTCACTTAACCTCTCATTGTTTCATAGCGGTCCCGTGTATGAAAGAGCTGCTGCATCTCAGCTGAACTATGCTGGGTAAATTAATTTTACAAATCAAAACCTCCATCTTCAAATACTTAGGGGTTTGTCTGGACCCTAAATTAGACTTCTCTCACTACATTGACTCCATCCACTCCAAACTCCAACCCAAGCTGGGAGCCTTGCACAGGATAAAAGATTGTCACTCCCTCCCAATCTACACAGAGCTCATTTACCAAGCTAATCCTCCCCTCAATAGACTACGCCAATGTAGTCTACAGCTCGGCCCCCAAATCATCTCTCATTAAACTAGACCCCCTGTACAATGCCTTTTGTCATTTTGCTTCCAACCTCCCCTTTTGTACCCATGATTGCTCCCTATTTGGAGTACTGTGTCCAGTTCTGTAGACCGCATCTCAGGAAGGACATAGACAGGATGGAGGCAGTCCAGAGAAGGGTGACAAAAATGGTACATGGGCTGCACCAGAAGCAGTATGAGGAAAATCTCAGGAACCTTAATATCTATTCATTGGAGGAGAGGATAGAGAGGGGGGATATGAAAGAGACATTCAAGTACCTTAGGGGATAAACAGGGTATGGGGGGAAGCATATTTCAGAGGAAGCATTGCATGAGGACAAAGGGATATGATATGAGGCTAGAGGGAGGAGGGCACAGGGGGAATGTCAGGAGGTACTTTTTCACAGAAAGGGTGGTGGATGCATGGAACAGCCTTGCAGTGGAGGTGGTGGGGGCTAAAACAATATGAGGGTTCCAGAGCACATGGGATAGACATAAGGATACTCCTCAAATGTGCAGAGAAGGCGTGACACGGATCAATTAGAATCTGGGCTGTCAACACTGAGCAGGGAAATGGGCAGACTAGGTGGGCCGTATGGTCCTTATCTACTGTTAGATTCTATTTTTCTATGTTCTATGCTCTGCCCTATCCCTCTCCTCTCGCAAAAATCGACACTTGGCTCACTGTGCTGTTTTTGTAAGCAAGTACTGGTTCAATGCACCACCCCCCCCTCTTTCTCACCAGCCTTCTATTCCCCGGCCCCAACATCAGGCTACTGCATCAGGACCTGCAGCTCCCACACCTTCTCTCTCTCCCTCATCCCCACTCACAATCTGGCAGCTTCCTCTCTCAAACTTCCTGACTTTTGGAAACGTCTCCTCCACTCCATACACCTCGCACCAACCCTAACTACACTAAAAAAGTAATTAAATCACCCCCCACTGCAACTGCCTCACTTCCACCCCACCCTGACCCCCCACTCCTTGCTAAATTCCTAAAGTAAATTAGCTTACCTATGTATATAATCTATTGCAAATGCATAAATTGTTAATATTGTTTATACTCTAAGTACTGCCTGTCACACGTTGCACTTGTAAATCTGTGCTATGCTAAATATGTACCTGTATATTTATTTACTGTGATATATAATGTTAAACCTGTTCATCCAGATGTTTTAGATGTTCTTACTGCTCTGACTTCTGTAACTCCTATTACCCTATCCACCGGGTCACACCTGGAAACGCTCAGTGTGCCTTTCCAGGTTATCAAATTTTAAATAAATACATCTTTCTCCATTTGTAATCAATCCTTCTTCCTATCCCATTATTACTATGACTCTTATGTTTTGTTGTTTTTTGGGGTAATGTGTGCATCCATCCTCTGCCTACCATAATTCTTTGATGGGAGAGGCTGAATTACACTTTCTGTATGTCAAAGCTCCAATACCCAGAGATGTACTTTTAAAAACAAAAAAGGAAGTCCCAATCTTTGGGAGCCTAGCTGTGTGTCCTCCATGCTCTACCCCTCCACATGACTGTTGATATATGCTCTAGCTGAGGCCTCATTACATGAGGCAGCAGCATGAAGAGTAGCATGTGTCATAAGTATTTGACATAGGCAACACAGGCAGGGCATCAAGATAGACAAAGGCAGATCAGTCAAAATGATGTGATCTTAGGACAGAACTCACGTAAAAGTGTCCTTTGCAAATGACCACTTTTACACAAGTCCCACTCACAGATTGTATCACTCTGACTGATTTTCCTTAGTGCCTTCATTTCCTCCTTCCTATGTTACCTTTGCTTAATGTCTACAACAGCATAGAAACATAGAAATTTGCCAGCAGAAAAGGACCCCTTGGCCCTCCAGTCTGCCCATTACTTCTCCCTGTCTGCCTTATCTCACTCCCTTTACTCTCTGGCATTGTTACTTCTGTTTAGCCCCATGTAGTTGTTCCAAGCACTCTTGAATTTGCTCACCGTGTCTATCCCACCACCCATTCTGGCAGCCTATTCCATGGACCCACCACTCTGTCAGAGAAGAACTGTCCCCTCATATTTCCCCTAAATCTGCCCCCTCTAGTTTAAGTGCGTGACCCCTAGTTGATTTGTTTTCATTCTTCCTGAATATACTTCCTTCCCTCACACTGTTTATTCCTTTCAGATATTTGAAGGTTTTTACCATATCCCCTTTTCCCTCCTCATCTCCAGCATGTACAAGTTTAGTTCCTCCAGTCATTCTTCATGAGACCTCTCATGCAGTCCTTGAACCATCTAGGTTGCCCTTCTCTGGACCCTCTTCACCCTGTCCCTGTCACCCTGTAAGTGTGGCCTTCAGAAATGCACCCCATATTCCAGATGTGGTCTGACCATAGTTTTGTGTAGTGGCATGATCACCTCCCTCCTTTCACTTGTAATGCCCCTTCTTATGCATGCCAGCATTTTGCTTGCGCTGCCACCACCTTGTTGCATTGGTTACCCACCTTCAGGCTATCCGAAATGATGATCCCCAGGTTCCTTTCCTGTTCTGTTTCCTTGAGTTCCTCCCATCCCAGTATTCTCCCCTTGAATTCTTAAGCCCTATGTGCATAATTTTGCATTTATTTGCATTGAATTGCAGTTGCTACTTCTCTGATCACTCCTCTGGCCTGGACAGATCCTCCATCATTTTTTCTACCCCTCCCAGCGTATTCACCCTGCTATAGATCTTTGTATCATCTGCAAATGAACACACCTTTCCATTCAGGCCCTCTGAAATGTCCCAATGTATATGTTAAACAGTATGGGACCCAGCACTGACCCCTGGGGAACCCCACTCATCACCCCCCCTTCCTTGGAGTGCACTTCATTAACCACCACCCTCTGAGTTCTACCTACCAGCCAGTTCTCTACCCAGTTTATAAGTTTGCTCCCTACCCCTAAGCTGCTTAACTTGTTTATTAGTCTCCTGTGAGGGACGGTATCAAAGGCCTTTCTGAAGTTTGGATAGGCCACATCCACCACCTCTCCCTGATCACATATTTCTGTTACCCCACCAAAAAATTCAATCAGGTTGGTCTGACATGACCTTTCACCTGTGAACCCATGCTGGTTTTCATCTGTGAGTCCCCCCTCCTCCAGATATTGTACCATCCTTTCCTTTATAAGTGCCTCCATCAGCTTACCCACCACAGAGATAAGACTGATTGGTCGATAGTTGCTAGGATACTCCTCCCCCCCCTTTGTGCAATGGTACCACATCAGCCTGTTTCCAATCCCCCGGGACCCTCCCATTGTCTAGGGACAGATTAAAACAGTTTGTGAGTGGTGCCACAAGTTTCTGTCTTAACTCCATTGGCACCCTGGGGTTGATTACATCAGGGCCCATTGCCTTGTCTGTCTGCAGTTTTCCTAATTCCCTCTAATACCCTACCCTCTGAAAAGGGGCTTGTGTCCATCTCTTTGCATACTCTTTCCTTGCTTTTTAGCTCTGGTCCCTTTCCTTCTTCCTCTACCATGAAGACTGAGGTAAAGTATTTTTTCAGTAGATTTGCCTTATCCTCATCCCCCTCCACCAGAGCTCCTCCCTCTCCTCTGAGTCTCATAATCCCCTACCTGCTTTTCCTTCTCTCACTTATATACCAAACAAATTTCTTGTCCCCCTTTTGGCCTCCCTCACCATTTTCTCCTCTGTATCTGCCTTAGCCCTCTTGATCATCCTCCCTGCATCTTTTAGCTTCTCCCTGTAAGCTTCCCTTTCCACCATCCACTGTGAAGATTTGTAGGTCCTTAACACTTTCTTTTTTCCCTGAAGCTTTTCCCATCTCTTTTATAAACCAAAGTGGTTTCTTCCCTAGTTTTTGCTTGCCCATCTTCCTGATGCATTGTTCTGTCACCAGCATAATTCCCCCCTTTTTTACCCCCCATATTTCTTCAACACCCTGTAGGTTCTCCTTTTCCCCTAGTTCCTTTCTGACAATTTCTTTCATTTTCCTAAAATCTGCTTTCCAAAAGTCCACTACTCTAGTGGTGGTTCTGCTTATTTCTGGTCCCATCCGAAGATTAAACCTGACCATCCTGTGGTTGCTATCACCCAGGATCTTCCTGACCTCAACATCCTCAATATTGTCCCCATTTGTCATTGTCAGATCCAGTATGGCCTCTCCCCTAGTTGGTTCCCTGACCAGCTGTTGAAGAAGTGCCTCCTGCATGGACTCCACCAGTTCCCTACTCCTTTCAGATGTTGCTGTTGGAATCCCCCAGTCCACAATGGGTAGATTTAAATTCCCTACCACTAGAATGTCCCCTTTGCCAGCCATCCTTTGTATTTCACTAGCTATTTCCCTATCCATCTCCTCCCCAAGACTTGGTGGTCTGTTCACTACCCCTACCCATACTGTCCCCATCATCTTTGTTATTGTGACCCAGAGGATCTCTGCTGAGCCCTGTCCTTCCCTACACATCATTGCTCTTATCCTGTCCCTTATGTATAGATCTACCCCATCCCTGTTTTATCTCTTCTGACCCTCCTATAGAGACCATGCCCAGGTATTTCCACTTCCCAACTGCAGTCTTCTGTCCACCATGCCTCAGTTACTGCTATCAGGTCTAGGTCATCCATTTCCACCACTGCCTCCAGGTCCCCCATTTGGTTCCCCAGGCTGAAAGCATTTGCCAGCAGACCTTTCCATCTGTCACCTCCTCTTCTGTTTTCCTTCCTCCTTGTGTCCCCTGCCCCCTTTTGTGAGGGAGTGCAAGTTAGGCAAGTATCACTAGCTACCTTTGCTACTGTTTATTCTGCTATGCCAACATAACAGGCCTGGTGGGAGCAGCAAGCAACACTTGGAGAAGGCATGGAGGATTGGGCACATACAGCTGCTGTGCCAGTGAAAACTGTGACCCCATTTTGGGATTTCTGAAAGTACACTGCTGAGGACTGGGGTTGTGACATGCAGGAAGTACAACACCATCACTGACACCAGGAGAACAACAATTTTACAATAAAAGGGCAGGGGCTAAAAGTGTGTTATGGCAAGAGTTGAATTATAAAAAAAGAGTGGAAGGAGGATGTTTTTTATATATATTTTTAAACAAAACAAAATTATTCCAAAATTGGGTCACATCAACTGCATCCTGTAAGACAAAACTGAGAAATACGCAGCTGATCTTAATCTACAACCCAGCCCACTGTACAGTCCTAACCACAATAGTGACCACAGAAACTGCCTTTACCTTGATCATTTCATTGTTAGTCATAAAACAAACAATGAAATAGTGATGTGTTATTTTGAGCAAATCAAATATCCAGGATTTCACACAAAAAATTCAAGATGCGTTAGCTGTTGTGTGGAAAGTGGCTCAGAAAGCAACATTCAGACTCACTTATATATCTGTATTTGTAGATGGGGCAGTTGTAGTTGTCACTGTTTGAAGAGAGTCACCAGAGAAAGAAAAATAAATTATAGCATGGGTAGGTGTTTCAAAACCATCTTGGGATAAGCATGAGCACAACTGTTCAGACAAATATATGCATGCGTGGCATTTGTACTAGTCTATATGTCAGAAGTGCAATGAATATTTTTGCCAACAGCCTCTTTCAGTTGATTTGAGATGTCCCTTCTCACACCATCACATATTCTTATCTGTTGGACTTTACAGGATATGGTAATGGTGATAAACATAATCCATGAATCTTCAGAATTAGAGTTGTGCTGAATGCTGATTTCCATGGGCAGAATTCTTGTGGAATGGCAACTGCACTTTTCAATTTCTTCTTGGAATTTCATTTTGAATTCCATGGAATTCTGAAAAGCATTTCAATATAATCTGTTGAATAATTTTCCACAGATTACATAAACTACAGAATAATATACTGCTGATTCCAGAAAAGATAGCTGTATACTTGGGGTAATACCCATCATTGACACTGCACTGCAGTATGGGGGGGGGGGGTAGATTGCTTCACTAGAGAGGTGCCATCTTTTGGATGAGGTGTTAAAACCAAGATCCCTTCTGGCCATCCCTGGTCACTGTCCAGGTGGAAGTAAAAGATTCCAGGGCACTTACTGATGAAGAGTAGTGGAGTTTCTGCAGTGTCCTGGCCAACATTCCCCATCAATAAAACATGTCCATGTAACCCACCCGCAAGGATGCACCTGGAAAAAATGTATCACAGCTTAGTGTGCTTTCTCTGGTCTAAAACTGTAAATAAATAAATCCAAACCACTGCTTACTAATTTGTTAAATATAGCCTGTTTCCAAAAAGCTTTTTTGGGAATTTCTGTTTGGACTTTGTGGAATTTCCAAAAGCATTTCTATGTACACATAGGAATAATGTTCCCCAGATTATGTAAACCACAGAATATTATTCCATGGATTGTAGAAAAGGAAACTGCAGTTACTATAACTGTCTTATTGCTAATCCATAAAATGCATTCTGCTTTTGAAATGGCAGAATTCTGCTACTGATGGAATTCTGTGGAATTAGAAATTGAATACAAACATTCCACCAATGCGTTACATGATACACTGTTACACTGTGAGACTTTGGTGATAGTTCATCCTTGCATACAAAGCCACTGTTATATTTGGTTGCATTTTTTTGCTTACAACCAGCATCAAGTTGGCCACTAGGTGACATTTTATCATGAACCAATGGAGGAGATGGACTGTAGTACAAATGGTTAATGCTATGAAGGAGGTGCCCATATTAGTGTAAATAGTATGCATGAATGTGCTGCAACTATCTTCACTACCTGTACCAATGATGCCAACAGCTGAATACATTCACAACTGAGATTTATATAAAGGCACATGTCTTCTATAAATATGGCATCCCTTTCACCATTGCAGTTCTTCCAATGACTTGTTAGAATGTTAGCTGTGATGGTAAAGCCAGAAGTACGTATCTATTCAGTGGTACAGTACCTGTCTACACATATAATTTTAGAAATGTAACGTGTGCAGTTCTGTTTTATTGCCAGTGCCATTTGCATTCAATTATGTGGCCATTATCAGCTCTGTGAATGCCTCAGCACCAAATGCATGGAGGCATTTTGTATAGCCTTAGCTGCTAACCCCAGTCTTACCCCATCCATAACAAACAACCCCTGGCAGTCAGGTGGCCCCCCTCTCACCCAATCCCAGATTAAACAATTGAAACTCCCATGGTAGTCTAATGGTCTCCTCTCCTATCCAATCCCAAAAAATATCAGTACAGTTCCCTTGGTAGTCTAGTATTTGTCCCCCAACCTGATCCCCAAGTAAATAATTACAGTTCTTTAGTAGTTCCCCCATTTGTAATCCCTGAGTAAATATTATAAATTCTTCAGTAGTCCACTGCCCCCCTTCTATCCAATCCCTAAGTAAATATTCACAGGATACACCCAGACTATCCCTTTCACCTTGGTAAAATATCCTAATATCATCCATTCACAATTCACAGCTCACATGCAGCTTTCACAAAATGGAATAATCTCTCCCTGTCATATTTTCTGTAAGACTGTCATGCTGCTACAAGCAATTCCCTCAGCAGGCAAAGAATGTCAAGAATTTTTGGGTGGAATCTGTCCCACACAGACACACAAGGCAAAGAGAGAGATCACCCATGAGTTCCTCATAGTCAAACATACAGAAAGAGTTGGGGGTGACAGAATTAACAGAATGAGACTTGAGCAGAAAAAAAGACTGTGAAGCATAACAAAAAATCGATTATAAGAAGCATGTTATGAAAGTTCAGGTACTTCACATGTAAGTCACCCACAAAGAGAATATAAAGCATCTGTGAGCGGCACGCAGTGCCATGCACCTAACAGACATGACGTGAGAGTCTATATTGCATCTTTCCACATTAATTCCTTGTTAAGTTCTTGTTAATTAGCTTGTTATTTTTTGTAAATGACTGCAATTGAGCTGTGAGTTGTGAATGAATGATAACAGAACATTTTACCAAGGTGAGATGGATATTTGGGTGTACTTTTTTGCATTGTCCTCTGTGATCCTGGCCACCTTACTGTGGTACACAGGCAAACCCAACCCATAGATTGTAATAGACTATGGCCCAGGCAGTTTTAATCTGTTTAGGTATGGTGTGTGCTTACTAACCAACTTATTTTGTAATTTCCCCCCAAATAATAATTTTTTAATTTATTTGAAAGTTTAGTAACAATAGAAGACACATTGAGTCAAGGCTCGTTTCCAGGTGCAACCTGGGGGGAAAGGGAAAGTGGGACAAAACAAGTGGCAGTTACAATCAGCTGGAGTGCAAGAACATAATTTTTAAAGTGCAATACACTGGCAGCAAAATTAGTGCTAGGAATGTATACAGATAAAAAGGCATCTTAGCAAATTCAGAAAGTTCCAACTGGTAAAATATTAATGGAAATATTCCAAGGTCAAACTCTTCTATATACAAAGAAAATTCCATTTTATCCGAAGTAACTACAGATCAGGTTGCTAGTCTTGCTTGTTGAGCAGACAGCAGCTAACTAAAAGAAGCTACATTTTCTTATTAATTTAAAATGTATATCTCAGCAGCAGTCAGTGTCTGTTGAGATTAAGTAGACAGATACTTTATTAGAAGTAGAAGCGGTCTTATTTAGGGTTAAAAAAAAGAAAGAAAGTCAGTGTGTGTTCTGTGCTGGGAAAGGTACTGTATCAGCTGACTTTGCTAAACCAGTAGGAGGAAAGAGAGCTTAACTGGGGGTGTGGCTTAGACACTATAAAAGCAGGTGACTCAAATTACAACTTCCTGTTGCTAGCCTTTTTTTCTTACTAATTACCCTCCATCCCACCCTAAGCCAGTTCCACTTTTATAGCCACTGGATTTGACTGTCAACAGGAACTTCCTGTTTGGCAGTAGGAAGGGAAGGATCATAGAGAAACATTGGTTTTGTCAACCCTAAAGGAAAAAAGTAGCTCACTCCCCCCCCGGCTACTGGTGGTCTGACATTGAGCAAGGAAGAAGAAGGCTACTGAAGAAGATAGGAAGTTGCTGTCCCAGAACAGAAAGGGTGAGAGTTGTAAGGAGAGGAGAGAGTAAGCATACAGAGAAACAGTAGAGGGGACACAAAATAAGACATGATAGGAGTGGTGAAGTGCAACGGCTGTGGGATGGCAGTGTTCTGGGAGACATTCTGGAGGCTGTGATGCTGCCCTATTTGCAGGCACCTCTCTGGTCTGAGAGAGGAGGTTGCCCATCTCCAGGCTGACCTAGCTAGGATTTGTGAAACCTCCTCCCCCCACCCAGGGACCACCAGGGCCAATGCCACTACCTCAGAGGTTGCCAAGAAACAGGAGAGGCTGGACCAGGGTGGGCTCAGGGAGGGAGAGGGTGGTGGAATGGTGTTGCATCCCTCCAGCTGTACCTTTCCACAATTAATTCGCTCTTCTGGTGGATAGTGGTTCCTCTATGGAGGCACCTGCAGTGGAGACCAAGGAGGATGCTGGGAACCTTCACAAAGGAGACCCACAGGAGGGTGGAATGGGACCCCACAGGGGAAGGAAACAACTCCTGGTGGGGTACTCAATCATTGGGGGGTAGAAATGGGGGAGGAAGGGGGAGAGGGAGGTAAGGTGTCTTCCTGGGGCCATGGCTTGGAGATACAGGAAGCGAATCCTCAGGATCGTGGGAGGACCTGCACAAGGGAGGGAGCTGGATGTCACTGTCCACCTAGGGACAAATGACCTGGCTAGGAATGGGATCAGAGCAGTGCAAGAGGAGTTTGTAGAGCTGGGGAAGGGCCTTAGACAAGTAGCGCATACGGTAACCTTCTTGGAGGTGCTGCCTGTCTATTGCAATGGTGATACTAGGGCACTCCTCACCAGGGAATTCAATGAGTGGTTGAAAAACTGGTGTGGAACTCAGGGTTTTGGCTTCACTGGGGACTGGGGAGCCACCTGGAGGGATGCAGACCTATACTGGTGCAATGGTCTGCATCTGTCCGGGGGGAGAACCAGGATCCTAGGTGAGAGGTTTAAATGCTTCATTGGCAAGCATTTAAACAGCCAAGGGGGAGCACTGAAAAGGAGCAGGAAATCCCAGCCTCCCCCCACAAAACATGGTAATTAGTGAGGTAAATACCAAGGTAGAGAAGTTATTAGGGAGCAGAACAGAGGTAAATGTAAAAAAGGCAAAGGCAGTAAGGACAGGAATGGGGCTAAAAGGGATAAGGCTATCAAAAAGTGGAGGGTGATGAGTACCAATGCCCGTAGTCAGTGTAACATGCCCCCTGAACTAGTGGCCTTGATGGAAGAGGGTTGCCTGGATATTGTGGCAGTCACAGAATCATGGTACACAGAGAACCATGACTGGGATGTCAACATACCAGGATACACAATCTACAAGAGGGACAGGGAGGGTAAAAGAGGAGGAGGAGGAGTAGCTCTCTATGTAAAGGAAGGGCTCAAAGCAACAGAACTAAAGAGTAAACAGGGAGCAGATGAGGCACTCTGGGTCACCCTGGAGACAGGAAATGGCACCACAATCCGCATGGGGGTTGTATACAGATGCCCATCTCAGGGGGAGGGAATGGATAAGGAAATGATAGAAGGCTTCCTTAGAATGGCAGAAAAAGAGGAGGTATTGTTGATGGGGGACCTGAATATGCCAGATGTTAACTGGAGCACCTTTGCTGCAGGCACATCCAAGAGCAGGGTCATTCTTGATGCCCTGCATGGGGCATGCCTCAGACAGCTAGTATTGGAACCCACTTGGGAGGGAGCAATCTTAGACCTGGTACTCTCAAATGGGGATGGAGAAAGAATCTCAGATTTAGAAGTGGGTAGCCATCTGGGAACAAGCGACCACCAAACAGTGTGGTTCACGATAAACACAGCCATAGCCATACAATCAAGCCATACAAAAGCAAGAGTACTGGACTTTAGGAGGGCTGACTTTGGGAAAATGAAAGAGTGCCTCAGAAAAGCACTAGCAAACAGGCAAGAATGAGGGGTGGAGAAACAATGGGGAGTAATCAAAACAGTCATCACAGAGGCAACAAGCCTTTGTGTAAAGCAAATCAATAAAACACAATGAAGGAAAAAAACACTATGGTTCTCAAAAGAGGTAGCAGGGAAGGTTAAGGAGAAAAGGATAGCATTCAGGAAATATAAGGAAACACAGAAGGAGCAGGACAGAGTACTTTATCAGTTAAAGCAGAAAGAGGCTGGGAAGGCAGTCAAAATAGCAAAGGCCCAAACCAAGGAAAAGATAGCCAATTCTGTTAAGAAGGGGGATAAGACCTTTTATAGGTACATTAGGGAGCAAAGAAAGACCAAAGGAGGGATACTGATGCTTAATAAAGGGGAGGGAATGTGGGTAGAGGGTGACAGTGAAAAAGCAGGGATACTGAACGAATATTTCTGCTCAGTATTCACAAAGGAAATGAGGGGAGGTACCTAAACCAAACAAGAGAAACACTCTGAAGACGGGGGTTGATACCAGTCCATTTACAGAAGAAAGGGTTCTGAAGGAACTAATAAAATTGAAGGTGGACAAAGCAATGGGGCCTGATGGGATTCACCCAAGAATTCTAAAAGAACTAAGGGTAGAACTAGTGACACCGCTGACTACTCTCTTTAACAAATCATGGAAGGATGGGGTGGTACCCAAGGACTGGAGGAGGGCAGAAGTGATTCCTCTTCACAAAAGTTGGAGCAGGACAGAGGCAGGAAACTACAGACCAGTTAGTTTGACCTCAGTGGTAGGGAAAATGATGGACTCACTTCTGAAAGAAAGAATTGTTGAGTACCTAGAGGCCAGTGTGGCACAGAACCCCAGGCAGCATGGATTCACGATGGGAAGGTCATGTCAGACAAATCTAATAGATTTCTTTGACTGGGTGACCAACATATTAGACCAGGGAGGGGCTGTGGACATGGCCTACCTCGATTTTAGCAAGACATTTGATACAGTCCCACACAAAAGGCTAATATACAAGTTAGCCAGCCTTGGACTGGGTCCCAAGGTGGTAGCCTGGATAAAAAATTGGCTAGACAACAGGATGCAAAGGGTAGTAGTAAACGGAGTACACAGTGAAGAAAGGAGGGTTACTAGCGGGGTACCACAGGGTTCAGTACTGGGACTGGTCCTTTTTAATGTCTTTATAAGTGACATTGCAGAGGAACTGGAAGGAAAAGTATGTTTGTTTGCAGACGACACAAGATCTGCAACAGGGTTGATACACAAGATGGAGTGGAAAGGATGAGAAGGGACTTGACAAGGTTGGAGAAATGGTCAAATGTATGGCAGCTCAGATTCAGTGCAAAGAAGTGCAAGGTAATGCACATGGGAAACAAAAACCCAGGGGAAGTGTACGCAATGGGGGTGAGATACTGACAACAATAAAAATGGAAACAGACCTGGGGGTAATTATATCAGATGACTTAAAGGTGGGCAAGCAATGTGAGAAGGCAGTAAGGAAGGCTGGGGGGATAATGGGATGCATAGGAAGAAGCATCAATAGTAGAAAACAGGAAGTTGTTATCCTCTGTACAGACAGTTGGTGAGACCCCATCTGAGTACTGTGTGCAGTTCTGGAGACCCAATCTCTGCAAAGACATAGACAGAGTGGAGGCTGTCCAGAGGAGGGCACTAAATGGTGCAGGATCTGCACCAGAAGACATACGTAAGAAAGACTAAAGGAGCTTAATATGTATACCCTTGAGGAAAGAATGGAGAGAGGGACATGATAGAAACTTTCAAGTACCTCAGGAATCAACAAAGTCCAAGAGGGTAGCATCTTTCAGAAAAAGAGATATGCAAGAACAAGGGGGCACAATTTGAAGATAGAGGGGGGACGGCTCAGAGGTAATGTGAGGAAGTATTTTTTTCACAGAGAGGATTGTGATGCACAGGACAGCCTCCCTGAGGAGGTTGTGAAGTCAAGAACAGTGGGGAAATTCAAGAATGCATAGGACAGACATAAGGCAGTCCTAGTGGGGGGTAGGAGGAAGTAAGCTGTTGGTTAACTAGGATCTGCAGCTTATCTGTTAGGTAGGAAAATGGGCAGACTAGGTGGGCCAAGCGGTCCTTATCTGCCATCAAAATCTATGTTTCTATGTTTCTAAGGGCACATGCAAAATACAGCTTGCAGGAAGTAAAAATTTAATTAGGGGATGATTTTGATTTTCTCCTGATTTTTATATCTCATCAGTTACTCCAGCCATGCTTGAGAAAAGTCATCAAATCTGTGTGAGCACAAATTCACAAATCTGGTCAAAAACACATTTTCAATATGAAAATAAAGCTAAGGTTGAAAATGATCAGCCATGTAATGTAAATATCTAAAACAGGAAAAGAGCGAGGTAAGATGAAGGGGCAGTCATCCAAATCTAGTCTACTTTAACAGGAACATAGAAATGATTTGTGATGAGAAATGCCTGGAGAGCACATCAAGGCCTACCATATTCTTCTAATAAAATTCCAGTACACATTTTGTACTGCATGAATGAGATAAATAGCTAACGAACATTCCCTCCAGATCTAGAAAATGTTCAAAATGAAAATGAAAATCTAATTGACAATGTTAAACAAGGCACAACTGGTGATTACTTACTCCCACAGAGTGTGTATTTAAGAATGGATTGGGGTAACTAATCATTGGTTTATTGTTTATCAAACTGAAATTTTAAGCTCACATTTACCTGCAAGATATCCATTTGGCTGTATTATGTAGTAACTTCTCTACTTTTAAAGGTGACCTGCAAACTAAGTACAGGAACCCGCTCCCATCCCATATACCTTAGTAAGCTGCAATGGATTGCTATCAGTAACATTTTTGTAACAGTCTGAAAATTTTACCAAACTCCGAAACTTGTCACCGAATATGGAAGTGCCACCAAGGTTCCGATCGAGTGGGCACAAGTTTACATGGGTATTCTACCCATTTGGTGATGTTGTAGACACCACTGCTTTCAATAGAGCAGTAGTGGAGTGGAGGGGGCTTAATATTCTTATTTTATTGCTTTCACAGGGGTCTTGATACCTAAATTAATACTTACAGCAACACCAGGATTGTGTCTCTTTCAGTCTTCTTTATCTATAGTCATAAATAGCTCAGGCTTGTACAGTATTTATACCCCTTGATGTAATAATGCTTTCAATATATAGGAGGTAATACATGATCCTTGGTTTGTGCTCAATGCCATTCCTTTCTTTATATAAACATACTATATGATGTTGTATCAAAATGTGGTAAAAATGAGGTAAAACCCCTTAAAACACCATTATTTAATTTGATAGGAACACGTAACAGTAGATATAGTAATTGTGTGCTACTAGAATACAGAAGTTAGTTTTCTGAGCCTAGCTGACATATAACTCATGCTTACTCTGTAGATATGTACCCCGAAGTTTCACTGTAGGGAACTTTTCCTGACAGAAACATTTACTCCCTGCACAAATTGCTGCTAAAATTTCCTTTCTATAAAATTAAAATATAACAACATCATGCCACTGTGGTCTGTGAATCACAACTAAAGAGAAATTCAAACAAATAAAAACATTTGAAATAAAATGATAGATTTGCTGTTAGGATTCAGACAGGGCTGTGTGGAATGTGGAATTCCACCATCTGAATTTGTAGAATGTCAATTTTTCTTCCTGAGGAATTCCAAAAAGCATTTCTATCTGAACCATGGAATAATTTTCCATGGATCACATAAACCAAAAGCATCTGCATTTTATGCAAACTGTGCATTATTGCTTGATTAAAAACCACTTCACATGTGAAATGTCAGAATTCCACAACTGATGAAATTCTGTGGAATTTTCCAATATTCTGTGAAATTCTGTTCTGTCAAAATTTCAACATTCCACATAGCCTTAATTCAAACCCTTGTCTCTTGCTTTACGTGTAAAATGATTGGGGTCTGCTAAGATGCTGGATTTCTTATTTACTGGTAACGAACAGATCCGCTGCACCACAGAGCTGCACTTCAGTCAATGGCAAGCAGTGTGGGGGGAAGTTATGTCTCAGCCTACTGTAGGAAGAAAGTGACTGAAATTCTACTCCTAGCAGGAACATATATATTTCAAGCTATCTAAAATGCACAACATTCCTAATGCATAAACTTCATGGTACTTAACCTTGTGTTTTTTTCATTGGAAGAGGAGGAGGGGGTCCTTAGAACTGGAACCCGAAGAACTCAAGGAAAGGACCCAGCTCAAGAGGAAGCAGCTACTGGTGGAGAACTCTATAGTGAGAAACATAGAGTTGGGAGATGGGGCAGCGAAGAATAGGGAAGTGAGGTGCCTGAGGGGTGCCTTGGCTAGGAGGGACAGAGAGCAGATCCTGTGGATTACTAGGGCAGCAAGAGCTCTGAAGAAGCTGGACATTCTTGTCTATCTTGTGAAAAATGACCTACCATGGGATAGGGTATGAGTAGAACACAGAAACTTATGGGAGCTGGGGAGGGGTCATAAGGAGATAGCATGCATGGTGGCATTTTTTGAGGTGTTACCTGTAAAAGGAAAGGGACAGGACATAGTACTGTACATCAGGACCTTTAATAACTGGCTGAAGGTATGGTGCCTGAGCAGGGCTTTGTCTACATTGGGGAATGGGGCACGCTATAAGGGAGAGGGCCTGCATCCTAATAGAAAGAGAACCACAACTCATGGTAGAAGGTTTACTTGCTGCTTGAATGAGCATTTACACTAGTCTGGTGGGGGCAGAAAACAAAGGGAGGCAACAGTTGTTCCCCTAGATGGTAATATGACTGGGAGAGAAGGCCCAAGGACACAGACTCAGGAAGTTAGAGACAGGGACAAGAAGAAAGAAAAGGGGGATACAACTTAGGTAGCCAAAGAGAGAGGAGCAAAAGAGACCAGAAATGGAGGAAGTAAAACTGGAGGGCATGAATCAGAGGAAGCGTCAGGTAACATCATCAACAGGAGGGGAGGAAGATGCAGGGCATAATGCAGGGAGTGAGAAGGCATTGAATGCCAAGTGTGCTAAGGTCGGGATCTTTGGAAACTAAATCCCAGACTTACAGGCTATTATGGCAGAGGCTAACTTGGATCTAATGGTCATAAGGGAATCATGGTGCAGCAAGTACCACAATTGGAACATGGCTATACTGAGCTATTCTCTATTTAGGAAAGGCAGACCAAGGAGAAAGGGTGACACTATATGTGAGGGAGGGAATAAAGGCCACTAAGATGAGAAGGGTCTGAAGCCGCTAGGGTTCATCCAGGAGATGGGATCAGGAACCACTATTGATACTGGGGTAGTGTACAGACCTCCAACACAAGAGGAAGAAATCCACAATGCACTAGGATAAGCATCCTATAAAAGGAAAACAGGAAGCAACATGATACAGACCTACAAATACCTCACAGGGGTGAACAGGGTGAAGGAAGGGAGCATTTTCCAAGTGAGGACATGCACCAGGACTAAGGGACATGCAGTGAAGCTGGGTGGGGAAGAATCAAGGAAGCATATTACATCTAAATAAATATTTAAAGCAGCAGTGCACAAAATCGGCCCAAAAAACTTTACCCTACACTTTTTCACAATAAAAGATTTCCGGCATCTTCCAGTTCTATTTGGTGGCACAATTTTCTAGTTCCATGAAAATGTGAGTATTTTATAAAAGAGATATTGACTGGAGTTATACCAGGATTTTAGTGGGAAAATATTGAGCCCTCGGGATGAATGATTGCCTTCTAATAGTCATATTGCCCTCAGCCATTGGTTCTGGGAAATATGACAATTATCAGACAATAGTTCATCCCTCATAGACACTTTTTTCTTTTCCTGCTATATCCCTCAAATCTGGTCAGTATTTGTATAATAATTATTACATAATAATGCCCCTGAACATAAATAAAAATACTGATAGCCATCATGTGGTCCTGTATAGACAGTATTATTAGATAACACCTTACAGTATGAAACTCTTTACACATGAACCGGGTCTGGATACTTTCACCCCTGGGTATTTATTAATTGTAGCTAAAACTAGTTTTTTGTAAAAACATTTTTTATTGTACTGCTGCTTCAAATTACTTGAGCGTTTAGCTTTCAGAATGCTCAATTAATGCTGATATTTCAGTACACTGATCAATTTTAGCATCTTCCTTATCAACTATACTTTTACATACTACACCATATATAGACTAAAATCTTGGTATTCAGCATGGGACGCTGAGACCTTACCACTAAGCCAACTGCAGGTTTCAACGATAGAACATAAAATATACAATATGATGGGACAAACAGGCTCACTGGATCATCCTGTCTGCCCAACCCTGCCTGGTACTCCTGTGATGGCCCTGATCATTGTCTTCCTCCTGTAGCCCATCCCTGTTTCCATCTCCTCATGCCCTTATCAACTGCCCCACCTATGTTTAACTCCACCCACTGCTTTTGCACAGACCGTCTCCTCGATCACTGCTGCATCCCTTCTTTTGTTTTTTAATTTTGTGTTTTGGGAATTTGATAATATGTTTACAGACATCATTAATAAGGATGAGACGAAACGTGATTTAGTGATTTTTACTATTCAACCAAATACTGTATAGGTGATGACACTATTTGTTGAATAATGAACATGAATAGTGAATGAACACACATAAGGCTTGATATAGGGATTATTTTCTTATTTTTATTTCATTTTCCTTTATTTTTATTCATGTTTTCTTATTTTAAAATCAAAGCATTGTGAGACAGTGAGGTAGTGATTGTTGTACAAATTTGCTGTTGACATTACATGTCATTCATTAAACTTTTGCAAAGGTAGAAAATATTATTTCACAGCATATCAAGTGCATACAGTACATAATTCATGTTTACGATAAATGGCTCACAACAATTAGGCAGCTTTTGGTGAACTGTGAAAATGTGTACAAAATTAGCAAATGTAATGTTGCAGCACATTAATATTTGTGACTTATCATGGGTAAATTACTTTAAAAAAATCTTTCAGCATTGGGTTCCTCTCCACAAGAGCAGAGGCAGAGAGGAGGCAGGCAGTTACATACCTGTAAGCCTGACCTCAGTAGTGGAGGAAACTAATGGAGTCCTTACTTAAGGAGCGGATTGTGAAGTTTCTGAATGGTAGCGGGTCACAGGATCCAAGGCAGAATGGATTCTCAGTGGAAAGGTCGTGTCAGACAAATCTTATAGATTTCTTTGACTGGGTAACCAGGTGGTAGATCAGGGAAGGGCAGTGGATGTAGCCTATCTGGATTTCAGCTAGGCCTTTTTGACATCATCCTGCACAGGAGATTGCTAAATAAACTGGGGAGTCTGGGAGTGGGTCCTATGGTGGTAAAGTGGGTTGGGAACTGGCTAAGGGACAGGACTCAGAGGGTGGTGATAAAAAGCATGAAATTTGAGGTGAGGCAGGTGACTAGTGGGGTGCCACAGGGGTCAATGCTGGAGCCAGTCCAATTCAATATCTTCATTAAAGACATTACAGAGCATCTGGAGGAATAAGTGTGCCTTTTTGCAGATGACACCAAGATCTGCAACAGAGTGGACACATCAGAGTGGGTGGAAAAAATGAGAAAGGACCTAAGCCTATTAGAGGAGTGGTCAGATGTCTGGCAGTTGAGTTTCAGTGCTAAAAAGTGCAAGATCATGCACCTCAGTCACAGGAATCCAAGAGAGGCGTACAGGATCGGTGGGGAAATTCTGGCCACCACAAGTCAAGAGAGAAACCTGGAGGTTATCATATCTGATGACCTCAAGGTGACCAAACAGTGTGAAAAGGCAGAGAGGAGAGTAAAGAGAATGTTGGGGTGCATAGGGAGGGGCATAACAAGCAGGAGGAAAGAGGTGGTGATGCCACTGTACAGATCACTGGTGAGGCCCCAGCTGGAGTACTGTGTCCAGTTCTGGAGACCAAGGGCTGGATTTTCAAAGCCCTGATGCAAGCTGCATTATTGGCAGCTTGTGCCAGGTGTGGGTGTTTCCGGGACCCTGTGCCTGATTTTCCAATCCACAGGGTCCCGGGGCCTAAGTTCTGCAGCTTGCTGCAACAGTGGCAGTGCGCCAAATGGATGGTGCACCCACCCAGAATGCAGCAACTGCTGTTGGGTGTCTCTGGCACCCACAGACAGGGGTTAGCTACTAGAGATGCAGAAAATTTAAATTCCACCGGCGAAGTGCCTGTGAAGTGGGCACTTCGCATTGGCACTTTGCTATGTGGAGTGCCCCATAGGAAAGGCTCACTTTGCCATGTGATTATTACTCTGTGTTGTCATTCTGCCTTAATGTGAAGTAAGGTGGAATGACAACAATATTGGCAGCACCCCATACACACAGTCACCAAAATTAATGTGCATCCCTAAAGTGCTACTGTCTTGTATCCAGAAAACTCCTCAGTGCTGACGAAGTGAAATGACAGCATAACAAGAAATGCAGTCTCCCAGAATTAATGGCGCACTCAGTCATGCAGCAGTGGTCACACACAGAGTCACCAGAATTAATGTACATCCCCAAAATGCTACTGTCTTGTGTCCAGAAAATTCCCCAGTGCTGACGAAATGCTACTGTCTTATGTCCAGAAAATTTCCCAGTGCTGACGAAGTGAAATGAGAGCATAACAAGAAATGCAGTCTCCCAGAATTAATGGTGCACTGCAAATGCACAGACAGATTAAGATTACGTTGCACACTCAAGAGATGCATACAAAAGGCACAACAACACCTAACCAGTGCTCACAAGTCACAAATCCAAATCTGGAAAGGAATACCTTTTGCCAGTTGGGGGATTAGTGCATGGCAGTAACAATCCACTACCAGTAAAGATACCACAAAGCAGTACAAAAAATTCATGCAGGTGCAGTGGATGGCAGGTTCACACTGCTGCAATTACTCTCTGACACAACAAAAGGTGTCTGATTTAATTGCACGCATCACACACACACTCACACACACACTACAAGTAATGCATAGTGAATTGAAAACCTTCAGTAATATAACCAAATGTTTTAAACAGATAAATTATACACTGCTGCAGCACAACAATCAGCATAAAAATGTCAAGAATTACTGAAAATATTACTGTGTGTACATTAACACAGTTATACAAGAAAAATATAAACAAAACAGAAAGACTGCCTTTTTCTCCCAGTTAATGTACCTACACTACAAATATGCCCTTCTCCCACAGCACACTTCACAGTACACAGACTGACTGTTCTAAATTAACATTCAAAATCCACACAACAATAAACACTCGATGATATGAGCAAAGAAGGGTTTTCTACAATCGATGTACTAAATTTTGAGCAAAACAAATGACTCAAAAAGGCATTTTAAACAGCTTTTAGAGGTTTTGAATCGCAGAGCTCTGAGAGCAAACTGTCTCCAGCTATCACTACACACACACTACCCAGACCAGAACTGAGGCTGTGCAGAAAAACCTAGAGCCCATGTGACCTATAATCCCACGAATCACTGCAGAATTTCATTTGCAGCTCAATTACAAGGCGAAGTGAGGCGAATTACATTGATTTCAATGTACTTTGCCTTAAAATTGGTGGAGAAGAGGTTTGGGGAAGGTGGAATAATGCAAAGTCACTGGTTTCAATGGACTTCGCTTTCCTCATTATGAAGCGAAGTACTCTGCTTCACATTGCAGTTTGTGGAGTACTCCACAGATTCCGCATCACTCTGTGAATCATTTTGCAGAGTGAATTGGGGCCACTTTGCCCACCATTACTTATAGTACTGTAACTCACATGCTGTACAGGAAGGAATGTGAATGCCTATGGCTGTACTTACCCAATGAGCTGAGCCTGTATCATAAAACTCTCCAATTTAGAAACTCTTATTAATGAGTACAGTGGTGGTGATTGGGTGAAGCCTGGAGAGATACTACAAAACAGGCTTACAATAGATGCAAGTAACTAGTAAAAAAATGTATTTTGCGATTCGTGATGTGACCGTGAATCGTGATTTGTGACTGCATTGTGACCATGATGATAAGCGTGATTCAATGTGAGATAACCAATATGAAACTGTATGGGAACGCGAATGCCTACGGCTGTACTTCCCCGATGAGCTGTAGCACAAAACTCCCCAATTTAAAAACTCTTATTAATGAGTACAGTGGTGGGGTGGTGAAGCCTGGAGAGATACTACAAAACAGGATTACAATACATCCAAGTAACTAGTAAAAAAATTAGTTTTGTGATTTGTGACGTGATCATGAATCGTGACTGCATTTGTGCCCATGATTATGAAGAACGTGATATGTATCATGAGTGACTCGTGATGATGGCCCTGACTTAAAAGCGCATGTTAATGAGTACAATGTTCATGCAGAGATATGCACCACACCAGTCCAGTACTCTGAAGGGAAGCCAAAGAAACAAATGTGACTTAAGTTACAGACGGAGAGATTGGGCTCTAAAGAGATGCAAATGCACAGACAGATTAAGATTGTGCTGCACACTGAAGAGATGCAGATGCAAAGGCACAACACCTAACCACTGCTCACCATCAGAAATTCAAATCTGGAAAAGAATACCTTTGCCAGTTGGGGCTGGCCAAGGGGGGGGGGTTGCAGTGTACTGCAATAATAGTCACTTGTACTTGTACCAGTAAAGATACCACAAAGAAGTACTAAAATCACGCAGCTGCAGTGGATAGTAGGTTCACATTGCTGAAATGACTGTGTGGCACAATAGAAGGTGTCTGATTTGAAGACCCGCATCACACACATACTCACACACACACTAAGTAATGCATAGCAAACTGAAAACTTCAGTAATATAACCATTTATTTCATGCAAACTAAAATTATGCACTGCTGCAGCACAACAATCAGCAAAAAAAAGTCAAGAATTATTGAAAATATTACTGTGTGTGCATTAACACAGTTATACAAGAAAAATATCACCAAAACAGAAAGAACTCTTTTTCTCCAAGTTAATCTACCTACACCATAGATACGCCCCTCCCCAAAGCACACTTCCACTGTCTCTTAGTACACAGACTGAATGTTGTACATTAACATTCAAAATCCATACACGAACAATAAATGCTCGATGATATGAGCACAGGAGGGTTTCCTACAATCAATGAACTAAAGTTTCAGCAAAAAAAAATTGCCTTTGGAGCTTAAAAATAAGGCGAAATGAGGCGAAGTACATTGTTTTTAATGTACTTCGCCTTAAAAATTGGTGGAGTAGAGGTTTGGGAAGGCAGAGTAAAGCAAAGTCATTGTTTTCAATGGACTTTGTGTTACCCATTATAATGCTAAGTACTCTGCTTCGCGTTTTGGAGCACTCTGCGAATTCGCCTTCACTCTGCGCATCACTCTGCAGAGAGAATTGAGGCCACTTTGCCTATCTCTACTAGCTGCTGGCCACAGCACCCCCCAACACCACCGTGCCACGCTCCTCACCCCAACACCCACCGGGATGCTGGTGGTCTAGTGTCTCTCTGCAGTTACCTCAGCCTCTCTCCATCTCCTTCATACCCCAATCCAGCTACTAGCTCGCGGCTCCTCACACCACCATGAGCCGTCGCGATGAACTGTCAGTGCATGTACTATATACTGTATACAGTACATGCCCCTGACAGCTCATTCGGCAGTCTGCTGTGGAGGTGTGAGGAGGGCTGCTCTGGTCACTAGATTGGGGGATAGGAGAGGATGGGAGTGGGGAGCTGGGCACTACCTGCCAGAGGTGGTACTAGACCACTGGGGGGGGGGATTCTGACATTAACAGTCGGGCGGGGAGGGGGGAACCACTGGATTACCAGGGTCAGAGCTGCATATCGAACGTAACTTATGTTTGCAATCATGATGGGGGCACTAGATTACCATGGAGAAGTACTTTAAATAATGCAACGGGTGTTGGGGATCATGACGGGGAGGTGAGGGGGGCCACTGGACCACCAGAGATCATCCATTGGGGATGGATTGGGGCAGGCCACACAGTGGCACATATTGGATGACCCTCCCAGGAGATGTCTAAGTACCATTAGACCAGCCCTTTGCTGGTCTAATGGTACTTGGCACTTAGTTCCAGGGGAGGTCTTTGAAACTCAAGATTTGAGGGCTGCGGCAGTCCGGGTCTGTCACAAGCCCCCTAGTGCCATGCCGCTGCCACTTTTGTGGTGCAAGGCGGGCGCTAGCATAGTTTGGTGCAGGCAGCCTGCTGGGTGATGCAGGCTGCCTTTGAAATTTGCTCTTGGTGCAGCCCTTGGTGCAAGGTGCCTCTTGCGTCAGACTTGTTTGATGCAAGCACCTTGCTCATTGCAAGGCCTTTGAAAATCTAGCCCCACATCTCTGGAAAAACATTGACAAAATAGAGGTAGTCCAGAGAAGGGCAATGAAGATGGTACGTGAACTGCACCAGAAGCCCTCTGAGGAAAGACTTAAGGATCTTAATATCTATCTACTGGAAGAAAGAATGGAGAGGGGAGATATGATAGAGGCTTTCAAGTATCTTAGGGGAATAAACAGGGTATAGGTGGAAAGCATATTTCAGAGAACACTCTGCACAAGAACAAGGGGGCATGATATGAGGTTGAAGGGTGGAAGGATCGGGGTAATGTTAAAAAGTACTTTTTCACTGACAGGGTGGTGGAGCCATGGAACAGCCTTCCAGAAGAAGTGGTGGGTGCAAAAACAATACGGGGGTTCAAGAGTGCATGGGATAAACATAAGGGTACCTTGGAGATGTGCAGATCAGTAGAGCCGCAAATCAAATAGGATCTGGGGCTGCAGTAGTGAGTAGGGAAATGGGCAGACTAGGTGGGCCATATGGTCCTTATCTGCTGACAGATTCTGTGTTTTTATGTTTCTATTCAGTGGTAGAAGCCTGCATCTATGTTCAACATAAAGGTCCCCAGCAGTGCTAAATAGTCTCTCAGATGGAACACTACTTGGTGGTGCTGACAAAAATGATCTGGAAGTGGCAACTAACATAAGAAGATGAACCAAGTTGTGCATCCACCACTCAAATGGATCACTGGAGCATGGTTCCTGTACAGAATGTGCTCATTCATTAAAAGCTCAGTCAGTGGGCGGGCCTGCTGTGGAGGAGAGGAGGGAAGTTCTGGTCTGCCCACTGCAGGGTTTAGGGGGTGAGAGCAGGTTGGTTGGACTCCTGCTGGGGTGGGAGGGTGGGAGGCACTAGACCACCAGGGATTTGGAGACTTATATGTGACTTTAGATTGGGAGGGGAGGTCTATGAGGGAAACCACTAGACCACCAGGGAATTTTACTACTGTACGGACGGACATGGAGGGTACTATAAATTTACTATACACTTGGGCTTGGGGTGAAGGGGAGTAGGGGAAGGACCACTAGCCACCAGGGCATAAGGGCATTTGGGCTGTGTGGGCACTGTCTGGTGGCGGGGGGGCACTATTTATAAGGATATTTTTTTAGTTGGTGTGGCCGTGGGTGAACCGGTGGGGAGGGACCACTAGCCACCAGGGATTTAATGTGTATCTATGGGGTGGGTGGGAGGGGCCACTAGCTACCAGGGTTTGTTATTTTCACTAATATCTGGCAACATTTCACCCATAACTTTGCAGATGTTCTCCGCTCCGCCACAGGTGGAGGTTTGGAAGCTTCAGCAAAAGTTTCTTGATTCCGTGGAAGTTCCACAGGGTGAACAATTGCACTTTTGCTCACCCCTAGACAGATACAAGGACAGTTCAGTGTCCATAGCAGTAGAAGATACTGAAGTTAGGATTCTTTTACTATTTTGTCCCAACAACTCCACAGTGTCCCAGAATCCACTCTTATTTCTTGATAGTTGGCTCTAAAATATCAGGCTTTATCTCCACTGGTTTCCGTTCACTCTCACTGTTCACTTCTTTCAACATATTTTGCTCTGCAATGCTCTGTGTGGCAGCTTTAGCATCACAACGACTGGCATCTGAACTGAATTGGTGTAATTTAAAATGTGGGTCCATCCCACAGGATGCAGCATACCCGTACTCATGTTCAACATTACTGAAACATGATGATACTGAATATAGTATTTCATCTTCCATCGTTTTTATTCACTTGTCACTTACGTCTGTGTTTAGATACATTTTAAGAGCCTTCACTGCTTGTAGGATCATACAAATCCTTATAGCACCTGTGCTAATTTCTTTGGAGAGCTGCTCAAAAGCATTGCATATACTGTATTAACAACAGTCCGCAATGCTCCACTGGCTCAGTGTGAGAGATGTTTACATTTGACTCCTTGAGCTGGATTCTCATAGCGGCCCTTAGATCAATGCAAACTGTAGCAAACATCAATTTATTTGATCTCCGATGCACCAGGGTCTCCACACCAGATTCTCTAATGGGAGGGGCCCCTGGAGTCAAACTCCTTTAGTTTGCTTCAACCGCTGCCATGCGTCTAAGTCAAGCAGCATGGGTGGGGAATGTCACAATCTGTGGGATGGCCCTGCAGCAACTCAGCCAGTGCCAGGTACCCACCGACTGTCTGCTCTGGAGGATGGCAGAGAATTGTGGGACAGGTAGACTGGGTCTGGAGGTAGTGGGTGCCATGGAGCAGGCCAGGGACAGTCCGGTGTCAGTCACATCTGCACAGACAATCTAGGAGGAGCAGGCAGCACTATAAGAGGTGCCGGGGGTGCAGAGCCGGAGAGCGACTGACAATTCCAGTCATCCCTCTGTCCATGAAGTGGACCCCTGTGTGGTGCCACTGAGATGCACTATAAGCTGCTGGCTTAGCACTGGGGGACACCTACAGATTGGTGCTAATCATGTCTGCCCACTGACTCCCACACATGCTCATGGGCTAGACTGCCCTACCTATGCCATTATGGCACTGTGGCCATCAAAAGCAATGTGTACTGTGGCTCACAGCACTGGTTTCAGTCCAGCTTGTCACCCCCACTGTGCCCAGCAGCTGCCAATGTACTGTTCCCTGATTCTGACTGTGTTCCCCATGCCAACCGTCTACACTCACCCATCCCACTCAAGAGTTCTCTGCTAGACGGTAGTGGTGCAGGGGCTGTTAGACCAGTTCTGGCTGATCTAACTCTAGCAGACACTGCACTCTTTGGTGGGCATTACTGAATCCTATTTAAGGGGATGCTGCTGCACTGCACTGGCGCAAGCCCACTTCTGTCATGGTACACCATTGCATCTGTCACAAGGACAGCACAAGCTTGGCTGGCACAGGCAGTCCTTCAACCGGCACAGGTGGCAATGTAGAATTGGGAATGATACAATGTACAGCGCAGGGAGCCCCTTGCATCATTTGTCTTTGGCACAAGCCTCTTTCGTCACTCCCAATGCTTTGAGAATTGGGACCCTCAGCACAGTACACACTTAGAGCTCTTTTTGTTCAACCAGATGTTTTAGCATATAAAAAGTCAAGGTCAATCTTAACAATATCTTGAACTAATTGGACATTAGGCAGACCCAGTTCTGTTTATATGCTGTGAAGTTTTTTTTTTGTTTTGCAGTACTGTTTCTCCCCTTGGATCCTGGGCGGCTCTACATCCGACCTACCTCCGGACCCGAACCCCGACATCAGGCTGACCTCCCCCATCTCCCCATGGCTTGCCCTCTGTGGCAGGGTGGTGAGGAGTGCCCCCAAGCTCAACTCACCTGAAACAGATCCAGAACGGAGGAGGCGCCATTCGGGGTCAGGTCGTAGAGGTTGAAAGCTCATGCTGCCCAACTGGGAGTCAATTTTTTCCCTTGTTCGCCACCTGGAGATGTGGCATGCAATGACACCAGCGGAAGGAGTGCACACACGTCTGCATGTGCTCCTCCAGACGTCTACTCCATCTCCGACCCTATCTGCAGTGTCAGCACTCTGCCCCCCAGTCTCCACTTGGGGTCTGTCTGGAGCTGATCACTGATGTCCCCCCTTCCCAGAGAAGGAGAGCAGTTCTTCGGATGCTCGATCCTTCTCCTCCCCTGCCAACCCCTGGCAGCCCATGCTTGCTCCCCAACATGGATCACCGGCATGGCATGAGGTAAGGCGTCCAGCAACTCAGCCCTTAGCACCACCGGGCTGGCCTGTATGCTGTGAAGTTTTGATACTGCAGATGCAGTGTTTAAAATGTCCAACACGTTTCCTGCTATTTACTATCAGATCAGATACAGAATACTTGACTTAGCCAGGCATCATGAAGGCTCAGCTCGAGTGTTTATTTGAAAATTGTTTACCTGGAAAGGCACACTAAGCGAAGGATCATTTCTAGGTGTGAATCATGGAATGTGAGCGAAACAAACTTAACTCTAAACTACACAGTCATTAAAGGAATTTTTTAATGTTTACCTCTTTGTCTTGAATTACAACATGCCATCTCGCTTTACTTATGTTCAAGTTGTCAAACATTTTCAGCAAGGCATTGCAGATTGGTTTTCCTGCATGTTTGCCCTGAAAACCTTCACAATTCAAAACTGCTGACTTTCAATTGAATTGTCAATTCAGCATGCTGTTAAATTAGAAATGACTGTGTGGTGTTCTCTTGTGCCCACATTGTTTGCTTGTGTCTACATGTCAGCAGTGAATGACAGATTTACAATGTTTCTTAGTAGAACAAACATTTGCTGGTGCACATGTTTGTAAATATCAGGTATATCAGTTTGTGAAATATAGTTGCATGACAGCAATTTATACTATGGCTCCAGTGCTTTCAGAATTCAGATGAAACCTGTATCCTTCACCTTTGAGAATAGTTGCGTATCCATGGTGATCATTTTTGCTACAGCTTAGTGTACTTATATTGCCTCATAGGTATCATGCAACCAGAACCTTCATTTAGCAGAGCAATCCCCTAGGGTTAGCTGTTTTATCTTGCAGGTGGCATCTGGTTGAGTTTTGCTCTTTTGGTTGGTCACATGCTGTTTGGTATTGTGAAACTAGGGTGGCAGTATAGCACAGTGGTTTAAGGCTGTGAGCTGTAAACTCAGAGATCTGGGTTTGAATCCCACAGTTGTCACTTGCATACTGTGTGACTCTAAGCAAATCACTTAACTTTCTTGTGCTCCCAGGTTGCACCTGCAAACAAGCTTTTAGCTTAGTGTGTCTCTCCTGGTAAAATAAAAAACAAACAAACAGCTTGGCGTGCTTGAACTGCACATGGTTAATCATGGCAATAGTAGTGTAACTCTGTGGCTGGCTTCCATGGGATATGCAGTTTTTGCAGAGTAAGTACTTGAATTTGGATGTGTTCTCTTTGCAGATTTTGAAAAACTCCCAGACAGGCTCCATTTCTTTTCTCTCATTTCAAATGCCTGCCATGGCAAGCATGTTTGATGACTTTGCACAAAGCTGTTTGCGTCCTACTCAGCCGTGAGATGACCATGCTATTAGCTTGTGACCTGCAAGAATGCCATGGTGAGGTGCATATAAAAAGAAAAGTTTGAAGTAAAGATTTAAAAAGGCACAGCAAAGTTTAAAATATGAATTTTAAAAATAATTTAAGAACAGTGAAGAGTATCACTAATGTTGTTTTGCCATATATAGCAGATGTCCGATTCTGCTAGTTGGCTTGCAATCCATGACACACTAAACTCACACAAGGTAAATAAAACCAAACAGTAAAATAATGAAAAAAATATTTTTAAAACCAGTCCAAACACAGATCAGATGTGGCAGAGAGGCATGAAAGGATAGTTCGTATTAATTGTGTAACACTTGCTGGAAATAAATGACATAGGGTGCTGGACAGCAAATAGATGAACATGCTTGATACTCACTGCATGATGTGGAGTGGAGAAGAAACTATTCAATATCCATAAATACTTTTAGGATGGTATTTGATGGAACACAAATAGTGCAGAAAGGCCACTATTTATATCTCAAGCGAATACAAAGTAAATATTAAACCCATCTCTGATCATTAATCAGTACTGTAGTTAAAATATTGTCATCATTTACTATCTCGAGAGTCAGTCAAATTAATAATAAAGAAAAAGTCCCATCTCAGTCAAGCAGCTGCAATTTCAGTTTTCAAACCTATCAAATTAGAACTGTAAATTGACATCCCCCTTCCATGTTTATGAACCCACATTTGAGGATGACTGTCCCACAGGCATCCCTTCTGATCATCCCTCAGCCAACTTTAGTGGGTGTCTGTTTGTGTTTGTGTGTGTACTTCAGGCGAACAATTCATTGTATTTCATCCTGTTGATTCCATGGAAATATTTGTTCATTTCAGTCATGCCCCCTTCCCCATCTCCAGAGTGTATGTACTGTATTAAAGTCCCTCAATCTTGCCTCGTATGCCCCCCCCAGCCCCACATCATCTTGTTTATCCTGCTCTGTACAGTACAACTTTCCCTTTTTCACAGTTCCTCTATAGGTGTGGTCTCCAGAACCCAACAACCACCTGCTTCTACTGCTGATTCCCCCTTCCTGTGCACCCCAGCACCCCATTCATCTTCTCAAGTACCCCATTGCACAGTGGTGGTGATTTAAGGCTTTCTGATATTATCACCCCAGGGCCTTTTCCTTAATTGTGTTCTCTTTCACTACTATCCTATCAGGTATTGCATTTTGGATTCTTGTTCCAGATGTGAATTTCTTTGCATTTCTTGGTATTAAACCTCAGATGCCATAGCCTGATTCATTTTCAACTGCTTCCAGGTCCTCCCTCATTGCTCAGATCTCATCCTCACTGCCTAACCCCCGGAGATCTTGCTCTCATCCATGAAGAGGCAGATCTTTCACTGAACATCTACAGCTACAGTAAGTCACAACTCAATATGTTAATACAGATGGATGGGCCCCAGGACAGAGCCCTGTGGTTACCTGCTTATTACTTCCTTCACCTCAGCGTACTCCATTTCACCACCTGTTTCTGCCCCTTTAGCCAGTTTTCCACTCATTATGCTATCCTTTTCTCCACCCCAGATCCATAAGTTTCTTGACTAGTCTACTGTGAGAACTGAGTCAAAAGCATTAATGAAGTGAGCACTGTCACCTATCTCTTTACCTGGTAATCTGGTTTGCAGAGTCCCTATCTGGTTATCTGTTTTTTTGTCAGAGACAGTCAAGTTATTGAGTCATTTTGAGTGCTCACATACTCTTAAAACAGATTTTGCCATAGCATTTATTGCTTCAGTTGCATGTCCTGGTTACAGACAAGTTCTGTTGTCAATATAGTCCTATCTTTGTAAAAGCAGTTAATGTGGGAGGTGTAATGTATGGTTATTAGGACCATTAGCAGTTACTTCACCTAATCTTTTCCTCTCCACATCTTAAAGCAGTACATCAGCAAAACTGGGCAAAAAGTCAGACCCTACCTTTTATAACAGTAAGATTCATCTATCTTCCATTTTAATTTGCTGGTAAACCTTTTCTTCTCTACCAGAATTGACATATTTTTAAATGTTTATTTTTGTTCTCAAGAAAAAAGTAAGGTCTCAGCTTTTGGCTTTAAAATAGTATTGTGGACATGAATAGGAACTGGATCCTGAAAGAAAATGTATATAGTACACATTATAGGAAACAAACACTTTTTTAATATGTCCATGCATATTATATACAAAATTTCCCTCCCCCCCATTCTTGCCACCCCCATCACATCTGTAATTGAGAGTTCCTTTATCTCTGTATGTTTACCTGGTAAAATAATTTCAATTAATTAATAAATAAAAAGGAAGAACATAGAACAGCAAATTTAACAGGTACAGTATGTTTACATTTTTGGTGATCTGCTACTGTACTTTATGAACTGTTTTTTGCTGCTTTAAGTTTTCATTAAAAGAACAAATGACTTTGGAGGAAAATATATGCACAATCAGGCATGAAAAGGGGTGGAGCTGGGGCAGAGTGTAGGGTGTGTTTTAGTATCTGTTTTTTTACCTCATCGTCAGGTGGCAACCCTAATTCCAAATACAGTATGTCTGCTGCCTTTACATTGTCAGCTGCTTTAGTAACTCAATTGAGGAACTCGACCAGGTTCATCTGGCATATCCTCCCCATGTGAACTGATGCTGCCTACTGTACTGTAGACTATTGTTACCAATCATTCTCTTACAATAGCACCCAGTAATTTCCCCACTATAGATGTCAAGCTGACAGGTCTATAATGCCAGCTGTACTCCAACCTAATCAATCAATCAATCAAGTCTTTATTTTACCAGGTGGAACACCACTGAGATGAACTCATTTACAAGGTGGACCTGGGTAAGGTTCACAAAAAATACAACAGTTATACATCAATTATACATAGCAACAAGGAGCCTCATAACCAGGCCACATAAAGTTACATACAACAACTGAGACACAGAACCAGGAAGGTTTATATAATTAGACAAGGCAACATACAAGGTACAATTGAGCTTACACAATATACAGTCTTGATCTATATACAATATATACAATAAATACATAATGCAGGTAAACAAGAAAGAAAACCTCCAGGGGTGGGGTTTAAGTAACAAGGGAGAAGGCAGCGAGTGTCTCCCTAAAATGACTGTAAGAACAGTTTTTTTTTGTTTTGCTTTTATTGAAGGTCATTAGTAGAAACAATTACGTGTCTCCCTAAATGACTGCAAGAAAAGGTTTTTGAAGATAGTCAGTTTCACTGGGAGAGCAACTACTGGTGATGCCTCTCCCTATGCATCCCAGTATCCCCCCAGCCCTCCTTACTGCCTTCTCACATTGCTTGCCCACCTTTAGGTCATCTGATATAACTACCCCCAGGTCACTTTCCATTTTTGTTGTTGTTAGTATCTCAGCCCCCATTTTGTACTCTTCCCCTGGGTTTTTGTTTCCCAGGTGCATTACTTTGCACTTCTTTGCATTGAATCTAAGCTGCCATACATTTGACCATTCCTCCAACCTTGCCAAGTTCCTTCTTAACCTTTCCACCCCCCCTTGTGTATCAATCCTGTTGCAGATCTTTGTGTCTTCTGCAAAGAGACATACTTTCCCTCTAGTCCCTCCGCAATGTCACTCATAAAGCCATTAAAGAGGACCGGTCCCAGTACTGAACCCTGCGGTACCCCGCTAGTAACCCCCCTTTCTTCAGAGTGGACTCTGTTTACTATTATCTTCTGTGTCCTGTTGTCCAGCCAGTGTTTTACCCAGGCTACCACCTTGGGACCCACTCCAAGGCTAGCTAACTTGTATATTAATCTTTTGTGTGGGACTGTGTCAAATGCCTTGCTAAAGTCTAGGTGGGCCATGTCCACAGCCCCTCCCTGGTCTATTACTTTGGCCACCCCATCAAAGAAATCCATTAGATTTGTCTGACATGACCTTCCCACTGTGAATTCATGCTGCCTTGGGTCCTGTGCTCCACTGGCCTCTAGGTACTCAACAATTCTTTCCTTCAGAAGTGATTCCATCATTTTCCCTACCACTGAGATCAAACTAACAGGTCTGTAGTTTCCTGCCTCTGCCCTGCTCCCATCTTTGTGAAGTGGAATCACATCCACCCTCCTCCAGTCCTCAGGTACCACCCCATCCTCCCATGATTTGTTAAAGAGGGTAGTCAGTGGTGTCACTAGTTCTACCCTTAGTTCTTTTAGAATTCAGGGGTGAATCCCAACAGGCCCCATTGCTTTGTCCACCTTCAGTTTTAAGAGTTCTTTCAGAACTCTTTCTTCTGTAAATGGACTTGTAACCCCCCCTATCCAGAGTGTTTCTATTGTTTGGTTTAGGTACCACCCCCTCCTTTTCTTTTGTGAATACTGAGCAGTATTCATTCGGTAGCCCTGCTTTTTTACTGTCACCCTCTGCCCACATTCCCTCCCCTTTATTAAGCCTCAGTATCCCTCCCTTGTTCTTTCTTTGCTCCCTAATGTACATATGAAAGGTTTTATCCCCCTTCTTAACAGAGTTGGCTATCTTTTCCTCAGTTTGTGCCTTTGCTATTCTGACTGCCTTCCCTGCCTCCTTCTGCTTTAACTGATATAGTTCTCTGGCCTGCTCCTTCTGTGTTTCCTTATACTGCCTGAGCTGAGTGTTAACTACCTTTTTGAGCAACTTAGATAGGATAGGAAGCAAGGATATTGGATGGTAATTATTACTCAAGCCTCTTGTTTACACTTAACATCTACAGAAAGTTTAGAAAAAATAAAAATGTGAGGTTTCTGCCAGTATTCAACCTCTGGTATTTTTTTGGCTGACCTGCTGATACATGTGATTGCTACCCTACCTGAACTGAAGCTCTTCTGGGTATATGTTTCTCTGCTTTACAGATGGCACCATACACCTAAGGAGATGGCAAGCCAAGAAACAATACCAGAGTTTGATTCAAGGGCAGTCCTTTTTCTTCTGCAAACATATAATAATAATAAGGGCATTTTAGTTCTGCACCATAGCGTGGGGGCACAACTTAATTGTATATACAGTGGAGCCAGCCAGGATGCAACAAATAAGTTGCAGTAAATAACATGTCACAAAATACTGCATGACTAAAGGGCTTAATTGTCATTGAATTACATGTGTCCCTGAGGCACACTGCAGCATGTTGCAGTAATATTGCAAGATACTGCATTGAATCCTGCCTGGTACTGCAATATAAATTTTTTTTCCATAAAGGGATACAGAATTCAAATATAGTGCATTTTTTAGTTCAAGCTCTACAACCATTCAGATATTTGATGTGTGCTATGTGAGTGGGGGAATGGCAAGAGACAGAATGTGTTGGGGTGCTTTATGAGTTTGGAGAATGGGGATTTACTTTTACTGGTCTTATTGGGTGGGAGGGTATGACAGTGTGCTACAAGGGTGGGGGAGAGAGGTGTTTTCTCCTTTCTTAAAAAACAAAACTGTGAAGTGTCTCTTCATTAATGACATTTGACTTTGCAGGGTTTTTCCTTCATGAAGTAGTCACTTCATGGCAAGAAATGCTACAAGGGTGCCACATGACTAATGGAGTACCACTCCATGTCATAGACAGGCTGAAGGCAGGATGGAGGCAGTCCAGAGGAAGGCAACTAAAAAGGTGCAGGGTCTGCACCAGCAGTCATATGAAGAGAGACTAAAGGAGCTTAATATGTACATTATACCCTCAAACAAAGGAGGGAGAGGGGGGACATGATAGCAACTTTCAAGTACCTCAAGGGAATCAACAAAGTCCAAGAGGGTAGCATATTTCAGAAAAAGAAATGTGCAAGAACAAGGGGGCACTATCTGAACATAGAGGGGGGATGGCTCAGGGGCAAGGTGAGGAAGTATTTTTTCACAGAGATGGTGGTGGACGCATGGAACTGCCTTCCTGAGGAGGTCATGGGGGTCAAAAACAGTGGGGGAATTCAAGAATGCATGGAACAGACATAAGGCAATTCTGGTGGGGGCCAGGAGAAAGTAGGCTGTTGGTTAACTAGGATCTGCAGCATATCCAATTGGTACTGTATGGGAAATGGGCAGACTGTGTGGGCCAAGTGGTCCTTATCTGCCATTAAAGTCTATGTCCGTATGTTTCAAAGAGATTTTTCTCAATGTGTGAACTTTGCTTCATGAAGAACTGTGCAAAATCTCTGCAAAGTGCAGAAACTTTGCAAATTTCCTCCAAAAACAAAGTGCCACCACTTTGCTCCTCTCTACTCTGGTTGCAGTACTCAGTCTAATCCTGCTTTGAATTAAAAAGCATAAACAGTGCAAGATTCCATCACCTCACCAGATAGGCTGTTCCACATTTACCACTTTCTCTGAGAATTTATGTTTTGTAGTACAGTATTTCCATTATCTGGACCTTTCAACCCCACCTCCAATTGTCTATCCTCTGGTTCAGCTTGCACTCACAAGCTCAAACATCTGTTTATATTCATAAGAACCAATGGGTTACATTTGGAAGCAGGCCATGTAGTGCTTTGGGAACATTCTACACCTGACAGTATTTATAACACCTACCGGTATATGCTACCTCCCTCATGTATTGGTCTATGTTTACCTTCAGAAAATATGTTTCAGACTACCAGCACCAAGCTTAGCAATCAATTTCGTATTCCTCTACTTTGTGTAAAACATGTTCCTTAGAATCCCTCTAAGCTGCTTGCTATACTTGGTAGGGATTTTACTGTCTCCTTTTTAATTTTCCCTGAGAGTGCAGTTCTTAACCAGTCTGTATACTTGGATTATGCATGTGACCATCCTCAATAACCACATAATTGTAAGTTTTCTTATCTAAACTGTAGTTACCAGAGGTGGGCGAAGTTAGAAAACTTCACTTTGCAGAGAAATTCACAAACTTTACTGAATCTACAAAGTTCTCCTCTAAGGCAAAGTTCTTTTTGTCTTAAAGCAAAACTTAACAAACAGCAAAATTGTGAACTTTGCCTGCAAATTTTGAATCTAAAGCAAAGTTTGCAAGGATCTATGGGATTGGAGGTCACATGGTGCTGCAATGAGCTGTACAGTCTTGCACAGGCTGAATTATTTTTTTTTTAGTTGTTTAACCATGAGTAGCACACTAAGCTGAAAGCTTTTTTACAGAAGCAACCTGGAAGCACAGGGAAGTTAAGTGACTTGCTCAGGGTCACATAGTATGCAAGTGGAAGCTGTGGGATTCAAACCCCGGTCTGGTCTGCTGGATGTCACAGATTTGCAGCTCAGATTAAATACAGAGTGAGGAAGAGACTGTTGGTGCTTAATGTGCTCTTTAACTTTGTATTTAAATCCTTCAGAAAGCATTTACAGCTAGTGTTGCTTGGATAGTATCCTAGTAATTAGGATGCCATCAAATACTTGCCATTTGTCAGGATAGTGGATCTGGTCAGATAGCAGTGCTATCTAACTGTGGATCCAACCCCCCCCCCCGGATCCAGGTCAGATCTGTGTTATCCGACATTGGATCCCTGGATCTGACATCAGATGACACATGATCCAGCCTGGGATCCGACCTCCAAATTCAGCTGGATCCCAGGTCAGATCCCTCTCGGATATCTGAGCAACTCTATTTACAACACACCGTTTTTTCAAACAAATCACTCCATTAAGTGACTACTGTGCCTTGTGCTGGTAGATCACCAATTATTTATGGTATTTTTTTATGATTTAGTTAGTTAAAAGTTGTAGTTTTGTTTTCTGTATCATGCAGTGAGGCAGTGCTATGGGGGGGGGGGATCTTAGCTGCAGCAATTTTCAGCAAGAAAAAGACAAGCTAGGCAGCCTTTTCTGTCTTAACAGTACTAATGCCATTATAGTCAGTGTTCTGTGTGATTTTTTTCTTGTTCTCTTTGGTTAATATTTTAGTTCTGTAGAACGGTCAGGGTGTGTTTTACTGAATTATTTTTGTCACTCTAGTTTGACTCTATTGACTTCATTTTTATTTATTGATTGAAGTTAGTAGTTTTTAACGCACACAGAATGTTGTTTTAATTACCTGATTTGTTGCATCTTGTTTGTGTCCCCTTAATCCCTGAAATCTATGTTGTATATTGTTTGTGTCCCCTTAATCCCTGAAATCCCCGTTGTGTATTGTTTGTGCCCCTGTAATACCTGAAATCTCTGTCGTGTATTGTTTGTGCCCCCTTAATCCCCGTCATGTGTTGTTTGTACAAAAAGAAAGAAAAAACTGGTGACAGTGAGAGTGCTGCTGGTGATGCTGGTTCAAGAGGAGCTTGAACTTTCAACAGAGGGTGCTGCTGATTCCACAGGTTGTGCCTGCTGCCCCACCATAACACAGTAGCTTCCCTTATACCTTCCATGAATCATTGCTGCCACCACCTCCACTACCTCCACTCATCATTTCCCTCTGTTCTTCCTCTCACTTGGCCCAGTGATTTTCCAAGAGATCAGTCCTCTGGCCCTGAGTACCCATGTGTATCCCTTGCTTTCCCCAGGAGACACGTTTATTGCATAGGTTGCAGATGGCACCCTAACCCTAATGTCCCATAGGATAACACTGCAACTTTAAAAAGCCATGACTCATCCAGTCTTTGGAATTAAGGGACACCCTATATATCCAAACAAAGGCCTCAATGAGTACTGCAATTATAACACATAATATCCCAGAAAAATTCATGGGGTATGCACAGCACCCTTGAATTTCCTCCCAACGTCACCTTGGTGCCAAATCCACAATTTATGTCTGAAAACCATCAAAAATGCATCAAATGTGCATCTTCTCTTGGACTATAACAATACCAAGTGTCAGACAAATTCAACAAAAATTGACCAAGTTCTGTCTAAAAACCCCAAAAGGAGTAGTTGGTGGAAGTGGGGTGGTGGCACTCCTGTTGCCAAATTATTCTCTGCCACATCTGTGGCATCCATGCAGGTGAGTGCTGGGGGAGGTGGCAACAAAAGGGTGAGTCTGAAAGGTAGCAAAATCTCTGACTCAGAAACAGTGGTCAAGGAAAAGGTTGCTGATGTCCCGTTGACTGATGGTGGTGTGGTGGCACTAGGACTGATCTGGATAATAGGTTCCTAGTATGGATATATGGACCAGTGACCAATCAACTGGTAGTTCTTTTCTGTGCATTATAGCACATTGGGCACAAGTACCTGGGATAGTATTCAACTCTAGCTGGAGGGGGGGTGGGGATTGTATGAAGCCCAATTGCAGTGATAGCAACACTCTGGGTATTTGCCAGCATGTCACACTGGCAGTGAAGAGTGTAACTGGATCACAGACACAGGTCAGAAAATGTTAAAATTGCTTCTGACTGAGATAGAAAAGTGGGTGCAGGCTGTGGAGGTGGTACCACAGGGGGGGTAGCACAGGATCTTCAGGCTGCGGAATGGGGGGAGCAGACTGCTGACTGTGAGACTTAGGTGTATCAGTAGTTTCATTTTAACCCAGTTTCACCTTGGTGTACCCCAAGGCAAAGTTATCATTGGCAAATTATCTATTTAATAGAAAATCTTTGAGAAATTATCCGTGGAGGTTAATTTGGTGATGTCACCTTAACTACACCTGCAAATTAACCCATAGGCTGCCGACAGAATTAGAATGCATAGAAATTCTGGACTGATACATCAGACAGTGGCACAGCAAGGGTTAAAACTTCACAACATCTCTAGTAGTTACAGTGTAACTTCACTGTAACTCCATTGCAACTGAAATGTAGTTATATGCAACAAATATAACTACAGTGTAATCACTACTGTTGCATGTAATTAATGATTACCTACCCTGCAGTTACATTGAAACTGATGCTTAAAGTGTGACCATATCCTCCTCAATATATTTTTCTCTAAAGAAGCCTCAATTATCACACCTGCCTTCATAGGTTATATCTTCAGGCCTCTTTATCAACTAAGCTGTCCTCCTTTGTATTTTCTCTAACCATCTAATGTCCTTCTTCTGGCTCCTTAACATAGCCATTTTGACTTATGGGGTCACAGTAAGTATGGATCTGACTGGAGACAAAAAATGAAGTTACTGTATACCCATTCACTTACTATTTCTTTGTGGGCCTCCGATAACCTAACAAATACACATAGCTTGCAATTCAGTAGTATAGCATATTGTGATATACAGTACTATTGAACTGAAAGATACTGGGTCAAATAGATGCCATCAGGGGAACAGCAGACAATGTCTCTGATAGTTTAAAATCCCCAGCTACTTGCACTGTGCCAGGCATTGATACAGTACTTGAATATCTTTATTCTACCTCCCCAGGTTGATGCTCCCCCACAAAAAAAAATACCCACGTACCTTAATTTAACAGATGGGCCTTCCTCCTGATTTCTGATTCATGAAGGTGACGGGAGGGGCATTTATGTCCATATCCAGTTAGTTCAGTCAGGCCTCCCCCTACCCCTTGGCATGCATGAACTAGTCTCGTTCATAAAGTATGCATGCACCCTAGAAAAATGAAGGGAAGAAGAGGCTAGCATCATTGATATGGCATAATCAATGATAGAAACACAGAATTTGATGGCAGATAAGGACTGCTTGTCCCACCTAGTCTGCCAATTTCCCCTGCCTATTTCATATACCACAGATCCTAATTGATCTGTGGCTTACCCTCTCTTTTCCATAGTTATGGTGCGTTCATGAACTCCCCTACAGTTTTTGCCACCACAGCCTCTGAGTGGAGGCTGTTCCAAGCATCCTCCACCTTCTCCATGAAAAAATACTTGCTTAGGTTGCCCCTGAGTATACCCCCCTCTATTCTCATATTATGGCCCCTTATTCTTGTACATCTTCTTTTCTGATAGATGCTACCCTCTTTGTATACTAGTTATACCCTTGAGGTATTTGAAAGTCTCTGTCATATCTACCCTCTGCCTCCTCTCCTCCAGGGAATACATATTGAGATTCTTCAGTCTGTCCTCATATGACTTTTGGTGCAGTCCTTGCATCATTTTTATTGCCGTTCTCTGAACTGCTTCTACTCTGTCTATGTCCTTCCGGAGATGCGATCTCCAGAACTGGACATTGTACTTGAGATGAGGTTTCACCATTGTGTTGTACGGTGGCATCACCACCTCCTTCCTTCCTTCCTTCTGCTGATGATACCCCTCCCTATGCATCCTGGTATCCCACTGGCTCTCTCCACAGCCTTCTCACACTGTTTGGTAACCTTTAGCCCATCAGATATGATTACTCCAAGGTCCCTTTCCTGTTTGGTGGCCGTCAGTACCTCCCACCCATCAGGTACCTCCCCCCTGCATTTCTGTGCCCCAAGTGCATGATCTTGCACTTCTTTGCATTGAATCTAAGCTGCCACACCCTTGATTACTCCTCAAGCTTACTTAGGTCCCTTCTTTTTTTTCCACCACACCTAGAGTGTCAACCCTGTTGCAGATCATTGTGTCATCTGCAAAGAGACATATCTTCTCTTCCAGTCCTTCTGCAATGTCACTGATGAAGACATTAAATAGGACTGGTCCCAGCACCTATCCTTGTGGCACCCTACTGGTCACCCCTCTCTTTGGATTGATAATAAAAAGGGGGATACCTCTGACGGGTGCAAGTGGGAATCTCTAAAAGCATATATTCGAGGGCAGGTTATTGCTTATTCCATCCATAAAAAACATCTGGTGGATAAGGAATTAGAACACATTAGAGTGAAAATTGCTGCCTGCGAGGAGGCCCACAAAAGTAGGCCTCACCCAAAGCTTTATACCATCCTGCAAAAGCTGAAGTGACACTTTCATTTGTTGAGTTGTGTGCGGGTTGAGAGGTGCATCCTGTTAGCTGAAGCCGGTGCTTACTTTGATGAGAATTGGGGGGTGGGGGGGATTCCTTGTGTGGTAACTACATAAGAAAGATGGTGAAAGTACTATTGAGCAAATTTGGAAGTGCTCAGGCTCCTTGACCTTACACTTGGGGAAAATGGCGAGGGAATTTTCTTCCTTCTTTAAATCCCTGTACATGTCAGAGGTGTCTCCCATGGCCAACTAAATGGACAATTTCTTTGCTAAGACCCAAATTCCAACTTTGAGCCAGGTAGTGTCTCGGGAGTTAGACTCCCTTCTTAGCAGAGAGGAAATCCTTGGTGCAATTAAATCCCTAAGGGGTGGTAAGGCACCAGCCCAGATGGATTGCCTATTGATTTTTTTCAAAACCTTTAAATCTGACCTAATTGAACCACTGTTCAATATGCTGGTGGAGGGCATGGAGAAGGGGGCACTGTCCACCTCCACACCTCATACAGGACAATTTCCTCACTTACAGCAGATTACAAAATACTGGCAAGGTAATTGCCACCAGAATCGAACTAGCTTTACCTTCCCTGATCCATACTGACCCGGCGGGCTTTGTTAAAGGGCAACCTGGCAGGCTTTGTTAAAGGAAGCATCATGTTTGTAGAATTTTGAATATTATTCATCAGTGGTCAAAAACCTACCGTAAACATGGGGCAGTGGTCCTTGCCTTAGACGCAAAAAAAGCCTTTGATCACATTGAGTGGGGGTATATGCTAGAAACCCTCAAGCACATGGGACTGGAAGCACAATTACTAAATTGGATCTAAGTGATGTATTCCTCCCCACTGGCACAGATAGTTATAAATTGGGGGCTGACCCCATCCTTCTCACTAGGGAGGGGTACTAGGCAGGGCTGCTCTCTATCTTCACTGCTGTATATTATAACCCTTGAGCCTTTGGCTACAGCAATAAGGGGGGAACCAGGTATTTGAGGGTGTAGTGGAGGGGGTTGAACATAAGATTGCCATATTTGCCGATGACCTCCTATTATACTTGGGAGCCCTGGTCATGATCTACCGGCTGTCCGTGCTTTGCTGAAGGAATATGGTTCCCTATTGGGGCATAAAATCAACTGGACAAAAAAGTGAGGTGATGCCCACTGGGGCAAGGGACCGGAACCTATTAGTCGATAACTTGGGAGGTTTACAAATGGTCAGCCAGATCAAATATTTGGGGATATGCATTCTGGCTAAGCTTCACTTATTGTATGTTAAGAATGTTAAGAATTTTAAGCCCCTGACACTCAAACTTTCGGGTGAGTGTGATACATGGCAATCACTACCCCTATTTTTTGATTGGGCGTATCAATTCTATTAAGATGATCATACTCCCCAGATGTTTATACTTGTACCAGTCTCTCCCTATACATGTCCTGATGGCCCATTTTCAGCATCTTAATTCCATCATTCATAAATTCCTTTGAAGGGGGAGACGAAGACCCATATTAAGAGGACAATATTGCAGTTGCTCAGCTTGGAAGGTGGTACTGGCCTTCCTAATTTCCTACACTACTATTGAGTGGTCCAGTTGGCATTTCTACCTGTGGGAGGGGAGACTCCCAAGTCTTCATGTTTCAGACTAGAAGAAGAGGTATTGAATGGGGATTTGTGTTTCAACTACCTTTCTGGAGGAATGGCATCCCACCCAAGGTAGGAGTGGCCAACCCATTTACTGTAGCCACTATTAAAGTGTAGGGTGTGGTTCACTGCAGGTTGAACCACTCATGTTTGCTCTCCCCCGGGCTGGTATCATCTCTGCCATGAGGAGCCATGGTCCCTGATCAGTTGGGCTTCACAAAAGACTTCTGGCCTGTTCTCAGAATTATGGGGGGAGTAGGGCATCCCAATGGGAGACTATTTTGTTTATCAATTACTGTGACATTGATTGGGTCATTTCCTAGATGGTACGTGTGGATGGGAAGCCCCATCTCCTTTCGAGGAAAAATTATATAAACCACAGCCATGTAGTAAACCACTCAAAACCTATTACCGTATCCTTCAGGGTGGTGGCAAACAGCTCTGGGATGTTATTAAAGGTAAATGGGAACAGAAGCTGAAAATCTCCGTCGGTGATGGTATATGGAAGCTGGCAGCCAGACACTTCCATGTGTGCTCCCGGAGTAATAAGCTGTGACAAATCCACCTCATTTTTATGTACATCACTTATATGACCCCTAAGAGACTGCATAGCATCAACCCCGAGCACTCAGATGCTTGCCCTAAATGTACTGATGAAGGGGCGGATTTCCTCCAACTGGCCCTTACCTGTCCCAAGGTGACCCCCTTCTGGCATAAAATACATCATATCATGGCAAGAATCTTGGGGTACTCACCCTCAAAATCCCCACTTGAACTTATGCTAGGGGCTGACCCTTTAGGTACATAGAAGGGCAGATCCTCACCTTTATTGCCCATTGCTCTGGTTACTACCAAGAGGACAGTGGCCCAAAACTGAATGTCACCCAGCACCCCTACTATATCTCAGTGGGCATAAAATATTAAAGTGTGCTTGATAGTAGAGAAAATGCAACTCACTGCTAATGGGCATGCTCAAATGTTTGTTAGCATTTGGGACCCTTTACAGTGGGCCATGGAGAGTGGCGGTTTCCCTGAGTGACTTCTCTTCCCCACTTTCTCTCTCCCATCACGTCTAGGCCTCTGGATGGTCCCTGGAGATGGTGGGGCAGGATGGGAGGGGGATGCTATCTTGGCTCTCCACTCCCCCACCACCAGCCATGGGACTGGTGAATGTTCTCTTGGGCTCTGAAATCTCTGTGTTCACAATATCATTTCTGGCAAAGTTAATCAATAACTGTAAGGTAGTTTCACACTGTTATACTTGATGCATGCCCGTCAGAATGTATTGTAGGCATTTGGTGATTTGGCACGCATATTCATGATTCGTGATGTTTACCAGTGGTATGTGTACTGTCTGTTTGTTTATCTCAATAAAAATAGTTTACAAAGAAAAAAAAAGAGAAGGCACCACTGTGCAGACATGTGTAGGTCAGGCCAAAAAAATCTGTGGTAATTTCAGCCATTCTGTAAAGGCACAGAAACTGTTATGAAACATTCAGCAGTGGAACCACCTTCTCCTCCACTATCTGAAACAAGATGTGGCCACCTATTACATGATGGTACAACTGCTAAAAAAGAGAATGCTATATACCATTACGCCATTGAGCATGGTATTGGCAAGGGAGAGGTAAATATCAGCCCAAATCAGTGGTACCTGATTGAGACCCTCTGTACTGTGCTGAAGCCTTTTGAGGAGGCCACAAGGGTGGTAAGTGCTGATGCAGCTGGTCTAAGTCAGGTGCTCCCCCTCACTGCCCTCATTAACCTGCAGCTTCTTCATATGAAAACTCAATATGAGGAAAAGGCGGATACGACTGCTCAAAATCTAGCAGAAAGGATAAGATCATGTTTCTGAAATAACACATGGATTTTAAAAATGTGTACAGATGGCCACTACATCATGGTCAGTCTCTTGGATGCTCAGCTCAAAGACACATCTGAAACATTCTTTGATGCACAGGAATGCGGTAAGGATCAGCAGTCCTATAAAGCCTGGCTTATCCATCTGGTCTCTGTATATATGGTAGAAAACAAGGCCAGGAACACAAAGCTTCCATATCAAAAAGGCAAAAACAAAACAGCGAATACAAAAACCACGACTCCAAAACAGTGTGTGTACAAACAGCGAGTGCACGTAACAGTGATCTCTCTAATAAGCGAAACAGTGCAAAATTACTTTCTGTGGGGCTTTACCCCTCTTGCTAGGGCTTTGCCCTCTGCACACCTATAACATACATAAAAGACAACAGGTGGGACACAACTTGAGAATGGGGAAAAACTCAGGAGGGGGGGATATTCACCTGAGGGAAGCAACTAGGGGAGAGGGAGAAAATTGGGAGAGGGGGGCGATTCCAAACTCCAACTCCAGGGGTGAAGACTGAACTTGGGGGGTGGGTGATAGGAGACACGAAGCCCAGCACAACATTTAAAACATTATAATAAAAAAAAACACCAGGAATAGCCAGCTTCAAATCCAGGTCTGGCAAACCTAGCAGACACATAGCCGGTGTCTTTAACTACTAGGCTATGCTAGCAGCTCAATGGCTCACCACACAGCAACCCATTTCACTACTCAGCATCACTGCATTCCTGAACTGCCTCGCTGAATAAAACCACTTGCTATAAAAACCATGTTGCTGAAAAGACATTCGCTCTCTTGCATTTGCTATAATTAACTCACCCAAATTGATTCACCATTTTGACATGTTATGTAACAGGTTTAGTGCAGAAGAACCACAGTCATCAACCTCATCATTCGTTGCAATCACTCTGACTGGTCAGGTGGAGGAGAGGGAAGAAAGAGGCTCTCAATGTGTTTCCACTGCTACTACTGAACATGACAGGAGTCACTAATTTTTGTCTCCAAGTCACCCTGCTACTACTGTTACTGATGCAACCACCAGAAAGACAGCCACCGATGACAAAACACTATGGGTAGAACTGTCTGAATATGGTTTGATGAAAAATTATGGCAAGTCACTTTTTGATATGGGTGCCTGAGATGCCAGCAAACAAAATGGCGCGGATGATCTGTATGAGAATGTGCAACTAGCAGAAGAAGATGAGTTTTTATTATACTAGTACCAAAAAAACAAAACATTTGGCCCTCTTTGACTCAGGTACAGTAACTGTTGAACACCTCAGTTGCCTATGTGCAAGTACATACTTAAAGAGAATTTTCAGTGCTGCAGGCAATATTGTCACTAACAAGAGAACATGCCTTTCAACCCAAAATGTAGAGGTGCTCATGTGTTTAAAGACTAACCTGCCCCTTTTTCAGAAGACCTTTTTGCCATAGTTTATGGATGATGAATCTCCTACACTTCCAGCTGGGCTAAAGACAGAGGATGATGATGAAGTGGATGGGGAGGGTTTTTGTGTCAGTTTAGTGTTTTGGATCCAGTAGCCTGCACACTTACACTGTGGGATGCTATTCTTGTTTTCTTCACTCAGTCTTCTTCAGATTAATGTTTTGTGACTTTTTGCCAGGCCTGCACAGGCTGAATTCATCAATTCTGGGGAAGTGTTACTCATGAAACCAGTCTGTACAACACTTATTCATGCCATAACAGGAAGCCCTGTCCATATGCACTGTCCCAATGGGCAAACACTTTTCAGAACTGATAGCCAACACTGTGGGATGCTGCACTGTTGTCTTCACTCAGTCTTTTTCAGAGTAAGAGTCTATGAATTTTGTCAGATCTACACAGGCCAAATAAATAATTATGGGGATAACTTGTGATGTTTCTTTCCTTGACCATGAATAACCACTGGCAGTCCACTCTGTTGATGTATGTTAGATATGTGAAGATCTCAGTCATGTCCCCCTCTGTCTTCTAGCCTCCAGAGTGTACATATTGAAGTTATTTAACCTTTCCTCATAGGATCTTCCCTGATGGCCTTGGATTATTTTAATTGCTCTCACTGAATGGTCTCCAGGCATTCCTGCTCTACTTCTGATGGTGTCTTCAGAACTGGGCACAGTCTCCAAGTGAGGCCTGACCAGTGAGACGTACAGATGCAGAAGCACCTCCTTTCTTCTGCTTGAGACAGCCCTGTCTATGCTTCCATGCTTCCTGTTTGTCATGCTGTGTGCCTTGCTGCAGTTAGCAGAGTTCTTCAGGAAGTCACTGATTATGACCCCCGGCCTCTCTGTTCCATTGTGTGTTCCAGGTGCACTCTTGCCATCCAGTATCTGGTCCTACAATTTTTTCTTCCAAAGAGCATGACCTTACACTTTTTGGCATTGAATCTTAGCTGACAGACTCTGGACCATTTCTGAAGCTTGGCAAGATCTTTCTTCAGTTCCTGGATGCCTTCCACATTGTTTACTCTGCCACATATTTTGATATTGTAGTAAACAGCAACATATTGCCCTGTTCTATATGCCTTCCACAATGTCACATATGAACATGTTGAAAAGCACTGGGCCTAGGCTGTCCCCAGTGGCACACCACTTAACACCTGCCTCACTCCAGACCTAACCCCATTAAGACCACTGTCTGAGACCTGTCCCTAAGCCAATTACCCACCCACCTAGTTAATGTGTTATCAACTCCTATGACCCTCAGCTTCTTCACTAACAGACTGTGGGACATTGAGTTAGAAGTTTTACTGAAGTCCAAGGACAAGATATCCAGAGCCCTTCCCTAGTCCAGTTCCTGCTAAACATCATTGAAGAATTCAGTGCAGTTTGTCTTTCAAGTTCTTCCTTGGATTAATCCATACTGTCTTGGATTTTGGAGCCCTCGTGCCTCCAGGAAGTCCACCTGCACCATAGTCTTTCTGTATGTCATCCCTGAAGGTTGGTACAGTATGTAGTGAAGCATGCCCTGCATTTCATGTTTAGTGTTCAGCCTAATCCTTTCTGTTCCAACTGCCTAAACTCAGGATACATGTGTTAGAGCCTTTCTCCAGATAGAATACATCTGGTGGCATAAGTAGGCTTTGATGGCTCCACCAGATGGTTCTCTGTAGCAGGGCCATTATTTGTATTGGTCTGAGTGAGTGTTTGTTGGGTGTTCGGAAGAACCATCCTCAGGCTCACTAGTAGGGTGCTCTCATCTGTGACTTGCATGTCAGTATAAGTGGGAGTCACTGTCAGGGTGTATGCACTAAGTTTTGCTGTGTACATTGGTTGTGACTGTGCTAGTGACATTTGTGCCACTTGCTCATGTTCTGTTTTGGCACTAATACTGCCCCTCCCGAGCTGGTTTCTACCCTCATGTGTGGACATTCCTGTGGGTACAAGCATGCCAAGATAACTTCCACACAGTGTACAGCACTGACACCCTATGCGTTGTTGACCACCATGTTTCATGGACATGCTACTTACCAGCTGGCTGTGCTTGCTCCTTAGCACCCTGTGTGTTGCTAGGCACTGGTATGGTTGTGGTAGGTGCCCTTGATTGGTGTACTCCTCTCTGTTGGCAGACTCCTGTATATACTGGTATTTCATAGGTCTGTAATATGCAAGTGCAGTGCAACATATGTCCATCAAAACTGCAGTTGCACGCAGCTGTAGTCTGTTCTATACACAGGGCGATGGATTTTCAAAAGACTTACAGTAGACTGCCACAAGCCCCTGATGTGCTGACCATATGGTGCACCAGGATTTGTGGCAATCTAATGAGATTTCCAATCCCGTATGGCACTTGCTGTAAGTTAGACCAACGTTTTATGGTCTAGCTTGCAGCAATCCCAGGGGCCGTTTTTATAGAGTTTGTGCCAGAAATTTGCTGCAAGCTGCTGTAAAACATTGAAGCTGTCACAACTGCACCCAAGACTGTACAATCAGGTGCAGTTGCAGCAAAGAGGTTCTGTCCACTGCCAGAATCTAAGTGTCACGGCACAGGGCTTGACACAAGCCTTGAGTGACACCTCAAAAATCAGGTACAGGGTGTCAGCATAGTGGGCTATACATACTGTTTATGACACCCACCTTATTATCTCCCCAGTCCAGTAACTGTTTGGAGAATCTACTTGCTATGGACTTCACTATTGGAGTGTGGTCAGGTGTGTCTGAAGGCCCTTCATGGGTCTTCAGCTGCTGTTGCCTTCTTTGTGCCAATGTATATGTTCCTCTATCATAGAGGTCATGCTTTTATTCTTAAAAGCGTTGATGCTCAAAAGTGTGTGGGTGCCTGCTGTGCTGGAAACCTCCTGTATCTGTTATCACACCATTGCCTTCTTTTCTTGGCAGCCACAGAGGGCACCTATTCCAAACAATGTCCAGTGGTGGTATGCACCTCAGTTAACACTGTTTTGGTGTCTTTACTGATCAAGTGTAGGGCCCACAGATGTACCTTGTCATTAGCACCTGTACTGCACAACCAGTGATAGTTAACTGGGGTTATAATTGGGGAAGACATGTGTGGGTTACTTGTTCCAACCCAAATACCTGTACCAGCATTGTATCTACCATTATATTTTTCCACACTTTTCCATGCATATTATTTGTACCACATACACAACACCATATATGGTGGGGACAACGTGAGACTTGGGGGGGTAGTTGATTTCCATTCTTTACCTCTATACAGCACTGTGTACCAGGCTGCATGGTCCATTCTGTCATGGTCTGTGCAACTGCCTCTTTTCCAGATGTTCATGGGTTTTGGCCACATAAATACCCACGTGACGATATGAGTGGCTTATGTTCTTGTTCTTCATAACTGAGCACCCATTTGCAATATGGGCTATAAAGTATGAATGTCCTCTTGTAGTGCATCCCACACTGCTGTGCCCGTCATTCTCTTCAGTTTAGTGGCATTAGGAAACTTCAGCAGCCCACTGCCATGATGTCTGCAATCCATGCCCAGGTGAGACAAATAAACAAGCAGTGCATACAGCGTATTTCCAGTGTCCCGGCACTCCACCCACCTCACTAACACACCTCTCATTAGAGTCCCCTATCATTACAGGTCTTGCTTCCTCACATGGACCCTCATGTACCATGTGACTTGGGAGCTCCCACATCTAGCTTCCAGCAGTAGTTCAATAATTTATTTTTGTGGCCATTTGATTTTAGAAATAATGTTTGATGGCCATGATCTACTTCAACATGTTATACTGGACCAGAAAAATGTACTGCTATTGGTAAAAAGATACACAGTTTAAAATAGTCCTGTTTAAATTGGGGCCCTCTCCAGCACGCCTCTGCTTAAGGTACTTTTGCTGTATTTTGTTACATCTATTTACCTCTTTTCATGAAGCCCACTGTAGACCTACTGAATGTAAAAAATTAGTTTGGCTCTGGTGATGTAGTGGTCACACAAGGTAGAAAAAAAACATTGGAGTGTTTGCAGCTCTGTTTTTCCATTATTCACCTTGGGAACTATACCCAACCCTCTAGTTACTACTGCAAGCTGGTGCATTCAGTTTGGATGGACAGCTGCCTTTTCAGAAGTTACTTCAAGCATGACAAAGCAAAATCAGCATTTGCTTTGAGCTCCTGCGGGGGGGGGGGGCTGGCTTCTAAATACAGAAGTACAGCACTTGAAAAGACCCAGCTTAACATTGAATAATGGTCCCTGTGTCTTTTTATAAATAATCAGACCTCTAAAACTTAGAGGTTCAGCCAACAGGACAACCAAACACAAAAAAACACAACACCCACTCATAGACTATTTAACAATTCACTGAATCAAAGTGCGGACAGTGTCACCAAAAAACTCCAGTGCTTTGAGGCACTCTGCCTCTTCATCAGGGAGAAGCAAGCTGCCCACAGCTGCTAGAATGTGTGGTGGTTTCAATTAACAACGCAATGCATTCCCATGAAAAAACTGTGGTTCTACAGTTCACTGGTGCTTCAGAGTCCATTCAGTCTAATTAAGTTTAATTATTTCATTTAATATCAGGCTAATTGCCTTAATAGAAACTACTGTAAGTCATCACTTTGAATACTTCCTAAGAACTGTTCTACCAACCATCATAAATGAGCTGTTACACAAAAATCAATAACTTGCTTTGACAGTGCATATGTTAAGGTATGACATACTGCGAATAGCTAACAATATTTCATTTCTTTACAATTATAAAACTATCCTGAGTATTTAAATTTATCTTCCCTAATAAGTACTGATACAAAATTATATACTCTATTGCAAAAACCATATCCAAAAAATGTTTTAATAGGTGATGTAGAAAAGAGAGAAAGAGAGAAGGAGGTGTATAGAATAGACAATACTATAGAACATTTTCAATTCATGTATTTATAAGCATGCCATCCTTATCTGTCTATATTTTAAATAAATTTCAAAAAACTTAATTAATGCTCTAGTTAGTGTTAAAGTGACAAAAGTAGGGAAGTGTGGCATTAGAGTTTCCAACCCTAACATCCCACCCGACCCTACACACACCAACAGGTGTTGGGGGTGTTCCTTGGGTTCATCAGCCCTAACGCTCGCACCATTCCATAAATAAATAAGCTGAGATTGGTGCAGTATATGAGAATAGGGTGAATGTTTGGGCTGATGACCCCAAGGCACACCCCTGAAGCCTGTTGGTGTGTGCGGGGTGGGTGCAGGGTGTTAGGGTTGGTGAGTTGTTGGGGTTGGAAACTCTAATCCCACATTTCCCTACTTTTGTCACTTTAACCCTAACTAGAGCATTAATGAAGTTTTTTTGAAATTTATTTCCTTACTTTTTGAGATAGTATAATTGTATCCTTATTTGCCTCTGGGAGTGCAGCACCCAGAGGGCGCTACACTCCCATCCCTCCACAGATGCGTATATGTATGTAGCTGTGGAAGCACAGGGCCCTCTGAGCCCTGCACTTCCATTTATAAGACAACAGTGACCAAATTATCAACATAGCCATCTGATTACCCTACCTCATGTACCTGGTACAGAAAATGTTCGAATCCCAGCCAAAAAGTAATTCTATGCAACTGCAATGCCATGCCATGCCACAGATGCAAAACCACATTTTGACCAGGATTTGAAAAATGACAGCTATGACACACATGAGTTGGGGTAATAACATGGCTATGTTGAAAATCTGGGATGAAAATATCTAAAATTCCCAAAGTTACAGGCATGCATAGCAAAATTGTAATGAATGGATGTAATTTTGCCATTTTAGATATTTTGTCCCCAAATTTTCAGCATAGTCATTTTATGACCCCACCTCTTGAACAAGGGCAGAAAAATTTCCAAATCCCACCCAAAAGGTGAATTTCACCAAGCAACTGCAAAAATCACCTTTCAGGTGGGAGTTGTATGTTGGCAGTCCTATTGTTGATGAGGTGGGGTCCCCAAAAGGCCATGTTGAAAATTTGAGGTCAAAATGTTAAGAAATGGTAGAGTTATGTATAAAAGTTGAACCCCGTATTGAAATACATTGAACCACATTTATCTTAGTTTCTCAAGTTGCAGTCGTTGGTTCTAGCAGCAAGACGTGTCTTCAATTAGAAAGTGGATCTCAAACCTGGGACCTGTTCCGGTGAGTGAGGGTGTATGGGGGTGTACTGAGGGATGTGGGGTGGTGGGTGCTGAGTGGGAGGTGGGGGTGGGGGCTGATTGGCAAGGAACAGTTTTCTTTTTTGACAGGTTCTGAGAAAAAACAACATTGAGGAACAATTTTACTTATTTCAGGTGTTTTGGCTGCAATGGGAGGGTGGAGGTGCCACTAGACACCAGGGAATATACACAAGAATAACAGAGATGATGATTGGCAGGTTGGGGCACCGCTACACACCAGGGATGACTGACTAATAGGGATGGCAATAGGTGGGTGGGAAGTGCCACTAGACACCAGGAAAATGGTGATTGGCAGGTGGGGGTGCAGTTTAATTGGAACACAGAGCTGCAAACCTGGAGACCACTATATTAATCCTTCCACTGCCACCTTTCTCACTGTTGCCATAATCAAGTCACTTACCCACCCCAACTCTAACCTCTCATCAGTGTTTTTTCTTCTCTCCATTTTTTAAATCTCCCTCTGCAGTGAAAAACAGCTCAACAGTATTCTCTTCTCTTTTCTCCTCGACTGCAAAAGTGCCTTGAGGCACAGGTGAAAGGCAATAAGTGAAAAACAGTATGGGGAAGGTGATCAGGGGTGGTGAGTCCCACTAGACACCTGGGAAAGAAAGGTGACCACAATCAGACTGGAGGTGGGTGCCACTAGACACCAGGGCAATGTGGACAGCAATTGGGGGAGGGGTGGGCCACCACTAGACTCCAAGGAAATGGCAGCTTACTGCTATCACTGCAGCTAACAGCATGAGTTCAACTGTGGCTGCAGAAGTCGAGAAGGTCCTGCTGTTCTCATACAAAGAATGCGGGTGAAGTGCTCCTCTCGCTAAGCTGGGCATCCAGGATTTTGGGTGCCCAGAAAAGGTATCTGGGGCCATTATTTTCAGAAACAAATATCAGAATCTACGGATGTTTATTAAAATCCCAGCATTTTTTTGTATTTTCCACATTTGTTAGTTCATGTAAAAAATCAACAGGATGACGGTTGGTACTGCAGAAAAAATGTTTGGTGCCTTGCCAAGCAAGTGGCATGAAAGCAAAAATGCCCATTTGCGGCATCACATATTTGATTTTGCCACAGAACATTATCTCAAAAACCTTACTGCACATGCGCAGGTTGGAAAACACTAACATTTAAACTCTTATAACTCAGGAGCACGTTAATATTTTTTCACCTGACCTATTAAAGGCACTGCCTTAGAACATCCCAGATGTGCTCTGCAAGTTTGGGGAAAAAATTGTATTCCATGTAGGCCGTAAGGGAGAGCAAAACAAAACCCATGTTAGATATACAAAAAAGGTACATTTTCCCAAATAATGACAGTTACAGATCTCAGAATTCATACTTGCTGCCACCACAAAACTTTCCACACATCAAGAACTTGACTCCCAGACAACACATTCACAATTTCAGATCATTTTGTCAAATAGAGCCAAAGATATTAATGTGCAAATTTAGGAGTTTAACATTAAACAGGCTACTCAACCGTAACTATAGGGGTGCTACCATACCCTTATAATAGTGCAAGTAACCAGTAACAGTACTTAAATTATTTCTCCATCTTCAAAGAATCAAACAAGCACTAATACTAGAAATAAATAACCATACTGTAGTAGAACTACTCATAATCTTAGCATTTGCAGTATCCCAGTTTCAAGCTAAGATTTCCTTAAAAGAACCATCCTTATTTTAAGCTAGTCTTTAAAAAATCTGATGTATCACCATTAAATATTTCATTTTAGTCACATAACACAAGCAACTGAAATTAAAATATTGGACAAGCGATAGAGGGTCCCATTTTCAAAGCTGACTGGCTGAGTGCACAAACAGGTGCACAACATGAAAAAATAGGGCCGGCCAGCTCTGGTGCCATATTCAAACAGAAAGCGCAATTTGAACTGACCATGCTATCTATTTAAATATCAAACTATGGTAGCATGGCACACAGCAAGCAGCTGTCATGTTTGGTGCAGCACTACCAGAGCATTAGACTAAAGACCATCCACAGGGGTAAAGCGTGCACACATTGGTTTGTGCCACAGCCCCCATGGGCAATATTCAGCCCAAACATGCAAATGAGCCTATTGGAAGAGCACAGCAATAAGGGGCCATTTGCATGCCCATTGTGATCTCATTTGCATGCTAGCACCACAGCCAAGTGCTCTGGGCCAGGTCCCCTACCAGCCTGGATCCCTATTCATGTAAATAAACAGAAACCCTGGTAGTCTAGTGTCCCTCCCCAGCACTGACCCTGTTCCCATAATGCAAATCATCCTCCCCAGGTGTTTCAGTGTCCCTCCCCCACCCCAATCCCCATTCCTGTAATGCAAATCATCCTCCCTGGTTGTCTAGTATCCCTCTCCAGTCCCAATCCCCATTTCTAGCATGTGAATCATCCTCCCTGGTGGTCCATTGTCCCTCCACAGCCTTGATCCCCTTTCCTGTAAATAGAATCAACATCCCTGGTAGTCTACTGTCCCTCCCCAGCCCCAGTCTCTTTTCTCATAATACAAATCATCCTCCCTGGTGGTCCAGAGTCCCTTCCCAGCCTGGACCCCATTTCCATAATGTAAATCATCCTCTCTGGTGGTCCGGTGTCCCTCCCCAACCCCGATCCCGTGGTATGAGAAAAAAACATAATACCTGGTGGTCTACTGTTCTCTGCCCCCTTCCTCCAGTCTCCACTCACCAGCCCAATTAGATATAAATATCCCTAGTAGTCTAGTGGCCCCCCACCCAAGCAGGTAGTGACACACCACCCTGCTCCCCCAACCCGACCCAAGCCGGCAACCAGCATAGCCCACCTCACACCACCATGGTCAGCCGCAGACTGAACTGTAAATGAGTGTGTATAGTAGACAGTACACACTCATTGGTTGCCTGGTCAACCTGTCTTCTGTACACACCACTGTATGCACTTATTGACAGCGCGGTCAACACTGGAACACCAGAGTTGTTGTTTTCTTATGTGAATGAGGATCATGGCTGACAGCCCTTTGCAATGCGTGAATGGGATGTGGGGCACACACACCCTTTGTGCACTATTAAGGGCTGGATTTCAGAAGCATTAACATGCTTCAGCACTGAAGGCCATTTAGTGTTTCTGAAACTTTTCAGTGTTGTGCAACATGACACATGCATGAGGGATCCCTTTTTTGCATAGGTGCAGCACAATATTGTGCATGACAGTGCTCTAGGGAGTGCATATACTGTGAGTGTCCTTTGAATATGGGCACACCCCCAACAGCTGGCACTATTCCAGGTTATTGGGGCACAGACTCAGTTTGTGCCACACTAACCTTTCGAAAATGGGGCCCATAATCACCAGAACAAATCCACTATTTAGAACGTTTATCTACAAAAGACAGTTAGATCCAGAATTTCATTTCTACCTTCTGGTTGTAAAGACTTTGTTTTAAAAATTCAGAAGGATTCTTTCTGTGATATAGTCTTAAGTCCATCACCGCCATGACTAGGTTAATGTACCCATTCCAGGATAGCAAATTAATCTCTTTGACTTTGCAATTATGTTCTTGTCAGAAATGCACTCCAACAGAATATTGTACCATCCCATTTCTTATGTCCCTCAAAGGTTCAAGGATACATTCTTTTACTATGTGAGTTGTTCTCCCACGTATAGTTTGGGACAAGGACATACCAAATCATAAACCATATGTGAGGTTGTACATAGAACAAAAGACCTCAAATCAACTGTTAAATTATACAGTGGATGTAGACATTTACTACCAGTTAGCACATGCTTACAAGCTAAACATCTTCCACAGTTGAAAAGGCCAGCAGGTTTGGATGATAATCATGTAGCATTCCTGTTAGCTGCCTGTTGAAAATGGCTAAGAAACAAAATATCTTTCAAATTGTTTGCCCTACTAAATGCTACCTTTGGTCTGTGTGTAAATGCTCCTTGAACACCAAGATGGTCCAAAATGGGCCAATGTTTTAACAAAATAATTTTTTTTAGTTTTCATGTCAATTTATGTAGAAAATAGAGCACCTGCAAAAGACACAATTTAACACAGAATAATGGTCCCTGTGTCTTTTTGTAAATAATCATACACCTAAAACTTACAGGTGCAGCCAACAGGCAGGATCTTTGATTAAATAGGATTAGAATACTAGAAATCTACTATTCATTTCTTGTCCTCACTCCCGCATGTCCACTTTATATTTCATGCACCTGTGTTCAAACTCAAGGGTTTGATTGTTTTTCAACTGTTATTTTCAACTCTACTAAACTTGAATGTAGCCATTATGAACTCTGCAAGAAATTTATGCAAATGAGCATGGAAACATGCTTGATATTATAATGAGCTCAAGGTGCAGTCTTTGTTTCTCTATATGTCTATCTGCACATTCCTTGTTTTGTGTTCAAGTGAAACACAAGGCAGTAGATTCCATTTTTAGTAAAACCCTTCTTAAGAGATGCCTTCATCTGGGAATCTCTTGTTCTTCCCATATTATGTGGAAAGAGATCACAGGCGAGAAAGTGAGAGGGTGAGAGAGAGAATGAGAGTGTGAAATCTATCTATTATTAATGTGACATGAATTATTCATATTCTACACACAATACCTAATCCCTAGTTTTCAGAAATGCAAATTGTGCTTCAAAAACAATATGTTAACAAGTCATTTGGAAGCAACAGACAAGGAGCTGAAGCTAAACATTAAATATAGAACAAACACTTGTAAAGTTTTATTTCAGGAAGAGAGCTGATTGAAGATAGCTTGTGCTGAAAGGAAATGGAAAATGGAAATTTGAATGATCCAAGTGTTAAAATACTATAACCCAATTTGGAAATACATGAAAATGTAGCATGCAAACTCTTAAATCCTTGGAGTACTGAAAAGAGAAAGAGGTGAAAACAGAAACAACTCAAATAAAGATTTTCAGGACTCTTTAAATTATTTACTCTCTAGTCTCCTAATCCTAGTATCAGTTTGTACAGATCCTGCCTATAAATCAGTTTGCTTAAACAGGATGGAGACTGAACGTGGCAGCAAATGACTATCAAAATGTACTCTCAAAGCCCAACTTTACTCTTTTAAGATGCATTAATACTGAAACCATCACTAAAATTAACAGTTTGTTGTTAAATTAGCAACTTGGACCATGGCTGAAAGATTACCTAAATGTGTGAACAATATTTAAGCAATAAAATGCAATCAAATGGTAGGGTCATGGCCTGTTAATCCCACCTAGGGTTGTACTGAGGTACAATGTGTCTCTGAGTGCAACATGGCCATAGGTGGTGATGGACTTTTAACCTAACTCCAAGAGTGCCTTATTGTTATTTTAAAACAGGGTACCTTTATTGTCTTGCCCAATTTTAAGTTTTCTTTTTACAGCATGTTAGTTTTATCTTTTAAAAGTCTCTTCATTGTTCTTCTCTGTCTATGGCTAGAGACTGTTTGATGTGGCACTGCTGTAATGTGCTGACATCATCGTGTGATGAGGGCAACATTGGTGGAAGGTAATGGGAATGATGATATGACTCTATGACACTATATCCAGAGCATCTGTTTTATCAGTTTATCAGTTGTACACAGTACTTAATGGTTTCCACATTGTAGTACAGTATTTCAAGCCAGCGTTAAAGTAGTTTCTGTTGCCAGTGTTATAACATCACTAGCATTACATTCAGGGACTGGCATGATGAGAAACTTATCATTTCTATAGTGCTGTTATGACAACCAGGTCAACAGCGTTGATTGCAGAAAGAGCAATGTTGCCTTTTATCAAAGTAGTTTGTTAGTGGATGTATGTGTTTTTAGAAATGCTAGCTGGATCTCTAGTGGTGGCATGTCAGGTAGGGTCTGGTTGTGTTGTAGAGAATGATCAAAGGAAGAAGGATTTTGAAGGTGTTAGAAGTTGGCAGTATTGTGCCTTGGGAGCTATATAACAAAGGGATGGAATGTATTGGTACTGATTTACCATGTTTGCTAATCATTGTAATATGTCCAGGATATGAATGTAGCATTTACATTGAACAGATAAGGTCAAAGGATGAGTTTTGTAGAAATTGTGAGTTGTGGTCATGTTTACTGACATAAATAATTAGTTACAGAAATAGGCATAGAAGCTGTGTTAACAGTGTAAACAATATGTGGGTATACTTACAACAGACTACAGTCACTGGGCTGGTTTATCAAAGGGTGATGCAGCATTTACATCAAGCCCTGCATCAAACCCATTTTTTGGCAAAGCTGCGCTAAACACCTTTGCCACAACTGCACCCAATTTTTCAATTCTAGGGTGCAACTGCAACAGTTTCTTCACTTCACGGCAGCTTATGTCAAATATTTTGTGCAAGCCCTGTAAAAAGGGTCCCCTGAATGCAGCAAGCTAGACCGGGGGGGAAGCTAGTCTAATTTGTGGCACTTGGTGCACGAGTGTAAAAATCCAGATCGCCTGCCAGGAGAATTCTACAAACCCCATGCAGCATGTGATTGGCACACCAGAGGCTTGTGGCATTCTCGGGGGCTTTGGTAATCTAACCCATTGTTTGCTCTAGCTACTCTCAGTCATAATGACTGCCTCCCTGCTGGTAGTGTAGCTCCCACTCTCTCTATCAAATAACATCACTATTTCGTGGAGTAGCAGTGCAGAGTAGGGGAAAAGTTGTACATAAACCCCAAACTTAACAAAAAATTGCAAATGAAAAGAAAAACATGACAGAACCAAAACAGTTATACCAGCTTGGGGGTATGTTGCACAGGAATAGATTTACAAACTGGGTTCTTTGTGTGGGGAAGGGCTTGGATCACTATGACAAATTGATTGTTCATTACAATATCAGTTAACAGTACGTGAATAGACTTACTACACTCACTCTGTGCCCCGTGAAATAAGCACATGACCCTTTTTAACAGTGTACACAGCTGCTTCACTACAACATTTACTGGCTGGATTCCATGAACAAGGATGGGCGGGGATCACAGCCATGAATAAATTGTTTATTAATTTATCAGTAAGCAGTATGTGGGTAGACTTACTATACCCACTGTCTGTCCTGTGAAATAAGCAAATAATAGTTTTTTACAGCAAAGGCAGCTGCCTCACCGCTGGTGGTGTGGATCGTGGTGCCTCTGTCTAATAAGATCAATGCTTCCTAAAGGGGCTGTGGGGGTGGGGAGGCAGCTGTAAATAACCCTGAACTTAGGAAAAATTGCAAATAAAAACTAAAGTAGGACCGAAGAAAAAATATTTACCTTTACCAGCATGGGATCGGAAGAGAAGTGTGGACAGGAGCAGATTCACAACCCAAGTTCTTTGAATGGGGAAGGGCTCAGATCAGCATCAGAAATCTGTATTTACTTTGTTTGAAGCCAGCAGCTGTACTGCCATGGGGAGCAAGCACATTTATCAACACGGGGGGGGGGGGAGTGGACAGCAGCAGATTTAGCAGCTGGCTTCTCTAACTGAAGAAGGGCTTGGATCAGTATCAGGAATACATTATTTACTACTGTAGCAGAGGCATTTATTGTGGAGCACATTCACCAGCTCAGTTCTTACTGTTGTGCATGGGGTGAGGGGGTAGGAGGAGAAGGATTGGTTGTTCAACATTTAAAAAAAATGTAACAAATGTATAAGCTGTGTCTGATTGGGTTTCTCTGGACTTCTGAAACATACAGTACTCTTAATTATCACTAAAATGCATTCTGAGAAGAAATTAGCATGCTGACTTTTTGTTTTGTGGCACCCTATCTGTACTGATGGTGTTGCCACTCTAATATATTTTTTTCGGACCTACATCTTTAATTGAAATACTCAAGTGATGCTGATGTCAGTGGGGGAATGATGGAGGTGGAGGATCAGCTGTACTGCCATCACAGGGGATGGGGAGGGGGGGTTATGGGTTGTGGCTTTGGTGTTTGTCATCACAGTATGCTACACAAGGTACAAGTATGCTAATCATCCACGAGCCAGCAGCAAAAGGTTGTGTGTGTTTGGCTGGCACTATACATTCGAAAGTGCATTACCCAGTACAAGCTGTTAAAACAGTTTCATTTCAATACAAATGTTCAATTTCCTTTACTTGATTGTATAATAAACATGCCCTTTACTTTCAATTATTGTCGCCCATTCAGTGACTTGCTGATTGCTCTGTCCCCACAACAGCTGTGAAATTGACAAGCTGAAAGGAATCCTTTACTCTGAGTAAACATTGCAGTGAGTCACTGAATGGGAGAGAGACTATCACTGTAAGTAATAATAATGGTGAATATTATAACAAAAAAAAATAATGGAAACTGAACTTTTTATTTAAATGGAACTTTTTTGTTTGCCCAAAGTTTCCTATTCCTGCTCCTATGCTGGTGATAAACAGTTCCCTAGCATGCCACCTGCTATAGGTATTTATGGGTACCCAGTCAATATGTTGCATGGATTAATGCACCATTATAATCCAGGCGGCAACAATAATGTATGAAAGAATAGCTACAGGTGTAGTGCTGTGCAAGTACATTGCTGCTATCCCTGTAGCTGTTGTCACTCAGGAGGAAAGGGAGAATTAGGTAGCTTCATGCTGCTTTGCCCAGCTGCTGCCATGATACAGAGGTTACAGCCATGAACAGCTGGGGTGCAGAACCTTCTGGAGACTGGGGTTCTGTTCCTGGCTCCTTTCTTTTTCTTTTTTTTTTTGTTTTCTTCTCCCTTCCCTCCTAAGTTAGATTTTTCATTTGTTCTCCCCCCACACTGCACTTTTCCCCCCAGTCTATTCCTCATAGTCCTCGAGTGCCAACCTCATGGAGTTGATTATTTTTAGTTTGAGGATTACAGTGGGAGAAGCCCCCACAAACACTCATTTCAGATGTTGTGTTTTGTTAGCCATGGTAGTGCTTGCTGTTTTACCTGAGCGCTGTGATTGGCTTTGCCATTTTCGTGTGCAGTTTTTGACTGTGCTACATTTGTCTTCAACATTATAACAAAGTGCTGGGTTTATGATCCCTGCACTCTTTCCTTTCCTGCAAGATCCACTGGAACTCCTATTCATCAGCCATGGCCCAATCCAAGGTGGAATAATTCTGAGTGACTCGAGGAGAAAGAAGATGCCTTCAGGGCAGGAAACAGCACTTCTATCCACACATTCTTTACACTTCCTTCTAGCCCAGCTGGGATGCTCTTTCCAACTGGCAGGGCTCTTTTTTTTGGTGGAGAAGGGCATGGGTGCAACCATGGCTAAAAAGTTGGGGGATTCAAAGGGAAAAGTATCAATGTTTTTTGCTCCTGCATCAGCCTCCTCCTTTGCCTTTCCCTTGGACATACTGCTCCAAGACCATTCCCATATTTTGTTTCTTTCCAGATCTTGTCTAATTTACAGTACCACCCCCAACCCCAAAACAAAAACAAAACAAAAAAAAACAAGAACTGAATACTGTGTAGGACACATGAACACTTCTCACCTTTAGCCTTGTCCTTACAGGTCTACAAACAATCCCCAAATATCCAGGTACAGGTGGAAGGCAGCAGCAAAATGCATCCTTGGGATAGTCCACTAATGTTCAGGTCAAGGAGGACCATTGAACCCTGAATGTCTCAGATAAAATCTCAGCAAGCACTCCAGTCAGCAGGCCTCTAGGCCCGTGGGTAGGCCAGGGTATAGGGTATCTTACTAAGCAGAGCCTCCAGCTAACAATTCAGCTTCATACTCTCAAACGGTGTGTCAGATTCAAAGTGGAAAGTGAATTCCACTCTGTTTCCAACTGACTGCCCTCTCCACTCCACACAAATATAGACTGAAGCCTAACAATACTGGCCAATCAAATAAGCAAGCATCCCTCCAGACTCACTGTGTAGCTGTTGTCTTTTTCCTCAGGATTAGGCTATGCACTGTTGGGAACAACATTACACTTGATTGGCTACGTAAAGTGTCATGTCTTCAGCAACGCAAATTGAAGTGCATCATGGTCAGATGTCAAGAAAAAAACCTTCCCAAACTGAACTGCAATGTACTGCAATAGACAGTTACAACTCTGTCTCCCAACTCACACTCCACAGTCCCCCCACCACATACACACCAGGCAGAAACAGAAACAACTCTTTTGCTGGCTGGCTATATTAATTGCTGTGTAATTTTTTCCAGCTTTATTATGCTCACAGCAGCCAGTCAGCACAGCAGTGATTGTAGTAATCCACCTCCCATCTAGACACTTTCAATGACTATTGTCCATGACAACAATGACAGAGAAGAGTCCACTGACAGTGTGACTACTGACACTGCCCTCTCCAGTCACTGATCTCCCACCCACCCACCCTGCTATCCCAGTGAACCCTGATCACACAGTCAACCACACTGATGAGACAATACAAAAATAATGGTCTTGGGCCTCTGCAAGTGTGACAAGTACAGTCCCCCCACCTGGTGCTCAGCTCACAACCCCATCCCCATCCCTGAGCCCCAACCCTGAGCCAAGACATGAGAGGGTAAATCAGGCTGGGAGAGCAGCTAGAACTCAAGGAAGTGAAGTATGGTGGAGCTGAAGTGGATATGGCTGTGTGGGATGCTAGGAGCAACAAGAAGCCTCAGACTGCCTGAGTGAGCTATGGTGGTGGTGGTGGTGGTGGTGGTGGTGGTGGATGGTTGGACCATGGGACACAGGAGCTGCCAGTAGGGTCAGGTGAGTCATCTGGTTAGGTCAGGGCAGAGTAAAGAACAATACCATGAACTGTCTCTCACACAGTCATGTCTCTTGTGTCTCCCTTGCTGATGTGGACTGCTACTTTGGTTATCAGTCAGGTGCAAAGCAGGCTGGCTCCCAGCAGCACTTAACTGCACTGCTACAGTCTGTCTGATAGGAGACCAGCTAATTTATTTTTTCTTCAGTGCTGACAATCACTGGGGCAGATACTTTCTGGGAGTTGCTGAGTTGGAACTATGGGAGACCTGGACGGTGGACTTACTTGAGCCTTAGTCAGGGGATCCCATGCCTCAGCCTGCCAATTGTAAATAAATTAGATAGCCTGGGCATTTTTTATACCTGGCAGAGCCACTGAACGCAGGGGCATGGCAGCACTGTAGGAAGAACTGAAACAGTGGATGTTGGGATGTATTTATTTTTTGTAATCCTTTTTGTGAATGACAACAGAGCAAATTGATATACTGTCTTTGTACACCATGAACAGTCATGAGCGCAAGAAGAAAACAAAGAAAAATGACTCTTTACTTTTGGTGTTGTGTTTTGGTGATGACTGCCTTCAGAAAGACACTGCTCAGCTGGTTGTTATTAGCCTCTCACTGTCAAGCCCCCTGCAGTATGAGCTGCATAGATCCAACAGTGACACACCTCTGAAAGTCCTTATTGTAAAAATATGTCTGCTTTGTGTAAATGTGCAAACAAGCATAAAACAAATTCTGGTCAGAGTCACTACGGCTGCTAATGCATTAACTTGATAAGGGTGTTTCATGAGCTTAAATGTAAAGTTGAATTGCTGTAGTCAGCTCTGTGTGTTAGTTTCATTTTTGGTAAAGTTAGATCATTTATCTGATTAATCCTGTGTTTCTCATGTGTTTAAATTGCAAGTGGCGAATGTGTCTTGTACTATGTGGGGAAGGAGAGTGAGCTCTGCAGCAATGTCTTCAAATTATGGTAGAAGAAATGGTGCAGAGAGGAGATGTTATCGCTATAATGGGGACTGAGGGCCAACCTGGAAGGATAAGAGCCTATACCGAGGTGATGGCCAGCTTCCATTAAAGTGGGAACCATTGTCCTCAGTGCATGGTTTAAATGTTACCAATTAACTATTGGTTTGGAGGACAGCAGGAGGTGAAAGAGACAGTGCTTGATCAAGCTGGGTCTACAACAAAAGTGAACATAATTAAAAATGGGCAGACTAGAAGGGCCCAGCAGTCCTTATCTGCTGTCAGTTTTTATGTCTCTATGTATTACAGCTCATGTGATTCAAATGGTTAAAGTTCAAAATTATTAATATACGCAACGCCGATACTGTAAACTGTGTGACACACGTAATTCATGTACTATGCTATACAGACACAATAATTAAATAGGTAATAGAGGATAGAGGAATTGAGATAGCTAGGTGTTGCAAGCTCAGTGACAGCTAGTCACATGTATTTTCATGTGGACAGAGTGCAGAGGGATGCCCAGATACCTGCCTGCCATGTACAGTCTGATGTCATGCATCTACACAACACTGCAGGTATAAAGGAAACTGACAAGAACTTGTTGTTTTCCTGTTCCCAAAGTTTTTTCCTCTGATACTTGGGAGTTATTGCTAGGAATTCTGAGACAAGAGGAGATGTTGTACGTCCGTATATAGTTGTCTCATAATTGTGTAAAATGGTCATTTAATTATCCCCCATGCATATATGAGTCTAGTGTTCTCTAGGTTTCTTATTCCCACAAAGGTCTGTGATATGGAGTAAGAAGTAATAGAAATTGCTATTGTCCAACTCTAAAGTGTAAAAGAATATGATGTGAGGAGGGGTACAAAATATTTCCCTTACACATCCAGCAAATAGTCCAGTGCTGCTTCATGCCAGCTGAGTAAATGCTAGAGTCTAAAAATTAGCCACTGGCTAAAATGCACCCAGTGTTTTAGCTACTTGTGAACTGAATTAGCCACTCTACAAGTATGGTCTGATGCAGCTTTCCTTTCTTTGTGACCCAAACATCCTGGGGTTCTCCACTGTTTGGTGCCAGAACTGACATACAAATTAAGGGCTAAAAGGGTGGGTTTCAGGAAATATAAGAAGACCCAAAGGGAGGAGGACAGGGAAGTGTACCTAGAGTGTCTAAGGGAAGTGGGCAAAGCTGTTAGGAGAGTGAAGGCATGAACTGATGAAGGATTAGTGCAGACAGTGAAGAAAGGGGCAAGCCATTCTATAGGTACATCAGCGAAAGAAGAAAAACAAGGGGGGTATTGTAAAGCTCAAAGGGGATGAAGGGGAGTGTAAGAGGGAGACCTGAAAAAGATGGAAATACTGAACAAATATATCTGTTCAGTATTCACTGAAGAGATGGAGGGTCAGGTACCACAGCTGAGCAACAGATGCAAAGGGGGGAGAGGTGGACACCAGTCCATTCATCATGGAGAGAGTCCTGCAGGAGCTCCCAAAACTGAAGGTGGAGAAACCAATGTGGTCAGATGGCAAATCCCTGAGGATATTAAAGGAGCTGTGAAGAGAGTTAACGGCACCTCTGGCAGCCATGTTCACAGAGTCACTCAACTCAGGAGTGGTTCCGGAGGACTGGATGATGGCACATGTGGTCCGTCTATACAAGTCTGGTAGTTGGGAGGAGGTAGGGAACTATAGGCCGGTCAACCTCACCTCAGCAGTAGGGAAGATCATGTAGGCACTGCTCAAAGAAAGAATAGTGGTACACCTGGAATCCAACAGTACCCAATATCTGAGGCAACATGGATTCACAGCAGGTAGGTTGTATCAAATAAATATGATAGATTTCTTTGACTGGGTGATGAAGGTAGTAAATTAGGGGTGGGGCAGTGGACATTGCCTACCTCAACTTTGGCAAGGCCTTGGACACCATGCCACATAAAAGCCTGGTTAATAAGATGGGTAATCTGGACATGGGGCACAAGGTGGTAAACTGGGTTAGGAACTGACTAATGGACTGGAGGCAGAAGGTGGTGGTAAATGGGATACGATCCAAAGAGAGGGGTTTGATTAGCAGGGTACCTCAAGGATCAGTCATTAGGACAGTCCTGTTCAATGTTTTCATTAGTGACATTGTGGAATGACTAGAAGGAAAGGTATGTCTGTTTGCAGAAAACACCAAAATATCCAACAGGATGGATACTCCAGAGGGGGTGGAGAAAATGGGGAGGGACCTGGGGAATATTGAAAATGGTCTGAGGTGTGGCAACTGAGATTTAATTTAAAGAAGTGCAAAAGTACGCACCTGCAATAAAGGAACCCTGGGGAGATTTAATGTGTGGGGGGGGTGGTTGCTGACAATCACCAAGGAAGACAGAGACCTGGGGGTTATTATTTCAGATGACCTGAAGATGTCTAAGCAGAATACAAAGGCTGCAGGGAGGGCCAGTTGCATGCTGGGGTGCATAGGCAGAGGTACCATTAGCAGAAGGAGAGAGGTGGTTATGCCATCATTTAAAACACTAGTCAGACCTCACATAGAGTAATGTGCAATTCTGGAGGCTGTACCTTTGTAAGGACATTGACAGGATGGAGGCAGTCCAGAGATGGTACAGGGCTTGCACCACAAAACTTATGAGGAGAGATTAAAGGACCTCAATGTGTACTCACTGGAGGTTTAGAGGGAAAGGAGGACATGATAGTAACATTCAAGTACCATAAGGGCATTTACAAGGTGCAGGGGTAGACATCTTCCAATATAGGAGGAGTACAAGAATCTGGGGGCATGATATGAAATTGGAAGGTGGCAGGCTAAGAGGGAAAGTGAGAACATTTTTCATCATGGAGAGTAGGGTGGATGCATGGAATAGTCTGCCACAGGAGGTGGTGGGAGCGAGCACTGTAAATGGATTTAAACATGCCTGGGACAAGCATAAGGGAACCTTAGAGGATGGTTGGAGGGGGGAGAAGCCACTGACCAGATAGGGTCAGAGGCTGTAAACAAGAATAGGGCTTATGGGCAGACTGGATGGGCCTAGCAGTCATTATCTGTGGACAATTTCTATGTTTCTATGTTCTCAAGGGGCAGTGAGTGAATTTGCACTCTCTAGTAGACTTTGCTCATAATTTTTGTGAAGGCAAAAATCAAATTATCTGCTGCATGGCACCAATTGGCCAAACATACTGATGGATGTGACAGTGTTGGCCTGCTGTGATGTGGTGCAACAGCCAATCACATGCAGTTACATTCATCAAAATGACTTAGCCACAGTGGTGAAAGGGAAGCTAGAAATGTTAGCCACATTGATTTTACAGTAGCCATTGGGGATGGTGGTGATCCTTCGTGCACACCTGGGTGAATAACAATTGACCCCTATTAATGACTGAAATGGATAAGGAACAGGACCTCTTTCTCTCTTTTTTCCCCTTAATTTTTATTTGAAAGGGGTTACTGTCAGCCCTTTTTCCATCATATTATTTCTAGTTGAAAACCCATATTTTCTAATTGCTTACCTTGTCTAAAATTCATTAAAGTTACTGGTTGTTTATCTGCTCCTTTCTTAGTAGAACTGAAATGCATGTTAATGGTTTTACTATACCCAGAGAGGGGTGAACGTTTAAGAGGGATATGAGGAAATTCTATTTTATGGAAAAGGTGGTGAAGCTGTAGAACAGTTTGCCAGTGGAGGTGGTGGGCACCAAGAACATAAATAGTTTTAGGCATAGCTGGGATGGAGTGAAGGGCTTGGTGGTTGCTCAGGTCAGCAGCATTAAGGAGGGGAACAGGAGGTGCTCTGTATAGACAATAGGTTCTAGGGTAGATAGGGAATTCTATGCAGAATAGATAGACCTTTGGTCTTTTTTTGCTGTCATTGTCTGTGTAATAATAGTCTATGTAATAATATATGCATTGAGCAAGGGAGAAAAACAATTGAGGGGAACATGTGTGAAGTAATATACGACTCATAGAGTGGTGACACAATGATAGGTACATACTGTATGAAGATACTGTATTATGATGGTATCCAGCTGTACCAATGTTGAACAAGCTACAATATATAATTTTATTAATTGTTGTTGTATTTTAATAACCCAAATATTGTCTACACAGTAATAACACACAGTCAATTATGCTGCTTACAATCTGAGACCTTGTTTTTTATAACCACTTTATTCAGTTTTGGGAAATCACTTGTAACATGGCTGCAATTTTGTTCAGCCAGTTAACGTTTGGTTTACCGATGCATGCTTCTTACAAGAGAGTACTGTATGTATTAATACCAGTGCACAATATTACCCTTAGGACAGGTTGTGTAGTGCATTTAAATAGATGTAAAAATTGTGACACTGCAATGTATGTCAAGTAAGATTGGTGTCTCTGATTGTGAGCGTTTGTCCCTGATTTTACTGAGCAGTGTTGCTCATTTTGATTCTGGCAGGGTGAGAAGTATAAATTCTGGGGTAACCAAGTGTTGTAGTTGACACCATTATAATTTCTTTGTAATCACCAAAGATGCCCCTTGCAACCCCTGGAAACCCTTAAACATTAGTTGCCTAGCATTTATCCCTCCTGCAAATACAAATCTGAGAGAGTTCCAATTCCACTATTCAGTCCTGAAATGGTTAACATAAACTAGCCTTCAGAGAAGATAAATCATTGCCCCCCCCACACACACACATACATTTGGGGATGATACAGTAGTTTGAAACTCCTCTGGAATTTCCTCTAAAGAACTGCTGTGTCAGATCACTTAAAGCAGGCATGAGGAGAATGGCTAACAAGCTGAAACTAGTAACCATGTTATCACACGTCCTGTGATGCACATATTAGGATTGAAATACATGTACTGTTATTGTGATTATTATTTCCCATCAAAACTTAAAAACACTGACGGCGTGAAATAAAAAAAAAAATGCTTGTTACCAACCACTACAACAGCAGTGATAACAACACTTCATTCTGTGTTGATCTGAATGAAATGTGAACCTCATTCCTCACTGGGAAACACTGACTAACAGAGAAAAAATTAGTGCAGTAAACACACTGCTGAGCAGAGGGATTGCTATAAAACTTCAATTTAATAAAGTCCATTAGCAATCTGCTGAGGTCCATTTTTCTATGTGACAGTAAAATGTCTGCAGAGCTCCACCCTGCAGCCGTTAAAAGGCAGCACCTTTTCAAATGGAACAATGCTGATGAATTACTTTATTTTAACAGTTAGTAAATTTAAATGTTCTGAGTGTTTTGGAAATTAGAATAACATTTATTTATTTTATTTTTATTTATTTTAAATTTTGGTGACCGGGGAAGGTACTCTGAGCTGAAGCTCATTTCGAGGTGTGACCTGAGGGTACAGTACCCTGAAATTTACATACATGGAGATATAAAGCTACAGGTGCATATACAAGATAGAGGACAATACAAGATAAAAAAAAAGTAAACAGAGCAAGCCTTGGAATAATTACATTGGCAACATCAAAAACAAAAAAGATGGGGATACAAAAGCAGACAAACATTTAAAGTGCATTTGTGGCAACAATTAGTTAATACAGATTCTCATACATAGTCATTTGTTCCAGGGAGACTGAGATTTTAGAGTGGCAACTTTATGGGATGAATAAATTGCTGAAAGGGTCACTGTGGCAAGAGGAGGGGGAGCTGAGTGGATGGGGATGGACCATGCAGAGGAGGAAGGGAGACATGTGCAGGGTGGGGTTGGGAGAAGGTGAGTAAGTTTTTTAAAAGAGAAGTGGGTGGCAGATTTTCAATGCTTGGGGTTGTGTTTATTCCATTAGAGAGGTAGATGGTAGGAGAAATCACTCTGGCCCACAGTTGAGTAGGGGTGACAGATAGAGAAGGAGCAGGGATCCCAGGAGCAAAGAAAGTACAAATGAGGGGATGCAGGGCTAAGGAAGGAGGACATGTAAGGAGGAAAGAGCCCAAACCAAAATATGGCAATGAAGGATAATGAGTGTGTATAACACCTATGTGAGAGGGAGTGATGGGGAGAGTACAGTAGAGGAACCAGTGGTGCATATGGGGCAAATCTGCAGAAGGAGTTCAGTATGGTATCCAATTTAGAGTTGGATGTAGTAGGGGCTGTGCTGTAGAAGATGTCTGAATAGTTAAGGGATGGGAGGATCATTTTAGAGACAAGCATGTGCCATATGGGGAGTGAGAGAGAGTCTTTATTTCAATAGAGGAATCCTAACTTGGGGTGGAGCTTGGAGATTAGAACATCAATATGTGCAGAGAAATTAAAGTGATTATCTAGCCATACCCCCCAGGTATTTAAAAGTATGAACAGTGTCTAGGGGTGAATTGTCCTGGGTGTGAAATACTGGTAGGGATCTGAGCCTGGAGTGCTTTTGTACAGAACCAAAAGTCATTGAGACAGTTTGTTATTTACCTTAAGATCATTTGCTTGAAACCAAGCCAATTCTTTATTGAAATCCTGTTGGAGAGATGGTTGTGCATCCTTTGTAGAAGGCCCCAATGTGAAGATGATGGTGTCATCAGTGTACATATGAATAAGGGAACAGGAGCAGATGGAAGGGAGATCGTTAAAAAATATAGAGAAGAGCAAAGGGACAAAAATTGACCACTGGGGAATGCCTGCAAAGATGGGGAGAGGGGGAGAGGAAGAATTGCCCAGTCATACTGATTGCTTTCTTCCAATAAGATAGAAGTTAATCCATTGTATGGAGGGGGGATGCCAGACCAGCCGAGTGGAGTTTGTTCAGTAAAAGTGTGTGTGAGACAGAATCAAAGGCTTTGGCAAGGTCAGTGGAGATGACGGCGGTGATATGGTCTTTGTCCATGGCAGAGTGAATAGTGTTAGTGACATGCAGCAAGGATGAGACTGTGGAGTGATGCTTTTGAAACCCTGATTGGTATGGGGAAAGTGTGTCAGCTGAAGTGATGAAGTCTAGTAATCTTCAGTAGACTAGGGATTCCTGGACTTTGGAGAGTGAGAGAACAAGGGAGATGGGTCAGTAATTTCTGGGGGATGATGGGTCTCCACCCTTGTGTAGGGGTATCATGCAGGCTGTTTTCCAGAAGATGGGCACAGTGCAAGTAGTGATAGAGAGGTTGAAGAGGTGCACAAGGGGTACAGCTATAGCTGCTGAGAGGTGAAATAGCTTAGGATGAAGCACATCTGGGCTAGATTTGTTTGAGTGTAGCGAGCTCAAGGCCTGGAAGATTTCCAGTGTGGAGATAGGAGGGAAACAATACCCATCCTTTGATGGAGAGGGGGGAGAGGGAGAACTTGGGGTATAGAAACATAGAAGCATAGACTTTGACAGCAGATAAGGACCACTTGGCCCACCCTGCCTGCCCATTTTCCTACCTATTGGATAAGCTGCAGATTCTAGTTAACCAACAGCCTACTTCCTGCAACCCCCCACTATAATTGCCTTATGTCTGTCCCATGCATGTTTGAATTCCCCCACTGTTTTAGACCCCACAACCTCCCCAGGAAGGTGGTTCCATGCGTCCACCACTCTTTCCATGAAAAATAATTTCCTCACATTACCCCTGAGTCGTCCCCCCCTCTATTTTTAAATTGTGCCCCCATGTTCTTGCACATCTCTTTTTCTGAAAGATGATACCCTCCAGGATTTTGTTGATTCCCTTGAGGTACTTGAAAGTTTCTAACATGTCCCCCCTGCCCCTCCTTTCATCAAGGGTATACATACTAAGCTCTCTCAGTCTCTCTTCATTAGGTTTCTGATGTAGACCCTGCACCATTTTAGTTGCCCTCCTCTGGACTGCTTCCATCCTGTCTATGTCCTTGCATAGATGGGGTCTCCAAAACTGCATGCAGTACTCCAGATGGGGTCTCACCAACTGTCTGAACAGAGGGATAACCACGTCCCTTTTTCTACTTGTGATGCCCCTCCCTATGCATCCCAGTATCCCCCCGGTTCTCCTTACTGACTTTTCACATTGCTTACCTGCCTTTAGGTCATCGATATGACTAACCCCAGGTCCCTTTCCATTATTGTTGTTGTTAGCACCTCCCCTGCCATTGTGTACTCTTCTTCTGGGTTTTTGTTTCCCAGGTGCATTACTTTTCACTTCTTTGCATTGATTCTACAGTAAGTTGCCATGCGTCTGACAATTCCTCCAACTTTTCCAAGTCCCTTCTCATCCCTTCTCATCCTTTCTACCCACCTTGTGTATCAACTCTGTTACAGATCTTTGTGTCATCTGCAAAGAGGCATACCTTTCCTTCCAGACCCTCTGCAATGTCACCTATAAAGACGCTAAAGAGGACTGGACTCAGTACTGTGCCTTGAGGTACTCCACTAGTAACCTCCCTTTCTTCGGAATGAGTTCCATTCACTATTACCTTCTGTGTCTTGTTGTGCAGCCAGTTTGCTACCCAGACTACCACCCTGGGACCCACTCCCAGGCTGGCTAACTTGATTATTAATATTTTGTGTGGGACTGTGTCAAATGCCTTGCTAAAGTCTAGGTAGGCCATATCCACAGCCCCTCCCTGGTCTATTACTTTGATCACCCAGTCAAAGAAATCAAATAGATTAATCTGACATGATCTTCTTGCTGTGAATCCATGCTGCTTTGGGTCCTGTGCCTCGCTGGCCTCTAGGTACTCAACAATTCTTTCTTTCAGAAGTGATTCCATCATTTTCCCTACCACTGAGGTCAAACTAACAGGTCTGTAGTTTCCTGCTTCTGCCTTGCTCCCACTTTTGTGAAGGGGCATCACATCTGCCCTCATCCAGTCCTCAGGTACCACCCCATCCTCCCATGATTTGTTAAAAAGTGTGGTCAGTGGTGTCACTAGGTCCCCCCTTAGTTCTTTTAGGATTCTGGGGTGAATTCCATCAGGCCCCATTGCTTTGTCCACTTTGAGTTTAAGGAGTTCTTTCAGGACCCTTTCTTCTGTAAATGTACTGGTGTCAACCCCCCTACCCAGAGTACTTCTATTGTTTGGTTTCGGTAACCCCTCCTTTTCTTCTTCTTTTGTGAATACTGAGCAAAAGTATTCATTCAGTATCACTGCCTTTTCACTGTCTCCCTCTGCCCACCTCCCTCTCCTTTATTAATCTTCACTATTCCTCCTTAACCTTTCTATGCTCCTAATGTACCTATACAAGGTTTTATCCCCCTTCTTAACTGAGTTGGCTATCTTTTCCTCATTTTGGGCCTTTGCTATTCTGACTGCCTTCCCCACTTCTTTCTGCTTTAATTGATACAGTTCCCTGTCGTGCTTCTTCTGTGATTCCTTATACATTTTGAATGCAGCCTTTTTCTCCTTAACCTTCCCTGCCACCTCTTATGAGAATCATATTGTTTTTTCACTCCGCTTTGTTTTCTTTATTTGTTTCACACGTAGGCTTGTTGCCTCTATGATGGCAGTTTTGATTTTTCTCCATTGTTCATCCACTCCTCCTTTCTGGCCATTTGCTAGTGCATTCCTCAGGTATTCACCCATTTTGCCAAAGTCAGCCCTTCTAAAGTCTAATATCCTTGTTTTTGTATGGCTTGTCTCCATGGTTGTGCTTATTGTGATGCACACTGTGCAGTGGTCACTTGTTCCCAGATGTCTACTGACTTCTAAATCTGTGATCCTCTCTCCATTTGAGAGTGCCAGGTCTAATATTGCTCCGTCCCGAGTGGGTTCCACCACTAGCTGTCTAAGGCAAGCCCCCTTTAGGGCATCGAGAATGATCCTGCTATTGGATGTGGCTGCAGTACATGTCATCCAGTTAACATCTGGCATATTCAGGTCTCCCATCAACAGTATCTCTCCTTTTTCAGCCATTTTGAGAATGTCCTCTATCATTTTCTTGTCCATTTCCTCCCCTTGAGATGGGGGTCTATATACATCCCCTGTGCAGATTGTGATGCCATTCCCTGTTTCCAAGGTGGCCCACAGTGCCTCTTGTCCTCCCCTTTACTTTTTAGTTCTGTAGCTTTGATACCTTCCCTTATGTAGAGAGCTACTCCACCTCCTTTTTTACCCTCCCTGTGCCTTCTGTAGATTGTGTACCCTGGTATGTTGACATCCCAGTTATGGTTCTCCATGTACCATGTTTCTGTGACTGCCACGATACCCAAGTGTTCCTCTTCCATCAGGGCTACTAGCTCAGGAAACTTGTTTCCCAGACTATGGGAATTGGTACTCATTGTCCTCCATTTAATGTTGGCTTTATCCTTTTTTCCCCATCCCTGCTCTTATTGCCTTTGTCTATTTCTCCATTTACCCCTGTCCAGCCCTCTGTCAACCTCTGTACCTCAGTGTTTACCTTACTACCTGCCATGTTTTGTGGGGGAGGGAGGCTTGAAATCTTCTGCTTCCTATCAGCACCTCCCCTCTTGGCTAGTTTAAAAGCTTGCCAAGGAAGCATTTAAACCTATCAGGTAGGAGCTTGGCTCCCTTCCTGGACAGATGCAGACCATTATGCCAGTACAGACCTTCATCTCTCCAGGTGGACCCCCCAGTCCCCAATGAAGCCAAAGCCCTGTGCTCTGCACCAGTTTTGCAACCATTCATTAACTGCATGGTGTGCAGTACCCTAGCCTCACCCCTGCCATAGACTGGCAGCACCTCTGAGAAGGTTACCATGCTTGCTACCTGTCTGAGGCCCCTCACCAACTCCACAAACTCATCCTGCACTGCACTAATCTCATGCCTGGCTAGGTCATTTGTACCAAGGTGGATAATGATATCTAGTTCCCTCTCTTGTGATGCTGCTTCTGCAATCCTGAGGATTCGCTTCCTGTCCCTCCAAGTCATGGCACCAGGCAGGCACCTTACTTCCATCTCCCCTTCCTTTCCAACAGAAATAGGTGGACAAAGGCCACTCGTCTCACCAAATCCACATATCAGGCAGGGGGTGGTCATTGACGGCACAAGTGGTGAAGAATTTAATTTATGCTACTGAAGAGGGATCCATGATGGAAGCGCCATCTATCTTGAGGGAGGGGGGCGGGGGAGTGTGAGAATTGATGAGTGAATGAACTGTCTTCCAGAAGGAGGAGGAGGGTGTGCTGGAGTTTAAATGTAAATGTTTTTATAAATATGTGGATTTTCTGGCCTGGTGGTGCAGAAGCTTAAGGCGTTGGATGCCTTACCTCGTGCTACTCTGGTGACCTGGGTTCAGGAACAACCTCGGGTCATCGGGGTGCTGGTGTGAGGGAGGAGGATGGAGCAGGATTGAGCATGCTGGCAGGCAGTTCTCCTCTCCTGAGGATGGTGAGGGTGGGTTGGCACCACCTCCATAGTTCCACTACCACCGGGTGGAGGTCCAGTGGGTAGTGTAGGCAGAGATGGGGGAGGCAAAATTATTGAGAGGTGAAAGGGACTGAGCTGGCATCATGGGGTGCGAAACATGTCTCCACAAGTTTGCATGTCTGTGTGTCAGGGTCTTGGGGGGGTCAGGGGAGAAAATCATAAAAACTACAGATGTGTCCCCATCACCAGTTGGTGGGAGGAGGCAATGGAGACCAAAAAGCTTAATAACAAAAAATATGTGGATTTGGTGAGACGAGTGGCCTTTGTGCACCTATTTCTGATGGTCCTATAGGTGAGAAGATTTTTTTTTTTTTGCTGCTATATTTCTGCTCCTGTTTCCATGGTCCTAACTCAGGAGGGATCCCACAGCCTCTTCACCCAGCATCTACCAGCCAGTGCTGAACTTTACCACCAGGGCTTACCCCCCCCCAGAGGGGCTGGCAGGGTTCCCCAACCCCCACCAGAGACCGGATCTGGTGTGGCCAGCACCGTGGCTAGCTGGGAGCTGGATCTGTGAGGTGCCCTCTGTGACGTAGACAGACAATTCTGCGTGCTGTATCATTTTTTTAATATAAAACGTAATACTGACTGTCTCTGCGAAAATCTGATGCTCTACGAGTGACCTCACCTCCCCCAAGTTTCAGCTGAAAGATGCAAGCCATGGGAAAATGCTGACAGCATGTGAGTTCACACACACACACTCAGGTTTTAGAGACAATGTGTTACATGGAAGGTTTTAATCAAGGATCTCATGGTTTTCTGAGTTTATTACAGCCATAGTTGCTATATCATATCAATTTTATGATGTTGCAGAGGAACCTAGATTGTTACACGGGGTGAAAGGTTGTAAATGCTCCTGTGAAGCCTGTGTGAGGGAGGATACAGCACAGATCAAAAGAAGTGTCATTTGAAGGACATGAATTATGTTGAAGTTGCAGAATGTAATACTTTAAAAAAAAGACATCCTGTTTTTGTATAAGATGTATATGTTTATACATAATCTGACAGAGCTAGCTGACCTCACACAAAAAAGTGGTTGGCCAATACAGTTGTTTAAGGAATATTCTGTTTTACTTACACACACTTTTACCTAGATTCTGACTGAGGAAAGATCTTTGGAGCACTTGTAAACAAGTATTTAGAAATATTTCAAATCTAAGTACTGTAAGTAGGAATTTGCACTGTTTAAACCTTGTTCTTTTAAAAGATTTGTATGTCTGGTGATATAAGAGTTCTGTATTTTGAGTTTTACATATTTTTAACTACTTTAGTAAACTTATTTTTTTTAGAACTTACTTGGTCTGTCTTTGACTTTCTTTTAGTTGTAAGAAAAGTATTTATGGTTATTGCAGACAGCAGGCATAAGCCTGAATGGTGGTACCAAACTGGAAAGGGAAGCATTTTGAATCTGAGGTCTTTATTAAAGTTTTTAAGGGTTCATCTCTGTATACCTGGTTAGGTGCCCATAGGCAAATATATCTGGCCCCCTGAAGACAGAAATATCTGAGCCTGTGCATTGGGTACGCTAGCAAGAGGTTCACAGTTTGAATCCCTCCAGAACTTGAAACTAAAGGTTGAACTGGACTCACAAATCAGACAAGAGGGTTACCTTGTACTGTAAACTGTTCACAAGACTGTGCTTAGAGGTTGGCACTTTGGGAATAGAGGGCCTGACCTGCTGAGTGGGTTTGTGACAGATTGGTTGGCAGCGGTGGCATAATTTTGGTATCACAAGCTTTATTGTTCTATGTCAGCTGAGACCGTAAGCTCTCTTGCAAAGAAAGAAAAATACTGAGTTTATTTTAAAAAGGAAACAGAACTATATATCACTTGGCATACAGTCGCGTTCCTACCCATTTTATTTTTTTTCTAAAGTGCAGTCAGAGTAGCAGTAGTCAGGAAAGATGTCTTCCAACTACAGCAGGCACACTGTAGATTACTTAAGGCAGTTGTGCGGGGACAGAGGAGTCCAGTTCAAGGTGAAAGCAAGCAAGCAGAGCCTCATAGATGCACTGATGGTAGCAGATACCCAGAGCAGCGAGTCACCATCCATGACTGGAAAGGACCAAACCCCAAGTGTGGAAGGGCTAGCGGCCAGTGAAGGATCCAGAGCCGATGAGGAGAACAGCAGGGCCACTGTCAGTAAAGGGCCACAGCAGCAGCAGGGGATGGTCACCAGTATCCTGAATCCAGAGGTACTCAGGCTGCAAACTGAGTTGTGCAGGATGGAACTGGAGGCAGAGCGACAACAGAGGGAGGCAGACAGTGAGGAGTATGAGCATCAGCGAGCTGCAGAGGAGAAAAGGGAGTGAGAATGCAGAGAGGCAGAGCAAGAATAGTGAGCTGCAGAGGAGAAGATAGAGGAGTGCCAGTGGCAACATGAACTGGAGAAACTACGAATCCGACCAGCGGCACCAGAGTAGGTAAGTGGCTTGGGTTTAACTGGGACTGCAGGCTGGGTTACAAATTAAACTCCAAATTAATAGCCGAGTTTAAAGAAAGGGAGGACATGGATGCCTTTTTAAATTCTTTTGAAAAAGTTTGTATTCAGGCTGAAATTCCTAGAGAGTCCTGGAGCTTCCAGCTATCCCTGCTACTTACCGGGAAAGCTCAGGATGCATTGGGTCAAATGGACAATGAGGACAGCAGTGATTACAGCAAGCTAAAAACTGCACTGCTAAAAAAGTTTGAATTAACTGCTGAATCATACAGAGCTAAATTCTGTAAGCTCAGGAGAAGCCCTGACATGAGCAATGAGGAGCTAGCCATGAAACAACTTTAGTTTTTAAAACATTGGTGGGAAGGAATTGAGGCAAACTCTGTTGATAACATTGAAAATGTGATTTTATTAGACCATTTTTATTGGGCATGCCCAGCAGAGCTAAAAACCTGGCTAGAGGACCGAGATCCAAAAACAGTTCAAGAGGCTGCTGAACTCTCGGACCGCTATGCCAAGAGCAGATCTGCTCTGAGAGTGAATGGTGTGGGTGTGGCAGCACAGAAAAGGAAAAGTGCACCTTCAGGGCAGCTAAAACCCTCACTGCCTCCACCAAAATCAGTTAGCCCCAGGTTTCAAAGAAAAGATTTCTCTGAAGTAAGAAATGCATGTTGGCTGTGTAAAAAAAAACTGGGCATATTGCCAGACAGTGTCCCAAAAAGGCAAGCCATAATACACAGAGGGGTGCTAGAAAAAAAGAGGGTTGTTTGTGTGTCCCTGGAAGCATGCCAGTGAATATGAGGGAACACATGCACCCAGCCATGGTGAATGGTGTACAGACGCAAGGGTTAAGGGACACAGGGGCATCCCTGACATTGGTGAAAGGGGATCTGGTACAGCCTGGTCAACTTATACCCAATAAATACATCACTGTACAAGGGTATACTGGTGAAGAGAAAACATTGCCACTGGCTAGTGTTCTCCTAAACTGGTTTGAAACAGGGGGAACTGTGCAACAGGTGGCTATAGCCAAAACTTTAGCTGTGGATGTGATCCTGGGTAACAATCTCCAGCAGGGGATGGTATATGCAGTTACCTGTAGCCAAGTTGCAAGGGAAAATTGTAGTTCCATGAACTCCACAGAAGCCTTTGTGGAAACCACTGAGAGGGTGGTTCCCCAGCCTGTGTCTCCTGATATAGAGATTGTTAAAAAGGGTGTAGAAATTTCCCCGGTAGCAAGTGACCACACAGCTATGGAAGGTTACTCTGAAGAGGGAGGGGTGACCCATTGTCAGAGGGTTGGGATTGACAGTGATCCTGAGTGCCCTGTCACTAGTGCTAGGGACCCTAGTTTAGCGACTGAAGGGGACCTGTCCCATACCTTTGGACTGTGTGAGGGGTTTGCAGCTGCTCAGAGGAGTGACTCTAGTTTAGAGAAGCTGAGGGCTTGGGCAGACTCTGACGGAGCACAGGGAGGTGACAGCCAACATAAGGTTTATTGGGAAAATGGACTTATGTATACACAGGCAGTACAGACAGAGGGAGGGATACTAGGCAGGCAGCTTGTCGTTCCCCAGGGTTATCGTGAGCAGTTGCTCAAAATTGCACATGATATTCCCTTGTCTGGTCATCTGGGAATTGTGCACACAATACAGCGGTTAGCCCAGAATTACTACTGGCCTAACTTCACCCAGCAGGTGGAGGAGTATTGCAGGTCTTGTCACCGGTGCCAGGAAATAAGGAAGGCAGGCAAGAAAACCCAAGCAGCCCTGATCCACTTGCCCATAGTGGAGGAGCCATTCCAGAGGGTGGGAATGGATATTGTGGGGCCTTTAAAAGCCCCCAGATCCTTAGGGAAGAGATTCCTCCTGACTGTGGTGGATTATGCCACCTGGTACCCAGAGGCAGTCACCCTATCCTCACTGAGGATGGACAAAGTGGCAGATGCCTTACTTGGGATTTTCTCCCATGTTGGGTTTCCACAGGAGGTTATCACCAATTGAGGGGGTTCCTTCATGTTGGACCTGATGAAATGTTTATGGGAGAAGTGTGGGGTGGTGCAGAGGTGCACGACACCGTATCACCCACAAGCCAATGGACTTATGAAACAATTCAATGGTACCCTAAAGGCAATGCTCCGGGCATTTGCAGAGCAGCATGGGAGGGACTGGGAGAAATGCCTTCCCCACCTGTTGTTTGTATACAGGGAGGTGCCCCAAGAGTTGACAGGATTTCCCCCCTTCAAACTCTTATATGGATGCCGGGTACATGGGCCCCTAGACTTGATCCAGGAGGACTGGGAAGGCAAGCATGCCACCCATGGAACTATCATTGTGGATTACGTCCTTAGGTTTAGGGAAAGGCTGAAAGAGCTTATGGGGACAGCCCAGAGCAACCTGGCAGCTGCCCAACAGAAACAAAAGGTGTGGTACGACCGCAGAGCCAGAGCTCACTCGTACATGGTGGGTCAGGAAGTCATGGTCCTTATTCCAGTCCAGAAAGACAAGCTGCAAGCTGAGTGGGCAGGACCATACAAACTGGTTAGGAAGGTAAATGATGTGAACTACAATGTGGAGTTAACCGGCAGAAGACAGACTGAAAGGATGTATCATGTCAACATGATGAAGCCATATACAAATAGGGCTGACATGGTGTTTGCAGTGTGTAGACATGGAGAGGGGACGGATGAAGGAGGCCCCCTTCTTGCTGGAAGAGAGTAAGCAGGAGTCCTCTGTGGAGGCAGTAAAATTGTCTCCCCAACTGACCCCGGACCAGATCCAGAAAGTAAGGCAGGTTTTAGCAGACTTTTCCCCCTTGTTTAGCGCCAAGCCTGGACTAACCCCCTTAACGACACATGATGTGGAGACAGGGACACAGACGCCCATACGGAGGACAGCATATCGGGTATCAGAGGCTGTCCAAAAGGACATTAGGAGGGAAGTGGAGGAGATGCTGGATTTAGGGGTAATCCAGAGATCCCACAGCCCCTGGGCCTCATCTGTAGTCCTTGTGCCCAAGCCAGATGGCTGTATTCATTTCTGTGTGGACTATCATGGACTGAATGCAGTCATGAATTCTGACGCCCACCCAATGCCCCAGATGGACAAACTCTGGACAAGTTGGGAGGGGTGACCTACCTTACGACAATTGACCTGACCAAGGGGTATTAACAGGTAGAATTGACAGACAGACTAGGGAGAGGTTGGCCTTCATCACTTCGATAGGCTTATTTGAGTCTAAAGTAATGCCTTTTGGAATGAAGAACGACCCAGCCACTTTCCAAAGGTTGGTGAATCAGGTGTTAAACGGTGCTGAGAAGTACGCCATGGAATACCTGGATAACATTGCCATCTTTGGTACCAGCTGGGAGGAACACCTATCCCACCTGAGGGAAGTGCTGGGCAGGATACAGAGGGCCTGGTTCACTGTCAAAGCTGAGAAGTGCCAGGTGGCCATGGGAGAAGTGGCATACCTCAGGCATGTGGCAGACCGGGGACAGCTCTGTCCTAATCAAATAAAGATAAAGGTGATCCAGGTGTGGCCCAGACCAGAAACTCAGAAGCAGGTCAGGAGCTTTCTAGGGACAGCAGGGTACTACAGGAAATTTGTACCCAATTACAGTGCCCTGGCTGCTCCCCTATCTGACCTGATGAAGAAAAAGATGCCAAAGAAAATTACCTGGGGCCCACCCTGTGAGGAAGCCTTTACCAGACTGAAGGAGGCGCTGTGCAGTGCTCCTTTTTTGACAAGTCCTGACTATAGCAAAACCTTTATAGTTCAGACAGACACCTCAGACATGGGTATTGGGGCAGTACTGAGCCAGATGTCCAGCCAAGGGACAGATCACCCAATAGAGTACCTGACTAGGAAGTTACTTCCCAGGGAGCAAGCTTACTCCACGGTGAAAAAATAATGTCTTGCCATAGTGTGGGCCCTAAAGAAGCTAGAGCCATACTTGTATGGGCAGTATTTTGTGGTGCAGACTGACCACAACCCCCTGGTTTGGCTGACAGAGATGTGGAAAAACAATGGCAGACTACTAAGATGGAGTCTTGCTTTACATGGGTATGATCTAAAAATCATACATAGGGCTGGAGCGAAGAATCAGAACTCAGATGGGCTGTCTAGGGTCTATGAGGAGTGAACTGATTTGGGAAGCTCATCCCATGTAGGGGATAGATCCCCCAAATTCAGTCTAGGTGGGGAGGAGTGTGACGTAGACAGCCAGTTCTGAGTGCTGTATCATTTTTTTAATATAAAATGTATTACTGACTGTCTGCTGAATACCTGATGTTCTAGGAGTGACCTCACCCCCCCCCCAGGTTTCAGCTGAAAGATACAAGCCATGGGAAAATGCTGACAGCATGTGAGTTCACACACACACTCAGTTTTTAGAGACAATGTGTGATATGGAAGGCTTTAATTAAGGATCTCATGTTTTTCTGAGTTTATTACAGCTGTAGTTGCTATACCATATCCATTTTATGACGTTGGAGAGGAACCTAGATTGTTACACGGGGTGCAAGGTTGTAAATGCTCCTGTGAAGCCTGTGTAAGGGAGGATACAGCATAGATCAAAAGAAGTGTCACTTGAAGGAATGAATTGTGTTGAAGTTGCAGAATGTAACACTTTAAAAAAAGACATCCTGTTTTTGTATAAGATATATATATTTTAAACATAATCTGACAGAGGAGGTGCTAGCTGACCTCACACAAAAAAGTGGTTGGCCAGTACAGTTGTTTAAGGAATACTCTGTTTTACTTACACACACTTTTACCTAGACTCTGACTGAGGACAGATCTTTGGAGCACTTGGAAACAAGTATTTAGAAATATTTCAAAGCTAAGTACTGTAAGTAGGAATTTGCACTGTTTGAACCTTGTTCTTTTAAAAGATTTGTATGTCTGGTGATATAAGAGTTCTGTATTTTGCGTTTTACATATTTTTAGCTATTTTAGTAAAATTATTTTTTTAGAACTTACTTGGTCTGTCTTTGACTTTATTTTAGTTGTAAGAAAAGTATTTATGGTTATAGCAGACAGCAGGCACAAGCTTGAATGGTGGTACCAAACTGGAAAGAGAAGTGTTTCAAATCTGAGGTCTTTATTAAGGTTTTTAAGGGTTCATCTCTGTATATCTGGTTAGGCACCCATAGACAACGATATCTGGCCCCCCGAAGACAGAAAAATCTGATCCTGTGCATTGGGTACGCTAGCAAGAGGTTCACAGTTTGAATCCCTCCAGAACTTGAGACCAAAAGTTGATCCGAACTCACAAAACAGACAAGAGGGTTACCTTGTACTGTAAACTGTTCACAAGACTGTGCTCATAGGTTGTCACTTTGGGAGTAGAGGGCCTGACTTGCTGAGTGGGTTTGTGACACCCCTCCATCATACTCCATAGCAACATTTTTGTCCTCCATTTTTGCCCCAGAGATGAGGCATGCAAAGATGCCGGTGGAGAGAGCATGTACATATCTGCATGCACTCCTCCAGGTGTCTGCCCCATCTCCTCCCCCTTTCTGCAGTGTTGGTGCACTGCCCCCAGCCTCTGCTAGGGGCCAGTCGAGCGCCGATCACTGGCATTCCCCCTCTCCCTGGAGGAAGAGAGCAGTCCCTCAGATGCTTGATCCTTCTCTGCCCCTGCCAAATTCCAGCAGCCCATTCTTATTCCCGAACATGTGTCACTGGTGTAGTGCGAGGCAAGGCACCCAGTGCCTCAGCCCTCAGTGCCACTGGGCCGGCATAAGCAATAAGATTTAATTGAAGCTGGGAGGACTTATATCAAGCCCAGCCTTGGTCCCGGGATTTGCACATGGTAATGAGTTGGGGTGAGATCTATGAGTGGTGAGACTGCTGGGCATGTACTTTTTTTTCATCAGGCATGGTGGTCCCAAACTTGTTGAAAGGAAGTCAGGAAGTTACTAAGGGTGGAGTCAATGTTGATTGTGGAATAGACGGGAGACCAGTTATCCAAAGCGAGGTCATGAAGAAAGGCATTAGTGTCTAGTACTCGGATTGGTCAGATTCTAATATACTTAGGGGTGGAGTGGGGAAGATGGACTTTTCTTATGCAGAAAGTTATACAACGGTCACTTAGCATGTCCGGAAGAATGCCAGTAGCATGGATGCGGTTTTGGTGTGATGAGAAAATCCAATCTCAAAGGGAATGCTTGGTAAAGCGGAGGTTGTATCTTGTAGGTTTCTTGATTAGTTGTGTGTGGTCAAGGAATTGAATTCTCTGGATGGATGGCTTAGATGACTGGGAGAGCCAGCCCAAACTGAAGTCACCCATCAATATAAACGCACCGTCACTTGTAAGGTAGATGATGGAGGAGAAGCACTTTATGAGTGATTCTGAGGTAAGTTTGGGGGTGGCATAAATAACGGTGACATAGATAAGCAGGGAGGAAGACAAGGTTTTATGTGTGCTACCAGATACTCAGGTGAGTCAGGACTGGAGTTTTGGGAGGTGTTGGAGCAGGTGACGGATTCTTGGATGTACATGGCAACCCCACAACCCTGCCTACTCCAGTCTTGGTGATGGAGTGTGAAATCGGGGATGGCTAGGGTGGAGTCTGGGATCCTGGAGGAAAGCCAGGTTTCAGATATAAAAAGAATGTGTGGGGATTGCTGGGTCATCCAAACATTTAGATTATCCAGTTTCAGAAGTAAGCTTCTGGTGTTAAGGTAGTATATGCCGAGATCCTTGGGGGATGGGGAGGTGGCATTGTGGGGAGGACAGGGTTTAGTTCCACATTGCCCAACAGAAGCAGGATGAGGACAAGGCAAAAGGAGAAAGCAGGGTATTTATGTACTTTTTGATAGTGGCGGGAAAGAGAAAATGAAGGGCGTAGAGGGGAATGGTGGAAGTGGTACAGATGGTGTCTGATGAAAGAGATATGGAGGAAGGGGGAAGGGAGGACAGAGGAAACAGAATGCCATGGGTAGGGAGGTGCTGTGGAGAGGCAAAAGGTTTAGGAGTTGGTGGGTGAGGGGGTAGAGGGTAAGAAAGGGGATTACTGGGGAGGGAGATGGGAGGGGAAGGAGAAAGAAGGTTTAGCTGTGGGGTAATGAAAAAGAGAGGATGATGTAGAAGGATGCAAGAAACATGGTTGTAGTGCTACCTGGACAGGTAGCAACAGCCATTTAATGTGAACAAGACCAGAATGTCAGCAAGGAGTAACTTATTTATAAACATTCCAGAAATCATAAAGCAAGCTTTCTTGTGAGAATGCTGTACACGAGGATCATGTTAACATAAGGGTCTCAAACTGTTTGCAATCAAGTGGATTGCATCATTTCTGAGACCATTTTATGATATAGACTGACTTAGTTTGCATGTTTTTTTATTATTTACTCCATTCTGACCATTATTATCAGACTTGGATATGGTTCACTCCTGATAAATTATGTTGTGATTGACATGTGAACTTTAAACAAATTAATAGTTCTAAAAGAAACTGATAATAAAGTAATAAATGTATTTTTTTAACTTGTGTTGACTTATTGATCTTTGGCTACATTCAGTATTGTTTCTGCTCTCCCCAGCCTTTTTTCTCCAAACTGTCTACTGTTGAACGCTACACCAGTTCATGCATCCCTTGTTTCTGACTAGGACCATATTATATTTACATTTTGCTGTCTACTTGGGCAGCTGCACCTCCAGCACTTTCATGGAATCACATTTGCAAACCTGCATCTAGAAGGCAGCAATTCTAAACATTCAACTAAATGACTATTTTCTCTAGCTGAGATGTTATAGTGCTACTTAGCCTTTTATAGATTGTAATCTATAGAACCACAACCAGAGGCATCTTTGATGTTACTATTTCTTAGACTGTAGGACTCATTCAGTTGCAATTGTGCACCGCTGTTGTAGATGATGCTGCTTTTCAAAGTCTACTTTTTCCACATATGCAACGATAATTTCTTACCAGACGCTTGCAGAGAGTATGTCTGCTGTCAATTTTTATATAATAGAGTGCATTTTTGCCACTCTGCTCCTTGCTGAAGGCCACTTGTATCAAGAGTCAGACATTTTCCAGGCAATCTGAGCTACCACTTTTATCCCATCCTCTCTCTGGGACAAAATCAGAGTCATCATGCTCCTCTTCCCATCTGATAATATCCTTCATGTGTGAGAACATTTTCACTCTCTTTCTATCTGCCAACCACAGTTCTGTCAACCAGTAATTATATAAAATAAAGTATGGGCAACAGTAAAACATGTATTTTTTACATATTCTTGGTGTTTGGTACCTGAATAAACCATTCAGCCTTTTGTCCCATGCTGTATGTGGTATCACACACCTTGGGTGTGTAAATAAAACTACTACACACTATTGCCCGTACAGTATCTGCTATATCTTAACTAGTTGCAAAAGCAATGAAAAGCAGGAATGCAAAGCACGCATTTTGCTTTATAGATTTAAATGATGGGCTAGATTCCCAAAGCGGCCCTTAGATCAATGCAGACTGTGGCAAACAGCAGCTTGTGTCAATCACTGGTGCCTCAAGGACCCTGTTCCTGAGTCCTGAACAAGGTGGGTCCCGGTGCCAAACTCCCACTGTTTGCAGTAACTACTGGCATTTGTTAAACAAATGGTGCCCAGGAGAGGATTGCCACAGGCTATGGAAGAAGTATGGGCAGACCTATGGAACCATGGGAACATCATGAATGTGTGGCAGCAATGCACATGGCCATCTACCAACAGCACCACAGCAGTGTGAGGGTATCCTGGAGAGTACAGCCTGGAGTGGAAGGTCCAGTACGGAGAAGGAACTGTGACATAGGTGTCCATCAGCAGCACATACAGCCAGAGGACCTGGGTACATGATGCGATTGGGTAACTGCAGCAGGGTCACAACATGGCATTGTGCCAGCTGAAGTGCTGGAATGTAAGGACACCATGGGTGTCACCCAGACACTTTTGTAGATCAGTGACAACACAGGACTAGCCATGGGTGGTGTGTGTAGCATATGGGGGTCTCTGTCCCATGTGTTAGTAGCCAGTCACAGCTCTCCCTGCAAGGCAGAACCTGGTACAGAGTAGGGGTACAGTGTATGCATGACTGGTAGCTGGTTGTCCACATTGCTGTAAGCTGCTCTGATGATTGCACTGGATTGGTAATGATAAGCACATGGTTGGACAGATGTCTGTGCCAGGCTCTGCAGCATAACCTGCACCGGTATAGCAGTGGGTACTTTCCCACCATATGATCTCTGTTCATGGACCCAGTATAATCAGGACATCTCTCTGATGGGCCATCCAACAGCACAAGATACCCACTACTGCAGGTTTGTGCTGCACAGGCCATATATTCTATGGTGCCATTCAACTTGGACCTCAGCCAGGGGTGGTACACCAGCTGTTAGACCAGCTCAGGGCTGGTCTAACTGCTGGTGTGCCCTGTGCCTATTGTGGCTCTTTGGGAATCCCAGTTATGGAGATATGGCAACCCCACCCCAGCACAAGTTGCCATCCACCAGGGTGCAGCTGTGCATATGCAGCAAGAGCAGCACAAGCTCAGCTGGTGCAGGTGGTCCCCCCCACATGTGGCAAAGGCCATGTATCAGAATAAAGAATGGTGCACGGTGTGATGCAAGACACCCCTTGCACCAATCATTGTTGGTGCAAGCACCATATGCCATTCCCAACCTTCTGAGAATTGGGCCCCGAGTGTGTGTAAAAAATGCTTTCTATTGTCTATTCTTTGTTCTTTACTATTCTTTATAAGTACTGGTTCTGCAGTTGTAGCAGTGCTGATTAAAAACAAAAGTACATTTGTCTGCAGCTGTTGTTTCATGCTGCTTGCTGTGTATGAGACTGAGACTGTTCTCTGTTACACCACATTACAATAAAATGTCAGGTTGTAATCAACCCTATCCAGTAATCCCACAGGAAATCCCTATACATTTCAAATTAATTTCCTGTGATATTTCTTAAAATATATGGAGACCAATAATGTATTTTGTCACTGGCTACCACTGTAGTTATCAGAACACTGTGACCAATACAGTCAGAGATGAGTGCATGTTTAATATTTTGTCTGATTGTTCCTGATGAACTGAAATGTTCTACTAATGCAGATTAATTAAAGCAAAGCTGTGAACTGGTTATGTTTACTACTAATAAGTGTTCAAATTGCTCTCTAAGCTAATTTTAAAACTGGGATGTAATGTTTGTCTGAAGTGTTCAGTGTTAAGTATCAGTGTATCATTACTGTAACTAGTACAGTAGTATAGCAATAACTGATAGTGAACAATGCACTGCACCTTTAAAATAAGAGTAAAACAGGAAGAGCTGAGAGTGAGAGAAAGATTAGCAGTTGACACTGTCTAAGAGAGTGTGAGAAGTGTACTGTATGCATGAACAAACTGAGAGCAGGAGAGCAAACAGTAAAATCAAACAAATATCAGTGAGCTTCAATGTAAGGAAAATACTGAGCACCATGTTGGGCTCAAGCAGAACACTTTATCTGACTACTGCAGCTCTTTGGGAATCCCAGCTATGAAAGACTGCAGGAGGTTGGTTGTGGTGGGATGGTGGCCTGGAATTTGTTGCCCTAGAGTAAACCAGAAGCAAATAGGGACACAATGAGGGAAGCAAGGAATGAGAAAAATTAAAAAAGCCAGAAAGGCTGTTACAAGAATTAGTTTTTTTTTTCCTTCAAATAAGTCTGAGTAGTTCTTTGCTGAGAATTGCATCTCTTATTCCTAGTCACCAATTTCTGCATTTTGCTTCTGGTTCAGCTCAAAGTGTGTCTTGCCAAAAATGAAGTGGCCAACATGCTGATCGTTAGCGATATGTACAGTATATAGAAAACTGAGACCCCAGGAATATAACCTTTAATGAGTACATGGCATACTAGTAGAACTCCTAAATGATTAACTGTTGCTGATACATAGACAATCCCCTTCATATACTGTATTTTTAATTCTTTGTTTATTAGTTTTTCTAGTCAGGGAGCGTTCTTGGATGTTAACACTTTAGCTTTGTGGTTGAAGTTGTAGCGCAGCTCAGAACTGGTTTACAGTACAGTAATTATTTGCTTCTTAAGCATTTCTTAAAAAGTCTGTGTTGTTTATTGATGCATTCTCCTTATCCAAACCATTTTGCATGCTCCATTTACTAAAGATCTTGAATCTTCATTTGCCCTTGGACAAATAGATAAAGTATGTTTTAAATCTTTTTATTGAACCATAAGTTTCTTCTACTATTGAGTCAAAATCATATGGACTCTTAATTATTTAAATAAACATTATAATGGCATGATAGGGGACATTGTTGAACCAGGAAAGGCACATTAAGTTGAAGCTTGTCTCCAGGTGCAACCTGGGAGCACAAGGAAGAGAAGTGACTTACTCAGGGTCACACAATATGCAAATGGAAGCTGTGGGATTCAAACTCAGGTCTCCAGGTTTGCAGGTCAGAGCCCTAAACCACTGTGCTTTACTGCCTCCTTCTTTTAATGGTAGGACAATTGGAAACTGCATATGCTTGATTCCTTGTATGTGTAGGTTCTTGTGGAAGTGCAACTGATTCATGTTTTGTAAGTTAACTCATCTTTCAAGAGCTTAAGAGCTTCGAGGTAATAACTAGGCCATGAGAGGCACTAAACTGTTAAATTGATGGTTGAATAAGAATCTGTGACAGGAAAGAGAAAACACATTAACTGAGACCAACTTATGGAGGGGGAGAATTATTTCACTGTCTTTAATAATTAAAGATTAAAATGGTGCCTCACTGGGGAGAAACAACTAAATATGTTCTCAAACAGTTCTAGCATGCATAAATTTGTGTTGAAGGAAATGATGAATAACCCAGAAATCATGATTGAAAGTTACAATGTTTTAGTAGAAGAAATATGTGGAAAAATAGCAGTTAGTAGAAAAAACATGAAGAAACAAAGAACAGCTAACAAAAAATGATTACTTATACAGCACCTCTCTCAGTTCAATCCAAAATCATCAGGAGGCTTCCTTACCTGACTGGGAGTGCCTCCATGTTAGCTGTAGAATTAACTGTGTAGCCCAATAAGGAAATTACTGTATTTTGCCTCTGAGGGGGCTAGCCACTCGATCTCTTCCACTTCCTGATCTCTAATGCCATCCCCGCACTTCCTTATTTTGTGAGGTAATTATATGCCTAGCGCAGGGACTTGCTCCATTCAAGTCTATCGAGTGGCATTTTAAAAGTAATGTTTACTATTTTAACTGGACTTTTAGTACAAATTGAGGCCAGTATTCAAGTAGCAAAGGTCTTGTAACTTGAATACTGGCCCAGATTTGTACTAAAAGGCTGGGGAAAATAGTAAAAATCACTTTTAAAATGCTGCCCCATAGACTTGAATGGAGCATATCCCCATGCTAGGCATATAATTACCTCATAAAACAAGGAAGCGTGGGACAGAATTGTTGACCAGGAAGTGAAAGGGATCTAGTGGCTAGCCCCCTTGGGGGCAAAATATGATCCCTTCCCTTCCTTATTAGGCTACACAGAAAATTGTGCAACTACTATGGAGGAACTCCCAGTCAGGTAAAGGAGCCTCCTGATGATTTTGAGGGCAATAATGAAAATCCAGGAAAGGTGCTCTTTAAAGAAGCAAACAATGTTAAAAGCAATTTTATAAACTGGATTTGCACACCAAGAAACGTCCTAATAAAGATTAATGAAAAGCACTTAGCTCCGCTAGATTGGAAAAAAAAAAAAACTTGATGATAAAAGAAAATCATATCAGTTCAAGACCGGAAATCAGTTAGATAATGAAATCTAATCTAGGGACACAAATGTGTTTTGGAATTTGATTACTTATGGTCTTGAAACTGATAAAGCAAATGCTATGAAAAATGTAAATTAACAGACTTGGTTAAACCATTTCCAACAAGTTTACAATGCCTCATGCCACAGATAGGGAAATTTGTTTTACCCTGAAAAAGGGTAACTACCCAGAAGTTATCCATTATGCCATCCTCGATTGTTGCTACTGTATGCACTTCCTAAGGTTATCACTGAATAAATTAACAAACCAAACAAAAATTAGCCCCCAGGTGCAGATCTACTTCAAGATGATTTATTTCACGCTATGGCTAATACATGGGGCAAAATCCTAGCTGTAGTTTTGACATGAATATTTATTTATTTATTTGCTTTTGGTAACTGGGTGAGTGCACTAGACATAGAGATGCCTATTTTCAGGCATGACCCAGGAGAATACAAGTGAAAACAAAAAATACGTGAACTGTACAATGTGACACAGCACAAGGAAGAGATAACACAATGGAATTTAGTGCAATACAAACAATTGACAAGTGGCTGAAACAGAGTAAGATAATATCAAAAAAAATGTAAACAGTACTGTAATTAAAAATCAAAACAAGTGCTAACAAATTTGTACTGGAACTGGCTGACAAGTACATTAGAAATAGTAATTCCCATTACAAGGCTTAAATATAGAGAGAAAGAAGAAAGGGGGGGAAGGGGGAGACGGGAGGAAATAGGAGAAGGGGTGAGAGGGAAAGAGGGAGGGTGAGGAAAGAACAAGGTGAAAGGATTAAAAAAGTCAAGGTGGATGGAAGCATGAGCAAGGATTTGAGGCCAGTAGATGTTCACGGTGGAGTTTCTTGAAACCAGCATGGGTAGTAGCAAGGCAAATTGCTTGAGGGATAGAATTCCAATACTTAGGGGCTGAGTAGGAGAAAGCCCGTGTACCCATAGAAGTTTTGCATTGGGTATAAAGAGGAGGGCATTGTCACTAGATCGGAGACCATAGGAGGGGGTTTGAGGGTGTAGCAAGGAGGTGAGGGAATTAGGGAGAACTGATCTAGTCATACCATCTAATAGGGAGCCAAAGGCCAGTAGCTGGTGGGCAGAAGGGTTGGGCCATTTTAAGTCAGCATACAGCTGACAGTGATGTTTAAAATGTGGAGATCGAGAGGCATAGTGGCAGATGTTATTATAGGTGGTGTCCCATTTATGTAAGGAGGTCTTTGATGCTCCAAGGTACGTGACTGAGCCATAAGCAAAGGCTGGGAGCAGTAGGCCTTGAGCCACTGCAAGCTGAGCAGATGGTGAAAGGGCATAGCTAGTATGGTATGCACCTCCAATTTTTGCGTTGACCGATTTGCAGGTGGTGGTGACATGGAGGTCAAAGTCCAAGGATTCATCAAGGAGGATACCCACCTGGGGAGGGGTCTCAAGCAAGTAGCTACTTCTGTCACTTTCTCAGAAGTACTACCTGTGAGGCAAGGGAGAGCATAGGAGTGCATGCACCAGGAACTTTAACTCATGGTTGAAGAACTGGTGCTGTGAGGAAGGGTTTGGATTCATTGGTGACTGGGGACCCACCTGGAGGATGGAGGTTTGTTCAAGCCTGATGGCCTGCATCCATCCTGGAGGGAATCCAAGCACTCATGATAAGTTTAAATGCTACATTGACAAGCATTTAAACTAGCAAAGAGGTGGCAGGCCAGCAAGGAGGTACCTACTTGCTCACCCCCCACAGCTAGCAGTGGAACCAGTGAACCAGAGGAGTGGCTATCTCTGCAAAAGCAGGTGCAAAGATGGAGATTAGTGTCCAAAAGGTGGATAAGCAGAAAAGGGGCAAAATTCAGCAGAAGGGCAGACAGCAAGGAGAACCAGGGATAAATGACAACCAAGGAAGGGGCTGAGAGAACAGTGAAGCAGGCTAGGAGGTCAAATCATGGAAAGCCATGTGTGCAAAATGCCAGGAGCCTTAGCAACAAGATGGAAGATCTGAGGCTGTCATGGGTACAGTCAGACCTGGACATTGTGGCCATCACTGAAACCTGGTGTAATGATAACCATGACTGGGAGATGGCCATACCTGGCTACAACATATTCAGAAGAGACAGAGGAGGCAGGAAGGGAGGAGGAGTGCCACTGTATGTGAAAAATGACATAAGGGCCACAGAGATCCAGGAGGAACAAAATGGGGGAGAGATACTGTGGGTTAAGCTGGAAAGGAAAATGGGGCCAGCCATCTGCACAGGTGTGGTCTATAGACCACCAGCCCAGGAGGAAGAAACAGATAGAGTTGATGCTAGCCATCCAAAGGATGGCAGACAAGGGTGAGGTAGTACTGGTTGGAGACTTCAATATTCCAGACGTGGACTGGAGCATCCCAGCAGCAGCATCAACTAGAGCAGATTTATCCTGGACCCTTCAGGGTGTCTTCCTCAAGCAACTGGTCATGGAATCAACTCGCAGAAGGCAATACTGGACCTTCTGCTCACAAACAGGGACAGTTTGATGGGATAACATGGGGAAGCACCTGGGTAACAGTGACCTCAGTCATTGTGGTTTGAAATCACAGAAAGAGCAGAACCAAACCACACAAAACATGTATCCTGGATTTTAGGGGCAGACTTTGTGAAAAATGGGGAGATATTGAAAGAAGCATTAAGGGAATGGGACAGGAATCAGGGTTGAGGAACAGTGGGCAGTATTTAAATGGGGATTATAAGAACAACAGAATTATGCATTAAGCAGGTTAGCAAGAGGAAAGGAAGAGGAGACCATTATGGTTTTCCAAAGAGGTAGCAAAGAAAGTGAGCCAAAAAGATTGCATTCAGGCAATACAAAAAGACACAGGCAGAAGGGGATAGGGAGAAGTACCAGGAGAAACAAAGGGAGGCAGGGAAGTCAGTAAGGGAAGCCAAAGCTCAGACAGAAGAACACATTGCAAAATCAGTGGTTAAAGGGACAAAACTTTACAGGTACATAATGAAAAAGAAAGACAAAGGAGGGATAGTGAGACTGAAGGGGAGGATGGGAGTCAGGAGGATGACAACAGTAAAGCTGACATATTGAACAGGTATTTCTGCTCAGTTTTACTGAGGAAGAGGGGGTAATGGGTCTGAAGGAGTACAAGGGTGAGAATGGTGCAGAAATGGACACAAGTCCCTTTACACGAAAGGGTCCTGAAGGAACTGGAAGTACAAGAGTTGACAAAGCAATGGGGCCAGATGGGGTGCACCCTAGGTCCTTAAAGAACTAAAAGAGGTGGTGGCTGAACCTCTGGCTATCCTGTTTAGCCAATCACTGGAAATAGGGAGGTACCCAAAGACTGAGGACAGCAGATGTAGTCCCCTTTATACAAAAGTGGGAACAAAGAGGAAGCAGGGAACTACAGACCAGTCAGCCTCACCTTGGTAGTGGGGAAGATCATGGAAGCACTACTGAAGGAGAGATTGGTGGAAAATCTGGTTGTCAATGGACTACAGGACCCAAGGCAGCATGGTTTCACCAGGGGGAGGTCATGTCAGACCAACCTCATTGAATTTTTGACTGGGTGACTAGGGAGGTGGATCAGAGGAGGGCAGTGGACATGGCCTATCTGGACTTCAGCAAGGCCTTTGACACTGTGCCACATAGAAGACTACTACACAAACTGGGGAATATGGGTGGGCAGGACAGTAGTGTGGTGGGTAGGTAACTGGCTGGGTGGCAGGACACAGAGGGTGGTGGTAAATGGCTGTCACTCACAGAGGGAAGAGTGACCAGTGGGGTACCACAGGGATCAGTGCTGGTACCGGTCCTATTCAACATCTTCATCAGTGACATTGCGAGGATCTAGAAGGCAGAATTTCACTGTTCGCTGATGACATAAAGCTCTGTAACAGAGTAGACACACCAGAGGGTGTAGACAGAATGAGAAGGGACCTGCAGAAACTTGAAGAATGGTCAAGGGTTTGGCAGTTGAAATCAATGCAAAGAAGTGCAAGATAATGCATATGGGGCACAAAAACCCTGGCACAATATATCAGTTGGGGTGAGGATATAGCATGCACCAAGCAGGAAAGGATCTTGGGGTTGTCATCTCTGATGACCTCAAGGTAGGGAAACAGTGTGACAAGGCATCAGGTAAAGCAAATAGGATGCTGGGATGTATAGGCAGGGGCATCACCAGCATGAAAAAGGAGGTCATAATTCCGCTATACAAGACACTAGTGAGGCCCCACCTGGAGTACAGTGTACAGTTCTGGAGACCATACCTACGTAAGGACATAGACAGGGTAGAGAAGGTTCAGAGGAGGGCAACAAAGATGGTGCATGGATTGCATCACAAGTCCTATGAAGATAGGTTGAAGGAACTGAACATGTACTCCCTGGAGGAGAGGAGGGAGAGAGGGGATATGATAGAGACATACAAGTATCTTACAGGGAGAAACAGGGTGCAGGAAAACACTATTTTTAAGCGAAAAAGATGTTCCAGGACTAGAGGGCATGGGATGAAGTTGGAGGGAGGACGATTCAGAGGAAACATGAGAAAGAATTTCTTCACAGAACGGGTGGTGGACAAGTGGAACACCCTGCCAGAGGAAGTGGTGGGGGCTGAAACAATCACGGGATTTAAGAATGCATGGGATAGACATAAAGGAATTCTAGAGGTCAGGGGTAAGGGGAAACAGACTTCTAGGAAAACAAACTGAACTTACAAGCTCAAATGGGCAGACTGGGTGGGCCATAGGCCCTTATCTGCCGACACTGTCTATGTATCTATGTATCTATGAAGAAGCTAGTACTAACTACCGGGAAACCATCAGCACACAAAATCTGAAAGGAGTTTCGATTATATTTAAGTCTAGCTGGGGAGCCGAAAAGCACAGAGTGAGTTTTGCTAGTATTAAGAACAAGATTGTTTTCTATTAAGTAATAAATGTTACCTTGAAGTTACCTCAGAACTGGGATACAAGTATTATCTACCTGTTATTTAAAATGGGGGTAAACAAAATTAGCATATTACAGGCCAATTTTTCTTTTACCTATCCTACAAAAAAATACGCACAGTACAAGATGTGGATCATCATTATTGCAGCAAGTGGAGAATAATTTTTTTTCATATTTACAGGCTGGTTTCAAAGCTAAAACATCAGCAACAGATAACATTGCAACTCTGCAACTCTGTCTTATTTTATTGAAAAATATACTTTTGCCAATACCAATCATTTATACATAGCCATTATAGATCTTACATAGGTGTTTGAATCAGTGGACAGACATACTCTAGGGAACATTTTAGAAAAAATGGGCACTGAACCAAGATTATTGCAAATACTGAAGTTTTTGTAGGTTGAAATGTAATTAAGATTTGCACAGGAAGAGATGGGTATCTCTCAAAACCATTGTGGAGAAGGGCATAAAACAAGGCCACCTTTTAGGACCCTTCTTGTTCAACTGCTATATCAAGCATATAATGAACATCAATTGTTATAAAGACTGGTTTGTTCCAAAAATTGAACAGAAGGACATCCCTATCCTACTGTACACAGATGAAGTGGCCTTATTATCTTTCTGAGAGGTAGGATTTCAAACAAGCTTAAACATTTTCAACAAGAGAGTCACAAAACTGACGCTATTAATACTGAAAAAAAATAATGATATGTGGAAATAAAAGTAATCATAAGAACAACTGGCATATAGATGGTAATACACTGAAAGTTGTTGATAAATATGAATACTTGAGTGTTTGTTTTTCATGTGCTGGAAATTGGAAAATACACTTAGATGCATGTATAAAAAGCAGAAAACTGAACTTACAGCTGTTGAAAAATGTGCTGTAAAATATTGAGATAACTCACATAAGGCTATGAAAGCGGTTTATAATTCAAAGACACGAATTGCCATCTTATATGGAGCAGACGTTTGAGGGGGTCATTGAGGTTATTAACAGTACTGAATTAATCCCAAACCTCTTTTTTTTAAAATGTTAAGCCTCCCAAAATGCATCTGTGCAAGAAGTTTAAAAGCTGAAACTGATTATCCTTCATTATCATCTTTGGCACTTACACATGTGCTTAATTACTAGAAATATTTCATGCTTCCCCCCCGATGAATGTTTCATCAACATGAATTAGATAAGTATGTTATAAGAATTATCACACTAAGTCTATAAAATATGGTTAGCTTGAAAGACTTAATTGTAAATGTAAACTTTTGGGTCTACAGCACATTTTATTATAACGTGGTGTTATCCAGATAGTCCCTTTACTCCTTCACTTAAACAGAAGAAACACTCACAGTATTTTGGAATAAATGTTCACAGCCATGCATTTGTTTATAAATGACAAGGTATAGTGTGCTGAGTGTAGCTCAGTAGAGTCAGCAGGCCTTTTAATTTGCAATCTGTCCCTTCCTCTGGAGCGTAACTGCTAGCATTTAAAAAGGGACACTGCCTCTGGAGGGCCTCTGGCCTCTGAGGCATAAGGAGTATGCCATGCACCTCACCACCATCAGAGGGCACGATACACACACAGGCCAAAGCCCAAGGCAGCTATCTCCTGACTGGCCCATAGGGCTCCTCACTGGTGGTGACTTGGCCAGCCTCAAGAGGAACCCATCTGTAACAGAAGAAGGTCCGCCCCCTTATACATTACACACTCTAACTGTGAGACTACCATGCTGCCACCGGTTGACTACATCAGTGCCTTAGAATCATGTATGCTAGCAGCATTCCAGAACACTATGTCTATCCACCAAAAACCTGTCAAGCTCCACTTCCGGCAAATGTGCCCCATCTCTTACATACAGGTGTGGACTCCCAATTGACCCCATAAATCTGTGCATGGACATGTTCACCACTCTTTGGGCTTTCTTGTATGCTCCTGGATTATTAATGTAATTCCAGTTTTGTTGCTACAGTGTGTGATCAAATTAGCATAGTTCATGACCAGCATTGCTACAGCCAGTGGAGACTGTCCTTCATTTGTCAAATCAAACCCAATGATTTGACTAGACCCAAGTCATTGCACCCCAAATCCACAAGAACCCAAGAAGGGCTTTTTCTCCTGGCCTCTGCCAGAGCCCCTGGTACAATATCATTTCACCAGCTTCCTCTATGGCCAATCCACTGCACATGCTACTGGCATAGATCCAAGTAAAGGTATTCTCTCCTTGATGTCTGGCTGGCCCTTCTGGTGGCCCAATGAATAAACAAATATGGTCAGATCCAGATCTGATTTTCCTGAACCTTGCCATCTCCTGATAAACAAAAAGAAAACAGTTAAAGCAATTGTGGATGTATGTACCCTTCAAAGGCTTGCAATGTCCATCTTCCAAGGCCTTGAACTGAGTGTCCATCAAACCAGCTGCTGCTGCATTTGTTGCTGCACCAGTGCAGAGAGAATGAGTTTTGAACTCTGCTGCATCCAAAACCAAGCCCATAATGGCCCTACCCAGCACATGATAAATCTGAAATACTGTTTGTTTGTTTGGTTGGTTGGTTATTTATTTATTTATGTATTTGTTTATTTATGTATATATGTATTTAAAAATTGGTAATCAAGAAAGGCACACTAAGCTGAGACTAATTTTCCGGTGTGACCCAGAGGAGGAGAGTACAGAGGAAACAGAGTTAAAAAAACATGAGAAAGTGGTTATATAGGTAGTATTATAGATGAGGTTTCCATGTGGTGACCAAATATACTAACAGAATGGAACTAGCCAATGATATGTGGAGAGTCATGTGAGAATACAATGAAGTGTGTGGTGTCTGTTGAGGTAGGTGACAGTGCTAGTGGGTTCCAGATAAGACCTTGAGTCACAAATAGCCTTAAATAAAGGGGGGGGGTTCAAGTGAGGAGGAGACCAAGGAGAGAGGGAGAGAAGTCAAGGTGGGGTTGACAAAGACAGGAGGGTGTGGGAAGATGCCTTAACTGACATCTAACGGCAAGGATTGGAAAGAAGAAGTTGGGGGAAGAGGGTAATAGGTTCCAGAGAAAAGGGAGGCAGTAGGAGAAAGTAGTTTGTACAGAAGTGGAGTGAGGGTGGAGAATGGATAAGGTGCAGAAATCCCTGAAGCATAGAGAATAGAAAGAGGAGGAGATGGGGAGATGAGTGAGGAAAGGTAGGAGGGAAGGAACCTAAACCAGTATTTAGCAATGAAGGATGCACAGTGGGACTGGCCATGTGAGGGTAGTGTCAGGATGGAGAGGGAAGAATAGAGGGATCATTGATGAGTATGGAGGGAACAGTTGGTAGCGAAATAACAGAAAGCATTAAAGAGGGCATCCAATCTGGTAAGGGAGGAGGAAGGGGCAGTACCATATACCACATTCACATAGTCGAAGGCTGGGAGAACTGTTTTGGTTAACAGCTCCCAGTGAACCAGAAGGGAGAGGGAGAGGCAGTCCTTGTTGTGGTACAAGACATTGAGTTTAGGGCAGAGTTTGGCGTGGACAGTGTCAGTGTGGGTAGAGAAATAAATCAAGCCACACACCAAGGTACTTGAAGGCTGGGACAACCTCCAGAGGTTTTCCATCCAACATGGAGAAAACAGGAGGGTGAGAACCTGGACAGTTTCTAGCTGGTGCTGAGAGTAATAGACACTGTCTTCTTGGTATTGACCCTGAGCTGGTGGACATGGAACCAGTGCAGTACATTGTAGAAGTCCTGCTATAGCAGACCTTCCACAGCTGAAGCTGAAGGGCCGGAGGTGCAAATAACCATGTCATCCGCATACATGTGAATATGCAAAGAGACACAAACGCAGGAGAGGTCCCTTAAGAAACTATATACTAGGAAAGGACCCATGATGGAGTCCTGTGGGACCCCTGCTAGGATGGGGAGGGGACAGGGCACCTTCCACCTTTTCCAACTGTTGATGGCCCATGAGTTAGGAACAGAACTAGTCAACAGCACATGCAGAAAGGCCAGCAGAGCTCAGTCTGTCAGGGAGGAGAAGCTGGGACACCAAGTTAAAGGATTTTGTCAGATCAATGAATATAGATGATGTGATATGTCCTTGATCCATTTCACTGGGGATAGAGATAGTTACTCACAGCAAGGATGAAACAGTGTAGTGGAGCTTCCTAAAGCCAGACTGGAAGAGGGAGATGAACTCAGAGGAGTAAAGGAAGTCAGCAAGCCTGGAGTAGATGATGGACTCCTGAAGTTTGCAAGGGGGGGAGGATTGAGATTGGCCTGAAATTGCCAAGGGAGGAGTGGTCACCCCCTTTGTGGAGAGGCAGAACCTTTGCAACCTCCCAGGTCTGAGGGACAACACTGATGAAGAAGGAGAGGTTCAAAAGGTGAGCAAGTGGAGAGACAATAACCGGACCAGAGATACCTAGAATTTTGGAGTCCAGTCCATCAGGACTGGATTTAGAAGGGTTAAGTGAAGACAGGGTGAGGAAGACCTCTTGGGGGAGGGAAGATGACAGAAGTGGAAGCCTTCAGATGAGTAGGGTGGGGGAAAGGCAGCACACTGCAAGGGGGGGTGCCATTTTCATGATAAAAGAACGCCCCCCAGCTTACTGAACTATGTACTTCAGTATTTCTTCCTGAACCTTCCACCTAGTCCCTACCAGTACCCTTAGGTTACACTAACAGCGTACCATCAGAGGGTCAGTTTTGCTCCTCTGAAGGTGAAGGCAAACCCCTTCAGGTGTCACTACTGTCTTCATCTGTCAACACCACTCCTATTTCTGTTGTCTTGTTGGGCTGGACCAACTCTGACCAAAATCCACAATATGCCACAGTAGGCCACTAGGAAGGCTGTCCTAGAGAGGCATACTTTAGTGGAGTGTGAGCACACCTGCTTCAATACACCCCACACCCTTTCCTGCAGACCAGGGATACGTGTCAGTTGGTAGTGTAACTTCCTGGCATACCCCGTGTCCATCCTTCCAACATTTTTCAGAGTATAAATGTTTGTGTGTTATCCTGTTGACTATGGGCCTTTGAAAAACATGCTATGCCTACCAGTTGCTGACTGAACATGCCCAGTGTGCATCCTTACTGCTTCTTCAAGAGCACGTACAGGCATAACTGGTCTATTGGAATGGACAACACATTTTCTCAACCTTCATTTCCCTTGCCTGCAGAAAACCTTCCACTTTTCTCATCTAAGTTGCCCTTGTACTAGAAGCTAACACATTGCACATTATCTCCAAAGCTTTTGGTTCAGCAACTCCCACAGGAAGGATAGAAATCCCCTGGGGTGCTCCTCCACTTCAAGCCACAGATTCAGGAATCTGTCACTGCAAACAAGAATGACCATCAGCAATGTCATTAGCAACTCCTTGTCCATGCTACCCCTTAAAATGGATGTTAAACATTAAGCATTTTACGTCAAATACACTCATCAAGTCTCCCTTTGACCCTTTAGTCCCCAGTTGACCATTGAAGGTATGCACCACCCCCATGTTGTCCAATCAAAATATCACCTTCTTGTCTTGGAACTGGGAGCCCCATACCCATAAGGCTACCATGATTTGGAAAAACTCAAGCATGGTGACCCTAGATGTCATTGTTGCCTCTCACCAACTCTCTGGCCACTGTTCAGCATGCTAATGTCCCTGGAAGTATGCCCTGAAGCCAAAGCATCCAGATGCATCTATGTACAGTTTGAGCTCCTGGCTGGTAGTGGGCATCAGCCATATGGAATTGCCATTAAAGCAGTTCATAAAGGCCACCAAGACTGCCATATCTTCCATCATGCTCTCAGTGATCTGAAGCCTGTGATGTGGCTGCAGACAGCGCAACCCCATCTTCACCATTCTCTGCAAAAATGTCCCCATCATTTGAATGATTTTACATACAAAGTTAAGGTGTCCCAGAAACTGTTGTAACTCACTCAATTTTATTTTCCCGCTCCTGCAACCCTGGCCAACAATTCCTTACAAGTCCCTCACCTTATCTGCAGGTAAATTAAATTCCTTAGCCTGCATGTCTATCATAATCCATGAAAAGGACAGTACCATGCAGGGATTTGCAGTCCTGGCCTTTGGCAGTGGCACACCAAAGTCTGCACACACCTCCTGAAACACTTGCAACAAGTGTCCACATGCCCATCTGCTGGCTCATCTCATGAACAAAAAAAAATCATCCACGTAATGGATAACTTTTGTCCATTCTGCTTTTGTAATCATCACACACTGCAAGAAGGTGCTGAAGCACTCAGATAATACTGCCCCTCATATTTCATTCCTAGTAAGTCTCTATCCTTTTTGTGGACTGGCAAAAGCCTGAAGGCTGACTCAGTATCCATCTTGTTGAGTAGGGCCCGTTTCCCTACCATCCTCACCACCTCTGCTTCCCTATCAAATAGGGAGTACAACACTGCTGTAAAGCATGGTTTGATATAGTCATTGACTGAGTTCCCTTCTGGGTAAGACAGAGGATTGATCATCTTGAATTCATTCAGCACTTTTTTTGGAACTACTGCAGCCCAGTTGGGAATACTCATAGTAATGGTGAGGGTGGTGCCACAGAGGGGTCCCTAATCCTCTCCACTCTGACCTCCTTCCTAATCTTTTCCCTGAATAGCTCCGGATATTCTTTGGCAAACTTCGAGTTTTTGGCTTTGTAATGCTGCCGAGGGCCCTCATGCAGATTCTTAAACCCCAATGTGAAGACACCCATCAGGAACCAAGCAGCCTTCTGTTCAGGGTACCTGGACAACCATGGACTGAGTCTATCTACCTTTGTTGGGGTTGGGATGCTGATTGTTGCATCTCTGTAATGGCCATGGGGTCTCTCCATTAGGCTTGCAGTGGGTGAAAGGGTGAAGCTGGCTACAGGCCAGGCATTTATACTTAAACCTGCACCTCTCCATCTTGCACACACCCTAATTATCCTTGTAACAACAGCCTGTCCCCCAGTTCCCCAAGTGCCAATGTTCCTGGCCCGCTCTTCAAAGAGACTGTGACCTCCTGACCAGCAAGCCACCATGTGCTGGACCCTCACATGTTTTAGTGTCCACAGCAGTATCATATCTAACAGCCCCAATGGCATGCCAGGTTGGCCTGTTACTGAAGGTGAAATTCATTATATTCTAACCACCCATATTCTGGTTTATTGGCATGCATCACTGTGACCCTAATGTAATAATTTCACAACCCATGGTCCTTCTCTCGTGCCTTCTGTTAGATGGTCACTACAAATATAGTGAATGCTTCCTGCCAATTCTCCCATGTACGTTGTACTTGAACCCATCTCCTAGATTCGACCCCATCCACCTTTCCTTTCTTGTTCTTCTGTTCCTCTGGCTCTCTGGATTGATTCAAGAGGGAGAACATGTTCACATATTCTCCCCCCAAAATCTGTGTCCCCACCTTCTCAGTGAGATGTGATCCAACTAGCTCATCCAAACTGATAAAGCTTGCTGCTAAAGTGGAAATGGTCAGAGCAAGCCCTGAAACAGCAGGTGCCAGTGACAGCACCAGAGTCAGAGCCCCCAGAGCTGGAACCCCTACTTGGACAGCCACAAAATGGCAATTGTACAGCCTGCCTACATGCTAACAGAAGCCAATGATGAGAAGGAAATGGATGCAGAGATTTATATTATTTGTTTTTATTTAGAACTTATTCAACCAGAATAGCCCAGCTGAGATGTAACATATTAGTTTGAAATGGTCCTGCCTCTGCCCATTTCCACAACTGGGTGGGCTGGAACACAGGGAGGCTAAGAGACTTGCCCAAAGTCACACAGTGTTAATTTGGCTCTAGCAGTGTTTGAACCTCTGTACTTCTGCTTTCCAGTGATTCCAAGTCAAGAGGTCAAAAGACCACACAAGATACTACGGCTCTGGGTGTCTAGTAAATAGACTGACTACTGCATCCCGGATGACTGTGCTTTTAAAGGCAGATGGTATGTACTCTCTGCCCATTCTGAATCATATGGTAGTAGTATAAGCTCATGTATCTTGTCAAATGTTAAATGTCAGCCAATCAGCGCATGTCACTTCATTTGATAGGTGGGTGTGGCCTAAAATGGACCAATCAGAACCGTCCCTTCTTACACCAGAAGTCCCTCCCTAAAATGCACTAGCCCCACCCACTTCTGGTGGAAGTGATGTAAGATTGAACCCATGTCCTGCCCCATGGCACAGGAAATGACATGTGTGTGAACCCATGTCCCACCCACTTGTGCAGGAAATGACCCACACTGAAACTCTGGAAGTGACATGACACCGTTATTTTGTAAGCGTCCTACGCCCCTCATTCTCGTACAATCCTCGAACCCCTGCCACCTACCATTTTGTAAGTGTCCTGTGCCCCTCCTTCTCATACACTCCTTGAATCCCTGCCACCCACCATTTTGTAAGCATCCTACGCCCCTCCTTCTCATACACTCCTCAAACCCCTGCCATGCCATCCTGGCTGGAACCCGAGCCCCACCGTCCTAGCTCAAACTCCTGTCCCCCTCCTTTCTCCTGCACCCCACCATCCTGGCTCGAACCCCTGTCCCTCTTTACCACCGTGCCCCTACCCACAGCAAAAAAAATAAGTTAGGGTTTATGTAATGTTATGTGCCCCCTGTTGGCTTGTGTGTATAACTGCAGGGTCATGTGTGTGTTTTTTTGATTAGGATATTTTCAGAAAGTAGTATCTAGGAGGCAACCTGATCATGCAGAGGTTTCACAGATCTGTTTGGAGACCCCCCCGAAGGAAATCCATCTGCCTGTGTGAGTACCCTTTTTCTGTTTTATAACAAGTTATAAAATGTGTAAAACTTGTACCAAAAGGATACCTTTATGTATATGCATGTAACATTTATAAGCTAAAACAGGACCTGCATGTAAATAAGATGGTTCAACAGCTTTCTCTGGATAGCATTGCAACATGCTGGCAGTATGGTGTGTGTGTGTGTGTGTGTGTGTGTGTGTGTGTGTGTGTAATTATTGTATAGCAATCACAAACTAATCATTTTACCCCTTAATGAATTAAAAGAATAAAATATATCAGAAAAAAAGGAATACACATACCTATAGTTCTCCCCTCAGCTCTGCTCAGTGTCAAGGAAAAGGCTGAATGAAATGTGAGTGATATTTATAATGTTTTAAAAAAGGTTGTGGGGGGCTACAACAGATGTGTCTCTGACACATGTTGCCATGTATAGTATGATGGGGTGTGGTGATGGTTTTACCAAGGGGTAGTCCATCTTACAATGCCTTATATAAACCCTGCATTTGAAGCCAGAAGGCACAGCTTTTTGAGAGATTCCTCAGATTCTGTTTTATAGACTTGGAGTAGATTATCAAAAACATCAAGATGAAGATGGCACAGTGCAGCGCTTCTCAATTCAACCTCCCAGCAACAGGCCAGAATGTCACACTACCAAATAAAAAGTCTGGAGATGAAAAACCAAGCAAGAAGATGGCTATCGGGGCCCCACAACTCAAGCCAATGTATGTGTACTACATGAGGTGTGAAAAAGAATGTCCCACACAAGTCTTGTTGAGTAGAAGAGTGTCTGACATAAAGGAGAAACTCGCTGAACAGTTTGGTGAATCAGAAAATCCTAAATCTGACTGTCCTTCTGAAGGGGCACCACTGCAAGACCTTGAAGAGTTGCTGGGGTGTGAATCTGATGCAGAAAAAAGAAGTTACTATGAAACCCAAAACAAAGAGTGACAAGAAGGGGGTGCTGGGGGGCCAGAGAAGATGGGCAGTGAAACACTACCAGAAAAAGCATCAGAGAAAGTTGTGAAAAAGAAATCCAAGACATAGCCAAGAGGCGTCTCTGCCCAAGAGGTGGATGATGATGATGATAATGCAGCCACAAGCAGTCAAGCCCAGGCTAAGAAAGAGAAAGATAAGAAAGAAGAAGAAGAAGAAGAAGAAGAAGAAGAAGAAGAAGAAGAAGAAGAAGAAGAGAGTTGCTTTGATGAGGTAAATGTCTTTTACCATTAACAAAATGTGTGAGTGGTGACATGCGTACATGGTGTAACTGAGAAGATGAGTTAGCAATAGAACTAAATCTTACTTATAATGAGTCACAGGACCAATGCTGTTTTCTGTTTTTACTTTAACAAACTGAAGGATTTGCGATGGAGCAGCAGTCATCTTCGGACAACATGGATTTGCGACATTCCACAAATCCACTGCTTGACTGTGTTTGCTGTGTGAAAGATACAAATGTGTTTGTTAATGAGATGCATGAGGACCAGTATGTTAGAAATACAGAGAACAATAGCATGTTTTAAAATGACACAGAACAGGCTGTGATCACTACCCAACCCTCTTCTTCTTATACTGAGATTAGACAGGGGCCCTCATGTGAAAAACCAGGCCTCAGTAGTAAACCCCCCAAAACTGACCACAATATGTATTGCAAGTACGTTATGTATCATACCATCTGTGGCATAATTGCTGCAGTGGTAGAGAGGGTGATACATGCTGAATTGGTTGATGCCTGTCCCGGGTGTGAGATAGATGACCCTAGTCAGAAAAATCATTCTTGTGTCACCGATGAATTGACTCTTATAGAATTATACAGAAATGTTTCTGAAGCCATACATATAGGGCAACTTATGCCTGTGATTTTAGCAATAGCAATGAAACAACAGGGCTTAAATATGACCCACGAAATGCTACAACATATCGGTCATGTTTTAAATGATGTGAAAAGAGCTGATGATCCAAAATGGTGTATTAAAAATATGTACCACCAGAAAGACAGAGAGATTAGAAAAGAGGCCACACGTCTGGTCAGCAAAGGAACCTTTAAAAAATTTCTAAAAAGAAGTTCAAGGACCCTGTTTATATTGTAAAAACTACTACCCCCCCCACAAATTGATACATGTAAACTTTTCAGTACCAAAAAGTGTCATATTATATTTTACAGATAATCATGTGTGATGCAAGTGCAGAGAAAATCCAAAGACTTATGTATCTGATCCTAAGCCATTACTGCCATCCATCACTATTTGATTCACCTCAATAATGACATTTGCCTTTGTGAGATACATGCAGCCTCTGAACTGATGATGTGTGCCCTTCCAGAAGTATGGGAGGATACAGATAAATATATAAATGAATCACTGTTGCCACTTGTAGAAAATGTTAAAGTGTTTGCCGATATATTCATGGAAGACAATGAATGTCTTTGTGGACTTTATATCATGATTGTCATAGTCATGTGTGTGTGTACTATAAAGCAGAAAAAAACTTGTGATATTGTATGTGTTGTTAACCTGGCTTCTCTGCTTGCTATAATGATCCACTGGTCAAAAAAGGGCCCTTTAAAAATTTTTTTATAAGGAAATCATTATAATATTGTTCATGTTGTTACCCTGGCTTTTTCTGCTTGCTAAACCGCACCATGCAGGGAGAGGTCACTAAAACATAGTGCTGTATGTTTTTTTCCAGAGTATACCACGATCAGAAATGCCCTGTCAGTGCGTCCAGAGTCTTATTTACCAACTAGTCAGTCACAGAGCTAAACAACCTGGTTTAAATCTACCTACAGGACATGCACCTTCTGTACTTTTAGAGACAGGCCAAGAATTTTTTGACAGTATCCAAGAAATACCCTTGAAAATAACCACAGACTATTTTAAACAAGAGGGTGCTACTCTTGAGCAAGTGATGGAAGATATTCTTATGCAGTTTAATCATAGTCCTTATGATTTGGCAAACTTTTTTGGTTTTCACTGTACCACTGTTGATCTCTTAGTGTTTAGTCTGCAGAATGTGAGGTCAGAGTCTGTCATCATACATTACGCTGAAGCTGTCACTTTTCTTGTGTTTAATAAATCTGATTTAACATATGCTTTCCCTAAATAGTGTATTATGATGTACTGTAATGCTCCCAATATTCCAGTCACTCTTGATGTCTGCAATGTACCATGTGATAAATGTTTTTTTTTCCGCTTGCTAAACTGCACCATGCAGTGTGATGTTACTACAACATAGTGCTGTATGTTTTTTCTAGGGTATACCATGATGGGAAACACCCTGTCAGTGCATCCAGAGGCTTATTTACCAACTAGTCAGATACAGAGCTAAACAACCTGGTTTAAATCTACTTACAGGACAAGCACCATCTGTATTTTCAGAGACATGCCAAGGTCTTTTTGATGGTCTCCCAGCGGGACCCCAAAAGGAAACTATGGATTATTTTAAGGATGAGGGTGCTACTCTTGAGGAAGCAATGTATAAAATTGCTATACAGTTTATGCATAATCCTTATGATGTGGTACACATTTGTGGTTTTATCTGTACCACTGTTGAATTTTTAGTGTTTATCCTGCAGAACGGGGGGGGAGGGGTCTGAGTCTGTCATCATATATTTAGCTTCTTTTTATCACTTTTGTTGTGTTTCATAAATCAGATTTAGCATATGCTTTTCCTAAATAGTGTATTATAATGCACTTTCAGATGGAACGTACTGGCATGCTCGCAATAGTCCAGGCAATCTTGATGTCTATAATGTACAGTGTGCTAAAGGACATTTTAAAGGAACTTGTATACTTTGGAAAGCAGCCTGCATTAAATGTCTGCTCTGAAGATGCTGCTGCTTCACTAGCAGAAAACACACTGACTCTGATTAAAGTGTTGCCTCACTTATATGGATAATCTGTATTGAAGTAATGGAAAAAATTAACCGTAGAGCATTATGTAAGGTGAATGACATTGTAGATGTAACAGATTTTCTTAAAAATCAGGCTAATTATTTTGAGTGGTGTATGGCATATGTGTGTGTGTATTGTGCCCGCCTCATCACTAAGGGGGAAGTGGACGTTGCCCATGCTTGTGTAAAACATGCAGCTCAAAAGTTACTGTCTCTGGGTATTGTAAAATGTGTAAAACTGGAAGAGTAAAAAACAAGATATTATGTAATCATTGCATGCTTGCCATGTGTTATGCCTTTTGTAGGTAGCAGCTATATGCATTAGTTTATGTATTATAAAGTATATAAAGTAAACCTTCAAATACTGTTATGACATGTGTATTTATAAATAAAATATAATCATGCATCACACTTTGTGGTTGTCATAGTGTTTTTAAAAGAATAGAAAAAGCACATGCTTTATTTTACTGGTGACAGGAGTTTTGCTAGCTAACAGATGTATCAGGGGTTGACGAAAGAAAATGAATGATCACCTGCTCCAGAATACATATTTTAATGCAAAAAAGTGGGTAGTTTCACAGGGGTGACTCAGCTGTATAAGGCTGCAAAAAAACTTGATAAAGATGTCACCAGGAAGGGTGTTGCAGAATGGCTTGCTAAGCAGGACCCCTATTCATTACACAAAGCAGCCAGAGTCAGATTTAAGAGAAATCCTGTCATTGTTTCTGACATAGACAATGGCAAGCTGATTTACTGGATATGAGTCAATATGCAAAGTACAATAATGGATTTAAGTACATACTAACGTGCATCGATGTGCTGTCCAAGTATGCCTGGGTAGTGACTTTAAAAGACAAATCAGGCAAGGCAGTGACGCAAGCCTTTAAAACTATTTTTAAAAGTGGACGCACACCTCAGAAGTTGCAGACTGATCAGGGTAAAGAGTTTCTAAACTCCTCCTTAAAGAACCTATTAAAACAAAATAAAATACACCATTTTGTGATGAATAATGAAGTTAAGGCCAGCAATGTAGAAAGATTTAATAGGACACTGAAGTCATGCATGTGGCATTACTTTACAGCCCAGAATACTTGGAAATATACAGATGTGTTGTCAGAACTGGTGCACAGCTATAACCATACTTATCACAGAAGCATTAAACAAAGGCCTGTGGATGTTAACCCTTCCAATGCCCTGGGTGTACAGAAGATCCTCTACAGTAATACTGTTCTTGGCAAAAAACAAAAGGGTACCCTTCAGAAAGATGATCACGTGAGACTATCTAAGCTAATAGGGGTGTTTGAAAAGGGATATGAACAGACGTATACAGATGAGATATTTATTGTGACGGATGTCTTAAAGACACAGAGGCCCACCTATAAGCTAAAAGACTATCAGGGGGAAGACATCAAAGATACTTTTTATGCTGAGGAGTTGCAAAAATTTGAACCAGATGAGGACCGTGTGTATAGGGTGCAGAAAATCCTAGCAGAGAAAAAGCATGGCAGAAAAACTTGGTATCTGGTAAAGTGGAGAGGGTGGCCCAATAAATTTAATAGCTGGGTTGAGGCAGCACAGGTTTGGGACATTAGAAGCAGATAATGCTTAAAGTGCTCAAAAATGGTTTTTATATCACCTTGCTCAGCAACACCTCGTACAGCATTTTCTCCAACAATACTATATCCACTTTTACAGTAAAGTTACCACAAACGCTTGAACTACCTGGTGAATGGGAAGCGGGCTTGGCAGAAATTCAGTACCCTCATACCTGGGACAACGTGCCTGCACAGAAAAACAGGTTCAGTATGCTCTATCAGCTTCTAAGCATAGCCCACAGTAAAACACCACCAACTGGACCCTTTACTGAGACAGCTGCATTTAAAATTCCATCGGGCTGTTATCCTAACATGGCTGGTGTTATTACTCAAACTAATAAAAGCCTATTTGAAGTAAATGAACTGCCAGTGGTTTTGGAACAACAAGCAGTCAGGAGAGAAATAAACATTGACAGTGACATAAAATGCATTTTGTTTATGCACGGGCAGTTACAGTACCTTTTGGGTTTTAGCAGACTCGAGGTAGGTGTGGGAAAGACTCTAACAAAGAACCCTACAGATATTAATGGGGGCTTTTACATTATATATCTACACTGACAATATCACACATGAAATAGTGGTGACAGTCTAGTGCCTTGTTGAGATGTACATCCTTGGCTATGGGCCAATACAATGAGATAGTGACTGTGACCTACATTATAAACCCCATTATCAAACAGTCAGTAAACATCAGATCAATAAGGTCACCATTGAAATAAAGAATGATCAAAATGAACTCGTACCCATTTCAATTTGGAAAGGTGGGATCATGGAAGTTGAATTTTGCCCCAGAGAGTGCTTTAAATCTTAAACAAGGATGGTGATCGTTCAACATTATGGGGACCCTGCCTTGTACAGAAGCTATTACAAGGCACAGGCAGGATATGATCTGCCCAGCTTTCATGGACTTCCTACTATGTATGGTTCTGGTATAGGTGGGATAGTTCGTAGTCTGTTCAGAAAAGCAGTTCCATTTTTAAGAATAGGGTTTGAAATTGCAAAACCACATCTATGGACAGCTACTAAAAATGTTGCAAAGGATGTTGTGGTGCATGTGACTAGTGCTGTCACTCAAAAGATGTCAGGGGGTGATAAGCCAACTCAGGGTGGTTCAGGGCTGATTGTATTCAAGAAAGGTAAAAAGAGAAAGCGCAGTGTACACCCTTCGCTTCTCACTGGACCTCCCGGCTACTTTAAAAGAGGTGTTTCAAAATGCAAAACTTCATATAAAAGAAAGCATTCAAAGGCAAAAGGATTTTCAAGGGGTTGTAAAAAAAAACAGAGACCTGTTCTAAAAAAAAACATGGCTTTCGTGCACTGTGGTTTGAAGAATGCACAAAATCAGAACTTGACTTGTTTGCCACTTCTCCCACCCAGACAAGCACTGAAAAAAGCATTTATGTAGAGATACCACCTCTGGCTGCCCTTTCAGAAAACTCACCAATTGAATTTTATATAGCAGGGAATGGTGAAGACTATTTGGATCTAAACAACATGCTTCTTTACCTGGTTTGCAAAATCACTGAAGCAGATGGTAGTCATATACCTGCAGTGGACAAAGTGGGCCTTATAAACTACCCAGTGGCCACCATTTTCAGTCAGCTGGATGTGACTGTCGGTGATCTGCTCATCAGTCAGAGCAATAACTGTTACCCCTACAGGGCTGTCATAGAATCTGTGCTGAACTTCAGTGAAGAGACCCTTTCTACCCAATTTACCACAGGGTTATTTTACAAAGACACCCCGGGGAAACATGAAATCACAGACAGAGATGGTGAAAATGTAGATTTTAATAAAAGAAGCTCCTTTACACACCTCAGTAGAGGGGTACAGCTGCTGGGACACTTGCACACAGACTTGTTTTTTTCAAGAGAAACTGATGCTGAATGGCGTGGATATTAAAATTAAACTGACACATAACAAGGACAGATTTTGCCTGATGAGTGGAGATGCTGAGCCTTATAAGCTAAAAGTCATGGCTGCCTCTCTGTTTGTCAAAAGGGTTAAAGTGACCCCGGTGTTTGTCTGGGACACTCAGAAGCCCTGCTGACCTCCAATGCTAAATACCCTATAGACAGAGTAGGAATAAAAGTGTTCAGCCTCTCTGCAGGCAGCAGGGTCTGCAACCAAGGTAATTTGTTTTTGGGACAGTTACCAAAAATTATGGTCATGGGATTTGTTGACAAAGATGCTTTTAGCAGTTCTTACACTAAAAACCCCTTTAACTTTAAACATTATGACATTAATTTTGTGGCTCTGTATCTGGACAGTGAACAAATCCCTGCTAAACATCTGCAGCCCAATTTTAGAAATGGGAATGCTGTGAAAGAATATTTTAATCTAGTACTAATGGTGGGGAAATCTATGAAAGATCGGCCACTAGTTGTAAATCATCAGGAATTTACCCAATGGTACACCCTGTTTGCCTTTGATCTCACTCCAGACCAAGAATGTGCTGATCATTATTCTTTAATTAAAACTGGGAACCTCAGAGCTAAGATTAGATTTGCAGAAGCCCTTCCACTAACAGTTAATCTCATTATCTATGCTGTGTTTGATAATGTCATTGAAATAAACCAGCGAAGAAATGTCATTTGTGAGTATATGTGATAAACCATAAAAATGAACACAAAGCAGCTGTAAAAAATTGTAACTAATGATTCCCACATCCGTGACTGCTTTCTGGGTGTGTTTCCCTGCAATTTGCTACCCAAGGAGAGACTGAGAAACCTTCCCGCAGCACTAGTGATCAATACTGACCCCCATGACCTCCCTTGACAGCACTGGTTAGCTGTATACATTTCAGAAAATGGGACTGGGGAGTTTTTTGACAGCTATGGTTTTCATCCTGACAATCATGCACAAACGATTGTTTTTTTTTTTAAACAGAAATGCAAAAAACATTTTGTACCAAAACACACAGTTGCAAGACACCTTTTCTACCACCTGTAGATTTTCACTGCATCTTTTTCTTACACCACAGATGCAAAGGACTTTCTTATGATCAAATTTTAAAAATGTACTCTAATGATTTGCTGAAAAATGATGCCATGGTAACTAGTTTTGTACGTCGCCTTTTCAGACATCTAAACATGTCAGGGCACATATCAGTGAGGTGGCAACATGTTCAGACTTGTTTGTCTTGTAATGAATTTAAAATATGCAACTACTTGTAATTTTATTCAAAACCAGTCACTTGTAAAATCATATATAAACACTCATAACTGTGTGCCTCTGTCAGTTTTTCTGACGGTCTGTGTTTAAACTTAGGGTTTGGACACCTGTGTTTAAAATTTTCAGATATGCAATGTCTTCAATAATGACAAAAATATATAAAATATAAAGGTATTTATTGGAAAAAAAACATGCCAGTAAAATACAACATACATCAGTGGTAACATCATGGATAAGATATAATAAACAGAAGCATCTCCTGTTAAAAAAATGCACACTATATATACCATAGCACTGAGGTAGAATTATGATAAGCACCTCTTTCTAAAAACATGTTAACATATTTAACTACGAGGTAGGATAACATGCATCAATATAAACACTTTTTTTGTAAAAACAGGATTACATAGTCTATATGAGGTAGGCTAACGTGCATCAATATAAACACTTTTTTTGCAAAAACAGGATTACATAGTCAATATGAGGTAAATGGTTAACATAGGTTGCACATAGCAATCACTGATGTATATAACATTCATACATAGAGATTGCATTTAAATTTTACACAGTGAGCCATGTAGGTTTTTTAAAAGACTTTCATCTTTTGGGTGTCACTGACCATTGGTTGACTGAAGATGGCTGTGGTTGTCTTGCACCATCCAATTTTAACCTTTCCACATAGCTCCTGTTTGCTGAATGAGCAAACACTGAGGTGGGTATGTTAGATTCAGCTATTGCTTTGACAAAAACATCACAACCCTTTGGCTTTCTGTGGTCAGGGATTGTGTGAGTGGCTGTAGCCGCTCTTACCAAATCGACCATGTGAGACCCAGAAACAACAGTACGTTTATACATTAATTCCAACTTATCACTCCAAAACACAATATCCTTGTTCTTTGCCATATGTTTTAACAAAAGTTCAGCGTTGGTTTTAGATCGATGAGAAACACTACCTAAAATGTATTTTTCCATAGCACTAGGTACAGAAGCTGTCTCTGCCGTGTCCTCAGAGGGGTCAGAAATCAATTCATTTTCAGGCATCAATAATGTTAAACTGGTTTTAGCTTTTTCTCCTTGTCTTAGCAAAGTCAGATAATGCTGTAACACAGCAGAGTACATTTTGGCTTTGTCATAGTCTGATAAATCAATCCGGGACAGTATAGCTCTCATGTTAGTGTCTAAACTGTTAGTTGCAACTTTTCTCATATCCTGATCAGGGTAATTAGTTTTAATGTGATCCATCTGTTGCTGAGGCACCAAATACATTTTCTGAGTAAAATCCATTATCTGTTAGCCAGCAGGCCAGTGATCAAAGCGATGGCAATTCCTAACAGTGTCCCTATAAAGCCACCTGTCTGGTTAACTATTTTCTTTTTCCTTCGTAAGGTTATTTGTTTATCGTTTAAAGTTTTAATGACTCTCTGTTTTCTTTCAGCAAACCTAACTGTTTTGCTGACAGTGGAATATTTTCTTTCAGAGTGTTTAAGGCTATCTCAGCTATAGCTGATATCAGATCAACAGAGGCTGAACATAAAATAGCTTTTCTTAAGCTCAGAGGCCCTTTTACTAGTAACTTTAAAACAGACAGATTTCTCTGCAGTCTTTTAGACATAATGACAATACAGTATCAAATATTTTTAGAAGCAGAATGTGTTTTTTCATGACATATGCCACAGGCCAGTCAGGGAGAAACAACCCACTACACAGCCTATATTCGTCTGGTGTATTGGATCTTAAACCAATGAGTACATAGCCATAAGGCTTTCTTGTGGCATCTTCAAAAGCTTCTAAGAAAAATTTTGTCTGACCAGAATACATCTGCCTAGCCAGAGTTATTATCTGCATCTTGTCTCTGGGGATTTTAAACAAAATAATGTATTTGGCATTTAGTGTGATGGTCCTGTTTTTTTTTTTACCTTGACAGAACACATTCTGGACAATTAAAAATTTTGTCAATTGTTTATAATGACTGTACTTGGTAAACCCATACTCAACTTCACTATTTTGACAGGCAGAGTCCATTAAATCATCTATAACAACAAAATTTACCTTTCCAGGGGGTAAGAGATCATTGTCAGCTAGTGACATAGGTAGCCCCTCCACAAATTTAATCTGCAGGAACTTTAATAACAATTCATTATACAAAGGTTGCCAACAGCTGTAGAACCAGACAATATTTTTCAGGCTTGTGTGATAAAGTAACATCAGCATGTTCCAACGACTGTTTTATAAAGAAACTTTTCCCACTATTAGAGGGGCCAGCCAACAGACAAGTAAAGGGATACTGCAACCTCATATCCATTTTTCACAATCAGTATCCGTAAGGAAGTGTTTTAAAATTGTCTTGTAAAATTTGCTTGTCATAAACTACTCTCTGGGTCTTGGACAGCGTTTTTGTTTCAAGGGACCACTGCTTTTTATTCCTAACAATGCTGGGTTGACTCATGGTAATTTCTTTAGAGATCTGTGACCCCGTATAATCAAAGACCAGGTCCTTCAGACTTTCAAAATGAATGTGTTTACTGCTGGCTACATTAAGGGTAAACCCTTTCACTTTAAGAACAACCTCTCCACTGGACAGCCAGTAGCTGTATGTTTTTGGGCCTGTGGAAACAAACTCTGTAATGTGTTCATCTGCAGAAACTTCACTGGTTAGCTCCCCTAAATAATCGCCAAGAGGTGGGGTCCAGTCACCCGGTTTGGACACAAAAATGACAAAGTTGGTGTTGTGGTAAAAGCACCTCTCCTGTAACCTATCTAGCAGGTTGTAGACTTCCACTCTCACATATGCTGTTGTAAAACTATCTATAAATATGTTGATATTATTAGAATTTGGGTAATGATCTTGTGTGTATTTGCAGCATAAACAAGCTGTTTCATCATGGATGAAACCGCATGAGGCTATATCGTAGTATGGCACAAACACATACTGATAGAGTTTGTCAGGGTCTGTTACTAAGTTTGTGGTCGCAAATTAGCTCTCTGCCCAAATTTGCCCCAAGAGAATTTAAAACAGTTTAGATATCTGTCTCCTTGCAGGGTTAACAGCTATGGCCACAGGGTTCAAATGTACATTTTTCCTTTCAAAATACTGCTGTATGTACCTGACTTTATCTGCTTCATTTTTTACCCATGAAGGGAAACCAGATGCCTCTTGCTTGCCTTTTAGATGCAGCTTGATGTAGTCTGCAAAAAGGTCTGTGTATCACTCTTTAAAATGCCAAACTTCATAAATTTTAATGATTTTGTAGCCTTTTTCCAGTGCCAGGTTTAGTTCTACAGTACAGTAGGTACCTGTAAGTGCCCTTTCCTCATCATTGTGTGTGCACGATGTTGTTTGAAGTCTGTTTTCAGTGCATGTGAGACATAATGTAAACACAAGTTTTTTACCAATCCTGGATGGCAGCCCTAGGAAAAAAAAAGGCCTCTAGGGGGTAAGACTTTTACTTTTGCTAAACCAAAGTACTGAGTGAGGTCATCAAAATTGTCATAAATGAAGTCAGGATGACCGATTGGATACTGTTTTGTTTTGTTAACAAAAGGGTAGAGGCTGGTAAAATCATAATAGTGTATTTTCTCATTAGGCTGCATCTTATAGTATAGACAAATGGCATTTGTTCTCCCCCTGAAACAGTGACTGCCTAGGTTAGAGTGGCTGTGGTAGCTGCCTGTCCCTCAAGAAATTATTTAAACCCTGATCTGTAGCCAGCATTGCTTTCCATTCATGTTCCCACAATACTCTAATGGCAAAACCCTTGCTTTTTAGAAAATGAAATTTGTGCATGGTCCTATTGAATAACTGTCCAAAACTAGTCCCTGTCATGTGGTTTCTATCTTTCTCACAGTAACAGATGTTGCAGCCATGAAAAAAAACAACTATTAAATTCAAATGCTGTGGGTATTCCATTTATGACAGAATAGCCATCCAAAAAGTACGGACCCACCTTAAATTCACCACCCCTTAGTGTTTGCTGAATAGAAATGTTTTCTTTCTCAGATATGTACATAAGCCACTAAATAGCAGGTGTGGAGTATCTCTTTAATTGTCTGTGGTAGTCATCTGGGCGGAGAACAGCGACAGTGCATTCTTTCAAAAATAAAAATCTGTACATGGCCATGCAGACTTAGGCTATCGTGACGTACTGGGAAGGGGTCTAAGGATACTGTTTCATACTCTACTGTATCACTGTCTGACTATTTTAAAACACTTTTGGCTGTCATGTTCATCACTTCTTTCCTAAATTTGATACAGGCTTTTTGAAGAATTTCAACATCTAACTGACAATAGTAGCGAAGCTCTCTTTTCAGATCAAATTCTCTATGTCAGTTACTTAGGTACCATTGCAAAAACTCTTGCTTTTCTTCAGGCAGCATATATTCAGAACCATAAAACTCAGCATCGGGCAGGGGGCCTACATAATTTTCATTAGCCTTGGTGTTAAAAAAAATGAGGAAAGTAACCTTTAGCAATCTCATTCTCAAATCCAAGGGCTGCAGGGATTTTTGCTAGTTTAAAAGGAAGAAAACAATGGCTGTCGATAAATCTGATGTGTAGGGATGTCACTGTGACACAGAGTAATTTTCCTTCTTGTGTGAGCAATTTAATATCAATTCTTTCCTTGACTAGCTGGCTAACGATAAAATAACTGTCATAGCCTTTGGCATTGTGTGCTATAAATGTGCAGTGTCTTAATAGTGCATCAATAAAATGGTCTACAAAATCTTTTATACAATCTTCCCCTTCAAATTCCCAGGACCTCTCCCCATCTAATTGCTTAACATACACAAAATTTGGTATGTGCTCTCCCATTTCTTGTGTGGCCTCAAAATCAAACACTATATATTTCTCAGAGATTTTTACATCTGTGAGTGGTGACATGTAACACAGATGCTTGTCTGTGGTCATGAAAGAACCACATCTGTTACACTGAATCAATTTGCATGTATGAGATCCCTTGTAAAAGACAAAACATTGTTCACACAGTTTCATGGATTTACAAGACCCTGTACTCCCATCAGCTCTAGCTAAATGCCTTTCTAGGCATGCTAAAGACCTACAAATCTTTTACAGAAGGGGCAGGATGGAGTGTCAGTTTCCTGTTCAAGACAATTGGGGTCAAAGCAAACTTTGCACTGTTGTGCACAGATATGATTTCCCTTATGGCTATAGGCTACATCACAATATTCGCATAGGTACCTAGCCCCAGTGAATTTTTTTACATTTGTTATACCATAATAATGGTTGTCATGCAGTAATACAAATAGTGTTTTAGGAAGTCTTTCTGGCCCTGTTGAAAATGTTTGCCAGTTTCCTTCATTATGATATAAAATCTTAATTTTGACTCCTTAAAAATGTTCAAACTGGGGCACATCACTGAAAGCGACAGGGGTTTGGTCTGACAAACCTAGTTCAGCATGCAATATTTTAGCCTTATTCAACAACTGACTGTCACTCATATGTAGATTTAGGAGTGCGAGATTGGAGCCACCGAAACACAAACTATTATCTCTGTCATTTAAATCAATCAAGTATCATCTCTTTTTTTGTAAAATCCTGCTATACAAGATGGAGCTCAGTGTCCGTTTTCCCCCACACCCTCAAACCCTGGTGATTCCTGATAGTAGTTACCGCGAGATGTATAGTGTCATCAGTAATGATTGGCATATTGCTCTGTAGCATATCAGCTAGCTGATCTAAGAAGGTGGCAGCATTTAACTCATTAGGGTGTGTTTTCCCTGAGAACAAGGGTTGATTTAAAGAAGCAGCATTTAATCTGAACTGTATAAGTCTCCATGGCATGTTTGTCTTGTCACCCTGTTCAGCAATTCTTGTATAGCCGGGTGCATTGCAGAAATGCCCTCTGTAAAAGATTTTATTTTATCTAGATTTATAAATGTATATCATTGATGGATTCTGTAGCATTAAACTTTTTTAAAACACTTTTATATCGCTGCACAGATTCTAAAAATACTGTAGGGGCAAACTGTATGCCAGTTCATCATCATCTTGCATATGTGCCACAACCTGGTTTTCTAATTCACCAGATTGCTGAACGTTAGCAACATGCTGTAATAACCTACGTTGTAATATTTTCCTGGCACGCTTTACTCTTCTTTTCAAATTTTCTCGGATTGTTTTATTTTTTTCCCAGATTTTTCTTTTTTGACACCATTTGTTATTTTTGTTTTCATTTTGTTAGTGCTGCCACCCTTTGTACTCAGCTTGTGAGAGCTTCTGTGCTTTCACTTTGTAATTTTATTTTTGTATTTGGACACCGTTTCCTCCATTCTCCTGTACTTTTCAAACATGTGGGCCACATTTGCCATCTGTTTCAGCTCTGAGTATGAGAACTTGGTTGCACATAATAAAGAAAATACACTGCTCAGTAAAGTACCTTTACAAAACTCAGATTTAAACATCTGATGATCATAATCCTCACTAGATAATCTGCTCTCAATTACCAAGCCATTAAACAAACACTTAAATGCATTATGAATAAGGCTTTCCCAGCACTGATCATGTAAATGTCCCTTTCTTGAAACCTTGGGTGCAATAACTCTTTGTCAGAAACCCTTGTGCTGCTGCTTGTAGATGGCTGTAAGTCATCATTCAGATTAACACAAAATCTATTTTGTTCATAACTCACACCAGCAGAAACTTTTGAGCGCTTTTGAAAAACATTACATTCAAGTAATTGTCTCTTTCTCCCTTTCTCTTCTGCAGGGGTTCGCTGTGCTGCTGGTAAAAACACAAAATACACCCCTGTCACTACTTTTGTATTTTCAACTTTATACTGTAAGACAAAATTTAAACTCTAAAAATGTATAGCATTTTTTAACCCCCCTCAGTCTCCCATTTTCAGCATTATACTGCAAAAAAAATTTCAAATCTGAAACCTGCAGCCTTTTTCCTTAACCCCCAAAAAAAACTGCAGCATCTACTATTCCTAGTTAAAAATAAAAATACACACCTTCTGTAGTGGTAAATGGTGCATTATTCAACTCTTCAATCGATTGTAAAAGGGCTTCATTTCCACCGCATGACTCCATTATTGCTTGTTAAATGTTTTTAAAATTTCTTTTAGCTCAAGACATATTTTTGGTGGTCTCACGCTGTTCTTTTGCCTTTAGCTCTCAGTGTCTTGAAATGCTTATATAAAATGTGTAAAACCACACCCCAACTACCTGGTTAGTAGTGAAAAAATGTCTGAACATCTGGTACTGTCCATCAAAACCCCCTCCCTACCACTTCTCCATGGGGAAATATATAAGTCCTAGGCTACTCCTTGTAGGCTTTGTTTTTCACTTTCTACGACAGCTGGAAGGCATTTCATGCTTTTACCATTTGGCTAAAACTTCGGTCACAGTCTAATTAAAAGGTATGCAGACTGCTTCTTTAAGTCCAAATAAGCTTATGGCTTAGTTAGTTTTTAAAATGTATAATGAAAATCTTATCTTTTTTTAAACAGCTGCGTCCTTTAAATTAGTAATTCAGTAAAACAGCTTACGTACCACTAATCAGAAGATAAAACTTATTTTGTCTTTTCTAAAAAGTTAATCATGAGAATCACCTGTTTTTCTCTTTTACACAGTAGGGGGTCTAGCAAGAGTATTGTCTTTCTGCTAAAACTTTGGTCACAGTCTAATTAAAATATATGTTTTTTCTCTGTCTTAAGACACAGTTTATAATAAAGGCAGTTGAGTGTCAGCTTAAGTTATGTTTTTAAAAGTCAAAATGGAAATTCTGTCTTTTTTTCTAAAAACAGCTGCAACCTTTAAATCAGTAATTTAGTGTAACATAGCTCACACACACACACACACACACACACACAGCATGTATTCTTTTGCACCGACTCTAAGCAAAGCTGTAGATACATTTTAAGAAGACTGTGTGCTTTGAAATGATTCTGAGAGAGAAACATTATCATTTTACATTCTGTCTTTTCTTTGTGACATATTATTTATTTTCTTATTTAGTTAAGCTTCAGATTAATACCTTTGAGCCATGAGCTGTTTTATAAAGGTTCCAAGTCAGATAAATTACAGAAACATTATACAGATAATGGTTACAAACCTACTACATGACTTTAAATTTTTTGAGAGTGTGACTATAGACATTTATTTTGTAACAAAAGCATATAGCTACATTTTTACAGATCCCTGTAAATACAGGGACCCTGCAATCCAAAAATCTTCAGACACATATGTTTCCAAAGAGAATCAATAGTCCTTTGTAGCCATGGCTGTGTAAATGAAAAACAGATGTTTTTTTCTCATTCTTAAATGACAAAGATACCCACCACACTGCTAACAGGACCATGAGCTCCAGAAAGGCCATCTGTATTTTAAACATACATAAAATACATTGCTTTTCCTACGTGCCTAATGAGGGACACACACACGCATGCACGCACACACACACACACACACACACACACACACACACCATACTGCCAGCATGTTGCAATGCTATCCAGAGAAAACTGTTGAACTATCTTATTTACACGCTGGTCCCTGTTTCAGCTTATAAATGTTACATGCATATACATAAAGGTATCCTTTTGGTACAAATTGTACATATTTTATAACTTGTTATAAAACAGAAAAAGGGTACTCACACAGGCAGATGGATTTCCCTCGTGGGGTCTCCAAACAGATCTGTGAAACCTCTGCACAATCAGGTTGCCTCCTAGATACTTCTTTCTGAAAATATCCTAATCAAAAAAACATACACATGACCCAGCAGTTATACACCCAAGCCGACAGGGGGCACATAACACTACATAAACCCAAACTTATTTTTTTGGGGTGGGTGGGGGCACGGTGGTAAAGAGGGACAGGGGTTCAAGCCAGGATGGTGGGGTGCAGGAGAAAGGAGGGAGACAGGCGTTTGAGCTAGCACGGTGGGGCTCAGGTTCCAGCCAGGATGGCATGGCAGGGGTTCGAGGAGTGTATGAGAAGGAGGGGCGTAGTATGCTTACAAAATAGTGGGTGGCAGGGGTTTGAGGAGTGTATGAGAAGGAGGGGTGCAGGACACTTACAAAATGGTGGGAGGCAGGGGTTCGAGGAGTGTACAAGAACGAGGGGCGTAGGAAGCTTACAAAATGGTGGTGTTATTTCACTTCCAGGGTGTCAGTGTGGGTCATTTCCTGCACAAGTGGGTGGGACATGGGTTCACAGGTGGGTCATTTCCTGCACCAAGGGGCGGGACACGGGTTCGAGCGTATGTCACTTCCACCGGAAGTGGGTTGGGCTAGCACATTTTAGGGAGAGACTTCTGGTTTAACAAGGGACAGTTCTAATTGGTCCATTTTAGGCCACCCCCCACCTGTCAAATGATGTGGCACATGCTGATTGGCTGAAATTTAACATTTGATGAGATATATGAACTTATACTACTTATGGTGTTTGCACTATTGCAGACTTCTATATAGTAGTGCCTATGATATCATCATCTGCAGCTCAGATAACAAGCTAATGACCTCATGAATATTAATATGCCATTTGCAAAACTGCACTACATGATTCATAAAAACTACTTTTTCTCTTAACTGTGCTCCTGTTTCTTCTCAAATATTGCGTGTCCTGCAGAAACAATAGTAGTCTTTTTATTTTCTGTGTACTACTTTCAGCTTCATGAATCTAGCCCAAGATTTTTTATTCATCTAGTCTGTGTTATTTTACTTACAGTTTAACTAGGGTTCCCCCTCCACAGATGCCTCAAAATCTCACTCATCCATAACAACCCATTTCTGTTTATCCCATTTGATCATGAAGTCTACTAAAGAGACAACATTCACCAGCTCCAAACACAGTCTGTTCTACTGGTCTGCCACCCTCTCAGTAAAGAAACACTTCATCACATCCTTCTTAAACTGTCAGTTTGCTAATTTGAGGTTATGACCCACACTGTTTATCCTTTAAGTCTACATACCTTAATAAAGTTAACCCTGTTAAACCCATCATACATTTGTACTGAAGAGCCTTATCATGCCAATTAAAAAAATCAATCAATTAGATTTTATTTAACCAGGCAGTTACATCATTGAGTGAGCTCATTTGCAAGATGGTCCTGGACACAAAGGACAGATGCAAATACAGTAGATCCACTATACAAAGGTCATCAAACAGAGTAAAACTATTGCAGTACACAATTAATTAACAAAAAGGCAAGTGCAAGTATAGGTAAAACAGGAGGAAACAGGAGGAAGCGGGCATAGAGGCAAAGGGTCAGGCGAGATGGGGAAGGCATATGTATAGGAAGGAGGTGGACAAGAGAGAGTAAGGGGATGAGGTGGTGAAGCCACCTTAGTGGAGGACCCCAAGGGGAGAGGGGTGACAGCGGCAGGTATAAAATGCAGAAGAAGGGAAGACAGAAGGGAGGAAGGTACAGCCACGGCAGAGAGATATACTCCAGTGGCAGGGAAGAGTAAGAAGGGTAGGTAAGTACAGGAGGTTTGGGGGCTAAGCTGGCCAAATAAGAATGATCACCTGAAGCAGTTTCTCACTAACTTCAGGCAACGGTAAAGCAGCTGCCTGAATGCATTAGGACCAGGCAGGGAGGAAAGCTTAAGTACCTTTTGCATACTGTTCCAAAGAGATGGTAGGAAGGAGCTAATAGCAGCTGAGCCATGTCATGTCCTTGTTCAAGGTATCTTGAGGTAGACAAAGGCTGAGTTCCTTAGGCCATACACACCCTTTGTCTGCTGGAATAGGTTGCTGATATAGGGTGGGAGCTTGTCAGAGAGAGCCCTGAGAAGTCACAGAAGGGCATTGGTTTGTCTCCTCAAGGTAAGGGAAGACCAGTTGATTGCCTGATACAGCAGGCAGTGGTGCATGCACAGGGGTATGTCTAATATAAATCTCTGGGTGCAGTGAAAAAGGGTGTCAAGCTTCTGTAGCACTTGCAAGGGGCAGTGACTGTAAAGAAAGTTGCTGTAGTCTAGCAATGGTAGAAAAGTTGTTTGGACCAGCCACTTCTTGGCCTCAAGAGTGAGTAGGTGTCTTATGTGATAAAAGATGCCAAGGAGCTGTCTTAGCTTTTTAGTTAGCTCATCTAGATGCACCATGAAAGTGAGATTATTATCCAACCAGACTCCCAGGTACTTGAACATTTCCACTATTTCCAGAGGTTCACCAAGAAGAGTGGTAATCTGGAAGTTTGCTGGTGTCCCTAGGGTATGGGAGATGTGTGGGGAGATGATCATGGCCTTAGTCATTTTGGCATTGAGCAAAAGCTTAAGGTTCAGCAAGTTATGTTGGAGGGTGACAAAGTCATGCTGTAACTCCCTGTAAGCAATATCAAGGGAGGGACTGATTGTGTAGAGGACTGTGTCATCTGCTAAAAGGTGAATATTTCCCATGAGTATGCAAGATTCTATGCAGTTTATGTAAAGTGCGAAGAGGATAGGGCCCAGTACAGAGCCTTGTGGGACACCTCGGGGCAAGGTCTTAAGTAGGGACAGCTCCCCTTGTGCTTTAATTTGCTGCCTTCAGTTTGTAAGATAGAATTGAAACCATTTTAAGGCAGCAGGGGTTAGGCCAATGCTACTCAGAGTGTCAAGCAGGATGGAGTGATCAACCGTATCGAAGGCCCTGCTAAAGTCGAGGAAGAGAGTGTGGATGTGTTGTTTATTATCCAAGACTTTTTGCCAATCATTAGTCACTTTGGCGAGGGCTGACATGGTAATATGCTTGGGTCTAAACCCAGATTGGGCTGGGTTTAAAATATTTTCATAATCCAGATATTCCCTCAATTGTGTGTTGAAAATTTTTTCCAGAAGCTTAAATAGTATTGATAGAAGGGAGATTGGTCAGTAATTGTTCAAGTCAGTAGGGTCACCAGACTTGAAGAGCAGGATGATATGCACAATTTTCCAAATAGATGGTAGCTCCCCTTGGGTCAGCGAGCTATTAAATAGGTGAATGATAGGAGCTGTCAAGTAGTAGTAGCCTGCTTTTAGAAAGAACAGTTCTAAAGAGTTGGCACCCGCACTCTTCTTAGTGTCCAATGACAGAAGAAGGTCCTCCAGCTGTTTGAAGATTACTGGATGGAAGCTAAAGGAAGGGTGGCCCAAACTGGGGGCAGTTGCAGGGCTAATGCTAACACAGGCAGCCCTGGGGGCACTCAAATTGCTAACAGGTGAGGCATCAAACGCAAAGCCTGCTGTGGCAAAGTGATTATTGAGCTGATCAAGAACATCTGATCTATCAGTGTAAGATGTGTTGCCCACCACAATTTTGGCAGGTAGTTGGGTGGCAGGAGAATGCCCCTCGACCTCTCTCAAGATTTGCCAAAATTTGGCAGAGCAGTTTTTGTTAACCTCAAGTGCAGACTGAAAAAAACGTGATTTCTCAGTCCTAATTAGTTTGATGTAGGCATTCCTGGCTACTCAAAAGGTGAGCCAGTCTGAGTCTGACTGCATCTTCCTTGCCTTTTCCACAATGCGCCCCTGTCCTGAAGGGCCTTCTTTATGGACAGACTAAACCAGTCATGCGCCTGTTTCCTTGACTTCACCTTCCTTAATGGTGCACGTTTATCAATTACCCTCAGTAGCAGGTCCTGGAAAATACTAAAGGCTTCAGATACGGAGAGTGCAAGATAGAAGTTCTGCCACTTAATGCTCCCAAGATCTACAAGGAAAGCAGGGAGACAGAAGTGTTTTAGGCTATGCTTTAGCTTAAAAGTGGAGGTAGATGATTGGTGTGGGGAGCACCTAACACAAGCAATGGAGCAGTGGTCATTCAAATCACTATGGAAGACCCCTGCATGTCAGATGTTGTGTGGCTTGTTAACGAGCATAAGTTCCAGTAAGGAACTTCAGTCAGGGTTTTTTTATTCGGTCAGGTGATCTCAGGGGTAATCTGGGATAGCCCATGCTCGTCGCAGAAATCCTTAAGCTTGTTGACTCAAGCATCGTTCCAGTTAAGGTTAAAGTCCCCCATTACTACACATTCAGTATTCACTTTTTCCAGAAGGGAGTAGAGGTGTGGTAATATACCAAGGCCAGCAGAAGGCGGCCTATAGCATGCAGCTACCAGGTGTGCTACTCCAGGCAATAAGGTCAGTTTTAGGGCAAGACAATCAAATTCCTTGGGCATCGATATAGGAACAATATTGGAGTGCAGGAATTTGTCTTTGATATCAATGGCAACACTGCCCCCTCTGGTGGACCTGTCACACCTGAGCAGGTTGTATCCAGGGACGTTAAGCATTTTATCATGTATATGATTCTTGAGCCAAGTTTCCGAGAACATTGTTATGTCCGGCATCACATGAAGCACCCAGGCTTGGACCAAGTCAAATTTTTTAGCTAAGCTGCATACATTATATGCAGAAAGTTCAGACCTTTTAATTGCGGGAGATCCCCTGGGGCAACTAGTGAATGAGGGGGACCAGGGTTTAATTCCACTGCCCTGAACAGAGCAACAGCAGGATTAATAATTTCCTGAGACATCTAACAAGAAATCTCAGGAAGGCTTTTGTAGGACGCTTAGTATGTGCACCACCTTGGGCAACAGAACAAGGGGCAACGAGGAAATGAGAGACAGTCAAAGCAAATATTGCTAGCCTAGCTGGGTAGATAAGGGGAGTCTGATTAAGAGATGTGGGGCAGTATAGGAGATAATGCGTTCCATTTGAGTGAGGGTCAGTGCCTCTAGTGGGGGTTAGCTGAAGTGCAAGCACCATCAGGCTTGGTTGGTGGGATTTAGGAGAGTTCCAGCAAGACGGTTTGTTCAGTTTAACCATATTTGGCTTCAATGGGAGGAGGAGGAGGATGCAGCCGAAGAGGAGAAAGGAGGCTAAAGTCGCCATCTAAGGACTGTTGAAGAGAGGAGAAAGGGGTCATATTTATGGGCACTCTATGATGAGAGGCTATATCCCATTAAGTGGGCAAGGTAGCCTAGAGCAGGCTGATAAATTGGGGAGGAGGAGTGGCTGGTTCCCTGTGAAGCGTATTTAATTAAGGAGGAAGGAAGGGTGGGTGGGGGGCTGAAAAAACAGCTGTACAGTGCAGGCTATAGCTCAGTATAAGACTTGTAGGCTAGTTCAAAACAGGGCGCTTTAGCGTGGTAGTAGCAAACACTGATGGAAAAACTTTAAAATTGGTGGCAAGTGATGGTTTCACCGGGGATTTGAAATCAGTCCCTGCGGTCCAACAGGGCAGAGTTAGCTTACAGGAGTGGCCAATCGAGTCCAATGCTCTTCTCCAGATGGCCAATAACAACAATGGCTTTCAAACCATGCAGTTCAAGTAGCGTACCTGATCCAAAGGGTTAACGCAGTCCCACGACTTCCCCTTATTCCTGCTGTCTTGTGCAGGTGATTGGATGGCTGCAGAGAGGGTCCCTGAGTGCTGCAGTTGCAGTCTGCTTTTATGGATGTCCTGGGCAGTCCGGTAGCCATTGGAGGGTCTCCATAGCATTGAATCCAAAGTCGGCTGGATCGTTATTCTGGGCCGGCGGCCATGGGGGGGACCCAGGTGGTTGAGGCTGCAGCTGGAGGAAACAGCGGCTGTACCGGAAGGAGAGTGAAGAGGAGAGCTATTAATAGTTTCAGGGCAGGCACAGCAGAAGCAGGGGCGGGCTTCTGGTAAAAGGGACAATAGAGCAGAGAGGGGTGATAATGGGGAAGGGGCTACAGTGGAGCTGGGGAGCTCGACGCCAACTGAATCTACAAGCTAGCTGGAGGCAGTGGGTGAGCAGTGTGTTAGTGCAGCAAAATAAGTTCTAGGCATCTACTTTGTAGGGATTGGAAAAAAAGAGAGGGTGAGCTGTTACAGCTATGAATTTCTAGCTATGCAGATGGAAAGGAGTGGGGGAAGGGTCAAGGAGGAGAGGAGAGCAAGCCACAGATAGACTGAGGAGGTAGAAGGCATGGATAATGGTGGGTAGCAGTTTTTAGCTCAGCATAACATAATGAGGAGGGAAAGGAAAGAAAAGAAGGTTAACATCACAATAAATTAGTTTGCAATACAGCACTACATTCTTGCTTAACACATTAAAATTAATAATTCCAAAAGCCCTTTCCGTACTACATAATAAAACGCAGTACAGTGCAGGCCATAGCTCAGTCTTCTCTCTTCACTCATCTCTAACAATTATATTTTAAGGTTTGTTAGCCTCTACTGGTAGTTTCCACTGTGTTGGCCATGTATCATTTTCAACCCTCTCTGATGCATTTTTTCCATTTTTGTCTTATCTGTTTTTAATTGAGTGTTCCAAAACATTACACAGTACTCCCGATGTGGCTTGATTGACCAGTGATGTGTAAAGTTGTAAAATTTCCTTTCCACTGTAGCTCATGAATCCACATTTGGTACTGTTCATCTCAATAACCTGTTATGTATTTATTTATTTATATACTTCTTTTTTTGTTTGTACTTTTTGAACAAGAAAGGCACTGTAAACTATGATAGTATGTTTCAGGTTACTGTTTATGATTATTCCTGGAGCTATATCCTCATGTGAGCATTCCACATGACTTCATTTATGGTTTATTTTACTGGTGGGATGATTTTGCCAGCATTGTTGCTTTGCTCTGCCCTCTTATCCACTGCTATTCATTTTACCTCAACCCTGCTCTTCTCTCTCTTGAACTACACTGTCTCTTCTGTTGATCCTTATAAAATGGGTCAACAGTTTTCTTCGTCCTGACTGGCTGAGAGGTACCTCTAGCCATGTCGTTATCAGAGCATATTGTGCCAACCAGCACCTCTTCAGCAAGTCAGGACAAAGAACAACACAGATAACTGTGCCAACCCAACCTCTGTCCAGAAGTGGCCAAGCTGCCCCCCAAAACAGACTTCAGACCGAACTTTATTGCATTTCCCTACCCACTAAAGTAAGCTAAAACACACAAATTTCTGACCTCTTTTCTCTCCAGGACACAAAAGCTGCCAACAAAATACTACTGTTCTAAAAAATAAGAAAAGACACATCTGCTATCCAGCGAGCATCATCTCACATGCTGCCTACAAATGGCTTCCATCAGGTCACTCACAAAACAGTTGTTTTTTAAATATACTATGTTCTTCCACATAGTATAAAATAAATGAAAAAAGGGGGAAGGAAACTGAAGGTCTGAGCAGGTGGGATTGCAGCACTATCAAACCATGGCAATTGAGAAGCTGCATGCTTCAGAAGCACCAAGCCAAAACCACTCAGTACGGCAACTAGTAAAGGATACGCTTGCTCCTCTTTAAATCGGTGGCATGCTTGAATCGCACAGAAAAAACAGACTGGTGGCTGCAAAGGAGAAAAACAAACAAAGGCTAATCCAAAACTAAAAGTGAATAAAAAAAGGAAATGTTTGTCTCTTGGGAGACAAAATAACTGTGTGTGTAAGTGGAGAGAGAGAGTTGCAAGGAGAGAGACAGACAGCTCAGTGGAAACCACTCTGTACAGATGTTAACAGACAGGGTTGCTCACAGTCAAGTAGGCTGGTGGCTACAAGTGAAAAAAAAAACAAAGGCTAATAAAACTAAAAGTGAATTTAAAAACAAAGTGTCTATTTGGGGGACAGAGTTGGGAGGAGAGAGAGACTAACAGACAGACATTGGATGATACATATGGTCTGCACTACTGATGGACTATTTTTCTATGGTCTGTATATTTAACAATTTTTGGCATACTTTTTAAAAAACAGTTTTTTCTTTTACTTTAGTAGGTATTTTTTGGGGGGGCATTTTTTTTTAAAGCACATCTTTATTTATTTTCAAGTAAAGGACAAGACAAACAAACAATCCTGGAATCCCATGATGCACAATCCAAAACTGACTGTGTAAACTATATACAATTTAACTATTTACATGCACAAAGAAAGTATCACCCCTCCTAAATAATCTGACTCTATACTTGACAGCACTCCAATGTCAAAGCGTCATACTGTTTGCCACACCAACCATCTCCCCTTGCTTCCAGAAGGGTCCCATGTAACCTATCAAATGCTCTTTAGGCCAAATTTGTACTGGGTTAAGACTTATTCAGGAGGTGATACCTCTCTGCACCCCCCCCAGAAAGACAGAGAATCCCCAACCCCCCCAGCCTCATGGCAGACCCCACTTTTCACTACTAAGCACATCCCAAAACCTTACCAATCCTCTTGCCAACACAACCTATCCCTATCGCCTCCTTACCAATACTATATATCTGTACCCATTCTAATTCCAGTTTTTAGCTAAATGCAGCCCTGCAGACAGACCTGTACCGACCATGTGCCCCTTTATTGGGAATAAATTGCCTCCAATACTGCCCACCTTTTGGCGTATAGCCCCTTCCTCCCCTCTGAATATAAATGTATTTTAATCCTGATTAGGGCCCCACTGAGATCTCCCACCCAATGCTTATACTCATAAAGTTGATCATCTTTCCAGTGCTGGACCACGTATGATTTAATTACCGCCGCCATCAAAGATACATGATATTTTGGTGCGACACCCACCATTTGCGATAAATTCCCTAGAACACATATCTCTGGCATTATGAAATCCGAATAGTCCAGCATTGGATTCATCCGTCTTTTAATTTCACCCCACAAGGGCGATATTTTGCTACAATTCCACAGCACATGAAGTAAATCCCCTCTCTCCTGCCCACATCTAAAACACAGGTCTGTCTGTCTAAGGCCTCTGTCACATAGTTTCACAGGGGTAAAATATAAATTAGAAGCAATAAAAAAATGTGAACTCCTATATTTAGGTATCACAATGTATTTGCTATTTTTCCATACACTAGCCCAGTCAATGCCCTGGGAAGCCAACCTATCGTCCCAATATGGCACTGATATGGGGGAGCCGGGACCAAAAAACTCCAATAATATTCTGTAAACTTGTGATAGGGGCTTAGATTTCAGATCGCTCTCCCTCAAATCGTCCCACTTAAAGGAAGAGTCTGAGAGACCTCCTGTCCTCTTTAAAACCCCCTCTAACATCCACGTAAGTTGCAGTCTATGAAAAAAAGGCATTCTGTTGTGTTGCACCAGTAGGGCCACCCTGTTGCCTTGGATAACATCCTTTAAGTACAGGCCCGAAGCCCACTTAACCCATTTCCCTTTAATTACCTTATCCCCTATGAGTAGATTAGGGTTACCCACCAGTGGCTGTTCTTGGGCCTTCATTTGGTCCTTTTTCTGTGCCCTAGTCAGAAACAACCACCAGGCCTCCACCACCTTCAAGATTGGGCTTCCCAACCTTTGCTTGAAGCGATTAGTCATATTAGCATATAAAGGTGCTTCTGGAGAAAGCCCAGCTTCCCTCATCATTTGAGACTCTAAATATAGCCAATCCGGAACATATTCTGCTCCCTCCATACTATTGCCCCAACGAGCCATTAAACCCAGCTGCCCTGCTACATAATACAAATGAAGATCTGGCAGCTTGACCCCTCCCAAAGAAAGAGGGAGCCACAAATCATTATATTTTTTCCTAGGGGGTTTACCGTCTCACAGAAAATCTGAGAGTAATTACTTAATCATTCTAAACCACTTTTTAGAGATACTATATGGAGCTACGTATACTGGGTATAACAACCTAGGCAACAAGTTAATTTTAATAAGCCCAAGCCTAGCCATAAAATTCAAAGGCAGCTTATTCCATCTTATTAAATCTCCCTTGATAGCTGACAACATCTCTTCCAAGTTCGTTTCAGCCCCTTCATCATTATTCCTTGTGATCCAAATGCCTAGATACTTAAGCTTGTCTGACATCCATTGGACTCGCAGCTGAGCAAAGTCTGCCTTATATACGTACGGCGTCAAGGGGAGGATCTGAGTTTTAGTCAGATTAAGTTTATAATTAGATACTCTAGCAAATCTTTCAATTAGCTCTCTAGTCCTCTCAAATCCCTCCACTGGGTCTCGTAAATGCAGCAGTATATCATCTGCAAAGACTGACAGCTTTAACTCCCATTCCCTTATCTCTACCCCTTTATCTGTCTATCCATATTAATAGCTCTCAAGAGGGGTTCCAAGTAGATATTAAATAATATCGGGGAAAGTAGACACCCTTGACGAGTTCCATTCTCCAATTGTATTTCCCTAGAGATATAACCATTGCAAAGAACTCTAGCCATCGGTGCAGCACATAGATTTTTAATGCCTCTAAGTAGGCCTTCCGGGAAGCCCATCCTCTCCATTGTAGCAAACAGAAAGGGATGAGAAACCCTATCAAAGGCCTTTTCCACATCTAAGGATATTAAAGCTAAAGGTAATTGAGAGTCCACTGCATAATTCAGGATATGATGAAGCTTCCTCAGGGCATCATGGGCTCCCCTTCCTGGCATGAATCCCACTTGTTCCTGACTAATTATAGCGGACGCTATCTGCCAAATTCTATTGGCCAATATTTTTGTAAGAATCTTGATGTCCTGGTTCATTAATGCTATGGGCCTGTAATTACCTATTTCTTCTCTAGGTTTGCCCGGTTTAGGGATTAATGTAATATAGGTCTGATAAAGGGGGGAGGGGGGCACTCCTTCCTGCATTATACTATTTAAAAAATTCCTGAAGTAAGGGCATTATAGTGTGTATGTGGGTCTGGTAAAACTTTGCCGTAAGGCCATCCGGCCCTGGTGTCTTGCCTGCGGGTAAAGACTTGACTATTTCTGCAATCTCTGATACAACTATGGGAGCTGCTAGTTCCCTGGCCCACCCGGAGTCTATCACAGGTAGAGGCACTCCTTCCAAAAAAGCCCTAATCTCTTTCTCCCCTGCCATATTCCCAATTTGGTATAAGTTTTTGAAGTAGGACACAAAAGTGTCTGCTAGCTCCTGGGGGTCTATTATGACCCTCCCATCATAACAAATAGATGTCACCGTTCTGCTCGTCTCCCACTCCCTTACTCTGGCTGCCAATAGGCGTCCCGGAACGTCCCCTTTCAAAAGATATTTAGCTTTAATCTTTTCTAACCAGAAGTCTATCTTACCATAAATAATATCCCCCAAGTCACGTCTTAAACTTCTGAGCTCCCCATCAATTTCCTCTGTGGACCCCTCCATTGGTGTCAAATAACTAATAGCCCCTAAAATAAAGTCCTCCTTTGCCTTCGTCTGTCTGTTTTTCTGGGCTGCCAGCTCCCGAGCTACTCCTGCATACAACAATTTGCAAGTTGGCCATGCCAACTTCCTGTTTAACAGCGTGGGTAGTTGTTGCTGCATAATTTATATTAGAGCTTCCTTTAGTTCATCTTTAGTTGCTGAATCCACCAATAAGGAGTCGCTCAGCCTCCATCGAAATGGTCTAGATGGGCCAATTTTTGGTTCCCAGGTTAATTTAATTTGGGAATGGTCAGAAAAAAATTCTAACTTCCATTACCAACCTCTTGGTACTCGCAAGTACCTCCCTATTAACTAGAAAAAAGTCAATACGAGATTGGGTTTTATGTGCCGCAGAGTAAAATGTCATATTATTGCCCCCGTCAGCATGAGTCCGTATTGGACCTACTAAAGCCATAGCTTCTAACAGCTTATTCAGGGCCATTTGAGCCTTCATTAGTGGTCCTTTTGCCAGTGGGATCCTATCCTCCCAATTGTCCCCATATGCATTCCAGTCTCCTGCTAAAATAAGCGTCTGCCCCAGAAAAACGGCTACATCCCTCTCTATTGAGGCAAAGAATTTCAGATTGGGGGGAGTCGGACCATATAAGGAGGACACCGAGGTGGCCCTACTATATAATAAACCCGAGATATAAATCCCCCTGCCATCAGTTCTTGTAACCACCTGTTCCACGCTATATGAACAGGATTTCCTGATTAAGATTGCTACTCCTCCTGAAGCCCTCTCCTTGCCTACCCCAAAAACCTGCCCCACCCATAATCATTTGAGACTATTCAGCTCCTCCGTCAGTAAATATGTCTCTTGTAGAGCGACAATATAGGCCCCCAGCTGGTCCAGATGTCTCATGATTATCAATCTTTTACGCCTACCCCAGAACCCTTTAACGTTCAAAGAAATTAGTCTGACATACGCCATAAACCGTATCAAAAAATCGTATTGGGATTGTTGATCCTCAATGCCCTACTTGAGCCTGCCTCCTTTATCTCTATCTTGATGGATTCTCTCTCTCTTTCCAAAAACCCACCCCCTCCCCCCTGTCCCCGATCCCTAGATCGCTAGCCTACCATTCCTCGGGTCATCGGTGAGCTCCTTCCCAAACTACTCCCCTGCCCTTCCATGGTCTCTAGCTCTCCGGGATCTATTTGTAAATGACTCAGAACTGTTACACTACCATAGCCCTGATTAACCTACATCCCCCTCTCCCCTGACCCCTTGAACTACCTGACCTTCCCCCCCAGTTCTACCTTTGGATCCTAATAAGCCATTCCAAAGTAACCTCATCCACCTATCAAAAGATTACTGGCCATTATTATCTCCCCCTCAAGTTATTGGGAGACAACCTGTATAGACCCTTTACTCCCCATTATCGTCCTAAGTGATAGCTCCCTCCAGTTTCTGTCCCACTAAGTCCGACCTCCACCCCCCCTTTGCTCAGCTCACTCCACGGGCTCTTATACCACCCTTCTTTACCTTTACAGTAACCTTGAGCCATCTTTTAATTTAATATCAGCCCCCACCCACGGGGCAAAATTCCCCTTATGAATACTGTTAGAATCCCTAGCCCTTCTCTTACCCCATTCATGAAACTCCCCCTTTATCTTTCCCCTGAACGATCGGGGTAGTAGGGAGCAGTGCTGATCTTTCCAAACTCCAAGCAAGGGAGACCAATAATCAAAGAATTCCTTAGGGTAAGTCCTCCTAGTGGCCCGAGGGTTAAAACAGTCCCCCCCTCCAAATACCCACCAAATCTGTCTACCATACCCCCCTTTTACCCATAGCTAGGGCTTACTTATAATCTATGGATTACCCTCTCACACCCATGTCACTTTTAGTGTCCCCCAGACCTGGCCCCTTTCTACATACTCCGAAGCAGAGGTCACAACCACTGCCCTTTTCACCTTCTTTCCCTAGCCATTCTACTCATCCCCACGTCCCATCCATATAATTAACAATCTCCCTGTCTCTCTTTGTACACCTATGTTCACCCCCTCTCCCACTGCTGCTCACTTTAAGGTCTTGTTTCCCCCACTTCAATGCCCCTTCATCGCGTCAGACATGACATATAACAGAGGGCTTAACGGACACCCCTGTCTTACTCCAACTTATATTGGAATAGGTGTACTATGCACTTACCCCAGTAGGGGTACAACTGATGAATGTTCACATAGGTGTTTTATGCATCTCACTAATCTATCAACTATACTATAGTGTAATAATGCTTCATATAGATAAGAATGCTACCTTATCAAAAGCTTTGCTTTGATCTAAGGATATGAGGTATCCAGTTATATTATTCTGTTTGCAATATTCATAACAATCCCTGAGTATATATAGGCCACTTTGAATTTTTTTGTGCCAGTACTGCACATCTTTGAGCATGGTGTAATATAGCATCTGTCTTCTTTTGTAGTCTATTATTAAGTAGTTTGGTTAAAAGTTTCCAATTCATATTTAGGAGGCATATCGACCTCCAGTTTTGTAACAAGGTTTTATCTCCTGACTTAAATAAAAATCTAAGTCATCTCTTGGCAAAACTTTCATCTATTACTCATGCTATAATATTTCCATGTACACCATCTCTAGCTTTACTGCTAAGTCATCTTGAAATATTTGATAAAATTATGTGGGTTAGCCATCCCACCCTGGTGATACTCCTTTTTTCAAGGATTTTATCACTTCTATAATTTCTTCCTGAGTAAATAGTAAAACTAATTTCTTTTCTTTTTGTCTCACTTATGGAGACCTGGATGGGCTTTAGAAAGGCAGTAATGTTTATTTTTTCTACCTGGATTTCTTAATTTAATTCTGCCATATATTTCATAATTATTTTAAATATACCATCTTGAAATGTAATTATAGTTCCCTCGTCATCATTTAATTCTGTAATCATTAAAGTATCTAGTCTAGATTTACATGCAACACAGAGGTCTCCAGTAGGGGACTGTTAGTGCCAAAATGTAATTCAGTTTCTAGTTGTGCTGCCCTGTCATATTGAAAGCTTTTCATCTGAGATTTTAAGAATCTGTTCTGTGAAATCTCCTGTTTTAGTGTTTGTTAGAGAATAAATATACTGTAACTGATTTCATGCTTCGAGATATTTTAGGAATATTTTATTTTGTATTTTTTTACCATTTGTTTGTAACCACTTCTGTATTGTCTGTTTAGTATCTTTCCACCATTCTCCTGCTTAATCATATAGACAAAATACTGGTTTCCTTGCTGCCAGTAACTGTCTAATACCTATCTGTACCTTAGGTTCCTTTAGCACTGCTATATTTAATCTCCATCTGTCTTCTTTATGCCCATTGTCCTTAGTATTGCTCATTGTTATTTCTAATAATAAATGATCAGAAAACTGAAAAGGTACAGTTCTTGTCCCATGTACATGTATTCATGGTGACAGAAAAAATGATAAATTCTAGTGGCTATTTTACCTCTTGTATATGTTTTTCCAGTGGTGTTCCCTTTTATTTTATGTACATCTATTAACCCTGCAGTGTCTATACAAGATTTTACTGCCCTAGAATTGCAGTACTCTTTTTTTACCTTCAAGGTTTCTTTGCTCTATATCTAGGGAACAATTACCCCCCCACACACACACACACATAAATGTTCCTGGCAGTAGCTAAAAATGGTTAGATTTTTTCCAAACAATTCTATTTTCTCAGTTTTAATTTGGGGAGCGTAAACATTAATTAGCCTACAGGGCTGATTTTTCCATACTCCATTTAAGATCAGTACTCTTTCAGGAACAAGATCTATCAATTTTTGTGTTACAAAAGATGCACCATTAAACAATATTCCCACACAGTTGTCTCTTTGTAAACCAAATGACCAATATGATGGTCCCCATCACAAAGCTTTTTTACACTGTGTTAACATAAATGTATCTTACATATATGTTTCTTGTACACAAATTATATCAAAATGCATTTGTTTCAGTAATGAAAATACAGCCTTTCTTCTGAACCAAGCCTTAATGCTGTAGACATTCAGGGAGGCTAATGTTATCTGTTCCATATGTTGTGGCAGAAAAAAACAAATAAAATAACTGTGGATAATGTATATGTTTACATATTTCTATCTAAATGTTTCTTTTTTCCTTTCTTCTTCCCACCATCATTTTCTTCTACTGGGGATTCAGTTATAGAGGAAGTGTCAGAGTCTAGTTCCTCCATGTCTGAATCTCTCCAGTTTTTCCTGCCAACAGTTCAAATTTGTTTTCAGTGGAAAGTAATGTTGGTGATATAGGTCATAATCTGGAGCTTTTCCTTGTAGTAGGTTTCATCCATGCTTGTGGAGGGGACATCTCATTCTCTCTTCTAAATTTGGGGACTCAGTTGCTGAGGTATTGGTTTCTGTTGTTTGTTTTGTAGTCTGTTTATCCATATGCTCCTGTTGCCCATCTTTCATTTCCTGACTTGGTCCTTTTTTCAGAGTTCCCAGTTGGCACTTTTACCGGTGTAGTAATATCTTTAGGGAAATTGTTAGGTGTAGCAGAGTCTGAGTCTAAGTTAGATGGTATGGCATTTCCTTCCCTGGGGATTTGTTCAACTTTCTCTTGTGCCTCTTTTATTCAGGAATCTTGGTTAACCATATCCTTCCAGTTATGGGCAACCAATGGGCATTTCTGATACACGTGTCCTATGATATCATGCAAGTTACATTTAGCATAGCTACTATAAACAGTGATGATGTGATCAAACTCTCCACGTTAGATGCATTTGAGTTTGTTGCATGTGCTGGCCAATTGTGTTTTTTCTCCACATTTATAACAGACTCTGGGCTGGCCTGCATAGAAGCATATGCCCTCTCCTTTCCTAGGAAAAAGCTGTTTGGTATATGTTGTATTTCTGTTTTGTCTTGTCTATGTTTAACTTGAAAGTTCCAGCCCCCTGTCCAAAATGATTCTAAGTCTATTATAGACTCTGGTGCACTTAGAACATCACATCTATTTTGCAGCCAGTGGTGAATATCCCTCACATTTATCCCCTCATTCCTGAACATTACTGTGATTTGTTTTATTAATGGTTTTGTCAGGGGGATTGCAAAAAAAGGGTCCATAATGGGGAGAACTTCATTTGATTACATTTAAAGTAATGTTGCAAGTTAACCATAGCAAATGGGAGTAGTAACTATAGGAGTTGTGAATCTGTCTCCTACCATTCAAACTGCCAAATAGTGCTGTTTTTCATGAAAAAATCATTTTATTTGGTGCTGTGCTTCATTTTTATAACCCACCCCTTTTTTTCTCAGTGCTGCAACCCCCAACCATGACATCATACCAGAGGAAAAAAATTATAAAGGGACACTGTCAGTATTTAGCTGCCTCTTTACGTTGTTTGCAAGTAGCTGTATCTAGCATTATAACATGTGTAGAAAATGTCTAGTGATTTGATTGGCTGAAAGCAGCTCAGAGCTGTGTTATCATTGACCCATAATTACACTCCTGAACTACGTATAGCCAGTCAAGCCCTATAACATAAACATAGCAAAGTATCATCACACTTCCACATTCTGACAGGAGCTGTCACTTCAAACCTGTCACTGCACCAGTAGGCAGCAAAAGTGAAACATCTACACAGAATGGCAAATGAGCTTTGTGGCCTACCTGCATCACAAAACCATTTTCCAGAAGCTTTGCTACAGATTGTACTACTGTAAAGTAGGAGACTGAACTCTGATTAGGAAGATAGAAAAATCGGATATTTACTGTACCCACAAAGCCTCACTATGTAAATCAGTATACGGGCTATTATTTTTCTGTGCTCACTACAGAAATAAGAGATGACATCTCTCAGTAAAGAAGTATTGTAGCTAGATACAGTATGCACACTGACTTCTTTTGAAAATAAACATCTTTGGAATACGGCCAACAGTGCCCTCTCTCTCCAAAGAGCAGGGTAATTTTTTATTAAAGCAAATATAATACAAACCAGAGACAAAATTATACAATCAAAACAGGTCTTTTAAATGCAAAAATGAAAAACCCAAAAAGAAAACAGAAGAAAATTAAACTATTCACTGACCAGGAAGAAAGGAAAACAAAAGAAACAGACAAAAAAAAGCTGATTTAAACATTCAAAAACCATGTACACTATCTCCAATGCAACTTAAATGGAAATACAGCAGATATACTTTTCCATTTATTATAAATGGAGGTTAACCCAAATGATATCTGTGATAATACATTTACAGCTGAAAATTATTTTTGCTGTAATAGGTAAGCATACCTAGCTTGCCACAGATAAAATTGACATACAGTAGAAACAAGTTGAAAAGTGCTGGGGTGAAACTTGAAAAGAGCAGGCCAGTATAATCCCAAAATTAGAACTTCTTAAGTAATTGGGGAGAGACACTGTTCTCCTCAGGTGTCCACAAATAGTAACCAGAAATCTTTTGAAAATGGGCAAAGTAAAAAAAAAATGCATCATGGTTTCTAACATATCCAGACAAGAAGCACGAGGACACATTCATTCTTCCAATGCTGTATGCTTGTGCATATCCTGCACCCCAAGCCTCCCATGGCAAGACAATCAAGTCATGCCCTAGAATTTCAAAGGGGTGCGCTTATCAGTTAATTGTACAAATATGTTATCAAGCTGTTCTTCTTGGCTAACTGGTACTTGAGGGGATTCGTAATACTTGTCCCAAAGAATCATGGAATAAAATATCTTCCTGGTATTCACTATTAAGAACTGTGGCATAATCTGCCACTGCCTTAATTTTAGGAAGACTGAATGCAAAAAAATTGGAATAAGAAAGGTTCTAAAATTTATTGGAATCAAGAAAGGGTCTGTTTTCCAGATATCTCATAAAGTTTGCAACCTACAGCGTAAAATATCATTCCATGAAAGCAAATTTCCCACTAATAATGGAAGAATATTCAATATATAAACAAACCAGAAAAAATAAAATAGAATGAAGCATACAAACCCCACCATAACAATAATCATGATAAGTCTACAGGCATTTAATAGGGTTCAAACGGCAACTCCAAAACCCTGTAAAAAAGAAATTATTCATTTTCACTTCCAAAGACAAAGGAAATGGAAAAATGTGAACTAAATGCAAAAAAGTGGAAGTATAAACATTTTCAACAAAAACATTCTTTTCTTTTTGAAATGGACTTATACTGTACTTCCAAGACTGAATAATTCTTATAGCTACCACTGCTCTCTTATCCCAGTTATATGAAGCATCATCTGGACTGCCAAAATATGATCCCAGAATTTTAAGAGGTGTATCAGACAGTGCAATATTGGCAATACATTATCCCAGATCCAGTCTGTCCAAGGAATTTAACCGAATCGCTCTACTTTTCTCCTAATTAAGTTTTGCTCCTGATACTGATTCAAAAGCAGAGATTAGTGCAACAAGTGCAGGACGCATGACCTCATTTGTAGTACTTATGCAGACATCATCTGCATATGCACATACCAATGGTATCAACTGCTGGTTATGAAGACAAGTCCTGGGTACACTAGGGTGAGCTAAAACTTTCCGGAGAAAAGGATCTATTTGAAAAACATAAAGGAGGGGGCTTAGGGGACAGACTTGGTGAACCCCTTTTTCTCCTACAAAATGTTTTCCAAAGGAATCCCATATAAATATGGCTGAATCCACGCCTTACCATACAACATATGTATTCATGAGATAAACACCGTCGGGATATAGTATGCTTTTAAAACTTGAAACAAATAGAATTGGCCCACTCTATCAAATGCTTTAGCCTGATCCCAAAGACAAAATAAGTCCAAGAGCATCCATATATATATAGAAAGAAAATGGTCCCGAAGAAAAATTAGATTAGGGAAAATAGAACTGGTTGGAATTATGCAGGACTGTATCAGAGATATAATTGTACCTGCAACTGTGGACAGGTGTGCCAAAAGAATTGAAGCTAAAATCTTATAATCAATGTTAAGGAGACTTACTGGTCTCCAATTCGTGAGATCAGATTTGTCTCCTTTTTTGAACAATAATATCATAATGGCTTGTGCCATGGAGCCTGGAAAAGAATTTGATTGCAGCATAGCATTAAAAACTAAAGTTAAACAGTGTACTAAATAATACAGAAAGGTTTGATAAAATTCAGCTGCTAACCCATCCTGCCCAGGGGAAGAATGCTTATTTAAGGCCTTAATGGCCTGAGTAATTTCTTCTGGTGTGATCTCTAGTGTTAAATTTTCCTGCATTTCCTGAGGACTAGCCGGCAAATCCGCATCCCATAAATATATCTCATCCAAGACCGCTAAGGAGGGCATACCAAACATGTTTTCCAGATAGGATTCTCCAACATCTTGAACCAAATCTGGAGTTACCTGTAGGGTTTGTGAGACTGGATCTCTGATTACTTCCAACCTTGTATGGTGGAGTCTATCTTTGCAACTTTTAAAAAATATCCAAGACAGGTTTTTTACCCTGTGTGCCATACTGGGCCTCCATCTTTAAAGTATCCACTCTGTTATATTGATAAAAAAAATATCAGCTTTAATTTCATCAATCTGTGTTTTCAAGTCCAGTTTAAATTCATGAGCCAAGAAACTAGGTCTAATAACATTTTCCTTAAAGTTAAGTATTTAAAATAGGAATCTTGATGTTTGTTCCAAGCTAATGCCATAAAAAAGACATCAAAGCCTTCTTTATATTTTGCCACCAATCAGACAAGGTACCGTAGGCATCCATGACTGAAACTCAGGCCTTTAATAGTTCTTTACAATTCTGTTTTACCCAAGGGTCCACCAATAGTGTATTATTTAGTTTCCACCTGGACTTGATATTTTTACTATAAGTACTATTTCTTAAAGTACAAGAAAGGGATACTGCCAAATGGTTCAAGGTTTCACAAGGGATAGTACAGGCAAGAAGAGCCAGGAGGGTTTGAGAGATTAATATAAAATCAATCCTGGTGGTGGTTAATGTCCCCCTCACATAAGTCTTAGCACCTATGGAATGCAATTCCATATAGCCATCTTTTAGGCCAGCTGTGGTCAAAATAGATTTTAAACAATTCTTGTCCCCAAATAGTTTTGTGGTAAATCCACCATGATCCGCAGTGGAGAGTCCACAATTAAAATCCCCACCTAAGAAAATATGCCTATTAGTATGTAAACAAGGCTGCACTGTGTGAAATAACTCCGTCCTTAAAGCAATACTTTGTGGGGCATAGACATCAATAAACAGGAATTTGTAAGTTTTATAAATAGCATCTAACAATAAAGCCCTGCCTGGACAAATATCCACAATTTGGGTAATACAAAACTCAAAACCACTAAACAATATGCCCACTCAATTGCACACATCCATCCCTTGTAACCAATAGGATGCCCCAATTGGCCAAGCTCTTTTAACCTGAGAGATTTCATATGTTGTCTTTAATCTGGTGTCCTGCAAAAAGATAACATTATTGGTCAGGTCACACAAAATCTGTAGTGTGGTCAAGCATTTCTTGTATGACTTAATACTATAGACATTTAATGTTAAAAGGGAAATGCAAAAACCTCCAAGCATGTAAAAAGGACAAATTATCCTTTGTCAGATTGCTTTCCTCTGGCGTGACTTTTAACCCTTTTAGAGAAAAATGACTCCATTTGTGAGTCGGAGGAGCAATCCAGCCTGGAAGAAGCCATGGAGGATGTGTCAGAAGCCTCTCTTCTTCATCTGTATCCCCCCATTGTTTACATTTTTCTAAAGCTTGGAAACAGTTCCTAGTGACTACCTGCATCCTTGTGGGTGTCATCCCTGCCTTCCACTTACCCCTCCCTTGTCTGGAGGGTTTCACTATCTCCATAGGTTGTTCTGGCTGGGGGGGCATAGACACCCTATGGGATGATTGGGGAGTGACCCTGGGAGTAGCAGCATCTTGTTCAGAGATGTTATGATCCAGAGGTAAAGGGTCAAGCTCTGGGGATGAGAGAACCCATTCCTCCCATGGAGCTGGCTCTGCAATATCAGGTGGAACATGAACACCTTGGGACTATACTACTGGCTCTACTAAGGAGGTAGAAGTACTTGCTAGTTGTGCCCTGACTTGAGACTCAGTAATTAATTGTTCCTTGTCCTAGGGTGCACAGTGCATCCTATTAGGGTCTGCCAAGGGACACTGTCTGTAGGAATGCCCCACCTTGTCACAGAGATTGCATTTAAATGGACTGGGACAACCTAAACTAACATATCTGTATTCTAGACATAGATTGCAATGGGGCTTATCACATACCGAACTTAGATGTGTTGGGGCTCCATATTTGTGACAGGTCTTTGGCTGTCCTGAGTAGAAACAGAGCCCCCTGTCCCTGCCTATATGGAAACTCCCTGGCAAATGCACAATCCCTGTGTTTGTCTGTTTGAGCTGCAGTTTAACTTTTCATCTCCCAGTCCAAACAAAATCATCATTTAAAATGGGAATAGGTCAAGCCATCAGCTCACACCTCTGCTGCAACCAATATTGCACATCAGCAGTGCTGACCCCTTCATTCCTGAAAATCAAGGTAATGGTTTTCACAGTGGGTTTAGTAAGTGGAATGGGAAAAAATGGCGACCACAAAGGGCCATCCATAACTAAGGTGTACTTTTGCTAAAACCTCTCTAAGGTAGATACATTTTTAAAACTTATATCATAAACTGCCTCTCCCTTAACATGAATAAACACAAACCATTCTGAGGTAGAAATACCCATAGAGTCTTTCAACATATGGTGCAGCACAATTTTCCTATCTGCTGCAACAGTCATATCCCACTATATTTCAGGCGAACTGCATTTCGCCTTTGAGCTGGTTCCTCCACTTTGCTGAACAGATCAGCCATGCAAAATGTACTCTGTGGGGCAGGCTCTTCATCCACATCTTTAGACTCTAACATCAGCTCTGAGTCTTGTGCTGTAGCAGCCACATCCAGCAGCTGGTGTGTTTCAGGATGTGGTTCGCTGGGGAAAGTACCTGTATCCTCTAACACCCCTGTAACCCTGGACATCAAACAATGCAAATCTGTCACAATTGGAACTGTATTTTTTTGCAAAACTGTGCTCTTTTCCATGACAGCTTTATTTTTAGTCCCCGTATAGTGTTTTTTCACTCGTGGTGTTAAACCATATTTTCCAATAGTCATAGCTGCCGGCCGCTGAGACCTGTTTTCTGTAATTATGTCTCCAGCCCTTACCAGGCCAATAGATGTCCAATGTTTGCCGTCATCAGTTTGCTGCCACCCGGCAGCACAAAGAGCTGCATCTGGACTCCACTGGGTTTTCAGCTCACTTAATGAACAGCCATGTTGGAATCCCAGTGATGCCACAGGTGAGTCAGAAACAGGAGCAGCAGGGGACTCAGGAATGTCATTAAAAGTTTTGTAACCCATCCATAAACTGAGATGGGATCATGAGAGGGGTGTCAGCATTAAGACTTCCAGTAATAGTAACAGGGGTAATGGGATGAACAGTCTCTTCTTGCAGAAGCTGTAATAAAAAGTTTTCTGTGCTTTTTCATGGCTTGCTGTAAGAGTTCCTCGTATGGGCCAGTCACACTCAAAGTATTACCATGAGCAGGCATTCCAGCTGAATTTACAGAGTCAAATTTTGGCATAACCACTGTAGCTTCCATTTTTGTCAATAGATAATTCTTTCTCAGTTCCCAGCATTGTGTCAGGAGTAGTACAATCCATAGGTACTGTCACAGCAGTAGGCAAAATGTGGCCCATGGGCTGAATAGGCACCACTCCAATATCCACCGATATAGCAGCTCCAATTCCACCAGCTCCTCCATCAACATCCTTTCCATCTGCCATTTTGGAAATGGCCAACAAGGGCTCCCCTAACAAAGAGTGGGGGAATTTTATTTGAGAAGAAAGTAAATATTACATCAATTCAAAACAAATTCGATAAGCACCATGGACACAGGGGGGAGGGAGGTATGCACAAGTCCCTTCACAAAAGAAAGGATCCTATAAGAGCTCGCTAAGCTCAGGGTGCACAAGACAATGAGACCTGATGGCATACATCCCAGGGTAGTAAAGGAGCTAAGGGTGGAACTAGCAGAGCCATTAGCAGAACTGTTTAGTGAGTCTCTGATCACAGGAGTGGTCCCAGAAGACTGGAGAAAGGCTCATGTGATCCTGCTCCACAACAGTGACAGCAGGGAGGAGGCAGAGATCTGCAGACCAGTCAGTCTTACCTCAGTAGAGGGCAAGAATATGGAGGCACTCCTTAAGGAAAGGATAGTGCAACACCTGGAATCCATAGGAGCACAGGATCCAAGATAGCATGGGTTTACAACAGGAAGGTCCTGTCAAACTAATCTCAGATTTCTTTGACTGGGTAACCAGAATGATGGACCAAGAGGGTGCAGTTGATGTCGCCTACCTTGACTTCAGCAAAGCTTTCGATACTGTTCCACATAGAAGATTGATTAATAACCTGGGTAGGCTCGGGATGGGTTAGAAGTTGATCAACTGGGTGATAAACTGGTTGGCGGGCAGAAAACAGAGTGGTGGTAAAAGGTATACAGTCAGAAGAGATGCAAGTCACAAGTGGGGAACCTAAGGGATCAGTCCCAGGGCCAGTCCTCTTCAATATCTTTATCAGCAACATTGCAGAAGGACTGGAGGGTAATGTTTGCCTGTTTGCAGATGACACCAATATCTGCAACAGAGTAGATGATCCAGATGGGGTGGGCAGAATGACAAGAGATCTGGAAAAACTGGCAAAGTTGTCTGAAGGGTGGCAACTGGGGTTTAACGCAAAGAAGAGCAATATCATGCACGTAAGGAAGAGAAACCCTGAAGCCACCTATAGGTTGGGAGAGAAGTTGCTGGCAATCACAAAGGAAGAAAGATACTTGGGCATCATCATTACAGATGACCTGCAATCATCTAAGCAGACCACTAAAGCTATAGGTAAGGCTAGAGGGATGTTGGGGTGTATTAGTAGGGGTATCAGAAGTTGTAAGAGGGAGGTAATAATCCTTCTTTACAAGACCCTGGTTAGGCCCCATCTGGAGTACTGCATGCAGTACTGGAGGCCACACCTGCACAAGGACATTAACAAAATGGAGGCAGTCCAGAGAAGGGCAACCAAAATGGTGCAGGGACTGCATCTGAAGACATATGAGGACAGATTAATGGAGCTCGATATGTATACCCTTGAGTAAAGGAGGGAGAGAGGTGATATGATCGAAACATTCAAACACCTTAAGGGCATTAACAAGGTGAAAGAGTCTAACATGTTTAAATATAAGAAAAATAGCAGGACAAGAGGACACAGCATGAGATTAGAGGGAGGCCGATTAAGGGGGAATGTGAGGAAATTCTTTTTCACAGAAAGGGTGGTGGATGCATGGAACGGCCTACCTCAGGAAGTGGTAGCTATGAATACAGTGCAGGGCTTCAAACAGGCATGGGGTAGGCATAAGGGAGCAATACAGATAAGTATGAATAGATAGGCCACTGACAGAGCAAAGGCCGATGGCACATTTATAAGGTAGAAAAAGAAATGGGCTGACTGGATGGGCCTTGAGGTCCTTATCTGCCGTCAACTTCTATGTTTCTGTTTCTATAACATGTATAACCTAGGTCTTTCCTAAGTTGTCTGAAGGAGTCCTGTAAATTTGTTCTTTAAATAATCCGCTTCTCTGTATGTGAATCACAGTACATTTTTTTTCACATTTTCACCTTGTGATTTTACATTCAAACTGCAGTTTAAATCCCCTCCCCATATAATGTGTTTTCTAGTAAACAGATAGGGTTTCATGTTGCCAAAATGCTCAATCCTCGAAGCTTTTATCTGAGGTGCATACATGTTAATTAATCTAAAATAGAAATCCCTATATTTACAGTCCAAAAGTAGTGCCCTGCCAGGTAAGAATGTCCAGATGGATGGGTTCCACACCCAGCCCCTTCTAAGTTGCTGTGCTTCAAATCGAGAACTCAGTCTTGCCTCTTGCAAAAATATGTCTTGAGATATGTTTTCTAGATAAGACAAAACTGAGATTCTCTTGTTATAGTTTTTAATACTGCGCCCATTAAGAGCTATGCATTGGGTAGTCATAGATGCTTATAAATAATTAGGGACATGGTCCATCTTTTTGTGAACCTTTCAGTTTTCTTTTCTTTCCCTCTTTTTTTTTTTTGATTTCTACCATCACTCTTTTGTCTTCATCTTCCATCTCTGAAATCACTTCAGATCTGTTAAATAAATCTGATTCTAGATCTGATTCTCCCCAATCTTTCTGTAAGGGAGTATACATATTCTGTAGAGGGAGGGAAAAAGATGTAGATATGTGTTTAGCCATAGCTCTTGTTACACTATGAATGGCCTGTGTATCTTTTATTTGGGGGGGGGTGCATGTCCTGTGTTGGGGTACTAGGCACTGCTGGTGCTTCTTGAACTTGACGTATACTGGGTCCCTGTCTGGGGTTTTCTTTGTCAGTCTCTTCATGGGATGGGGGGACTGTCTAAGGGACTCTGTTCTGCTTCCCCAAGGTTAGGCTCAGACTGCACTTCCCCTCCTGGATTATCTGTTCTAGTATCTAGCTCAGAAGTGGTCTCTGTTGGGGGGGGTGCATTAGATGCCGAGGTCCTCCTTTTATCCTGTGCTCGCTTTATAAGACCATCCTGATCCCAACCCTCATTCCTGTTATGGCTTGCCCATGGACACTGTTGAAACTCATGACCTTTATCATCACAAAAGTTACATTTAAAAATGTTCTCACACTGAGTACTGGCATGCCCGAAGTCTCCATATAATTCGCACTTGAGCAAGTCACATGTGCTATTCAGATGGGTCCCAGCCCCACATTTGTAACACGCTTTTGGCTGACCCGCATAAAGCATACACCCCTATCTTTCCCCAAGAAGAAACTGTTAGGAAGGTGTATGTCAGAGTTTTCTTGGAATAATTTCACCCTAAATTTCCATCCCCCAGTCCAGAGCACCTCTGAATCAATAATTGCCCTTTGAGGGTCTAGAATATCGCATCTGCTCTAAAGCCAATGATATATGTTGCTGACATTCACCCCCTCATTCCTGAACATTATGGTGACATGTTTAATCAATGGTTTAGTGAGGGGAATGGCATGTGTGTATTATATCTTGACCAAAATCTCATAAGCCCTGTATTAGTCTTGAAACTAGTATCAAATGTATACTCCCCGAGACAATGCATAAATCTCAGCACCATTAAACTGTAAAGACTCTTTAAGTAACCTTCTAGCTACGTATACCCTATCTGGATGTTCAGGTAAACCTCCTCTGAATATCAACCTGACCACATTTTCCTAGGTGCCTCTTCTAACTTATTTTAAATAGATCCAAAACGTGCTCCCCGAGCAGTCCTGTCCCCGGTATTCTGGCTTCTTGAGTCAGAGAAATTGTCATTTGTGGCATTTGTAGGATTTATTCCTGAATTTCTGAAAGAATTAGCTGTGTTTGCACTACAGTCTGTTGAGGTGCCCTGCCTTTCAAAATCAGTATCAGCATTAGACACACTAGTACTGTCACCAGTTTGTTGCTGGGCCCTGTTTGTTTGTGCAGAAAAAGGTACCTGCAATGCATCCTGTTGTGCCCTACATGAGGTCTGTGACATTGTTCCTGACCCATTCAAGGGAGTCTCCATTCCAGGCCTGGTGGAATGAGCATCCTTTTGTAAATTTTCAGTGCTGTCTCACTTCGGGTCTGAGATCCATTGTCCCATGATGTCTTTCATCCATCCTGCCTTTAGCAAAGTGGCTTCTGCAAACCACAGTGCCTCCTGATGTTGTCTATCCCTTTCTGATATTGCAAACTGTTTCTGAATTTGCTACATGACAGATAGGGTATTGGGTTTCACTGTCATTGTGTTCTGCTCCCCCATGAGCTGTTTGTCAATTACAGCCTTCTCCTGGGTCTGCACCATGTCAGCCAGAGCAGTGTTCACATTTAAGATCTCCTGTGGGGGACGTGGCCTGGAACCGACAGTAATGGCAGCCTAAAAAGTTAGCTCCATCTCAACCTGGCAAACAATCGCTCACAATCCGCTAACATGCCGGTTTGAAACTTTCTTATAGCAACTGGAAATCCCTTCCCTGCCTCTGCCACTCTGAAGTTGATGAACTTTGATGAAGGAGACATAGTAGTTCGGCAATATCCTGTGAATTCCCACTAGGAGACGAGCAGTCCAGACAGGCCGCAACAGCCCGAGTGAGCATTAGGTCTGGTTACCCACATCTCCCCTCCTATACCCGGAACATCTGGCACCCGATGATAGTGGAATGGGTCACGATCCCAAGCATACTAGGAGCACTGGTTAGATGAGGGGAAGTCATAGCAGCTCTTTTTCTCCTGCTGTCCATACGCCATGAACAGGATGGAAGGGCGAGAATCTAATGTGCAGGAGACTGGCAGGCAGCAGGCCTCCACAATCCCCGATCAAGCCCACTTAGGGGACTCTTTATTAAACATTACAAAAATGTTAAAGGCTTTACTGACAAGGGTGGACATCATCAGGGCATCCCTGGCAGGCAATGTAGAGGATGTCTGATGGCTTGCGGACAAGCAGAATGTGATAGAATAAAGGACAGAAGATCTGGAAAAGCAGCATCTAGTAGTGCTACAGCGCCTGAGGGACCATAAAGCCAAACTTTCCCGATTGTGGTATCGGGCAGAAGACCAAGAAAATAGGGGGCACAGGAACAACGTTAGGATCCTGGGGGTTCCAGAAGGAGTAGAAGGGCCTAACATGGAATGATTCCTAAAAGACTGGATACCCCAACTCCTGGGGGACAGGTGGTGAGACCCAGTAGGCATGGAGAGTGCACATAGGGTCCCTGGCAGAACAGATTCCAATGCTCCAAGAATGATTATGGCCTATATCCTGAGATATTTAATTAAAGAAAAACTACTTCGAGTCACTAGAGACATCAGGGTGATCGTTTGGAAGGGAGCTACAATTTAATTTTACAGGGACTTTTCCCAAGAAGTTGCTGCCAAGAGGAGAGAGTATGGACCCATTAAAAAGTTTCTTCAAACTAATGCCTTCCAATATAGATTAAAAAAACTCTCTGCTTTGCACATCTACAGGGAAGGGAAGGCCTTCTTGGCAGAATCCCTGAAGGAAGCCGAAACATGGATCAATCAACATTGGCCAAATCTCATGCCTAAAACTATATCTCCTTGATGTCTCTGGGCTCCAGGGGACCAAATAAAAAGATGAACAACAGGCAAGGAGAAACGAGCAACAGGGGAAGAAAAACGCAACTGGACTGGTATGGCTGGAACATGGCCCCCCACTCTCACATTACAAGAACCACTGCGAATCTCAGGAAATGGTACAGGGAATCGGCCAGCTCCCAGCCCCCAAAATCTGGACTGTTCATCACTAACAGAGCCACAGCCAGCAGACAAGCTGGGGGGACATACACACCCCACTAATGCCCGCAACCGCCAACGGTCGAGAAGCCCAACGCAGCCCAATGCCAATAACCTTTCTGCCTCCCCTCCTGCCAAACTCTCTTGGGCAGCAGCAACACTGGTTGATGGACTGGATGGCTCAGATTCTGAATCTGGCAAGCCAATGTAATCTGCCACCTCACTGGATTGGGCAACTAAGGTGGAGGAAGATGAAGTGGAAAGAGCAGCGGCATCCGGACTGTTAAGGCCTGGGAACAAAACGTTTGCAGAGGTTTTGGGCACCCCCTCCAGAATAAGTGTAGCTGACAAAACCCTAGCAGGAAGACAAGCTGCCACTGGAGCTGAAGGCTGACATCCTGGACTTTTAGACATTAGCTAAGATTTATTTTTCTTAGTACAGCTACTCTCTTAAATCAGGGGCTACACGGAAGGTTCGATGGGAGGAAAGCTTAACTTTGGTGTCACGTGCACTTTGGAAATCTCCACTGTTGCGCCCCCCCCGGGAAACCCTGAAGATCTAATGCCTCCATATTTACCACCAAGCTATGTATGGGGATACGACTGTTAGAGGGGCATCCCCTCACTTATAACAGGTACCGCTGAAGACAGAGCGATAATTAGTCAAAGCCCTTCCTTCTTAGGGAGGAACAAGCTGGGGCTAAAAACCTTTCGGCCTTTAACCTACACAACGGACTAGCTGGCTACCAATATTACTGTTTCCTATACTAGATCTTAAGGCCTTCACACCAAAATTTTGCATTGGTAAGTGGGGAAAGAGGTTCCCTCCCCCTCCAGCCCACCCCCTTTCCAGTTGCTTAATGCTCTCCTGCTTAAGGGAGATTTTCTCCAATGGCAGGCTATAGTTGGGACCACTGGCCTTCAGATCTGGATACATAGAGATCTTAAAGGCCAGGCGGGGATGGATCACCTATTTTGGTTGTGACCCATCCCCAACACTTGGTGCTAGAAATAGTGTGGCTTAGAGCTTAGACAGTTCATTCACACGACTACTTCAGCCTCATTAGCTGTTTTATATTAGCTTTAGGTAAAATCACTAGTTCACAGATACTGTGTAGTGTGTGTTATTATAGTGTGCTTTATTATAGTGGCTAAGTTACTTTAGGTTATTAAGTATTATTTGTTATTTCTTCCTTATACAGTTTGAACTTGTCTACGCAGCCAATACTGCAGCAGTCCGTGACTGTCATACAGTTCCACACTTCTGTTTGCGAGAATACCTAGCAGAGCAGAGATCCAACTGGTTGAACTCCTACTAGGTGACTCCTCTCTCCTTTCCTGTTTTCTACCACTGTTGTCGCTGGTTGGTGAGTACTCTACTGACTCGTACCTCTCCTGTTTCCCTTTGAGTTGGTAATAGTAACCATGGCTTGCAGCTCATCATCTACCCAGGGCTGGAAATGTGTCTCCTGGAATTTGAAGGGGCTTAACCACCCAGCTAAACTCACTAAGGTACTTCAATTTTTAAAATCTATGGGGGAGGATATAGCACTACTTCAGGAGACTCATTTAACGAGCAGAACAGTTCATTGGCTGCAAAAGCTCTGGGTGGGCTCATTAGTTGCCAGCTGTGCAACTTCCAAATCTAAGGAGGTTGTTATCTTACTTCGAAAAGCTTCACCATGGGTTATAGAGGACAAATGTACCACGCCCCAGGGTCGGTGGGTGGTGGCTAGACTTTTGTACCCAGGAGGAAGGGTAGTGATTGCAAATGCTTATGGACATAATAAAGACTCAGGAAACCTATACGCAGAAGTCAGCCAAGCCCTTACTGAGATTACGGATGGCTTCCCGGATATACCAATATTGTTAGGTGGGGATCATAACCTAGTTCAAGATGTTTTTCTGGACAAATTCCTCCTGACCCCACAAATGTACCCCAAAGTCCTGGTGGGTATGACTGAAATGATGGCGGAATGGGGAATGTCGGACCCATGGAGGATGAATAATCCCAAAGGGAGAGATTATTCCTTTTACTCCACAGTCCATCGTACTCATAGGAGACTAGACTTCTGGCTAGTAAATCACGTGGCAGTGCCTGAGATTCTGGACACTTTTATTGGCAGTATAATAATTTCTGACCATGCCCTGGTGTCCATTACCTTTCTCCCACCCGGTCAAGATGCGCCAGCCACCAGATGGACATGTAACCCACTACTGATCCAGGAAAAACTTTTCAATCTTTCATAAGGGAAGCGACCCGTGCATACTTCTCCCTTAACACGACGGATAAAGTCTCATCCTTCACAGTGTATGAGGCCTTTAAGGCTGTCATCCGGGGGAGAAATAATATCATATACTGCTGCCAAAAATAAAGCCCAGGTTGCAACGGTACATCAATTTCAAGAAGAACTCACAAACCTGGAGAAGCAGTTTAAGCCTACCGCCCAATGCCCACTAAAATATCCCCTATTGCCTAAGATCACAGGTATGAAATATCAGATTAACTCACTGTTACACAAAAAGGCAGAATGGCAACTGCTTTGGGCTAAACATAAATCATGGGAGAGCGGGGACAAAGGGGGAAAGTTATTAGCCCATCAGCTGCACAAACAGCTGGCCTCATCCAGAATATTAGCATTAAGAAACAAAGAGGCAAGGTTGTATCCACACCCCAGGATATTAATGACACAATGCGAGCATACTACCAGAAACTCTATCAGTCCCAATCCAAGTTGACACCAAAGGAGCTATCCACACATATGGTAGAATTTTGCAAGGGGACATCCCTCCCAAGACTATCACAAGCAGACTGTAGTGCCTTAGATGCCCCCATCTCCCTGGAGGAGTTGCACAAAGCCCTTTTCCAAATGGCAAAGGGTAAATCTCCAGGATCATATGGTATGACAGTGGAATTCTACCAACTCTTGGAAAAAGAAATTACCACCCCACTTTTACGAGCTCTCTTAGAAGCCCAGGCAGTGACATTACTCCCCACGATGCAGGAAGCCTTAGTGACATTGAGTCCCAAAAAATCCTCAGACGCATTAGACTGTGCTAACTTCCGGCCCATCTCATTGTTGTCAGTAGACACCAAAATACTGGCCAATGTGCTTGCTAATAGGATGAAGCAGGTGCTCCACAGTCTAATATACCCCACACAGTCTGGCTTTTCCAAAGGCAAATCTGGAGCAGACAATTTCCGCCTGGTCCTTAATTTGAAATGGATAGGGCTCCACTCCAAGACGTCAATGGCTGCATTGGCCATCGATTTTTCGACGGCTTTTGACTCCCTGGAGTGGATCTATCTACATGAGGTCCTCACCTTATATGGATTCAGCAGCCACTTCTGTACATGGGTCTCCACTCTATACCATGTACCCACAGCCAGGATTGCCACCAATCGCGGCACCTCTTCCCCAGTTCCTCTACAACGGGGAACCAGGCAAGGGTGTCCTCTCTCTCCCTTATTATTTCTTATAGCCTTTGGCCCTCTCATCCAAAAACTCATTAATACTCTCGATATCTCAGGCATCCAGGTTAAACAAAAGACTTTTCTAGTCAATGCACATGCAGATGATATGCTACTTACCATGTCAAATCCAGAAACATCTCCCCTCAGTTCTAAATGTGCTGCGACAATATGCCCACATCTCTGGCTTAGTAATAAATCAGAAAAAGACAATTCTCTCCCCTTTGAATGCCAAATGTGGTAGAGATTTCCTGAAGGGCACTAACATTTCCTGGGTTCCCCAAGGGTTCTCCTATCTGGGAATCTATATATCTGCAGCATGGAGTAACCTTGAAAAAGCGAATGTTTCCCCCCTTCTAACGACTCTGACGGCCGAGGTTCAACACTGGCGCTAGCTCCAACTATCCTTGAAGGGCAAAGTTGAAGCTATTTGAATGTTTATCTTACCACGAGTCTCATACTTGCTGAACAACCTTCCAATCGCTCTCTCCAATAAGCTGTTTTGCTCCTTAGACAAACTTCTATCCTTCTTTCTTTGGGAAGGTAAGGCAGCACACTGGGGACGAGTGAAACTACAGGCTCATTGGACCAGAGGAGGACTGGGTTTACTCAGGTTTCAGGGGTACTACCTAACCTTTCGAATGGCGCAAGCCACCACATTGCTTCCCTTCCCAGCCCCCACAATAGGTCAGTCTTGAAGCCACCCTGATGGCAGACAATTCTCTATTCGCCCTACTCATAAGCAAGAAAGGCCTGGGGCATCAACTGACTCCTCTAATGATAGAAACTTGCAATACATGGCACTGAGCGATGACCCTAACTAGCATACCAGGGATGGCTAGATCTCCCCAGGTTTACTATGCTCCCCTTTGGCACAACAAGGTCATCACAGTGGATCATGAACCCCTATACTGGCCAAGTTGGGACAGGAAAGGGATCCACACAGTTGGCGAGCTCCCGCTTCCACACAGTTAAACGCTCATGTCATTCGAGCAACTACAAAATAGTTTTGCTCTTCCCAAACAGGACTTCTGGTGCTGTCTCCAGATAAGGAGTGCACACCAAGCCCCACTGACAAAACCTACAGATGAGTTATCATGGGGGTGCCTAAACTAACTTCACAAACCGAAGCAGGGCCCAGGCCTGGTGGGCACCTTTTATTGGATACTAAGAGATACTCAGCCGGACACCACTTCTGTCTGTTGGCTGGCAAGGGAAAACGAGCTCCAGAGCCCAATCTCTCAGCAGAGATGGTCTTCCTGCTTTAAGGCAATGCGCACAATGTACGAAGACACTAGGACTCAACTAATACAGTTGAAAATCCTCCTCAGATGGTACAGAACACATGCATTTTAGGCCAAAATAAAAGTGTTGAAACACGCTAAGTGTTGGAGATGCCAGTCCTCACGGGCACATCTACTTCACATCCTGTGGACATGGTCTGTACTTCAAGGTTTCTGGTCCACAGTACTGAAGGACTGCTCCAGAATTGTAAGTAAGCCCATATTCCTGTCTCAGATCTCCTTGGTGCTGGGAGATGATTCCTCCCTACAACCCTTGCAGGGGACGCTTATAGCTTGGGCTATGACTGCAATTATGGAAGTGTAAAGGGCCATCCTGATGAAATGGAAACAACCCACTGCTCCTATGGCCTCTACCTGGAGGGCAGCCATGTCCAGACTAGCAATGTTTGAGAAGCGCACAGCAGTTGGGAAGGGCTGTCTCCCAAGATATCATCTGAAATGGGATGTATATCTGCATTCTCACATATGTATGGTTCCCACTACCCCTCCAGCCAGTCCTCCCTTGGGTTAATACTTTTCTCCTCCCCCTTTCCTCAAATACCACCCAAATCAGTATGCGACATACTGGTGCTCTCACCTTACTCTCAGGAATTCCTGTACCTATACTACCTAAATCTACTCTCTACTCTCTGTCACTGGACTGCTGTAAGCAATTAAGCTTGTGCAATTGGTACAACATATAGTAATCCTATGGTTGTAGTTATGTTATTTCTCTAGTCATGAACTGTCTAATTGTATAATAATACCATTCATAGAAATTTCAACATAAAATAGTATGACTAGATATACTTAGATAGGTAAAATTATTTTGCCAGATAACTCCTCTGTAAGAATCAGGCTGATTATTGACTAGACTGCTACTAGATATGTACCATGTTTGGATGTACATGCAACTTTACAGTTCGATGTGACATAGGACAAGAGATGTATTCTATACAAAATGAGAAAACTCAATACAATTTTACATGATAAAAAACATTTAAGATCTCCTCCAAAGTTTGTACTGGAGTCCCAGTTTGGTTCCCTCCTTAGTCATTATTATGAACTCTCTGGGAGTCTGGTAAGTCCAAATCCATTCGTACAACTTCTCCAGTAGGTGTTCCTGCTACATGCATCATTGCCAGTTCAGTTACTTCATTCTGTGCGGCTCTCGTAGCCAAAGTAACAGAATCAATATTCATTACAGTCAAATCTTCATCCTCTTATTCCATCAGGGCTTGGTGTGAGGACTCCACCACAACCAGCACAGCCTCCATGTCCATCTCCTTCACACAAGGATCCTCCATCTTGGATCGGGAGCCAACAGCACCCCTTGCCAAGAGTTGGGGAATTTCCCTGGTGTCCTGGCCAAATTTCCCTCATTCACTAAAAATACCACCAACAACTTATCCTGGTTCAATGTCATTTGGCATCCATCTGTATCCCCCTCCCCCGGATGAGGCTGAAAATAGACACAAATGTCTAGTCCCCCTTTCCCGGTCAACAAAAACTAACTAAATAAAAAAAATTACAATGTTTGGTTTGTATGAGATTTTTTATTCCATTTAACTTGCACATTAACCATGTACATTAGAAGGTCCAATATTTATTTCAGACAGGGGCATACTGATGTGAGAAGGCAGCCTGGGTCTTTAATCTACAATTTGCCGTATAAATTGCTGTCTGGTCACTGCTGCAATTGCCTGTTTTGATGTTTAATGTGTTATTTTTCACCAATAAAATTGGACATGGAGCTATCTTTTATGTTGTGACAGTGACCATTTTCAGCAAGACACTCCAAGTTGTGTGCACAACAACTGTCACTTCTACCTACCAACACTCATTGTCCTAGATTCCCCCCTTTTTCCCCACAAAAGACACAGACCACTGTATGTTGTTGTGCTCAGATTGGCAATCAATTTATTATATACACCATAATTCCATTTTCCATTTTCTTTATCTTTTATTGTTATAATTTTCATTGCAATTTTATTGCATCCATATATCCATCTCTGCTCATCCCTCTTTTCTCCTCTCCTCGCTCCCCCAGCTGAAAACCTGGGTGCCTTCTTCTTCTCTTTTCCTATTAGGTAACGGTGAGAACCGAGACCGCTTCTTCTGCTTCAGTTTCTTCTTCTTTCCATGCTCTTCCTTTTTCTCCCCCCCTCCTTCCCCCCCCCTTTTTCCCTGTCTCTGCCATCCACCTTGGCAGCCCAATAACCATCCTACCAGACAAATTCTGTCATCCACCTTTGACACACCATACACAGTCCCTTTGACTGCCTTCCCATATACACACAATCCCTTCTTGACTGTCTTCCCCACATGTTCCAAAGTTCAAGGGTGGGTGGGAGGAACAAAACTTCAGCAAAAAGTGGCTGAACCACTCCTGTGCTGTCCATTATGTACCTCCTTCGTCCCTCCCTTCCTGTTGCCTGCCTATTGTTCTGCCTCCCTTGCTCTTCCCTTCACTTCCCCTCCATTCTGAGCACACCATCTTCAGGTAAGGGAAAGGGGTGCACCAGGACAACTTTGTCTGCCCCTTAAAGGGAAAACTCCATTGTCCCGGATTCCCCCATTTTTCCCCACAAAAGACACAGACCACTGTATGTTGTTGTGCTCAGATTGGCAATCAATTTATTATATACACCATAATTCCATTTTCCATTTTCTTTATCTTTTATTATTATAATTTTCATTGCAATTTTATTGCATATATATCCATCTCTGATCATCCCTCTTTTCTCCTATCCTCACTCCCCCAGGTGAAAACCTGGGTGCCTTCTTCTTCTCTTTTCCTATTAGGTAATGGTGAGAACCGAGACCACTTCTTCTCCTTCAGCTTCTCCTTCTTTCCATCCTCTTCTTTTTTCTTCCCCTCCTTACCCCCCTTTTTTCCATTAGCCAGGCTCCAGCTTGTGTTGGATGGCTGGCTTTCCCCCACTTAGGCTAGGGGGCCTCCTCCTTTCTCTTTCTCCTTTTATTTTATTTTATTTTTTTATATTGTACTGCCTGCATGTCTTCTCCATGCCTCTATAAAGTCCATCATTTCTGTATTAAATATATCTATGGCTAGATCCAACAGGTGAACTCCATCTGACCTGTAGAAATCTTCTACTCACTCCTCCACCCCCTCCGTGTTACCTCCCCGTCCATTTTCTTTATCAGTGTTCCTACCCTTTTATTCATTTTCCTCCTGGCTCTGTCTAAAGCTATATGGCTGTTTTCATATCTCCAGATCTGTCTCGGGATCATATCCGACCAGGCAAGGAAAACCCCTGGCCACCACTGTTGAATTTTTCTCTAAGTCCCTTTTTATCTGCATGTAAGGGTCCACCCATGGTTTTCCCTCAATATCGTTGCCCCCCAGATGTAAGACAATTAGGTCTGGGACTGGCTGCCACTCTTTCATCTCTCTTAGCGTAGGAAGTAGCTGCACCCATTTCATCCCTCGGATGCCACGCCAAACCAACCTACATTTTCTCACATCCTGGTACAATTATTTTCCCCTGGGCCTTTTCTCCACTCTCTTTTCCACCTAATAAATGTATGAGTGACCACAGATCCATACTTCCTTGATCCTCCCTCTTCCTATAGGAATTAAGCAAAATATGAGAACAGACAGAACACCAGGAGGAAGGAGCTACTGGTATAACTAAAACTTCTCTACTGGGACTAAGAACTAGAAATCTGGTACTGGGACCTTCAATTTAGGGTAAAAAAAAAGAGTCAGTATGTTTGTCAGAGGTAGTTGAAGTAAATTGTTATCTGTTATCTGTGTACTTATCTAGGTGTTTGTCGCAGGTGTCAGAAGGGAATTGTTATCTGTGAAATTAACTAAGTGTAGAAAGACTTGCAAAGTAGGGAGAGTGGCTTAGCTAGAAGGAGCCAGGTTAAAACCAGATTTAAGCAATGCCCTAGATAGCTTCTGCCAGAGAACAGACAGAACACCAGGAGGAAGGAGCTACTGGTATAACTAAAACTTTTCTACTGGGACTAAGAACTAGAAATCTTGTACTGGGACCTTCAATTTAGGGTTAAAAAAAGAGTTAGTGTGTTTGTCAGAGGTAGTTGAAGTAAATTGTTATCTGTTAACTGTGTTATCTGTGTACTTATCTAGGTGCTTATCACAGGTGTCAGAAGGGAATTGTTATCTGTGAAATTAAGTGTAGAAAGATTTGCAAAGTAGGGGGAGTGGCTTAGCTAGAAGGCACCAGGTTAAAACCAGATTTAAGCACTGCCCTAGATAGCTTCTGCAAGAGAACAGACAGAACACCAGGAGGAAGGAACTACTGGTATAACTAAAACTTCTCTACTGGGACTATATTGCCCTCCTTCCCTCCCCTCCACCTCCCACCCTAAACCAGTTCTACTTTTATAGGCACAGGATTTAACTGACAACAGGAACTTCCTGTATGGGAGCAGGAAGTGAGTGATCACAGAGCCACCAAAGACTCACCATCCTAGAAGGGCAAGAGTAGCTCTCCATCTCCCCCAGCTGCTGGAGGTCTGACTCTGAGCAAGTAAGGAGACTACTGAGAAATATAGGAACTTCTTGTCCTAGAACAGGAAGATCAGGAGCTAAAAGGGCACAGATGCAGAAAGTAAGTAGGGGAAGAAGAAAAGAAAAAAAAGAAAATAAACAAGCAGAGAAAAGCGTAAGTATTCCAAACAACAGTTAGGGAGCCAGAAAAAAGACATGATCGGAGTGGTGCGGTGCAGTGGCTGTGGAGCAGTAGTCTTCCGAGAGACGTTCTGGAGGATGCAGTGTTGTCCCATCTGCAGGCACCTCTCTGGGCTGAGGGAGGAGGTTGCTCATCTCCAGGCTGAGTTGGCCAGGATTTGAGGGACCTCCTCTCCCACCCAGGGACCACCAGGGTCACTGCCATTGCCTCAGAGGTTGCCAAGAAAGAGGAGCTGTTGGACCACAGTGGGCTCAGGGAGGGTGAGGGTGGTGGAACAGAGGCACATCCTCCAGTTGTACCTCTCTCACAATGCTATGCCATTCTGAAAAGTGTGGTTCCTCTATGGAGGCACCCACAGTGGAGACCAAGGAGGAAGCTGGGAACCTCCACAAAGGAGACCCACAGGAGGTGGCATGGGACCCCACAGGGAAGGAAACAACTCTTGGTGGGGACTCCATTGTTAGGAAGGTAGAACTGGGGAGGAAGGGAGGGAGGTAGGTGCCTGCCTGGCACCATGGCTTGGAGGGACAGGGAGCGAATCCTCAGGATCACAGGAGCAGCTGCATAGGGGAAGGAGCTGGATGTCATTGTCCACCTAGGGACAAATGACATGGCTAAGAAAGGGATCATAGCAGTGCAAGAAGCATTTGTGGAGATGAGGAGGGGCCTTAGACAAATAGCACACATGGTAACCTTCTCAGAGGTGCTGCCTGTCTATGGCACAGATGAGACTAGGATGCTTCACACCATGGGATTCAATCAGTGGTTGAAAAACTGGTGCAGAGCTCAGGGATTTGGTTTCATTGGGGACTGGAGATTCACCTGGACGAATGCAGGCCTATACTGGCGTGATGGTCTGCATCTGTCCAGGAGGGGAACCAGGATCCCAGGTGATAGGTTTAAATACTTCTTTGGCAAGCATTTAAACTAGCCAAGGGGGGAGGCACTGGAAAGGAGCAGGGAAATCTTAGCCCCCAAAAATCAGGGTACTAAGTGAGGTAGACACCAACATAGAGGTGTCAATAGGGAGAAGCGCAGGGGTAAATGGAGAAAGTGACAAACCCAATAAGGACAGGGATGGGGCAAAAAGGGGTAAGGCCATCAAGAAATGGAGCGTAATGAGTACCAATGCCCATAGTCTGGGCAACAAGCTCCCTGAACTGGTGGCCTTGATGGATGAGGGATGCCTAGATATCGTAGCAGTCACAGAAACATGGTACACAGAGAACCATGACTGGGATGTTAACATACCAAGGTACACAACTTACAGGAGAGACAGAGAGGGCAGAAGGGGGGAGTAGCTCTCTATGTAAGGGAAGGGATAAAAGCAACTGAACAAAGAAGTAAACAGGGAGGAGAGGAGGTACTGTGGGTCATCTTAGAGACTGGAAATGGCACCACAATCTGCACAGGGGTTGTATACAGACCCCCATGTCAGGGGGAAGGAATGGACAAGGATATGATAGAAGGCATACTTAGGATGGCAGAGAAAGGGGAGATACTGTTGATGAGGGACTTTAATATGCCAGATGTTAACTAGAGCACCTCTGCTGCAGCCACATCCAAAAGCAAGGCCATTCCTGATGCCCTACAGGTGGCATGCCTCAGACAGCTAGTTTTGGAATCTACTTGTGAGGGAGCAATCTTAGACCTGGTACTCTCAAATGGGAACAGTGAGAGGATCTCAGATCTAGAAGTGGGTAGCCATTTGGGAAGAAGTGACCACCAAACAGTGTGGTTCACGATAAACTCAGCTACAGAGTCAAGCCATACAAAAGTGAGGGTTCTGGACTTCAGGTGGGCTGCCTTTGGCAAGATGGGAGAGTGCCTTGGAAAAGCACTAACAAACAGGCTAGAAGGATGGGTGGAGCAACAATGGGGAAATATCAAAACTGCCATCACAGAGTCAACAAGCCTTTGTGTGAAGCAAATAAACAAATCAAAACAAAAGAAAAAGCCACTATGGTTCTCAAAAGAAGTTGCAGTGAAGGTTAGGGAGAAAAAGATAGCATTCCAGAAGTATAAGGAAACACAGAAGGAGCAGGACAGAGAACTGTACCAGTTAAGGCAGAAGGAAGCAGGGAGAGTAGTCAGAATAGCAAAGGCACAAACTGAGGAAAAGATAGCCAACTTGGTTAAGAAGGGGGATAAAACCTTTTATAGGTATATCAGGGAGTATAGAAAGACAAATGGAGGGATAGTGAGGCTGAATAGAATGGATGGTGGGTGGACAGAGAGTGACAGTGAAAAAGCAGAGATACTGAATGAATACTTCTGTTCAGTATTTACAAAAGAGGAAGTGGGGGAGGTGTCTAATCCAATTAACAGAGCCACTCTGGAGAGGGGGGTCAATCCCAGTCCTTTCACAGAAGAAAGGGTTCTGAAAGAACTCCTAAAACTGAAGGTTGACAAAGCAATGGGGCCAGATGGAATTCACCCCAGAATTCTAAAAGAATTAAGCAGAGAACTAGTGACACCACTGACTACCGTTTATAACAAATCATGGGAGGATGGTGTGGTACCTGAGGACTGGAAGAAGGCTGATGTGATTCCCCTTCACAAAAGTGGGAGCAAGACAGAGGCAGAAAATTACAGGCCTGTCAGTTTGACCTCTGTGATAGGGAAAGTGATGGAATCACTTCTGAAGGAAAGAATTGTTGAGTACCTAGAGGCCAGTAGGGCACAGGACCCAAGGCAGCATGGGTTCACAGCGGGAAGGTCATGTCAGACAAATTTAATTGATTTCTTTGACTGGGTGACCAAAGTAGTAGACCAGGGAGGGGCTGTGGACATGACCTACCTAGACTTTAGAAAGGCATTTGACACAGTCCCACACAAAAGATTAGTAGTCAAATTAACCAGCCTTGGAGTAGGTCCCAGGGTGGTAGCCTAGGTAAAACATTGGCTGAACAACAGGAAACAGAACGTAATTGTAAATGGAGTCCACTCTGAAGAAAGAGGGGTTACTAGTGGGGTACCACAGGGTTCAGTACTGGGTCCAGTCCTTTTTAATGTCTTTATAAGTGACATTGCAGAGGGACTGGAAGGAAAAGTATGCCTCTTTGCAGATGAGACAAAGATCTGCAACAGGGTTGATACACAAGGAGGTGTGGAAAGGATGAGGAGGAACTTGGCAAGGTTGGAGGAATGGTCAGAAGTATGGCAGCTTGGATTCAATGCAAAGAAGTGCAAAGTAATGCACCTGGGAAACAAAAACAGGGAAGATTACACAGTGGGGGTAGTAACAACAGAAATGGAAAGAGACCTGGGGGTAATCATATCAGATGATCTTAAGGTTGGCAAGTAATGTGAGAAGGTGGTAGGGAGGCTGGGGGATACTGGATGTATAGTGAGAGGCATCACCAGCAGAAAACAGGAAGTTGTTATCCCCCTGTACAGACAGTTGGTGAGACCCCATCTGGAGTACTGCGTCCTGTTCTGGAGACACCACCTCCACAAGGACATAGACAGGATGGAGGCAGTTCAGAGAAGGGCAACTAAAATAGTGCAGGGTCTGCAAGAGAAGCCATATGAGGAGAGGCTAAAGGAGCTTAATATGTATACCCTTGAGGAAAGGAGGGAGAGGGGGGACATGATAGAAACGTTTAAGTACCTCAGTGGAATCAACAAAGTCCAAGAGGGTAGCATCTTTCAGAAAAGAGATGTGCAAGAACAAGGGGACACAATTTGAAGATAGAGGGGGGACGGCTCAAGGGCAATGTGAGAAAGTATTTTTTCACAGAGAGGGTGGTGACACATGGAACAGCCTTCCTGAGGAGGTTCTGGGGTCTAAAACTGTAGGAGAATTCAAGTATGCATGGGACAAACATAAGGCAATTTTTGTGCGGGTTAGGAAGAAATAGGCTGTTGATTAAATAGGATCTGCAGCTTATCCTCTAGGTAGGGAATGGGCAGACTAGGTGGGCCAAGTGGTCCTTATCTGCCGTCAAAGTCTATGTTTCTATGATACTTCAAACATGCTCTTAATTCCCCTTCGTAGTCCCCTTTTCTTGGCCCCCCCCTTTCTGGTCCCGTACCTGAAACAAAACAGATGACATGTTAATCTCCATACTGCAATGCCCAAATATATCTCTTGTTACTGGCAGACCACCAGCGCCCTTTTTCCAACATCTTGGTCACAGTCTCCCCTGCAGCTGCCCATTGTGATGCAACCCCTATTCGAAAAGAGTGAGAGGAATAATTATCGGTCCTCTCCTAAGAATTGCATGCCTTTCTTGAGCATGGCTGTAACCTAATAACTGGTGACCTTTGCCATCCCCGTGAACAAATAAACTCCCTGTTTTATATCCTCACTCTGTGGCGTAAGCCCATAAAGCTTTTACTGGGCACACTGTGTCCTCCTCCTCTTGGGACTTCAGGGTCACCGTGCAACCTGTCCCCCTTTGATCTGTCTTCGATTTCTTTATTAGTATGCATGTCTCCTTCGTCCACCAGCTTATGTCTTCCCACTCCAACCCCCTTCTTCCTCTTTCTGGCCATGTCCCACAGCCTCGCTCACTCTCAGGGGCCCTGCAAACATTACCAGGTAAATTGTGTGAAAAAAACATGCTTCGTCTTTTGAGCTGCAAATTGCCGGCAATGCCCCTTTTAATTTTTCCAGCCACTGTTCTCCTATGGGTCGTCTACTATCCATGGGTCTTTGTTTGTCTTCCCCATCCTTACATCATTCTCCTGATCAACATGGACTTTGTTGGATCCCCCCATTTCTTAAGGCTGCAGATTAAGCTAATTCCTGCTAGGTACACCCCCATTGGTTTGTGAGCTGTACCTCTCTCCCACTGATCTACTGTAAACTTCCCTAACTGTTCCTCTGTGATTGGCCCACTTACCGCCATGTGGTGCATTGCCCTGAATATTTGGAACACCTGCCACGCCCCTTCATAGGCCCTCAAAGTCTGTGGTGCCTATGAGTTGTGAAACAGTAGTTTTGCTCCCTCTCGCCAACATCCCAGATGCTCATTGGTACTGGTGTTTTCCGATCCTCTGCTGTTGGTGCCAGCATCCGGAAACAGTCCAGCTGCAGTCAGGAAAGGCTGTCAGCTAGGATGTTTTGTACCCCTTCTATGTGTTTGGCCCTGAACGACATGTTCAATTGCAGGGCCCTTAAAACTAACTATCTCAACACCCCCATAACCATGTTTGATCTGGCTCCCCTGTTATTTAAAATGTCCACCACTGCTTTGTTGTCTCACCAAAATGTGACCTTCTAGTTACGCAATTCCTCTCCCCACACCAGGGTACAGGCCCAGATGGGCATGATTTCCAGCAGTGTGATATCCCTCACTTTCCCATCTTTCACCCAGTTTGCCAGCCATGGTTCCACAAACCATTTTCCTTTCAAATAGCCTGCCATACCCAATCCCCCCTGCTGCATCTGTGTAGAGCTCCAGATCCGTGTTATATACCCACTCGTCTTTCCAAAAGGAACAGCCATTATAAGTACTGAGGAACGTCTCCCAGACTGTGAAATCTTCTTTTACTCCCTTTGTTATGTCTGCCCAGTGGTGTGGTTTCGTTACTCCCGCTGTGGTCCTCGCTAGCCGTTTTGTGAAGGCCCTACCGAGCCCGATTGCTCTGCATGCAAATTTCAAATGTCCCATGACCTGTTGCACCTGTTTTAGCTGCACCCTTCTCCTCCCTGTGACCCCTCTAATCAGCTCCTTCAGTTTTACTACTTTGTTATCTTGCAACTTAAAGAGTTCATTCTGGGCATCTATTTCTATGCCTAAGAACTCTAAAACCTTACTGGGCCCTTCTGTCTTATCTGGAGCCAGTGGGACCCCTAACTCTCTGCACAACTCTTGAAAGCTGGCTAACATTTTCTCTGTCTCACTCTTCCTGCTACCTATTAACAGGAAATCATCCAAGTAGTGTATTGCCGCTTTGTACCTACTCTGCTCCTGAAATATCCACTGTAAACAGGTGCTAAATGCCTCAAATGTCGCACATGCTATCGAGCACCCCATGGGAATTGCTTTGTCAAAATAGTGTTGTTCCCCAATCTTAAAGCCCAGTAGGTCCCAATTTTCCCTCCTGACCGGAAGCAATCTGAATGCGGATTCTATGTCTGTTTTTGCCATGCAGGCATCTTTTGTTGCCCAGATGATCTGCACCGCCTCTTCTAATGTGGTGTAGCTCACTTTACTATGCTTCTTGCTCATGAAATCATTCATTGATTCCCCTTCTGGAAATGACAGGTGGTGAATCACTCTGTATTCCCCCTGTTGTTTTTTGGGAACTAACCCTAATGGAGATATTCTCATGTTCTGCAGCGACGGTTTTACGTATGGTCCTTCTACCCTACCTGCCACCTTTTCTTTTTCTATTTTTCTTCTTAAGATGTCCTCTTTTCCCCTTACTGAACCCAGATTATTCGCCTCTCTTGCTTGCCTCGGGCCTTCACATTTTAACGGAAAGCCTCTCTCTAAACCTACCCTAAGTGACTCTGCCACCTCCCTATTGGGATATTTCATTAACCACCTTTTCCACACTTCCATCTTGATGGGTGTTTTTGCTGCTTGGAACTGATCCCTTGTCCTTTCCCCCTCATATTTAGTATACCCCCCTTTTTTTGTCCCTTTCTGGTTCCCTGTATCTAGTAATTCTGGCTCCCTCTGCCTGCGTGCCCTCTACCCCTTCCCCCTCATTCCAAGTCTGCCCCCTATATCCCTGTCCCTCCTGAAAAAACTATTGGCCTGTGTCTTGCACCCCTTGCGCCCATGTCATTCTACATCTACTCGCCAGGTGCAACCCCCCACATTTTGAGCAGGCATGCTGAAAATGTCATTGAGGCCAAGAGCAGAATGCCCTATTGTAAGCCCAACAACACCTCTGAGGTGCCCCTCGCCTTTTTCCCATTTCCCCTTCCAGTGTGGACTGGTCGGTTACATAATCTGTTCACAGATCTAACTGTTTTGTATCCCATCTTACATTCCCGTAAGTTGCCATCCTTTGCCGGAAGAATTAGTCATAATATATCCAGCTTACCCCTCCTTTCACCTTCGCTCATCTTATTATTAGGGAATACGTGATCAATGGTATGCCCAGTTCAGGTTTCTATTCTAGCACAATAGCTGAGTACATAGCAAAACCTACAAACCATCCATCCCACGTCTTTCCTTTGGTAAATTTATCCTCCTCTTTTTTGCCCAACAAAACTACTGCTGCCACCATCTCACTCTTCCCTATGTTCTCAGTTTCCACATACTTTGCTGCTGCATCCCAGCTCACTAAAGCAAATATGTCCACGTACTTGGCCTTCCAGATCTTCTCCTTCGTGGCCAGTGGTTTGTGTTCCTTATTTGAATTCCAGGGCTTCCTATCTCCCTTGTTCCTTTTCCCATCTTTTCCAACTCTTTCTCACCCCCCTCCAGTGCCGTTGAATCTGACCTAATCTCTGCCAGAGCAGATTCCATTTGACCCAACCCCCCTGTCCCGAGTGCTGCAATAATTTGCCCTATGTACTCTTTTATGCTTTCTCCTACTGCCCTGGCTACTTTACCTGTGGCCTTATCGGTTTCCTGTGGCCTGTTGAACTCAGGATACCCTGGGTTAGCTGGTTGTATTATTGGCTGTGGGAGAGCTGGTATGCATGGGGGATCCAGTCTAGGTTCCACTGAGGGAACCTACACCTGGTCTTGGGGAGGTACTGACGGGACAGGTACTTGGGGCTGCAGTGGTGCTGGGCTGGCTGCTCTGGAAGGTACCCCCCAGCTGGGGCCACACCCTGGTAGGGCTGCGTGGCCTTCCTGCTGGCCTCTTCCCATCATCCCTTTTCCCTTTTCCCTTTCCCGCTTTCCGTTTCTCCCTGGATCTCCCCGTCTCCTCTCCTTCCACCATCTGCCACACTCTGTTGGCCTTCTCTGCAAGCTTGACTATGGCTTTGTAGGCATCCTCTTTAGATGGCTTGCTCTTCCTCGGTGCCATCTCCTTGTGTTGATCCATGGAAGCTGTTGAGATACTGCCCAAAAAACCAAGAAAATTAAAGGTCATATTAATCCTTTTTCCCAGATTAACCTTGCATTTTTTTTTTTTTGAACCCATGTCTGGAGGTGTCACTCCGCATGGCCTCCTAGGCCTCATATTCCCCATTGTGGCCTTCTGGGCCTCCCGTTCTCCCTCGTACACCCCAGAACACCCCAATCTCTGTAGGCCCTTATGAGCCTTGTTGCTTGTTTCAAAGGTGTGTCTCCCAGCCTGTTTGGGCTTCCACCATGTCCCATGTGGCCTTCCTGGCCTGCTATCCCCCTTTTCCCTGTGGGCTGCTGGCCTCCCACATGGCCTTCTAGGCCTCCTTGCTTCTGTAGCCCTCGGCCACCTGGCCTTCCTCGTTTTTCCCCTTTGTCACCTTCCTCCTGTTCCTCTTCCAGGGCTTTGCCTATTGTTGTGCATCTGCCTCCCTGCCATGTGAGCTTCTGGCTTAGGCCCTTGCACCTACCTCCCCGTACCCTGCCATCTGGCTTCTCAGCTCCCCTGAGTGGCGGTGCACTCACCCGTACTTCCCCAAAAGGAAAAAAACTCCCCCTTCTGCAGGCCTCCTCTGGGTCCCTTTAGTCCTCTTTCTGTAGCCCTGCTCCATTTATGGCCTCTCCTCATGGTGTGTGATGTCGTGTCACGTGGCCTCCCTAGCTGCCTCTGCGCCATCCCCCTTTTTGTCGGCTGCAAATCACCCTATGCCTTATTTTTGCTTCCCTATGTCCCGCTGATGTCTGAGGGTCCTTACTTGACCCCCCCATCCTCCCCTTTGGCCTTATTGGTCTCATGGGCCCCGCCCTGTGGCGTGTGATGTCATACTATGGGGACACAATAATGGCTCTGTGCTATCCCCCCCTTTAGTCCCTTTCTTGTGCCCGATGCTTTTTTAGGCTTGAAATTCAGCCTGCTAGCTTCTGTGAGCTACTCCTTGGCCCCCCACCCTGCCCTTATGTCCTGTTCACCTCACACACTTGCCCCCCATGGCGTGTGATGTCACGCCATGTGGCCTGACTGTGCTGGCTCCCCATCTGAGTCCCCAGCCTCCTCACTCTCTCCCCAGGTCAGTGCTTGTGCTGCCTCTTCTGTCCTTCCATCAGGGCTCTTGTCCCTTCCCCATCATACTGTGTAATTGCTCTCCTGGACCATCCTGTTCCATCACCCCTCTGCTGAGCTTTGTCCAGCCCCCCTTACAACTCCCAGCTTGTTCCCCTCATTCAATTCCAAGGCCAGACAGAGGCCTAATCATTATCGCTTCCTGTCTCCTTTTCCATTTGAAAAGGACGAAAAACCCAGGCTTTCTGACTTCAGGGGAAACCTACAAGCTCCCCACATGGCACTCGCTTCCTAATTGCTGTCCCTCCTCTACCAGCCACAATGCTAGGCCCTGCTGCTCCATCCACCAAAAACATGAGTATGGGGTCCTCCTACTGCTCTTTCCCCGCTCTTCCTGTAGCAGAAAAACACCATTTGGAGCAACAATTTGTACTACTATTTCTTTGTCTACAAAACCTTTCAAAATAAAACTGGGACCATGCGCTGCCGATCAAACACTCTACCACCAAATGGTGCTCTCTCTCTCTCTCTCTCTCTCTCTCTCTCTCTAACAACAGCCATACCCAGGCCTGTATCTCAGCCTCTCTGGCTAAACTCGACATACTGCTTCATACAAAAAACACCATATATAGTTGCCTATCCTAAACTAGCAAGGTCTCTCCCTTTTTTTTTTTTAACAATGGGTTCTACCACTTCTGGTTCCTAATTCACCTGGCCCTGAAACAGCTTTACTGAATATAACCAGGTTATTATAATTATTACTTCTTTACCATATACATCTTGCATTTTAGCCTTGGCTGTTTGTTTCTTACCTTAATATTTCACCAACCTGTGTTCCAATCGATGCCAATCTGATGTGCTGCAGTTTAAATGATCAAAGCTTCAGCAAAAAGTGGCTGAACCACTCCTGAGCTGTCCATTATGTAGCTTCTTTTGCCCCTCCCCTTCCTGTTGCCTGCCTATTGTTCTGCCCCCCTTGCTCCTCCCCTTCCATTCCCCCCTCTCTTCTGAGCGCACCATCTTCAGGTAAGGGGAAGGGGTGCACCAGGACAACTTGATCTGCCCCTTAAAGGACAAACTCCATTTCACAAACCCAGGGATCATATTTCATTCATCTTTCATTCATCAGCAGTTCTGAGTTAAAATATTTTGTTGGGGCACAAACTCCTAAAGATAAGATACTTTATGTTTAACATAAGTTTTATGCTGTACTTGCCTGATTTCATATCATGCAAGAGGATCAGGTTTTATCAGGCAAGTGGATACAAGCATGTCTGTTTAATAACAATTTTGCATGTTTTTTTCTCCCTCGCTGCAGAATAAGTACTGTTCTAATAGTTGAAACAATTCACAACACAGTGTTGCAGCGTTCTTCCTTCTAGAGCCATTGTGCTCATCTAATGGTCCTTTTTAGCTGTTTACCAGCCTGTCAGTAGCATCAGTACATGCAGGATAGAATGGACTTTGTAGTGTGCTTGACTAAACTTTGCTGCAAGAACACCTGAAACTTGGCTGCTCAATAGCTTCATGTCAGGATACCATGTGACCTACAGCAGGTATGGAAGTGGCTCAGTATGACAGAGATTGGCTGGATGGTTAGGAAGTGTGCAGAGAAAAGTAGTACATTCCAGCCCTGGGAGAGATGGCACCATGCATGCCATCACAGTGATCCCCAGAATCCCCAGAAGTAGCTTGCTACCAGTACTGGAATGTGGGAGCCTAAAATGAGGATCAGCCTCAAATGGAATTCCAAAAAAAGTGGATGATTAAGTGATAACATGCAGTATAATAACCTTCTTTCAGGACTGTGCTCTTTGTGACACTTGGCCAGCTGGTTATGATTATTGTATGATACTGGTATTATAAATAAATGGTCAGTGTATGAAATGTTAGTCTGTGAGATTTGGCACTTTAAATTACAATGTGTCAGCAGCTGAAAAACCAGGATGTAATTAAACAGACCAGAAAGAAACAGTTAATTGGAACATCCTTCTGGAAAGACAGTTTATGGCCCTCATCACCTACTGCTGCTTTTGAAGTTAGAACTTAAATACAAATTTTATTACATCAGGAAAGGATGTGATTTAGCTGATTCTTGTTGGTTATCTCACACCTGGGTGACGGACTGCAGGGTTGTAAGCCTCAAAGGAACTGGTTGATCAAAGACTCATAATTTGGGAAATTGGTTTTTGCTGATGTTCACATTATTTAAAACACCTCCTGGTAGTAAATCATATGTGTAATTTTATATTCTAAAAGGAGGAGCTAGATGACACACAGAAGAGGTGTGGAGACACAGAGCTTAATCTGATACCTGTGTCTGAAATGTGTCAAATTATTTTGGGACTCCGAGTTCTCTGATTTAAGCACTTCCAGAGGTACTACCTTAGACATCAAAGGTCTAAATGTATTGTGGTAGGAGTTTTTGTTTTGTACTTTTCCCTTGTTCTTTTACATGATTGTGATGCTCTTTGATATTTGCTCTGTATTTTATCTTACTGTTTTTTATCCATTTTTAGTAAACATTTTCTTTAAGATACTGCCTGGGTCTCCTCAGTCATTTTTTGCATGTTATTGCTGAACGGGTAGTACGTCTGACAACTGTTCAAGGCTTGGTGGTGTTGCTAAGCTTGGTAAAAGATAAGAATATACCTAAAGTCTCTTACAGAGTTTTAAGGGTTCATTTTGGATACCTGGTTAGGTGCCCTTAGGTGAATGATATATTGCATCCCCCTGAAGAGAATATTATCTGATCCTCTATATTTGGGTACAGTAGCATAAGGTTCACAGTTTGAATCCCCCAGAACTTGAGACTAAAGGTGATTTGGACCTAAAAGCAGACAGGAGGGTTACCCTGTCTGTTACCTGTTCACACTATTGCACTCTGAGGTTGGCACTGTGGGAGCAGAGGGCCTGACTTGCGGAGTGCATTTGTGACACTCTCTTCACTGGCTTCCTGTGAGATGGTGGATCAACTTTAACATTCTTTTACCTAGTCAGCCCAGTGGTGCTGAGGGTTGAGGCGCTGGATGCCACACCTCGCACCACACCGGCGACCCATGTTCAGAAATGAGCATGGGCCACCAGGGGTCAGCAGGGGAGGAGAAGGATTGAGCTTCCGATGGCTGATCTCTTTCTCCAGGGAGGGGGAACCTGCAGGCCTCAGTGCATTACCGCCACCTGGGGGTGCCCAGGTGGTAGGTGCAGGAGGAAGCAGCATGAAGGGAGGGTTGTGCGTCGGCCGAGAGCTGGAGTAGTGGACATGTCTCAGCGTGTCCTGACTCCTTAGCTCTCATTGCACACTGATGCTCAGGAGGCGGGACGAAAAAAGGGGAACATGCTCCCCATGTCGGCGCCAGTAGATGGGCTTTCGGAGGACGGCACTTGGGGATTCCGGGGGGCTTCATGCACAGGCTGCATGCTCCATCAAGTGTCAAGGGGAGTTAAGGGGGGCTCCTCCACTCCAGTCGGGAGGGTATCTAGTGGGTTTAGGGTTAAGAGCTGGGCACCGATTTGTGCAGGTGTTTCCTGGAAGGACTCCAGGGTAGGTCATCATTCAGTTCCTGAAGAGAGGGGCAGACGTGGGGAAGGTAGGAGTATAAATACAAGGTTAAAAGAAAAAAAAATTATTTCACCTACTTTTAAGACCCTTAATGGACTGGGATCCCAGTACCTTAATGAGCTTCTAGCAACCCACCCCAGTATCTGGAAATTATGTTACACTGGTATTGGTATGTTGCTGGTTCCAAAATCAAGATTAAAGTCAGCTGGTGAAAAAGCATTCTCTGTAGTGGTCTCTTTAATATAGAATGGCTTACCCACAGATATTTTTGTTGCCCCATCTGTCACCATCTTTAAAAATTAACTTAAGACCCAGCTGTTTTCTAAAGATTTTGTAGGAGACTGAAATAGTTATGTTATTCATATTTCTCTGTGTTGTAATTATTTGATATTTATTATTATTGTTCAATATTATTATGCTGGATTTCTCATGTTTGTGTAAAGTGTCTTGATTTTTAAGAAGGCATGTTTAAATAAAGTATCCTTGTATCTAAAGTAAGTTAACTAAAGTATAGAAAAGAATAACCAGCTGACGTGGGTGATTAAATGCTGAGGCCAAAAACTTGTGAAGATTATTTTCTGGCATGTATCACTGATATTTTTCCTTTTTCCTCATCTAGAGTGAGAACACTTCCCAGGTGCTTACTTTGCAAAGTTGATGGAATCACAACTGTGCATGTCCCTGAAAAGCTTTGCAAATGTTGTACATTCTATAAGCTAGCAACAACATGATAAGGTGTGCATTATGCCAGATCATTGTATGCCCCGGGAGCATTGTAAGGCACGTGTACACAGGCGGAGTGCCTTCACCACCCAGGAAATGTGAAATCTAGCAAAACACACACTCTGGAGTGTAATATTGCACTTATAAAATGGGATTCTACTGTTAAAAATGTGTCATTATTAAAAACCAAAATTATACAAACTGTAAAACTTAGAATTATATTTTTTAACCTAAAATAGTCCTTCCACTTGATTGAAATTTTTTTGTATTTTAAGGATTGAGTTGGGTATTTTGACCCAATGCAGAATCTGTACTTGTATTTTTTCCCCTAGTTTTAGTATGGTACAATGCTAGCACCCTGTATCTAATTTATTAAAATTTAGTATTTATATGAGTTCTGATAGCTGCTGGAAGGCTTGCTGTGTGAAAAGTGTCTTTGATGGAAGACAGACCAAGCAATAATTTGTCAGAAGACAGAGCAAGTGGCAGCAACTCAGAAGGTTTGTGGCAGCAGCTTGGAAAGTATGTGGTAGCAGTAGTGGAAAGCCACATTTACTACTGTCATGAAGAGCAGGACCAGAGCCAGTACCCCCCCCCTCGAGCCACCATCATTGCTGAGGAGGATAAATAGACAGCTTACACTTTTTTTAATACTATGTTATTGATGTTGTCTGGCATATAGCAGCCGGGCTTTAACACAAAAAAGTGCAAAGTAATACACTTGGGCATGAAAACCCAGAGATCAAATACTGGTTGAGTTGTGTGCAGGTTAGCAATTCAGAGGGAAGCAAGCATTTGTCAATGCCAAATGTTGTCTTGCTGGTTTTGGCATTGGTAGTGCAGGAGTTAGAGAGACACATAATAGAAGTAGCAGTGAAGTATAGAACCGACATCAACCCCACCCCACCCTGCAGACAGTGACAGGCACTGGGGTGTGCATTTGGGTCGCTGGCCATAACACTCATGCTATTTCACCTCACCCTACCCGGCAGAGTCTGACAAGTGTTGCGTTGTGCCTTGAGGTCATCTGGCCTTATGCTCACCCCATTTCATAAGGAAGTGTGTTGAGATGGGTGCAGCATAGGGGAATTGGTTGATCTTTGGGGCTGAAGAGTCCAAGGCACAGTCAGTGGCTGCAGGCTGGAGGTGGAGTACCACTGGCATGAGCAGTACAGCAGACAATCCAAAGACTCACTCCTGATGCCTGTTAGTCTGTGCAGGGTGAGATGTAATGGTTAGAAACCCTAACAACCTGGGCGTGTGTTGGTATTTGCAGTCCTCTGGCAGAATAGCTAGATGTTAGAGGAATGAGGTGTGAACAAGCTTGATACATCCAGCAGACCAGACCTGAGTTTGATTCTCACAACCTCCACTTGCATACTGTGTGACTCTGAGCAAGTCACTTAACCACCCAGTGCTCCCAGGTCACCCCTGAAACAGGCACTTGTGTCTAGTGGGCCTTACCCGGTTACCAAACACAAAAATAAATAAATAAATAAACATGGCCTTTTTGTGACCCCACCTCATGAAAGCATTTGGGACCTCTGTTCATGAACAGTGCCCCTGTGATTTTGTTAATCTGTCTCGAACATTGATTTCCCACAGTGACCGTGCCATTCTGCACCACATGAAAATGTCAGCTGTACCACTGATAAGGAGGTGTGACGAGATGGCAGTGTGGGAAATCTGGAGTGAAAATATTAAACAGTCTCGAAGTTACAAGCATGTGTGAAAACTGCACATCGCAAGCTCAATAAAACAGTCATTTAGTGGAGTTATTTCACCAAATTTTTAACATAGCCATTTTGGGATCTCTGCTCATGAACAGTGGCACTATGATTATCTTAATCTACCCGAACATTGATTTCCCACTGCGACCATGTGATTGTGTGCCAGATGTGTGGAACTACATTTCAGGCAGGATGTGACAAATGATAGCTGAACTGTTCATAAGAAGGTGTGCAAAAATGACAATGTTGAAAATCTGGTGTGAAAATATTACAAATTCTCGAACTTACGACTGTGTATGGACACTGTGCAACATACGCTTGTAACATAGTCATTTTATGGAATTCTTTCACCAAATTTTCAACATAGGCATTGTGGGACCTCTGCTCATGAACAGAGTCACTGTGATTTTCTTAATCTGTCCCAAACACTGATGTCCCACAGCGGCGATGCTATTCTGCTCCAGAAGTGCGAAAACACATTTCGCCCATTATGTGAAAAATGACGAGGGTGCGTGAACACTGCTCAACACACACTCGTAGTACAGTCATTTAATGGTCTTTTGTCACCAAATTTTCAACATAGGCATTTTAGGACCTCTGCTCATGAACAGTATTACTGTGATTTTCTTACTCTGTCCCAAACACTGATTTCCCACAGCGACCACGCTATTCTCCTCCAGAAGTGTGAAAACACATTTTGGCTAGGATGTGAAAAATGACAGCTGTACTGTTCATAAGGAGGTGTGGAAAAATGGCAATGTTGAAAATCTGGAGTGAAAATTTCACAGATTCGCAAAGTTATGAGTGTGCATGGAAACTGCACAATGCATGCTCGTAAATCAGTCATTTAATGGACTTTTGGCACCAGATTTTCAACATAGGCATTTTAGGACCTTTGCTCATGAACAGTGTCACTGTGATCTTCTTACTCTGTCCCAAACACTGATTTCCCACAGCGACCATGCTATTCTGACCCCTAAGTGTGAAAACACATTTCAGCCAGAATGTGAAAAATGACAGCTGTACTGTTCATAAGGAGGTGCAGAAAAATGCCAATGTTGAAAATCTGGAGTGAAAATATTACAGGTTCACAAAGTTATGAGTGTGCATGCAGTGCACAATGCATGCTCGTAAAACAGTAAGTTTTTTAATTTTTTTCACCAAATTTGCAACACAGGCTTTTTGAGAGGCCACCTCAAGAACAGTGGCACTGTCATTTTGTTAATCAGTTCTGAAGGGTGCTTCCATGTAGTGACCACAAAATCACCTTTCAGGACTGCATAACACAATGACAGTAACTGAATTTATGAGGAGGGGTCTCAATAACCCCATGTTGAAAATTTGGTTGCAAAATTCCCCAATATAGCCGAGATATGCATCAAAGTTGAAAAAATCCTATTTATGCCATTATACAGCATACTGGCATTTCTTCAGTTTATGGTTGGCTTTGAAGAGTGCAGACGTGCTCTCAGTCCACAGAAGATCGTCGTGCTGGGCTCTGGAGGTAAGTATGGGGTGAGGGGTGTGTGTGGGGAGGTGGGGCACCCAGTGAGTGGGCATGGGTTGGGAGCTGCAGACTGCAAGGGACCGCTTTCTACTTAACAAGGAAATAAAAAACATTGCAGGAGGGTTTTTGGTTTTACAGGTACATCTGACATGCTGGGGTGGGCTCCCAGCATGTCACCTGTGTGTTTTTTTGGGGGAGGATTGGTGCCGACGGAGATTGGGCACCCCATCAGCAAATAAAAAAGAGTGTTTGGGGGGATGATGCCAACAGGGATTGGGCTCCCCCATTGGCAAATGAACTGGGGAGGGGGGTGTCACCTGTGTTTTTCTGGGGGGACTGTAGCCGATGGGCATTGGGCACCACGTCGGCAAATAAAAAAGAGTGTTGGGGGGATGATGTTGACTGGTATTGGGCTCCCCTGTCAGTAGATGAACTGGGGAGGGGAGCATGATGATGCCGACAGGGGGATTGGGTACCGTCTGAGTCGGCTTTTCTGTGGACTGTGTAAGGCGGACGGCACAGCTGCTGCCATGTCGCACTGAAACTTATACTGGGAAAAGCACGCCCTGCAATGAGGCGGAGCTCCCTCATTCCAGCGGCTAAAACCTTTCAAGGTGGTAGACATGCTTTTGTACTGCTGTTATAGTCAGTATGCAATCTAATTGTGCAGTGTCATTGGCTCAGTAGGCAGCACACTCGCCTCTGAGGCCGGCAGATCAGAGAGCTGTGGGTTCAGTTCCCACATCTGGCACTTGGATTAATATCCCAGTACTGACACTGTAGTGCAGCATGAGAGGGGTGCCGTCTTTCAGATGAGATGTTAAACCGAGGTCCCATCTGCCTAGATTGGTGGTAGTTCAGGTGGGTGTTAAAGATCCCATGGCACTTATCGAAAAGAGTAGGGGAATATTTTATTGTGCTACCATCAAAAATGAAACATTACAAACTGTTAAATCACACAAAGAAAAATAATATACAGAACATAATGAGCAGAAGAAATCCAAAAAAAATGCATATTTACTTCATACACTTATTTAGGATAAATTTCCCCATTCAACCATTAGTAATAACACAAAATCACCACTGTGTTAATGCACGGAAAATAATATGAAAACAAAGCCTACAAAACCTGTTGATAAACTAAATAGTAAATTAATTAAATAACAATTCCTATAATGACTCTAAAGACACATTCTCAGTGAATACTTCCTTACACAGTGATAGTAGCTCAGTAGGTAGCACACTCGCCTCTGGAGCTGGGATATTGGAGAGCTATGGGTTCAGTTCCCAATTCTGGCACTTGGGTTAATATGCCAGTACTGACACTGTGGTGCTGCACTTCTGAGGTGCCGTCTTTTGGATGAGACGTTAAACTGAGGTCCCATCTGCCTCAATTGGTGGTAGTCCATGTGGATGTTAAAGATCCCATGGCACTTATCGAAAAGAGTACGGGAATTTTTATTAAAACTGGACAATAAACATATACAGAATATTGTTATATCACACCAAATCAAAACACAAAGGATAAAAGGGAAACAGAAATATGTATTGCATCACACATTCAATGCAGAATTGCATTATCAAGTCCCAAAACAAAAGGAGAAATACTGACCCCCCCTCAAAAAAGGAGTAAGGGAAGGTTTTAGTCAAAACATAGCAGGAAAATAGATACAAAATAGTGTTACTACACAAAAAATCATATTGCAAAAGAAAAATAAACCTAAATAAGTATTTCATCATACAATCAGATACAAACCATCAAAATGTAGAGAATGCCGAAATCCCCCATTACCAGCATCAAAGGAGGAGGGGAATTGTGTATTAAAACTAACAAGCAAAACATATACATAACAGTGTTATCGCACACAAAATCATAACAGAAAAACAACGAAAAACAGGAATAAGCATTGCATCATACATTCAACATCAAATTTCATCTTTAGAGCCCCCAAAACTAAGAAATGCCACTCCCCCCACCAAAAGAGTAGGGGAATCAGACTAAAACTCTCACTATAATGTACTCATAGGTGTTAAGTAAATAACTAAAAGTACAACTTGCAATATCAATATACCAACAGTACACAGCTATCAACAGCTTCCATCACAGCCAGTCAACTGAACCCCATCTTGAAGAAAATAGGGTATGGGAAATTGTATGAGAATCATGCAATCTTAAATTGGCAATTGAGTTCTGAATCATGAAAAACAGGTCTTCAACAGAAAAGTGGTGTTGTTGAATCGTCAGCCGACAATGTACATACCAGAGACAGAACGTAAAGCACACCAAAAACAACCACATAGTGATCTTGTCATGCTTGGTCCATAAATGTGGCAATATACCTAAACATAAGATGTCAAAGGTCATAGGTCTAAAGGGGGACTTAGGCCACTTGTATTGTATGAATGAACAAAAATCAATTATAAAGGGACATTCCAGAAACAAATGGACCATCGTCTCAACCATCACAGGACACGTGTCTCTTGGGCAACAGCGGTCTGTTATCTCTCTGTGTTTTAAATTCCCTCTGACATTCAGTTTACCATGAAAGGATAACCATAAAACATCCCACATATAGTAAGGAATATGTGAGGTAGTCAACATTGTACCCCTCAAAAATTTTTGTCGTGACGTATAGGAATCAAAAGGACCTGAATCCTGAAAATATTTGTCAACAATAAAATTGTTTGTAACATGGCAATAATGTGAATGGTGGAATGGGGACCCACGATTGGTCAAATGGCATCACGGGGGCGAATTCGGAGTTTGTATTAATCCATGATAGATGCCGTGTTGAAAATCGCACTACCAATGTGAGCCAGACAGCTAGGTTAGCAGCACTGGGCACAGCAGGGGAGCGAGTTTTAGAGAGGCAAGCGTGGCAGAGCGACAGTGAGATGAGCTAGATGCACATGGAAATGGGGAAGGGGAGAAGAAGCAGGCACGTACAGTGGGGATAGATAGGGCAGTCCGACACACTCACAGTATACAGGCAAGAGGCACACAGTTGCAGCCGATGTCGGACAGAGTCTGCGAGAGGCAAGGGGAAGTTACCTGGGCTGCATGCAAATTTGTGAGTGATCGCACACTGTGACGAGTCAGCAGCCCACCGGAGACCTCCAGTGCCTGGCATGACAGAAATACCCGCGCTCATTGGCACATTTACTGGACTGGCATGTGAGCCGCACTATTTGCTTTAATTACACCCACTGAATGTTTTCACTGCATCAGCATCTTACTGCTGGTTTGTTACAAGATTTGAAAGTGCAGTTAAAATGTTTGATCAGAACACTGACTCCCTGTGCTATGTTCTTGAACGCACACAAAACAGGTTCCTGGCAACTCTGTCGTCACGCGGCCCATGTTAGAAGCGCATTAAGTCACTCCGGCGGTGGCATCTAATGTGATTAATGCATGGTTGGACGGTTGTTCGCCCTCAGCCTCCGGCCTAGGGCCACAACCCTCCCAACCATGCATTAATCCAGCATTAGGTGCCACCTTCATCGTGGCTTAATGCTTACATAATTCTTTCCTGCTAAACTGAGTAAGGTGGTCTTTAACAATACCCCATAACTTAGCCTTCCCAAAACAATCATTTAAAGTCTGAGGAAGATATGCAAGAGTTGTTTGTCTAGGCATAACAGCATGAATGGGCCAGGACATAAATACAGTACCCAAAGAGTCTAAAAGCCACGGTGTCCATTGTGTAACATTCTTCATAATCAGGGGATGTAAATTAGAATATAAAAACATAGTAAATTAAAAAACTATAGGTTGAATCATTTTCAAACCACCATGTTTTCTGTCCTGTATTAGCAAGTCTGTTTAAGTGGGTTCAAACGATTACCCCAAATACAAGAAAAAAAAACAGCCATACATCTGGGTTTCCAGGGACAGAGGAAGACTAAACACTGTGCTCAGATACAGAAAAAGAGGTAACAAATATGTTTTGATCATACAAATTTGTTTTAACTTGGACAACCTCCATGTATTCCAAAGCTCACTTTATTTTATGCCTCGCGAAGTTTAATTTCCCAGTTTTGGTAATCCAAATCCCCTGTTTCAAATAAAAGTCCTAAAACAGTACATGTTTCTTTAATTACTGGGATGCCAATGCTAGTGGTTTGGTGTACATCCTCAACTCACAGAGGGATACAATTACATTTCCCATAGTTTATTTTAGCTCCCGTATGTATCACATAATCCTATAGGGCGGATTCCAAACCCAGGGCTGAAGGGATATTGCTAACTATAAAACATACATCATCTGCATTAGCAATAAATTTCATTTCCAGGTCAGTACTACAGAAGGACACACTGTGTATGTCTTTTATGGCATAGATCTTCCTAATTAAGGGGTCCAAAGTGAATAGATATAAAAGGGGACTTAAAGAGCATCCCTGACGCATGCCCCATTGAATTTTGCACTTTTGTCCTAACCACCCATTACAGTAAACTTGAGCAGTTGCAGTATTATAGCATGTTCTAATCCAATTAATAAAAATTTTAGGAACCCCATACCAGTCAAAATAATCCCATAAACAACTATGTCTGACATTATCGAAGGCCTTGGCCTGATCTAAACTAAAAAGTAAACCTATAATCTCTCCCGTAGCCCTCCTCTGTATAATTTCACGGAGCAATATCAAATTATCTGTAATCTTTCTATTTGGTATGGAACATGTCTGTGCAGGATGCAGTAAATGTACAAGTAACCTATTATTCAAGATTTTAGTCAAAATTTTTAAATCCGCATTTAGTAGTGTGATTGGTCTCCAATTCTCCAACACCTCTCTATTCCCTTTTTTGTACATCAAAATAACCATGCCCTCGGTCATACTATCCAGTAGGATACCAGACACCAAAGATTCATTCAATACCTCAGTAAATTCCCTTAATAAAATGTTGAAAATTGAGGAATATAATTCATAGGGAATCCCATCCGACCCGGGGGCTGTACCCAACTTCGTTTGAGATAATACGCCTGAAACTTCCAGGGTGGTAATAGGTTGGATAAGCATGTCTGCTCTATGGGTAGGGAGAAATGATAAGGCTCACTGGGCTAACCAGGGTCGGTGCACAGGAGTCAAAACATCCGGGGAACCAAACAATGTCTGGATGTGTTTATCCAGAGTCCGTAAAATGTCTCCTTTATTTGTACACCAAATCCCATTCTCATCCTGGATACCGTCAATATACTTATGTCGACGTTGAAAAACACAAAACTGGTAGGAGTTCATAAAGGCTTTATCACCTTGAGAGCCAAAACGGCTTTCCATGTCCAAAGTTTTTAAACAGTCATACTGTGCATTATTCATAAGATTACGAATCTCAGACAAAGCTGAAAGCACTGACATATCACCTTGAGCTGCCTGAAAATGTAATGCCAAAAACTGCATTCTATAATTTTGGTATACATCAGATTTATACCTACCATTCAGTTTTCCTATGATCTGGAAATAATGCCGAATATCAGCTTTAGTATCCTGCCACCATTCCCCATAAGTATCATAAAGACAGACAACTAATTTACGAGCTTCCAACAGAGCTGTAAAGCCATCTTCAACCATGGGGAGGGGCACAAGTCCAATATTTAGTCTCCAGTACCCTGGCCCATGATGCATAGGTTCCTGGCTGGCAACCATAGCTTCTAGTATAGCCTGGTCTGACGGTGCTAGTGGTACAGTTTCAGTTTTAATAACTTTCAAGGATCCTGATAAAAACCAAAAATCTATTCGAGTGGCCTTGGTACCTTGAAAAAAAAGGTTTTGTTAGAGTTACCAGATGCCTCAAATATATCAAGCAAACCCGTTTGGACCAAAAAATCATTCAGGCAATTAGCATCACAGTACATCTTATGTGTCCATAGACCCCTATCTTTCCTATATCTACTGTAATTAAAGTCCCTTCCAAGAAACACATGTTTGGCCATAAATAAATATGGCTGTATAACCTTAAAAGTGTCATTTCTATCTGATTTAGATTGGGGGCATAGACATTCAAAAACCGACAGTGTAAGCCACTAATAATTAAATCCAGCAACAAAACCTGACCAGGGACAACATCCACTAATTGCAAAATGCGGGCGGTCGGATTGTTCACTACAATTCCCACTCCACTACAGACCTTATCATCTAAAGACCAATAGGTCATCCCCCAGTGCCATTCTACTGTAGCTCGATCCAAGTCATCCTTAGTGTGCAATCTGGTGCCTTGGAAAAAACACAATATCCTGCATGCTTTTCTCAAATAGAGCATAAATCAGCATCCTCTTCCTATCAGATTGTATGCTATTGACATTCAATGAAGCAATAGAAATGTTATAAAGCGCCAGCAGACAAAGGAGAAAGAAAATGTGATAGACAGGACACTGCATCATCAGAGAACAAAAATCTCAGAAATGTCACATCATTTTTTTTTTACTCCACTTTCATGTTCCTAATTTATTTTTTTTCTTTTTAACAGTATCTGGGGTCTCCATAGGTTGTTCTAAATCAGACAGCCCTTCAGGCTGTGAAGACTGAACAGAGGTAGAGTCAGATTCCATGCCTGCATCATTCTGTAGAACCTGATAGGCATTTTGCAGAGGAACTTGGGCAAGCACAGGGGCAGACTTCTACACCTGTTAGAGACCAGGGTAAAGTCTTCATCTGGGGGCAAGGGTGGGGGCATTGACATTTTAGATGCAATGGGGTTTACCGACTGGTCCTCATGACCAGTATCAGCAGGAACTGCCGAAACTGCAACAGGGGGAGGTACAGACAACGCAATGTCCTGGGTGTCTAATCCCTTCTGACCCACACAGGTGGGTAACCATTGTCTCCCTGGAGGGGGTGATGGTGGGCTCTGATGCAGCACAGCCCTAACTGCAGTGTTGATGTAAAAGTCCTGTATACCAAAGTCCCCATTCGTTTTATTTTGGGTTGCCCATGGACAGTCTGCAAAAGGGTGGTCTGCCTCACAAAGAGAACACTTTATAGGGTGATGGCAATCTGACATGGTGTGTCCTGTCTCACCACATTGAACTCACTTAATGATATCACAAGTCCGGCTAAGATGCCTAGGGGAGCCGCACTTATAACAGTGACGGGGCTGACCCAGATTAGAACACAAAGCCCTTGTCCCTACCCAAATAGAAGCAACTAGGCAAATGTTGCAGACCTTCATCCATCTGTAATAAGTTTACTCTATATCTCCATCCCCCATTCCAAAAGCCTTCCGTATCCAATATGAGTACAGGGTTACCCTGAATGGTACATTTCCTCTCAAGCCAGTATGTAATATCTTCAACTTTCACCCCTTCATTCCTAAAAAGGACTGTAATCACTTTAAAGGACTGGTTAGTGAGTGGAATGGCCTGAAAATGTGACCAAGCTGGGTTTGTTTTAAGAAGAGCATATTTCATCCAGAATCTGTTAAGCAAGTCTGGTGTGCAAAAACTAATATCAAAAGTGTTGTTCCCAGGAGCATGTATCAATTCATAAACCTCACTAGGGGAAAACCCCCAAAGTTGTTTACTCAAAACCTTGCCAACATAAAAGTGATCCGGCATGTTATCCGTAGAGCCCAAGAACCACAACCACACAGCATTTCGACGCTTTGCTAGTGCAACAGATTTTTCAAACAGGCTAGCAAAAGTGGCTGGGGGGGCAGTCAATTCAGGTTGTGGAGGTAGCACAACATCAGAGTCAACTCCCAAATCAGACATAACAGGGGCATCCTGAACTGCAGCAGGACAAGGTGTTACTAAAGGTGAAAAAGAAACATTTCCATCCAGAAGATCAGTAGCCTGCAAGATAGGAGGTTTAGTGTGCTGCTTGGGTGGAGAAAGTGAAGGACTGTCAATATTGATAGACACCTCAGAAGAAGTCGCCATTATGACAGGTAAAACTGGACCATTGTGAGGCAAAGCAACATCCAATCGGCTATCGCCATCTGAAATTACACTTCCACCCACCCCAGATACCCCTGGTGTAGGGAGGGCAGGATCAACAACCCACACACCAGAATCTAGCTGGATCCAACCCACCCTGCAAGAACTTTTTGCCGGCACCAAGATTCAGTGTCCCCAGCAGAGCAGGGATTCGGGGTCTGGGGTAGGAAACCAAGTACTTGCAAAACAACAGGGACCAGCAACATTAAAACTTTGGATCCGGTACCTGAGAGGCCTGAGGGAGATTCAGCCTCAGGACTTTTCTTCTTCTTAAGTTCTTCTGTGACCTGCATTTGAGCCTGACGATAATCGTCCATTGCCACTTGTAAAAGGCTCTGTTTCTCCAATAAATCTTGATTCACATCATCTGACCCACCAAGCGTAGAAACAGCATCCATCCACAGACCCAATCCAGTGTGCACATCAGAAATAACACTCGCAGGCTCCGCCTTAGTAACCAGGCTGATACTCGTCTCTATACTACCGATGACTTCTGCACTGTTAACAGAAACTGTTTATTGCAAGGGTGTCAGTACGCTTTGCTGGCCACCATGTATGTGCATCCCAGCCGTACCCTGCCCCTCGCATAAGGCCTCCTGGAATGGATTCTCAGCAGTCCAGTCTCCTTCACTCTCAAGCTCCATCTGGACGTCCACATGCACTCGATCAGTTCCACAGCACCCACTGCCAACAAGTAGGGGAATTTCCCCGGTGCCCTGGCCAAATTTCCCTCATTCACTAAAAAAAACACAAACAGCTTAATCAGGTTCAAGGTCAGTTGGCATTCATCTGTATCCTCATCCCCCGGGTTGTGCCTGAAAATAGGCAGAATTTGTCCAGTGCACTTACCCGGTCAACAAAAACTAAAATAAATAAAATAATTTGTGCCATGGAGCCCAGCCCCAAAAAGCAGTGGCACCACAGATCACAACAGGACCGCACCTCCAAAGCGCTGCTATTCTGAAGTTACTGCAACATGTTTCTTGCACAGGTACAAGATAACATAAAAAGGACCTGTGGTAATCATCATGAGTGACCTGAATCACTTTGCACACTACAGAAGAGCAGCAGCAACAGCAAATCGGATGCTGGGCTGTATAGCCAGGGGGATTACCAGCAGGAATGTGCAGGTCATTTGGCCAATGTACAGGTTACTGGTAAGGTCACACCATGACTACAGTGCACAGTACTGGTGCCCCTTATCTAAAGAAGGATGTTAACTTGCTGGAGAAGGTCCACAGAAGGGCAACCAAGATGATACAGGGCCAGCAGGTTAACACCTATGAAGAGAGGCTCAAAGGGCTCAACATACTGTATATTCCCTTGAGGACAGAAGTGGGAGAGGGGATATGATTAAGACTTTCAAATACCTTAAAGGTATTAGGGTGAATACAGAGGGCCTTTTCAGTCTTAGTGGGAAAAATTTCACCAGGGGGCATAGTGTAAAGCTGGTAGGGGGAAGATTCAAGAGATAGAGATGAGGAGGCAGTTTTCCCCAGGAGAGTGGTAGCTAAGTGGAAAGGTTTGCCAAAGAAGGTGTTATCCCTGAAAATGGAGGATGACTTCAAGAGAGGAGGGAACAGAATAAAGGGGAAGGTTGCCGGTGGAGGAGGGGGAGAGGGGAGCAAGGGGAATTTATGGAGAATCTGGGGGATTTGGTAGGGAAGCAGGTAACTTTGTTATCATAGTGGGGACCTGCACACTGAACCAGACTAGATAGACCATAATACCTTTATCTGCTGGTGCATTTGTATGGTTGTACAGTATGTTGATATGTAAATACTGGTGGTAGAAGTGGGACTGTAACTGTACTGCAGTTTAAAGTGCAAGCATGAGTGTGAGACAAAAAGCTGCCAAAACGCAGCTTTAAAGAATGAATAAATGTGAACTGCAGCTGGTAATTATGGAGAAAGAACAAATTAATTTGTTTGATGTATGCTCACTTTTGTTTTGGTTGGTGATGAGGGAGACTTTGCATTATAAATTGCTTTACTGGGGGTACTCGGTTTCAATACTAGTTTCAAGTTTAAAATTTATTTTATTAGGTATGTATAAAAATTCACATTATCACATACATATAGACTATAAATGTTAAAAAACACAGAGCATATTAAAAAGTTTAACTTCATAAAATTTGTCTACGATTCTTTTCTGTGTTCTAACAATTTATCCTCTTCACCTTGTATAAAGCTATCGCTGCAAAGTTTGCCATTGAAAAAATGTGGCTTGATATATCACAAAAAAGCATAAATTTTATAGTGTTTTCTTCATCTAAAAATTGCCTAATGTTTCCCCAAATTGGTAGTAGCCATTTTTCTCTTGGTTTCACCAGTTGTGGGCATTCGAATATCAGGAGGTGGATTATAATTTTGGTATTTGTATTACAGACACTTTGGTGGTCTGCCAGATTAAAAATACTTCAGTGTGCCCCAAGGTTAGCGGACCCAATTTACAAATTGCCCTTCTGTGTATTATGTTTTTGCAAAAAGTTAAATAATTTCTTGTTTTTGCATTTGTTTTAATTTATAATACATGTCACAGAAAAGCAATTCCTACACTTGGTCTAACTGTTTGAAAAAAGGCATCCACAATCTTTTTGTTACTATTTTAACATATAATTCTATATTGTTGGAAGCATATTTATCCCAAATTCCAAACAGGCCTTTTTCTATCATTTATTTATTTAATTTGTGGAACCAACCATGCTTTTTCTCTTTCCCTTTGTTTTCTATAAAACATTTGGCTATCAAGCTATCTGTTGGTGAAGTCACATTTTTTTCCATAATTGTAATGCCCTTAACTGAGCCTCAAGTACAATTGATTTTACATTAAATGCACTCCTTAGTAAAACCATTGGAGTTCTCCTGGTGCAGACTAAATATATGTTTATAAAATGTATTTTGGACCACCTATAAATCTTTTGTGCCCCCATGAAGGGCCCATATTTCTGAACCATACAGAAGAATGCTTATCACCTTTGAATCAAATGCTCTTTTCAGTGCCACATAGAAATTTGCAGCAAATAACTTACAAAATCTAATAATGACCTTAGATGCCATTAATCCTTATTTCTTTACCTTAGTAATCTGGGAGTTCAATGTGACTGCTTAGCAGGAGAAAAATGGCTGTCAAACAAGTTTTTTTTTTTCAAATGTAGTGGTATGGTGATTTTTGATATGCTGTGTTCCAGCATGACCACATGGTGAGCTAGATTGCTACATGGTCATGTGATGGGTGTTAGTCAATCAGATATTTTAGGTGCCTGTCTGTTTCTCTGGTACTAGGAGTGCTTGGAGATGTTTAAAATGTGTTACTACAAACACAGAAAAGGAAAACATTTGACAATTGTCTGAAATTGTGTTTGCTTCCTAAACATTTTACAGTCTACCATTACAATCAGAAAACCCCTCTCTAACTTCTTCAAAGTAAAAGTAGGAGTCTGCGCCAAAACTTCATTTTTAGGTGCCAACGTGTGCAGCTTGTAAGAGCCTAATATCTCATGCTTGTTCTTTTCTGCATTTGGTAAAATTTAAGGTTACATTTACTCTGAGAGATTTTGCTGCATGATCCCATTGCCGATGTCAATGATTGGGGCTTTTGAAGCTTGACATAGGGTTTCAGACGTACATAAGCCTAGGTTCAAACCCAGTATGGCATATTGTTTCTTTATCACTTATGTTTATGTCATATGAGAGAACTTGATAGAAGTTAAAATTCCTATACAGACTAATACACACATACAAGCACTGATGATTTTTTTAATGATTGCTTGCATATTGTGTATCAGTTCTGTTTTCCTTCTCTGTCTGCAGTTTTCAATTTACCATAGTTGCAAGGCTGTGGATAATGCTGCATCAAACATCTAATTGCCTTAGTGACTGTTCCTAGTCATAGAGTGTGCATTACCATAGCAAGCATCTCTGTCTAGAAACCCTGGGTCAGATTTTCAGAGGATCAGGATTGCCACAAGCCCTGGGTGTGTCAAAGATATGTTGCAGCAGGCTTGCAGCAATCAAAAGGGATAATCCATCACTTGCAGCAACTGAAAATTGCTAGACCATCATTCTGTGGTGTACTGTAGCCTGCATCAATAATGGGGACCTTTTTAACAGAGCTGACTCTGATGTGTAGTGTGAGCTGCCATAAATCAGGTAAACTGTTGCAACGCACCCAAGATTGCAAAATCAGGCACAGTTAGGCAATCAAGAAATGCAGCAGCTGCAGCAATGCAAGGGTTGAACACAGGATTTGACTCAAGGCCTACACCACCCTTTGAACATTTGGCCCCCTGTGCCCAACCATCAGAACAAATAGCACAGTTGTAGAGCACTAAGGCAATAATTGGGAGGGGGGTAATTTTAATTCTCAGTAGGGCACCTTTTTTCTTTCTCACTACAATTTATGTAGTATTATAGAAATTGTTAGATGCCATTTCTGACGTCTGTGATACAGCTTTTGATGCTTGGAGTAGGGTTTCAGACCATGTAACTGTTAGATCTATGTTGCAGTCAACTTAATTAGTTCTAGCTGAGGCTCTGATACTTTAGTAGGTTTGAATGCAGCTTGGTTATAAACGTTCCCTACCAGTTGCAGAGAGTTTATAACTAAACTCCACTGCAGCAGCATATGGGAGAGGGTATCTGCCTTCAGTTACAATTCATATAAAGACTGATTTCCAAAGGCAAGCATTGGTGAATTCCTTAATGATTGATAGCATGCTTTACATAATTTCTTTGTTGTTTCTCTAGTCACTGTGTGTGATTTAGTTGCAAAGCTATGGATAATACTGTACTACACATCTAATTATCTCTGTGATTGTTCCTACCTGTCCTGAGTCAAAGTCTACTCACTGCCTCACCATCTCCTACAGTGTATAGGAGTCACTTCTATACACTGTGGAAGATGGCTGGGCAGTGAGGAAAGTTGCCTCACATCATGGTGAAAAAAAGAGAAAATCGAGTCAGACTCCAAGGCACTAAGACATTTAAAGTCGTAAGAGATGGTGCTTTCTAGCTGGGCATAGTGCCCACATTTTTAAGAAAACAGAGATGCAACTGAGCTACAGTTGAAGTATAGTGAAACTATTGTAACAGGTCTGAAACACAGCGGGCTGATGAAGTGATGCCAGTCACAAAATGTCCCCAGCATTTTGTGTGAAGTAGGGAGAATAAATCTTTGAAAACAGATTTCCAATGTATGCTATTCAACCTTTTTTTTTTAAGTACTGATTTGAACTGCTGTGGATGACCCAAAACCACACTGATACTTCCTCTTTACAGAGGAAAGGCTACCTAGACTCCTTGCACAGACAGTACTAATGGAGACAAACCACCTTAACAGTGTCTATTAAAACTTTTTTTGTTACCAGTCGGTTTAAATAATGGCACTGGTCAGCCAGGTTGATCACTATATATAAGATTATTCAGCAGGAGCTGATCTTAGCAAAGGAAGTCAGAAACATATAGTATATCATTATACATATAATTTTCAACCAGCTACAAGCTGGCCAAAAATAGCAACAGAAAGAAAAGCCTGAGAATTAATAGAACACAATGAGGGGAGGACTGAAATCATTAAATGACGGTGCAGAAGAGAGAGCGAGGTAAATAGAATAGAAGGGGGAAGGTGATGGGAGAGGGGTAAGTGGAAAAAAGGGAAGGAGGAGTTTGTTGGAGAGAAGGGAAAAAGTTAAATGGCGAGGATGGGGAAGGAGGAACAGTGGATGGTATGGTGTAGGGGGGGTTGTTGGGAATGGATGGAGTGGGGGGAATGGGAAAGGGGGAAGAAAGGGAAAGGAAAATTTGTTTTGTGAGGTGGAAGCACAAAATGGTCACAAATAAAAACTTACTGTACAACTGATAAATATCCGGTATAAACATAAGCAGGCCTAGGTACAATGAGTTACCTGGGATAGAACATTTATCATGTATGTTTGAGTCCAGCAGTTACAGAAATAGCTTTAGAGTCAGCCTATCATTTAGCCCTGCTGGATGCTAGGTATTCAGTCTCTTTATCCACCTGGATTCCTTTTGTAGCAATATTTTTACCTGGTCAACATATTTTGGTAAAATGGGCACATGTTCCAATACTCTTAAATGGGCTTCAGGAACATTATTCATCTTCCCAATCCAGATCTCCCTTGCATGCTCTTGTATAACCTGTTTCAGAGGGCATGTGGTCTGCTTCACATAGACTTCCCTACATGTGCACCAACCAGCATATACAATAAAACTGGTATTGCAATCTACATAATTATGTAATTCAAATTCCTCTCCTGTTCTGGAGTGTTTTAAACAAGTATCAGTGCTCCCATAAGCAAATATATTACATTGCCTACAGTGAAAGAAACCTGTTGGTCACCAGATCACCAATGATCTTTCCCTTGCAGAATGCCACTCTGGGGTAGTCTCCTACCAATAATCACATTTGTTCATCAGATACTAAGATTTCCCATCTTGTTTTTATGATATTTCTAATCTCCATAGCTCTGGGATGGCAATCAATTAAAAAGGTCATTACTGGACCAACCTGAGACTGCTCTCTGGATTTGATTATCAGCAACAAGCTCCTCCATTGCTGCATTATTTTGGTGTGCATTGACCCCTGCAGTGGCAGAATATCCCCTTTCCCTGAACCTGGATTTCAGTGTACCCACCTCCCTTTCAAAGTTCTCTATGAAAGTACAATTATTACATATTCTCATAAACTGGCTGATGGGTATGCTGCCAACTTGGGACCTGGTGTGGGAACTGTTCACCCTCAAAAGGGTGTTGCCTGCAGTGGGTTTTCCATATGGGCAGAAGCTGACATTCTGGTTAGTCTCCACATATAACTTTACATCCAAATATTCAGTGATTGTTTTATCCACATGATATGCACATTTCATGGTATAATTATTAAGGATGGGTGAACTGGCTCTGTTACAGTTCTAAACCCCTCCTTTACTGGGCTGACTCGGCTCTGACCGGGAAAATTAAGCCTTTTGTGGCTCATCCCAAACTGCCAAATTGGCCTGGTTCAGAAGTGTGGTCTGGTCTGGAATAAGACTCTTGCTTAATTACTTAATTAGTAGTGTTAGTTTGGATGCAGGGATGGGCAACACAGAGTCCGAGATGTGACACCCCCCTCTCAAAATATGTGAAGCACTATGACCTAGTAGTAGATCAGTCACAGGGATGGGCAACACAGAGTATAAGATGTGACAACCCCCCTTCAAAATGTAATATGGTACTATGACCTAATAGTAGATCAGGCACAGAGATGGGCAACACAGAGTCTGAGACCTGGGTGACGACCCCTTTCAAAATCTGTATGGCACTCTGGCTGACACACAGGATTGGCAAGAACAACAGTCAATCATTCAAAAAAGACCCTAATTACTTGGCTCCCTTTAGTGCCCCAGTATTATGAGTGCTGCCTTTCATACAGTTTGTTGATCATGAGGCTCCAGCGAGTATTCGGTAAGAGACTGGGAGAAAATGGTTCTTTTCTTTTTTATTTTTGCATACCCTGCCCTGATCTCCTTGTTCAGAGACTCACTACTGCAGTACTGGTGACTGTTATATATTTATTTATTTATTTGCTGTTGGCTGCTTGCTGACCAAACAACATGAAAATACAAATGCAAATTTGTTTTTAAAAGGTTACATTTATTTTTATTTGGATTTTTTAACAGAGGGATCTAAAAGAATAATACTGATGTATTTCTCACACTCAAATAGACTAAAATATGTCTACAATTCATCAGAGTAAATCAAAATCTTTTGGAAAAAATCAGAGTCGAAATCAGAACTGGGTCATAGCCGATCCGCCCATCCTCACAGAATCACAGAAATCTGATGGCAAAAAAGGACCTCACTGGCCCATCTAATCTGCCCATTTCCCCTTCCCTATTCACCTCCTCTTTTATAGACCCTCCCCATTCCCCCTGCTTCTCAGCCCCATATGTCTGTCCCATGCCCCTTGAATCCCTCCACCGTTTCGGACCCCACCACCTCTTCTGGTAGTTTATTCTAGACCTCTACCACCCTGTCCGTGAAGAACTGACCCTTTACATTGCCTTTATATCTTCCTCCTTCTAATCTTAGGCTATGCCCTCTTATTTTAGCCCACACCTTCCTCCTGATAAAGTCCCCCTCCTTCACCTTATTGATCCCCTTCACGCACTTGAAAGTTTCAATCATGTCCCCTCTCTCCCTTCTAGTCTCCAATGAGTACAGATCCAGTTCCCTCAGCCTCTGTTCATATGGGTTCTCCTGCATACCATGCACCATCTTGATTGCTCTTCTCTGAACCCTCTCTATCCCGTCAATGTCCTTATGTAGGTGCGGTCTCCAGAACTGGACCCCGTACTCCAGGTGCAACCTCACCCATAGACTTGTAAAGTGGCATCAGCACCTCCTTCCTTCTGCTAGTTATGCCCCTCTCAATACATCCCAACTTCCCATTTACCTTCCCCACTGCCTTGCTGCACTGGTTACCCATCTTAAGGTTGCTTGATAATATAATCCCCAGATCCCTCTCCTGCTCTGTTTCTTTGATTTCCTCCCCCCCCCCCGGGTGTAAACTGCTCACAGGTTTCTCCACCCCAGGTGCATCACAGCATACTTTATGGCACTGAATTTTAGTTGCCAAGTTTCTGACCACCCCCTTCAAAATCTCCAAGTCATGCTTCATGGCCTCAACCCCCCTGGGGTGTCCAGCCTATTGCAGATTTTCGTAACATCCATGAATAGGTACACCCTTCCCTTCAGGCCTTCTATTATATTGCTGATGTATATACTAAAAAGGAGGGGTCCTAGTACTGACCCCAGGGCACCCCACTCAACACCCACCTCTCCTTGGAATGCACCTCATTCACCACCACTCTCTGGCTTCTGTCAGTCAACCAACTTTCCACCCACCTAGTTATTTTCTGTCCCACCCATAGGCTTTCCAGCTTATTTGCTAGCTTTCTGTGAGGGATGGTGTTGAAGGCCTTACTGAAGTCCAGATAGGCCACGTTCCCCACCCTTCCCTGGTCAACCACCTGTGTCACCCAACTGAAGAACTTTGTCAGGTTTGTCTGGCATGACTACCCATTCATGAAGCCATGCTGCCTTTTGTCCTGCAGCCCACTGTCCACCAGGTAGTCTACCACCCTGTCTTTTATTAGTGCCTCCTTCACCTTACCCACCACCGAGGTGAGGCTGACCAGTCGATAATTATCCGCTGACTCCTTACTGCCCCCTTTGTGCAGTGGCACCACATTGGCCCTCCTCCACTCTCCTGGCGCACACATCCTGTATCCAGGGACAAGTTAATCATTCTTGTCAGTGGTGCCACCAGCTCCTCCCTCAGCTCCCGGAGTACCCTCAGTTGTAAGACATCCGGCCCCATTGCCTTGTCCACCTTTAATCTGCCCAGTTCCTCCCTTACCCTGTCGATGCTGAACATGCTGGGATCCACCATTTTGCCTTCCCTAAACCTCCCCTGCAGCTCTGGTCCCCTACCCTTCGCCTCCTCCATGGAGACCAAACAGAACTGGCTAGTTAACACCTCTGCTTTCTCAAGGTCTTGCTCCAGTTGTATTCTTCTCTCTCCCCACAACCTTACTATCCCCTACTTCGCCATCTTTCTTTCCCCCACATACCTAAAAAAAGTTTTATCTCCCCGTTTGTCCTGCTTAGCTATTTTCTTCTCGGTGTCCACCTTAGCCCTCCTTATCTTTTGCCCTGCAACCCTCCTCCTATCCCTATAAGTCTCCCTGTCCTCTTCCCTTTGTGTCATCTTGTATTTCCTGAATGCCCTTTTCCTTTCCCTGACCACCCCTGCCATCTACCTTGTGAAGCATAGAGAGCTCCTTATTTTTGTTCTTCCTAACTTTCTTAATGCAAATTTCAGTGGCTTTCAATGCCCCTCCTTTGATAGCTCCCCATAACTCCTCCACATCCCTTATATTCCCTTTCCCTGCCATTTCTTCTCCAAATATATTCCTCATTCTGTTAAAGTCCATCTTTCTGAAGTCCATCACCTAGTTCTCGTCCGATTATCCCCCTTCCCTATTTTTCCCCTGAATCTTGCAGTCCTCTGATCACTTGTACCTAGTCCTTCACCCACCACCATCTCTTCCACACTTTTCCCATTTGTGAGGACCATGTCCAGCAGGTTGTCACCCCTAGTAGGCTCCCAAACCAGCTGTTGCATGACTAGCCATTAAAGCACCTCTAGGATACCCCTGTTTCTAGCAGATATCACAGCTGGGATCTCCCAGTCCACATCAGGGAGGTTTAGGTCCCCCACTAGCAGAAACTCCCCCTTAAGAATCCTCCTTGTAACTGCCTGTATCAGCTTTCTCCCCTCCTCTCCCTGCATAGGAAGTCTGTAAACCACCCCATCCCCACTGATTTCCCAGTCCATTTGTCTAGAGTGACCCACATGATCTCTGTCTCCCCTTCCTCCTCATACACTTCCATTGCCCTAATGTCTTCTTTAATGATTAATGCCACCCCCTCCCTTCTTTCATGCCCTGTCCTTCCTAAACAGTCTGTATCCTTGGATGTCTGTCTCCCAGGTATGATGCTCTGTCCACCAAGTCTCACTTACTGCTACCATGTCCAGACCCTCATCCATCATGAAGGCCTCCAAGTCCGCCATTTTGTTACTCAAACTCCTGGCGTTGGCTAATCCCTTCTACCTTGTACCTCCCACACACTGTTCTCCCCTTCTAATGCTCTCTTGTCCTTGCTATTATCCAATTTGTTATCACCATCCTGAGAGGGAGGCTGATAGCCTCCCATCTCTCCTGTCTCCTTGAGTGGTCCTTTTCTTAACCCCACCCACACGAATTTAGTTTAAATTATACTTCTTTTAGATAAAGTCCCCCAGCTTGCTCATTAGTACAGTTGATCCCTCCCTACTCACATGTAGTCTGTCCAGGGCTAATAGGGTCTCATCCTCCCAAATTGATCCCCAGTCCCCCACTAACCCAAACCCCATCTGTCTGCACCAGTCCTGGAGTCACTGATTAAATTCTTCGATCCTCTGCCTCTTTGCAGGGCTTGCTCTTGGCACAGGCATTACCTCTGAGAAGGCAATGGACTGGAACCTTGTGCTACTGCAGAACCTAGCAAGCTTCCTGAACCTTGCCTGCACCTGCCTTAGACTGTTCCCCTCCAGATCATTGGTGCCTAGGTGGAACACTAAGTGTGTCCTCTCATCTTGCTGCTTGCACCATGAGTATATATTGTGCCTCACCTCTAGCATCATCATTCCCAGAAAACACTCAACCCAGACTGCTCTGCACCCGCCTAACTTTCTCCCCTATTGAATTCCCTTTACTATGGAGTCCCCTATGAGCATGACTGTACTACTCCTTACTGTCTGTTTGTTCTGTTGATTTTCCAGCTTTCACTCCTTTCCAGGCATCTCCTTCACCTTCCCATTCCCATTTTCCCCTTTGTCCATAACTTTTACCCGAGTGGCACTCCCCCCAAGACTATCTCCCTCATTTCCCCCCTCTGGTGTTACTACCAGATCCACTCATCTTAGCCTCACTTTTTGCAAGCTCTGCCCCCTCCCTTTGCCCATTTCCTATCTTTCTGCTACCCAAAACTCTCTGTGTACAGGTACCCTCCTCCCTTCCCCCTCCATTGATGCTTTCCCTTCCCGAGCTTTATGTAGGCTGTCTCCTTGTCTCTTCTGTGCTTTGTGTCTCCCTTGAGAGTGTTTTCTCCTCAACCCTCTCTCTTTTGGGCTATTTCCCTCTAGTCTCCCTCGCAAAGGTGCATCCCCCTTTTCTGAACATTCTGTTTCCTTAGCCCCTCGTCCATCCCTTATGAACTCCTTGCAGCCACTCAACTTGTTGCCATCCTCCTCAATTGTCCTCAGGAGATCAAATCTGTTACCATTCTCTGCCCCCCTGTTTCACATCCTGCTCTTTGATGCACCCCCTTCTGATCCCAGACCCATCCCTGTAAGTACTTGCTTTGCTTTTTTCGATCCTACTGCCTGCCACTCCCCCCAACTCCCTCTTATCCTCCTCTTCTTCTCCTGTACTTAAGACACCTGTGGCCTCCCTTGTTTACCCTCCTCATCTCTGCTTTCCCCTCTGGTGCATCCTCTGGACCTCCTCCAGTTCTCTTCCCTTCCCCTCTCCCCACCCCTGCTTAGTGCCCAGCTCTACCACCCTACCTCCTTGCTTAGCCGTGTAAGCTGTCTGCACGCCATGCAGCCTCCCAGCCTCCATGCTATATTCAACACCATGGCCATCCCACACCCACTGCACCCTACCACCCTCCCAAAGATTCCCCTTGCCCTAGTGGCCCAGAGACTATGCTCAGGCCTTGCCTTGCTTGATTCCCTTTCTAGCCCCCTCTCCAGCTTCACTGCCTGTCCATTTGAACTCTTAGCTTAACAAATTAGGAAAGAATGCCTCCCACCACCAGACACTTAACGATTTCTTGTACTTAAAAATACTACTCTATGGCTCAATTGTGCTAAGCAATGCAGACAATACTGAATTCCTTAAAATATTTTCTGCATAGTAAATACTATTCCAGAATCTCTGTGCTCAAACATTTCATTTCTGGTATTCATAGAACTACCCTGTTAATGTCTACCGACACCAATTTCTGAACTTTTCATGCATCAGTATAATCAAAGTTATTTTAACCTTAAAGCATTAAGGAAGTCACTGCCAGTCAGCTGGTTGCTTAAGTTTTGTTCCTGTGGAGAGAGAATTTCAGCTAGTGGCCTCTCCCCACCCTCTACTGAATTCTCTCCACCTCCTTTCCCCTTCTACTGGTGGCAGCCTCCCCTGGGTGAAGCCCAGTTTGTCTATTTAATAACTGGAGGAGGTGGGGGCAGGGGTGGTGGGAGAAAACTCAGCCACACAACATTTAATCTAGTTGGGGGTTTCTGCTGTTATAGCACAGCCCCCCATTTAAACTTGCCACCATTTTTCTTGATGCACTCTGATTGGAGGAGGGAGCCCAGTCCCAAAACTGGAGCCTTCTCCTGCTGCGACAATGGCTGCCAAAACCATTCCATTGATCATCTCTGCTCCCTTTGTGGCTACGGTCACCCCAGATGCTGCACTGTGGCTATGGCCATCCCCGATGCTTCCCACGGCTATGGCCACCATCCAGGTCTCCTGTGGCTACAGCCGCCGATCAGTCCTCCTGCGGCCCCTGCTGCAAACACTGAAAATTCAGCCACACAAGTTTTAATCCAGTTGGGGGTTTCTGCTTTTATTGCAGAGCCCCCATTAAAACTTGACACCATTTTTCTTGGCGCACTCTGATTGGAGGAGGGAGCCCTGTCCCGAAACTGGAGTCTTCTACTGCTGCAGCAATGGTCACCGACACCAGTCCACTAGTCAGCTCCACTCCCTTTGTGGCTATGGCCACCCCGATGCTGCACTGTGGCTACAATCACCCCGGATGCTTCGTGTGGCTATGGCCACCATGCAGATCTCCTGTGGCTATGGCCGCAGATCAGTCCTTCTGCAGTCCCTGCCACAAACACTGAAAATTCAGCCACACAAATTGTAATCCAGTTGGCAGTTTCAGCTTTTAGAGCAGAGACTCCATTTAAACTTGCTGTCTTTTTTCTTGGCGCACTCTAATTGGAGGAGGGAGACCAGTCCCGAAACTGGAGCCATCTCCTACTCACCATTGGCCACTGACACCAGTCCACTGATCAGTGTTGCTCTCTTTGTGGCTTCAGCCACCCCTAATGCTGGAATGTGGCTACGGCCGCCCCCAATGCTTCCCGCGGCTACAGCCACCAATCAGTTCTCCTGTGACCCCTGCCACAAACACTGAAAATTCAGCCACACAAGAATTTATTGTGATTAAGCCAGTCCACAAATTGTGGTGTGGACTCCAAACCCACACCCCAGACACAGATGATAGCATTAATAAAGCAATACCATCTAATGATGTGCCTCTGGTGGGGATTCAAGTACACAAAACACAACTGCCTGTTCACATTGACCCATCAATATTTTGGCACACGAGGGTGCCAAGGCAGCCCCATAGTCATTACTGGGAGTTCAAGGAAAAAACAAACTCTGAATCATGGATAGTTCCGTGTCCAAACAAAACTTAACTTATCTACAGTAAAACTTTTTTGTGCTCTTGTTATTTTTGGATCAGAATCTAATACTTCACTCACTGCTACTATGCCTAGATTATGTTGTATTCACAAATACAAAGATGTGATATTGATGGTAGAGATGGGTGAAGTTGGGAAACTTTGCTCCATGAATTAATCTATGTATTTACCACAATTCATGGATTAATTTGCAGATCTGAATTGTAAAGTTCCATCCATGAAGTGCAGAATTTTGCCCGAAAAGTGCTGAATTTTGTCCATGAACAGTAGAATTTCACCATGAATGGTGCAGTTTCGCCCATTTATGGGTGAAATTCCACCATTCACAGGTGAAATTCTGCTGTTCGTGGAAAAATTCTGCACTTCGCAGTGAAATTCTGCCCAAAAAAGTGGCGAAGTCAGATAGGCAAATTTTATCCTACTAGCAAAACCTTGTGGATTGCTCCATGGAGGCTAATTTCCAGACTTTGCTGGAACTTAGCTGGTAAATTTAAACTTCGCTGCATCTCTAATTGATGGTAAGCCAGTAGTAATTTTCTGCCCAATCGAAAGTCTACAATTTATGTATCATTTCTTTCACGTAAGTAATATGAAATGTTGAGAACCAGTTTTTTTTAAGATAATGGTCAACAGGTCTGGAGTTACCCTAACTGAGCAGCCCAATCTAAAACTATGGGTCTTCCCAGAGGGTATCTCACAGACTTGTGGACCTTTGGCAGTATATACAGGATAGGTCTAACTGAGTGGTCCTTCCTCAAAAAAACCCTCTTCTTTTGAAATAATTTTTCTACACAGTTCAGTGCCAGTTTTATCACAAAGAATGTTTTCAAAGGCTGATGTAGGATTGAACATTAGCCTTCTGTAACATGCATCATCAGACAACTGCCTCTCAACCTCCCTGACATATTGGGTAGTGCCCTGAGTAACTACTGTGCCCCCCATCTGTCATTTTAATAGTGATATATAGCCCATATGGTTCCTGTATGCCTTCCTATTCCACTGCAGATATATTGATATACAAGGACTGTGCTGGGGCTGATAACAGGGTCTGTATATCATTCCTGACTCACATGTCAGATGGTTTGGCTGCCTGGTGCCCAGGGGTAGAAGGGCAGAAGGTACTTTTCCCATTTAAACCAGTTCTGTTTACAGAACATCCCTGGCTATCATATATTTGAATTTCAAATACATTGTTATCAGAAATGCTATCAACATCATGTATTTGCAATATGCTAACAAGAAACATAGTTTTATGGCAGATAAGGATTGCTTGGCCTACCTAGTCTGCCCATTTTTCCTACCTACTGTAACACCGCAGACCCTACTTGATCTCTGCCCCCCCTTTCCTTACCACTAAGTTTACCTTATGCCTATCCAAATCCCACTACAGTTTTTGCCCACACAGCCTCCAATGGAAGGCTGTTACAGGCATGCACCACTCTTTCTGTGAAGAAGTACTTCCTTACATCACCCCGAGCTTACCCCCCCAGCATAATAGTATGACCCCTCATTCATGAGCATCTTTTTCTCTGAAAAAGGCTTCCTTCTTAAATCTTATTTATACCTTTAAGGCATTTGAAAGTCTCTATCATAGCCCCCTTTCCCTCCTTTCCTACAGGGTGTGCTTATCGAGGTCTTTCAGTCTCTCCTCATAGGGCTTTTAATGCAGACCCTGCTCCACTTCTCTGGAACCACTCTCTTCTCCAGTGAGTGGCTGAACAGGACTATCCTGGTCCAGATAACATAGCAGGCCATTTACTATGTCTATTGTCTGACCAAATTGCCCTTCCACTTAAACTTCTGTTTGAACTTTTCTTAAAGAGTCTCTTCGCAGATGACTCCAAGATGGGAGCAGTAGTTGAGGGAGAAGAGGGGAGGTTGGCCCTGCAAGGGCACCTGGACACCCTGGAAAGCTGGGCTCACACATGGAAATTAAATTTCAGTATCACCAAGTGCAAGGTGTTGCATCTTGGTCAGGGAAACCCTAAACACAGGTATACCCTGGGAGGGGAGGCACTGGAGGCCTCAATAGGGGAAAAAGACCTAGGGGTCATGGTGGATGCATGTATGAATAACTCTGATCAGTGCAGGAGAGCGACTAGCAAGGCAAACAGGATGTTGGGATGCATCGTAAGGGGGATCACCTCTAGGAGCAAGGAAGTGATTCTGCCACTGTACAATGGACTGGTTAGACCACACCTTGAGTACTGTGTACAGTACTGGAGACCACACTTGAAGAGGAACATACAGCTCCTGGAGAGGGTACAGAGGAGGGCAACTAAGATGATACGAGGGCTAGGGGATTTGATGTATGAGGACAGACTTGAGGAGCTCTGCCTGTTTTCATTGGAGGAGAGGAGAGACAGGGGACATGATTGAGGTCTTCAAGTACCTCAAGGGAATAAATAGGGTAAACATGGAGGGGATCTTTAGACTAAAGCAGGGAGGTATCACCAGAGGGCATGGTTTGAAGTTGGAAGGTGGAAGGGTGAGGGGGGAAAGAGGAGGAGGTTTTTCACTGAGAGGGTGGTGGACCCTTGGAATGCACTGCCTGGCAAGCTGGTTCAGAGATCCACAGTGGAGGGCTTCAAGAGAGGGTGGGACAGACACAGAAAGTGGATGTATCAGATGATGGCCTGTCCCAGGGGGGTGGGGATGGATGATAGGGGTTTCTGGAGCACAAGGGAGGGAGGGCCTCGGCACCCAACTAAGGATCTGAGGTTCGAGCAGACTTGATAGACCGTAAGGCCTAATCTGCTGGCAAACAGTAGGTTAGTATGTTAGAATAACTATATTCCTACTGAATGGAAGGAGGCCATAGTTGTTCCAATTCACAAGAAGGGATCTAAACATCTTTGGGAAAACTACTGGCCCATTAGTTTAACCTCTTCTATATGTAAAGTGTTGGAAAGTCTTCTTAAAGACATCATTGCTCCAGTCATCGGTGCAAAAGATCTTCAGCAATATGGTTTAAAGAGGGGTAGAAGTTGTTTAACTAACTTGCTCTGTTTTTATGAACACTTTAGTTCCCTTTTGGACAATGGGATACCTTGCGATGTAGTCTTTATTGACGTCAGTAAGGCATTTGACACTATGCCTCATTGGGCTTTAATTCAAAAACTTAGGGGACTTAATATTAATATCTATATAATTGCCTGGACTATAAACTGGCTTTGTAACAGAACACAAAGGGCGATTATCAATGGTGTTATTTCTAACTCTGGTAAGGTCTTGAGCGGTGTTCCACAGGGTTCAGTTCTCAGCCCCTGTCTTTTTCAAGCTTTTATTGCCGATTTAACCAATAATTGTCTTTCCTTTACAATAAAATATGCAGATGATGTGAAGATTGGGGGACCATGTTCTAACTTAGATCAGATATCTTATATCCAGCATGATCTTGACATCATATCTAACTGGATTGACAAATGGGGTATGAAATTGAACTCTACAAAGTGTAAAGTTATGCACCTGGGTTCTAATAATGCACATTTTCAATACTTATTGGATGGTTCAACGCTGTGTGCCACTACTGATGAGAGGGACTTGGGAATCACTATTTCGAATGATTTAACATACTCCAAATATTTGCATTCGGTTATTAGTACATCTAATAAGGTTGTTTGGTCTATCTTTCCTAATATTTGATCCTGAGATCATGAGATGTTATTGCCGTTGTTCAGGTCCTATGTTACACCTCATCTTGAGTATGCATTGCAGTTATGGTGTACATTTAAAAAATCGAATAGTTATACACTTGAAAAAGTACAGAGAAAGTATACAAAAAAAATATCTGGTCTTGAAGCCGCTTCCTATGAACACAGGTTAGATACTTTAAAATTTATGCCTCATACTATTAGACGCCTGAGAGGTGACCTTCTATTCTTATATGACGTTGTCCACGATCCATATGTTATGACCGAGTTAGGTCTTTCTTTCAGGTCATCTATACATGATACAAGAGGTCACCCTCTTCAGATGATTGGTAAATCTTTTAAATATAATAATCAGAAGGTTTTTCTTTACCTTGAGATCCTTTGGACCTTGGAATAAACTTCCATCTGCTGTAGTTATGAGTAATACTAAAGATATTTTCAAACATCTTCTTGACATGTTAATTATGTCTGGGTATAATTTATCATATTATTCTTTGGCCTAGCATAAGAACACTATGGGCCTCGGCCTACTAGCTCTTTTTCTCTACCTTAGTATGAACCTTAGTATGAACCTACTATCAGAGGTGCAGCCAGCACCTCCCTGTGATTCCTCAATATCATTGGATGTTTTCTGTCTGACCCCATTGCCTTGTCCACTTTCAGATTTGTAAGTGCCTTCAGGACTCTCTCCTCTATAAATGGAATGGTGTCCACCTCTCTTCCTTCAATACCCCCTGACATTTATCGGTGGTCGCTCTCAATCCCTTTCCTCCATGAACACTGAGCAAAAGTATTCATTAAGGATGTCTGCTTTTTTCTTGTCCACTCCCACACTCTTCCCCTTTCCCTCCTTTGCCTTACAATCCCTCCCTTGGTCTTTCTCCTTTCACTACATACCTGAAAAATGTTTTGTCCCCTTACTTTATTGCCTGAGCTATTTTCTCCTCCAATCGAGCCTTTGTGCTACTGACTGCTTTCCCTGCCTCACTCTGCTTCTCCTGATACACCATCCTATCCTGCCTTTGTGTCTCCTTAAACCTCCTAAATTTTAACTTTGTTGCCCTTACCTTCCCAGTCACCTCTTTTGAGAACCATAGCAGTTTATTTTTCCCTCTTGCCTTTGCATACTAGCTTGATGCAGAGGTTTGTTGCCTTCACTATCCCCACATTTAGTTTTGCCCACTGTTCCTCAACTCCACCCAAGTTCTCTCACCCTACCAGGGGATCCCTGAGGCATTCCTTGTCTTTGTAAAATCAGCCCTCCTGAAGTCCAGGACCCTCACCTTTGTGTGGTTTGCTTCTGCCACAATTCCTATATTGAACCACACTGTATGGTGATCACTGATCCCCAGGTGGCCACCCACCATGATGTGTGCAAGACTGTCCCTGTTGTTGAGTACAATGTCCAATACTGCTCCTTCGTGAGTGGTCTCCTTTACTAGTTGCCTGAGGAACACCCCCTGCAGGGAGTCTAGGAAGTCCTCCCTCCTTACTGAAGCTGCAGCTGTGATGCTGCAGTCTACATCTGGCAGTTTGCAGTCCCCCACCAGCAGCACCTCCCCCTTATTTGCCATCATTTGGATGGCTTCCACCAGAACTTTATCCATCAAGCAAATTGTCCACACTGTTAATCAAGAAGTCCAAGTCCTCATTATAAACTGGTTCATCATAGCAGTGTCACTGCTCTTAAAGTATCTTGTTCTGAGTTTAACAAACTAATGGCATCATTCAAGTTTGCTTCAGCTATTTCCCTAAGTTTCTGTAATTCTGAAAAGTTCTGGTATCCCTTAAAGCTATATAAAGGGGCACTGTCAGCTTTGCCGCTTTGTTTTTTGGCAAAAGCGAGCAGTGTGCCTCTTGGCCACACAGCAGTCAGAGATATACCCAGAACACCCCTATTGATATAAAAGATTAGGCTTTTTACCTGTTTTCTCATTTTTGGCATAAATATCTGCTCGGTCAGTCTGATGCTAAACCACCACAAACCAGAAGCACATCCAGATTGGGACCGCGTCTGCCTTGAGCATGGTCCCAAAGTACAATTTTTTTCATAAACAGCCAGTAGATTCATAGTGCCTCTGTCCCTTATGTTATTTTAAAAAAGTTCCAGCTATCTGCCATTGTAAACCGAACACTGGAAGTAGCATAATTTGTATTTTTAAGCCACGGCCAAAATCCAGAGCATGCACACAAGATTCATGAACAAAAGATCCCATGCATGCACAAGAGAGTGCTGTTGACGATTTTGGCCGCAGTTTAAACATACGAATTATGCTTCTTCCAGTGCTCGGTTTGCGATGGCAGATTGCTGGAACTTTTTAGAATAACATAAGGGACAAGGGCAATATGAATCTTCATACTTCAGGACCACGCTCATTGCAGATGCGCTGTCCAAACTTGGATGTGCTTCTGGTTTGCGGGGGTTTAGCATCAGACCGACTGAAAATATATTTATGCCAAAAATGAGAAAACAGGTAAAAAGCTGAATCTTTTATACCTATAGGGGTGTTCTGAGTATATCTCTGAGTGGTGTGTGGCCAAGAGGCACACTGCTCGCTTTTGTTAAAAAATGAAGGGGCAAAACTGACAGTGCCCCTTTAAGAGTAGCTGGGGATTGTCCCTCTCCCCCAATTCAGCACCGAATACCTTGAGATCAAGTTTTCTTACAAGTTTAAATCAATATCAGCATTAAACTCCTCTGGGGTGGCAGTAGGGATAAATGATAAACTATCGGCCTGAGTCTTGGTTTATAACTCATTATAAAATGGGCTTAAGAAATCCACTTCTCTGATTGGCTACTACATCATCTGCACCGTGTTCTTATCAGATGATATAGTAGCCAAGTGGGACTACTGGCCACCAAGATGCCCCATGACAACAAGAAAACAGTGAGTTCTGCCAAGCGTAAACAGAAACGCTCACTACCAGAGCTCACTGAAGCACCAGCAATCACCACCGGCACTTGTGGCAGTGCACCATATCTCAATCAAGGTACACAACATCCCCCTTCAAACACAACTGTAAATGTTGAATTTTCTTTTACTCGCAGAGCCTTTCTTCATCATATTTCCACCACCAATCCGGTGTTATCATCGCTCGGCCCTCCCTAGTCTGAACTCCACCCCCCCCAAAAAAACATTACCATGTCCTACAGCATCAAGAATTCACAAATAACATGAAGAGCACAATTGTTGTCACTGTATAGCAAAAAATTTACTTTTCCACACTGTCTGTTGCAGTTTCAATAAAGCAGGAAGCAGTAGTCTATGGCACCTGCTAACGGACACACTCGCTCCCACCGGCCAACAAAGAACACACTCACTGCTCATACTGCTACCAGTTCAGCATTCGGTGACTTCATTACCTATTTAAAAAAATCAAATGAATGCCCTTTATTTGTACCAATCTTTATTTTTCACTCTGACTATGGGGACTGGGGTTGGTCCAAGCCATATTGAAGCCAACCAGATCACCTCTATGGACATGGGAATTAAGCGGCATAACCTCGGTCTTATTGATGTTCAACCTGTAGTTTGATAGCCGACTAAATTCTGCAATTATATATAAAATTACAGGGATGGATTTAGTTGGATCAGATACATGCAGGAAAAGGTCATTCGCCTAGGCTGACAATTTAAGTTCTAGTGGACCAACTGAAATGCCAGGTATATTTGCAGATAACTGTAATTTACGGAGCAGAGGCTCCAAATACAAGTTGAGCAACAAAGGTGACAGTGGACACTCTTGAAGCGTGCCTGAGAACAGTGGGAAATTGCTAGAAAAGATCCCATTACAATAAATTTTAGCCCTAGGATTAGAATATAAGTACCTAATCTATGCAATAAACTCAGGGGGAACCCAAACTGGGCCATAACGCTAAAGAGAAAAGGCCAGCTTACCCTATCAAAAGCTTTCTCCGCATCCAGAGAGACCAGGGCCATAGGTAACTCCACCTCCCTGGATACAAAGAAAATATGGGCAAGTTTACAAATATTATCTAGGGGGTTTCTGCCACCAACAAAGCCTATCTGTTCCATGGAGATTAATTTACCCCAAACTTTGTTAATCCTGGAGGCCAATATTTTGGCCAGAATTTTAATATCATAATTCATCAAGGAAATCAGCCTGTAGTTTCCTATTTTATCCTTGGGTTTCCCAGGTTTAGGCAAAACAATGATGGTAGCTTCTAATAGGGTGGAGTCTACGATCCCATGGGAACAGATATGGGCATACAGTTCTTGAAGAATAGGGGTAAGTTCTTTCACAAAAGTAAGGTAAAAATTTGATGGGTAACCATCTGGGCCAGGAGCTTTATTTGGCAGGAGAGACCTGATAGCAAAAGTTTTCTCTATTGTCGAAATGGGAGAGATTAATTGGGACCTCTGCTCTGGATCAAGGGTGGAAAGAGAAAGCTGGGAGAGGTAGTCCTGAATTTCTGATTGAGTAGGGGTATTTTCTGGGAGACTATATAGTTTCCTATAAAACAATTCAAATTCTTCCACTATGGATTTAGGATTTTCAAGGAACAACCACCATCTGCAGTAGATAGTAATGTAACCAGTCTAGACTCCTCCTGTTGTCTCAGTTTCTGGGCCAAGAGATGCCCAGCTTTGTCATCTTGATCCAGATATTTAACATGGGTCTTAAACAAGGCATATTCTGCCTTCTCCCTAAGGGTCTCTGCATATTGGTCTTGAAGAAGCATGAGACAAATTAAATCCCCTTCGTAAGGACAAATGGCCACTACAGCCTCAAGGGTTTGGATAGAATTCAATAAGGACTTCGCTGTGGCCTCATTTTTCTTTTTCCGGGTAGCGGCAATTCTAATAAATTCCCCCCTCAGAAAGCACTTCAATGAACACCAAAGTTGATCATATGCAGATATGGAACCCCTATTTTGGTCCATGTATTGAGTAATCAGAAGACTGATCCTGTGTACTGTGTCTTTCTGAGAGAGCAATTGGAGATTTAGTTTCCACAGAGTAACATTAGGAATACTCTGGGGTACAATACCATCAAACCATACCAGGGAGTGATCAGATAACACCCTTGGGGAAAGTCCACAGTCAAACAGGCCTAACAACATAGCCCGGTTTACTAGAAAAAAGTCCAGGCGAGAATAAGTTTTATGATAGGCCGAATAAAAGGTGAAATCCCTCACGCTGGGATGTAGACGGTGCCAGGGATCAGAGATTCCCCAGCCCTTCCATCATTTCATGTAGAGATCTCTGAGCAGGGGATAACCTGCAATCTCTCTGCATGGACCTATCCAACATAGTATCATATGTGATGTTCCAATCCCCAGCCCCTGATTTTTGGCAATTGCTTGAAAGAAGATAACAGAAGGGCTAGTTGTGAAAAAAATTCAGGGGAAGAGTAATTAGGACCATACACTGTACCCAAAATAATTTCTCTATGATCAAGCAACCCTCTTAGAAAAAAGAACCTCCCTTGTGTGTCCTCCACTTGCTGTAACAATTGAAATTGGCTCCCTCTAATAAATAAAATCTCCACTCCTCTTTGGGAAGTGGAGTTGCCAGCTGCATAGACACAACCCATTTGTTCTCTCCTGAAGAGGGTACCTTCACTAGCCAACAGATGTGTCTCCTGCAAGAAAGCAACTCCTGAGTGCATTAAAGCCAAGTGCTTAAGGATCTGGTGGCATTTTATTCTTATCTTCGCCCCCTTGACATTCCATGAGGCTAGTCTCATAACCACCATTAAGGTATGGACAGTTTAGTAGAGTGAGAAAACCAAAAATTAGAAAAATTATTATTATGACAATTAACATGGTAATAACCTCAGTGACTGGCTCCATATCCCTCCCTCATTATTTCCCAATACAACTCTAAAATAATTAAAAAACAAATGAAGTATATTTCCCCAGCCCCAGAATAAATCCCTCAGAGGCATATATACACATCCACTTAGTATGCCCCAGTATATAATTATAAAGTAGAACAACCCCAGTCCCGACAACTGACCACTCCACTGATCAATCAGTGTGATGATTGTCATGCTGCCCCTGAAATCACCTCCCCCTGCCCAATCCTTTGTTAGTAATGAAATTTAAGCCATTTTAAAAAAACAGTTTAACAACAAAGAGCCAAACATTCAACTATTAAGAACAATATACCATTGTATGTGCTAAACTAGGTGCATAACTACTCAACAGGTTTTACTCTAACTACGTCACCATTAGTGTCTTAGTGGCTTAGAGTTAAATTACACCCCTCTATTAAACTAAAGAACTAGAGCAAAACATTTAGCATGGGACCCGTATATAAACCCCTCTTGCAAGGCAAAGTGGAGATCAACTGGATTCCACAAACTCATAAACCAATATGCATAAATAACCCCTTAGTAGAGATGAGGAAGATAAAAGAAACACCTACCTAATACCTCAGCTGCAACACAAACATAGGGTTATCAACATCAGACTTGCATGCCTACTAAGGCATTCTAATAGACTACCTTAAGCCTATTCAATGAACATTATAAAAGGAAAAATTACAGATATTATGTTAGGCAGGGTATAAGCAGAAATTTGTAATTCGAAAAACGTCCACTAGATGACACTCTGTACCACAAAATAACTGAAGAGAGTTCACTTGATTAGGTCAGAATACCATTTATTGCATGTTTCCCTAACTACCTCCAGTGAATCGAAAGAATGCCACTGCTCATCTTGGTTGACTTGTAGGGTAGCTGGATAACGCACTCTAAATCTGATGCGAGCAGACACCAATTTGGCAACTAGAGGGTGAAGAGCTGAGCGCCTCTGATGAACCGAATAGGGCAAATCTTGAACAGTGCAGATTCTCTTCCTGGCCCATTGTACTTCTGCCATGTCTTTCAACTTAGACAAAACATATTGCTTGTCCAAAAAATTTAGCAGTCGGAAGATGAAAGGACGAGGGGGGGAACCCAATGAAGGCATGGGGCGAAGAGATCTGTGGGCCCTCTCGATGATATAGGTGGGTCCATTAGGTGAGGGTCCCACAAGCTTATCACACTGCTTCTGAGCAAATACAACTGCTTGGCATCCCTCTTCCCCCTCGGGCAGGCCCAGGACCACTAGATTATTCCTTCTCGATTGACCCTCGAGATCCTCTAAACGATCCTCAGTCTTTTTCAGTCCGTGACGCAAAGACACAATGTCTGTATTTGGTAGGGTGACAGAACCCATGCCCATACATATGTGTGCCACATTTCAGATCTCTAGCTTTAAATTTGCTGAAGTATAAGTCTACGAACTTTCAGAAATTTTAGAATTACTTTTCATAATTACATAAACTGTAGAATTTTAAGCCCCTAAAAGTTTACAGCTAGAGATCAGAATATCACCAATGTTAAGTTCATTGACCCTAAATATTAGGCTTTTAGGTAACAACCATGGTCCAGCATCAGGAAGTCATGCTGCCATGCCATGCTAACGACCCAGTTTTGGAAGTGAGCCCCTGGAAGTTGTGTCGGGAGGTAGGTCATTGCCAAACCTTACAATCTCTATTTTGTATTTTCTATGAATCTTCCAATAAAGTATGCATCTAAGTTTTCAGTTATCTAGTTCCAAGGGTGGCTAAGTTCTAAGCATATAAATTTTCACATGAATATTAAATTGCTAGACTTTGAGCCCCTTCATCCACTTCCCCTCTCTTCATCCAAATGTCATGAAACTTGACAATATTTTAGGGCCTGTCATATTTCAGATGTCTAGCTTTAACAAGGACTGAGTTATAGCCAATTAAAAACATTTTGGAAAATTCCAAACAAATTTGCAAACTTGCATGAAAATTCACAGATTTTCATGAAAATTCCACTAATTTGGAATTTTCTAATTTTTCCCACCTCTAGGAGCTTCTGAAGTTGTTGGAGCAACAGCTTTAACTCAGCATGTTGTGTGTTGTCACTCTGTTCATCACTGAACATACACTCATTCAGCCTCTGCCTGTATTCACTTCCTGCTGCATTTTTCAAGTAAAAAGGCTGTTCCAGATCACTCACATCACCTATGTTTTTTCTTCCACTCAGATCCAGGACTCCTTTGTAGGTCACCATTCACCAAAAGAACATTTACTTGCTTTGCTTGCTCTGTATGGTTAATCAATGGTAGAAGTTTGTGAGGGAAAGCTGGAGCTGGGTACCACATCTGACTGAGTAGTCATAAAATACATGAGTGGCACATTTGTAGATAGTGCATTCTATATATAATGTATCAAAATAAGTCTCATAAATCTGATACATGGCAACTCACTTTATCACTGTATAGTAGTGGTAGTAATATTACTGTAGTTATATAATAAATAATGTAAACCCAGCCATATATACTGTGATATTGGGTGTGATGCTAGAGGTGGATTCTGAAGAGAGCAGTGTCAGTGGCTCAGCAGGTAACACACTCACCTCTGAGGTCAGGAGATCAGAAGGCTGTTGGTTCTATCCGCACACCTGGCATTTGGGCTAAATCCCAACACTGACACTGTAGTGCAGCATGAGGGGGGTGCTACACTCCTGAGGTGCCATCTTTTGGATGAGATGTTAACCTGAGGTCCCATATGCCTGTTCTGGTGGTAGTTCAAGTGGATGTTAAAGATCCCATGACACTTATCAAAAAGAGTAGGGGAATTTAGTTTTTATTCAAGAAATCATACAAGACTGTACAGAAAATATTTTGCATACAACAAACTTTGAAAAGAAAATGAAGTTTTCATAATAAAAAAGAAACCTTAAATATTTTTATAATCATATAACTTAGAAAAATCAATTAAGTAACTGAAAAATCATTATCCGTTACCCACAGTAGATTTCTCCACACTTTCTGGACATATTTGCTATTAGTATTCTTCAGTATAAGTATTCTTTAAGTATAAGAAATATCTTTAATTTATTTCATGATTTTTGTCAGTAACTCTGTGTAAGACATATTTTTTGCTGAAGTGTAAAGAGACACCTCATGTTCCAAATATGCCATTTAAAAACAGCAAAAACAATGTTTAGAGTACTTTTTCTGCCTTTTTCCAGTAATTTGTGTATTTTCCATAAATTAGAACATTATTGTTCACAAAAGAAAAAAAATCTGCATCCCAGTGTTCTGCTACATAACCCCAAAAAGTGTTGATATAGGAACAGGAGAAAAACAAGTGCTCCATTGTTTTTAGTTGATTCATACAATTTAGCCTAGAACACATATTTTCTTCTACCTTCTTATGTTGATTTGCCTTGACATTAAGATGTTCATGACAACATAACCATAACACATCTTTGAATTTTTTAGGTACTCGTTTATCTATAATCAAAGCTTACCAGGAAGAAATACAGTCAGGTGGGCATTTGGGAAATATTTCTTGATCTGAAAAATGTGTGTCTAGGACATGTATATACAGTATATCTGTTTTTTAGTTTTAGTACAAATCATAGTACTAGAAATATGCCATGTTTTCATTTTGACAAATACCTCTCTTAGGTATAATGGTGTCATGAAGTCTGATCGAATAACTCATTAAGTTCCACTTTCCCATGCCTTATACCAGATTGATATAGTGGAAAGGAATATATGATCCCCAAATTTCCCTGTATTAATAAGTAAAGGTTTAATATTAGTTAAGATAAACTGGCAATAAAAAAAGAATAGGGTTAATCATATTTAAACCCCCTTTATTTAGAGGTATATATAATATATTTCTTTTTATAGGGTTCAGTCTACTCCCCCAGAATGTCTGGAAGAAAATACTTAAAATCATTGCTTCTTTGACTTTGGGTGGGGGGGGGGTATATTACATAGAAAAATAAACAATGGTAATAGGTAAGTTTTAATCAAATATATTCTCTTAATTTTGCTCATTGTCCAATTATTCTACCTTTTAACCATTGAGGGGCTTTGCTGAATATTTTTGTCCCAGTTTAGGATATCCAATTATGTGGTTCCAAAATCTATTCATAAAATTGGTATTGGTTCCCTAGTTAGAGCTATACCTACTACCTGTTCTTTAAAAGTTTGTTTCTTTCCTAATTCCCTACCTATACATTTGGTGGTATTCAGAGCAGCACCTGAAACAGTTCCATACTGGGTACATATTTCAATAGCCTGTTCCACAGAGGGAGAGTCATTAAGACATAGGCAAATGTTATCCACATTAGCCATTGCTATAAAGGGAACCCTGTGTTGAGAAATTTGGATAGGAACAATGTCAGGTGATTCATGTATCTGCCTTAGTAGCAGATCAATGCCAAAAACATGTAAAAGAGGACTTATCAGACAACCTTGCCTGACCCCATTACCTACTGGCACCATAGGGCCACAGAATCCATTAACTTGTGGAATAACCACAGCATTCTTATATAAAGTTCTCAGCCAAGATATAACAATTTATGGAATATCATATTGCTGTAGGGTAAAGAATAAAAATTTGTGACTGATAGAATCAAAAGCCCTTTGTTGGTCCAGTAATACAATTTAGCCTTCTAAACTGGCTAAACTATCAGTTTCTATTAGTTCTCTCACTTGAATAAGCTGGTCTGTAATAGATCTGCAAGGAACTGTACATGATTGGGTTGTTGTGATCTAGTGTGGGGCTACTGTTAGTAAGCACTTGTTTAAAATTTTTGTCAGGATTTTAAAATCAACATTAAGAAGGTTGATTGGCCTCCAATTTGTCAGAAGTCATTTGCCTCCTTTCTTATGTAAGAAGGTAAGAATCCTTGTAGTCATTCTTAAAGGCAAGCTAGATTCCGCAAGTAAGTAGTTAAAAACTTGTGCCAACTCAGAAGAAATTTTGGGGCCTATAAATTTATAGAGTTCTGTCATAAGCCCATTTTTCCCTGGTGCTTTTCCTGTATTTTAAGTGGAAATGGCTTCTTCAGTTTCACTAGATATTATTGGTTTTATAAGATTGTGTAATAAATCAGCTGGACAATCTAGGATAGTGAATTTTTGAGAAAATAAAGGTGTCATTAATATATCTGTGTGCCCCTTCTGAAACAAAGATTTCATATATCTGGAGGCTGTATTTAAAATACCTTGATCCATGGTTTGCAGGACATCCTCACAATCATATACCACTTCCATAACTTTTTTTTATTAACCCTCTTTCTACAACATAAAAAGGGGCATTTAGTGTCTGATTTTTCCTGAGTGCCATATGCTTGCTGCATTTCTAATGTGGATGTTTGTCTAATATGATACTCATGCATGTTCTGTTTTCTATCTTGGATTTGTTTTGTATAATCATGTTTGGTTGTTTGTGCCAAACTCATCAAATATTGTAGATGTTGTCTATTTTTTTGATAGTGGAGATATTCCTCATTTCTATTAGATTTATTCAAAGAAAATAAGTTTCCTTTGGTCTATTTTTGTATCTTCCAACCATAATCATGGGTCTTTATAGATTTCAAACAAAATGTTCCTGCTTATAATGAAAAATAAAATATGCTGCCTAATTGCTTCTTTCTTTAAAAGGAAAGAATTAAATTTCCATAACCCTGGTCCATGAACACTTTGTTGTGGACCTAGGGTTATGAATAACTCTTTGTGATCAGAATATTCCACTGAGACTACTTTTGTCAACTAAACCAACAATGTTTTAGATAAAAAGAAGAAGTCAATTTGTGTCGCTAGGTTACCTTTTTGGAAAGTGGGATCAGCACGTGCTGTTTTTGACTAATCGGTGTCTATTAACCTTGCTGTCTGCATGGTGGTTTGCAAAAAAAGACATATCACAAAAAATGTTTTGGGTGGCAGTATTATGACCTCTGTCCTTTTTTGAGAATTCACAGTTAAAATCACCACCCCAAACAACATTTTGGGAGGAAAAAAGACAAGGTTTAACTTGGCTAAATACTTCAATTCTGTCTGTTTTTTTTTTCTGCCGAGCGTAAATATTAATTAAGTTATATTAACTGTTGCATAACTTAATGTGCAAAATCAAGCCCCGTCCTGGTATTAAGTCAATAAGTTTCAATACTTGTACATCAGTATGATGAAAAAGAATACCCACCCCAGAGCAAGCCTCTATTCCCATAAACCACTAAGAAACACCAGTATACCATTCTTTCATGACTTTTGAGACTTCTGATAATGTGTGAGGCCTAGTGCCCTGCAGAACGATAATATCTATCTTTTTCACCTGCAGGTGAGAGTAAACACCCTTTTCACATTATTTTTAATACTGTTTACATTAACAGTAACCAACGGTAAAGGTGGCTGCATGGGAAAAAAAGTTAAGAAAAAAATTAATCTTTTGTCTACGGTGGTTTTGTCCTTTTATTCTTAGCCTCTACCCCTAGTTTCTTTTTTGTGGTTATGGGTTTACCTTTTGTCTTCACATCTTTTTTGGCCTTCTGATTCGCTGGTGTCAGGTTCAGAAGGGGCCTCTAGCTGGCCGGAATCTGTAGAGCAACCTTCCGATTCATCTCCTGAGCCCTCAACTCCACCTGCTAAGGCCTGATACCTGTTCAAGGTGGTTGTAACTGACATTTTAGGCATCTTAGGAGCTGGTTGCAGCCATGCCTGCCTCCTTCTGGTGATACTTTTTTTGTTCATTTTCTTGAGGGACTATGGTTGGGGGTTGGGGTGGAGGCATAATAGCAGTGTCTTCAATCTTCTTAGACAGAGAATCAGTGGTTTCCATCGCGTCCCCCTGGATTTCTGTTACTGATTCTGGGATTTCATTTTCTGTTTGCACAGAATCAACCTGAACAGTTTCTTCCACCTCCTCCATGTGAGGGATGGAGGGTATCCGGTCTCTGAGTAGGGAAAAATGGGGAGGGTAGTGATTCTCTGGTATACCCACTGTAGCTTTGGAGTGTGTTCTCTGTGCTAATGTTATCAGAAGTCTTTGTTCCTCAGTGTCTGCAGAGTCTGATATGTTATGAGCAGCTTTTGGACATTTCATGTAGGAATGTCCCTTCCTACCACACAAATTGAAAATAGCCTCACTCCTGCATTGGCTACTTGTGTGGCCTAGTGTATTATATAGTGTGCATCTTAAATGGTCACATGTGCTTATGTGACCTGGGGACCCACATTTGTAGCATGTCTTAGGATGCCCTTGATAAAAAAAACATACCTCTGTCCCCACCAAGAAAAAACTATTTGGAAGATGTTGCAGCCCTTGTTCATTGGACCACAAAATTAATCTTATCTTCTATCCTCCCATCCAGATACTTTCCAAATCAAAGATAACTTCAGGGTGGCCTACCACTGTGCAGTGTTGTTTCAGCCAAGAAGTGAGGTCAGTGACACTCACACCCTCATTACAAAATAATACAGTGACAGTTCTGTGAGCTGGTTTCCTTAAAGGAATCACATCAAAAGGTAGCCATAGTGGTGTGTTCTTAACCTTCTGGTATCTTATCCAAAACTTCTCTAAGCTACTATTTAGTTTAAAGCTCACATCAAAAGAGGCCTCTTCTGACACATGAATTAAAGAATAAAGTTTGGTGGCATGAAAATGCAAATTCTCTTAACAAGGTCCTACCCACATGTTCCCTGTTGGGAAAAACTTCCAAACCTCCTTTATATAAAATGCAAACTGTGTTCTGCCTTTTTGCCAGATAAACTGGCTTATGGAAAAAAGAAGCAAAGGGCCTTGATTATTGCCTGCCCCCTGTCCCTGAAGATTCATTTGTATTGTCTTCCAAATGATTACTGGACTGTTCTTGATTTGTCCCCGTAACATCAGACATTTCCAATAAGTCACTTAGTACATCTTTCATTCCCATCTGTGAATCTTTATTTTCTCCAGAAACCTTTGCAATAATATCTATATTACCAGCTTGTAAATTCAAGACAGGGTTTTGTGTAAGAGTTAGTTCTTTAGGTGTCATAAGCGGGTCATTGATGGCTATACCATCACACTTCTTTAGTTTGGAACCTGACCCAAAGTTTTCTTCAGCATTTACATTTTCATTTGTTTTCAGGATATTTTCATCAATATTAGGAGTCTGCTTATTTATGAGTTTTTGCTTGTTTATGCTTACTCCCTGAATACGAATGGGAGCAAAACCAGATGTCCAGTCCCTGGATTCAGGTGACTGCACCCATCTCACGGCTCTCAGGGATTTCTCAACAGTCCATGGCTCCACATCTGGCTCCACCAAATCCGCCTATGTTTTCCCGGTGGGCACTGTTTTTTCAAATGTCCTGGTTGTAGATTTTTCTGTCCTTGCTGAAAATGAAAAGACCATGGCTTGGTCTTGATTTTCTCTCATAGTTTAAAATATGATTTTCTCTGGTATACCAGGCTGTGTTTTCCCCAGGCTGCTGTTTGGTATATCAGCTGTCTTCAAGCAACTACTGCCAGCTGTGGTCTGGTTGCCATGCTGGGCCTCCTTAGGTGCTACTGTTTTGCATTCAGCCATCGCTGCACAAAGTTCCTTTTTTCTTTTGAGAAAAATACTCTTCTTCTAGCTGTAGTAAATCCTCAAATGTTTTGACAGTATGAGACTCAAGATTGCATACCTCCGTTCTTGCTGAGGGCTTCCTGCCCTTACCAGGTATGTCCTCCACATTTTCCTGCACTGTAACTTCCATCGCTACTTGCAGGAGAGATTTGGATAATCCAGTTGCATCATAAAATTCTTCAGTCTCTAGGTTTGCTGCCACCAGGGAGGAGACCAACTCCCCGACCTCCAGCACATCTTGCTCCATGACAGTCTAGCAACAAACTGATCTGGCCATCCTCTGATGGACAAAGGTTCCCTCTACAGGTAGAGTAGGGGAATTTCCCCAGTGCCCTGGCCAAATTTCCCCCCTATTCACCAAAAATACCACCAACAGCTTAATCTGGTTAAAGGTCAGTTGGCATTCATCTGTATCACCCCTCCCTCGGACTGTGCCTGAAAATAGGAAGAATTTGTCTAGTGCACTTACCCCGTCAATAAAAACTAACTAAATAAATAAATATCTGTGACCCACAAGGCTGAAGACAAAGTAGTAGTAGTAGTAGTAGCAGTAGTAGTATTAGTAGTAGTAGTAATAGTAGTAGCAGTAGTAGTAGCAGTAGCAGTAGTAGTAGTAGTAGTAGTAGTACTAGTAGTAGTAGTGTAGTAGATTTTATTTATTTAGGATGCCCTTCCCCAAAGGCTCAGGTGCCCTTACAATAGGATTACATATATGTCATTACATAAAACAGAACAGGAACAGTAATAAAAACACATACATACAAAATCTCAAAAACAATTAAAAACAACTGAACTTGTTCCAATTCTCAGATGACTTTCCTCAGACCCCAAAACCTTGTGCATACAGAAATGTCTTCAGATGACGTTTAAAAATTTCAACAGATGGTGCCTCCCTGAGGTACCCCAGCAATAAATTACATGATGCAGAGGCAGCCACCTCAAATGCCCAATCCCCAGAGCTCTTTAGCCTCACTCTGGGGATCTCCAGGAGAGCACTGGTAGCTGACCTGAGGGGTCAAGACAGGACATAGGTATGCAGGAGATCCTTCAGGTACCCCGGACCTGAACCATGTAGGGCCTTGTAGGTCAAAAGACCTATCTTGAAGGTGATGCACCAGCTCACCAGCAGCCAATGCAGTTTGTACAGCAACACTTGAGTGATATGACTGAATCTAGAATGCCCGATCAACACATGTGCTACTGCGTCCTGCAACAGCTGCAGGCATCACAGCGAACCACCTCTGACCCTGAGGTAGAGGGCATTACAGTAGTCGAGTCTCAAGGACACAAAAGCATGGACCAGTGTGGCTAGGTCTTCAGGTGAGACAAAGGGCTTAATCCAGGTGATATTCCAGAGATGGTAGAATCTGGTTAGGATGACAAGCGACACTTGAGCACCAAATGCCAGCTCGCTGTCAAATAGAATGCCCAGATTCTTCACTCTTAGTGAAGCCTTCAGTTCTGTCGGGCCAATAAAGAGGCCTAACCTATCACCAGAGGCTCCAAGCCCAACCCTCCGACCTGGCTCAGTCACCAGTACCTCAGTCTTCCCAGAGTTTAGTCCCAGCCAGTTCGACACCGTCCATGCCTGAATCTCAGCCAAGCATTTATTTAGCACATCAACAGTGTCAGTTCTACCAGGTGTGAAAGACAGAGCTGAGTATAATCAGTGTAACAATAAAAACTATGCTCATAGCATCTTATGACCTCACCCAGAGGCAGCATATACACTGCAAACAACATGGGGGAGAGGACAGAGCCTTGGGATTCTCCAGAGGCAGGTCTCTTGGGTTTGAGGAACAAGTTCCCATCACTACCCTCTGGGAACTGCCCCCAAATAAAGGACTCAAACCAGCTGATGACCTTGCCTGTGAGTCCTATATACTCACTTAGCCAACTAACAGCACTCCATGGTCCACAATGTCAAATGCTGAGGAGAGATTGAAGAGGACAAGAATAGTACACTCTCCCTGATCCCTTGTCCTGAGCAGGTCATTCAACAGCCTGACCAATGCTGTCTCTCTGCTATGCAGGGCCTAAACCCAAGCTGGAAAGGTTCATGGATTTGGAAGTCTATAAGATGGTCCTCTAGCTGTTCTGCTACCACCTTCTTAAGAACCTTTCCCAAAAATGGAAGGTTCAAGGCAGGCTGATAATTTGCCAGGACATCAGGGTCCATCAATGGTTTCTTCAGCAGGTGCTTAAACAGAGCCTGTTTTAAAGACTCAGGAAAAATCCCATCCGACAGGGAACTCTCGACTATCCTGGCAAAGACCAGGCCCAGATCTTTAATGCAGCTAAACTGTAGCTGTGTTGAGCCTGGGTCCTGGTCAAAGAATGTTGGTTTTAGGCCAAGGACTATCTGACAGACCTCCTGCATCATCACCGGTCAAAACTCACCCCAGGCAGCCGAGTGAAATCGCCCACACGAGAAACATCACTGCTGGAGAATTGAATTCCACCTGTAGCAACCCTGGATCTCACAGAGGACACTCTGTCTGAGAAGAATCAAGTGAACTCCTCACATTTGTGAGTAGAAAAGGCCCTAATGGGTTCCATACAGACCAGATGTAAAAGCCTGTCTACAACCTGGAAGAGCTGAGCCGGTCGATTCCTCCTGGCTGCAATCGTCCTAGACATAAAAGCAGCCTTTTTCTGGATGATTGCATTCTGATACTCACCATAATGAGGCATCATAACCAGCTTGTCCTACTGAGATCCAGTCTTCCTCCAGCACCTCTCCAACCTCTGCCCCTTGTCTTCAACACCCTTAGCTCCCCATCAAACCAAGGAGAACCAAGGTGTTAGACAAGGGGGCATACATGGATTGGTGTCAGGCAGTCCAGGGCCCCAGCAACAGCAGTACTGTAAGCAGTCACTGCCTCTTTCAAACCGCTGGCACAAGCCTCCAACACAGACAAAATGTCCAGGTCCGCCATTTGTCCGTCTGATTGAATACTTCTAAAAGGGCAGGACTAGACCAATTCCACAGGGGGTGGGACAATCGGGGAGGTCTAAAGCTGGGTTCCACCATACCGTGGTGACACGGAATTTGCCAACCATCAGTACAATGATGGTACAACACTGCCAATTGGTGTTGTGCCATCACTGGGGGAACTAATGTTTTCTGTGGGGGGCTCCCCCCCCACAGCCCCCACACTTAAATTAACTAGCTCCGAGTCAGAGTTGGTTCGGGGATGGGGCGAACACCCCAGAGGCAACAGTGTCAGGAAACCAGCAGACCATCACAGCAAACTGACGAAAATGTTGCTGTGATGATCTTCGCTGTATTCCCATCGCTGTTGCAACTTGATACCTTAAAGCTGAACCCAACAGTGCAATGATTGGACCAAGCAACCTGATTAATCTTGAAGATGTCAATTTCAAAACCTAGAGTGAACACCAGATCAAACGCATGGCCAGACTGGGGAGTCACAGATGTGGAGTGCAGGGTCAGGCCCACAGCCTCCATACTTAACAAGAAGTGTTGGGCCCCTGGCGATGCCACATCATCCACCCAAGTTGCTGAAGTCACTGAGAACAATTCAGCTCGGCAACTCCAACACCCTCCCAACGATAAAGGATGTCACCTTCTGCAAGAAGACCCTGGTCACACCCAGGTGGACGGTAGACCTGAAGCACTCTAAACTCCACGCTGAGACCTCCCCAATATAACCACACACTCGAAAGAATTGGTGTCCCCAACTGGGTGCACCATCAGGCCCAGCTCCGATCTAAACAGATCTCAACCCCCCCCATGGTCCTTCCTCAGGCAGTGCACAACAGAGTACCCAGCTGGGACAGATGCCTCTAGGACAGGGCCTGAGGTATCTCCCAGCCAGGTCTCTGTAATGCAAGCCAGATCGAAGGACCTAAGAAGGCCAGCCATTATAGGGGCCTTGTTGGCCATCTATCTGGTATTGCATAGCACTACCCAAAGAGGGTGAACAGTTGGTGCTGGTTCATCAGCTACCCGTCCTCTCAGTCTGGAGAATACCCTGGGTATAGGGACAAGGCACAAAGGACCTTACTCCAGCTATTTTCCCAACCCAGGGCATCTCCTGGTTCCTACTACCCGAATTGACTCCCCCCAGGTTACATCCTTCCCCCTCTCTCTCTCTCCCAAACCCATCCTTAAAATATCCAGCTCCCTACATCTCCACCATACTGCAACATCAAGCGGTGGAGTGAGGAAGTGGTGAAGATCCCTAAGGAGAGAGGGAGAATAAGCCAATATTTGGTCATGAGGAAGAACCCCCATCCTAAACAAAACTACCACTAACTATACAATTAAAATATTTCACAGCCAGTCACTCAACCTCACACTCACACATATACACACTCACCACACCCCACAAATCCCCCCAGAAAAACATCCCCAATGCAGAAAATAAATAAATTTAAAAATTAGCACAGAAGAGAGTCAGATTTCAAAACAGGCCCATAGTGGACTATGACTATGGTCTAATACTGTCTGAGAACTTTAAGCTAAGGTCCAAAAAGCCAGAGGGCTCTCACCCCACTGAGTAGTTCACTAGTTCTGTTTCAGAAAGGTACGACTACTACCAAGGCCTCCCACCTCCTGGAAGTCCAAATTCCAAAGTCCCTCTCATGGCCTAGGAATCTGAAACCTAGCTGACACCAGGAAACTGAGGCTAAATGATGGCAAAGGACACCACAGACAAAAGTTCTTTATTGAGTTCAGGCTGTTCAGGTTTTTTCATTGCCACACTCTCATTAAGGAAATCAAAACACAGTACCTGCCAGCATCTCCAAACTCGCCACCCCTCTCAAACCATCCTCCAGGAGGAAAAAGAGATATAAAACCCCGAATCCTTGGCATCCATGATGGCAAAACAGCAGGGAAAGTAAATCATAGACTGACCTGGAGACATGTACCTAGCTAGGAAACAAAAGTTGTGACTCGCATCAAGTGTCACAACAAAAATGTCCTGTTCTTAGTCCATCCACAATCCTACTCCTCTCATCTCTACACTCCTCTGCTAAATAATGGGCAGCTTCCACACCAGTGGGATTGCTCCAGCCAGCCACAGACCAGCATCTCTCTTCTGAGGACAGTCACTCGGCACTGCAGCTCCATGCCCCAGCAAACAGGATCGGTCAAATCACTGTTCAAACAGCATTGTCCCTACAGCACCACACTGAAGAAACCAGAATTGACACAGGCACCTTCCAATTCAATTCCCACATAAGGGCAGGTAAGCATATTAAATTACTTGAGCCACTGTCCTGAACAGGTCGGCATGTATAAACACGCTCCACTTATGGGCTCCTAGCTAAAAAACCAAAAATCTAAACTCCAACTCTAACTCACTTTTCCCCTACTGTCTAACTCTCTTTACCCTAAACTATTGCCTAAACTAGCAGGGAAATGAGTTTTCCACACAACGGACTTCCGCAGCTCACAGACAGCAGCCCATCATGGCTGCCATCTGCCTCTGAGCCAAGTGGTTTATAGTTGCCTTCAGATCCCCAGCATAGCACTGAAAACTTTTCTGGAGGGATTGGGTATACAGCATAATATTCTGGCCATTATCTAGATGGAAAATACAAATGAACTGGACTTGCCTACTTACCAAAATAGCTTTAAATAATATTTATTCTTAATCATTTAATATATGACTGCCAACATTTTATGTTCCAAGACTGTTTTGTGGTACTGATATCACCACTTGTTCAGGGCAGATATTTTTGTAACAGTCTGAAATAAAGTTCAATGCATTTGTTTTCTAATTCATATAAACAAAAGTGTAAAAATAGAAGTCCTGGATAAGAACTATCTTAAGTGGTGTTTTACATGTATGTATATTGTTTTATCAAAAAAAAAAAGTTATCAGTTTGTGTTCTACATATCGGTATAGTGCATTGGTCATTATTTTCACTTATAAAATGGGTAGAACATTTCCTGGGTTTTAGCAGGCTAAGATGTACCATTCGCCATGTCCTTATCAGGACATATTCTAGCAGCTAGTACTACTGTACTTTTGCCAGCCAAAACACAGGACACTGAGAGATCAATGCCTGCCATGGCTCTCCAGTTGCAGTTGCACACCCAGTATTTGGCAGAACTGTAACATCTGCACTGGGAGAGTATTGCCGCACTGATGCAAACAACAAACAACCAGATTTCACTCCATGTCAGTCCAACAATGTTGTAAAGTTTCAAACTTTTATCAGTGTTACTTGTAACTCTGGTTTTGTTATCACAGCTGCTGTTTTTCTGTGTATTCCTTGAACTGCAGTATTGGAGGATCTCAACCCACCCACCTTGCCATCAGTCAAGTCACCCACAACAATTCCTAATCACATAACAGTTAATGCTTAAATGTATTTCATTTCTAGGCATATTTTAAAATTAAAAAAATAGGTTACCACATCTTAGAGTGAGTGGCTTTGTGGCCTGATGAAAACACAGTGATAGGCAAGCCGCACACTTCAGAAGCATGAAGCAGAAACCGTTCAGTACGACGGCTTGTAAGGGACATACTCACTCTACATTAAACTGAATGATCGCTTGTAGTCACACAGGACACTCCCCCTTGCAGACATATATTAAACAAGAACTAAATGTCAGTGGCACTGAGGGTTGAGGTGCTGAATGCCTTCCCTCGTGCTATGCCGGTGACCTGAATTTGGGAATGAGCCTGAGCCATCGGGGGTCAGCAGGGGTGAGAGAGATTCAAGCATCTGGAGGACTGCTCTCTTCTCTTGGGGAAGGAGGGATCATCATCCCAACTGTCATCACCCTCTGGTGGGGGCTACAGGGTGATGCAGGCAGGGAGGCAGGCAGGCGCCGTGCATGGCATGCATCTGCCCCCACACATGCATGCCTATGCCTTATGCTGGGAGGGAGGGAGAAACACCAGAAAAAGGAAAATGGTGGCCAGAGGATCAATGATGTCCTGACCCCATTCCACCAATTCACCATTGCAGCCTCCCCAGATTTGGATTGTGCTCCAGGAGATAGCTCTATTCCAGGCCCCGCCATGGGGAGTAATTCATGGGGTGTCTCGGGGATGGTCGGGGCTGTTGGGCTGGTGGACGGGTAGTGAGGGGGTGGAGTTCCTGCCCTCGGAGTGCCCCAGGAGAATAAAAAATGTAAAACAAGCAAGAAGTAAACAACATACATAAAAAATAAATAATTAAAAGTAAACCAAATTGTCTATCTGTCTGTGTGTCTCTGGTGGGGCAGGAGAAGGAACATTGCTCACTCACAGTGAAGCCACCCACTGTTTAGCTGCCTGGCGAAGACACCCTGCAAAAAAGAAATGTGTGTGTGTGTGTGTGTGTGTGTGTGTAGAGTTTGTGAGGGTACAGGTGAGAGACAGACAGACATCCCCTCCTTAAAAAAATAAAAATTAAGTTCATAAAGGTTCTGTACTTCATCACTAAAACAAACTATTTTCTTGACCCAGAAAAAAAAAGTGAAATGAGCAAATAAATTACATTTTACTTTCCAAACTACAATAACTTTTTCAGAGTCTATTTTGGAAATTTTCTACCCATTTTATAAGTGCAATAAGACACTTCAAGTTGTGGATTATGGTTGATAAGAGCACTTCCCAGGTGCTAAGGGAACTCAGTGCAAATGCCCCATGCCTCATTACACATCTGGGGCATGCTTTATCAGAAAAATCACCGAACAGTGTCTCCCAAAGTTCCCTTTCAAATATTGTTTAAATAATTTGCCAGACTGGGAGGAGCAACACTTTTACAGGGTGAGAAGAAAAAACGGAATCAGAAACGAACTTCAAGGAAAATCTCCTTGAAGTCCATGCATGCTTTAACAGCCCATAAACCACACCTCATTTAATTTTATTCCTTATACATAGCACTTGCCACACCCCCATATTAGATTATATGTTCATGTAACAAGCCACTTTTTGATTTAATCCTAATTTTACATTGAAAAACTGAATGTAAGAATCATGTTTCTGTGCACATATTATCCATTTATTGTACATATTCATGTATCACATATTCATTCATTATGGCTTAATCAAGTTTAAGCATGGAGCTCACTCACCAGGTTAGTGCTCACCATTCATTAATTCTATGTTATTCATGCAAGAAAAGAGTTTGATGGATCTAGTTCATTTGTTTCTTGTCCAATACATATGACCTAGACAGTGGCTCATCCTGTTGATTTTATATTCATAGTATATAGTGAGAGTTTGTTCTGCATGGATACGTTGTTTTACCACAGCTCAAAGGTCTTGGAACATGGTTGTACCCTTTTGTGTTACAACAAAGTTCCAGCTAATTGGAAATCCTTGAAGCAGCTGTTTATTTCACAGCACTGCTGCACGCACAGCAATCGGTTCATATTCTGAACTGAAACCACTGGCAAGCTTGCCACTGCCACAGAACACTGCTAAAACACTTTTGTTTTAAAAATAATCAAATAAATAAATTAAAACAAAAAAACAAGCATTTGTCAATGCTGAATGTTTGCTTGCTGGCATTGGCATTGGTAATATAGGAGTTACAGAGCTGCATAATAGGAATGGCAATGAAGTATTGAACTGAAGCCAACCCCACCACCACCCTGCAGATACCGACAGGCATTGGGGTGTGCCTTTGGGTCATCAGGCATAACGGTCATGCCATTTCACCACACCCTACCCTGCAGACACCGACAAGTGTCACAGTGTGCCTTGGGATCTTTGGCCCTTATGTTCACCCCATTCCATCAGGAAATACGGTGAGATGGGTGCTGTATAGGAGAATGGAGTGAACTTTGGGGCCAAAGAGTCCAAAACACCTCATGCTCTCACTGGCTGCAGGGTGTGGTGGGGGTTGAATGGTATGAGCATTACAGGTGACAATCCCAAGTCACACCCCTGATGCCTGTCATTCTCTACAGGGTGGGGCGTTATGGTCAGAAACCCTAACGCCTCAGGTGTTCATTGGTATTTTCACTTCAAATCTTCAACATGTTTTTTTTGTGACCCCCACCTCATGAACAGTGGCAATATCAGTTTGTTAGCTGAAAGCTGCTTTTGCACAGCGACTAGGCCATTTGGCACCACAGGTGAGAAAACACATTTCAAACAGGATGTGAAAGATGACAGCTATACTGTTCATGGGGAGGTGTAAAAAATGGCAATGTTGAAAATCTGCAGTGAAAATATTAAAAAAACAGGTGAAGTCACAAGCATGTGTAGAAACTGTGCAACGCACACCCGCAATGTAATTAGTTTTGGGATTTTTTTACAGCAGATTGTCAACACAGGCATTTTGGGACCTCCGCTCATGAACAGTGTCACTGTGATTTTCTTAATCTCTTCCGAACAGTGATTTCCCACAGCAACCATGCATTTCTGTGCTGGAAGTGCAAAAACACATTTCAGCCATGGTGTGAAAAATGACAGCTGTACTGTTCATAAGGAAGAGTGGAAAAATGCCAGTGGTGAAAATCTGGACTGAAAATATTACAAATTCATGAACTTACGAGGGTGCGTGGAAACTGTGCAATGCTCATTCATAACACAGTCATTTTATGGACTTCTGTCACCAAATTTTTAACATAGCCATTTTAAGACCTCTGCTCATGAACAGTGTCACTGTGATTTTCTTAATCTGTCCCGAACATTAATTTTGCACACTGACTGCGCCATTGTGCTCTACATGCACGGAAACACATTTTGGGTGAGATGTGAAAAATGACAGCTGTACTGCTCATAAGGCGGTGTGGTAAAAAGGCAATGTTGAAAATCTGGAGTGAAAATATTAAAAATTCACAAACTTATGAGTGTGCATATGAACTGCACAACGCACACTCGTAAATCAGTCATTTTTGAGAATTTTTTTCATCAAATTTTCAACATAGGGTTTTTGGGGGCCTACCTCATGAACTGTGACACTGGTGTTTCATAAATTGGTCCCAAAAGGTGGTTCCACGCAGTGACCACGAAATCACCTTTCGGGGCCCATTAACGCCATGACAGTGCCAGAAATCATGAGGAGGGGTCCCAAAAACTCCATGTTGAAAATGTGGTGCCAAAATTACAAAAAATGCCTGAGATATGCATCAAAGTTGAAAAAAAACCTATTTATTCCATTATACAGCTTACCGGCATTTCTTCAGTTCGCGGTCGGCTTTGAAGAGTGCAGACGTGTTCCTGGTCCACCGTAGATCATCTCGCCGGCTTCTGGAGGTAAGTATGGGGTGAGGTGGGGGTGTGGGGAGCTGGATGCACAGAGGGTGGGCATGGGTTGGGGTGCAAAACAATCAACGAGGGACCATTTTTTTCTTTTCAGGTGTTTGTTGTCTTTTTAGGAGGAAGATGATGTGGGACATGTGCCACGCTGGGGTGGGCTCCCAGCATGGCAGCTGGAAGATTTTTTGGGGAGTCAGTGGAGCCAACAGGGGATTGGGCACCCCTGTCAGCCATACAGATGTGTGTCACGCTGGGGTGGGCTCCCAGCGTGGCAACCAGAAGTCTGTTTCTTTTGGGAGGGTTAATTGAGCCGATGGGGGATTGGGCACCCCTGTCACCTCCTCCCGGAAAGATAGTCCTAGGAAAAGTTCTCTTCCAACTGAATTTATGCTCCAGGAAGAGAAAGCAGAGACGTATACAAGTAGGATTGCTGGCAATATGCTAATCAACACTATCTTATCACTGCTCACTGAAGCAGAGCTCTCCCTTTCAACTGTACGGCACTGCATTTTCAACTGCTGTCATAGACAGCTGCAGCATTCATTGGTGAACTGTGGCCATGCCTCCAAACACACTGACTGAATTGGAAGACAGGGCACCACACCTACAAAAACTCGGATGATGGCACTATGTTTCTTGCACATGCGTGCAAGCAAACACAAAAAACTATACACTATAAAAAATACTGGTTGGACAACCACATGCCCAACCAGCCTGAGCTACTGCCTCAGGCTTCTGATTACATCGAACCTCTCAAACTTCACTTTTGAGGCCTGAGGCAGTCAGAACCCCACTATGGCAGCACAGACCGGTTGTGCATGGTTGCTTAAACAGTATTCTCTATATTTAACACATCATGGTCAAGAAGTTCTGACATTCTGGATTTGCATCAGTAAGCTGATTGCAATTTTATAAAAATTCAGTGATTGCTTTACACAGATAATTACTAAATATATTTACACCGATAATTACTCAGTGCTGAGGTCTTAATCACTGATTAATTACAAGTAAGTACACTCCTACCCTAAATGATATGCAGTTTTTATGGTTTGCACATAAAATAATAAAATATGACATTTATTATATGAAGATATAAGCACAGTAAGAAATGTAGCTATTATACAGTATACAGTATTTGTTTTTTCCATGGGTTCCCAATGGACATAAATGTCATGCCATTGGAGATGTCTTTACTTTTATGCAGTCAGTATTTTGATATGATATCCCATTACAAGTAATAGCTACTTGCATTAGAGTTCATAATAAATGTAAGCATTTGAATGTAATGCACCACAGTCATGAATACAGGGGTATATATTTAAACTTATGACAATCATTTAGCTAGAAATGTTATGCCTTGAATAATATTACACTTCAAGCAATAAAAAAAAAACTATTTTGCTGCAAGATAGACAGGAATTAGACTACGTAACAGTTTTTTCCGTTGAGAAAGTTTTAACTGTAAAAATGGTTGAGATTTAAAAGTGAACATTACTCTTTACAATTACTAACTCAATTATGTAATTTGTAAATGTATATGCTTTTACTAAGTCATATACTTGAATTTTTATGAGGACAGGCTAGAAGGAGCAATTCATTTGGGATAAAAGGTTTAGTCCATATACTAATAAGAATGGACCAAGTTGTTTAATTTAGTTTCCAAGCAGTTTTATTTTAAAATCTGTTGACAATTTACAATAAATATCAATTGCTTACATTAGCATGTATGAAAATCTGAAACAGAGATTAAAGAACCTATATGAGGTAATACTGTACACTGGCTTACCAATACCTGGAAACAAGCTGTAATAGCTTAGTATGTATTTCCTGGTTAAAAAAAACAAACATTGTGAAACGAATAAAGGAAAATATTTATGAACCTTTCAGATTCAGGAAGAACTTAGTTTTCTTCAGTAATTTTACCTCACTGTTCATAACCCTTTAGAGTGTTACATTATGTTTTAGAACATGAGAACATAAGAGAACATAAAATAAGACAGGAGGGAGCAAAGACCCATCTAGCACGTTTGCTACATATTCAATGGATCTTGCCAGTGAATTGTCCTCTTTGTAGATAGGTGTCCAGTTTACTTCTGAATGTAACCAAATTTGGACTCTTCACTACCTCCTATGGAAGCGCATTCCAATGTGTCACCACCTTCTGTGTAAACAAAGACTTCCTCTTAGTTGTTTTGAAACGTTAGCCATTTAATTGAAACGTATGGCACCTGGTATCTCTAATGTTTGCTTTAAGTTCAATACATAGACAATCCCTCAGATCCAAGTTATATATTGACTTGTAGACTGTTATTAGGTCACCCCTCAGTTGCCTCATCTCCAATGAGAACAGACCCTGACCATCCAGTCGTTCAGTATAGTCCATATCCTTCAAACCAGTAATCTCTTTTTAGCTTTTATTTGCACCCTTTTTAGCTTAGCAATATTGCCTTCTCATGAGGAGTGCAGAACTGCCCACAATACTCTAAAATGCAGTCTCACCAGAGACTTATAAATAGACAACTCCATATTCGTATCCCTACTTGTAGTATTTCTCCATATACATACCATAATCCTGTTGCATTTGGCTATTGTCTCATTGCATTGTCTATCTGTTCTGAGATTGTTGCACACCAACACCCCAGATCTCTTTCACTATCAGTGGATGTAGGAATGTGGTTACCAATTTTATAAGCTGCTACAATGTTTTTCTTTCAAAAATACATAATCACACATTATTGCAAATTGAATCACAATTTTTCAGCTGTTGTCCACTCATGTAACTCATTTATTTCTTCCTGGAGTTCATTGATTTGCTCATTTGTTTTAACTAAATGCCTTATTTTGCGGTCATCTGCAGATTTACATATCCACCAGCCTTTTGTAATGTTCATGTGAGTGACACATATTCTGAACAATGTGGGCCCCAGCACTGACCCCTGGGGAACTCAACTTGTAACCTCCCTCCTATAAGAGTTAATGTCATTTACTCTGTTTGTGACCTGTGCTTCAGCCATTCTCTTATCCAGATGATATGTCTGATGTCAAGATTATAATCTGCCAGGCATTTTAGCAGCTCCACATTAGGGACTGTCTCAAAAGCCTTAGCAAAGTCCAGGTACACTGCATTAACCAGCTTACCTTCATCTAGTGCCTTGCTCACCTTCTCAAAAAACCTAATCAAGTTTGTTTGACATGATCTGCCCATTCTGAAACCATGTGGATTAATATCCCATAATCCTATGTGACTTAGGTGATTGTCTATATATTTTCTTAGAATGACCTCCATGATTTTTTCCAGCACAGACGTGAGGCTGACTAGCCTATAATTTTACGCAAAGCAGGAGGAGGGCAGCTCAAGAAAACACTGACTGAAGTCTCACAAAAACAGTCACACAGCTATTAGGTACAGCTGGCTCAAACAATCATAAAAATCCTAAATCCACACTGTAGGGCACTATAAAACTGTTTTTTTTATGTACCTACTGTAGTAGCTGTGTAGCCTATAATTTTCTTTCAGTGCCCTGCTACGCTTCTTAAAAGTTGGCACTAAACTAGCCTTCCTCTGGTTGTCTGGTACCTCATTCTTCTCCAGGGATTTTCTGAATATTTAGTTAGGGAATTAACCGGTTCAGAAGCCATTTCATTTAACAAAATTGGGTGTAAATCATCTGGCCCTTTTGACTTACTTTTCTTGAGAGATGTCTGAGCCTCATATACCTGCTTTTCTGTAATTTCCAGATAACATTCAGATGTACTATCCCTGATCTGGATGTTGACCTTATCCAACTGGGATTCCTGAAATACTGATGGAAAATAGTCATTGAGGTGGTCCGCCACTATCTTATCATCCATAATGGATATATCCCCTCCTTTAAGTGGTCCCACTGTTCTGCTTACCCTCTTTTATTCCTAACATATGCCCAAAACAATTTTGGGTTGGTACTGGAATTTTTGGCTGTGTAACTTTCCTTTCCCTTTTGGTCATCCTTATCAGTCTTTTACACTATTTTTGTTGCTTTATATACTGCTCCCAACAGTTGCATACTCCCGAGTCCTTAGAATGCTTACATAACATTCTCTTGTGCCTGACTGCTTTTAATATCCTCTTATTTAGCCAAATAGGTCTAACCCCATTTTTTGCATGTTTGTTTCTTTCTGGCACAAATTTTTGTTCTAGTTCTTTAATCTTGCTGAACAGGACACCCCACATTCTATTTACATCAGTATAACTGAAGTCCTCCTTTCACCTCCATCCTCTCAGTCGTTCTGGCATAAGTTTAAAATTTGCCCTATTAAAGCATTACATTTTGTTACATCTCCTGCCTATCCTGGTTTGCCTGCCAGTATTGAAAGTGACCATCTGATGATCACTGTCCCCCAATGGTTCAATAATATGACAGCTTCTAGTATCACCACCCATGTCGCTATGGACAACATCTAAAATGTTTTTCCCCCAGTTAGTGTCATTACATACCATTCCATATTTAAATTCCTGGGGCAAGATTCACAATGCTTTGTACCCTTCCCAAAGTGTTTGTGTGGTGGTTGTGCCTGAGTTTGTGCCAAAGTGGTATTCACAAAAGGATAGGCAGCATGCGCAAAAGAGAGTAGCATGATCTCAAAAATATAATGTATGTGTAATGCAAAGGAAGGGGTGTTCCCATGCATACAGGTGCAATGCTATTCACAGAGCATTTACACTGCGCAAAGTGCTTTGCATGGCACATTGCCCTGTGCTAACTACTACCTATGAAAGGTTCCTCCTATTCCAGGCAAAATGCAGAGGCAGAAGGAGGAAGTGCAGGAAGATGGCTGGCATGACAGCACAGCTGCTATTTATGCTGTGGGAGGCTCTTCAGGAACAGCAGGATCAGGGACATCCTGGGCCCATCTGTCACCAGCAAAGGCACCTTGCTGCTCAGAGATGGTTCTGGCTCTGAGTCTCATTTGAGAGAATGACCGACGAACAGCTGGTCAGCCAGCACCATCTCAACTAGACCATCCTTAGACAGCTTTGTGAACTCCTGGAGGAGGACCTGTGCAGCACCACCCAGTGCAGCCAAGCCCTGATGGCGGAGTTGAAGGTGACATAGAAACATAAAAATATTGAATGTGTCAACAGAAAAAGACCACCAAGCCCACCCAATTTGCCCAATTTCACTATCTGAAAGCCAGACCTAAGATGCTAGCTTTTTTGGTTAGCATTCCCCCTTCCTAGGTCAGTAATACCCTTGTCTGCTACTACTTGCCTCCTGGCAACAGGCACCTTCCAGACACCCATCGGAGATACCACAGAAGTGTTGCAGTCATACACCTCATGCCTGCTAGCTGAATTCATTGACACTCTGCTGCAACATGCTAGTGAATTCATAGTATTCCCTAGCACTGAAGAGGAGTGAAGAGCAACAATGCAGCAGTTCTACTGGGTAGTGCACCTGTCACATGTACTTGGTGCAATAGACTGCACCCATGTGCCCATTCATGTACCATCTGGCCCGCTGTCAGATGCCTACCATAACAGGAAAGGCTTCCACTTCATAAACTGCCAGGTGGTGTGTGATGCCACAGGGTGCATCACCAACATGCTGGTGTGTTACTCCAGGAGCATCCATGATGCCTTCATCTGGCACAGCTCCATTCTGTGCCAGAGATTTGAAGTTGGCGATATACCAGTTGGACACCTAGTGGGTGAGTAAGCCCTGCAAGACAGGAAAGCAAACCCCTGTGGGGTACACTGGGCTGCATCTCAGGGTCAGTTGAGGGTCTGGGAACCCAAAGAAGGTTCCAGAATGTGGGCAGACAGGGTTAGGCAACAACAAGGGAAACACTGCATATAGAAGGGGCTGGCACATGTGCCAGTGAGGACGTGAGACTGCACTGCAAAACAGGACACCAAACCCAAGAGAGGTACATGGATATGTGTCCCAGGGTGGGTGGATGTGGTGGAACATGCTAGAAAGTTCCAGAATGTGGGCCAGAGTACTGTACCAAAAACATGTCCCATCTCATATATGTATGTGTCTATCACAGGTGAAAGTGCCTATCCCCTGTACCCCTGGCTTCTCAACTCTGTCCTTCATCCCCCAGCTGTGGTGGAGAAGAGATACAATGTAGCACACACCGCCACACAGAACATCATTGAGCAGGTCTTCAGCATGTTGAAAATAAATTTTTGTTGCCTGGACCACTCAGGCGGCACCCTACAGTACACACCTCAGCAGGCCTGTAGCATATTCATAGCCTGTTGTATGCTGCACAACATGGTGCACTCCCATGGAATATGGCTGCCGGTCTAAGAAGAACAGACATCCTCAGACACGGAGCCAGAGGAGCAGGAGATGGCACATAGGATGCAGACAAGACATCTGAGGATGGCATGGAGGGTCCAGGAGTACCAGAATAACATCATACAACAGCTTGAAGCCAACAGACGGTGAGTAGCAAGCACACAAACACACTAGCATACATGAAATGTTTATTGAGTGTAATGAACAGGAAACACAGAATGGCAAAACAAGAATGTCATGTAAAGAGCAACTGTATTGTACAGGAAGACAAAGGTACAAACAGTGAGAAGCTACTGCCAGTATGAAATGCGTACAAAACAGCCACAGGGAAATGACCAACAGAGGAAGCATTGCACTATAGCAAAAGATAATAGTCACAAAATAAAACAAGGAAATGTCACATAGTGCATGGTAGTCTTCCATGGTACAGTTAAGTAAATGTAGACAATGCTCAGGTACAATAGAGGTCCATAACATCCCTCATATGAGGAGCAGACAGGGCAAAGTTAGACACGTATGCTGTCACCCACACACAGGACCATGGGGGTGGGGTATTGCAGTCAATGTCCTCCTGTGGCCACCAAGTATCCCGACAGTGTTGCATTGCAAAATATGGGGAGATGGTGTAGTGGCCCCAGAGGATGTGTCGCCAGGTGTGGGGACACATGGGCCCAGGATGTCCCCCGAGAGCTTGCAGGGTACTTGACACCCACATGGACAGCCCCCAGCCAGGGGTGCATGGTTGTCCCATGGCTGCAGGAGATGCAGACATGCCACCACTGTCAGTTGTAGCACTCTGTGGTGTGCACAAATGTTGCTGCCCCCACTGGGACACAGAAGACTGCCCACTGTGCTCAGACATGATGCAAGCATGGCACTGAGTGGCATGAAGTGCTTCGGCCAGGTCTTTTGTCATGTCCCCAAGCAGACGCTCAGTGGTAGACATGTGCCTGTCATTATGCTCCTGGGCCTGCTGCATGTCCAGGCAGTGTTGTTGCCTGTGAAGCAGGATACCCTACTTCAGTGAGTCCCATATCTACTCTAGGACCCTGATGGACATGGCGTGGGCATCCATGGCAGCACGCATCATGTCATGGGCAACATGCTCAGCCTGCTGTGCCCAGGGGGTACTGGTTCTGGAGGGGCGATGGGTGGAAAAATGACCTGGGGAGCATGGTGTGTGCTGGGGCACTGATGATGGACAATGGTGACTGAGATAGAGCCAGTAGACATGTGCAACCCTGTGTAACTGGGACCATGGTGTCCCCAGGCAGGACAGGCATCCTGGTCCCTGTTTGTTGCGTGGGACCATGACTGAGGTAGACAGTTGGGAGGGCAGCATCGCAGAGGAGACTCTGATGGGGGAGGAGGTGTGGCATAGCAGGGCCAAGCTCTCTGCGAAAGCCAGTGAGGTGGTGCTTGTGGTACTGGCAGGTACAGCAGAGTGTAGGGCAACATCCCCATTGGTGGTGATGGGCACCACATCCAGTTCTGCAGGTGTACATTGTGTGAACAGTTCCTGGCTGATAACATAAGTTTCTGAATCACTGCTAGCCATGGACTCCAAACTACTTTCCTCCTAGACATCTGGATGGGTAAGGGGTGGTTCACGAATGCATTATGCTGGCCCTGGCTTTACAGCTACTGTTGATGGAAGAATCTTCTCAGGAGCTTCAAGGACAGAAACATGTCATTTAGGGCATGTCCATGATGCATGGCATGTCCTAGCAACAGGAAGGTGTGGAATTGGGAGCATGACAGTGACCTGTACATGTGCACAATGTGATCATGCAGCAGTCATCAGTGAAAGTGTGAACCACCACCATGTTTCACAGAGTGTGGTATGGGCAAGCACAGACATGGACATGTATAACTCACACAAGAGGGCATGACATAAAAGACAGACACATGGCCCAACACACCCTGTAGTACAGAATGTAGAAGAATGGGTGACAAAGTGGGTGACAATGGTGGAGGTCACAGCACTGGGGCATGAACTTTAAAGTATGTGACATGATGCAGAGTAAAGCCGAGGCAGGCCGCACTGTACTGCATGCAGGGGCCCCAGAACATGCGGACAGCTGCACCCAGAGCTGCCTGAGGCTAATGTAACTGTAGTACACCTGGGACCTCCACGGGAGGTACTGTAAAGAGTCTGATTGTGGCTCCATGTGTGGCCTGCGTCTGTGCCCTGTGGCACCCCCAAATGTACATCCAGAGAAGTGTTGCATGCTAACACAACAGTAGTATCATCATAGTACTTACATGGGACATCAGCTGATACCTGGGTCTTGTAGCCCCTGCCAGGTACCTCGGACACCTCCACAGTCCACAGCACTGACACCTTAGACTCCTTGGCCGGGTCAAGGAGGAGGGTCAGTACAGGGGCAGGAGGGCTGCTGCCAGTGGTGCATAGCTCCCTCCGCTATGCAGCCAAGTTTCCTTGGCATGATGACAGAGGTCACTGCATCTCTTATGCAGTGTGTCAACCGATCTGCCCCTACAACCCAGTGAATTGACCTCCTCAGTGATCTGCTGCCAGGCCTTCTGTACAGTAACATCAGTGATGCAGTACCATGTGAGGATAGCCTCCCAGGCCCTATATGCCTGGATGAGTCTTGCAGCTTCTCAGTGCTAAATCTGTGTGCCCTGATCCAGTCCCTGTAGGTGTCAGCACCTGCTGGGGAGATTTAGTAGGGACAGGTCAGTGTCACGTGAGGCACCTGTGTGCATAGAGTGTCACTCCTGTACCATGTCAAGGCACTGCACCATAGGCAAAATGTACAAATGGCAAAGGTATGGTACTGCAGCACTATGCGCACCCCCACACACCTCCATATGGCCAAAGGGTATGCCCCCATATCCATAGACATGCAGGTAACTGAACTGGGACACAACCATGACCTCCCATGCCAATGCACTGGCATGATAATGATGGCCAGCCAAGTGCACTATTGACAGATGCTAGCTATCAGACAAGTGTTAGCCATGGCCAATGCCACAAAAGTACCCCCCACCACCACCAGTACTGTGCACGGTGCATGGGTGGTGCACACACACAGTCCAAATGGCTACCCATGCCAGAGGGGAATGGCGCACCATGCAATGTCCAGAGACTGTTGGGGGACAGACGGACACCAGGATGTACTGTGGGATCCTGTATATAAAGCAAGCAGGCAGCCCACCACTGCTGTGAATATCACATAGTTGTAGCAGTGACTGCAATGGCATGCTGACATCAAGTGTAGTAAGGCCTTGTGAGGGAAACAGTAGGCGGTGCCACAATCTGTGCAGGCCTCCTTGTCATGGATATGCAGTGTTGTATGCATGGTGGCCATGTAGAACTCTTGTCAGGGTCCATCATGTCACCACACTATGCTGGAGGCACATTGCCTCAAGCAAGCAGCGTTGCATGAATGGTGTCCACATAAGAGGGAGGCAGACCCCTTACAAGCATTGGACACTGTGGAGGCAGGCAATAGAGGGGGAAAACATGTGTGCACCAAGCCATTGTGCCCACTGTCCACTGTGGCCAATACAGGGGCAGGACTGCCACAGTGCCGCAGCCCCCCACAGCAATGCATGGCATCTTTCGGTGTGTCCATGTGGAGCGTGGTACATGCCCTGGCACACGTAAGATTCCCCCACCCAACAGATGCACTGCAGATTGCAGTACACAGTGTTACTGTGGATGTGTCGAGCCCTTGTTCCAGCAGGAACAATTTATTTCATGGGGGGGCCTGCAGGTGTTATGCCTCCATAGATGGTAGTGCATCAGAAGCATGCAGCCAGACAGGGAGACAGAGGCATGACATAACAGGGCTTCCAAACTGGTGGAAAAACTGAGGTCTGAGTATTATGCATACCTCTCAATTGTTCCTGACTTTCAGGATGTCCTTGATAGTGCCACATAAAATTCTTGTATCCCTCATAAACTATGTGTCTGCTATGGCAGTGCAGTGCAGATTAAAAGCACACAGTACTGGCCCACCATCACAGTGAAAGATTTGGTTTTCTGCAGCAGCATCCTAACACAAATCCCATTATCCTATCAGCTTTCTGACTGCACATTACCAATATCTAAGATGTATCCCTGATTTGGCGCTTGGTCCCTATTTTTAAGCCTTGTCCCTGATGCAGGCGGTAAGAGGTTGTGAGGTATGATGTGATGTAGCAAGTTGACCTACACAGCCCCTAGCGTGTTGCGTGTAAGAATGCAGCTACCACAATGCAGAAAAGGTAGTGTCCTAACCTTGCTGTTCATAATGTTCCCCCTGGCTGGCTTCTGTGGTTGTCCCTGTTTGCTCCATTGCCTGCAATACCATTGCATGCTGAAGGTGGTACACTCGTTCCCTAAAGTAGTGGAGGAGCAAAACAGTATGGAAATGCATGCAGAACACTCTGGAATGTGACGCAAATGGGGGCTTTGCCCTCTGACTGCCTAAGTAGCTCATTTGCATGACTATTGATGAATAGCATTTTTTGCACCTTGCAGACACAGATTGCCTTTGCGCAGTGGGATTGTATGGCACTACATAATAGTGAATCGTATGGTAGCTGTTACATGATTCCTGGCATTTCCAGAACCTTCTCTACATGGTGCTTAAATTTTCCCATGTAGGTGCACTGCACATTTGCGTCATGCCGATGCACATTGCTGCACGATTCACATATACTGAACATGTGCAAACTGATACCCTCAGTACTCTATCACGCAAACAGGAGACTGCTATAGCTACAGAGCAGAACAAACCAATGCACATGTATCATGCAAATTATGCAGTTTGCAGTACTGACTGAAAGTGCCCACAACACTGTGAAGGCAGACGGGCTGTCACAATGTCCAGGCCACAGAGATCTAGAGCTCTGCAACAAAGAGACCACAGGTGGTCTGAGGTTGAGCTGGTTAATCTGTTTGAACTAGTGGTCACCAGGGATGCACGGCTTTTTGGAACAGAGGAAATAGAGTGTGTGCACACAGTACACGCCTCCAATATGATGAACGTGACACAAGTGTCGCCATGTGGGAGTGGCAGGTATAGGTGGCATCCATATTATGTACACTGTACACTGGCATCTACTATTATGCACCAACACAGCATCGTCCTATGTTCCCCCTCCCATGGCCAGCACACATATGGCATATTTTGCCATCCTTATAGAACAAACATTTGCTGTGTCATCGTGTGTCACACTGCATGCTTGCCCTGCAGGGTTAGTTTTGTGCTGTGCACATGGGTGAGATGCCACAATCCTGCATTCATGCTTGCCTACTGTAACTGACGTAGTGACCCTCAGGTGACATTCACCACTGTTTTGGGCCATTCCCATCAAGCAGTCCTGACATGATACAGTCCACTGTATCGATTGTCCCCTACCTTTGGATCCCTCCAGTCCTGTGCAATGTCCACCATAATAGTGACATGACATGTCAGGCTGAGTGCCTGCATGACACTGCCATGCTGCCAATTGTGTGGTCCAATGTTGGCTTTCAGTATAGCAATGGCACAGTGTGGCATGTCTCAGGTATCAGTGACAGTGTATGCATACTCCTTGTGGACATGCCTGACTGATACGTGTACACACTGCAGTACTTGATGACAGCTCATAGCTATGCATACCTCACATGTTTTTGACATGTGTAATCACAGGTACATCATGGTGGGGGGCATTGATGTAGTGCCCATATCCTCACAGGTTGCCCACTGGGTATTGTTGGGGTGCACAGGTGGACCTGTATACCCCACTCCTGTGTGCACATGATAATATCATGGCATCCATGATGTGGGTGTGCACAAGCTGACACATGTCCAGCATCCCGTGCTCAGCCATTGGTCTGCCCAAATTGCCAGGCTGCCTTCCCCAGTTGCTACTGAACCACTTGCACAACCATGACAGTGCATGCTACTTGGAGGTTGGCCTAGGTACTGGCTACACATGTATTGCATCAGGTGAACCACAACCATGGTACTCTGGAGGACTGTCACATGTGCAATGGTTTTGGGTTGTGCCTCACTACCAGGTGTGTACAGCAGCCCTCACCTGAATGTTGCCACACCGACCTTTGCTTGTCCTTTTCGGTAGTCCCCTCTGTGGCTGGACACAGGTGCAACCCTACGTCCCACTTTGTGAGCTGTTGCCAAGCTGCATCATTAAAGGCCTGCAGGGCAGTGCCATTGCATTGTACAGGCTCAACCACCTGGCCTGTACCTGTCATAGGATGACCAATACACTGTAGTCCCCCTCCTTTGCTACCACTGTACACAAGTTGACATCCCTAGCCTGATTGATGGTTTTGTTGGATTGGGGTTGTCTCCACCTCTGCAGTGTGTGGACAATTGTGTTACATTGTTGTTCTTCTGATGGCTGGGTGCCCCATGCAGATAATGGGTGGATGTCTAACATCATTCTTGTTGCCATATTCATTGGGGTACAGCAGGTTACAATGATGGTGCTGCATGCCACTGACAGTGTGTTTTGCATTTCTGTTGCAGACCGAGGATCCAGAGGCCAAGGCAGTTGGGGGCTGAGAGAACCCACATGTAAGGGAGCAAGCAGCCAGAGGGATGTTAATGCAGGTCCAGCTGAGAGGCAAGGCCAATTATCTGTGAGTAGACCACTATCAAATACATTGCATTCTGTCACCCGTGGCACCCATCCTGACACTGTCCATTGTCCACCATATCCAGGAGTTCTCCTCTACTGTGTCTGCATCTTGCTTGCACACATATTGGATGTGGCCTGGCCTTGGCTGGTATGCACCAATGCAGTAGGCTGCCTGCCAATGTCCCTGTCCTGCCTTATAAGAGATTGTCTCCTTCTGGTTCCTAATGATGTCACACTCAAGTCACAATGCTGATGATGTATAGGGGGTAGGATTGTGCACTGGGCTAATTTTTAACAATACAACACAACTATGACAATATAATAGACCATCAATAAACAATAGATGATACTTTGATCTCTTACGCCATTGGGAATAAATAATTATGTGGTGGAGTTAAACTTCATGGGGAAAAAGATCTGTCTTCCAGTCTGACACTTTGACCATATAAATTCCCTTTATTAGGTCTCTGTGACTTAAAAATTCTTTATGCTACAGGGTATCTAAGAATATTTTCTTCCATTCAGTCATAGCGAGACTTAAAACTGAATTATGACATTCCAGTACTTTAATACAGGTTTTGTGGCCATTAATGCAGTTGTCACTAAAGTAAATTCTTGTTTTTGTTCATGTAATATTTGAATCATCAAAAATTAAAAATAAAACTGATTTGCATGAGTGAGATACCTTCTTTTCCATAACCTGGGTGATCATTTTTTGGGTTTGCTTCCATCAATCTTGCAACATTTTACATTACCAGATGGTATGATAGAAATTGACATCCTTTGATTTACAGTGCCAACAGTTTGATGAATTTGTTGTTCCGATTTTTAATAGACATGAGGGAGTAAAATATGATCTGTTTAGAATTTTGTATTGGATTGTCTTATTTCTAGAACTCCTATGTTTTCTTATGGATGATAGGAATTCCTCCCAGCATCTGTCATTAACTTCTTCTTTTCTCCTGCTGCTTGATTTGTAATTTGTAACGCATGCTACCTATCAGACAACAGGGCTTATGATTTAACAATTAATAAGGTCACATGCTAATAATGTAGTGGGAGGAGTAGAACTAGTTATGTCTACTTCCAGATAAAGCATTATTTTTCATATCACTTCCAATGCTATTAGGTATGTAATGCCCCCCAAATGGTGGCTTACCTTTTTGCCCATTCTCCCATTTGCTCCTGTCTGCCTCCTGTGATGCTTGCAGGGTTCCCAAAATCTTTTCCCCACATCACAGCCACAGCCTAGGTCCTAGAATGTGCCCCCAGTTGCCTCCATGCCATTTTATCCCTTCCAAGGCTCACGGAGCAGGATTGTGAGCTACCAGCATTTAAGCAGGCTGGAGGGCTCATTCGAGTGCAACAAAACATGCCTTGAATTTGGACCACAACTGCGGTCAACAGGTGGCTCTTCCGGAGGTCCCAGCACCTGAATAGACTGGTATAGGTGGCTGGTGACGCTGATGGTCTGGAGGGAGCCACTAAATTAATTAAATAAATAGCACCATGTGCACTAAAGTTCCTGGCCCAGCATCATAAATATTAATGAGAAAGGTACATTCATATTCATGAGTAGGTCCAATCTTCTGCTTGGAGTTGCGAGTTTGGTGGCTGCTGCAGTATTTACAAAATTGTAAATAAATATAAAAGGAATGCAGCAGCCACAGGGACACTAAGGGGCTAATAAACAAAAAGGGAGCATATGAAAATAAATAATGTTTTCTAGCTGCTCAGATGTGAATGTTGGGACTCAGATAAAATACATGTCAGCTGCATAGGGGGCACTAATTTAGGCAGCAGCGACAGGCTAAGGACTGAAAAAAATGTTTGAACTGGGCAGCGATCAAAAGGGCACAGAAGGGACTATTGATCTGTGGTGCAAGCAACTTAATAAAGTAATTTATTCTGGCTGCACCACAACTTTATATTTAGGACTGTGTTAAACTGCAAAGGGGCTATGTGTACTGTATTAGCAGCCATTTCTGTGCTGCAACAGCCAATTGGAAAGCCAGGATTTCAGGCAAGGAGTGCTGGGACAGTGTCAGAGACTTTTGGGACATTGTCACGTACCTATGGGGAAACTGCAGGGACCTAATTCAGGTGCCAAAACAGGGGGCCTATTGTGCATTGAGTGAGGCTAATGAATATTCATTTTATGGACTGACAAGCAGTTTCAACCAATCATTTGTGGGCACACAAGTAGCCTCAGCCAATAGGGAGCCTCAGAAGGACTCCATAAAAGACTGTGTTTTCCAGACTGAGCAGTGGTTCCAGTGTGGGCCCCCCATGGGGGTGGGGACTCATGCCCCAGCAAACAGAATGGACCTAGCAATCCAGTGCAAGCCCCTCCATAGGGGAAGGGGCTTTTCTTCTGCCAAGATAGACAAGTGGCTGCAGGCAACAGAAGTCACTAGCCTGGAGGTTGCCAGAAATTGTCTTCCAGGGCTGGCAAATGCCTTTCCACGTTTTTGGGAAAACGTGGGTGAACCTGAACCTCCAGCTGTGAGAGAGCTGCATGCACATTCTGCCGCAGCAGTAAGAGTGCTGATGAAGCCTGAACCCATCAGAGAAAAGAAATCCATTCTACAAAATGAGCTGAGTAAGTAAACCTCTAGTTACAAGTGCAAGATTGAGAAATCTTTAAGGGACAGCGAAGCCCAGCAAGTTAGAAAGTGACTGTCTGTTGGCACCCTACATCTAACCAAGGCATAGAGAGGGTAGACAACTGCTAAGCGACCAGAGAAGGGTCCAGATTGAAAGTATTCATGTGACTGTTGTGCAAGTGCCTACAGGACTGGAAGGGGAGTACCCAGAGCATGTGGCTGTCTCTGACTTTGCCTGTGAGATCCAGTAATTGTCCAGTTAGAGCTGCTAACACCAGCAAATCCACAAGGGACTGAGTATAATGTAGTTGTGAGCCTGAGAGAGCTACAGAGATCAGTTCTGCCAAAATGTAAAGTGTCTCAAGTGTAAGAAAGTTACAGTTTCAGCTTTGCAACCAAGGAAGTCTACTAAAAGGGTAGAAAGTTATGCCTTGAGCTTTGTCTAGCTCAAGTTGTCTCAAGTTATAGTGAGCCTTGCCTCAAGCTCCGTCTGGTTAAAGTGTGCTAAAGAAACTGGATTTGCCTAGCATGGATTGTAAGCAATCAGTTCACCCTAGCCTTAGGGAGGAAAGTACCCCAGTCTGATGAAAGTGTTTTGAGAGCTAAAGAGACCATGGCGGCCTCTCTGGCTCATGGTTAAAGTGATTGTGAATAGAAAGTATAAATCTGCTGACTAATAAATGTGCTGAATGCAATGTATTCAACTCAGATTAGGCTTGGGACACAGCCTGGTAGTGTGCCACTTAGCATGCTGCCATATGCATTTCCCACAAAGGGTATAATCCAGACATGGGGTTGAAATGAGCCAGCCCCGGTCCTAGTCTGGTCATCCAGGAAGTGATTTCAGCCCAGAAAAGGGGTACTGCCAACAGAAGTAAAGGTGTAAGTTTCCACCTCAAAAGCTGTAAGATCCTGCAGTCAATATAGAGGGCTGGCTGTTAGCTTTCCCTGCATCCTAACCTCTGGAGTCAGAGCCCATCTGCTGAAAGCACCTAGACTCTGTCTTGTAAAGCTCGAATATGACTTGCCAATGAAGATGTCTAGCTGTGTGTACACAGGGGCCAATCCCTGTTATGGAAGAGACATGTTAGGTTTTGGGTTTTGGGGGTTGGGGTGAGAGTGATGTTGTTAGTGGGAGTTAGTGCAGTTGTGTGTGTGAACGAGGGTGTTATTAGGGAATATCTGTGTTATTTATTGGGTTGGGAGGGTGCTGGGGTGTTAGTGTGTGACTGGTTAATGTAATTGAGAATGTGGTCTGTATTTGTTAAATTTTGCACTCTGTATTTTGGAAGTAGTAGCTGTTTTTAGGATGGGGCTATCACCTCAGACCCAACTTTTTGCTTATTCTCCCTTCCTTCTTAAAGATCTCCATCCCTTCCTCAACCTTCCGCTGGATGCCATGGTTTAGTGGAGGTGTAAAGAGTTTAATATTTTGAGGGAGGGTGCTAGATGGAAAGGGAAGGAGATGAATATTGTCTGTGAGGAGTCAATTTGAGTTGTAGAGACCAAGAGATGACCTGGACCCAGGAGACAGTTTGAGCGTGGTCCCTCATGCATTGTCCCTGTCCCTAGGGTATCCTCCAGACCAAGAGGACAGGTAGCCAACAGACCAGCCCCAACCTCTTGTCCTCTTCGGGAGGTGCTTTGCAGTGCCAGGTCGATGGCCAACAAGACTGCCATTATGGCTGACCTTGTGGGGTCAGTCAATCTGGCTTGTATTACGGAAACCTGGCTGGGCGATACCTTGGGCTCTGTGATGAGGCATCTGTCCTGGCAGGGTACTCTATTGTCCACTGCCCAAGGAAGGACCCCAGGGAGAGGGGGGGATTGTGATCTGCTTTAGATCAGAGCTGGGCCTGACAGTGCATCCAGTCGGGGACACTGTTTTTTTTGAGTATATGGTGGTGTGGGGGGGGGTCCTAGCATGGAATTTAGAGTGCTCCTGATCTACCGTCCACCTGGGTGTGACTGAGGCTTCCTGCAGGAGGTGACATCCTTTGTCACTGAGAGGGTGTTGGAGAAACATAGATACACAGAAACATAGAAACTGATGGCAGATAAGGACCGCAAGGCCCATCCAGTCTGCCCATTTTTTCTACCTTATGAATGTGCCGTATACTTGTACTCTGTCAATGGTCTATCTATTCATACTCACCTATATTGCTCCCTTATGCCTATCCCATGCCTGTTTGAAACCCTGCACTGTATTCATATCCACCACTTCCTGAGGTAAGCCATTCCATCCGTCCACCACCCTTTCTGTGAAAAATAACTTTCTCACATTACCCCTTAATCGGCCTCCCTCTAATCTCATGCTGTGTCCTCTTGTCCTGCTATTTTTCTTATATTGAAACATGTTAGACTCTTTCACCTTGTTAATGCCTTTAAGATGTTTGAATGTATCTATCATATCACCTCTCTCCCTCTTTTGCTCTAGGGTATACATATTGAGCTCTGTTAATCTGTCCTTATATGTTTTTTGATGCAGTCCCTTCACCATTTTGGTTGCCCTTTTCTGAATTGCCTCCATTTTTGTTAATGTCCTTATGCAGGGATGGTCTACAATACTGCACGCAATATTCCAGATGGGGCCTAACCAGTATCTATAGCTTTAGTGGTCTGCTTGGATGATTTCAGATCATCTTTGATAATAATACCCAAGTCTCTTTCTTCCCTTGTGATTACCAGCAACTCCCCTCCCAACCTATAGGTGGCATCAGGATTTTTCTTCCCTATGTGCATGATCTTGCACTTCTTTGCATTAAACCTCAGTTGCAACTCTTCTGACCATTTTGCCAGTTTATCCAGATCTCATCTCATGCCCACCCCATCTGGATCATCTACTCTGTTGCAGATCTTGGTGTCATCTGCAAACAGACAAACCTTACCCTCCAGTCCATCTGCAATGTCACTGATGAAGATATTGAAGAGGATTGGCCCCAGGACTGATTCCTGAGGTACCCCACTTGTGACTTGCATCTCTTCTGACTGTATACCATTTACCACCACTCTCTGTTTTCTGCCGGGCCAACCAGTTTGCCACCCAGCTGACCAACTTCTGACCCACCCTGAGCCTACCCAGCTTATTAATCAACCTTCTATGTGGAACAGTATTGAAAACTTTGCTGAAGTCAAGGTAGGCAACATCAACTGCACCCCTTTGGTCCACCACTCTGGTTACCCAGTCAAAGAAATCTGTGAGATTAGTTTGACTGGACCTTCCTGTTGTAAACACATGCTGTCTTGGATCCTGTGCTCCTATGGATTCCAGGTGTTGCATTATCCTTTGATTAAGGAGTGCCTCCATAATCTTGCCTACTACTGAGGTAAGACTGACTGGTCTGTAGTTCCCTGCCTCCTCCCTGCCACCACTCTTGTGGATCGGGATCACATGAGCCCTTCTCCAGTCTTCTGGGACCTCTTCTGTGCTCAGTGACTCACTAAACAGTTCTGATAATGGCTCTGCTAGTTCCAGCCTTAGCTCTTTTAGTATCCTGAGATGTATGCCATCAGGTCCTATTGTCCTGTCCACCAAGCTCTTGTAGGACCCTTTCTTTTGTGAAGGGACTTGTGCACACCTCCCCCTCCCCCCTGTGTACATGGTGCTGTGCTGTGGGCCCTGCCTTACCTTCTCCTCACTAAATACTGAGCAGAAGTATCTATTTAGGATAGATGCTTTTCCTTGGTCCTCCTCCACACAATCCCCCTTATCCCCTTTGATCTTTGCAATACCCTCTCTGAACTTTCTCCTTTCACTAATGTATCTATAGAAAGTCTTGTCCCCTTCTTTTACTGTTCGTGCTAGTGTTTCCTCAGTTTGGGCCTTTGCCTGCCTTACTGCCTTCACTGCTTCCCTTAGGGAAGTTTGGTATGCCTCCCTATCTTCATCTCACCGTGTTCCCTTATATTTCCTGAAGTCCAACCTTTTGGCTCTGACCTTTTCTACTACTGTTTTTGAGAACCAAAGTGGTTTCCTCCTTATTTTGCTCTTGCCTTTCTCCCTAACACAATGGGATGTTGCTTGAAGTATTGCATCCTTAATGTTTGCCCACTTTGCCTGTATCCCCTCACCTGTATTTCTTTTTGCCAGGACTAGCTTAACTCTGTTGGCCATCTTATCAAAGTCAGCTCCTCTGAAGTCCCATATTTTTGCCTTGGAGTCTCTAAGATGGATTATTCTCGGCAACCCCAACACCTTGGTGGATGATGTGATATCACCTGGGGCCAGAGATCTCCTGCTGAGTATGGAGGATCTGGGCCTGACCCTGCTTTCCATGGCTGGGACCCACCAATCTGACCATGCATTCGATCTGGTGTTCTCAATGGGGCTTGAAATTGATACTTTCAAAACTGATCAGGTAGTTTGGTCCGATCATTGCACCACTGAGTTCAGCTTTACAGCCCCACTGAAGGTCCCATCCCCTGTGGAAATGGTCCAGTTCCGCTCTTTGCGAGGTGTTCAACCAGAGAGAATACTAGCAGAGCTGGATATTTTGTCTATATTGGAAGCTTGCACCAGAAGCCCAGAGAACGCAGTCACAGCCTATAATAGTGCTGTTGCTGAGGCTCTGGACCATTTGGTGCCGATCCATGTATGCCCCCTTGACTCTCACCTCAGCTCCCCCTGGTATGATGGGGAGTTAAGGAAGTTGAAGACAATGGGACAGAAGTTGGAGAGGCATTGAAGGAGGACCATATCTCTTGAGTACAAACTGGTTCTGACACCTCATTATCATGAATATCAGAAGACAATCATCCAAAAAAGGCACCCCTTATGTCTAGGACGATTGCAGCCAGGAAGAATCGACCAGCTCTGCTCTTCCAGGTTGTGGACATGCTGTTACATCCAGCCTGTCTGGAACCCATAAGAGCTTTTTCAACTCACAAATGTGAGGAGTTTGCTTGATTCTTCTCAGACAGAGTGTCCTCTGTGACATCCAGGATCACCTCTAGTGGTATTCAAGCCTCCAACAGTGGTATCTCTCCTATGAGCGATCGCACTCAGCCGCCCTGGGGTGAGTTCCAGATGGTGATGGCATAGGAGATCTGTGGGATCAGCCACGGGCTAAAACCAACATTCTGGACCCAGGCCCGACGTGGCTACTAGTTGGCTGTATAGTGGACCTTGGACCAGTCTTTGCTGGGATAGTTGGGAGCTCTTTATGGCCTGGAGTCTTTCTGGAGGCTTTAAAGCAGGCTCTGGTTAGGCCTCTGCTGAAAAAAACATTGTTGGATCCCAGCATCCTAGCAAGTTACCGACCTATCTCGAACCTTCCTTTTCTAGTAAAGGTTCCTTGAGGTAGTAGTAGAACAGCTTGAAGAGTGTCTAGCAGACTTCCAGATTTATGAACCTCTCCAGTCTGGAATTCAGGCCATGCACTATATGGAGACAGCGCTGGTCAAGGTGTTGAATGACCTGCTCAGGGCAAGAGATTGGGAATGAGCATACAATTCTTATCCTCCTTGATTTCTCCTCAGCTTTTGATATTGTGGACTATGGGATGTTGCTGGACAAGCTTAGAGAGTATATAGGACTCACCGGCAACGTCATCAGCTAGGTTGAATCCTTACTCCGGGGTAGGTCTCAGAGGGTAGTTTGGGGAATTGTGCCTTTGATCCTAGGGACCTGCCCTGTGGAGTCCCCCAAGGTTCTGTCCTCTTCCCTATGTTGTTCACAGTATACATGCTACCCCTGGGTGAGGTCATAAAATAGTATGGGCTGAGTTTTCATTGTTACTCTGATTCTCAGCTCTACCTATCTTTCTCATCTGATAGACCTGATGCTGTTGATGTACTGAATAATTGCTTGGCTGAGATCTGGGTCTGGACAGCGCTAAATTGGCTGGGACTAAACCCCGGGAAGACTGAGGTACTGGTAATAGAGACGGGTTGAAGGGTGGGTTTGGGATCCTCCAGTGACAGATTGGGTGTTTTTATTGGCCCAGCGGAACTGGAGGTCTCATTAAGGGTGAAAAATCTGGGTGCTGTGTTCGACAACAAGCTGACATTTGATGCTCAGGTGCTGGCTGTTGTATGGACCAGTTTTTACCATCTCCGGAACATTGCCCCGATTAAGCCCTTTATCCCACCTGAAGTCTTGGCCATACCGGTACATGCATTCATGACCTCAAGATTTGACTACTGTAATGCTCTCTACTTCGGGGTCAGGGGTGGTACCTTGTGTCACCTGCAGCTTTTGCAGAATGCAGCAACACAGGTGCTGCCTGGTCAATCTAGCTTTACCCATATCACCCCTGTGCTGCATGAGCTGCACTAGCTGCTGGTGCACTGGCACATACCTTCAAGATAGGTTTTTTGACCTATAAAGCCCTACACAGTTTGGATCCAAGCTATCTGAAAGATATCCTGCACCCCTACGTCCCATCTTGGTCTCTGAGATCAGCCTCCAGTGCCTTCCTGGAGATTCCCAGAGTGAGGTAGAGGAGCTCTGGGGACTGGGCATTTGAGGTTACTGCTCCAACTCTCTGGAACTCTCTGCCCGGTCATGTCTGGGAGGCACCGTCATTGGAAATAATTAAACGTAAACTGAAAACTTTTTTATTCAGACAGGCCTTTTTTGGGTCTGAGGTAGATGTTTTAACTGCTTCAGATGGAAAACTATTTTAGTTGTTTTAGGTGTTGATTTTAATTTTTGTTATTTTTTTTGTGTAATTTCTTCATTTTATTGTCTTTCTCTTATTATTTTATGTTTGTATTTTAACTGCTTTGTAAGGGCACCTTGGTCCTAAAATCTAGTACTGCTGCTAAATAGTTCACCAGTTGTTAAGTTCTACAGCTAGAGCCAAACCTTCTGAATAAAAAAGGGGGTTAGGGTCTGCCATCACTTCAGTCAGGATTTCTTTCAATGATAAAGATAAAGGGAATTTGCTTATTTCCTTTAAGGGCCCCAACTAGCTGGCCAACAACAGCTGCACCGAATAACAGATCTGCAACTTTGAGAACTGTTTAGTACTAGGTACCCAGGTTAATAAATAGAATTGCAGGGTTCTATATAGTTCTGGGAACTGGTACCACTGTGGGTTTAATGATGTGTCACTTTTCTAGTTGCAGCTAGCATATAAAGCATCAGGGATTTGAATGCGTCAGAGGCTGGTGGGTGCCACTGTGATTGATGCTTAAAGGTAAAATGACAAATGCTTCTTGTGATTTTATGCCAATCTAAACCAATCAAACCAAAAATGAATATTGTAAATCACTTGATCTCCATTCCAATTCACCTATCCTAGCCCTTCCCTATATAAATAAATTGTTGTTGTTGTTTCTGCACAGTCCTGTCTCATGAACATATTATTATAGAAAGGCCATAATTACTAAAAAATTCTGAATTGTGGGGAAATGTTTATTGGGTCATGTTTGGGGTGGCACTTTGGTGTTGTGGGTGGGTCCAGCATCCCAGAGGGTTGTACCAGGTTTAAGCTAGCCCATGTAAGTATACTCTGGCTGGAGGCACTGTGTATTTAATGTTATATCTTGGGAAAGAATCAGTTTAAAGTTAACCTTAGGACCCTGGCCCCTCAACTTGGTTTGGCCAGCCAGCCAGGGGTAGTGTAACCCTCAAATACCTGGCGCTAGGGTGACAGGTAGAAAATCATCAAATGAGCATGTAAAAAAGAAAGACACTTCAGAAATGACAAAATTAATAAGGGACTACTTTTAAAAATTACTAAAATGATCTGTCTGCTATTTTGGTGTACAACCAGGTCTTTAAGTTGGTGTGGCTACTTAACAGCAAAAGAGTGCTGAAACATATGAACATACGAAACACCAGAAGAAAAAGGCCCATAGGTCTATCAAGTCTGCCCAAATGTGCAGCTCGCAGTCTAATTTTACTGTATCTGCCCCTCTCCAGTCCCTCCCCATCATCCCACCACCCCGGACCCCCCCCATGTTCTTATTTGTACTTACCTTCCATTTGAATCTATCCCAAACCCTTTTAAAACTGTTCACTGTCTTCAATGAAATCAACTCTTCTGGCAGTTCGTTCCACCCAACCACCACCCTTTCAGTAAAGTAGTGCCTCCTCATCTCCCTCCTGAATCTACCCCTTTCCAATTTCAGACTGTGCCCACTCGTGACCCTCCCTCCCTTTAAGAGGAATAATCCTCCCATTTTGACCCTGTTTTTGCCTTTTAAGTATTTGAAGGTCTCTATCATGTCCCCCCCCATCCTGCTGTGAATACATGTTCAGCTCCCTCAGTCTTTCCTCATAGGGTTTATCCCCCAGACCTAGGATTATCTTCGTCACCCTATGCTGTGCCCCTTAGGTAAGGGCACCAAAATTGCACACAGTACTACAAGTGTGGCCTCACTAGTGATCTGTACAGTGGCAGGACAACCTCCTCTCTTCTAGAGGTGATACCCCTGGCAAACCACCCCAGCATTTGATTGGCCCTTGCTGACACCCTTTGGCACTGTGCCGTTACCTTCATGTCCCCTGTGACTAGTATCCATAAGTCCTTCTCTTACTCAGAAATAGATACCTGCACTCATCCCAGCCAGTAGATGGTCCTGGGTTTCTGGCTCTGAGGTGCATGACTTTGCACTTCTTAGAATTAAACCCCAGCTGCCACACACCCGACCAGTGCTTGAGTTTTGCTACATCTTCCCTGAGTTCTTGCCTTCTTTCCTCACTGTCCACTGTTGCACATATCTTTGTGTCGTCGGTGAACAGGCTGATCTTACTCTTGACCCTTTCTGCTATGTCCCCGATAATAATGTTGAATTAAACTGTGCCTAGTACCGAGCCCTGTGGTACCCCACTGGTCACAGGTCTTGGCCTGGAGGTCTCCCCCTCCTTACAATTACTCTCTGCTGCCTGTTCTGCAGCCAGCTTCTGACTCACTCCACTAGTTTCTCCTCGGCCACCAGGTTCCTATGCTTAGTTAATATGCAGAATAGGTGATATGACTTAAAATTAGTTAGTAAATATGTAGATTTGGGGATCTGACTTCAAATTAGGAAATTAATCCAGAAATAAACTAAACCATGCTCTTATTTTAAAGAACTGGGTTGCTAGGACACCATGTGGTTTTGGTGACATCATAACATCACTTGAGCTTCTATGTCATGGTTCTGTGATGTCACCAGGATCTATGATGTTGGTTCGACAAATTTTTTGTTGACCAACATCACACTGATGGATTTATGTCAACAGCAAGTTGTGGTCGACATAAATCAAGCAGGAGAACCAGGTCCTTTTCTTTCGCGGGGCTTTGCCAAGTAACCCCCCATTCAGGGGGACTCTGCCCGTGCAGCCCCAGAACTTAAGGATTATCAGCTCCGAGTTGGAGTTGATTCGGGGAAGGGGTGCAGGACCAGGGGAAAGAGTGCCGGGGTCTCGGGTGGACTGTTACAGTGAACTGTTGATATTGACGGCATCAACGTGTTCGCTGTAATAGTTTTGCTGAATGAAGGGCATACCTGTCACCTGAACCCCTCAATATACTATTAATAACCCTGTTCTTAACAGAGTTTAGTTACCCAATATATTGTGAAGACAGAATAGATTTAGGGACTAGAGATGTGCGAAATTGGAAAATTTCATTCCGTGAAATATTTCATGAAATTCACGCATTTCATGAAATATTTTGCATGTGCGAAATGCAAAATTTCACCCACGAAACATGAAATTTCACTGTGAAATATAAAATTTCACCTGTGAAATGTTGAAATATGGGTGAAATGTGGTGAAATTTGGGCAAAATTTTAAATTTCACTGAGAAATTTCACATTTTGCAGGTGAAATTTTGCAATTTAATACCTGGGAAAAAATTTTGTATAATGGTGGAATTTCGCGAAATTTTATTTCTCAACATCTCTTCTAGGGACCATTTTGTTGGCCCCTTCAGCTGCACTGCAGTAACATAACTCATTGTGAATATGGACACACACAGATACACACACAGACACAGGTTTATCAGCCAGGTCACAGTCTCTCATCATTCTATGTAATCCTTAATGTCTTTCTTTCTAAGGAATTTGATTAGTCCTGGTTTGAAAACTCAAACAGTGCTAGCTACTGTAGCTTCCACAACCTGGCCAGTTAAGCTAGTATTCCACAGTAGAAAATGGGTAGGGAGATCTCCTGGCCTCTCATTGGCTAAGACCCCTGGCAAGGGGTATGTTTATGTGCCAACAGAGACTACGAAATAATTAGTCCTGATACCAGCCTGCTCTTCCAGCAGAAATATCAATGTGCCCACTGAATTTTGACTTCTGCCAAGCTGCCATATTTGTTTACTCACTTAGTGAGATTTAAACACAGAGCCCCTTAGTCGCCTCTCTGCATTAAAAAACAAAGTAACAGCCTTGCACACTTTTAAAATTTGATATTCTTGGCTATAAATCTATGTTTGTTGCCACAGAAACCACTCCCCAACTATATTTTATATACATACAAGCACTACAAGCATCACATGGTACATCTCTGTCCACCCCCAAACAGTTATCAGAACAACTACATGGAATTTTTCAATCTGTAGGTTAGATTCACCCCCACTGGCAACACAGAAGGCATTTTCTGTTTATTTTATTTTCAGCATACTCCTGGTCCAGATCATTTTCTATCATTTGGAGGCAGTATAGCGTAGTGAGTTAAGGCTCTGAGCTACAGATCTGGAGACCTGCGTTTGAATCCCACAGTCACCTAGGTGCATACTGTATGATCCTGAGCAAGTCACTTAACTTTCTTGTGCTCCCAGATCACATCTGGAAACAAACTTCGGCTTAGTGTGCTACTCCTGGTTAAACAATTTCCCTCTGCTCACCACTGGGCTCCCAGTTGGCAATTTAAACAGCACAAACCTTCACTGTGCCACTTTCTCTTACAGCGCTAGTCTCCTACCTGACCATTTCTTCCACAGCTAACTCATGTTCTCCCCCTTCCTTCCTCTGTGCTCTTTGACACTGTCAAAAGGAGCTTCCACATCAAACAAACAAACAAACAAAGTAACCTGGTGCTGTTTTTGTTTCAGGCAGCTGCCTTGCCTGATCCTGCTACCGTCCTCATAAATACAGTATATGGCAGTACGCAGAACATGGAGGTAGTGGGGACTGAGGGGATGAGGGCTACAAGGAGCTTCTCTTCATTTCCACAAACCATAGAAAACAAAGTGTGGAGGGTTGAAGACAGCTGGTGGAAGACAACCACCGAGGCAACTGTAAAAAACAAAAAAACAGTTGTCAAACACTGCAGTGCCCTCTTCTGGCAGGAATTCCAGTAGAGACTACTTTACAAAGAAAAATGACCTAAATTTAATTTTTACTTTTTATTTTTATTTAATTTTTTGGTGAAATCCATGTGAAAATACTGCATGTAGCCCATTTTCTAAACACAATAATACCCTCCAGGGTGGTTGGTATGGTCTATACCAGATCTTCCAGAGGCTATAAGGCCCTCCGTCTGCAGCATCAGGCCTCATTATGCCCCTGGAGATGTCCTTTAAAGATCAATATGGCCCACCCTCTTGGGTATTATTGCTTGCTTAACCAGCCTCTATGAAGTCAAATATGATCCTCGCCCAATTCACATTCATTTCGCGTCCTCTATTTTTGCTTGCATTAACTGCCTCAAACATCTGTATATACTCTAGCCTATTGCATTTAGTATTTGAAACACCATTATAATGTTCCTTCTCAACCTTCTCTTCTTTAGGTTCTTTAGGCTGAATAATTTTAGTATGTCCTTGCAACTCTTATATCTTAATCTGCTAATAGTCTTGACTGGTCTGGTCTGAGCCCTATAAATATCTTCAAAGTCTGTTCAGAAATGCAATGATCAGAACCAAATTCTGTACTCAAGTGTGGTCTAACCTCCCTTGACCTGCTCCTTACTGCCCCCATAATGCATATCAGTACTGTGTTTCCATTCTTTACTGTGGCAGCACATTTCCTGCCGGGTGTCAGTTGGCAGTTCACAATCTCCAAAGATTCTTTTTTGTTTGTTTCTCTGTTAACTGATGTGCCATGCAGTGTCTTCATGCAATTTCAGATTCCTCACCTCTGGGAGCAGTACCTTGTTCTTCCCCATATAAAATCTCTTTTTTTTTAACTTCTTTATTAGAATTTTATGTTTTCAGCAATGAGACATACACACATACATCCCAGGATGGGTACCTGGGCCCACATCCCTAAACTGGACATGGAAACTATATACATCCCCAAACTTATTTACAATCACAGTTATATGAAATCACTAGAAAAAACTTGAGTCCCCTTATATCGATATAACAAATATTTCTATTCCTTCAAAGTTGGCGATAATCTAACCCAGTTCTTGGCCATAATCAGATTTACATAGCTCTGTCAACTTTGAGGTAAAAATAACTACACGAGGATAACCTTTAATAACTGTGCTCCTGGGAGAGACAGAACCCTTCTTGACCATAAAGTATAAAAAACTTCCAACCCTATTAGAGTCAATCCCGTGAGAGTGTTATGCTCCAGTAATTAAAGACATACCCTAAAGAGAATGACACATCTCCATACAATCCTAGTTACTTATCACGTTCTTTTACAAGAGTATTACAAGTTACTCCCCTTCAGACAGACAGATCAGAGTCTGGGGGCCTTTCTGTTGTATCAAGTAAACTGCTTCTAGGACCCCCCACCTTCTAGCATATAATTTCTTTCTCCCCTCTACAGCCATTTGCCTTTAAAGTCTGCCCAGGACCTGCATCAGATCGCTGACCCATTGGTCATAAGTGTATATATTACCATTCTTCCAGTGTCTCAAAACAAATGCTTTAACCAAGGCAGACATCAGAGACACATGGTATTTGGCTGAGTCCCTCAATACTGTTTTCATGTCCCCTAGGAGACAGATCTCCGGTTTAATATATTCAGAGTAATTTAGCAGGGGATCCATTCTTGGCCAATTTGGATCCATAACGAGTGGATTTTAGAACAACTCCACATTACATGCAATAGGTCCCCTGATTTTATTCCACACCTAAAACACAGATCTGTCTGTCTGAGTTTTCTAGAACATAGTTTAACAGGGGTATAATAAATATTCAAACAAATGAAAAATTGCACAGTCCTGTACTTCGGAACTGGCAGGATTTTAACATTTTTCCAAATCTCCTTCCAGTCAGGCCTCAGGGGGGATAGAGTTTTATCCCAGTACACTGCCTGGGCCTTAAACTCTGAGCTCAAAAAATCCAACAGCACCCTATACACCTTTGAAAGGGGGTGTTGTAGGAAATCAAACTCCTTCAAATAGACCCAAGTAAATGGGGTCAGTCCCCCTACTTTATTGTCTCGTATGAACTTCTGTACCATATTTTTAATTTGGACCTTTTTAAAAAAATCCCACTCCCTAGTATGAACTGGTAGGCTCACCTTATCATCGAATATAAAATCTACCAGATTTAACTTGGCCAATTGTGGTGCCCATTGGGGCTAATTAACAACTTCTAGACGAAAATTAGGGTTACCCACTATGGGTTGGTCTGCTGCCCTCTGATCCTTCCTCTGAGCCGGGTTTAATAGCTCCCACCAAGCCTTCATTGACTTTTTGATTGGTGTATGCTCCTCCCTAGTAGGCAAAGCCACCAGATCTGTATACAACAATGCAGCCGGGGAAATTTTAAATCCTTTAAAATGTGCTGCTCAATTCACAGCTGTTGGTGTATACCCTCCTTCTTCCCTAGTTCTTGCCCATTGCCCCATCAGCCCAAGCTGTCCTGCAACATAATATAAAAACAGATTGGGGAGTTTTATACCTCCTTTAGGATAAGAGAGGCGTAAGGCAGTGTATTTCCTTCTTGGGGGTTTAGAATCCCACAGGAAGTTTGAAATTACCCTTTGGATACTAGTAAACCGGCCCTTCTGGATATTGTACTGTAGAAGGTGTATGGTGTATAATAATCTGGGTAACAGATTCATTTTAATCATTCCTAGTCTGGCAGTAAAGTTTAAAGGGAGTTTATTCCACCTTACAATATCACTTTTAATTGTGGCCAATAAGTTACCCAGATTGTCCTCCACCCCATCTTCAGACCTGGCTCTAATCCAAATTAACAAGTATTTAATTTTATCCGAGGCCCAGTTGATCTGCAAGTGTTCAAAATCTGATCTGAGGGTGTATACTATAAGCGGGAGAACTTGGGTTTTGCTTAAGTTTAATTTATAATTTGATACCTCTGAAAATTCCCAGATAATTTCCAAGGCGTGTTGAAAACTGTCAGCCGGATTCTTTAAGTGCAACAAGATATCGTCAGCAAATACCGAAATTTAAGCTCCATCCCTTGAACCTCAATCCCTCGAACCCTGGGCTCCATAGAGAGTGCTCTTAGCAAGGGTTCCAGATAAATATTAAATAAAATTGGTGACAAGGGACAACCTTGTCTAGTCCTGTTACGAAGGAAAAACTCTTTGGAGAGATAGCCATTACATAGAACCCTGGCTGTAGGAGCTTTATACAAATTTTTAATACCTTGGAGAAATCCCTTTGGGAAACCCATTTTTTCCATTGTGAAAAATTAAAAATCATGCAAAACCCGATCGAATGCCTTCTCGGCATCAAGTGCTATCAGGGCCATAGCGGACTTTGAGTTAGAGGCCTTGTGTAAGATGTGGTGAAGTTTCCTTAATGCATCATGCGCCCCTCTACCTGGCATAAATCCAACTTGATCCTGGCTAATTAATAAAGGAGTGACTTTAAGGACCCTATTAGCCAAGATCTTTGTAAGTACTTTAATATCCTGATTTATTAAAGCAATGGGTCTATAATTACCCAGTGACTCTCTAGGTTTGTCCGGCTTTGGTATCAAGGTGATATAGGCCTGGTATAAGGGAGGATGGAGCACCCCCCTCTTCCATAATTTTCAAGAAAAGTTCTTGTAGTAGAGGCATTATTGTCTCTATATGAACTTTGTAGAATTTGGCCGACAGGCCATCCGGCCCTGGTGCCTTACCATTTGGCAGGCTTTTAATTATCTCCATGATCTCCACTTTCAAGATTGGAGCAGACAATGCTTGAGCATGCTCCATGCTCAATCCAGGGAGTGGTATTCTATCGAGAAACCTCTTAATTTCGTCCTCTGAGCTAGTGGCCCCCTCTTGGTATATACTAGCATAGTAATCCACATCGGCCAATCTTTGAGGTTCCGTAATAATTCCCCCTTCAAAGTTCACCACCAGAATTGCTCTTTCTGCCTCCTGCTCCCTAATTCTGTGCGCCAGTACATAGCCCGGCACATCCCCTTGTAACAGATATTTAGCGTTTAGTCTACCCTAAGATTCCATATCCCCCTATACTCTTCTCTTAAGTCCTTTAGTTCATTATCTATTTCTGTGGAGGACCCCTCCAGCGGTAATAGTGACCCTATGGCCCCCATTAAGAATTCCTCCCGCGCTTTATCCATTTTGTTCCTCCTAGCGGAGTATTCCTACGCCATTCCTGCGTATAGGACCTTACAGACCAGCCAGGCAAGCTTCTTGTCTGTTAGGGTTGGAACTTGAGTTTGAATAATCTCCTTAAGGGACTCCTCTAGCTTATTTACCATATTATCCTCCGCTAAGATCCCTTCATCTAGTCACCATCGATATGGTTTCGGAGGTATGTTATCTAATTCCCATAGCAGTTGGATCAGAGAGTGGTCCGATAATACCCTGTTAAAGGTATTCAAACCTTTAATCCTACTAAGCACATCCCTATTGACCAGAAAAAAGTCAATCCTCGAATGCAACTTATGAACCCTAGAGTAAAAAGTCATCTCCGTGTCCCCTTTCTTATACACTCTATATGGATCTACTAAGGCTGTAATCCCCATAAATCTATTTAATACAATCTGAGGGGCATTGGGAGGTCTATTACTAGCAGGTCTTCTATCCACCTTATTGTCTAGACAGAGATTCCAGTCACCTGCCATGATCAATGGGTTGTGAGGGAGTGTAGCAATGTCAGCTTCCAAGGAGGCAAAGAATTCTGGCTTGGGGGGAGTATGGCCATATACTGAGGCATATGAAAATGAGTTTCCCAAAACTGAGCCCGACACATATATCCCCCTACCGTCCTCTCTTGGCAAAATTTGCTCGATCACGAATGGGCAAGATTTCCTAATTAGTATTGCCACACCCCCCGATGCTTTTGCTTTCCCATCTCCTATGACCTTGCCCACCCATCCTTTCTTAAGGAGGTGCAACTCCTCGTTCAATGAGTGTGTTTATTGGAGTGCCGCAATGTGTACTCCTAACTGGTTTATGTACTGCAGTATAACCATTCTCTTCTTCCTCCCCCTGAGGCCCTTCACATTCCATGACAGAAATTTAATTGGCACCATCTACTATACCAATACCCCTGATAGTCACTCTCATATGCCCCACTTTGTTTATTTTATATATCTTGAATTCTCTCTCTCTCCTTTCCCCCCGTAGCTCCCTATCCCACCACCCCCGATCCTCTGATCGCCCTCCTTGATTCTCATGAGACGTGTATGAGTCAGCCCCCAACATGCCTCCGACCCTTCCCCATGCCTCAGCATATAACCCACTAAGTGAACCCCTAGGTATTTCCCCCACCTCGATGATAACTTTAAGTCTACACCTCGCCCCCTGTAAAGTTAGTGAAGCAAAGGGAAGGAAAGGAAATGATAACCTAACTGCATGGTGCTGCAACTTCCCCATTACATAAATGCCACAATAGCCAGAGGGTCATAGAAACCAAGTAATGATCTGCCTCGGCTTATCAATTATCCCCTAGGACTCATCATGAGGCAGGTGAATACTAAACGTCTAGCGGAAAGAAAAGATCACCATAAGCAAGGTCTGTGCTTTCAAGTCAGTTCTGCCCTGGGAAAGTATAATGTTAAAATGAGCAACAGAGTCAATAACAGTGCATTCATTTTCACAGTCTCTTGAGACCTCTCTCTGTCCAAAAAAGAAGAAAAAAAAAAAAGGAAAAAAGGAAAAAGCTGAGCGACTGGTGAATTCCTGCCACCTATCTAGGCGCTTCCCTGTTGCCAGTAATCTCACTCAACACAGTTTCATCTGTATCCATCGTGGGCCCTTCGTTTCTTTAGGTCACCGATTTGAATAGGTCAGGCAGCTCCACCCTGAGGCCTTCCAGGGCATCACACGCTGTGGAGTACCTTTTGTCTCCTTTTGGCAGTTTCACAGTCAGTGTGGCAGGGTACTGTAATCTGAATATCAAACCTGCTCAATACAGCTTCTTCTTAATCTCTGCATATTCTTTTTGTTTCTCTCTCACCGAGGGTATTAAGTCCTGGAATAGCCAAATGGAAGCTCCATTCCATTGCAGGTTTCTATTAGCCCTGGCTTTGTTCAGAACATAGGTCTTCTCTTTGTAATTCAAGAATCTCATAATGAGAACTCAGGGACGGGCTCCAGGTGGGGGGATTTCTCTCAATGATCGGTGAGCTCGCTCGATATTATATGATTCCCCAAATGGTGCCAGACCAAATAGTTTCAGGAGAAGATCCAGCATGAAAGCTACACAGTCTGGGCCTTCTGACTTCTCAGGGAGGCCTGCCATGATTAAAATATTTCTCCTACTGTGTGATTCCTGATCCTCCAGTCGATCTTCTAATTATTTGATTTGCCTTTTAAGGCCAATCATCTCATGGTCCATAGCTTCCGTATTTCTTTCCTGCGAGGCCACTCTCACCTCAATGTCCCCCACCCTTTGTGATAGGGCATTTAAGGCAGGTTTAAGTAGAGTAAAATCGGCAACCAGCCCCTGCAAAAGCTGTTTGATCTCGCTAATATCCTCCGAGGTTGAATGCCCCCCCTTGAACTTCTGCTCTGGATTCAACGATCTCCTCAGGGGTTGGGGAATGCGGCTTAGAGCTCTTCACCGCCGGCGTTCTTTCTGCCAGAGGGTCTGGGCTTCCGTTTTCCATCTCGGCCATTCCACACTGACCCCCGCTGTAAGTAATACTGATTATTCTTCTTTGCAATATGGCTTCTGTCACCCGCTACAGCCCAGTACCCTTCTGCAACACTACGCACCTCGCACAATTGAACTGTGGGGTCTCAAAACATGTAAAAAATTATATTTAATTCGCCGAGGCATGGGAACGATCTCGGAGACTTCTGCTCAACGCTAGCTCATCACGTGATCCCTTCCCCATATAAAATCTAAGCCCATATTTTCAGTCCATACCCTGAGTCTTCTCCTTTAATGAATCCCTTCTCTCTATTGAGCCCACTCATTGGCCGTGTGGTGTCATTAACAGATGTCAGCAGGCTGCTGCTGTTCCCTTCTTTATGGTCATATAAAAGCTCATAATAAAAAGCAGCATACCCAACACTGGGTACTCGAATAAAATCCCTCCACCATTAATGGTGAGCATCCACCACCATCACAACAACCACTCAGTACTGTCTACCTGTCTGATGGGTTCTATGTCATAATAGCAAACACAAAACAGTGATCGCTATTATGGCGAATGTATATCACCGAGAAGCAAATCGGCAAAATACACATGCTGGTGACTAAACATCTGGCAACCAGACTTAGTGTCTATGCAGAAGGAGGATGCGAACCCCCAGCACCCCTCTTCTAAAGGATTCCTAACTCCAGGGGGATGCATGATGGGGAGGGAATGGCACTCTGGATGTAAAAAAAATTAAAAACGGCAGCCAGAAACAAACATTTTCCCCCCAGTCCTGAGCCCTAAACCCAGTACCTGCTGCGCCAGAGCTAGCCCCCCTTTCCATCACACCACATGGCTAGCTCAGCTGCAGCTGGCACACTACCCACTGAAATCCCACTTCTCTGTCCCTCCCTTTCCCCCTCGCTATCCTCCCCTTCCGGTCACCCTCCCCTATCCTCACCATAGCATAGCATCACTACCTTTGTGGGTAGCCCATGATGATAGCACTGAATATGAGTCGCCGTTTTGATTGTCACGCATATTCACTCACTATCATCACAGTATACCATCTGGGGTTTATACATCTATGTGCTCTTTTGCAATTCTATGTGAAAATCAGCCTTGTATCATTCAATAAGTAAACAGTAAGACACAATAGGGTGTTGGTCGTTCTTTCCCCCTTGCAATCATCTGTCTTTCCACACTTTCAATAGATGGTATGTTTGTTTATTATGGAACAGAAGAATTCAAACTGCCACAGAATTCCTCTGGCAGAATGGTTACCCCCTCACATACAAAGAAGGCCTTATATGGAGCCCAGGTCTCAGATTTATCTGAAGCACTGTAAGCAGCAAAGATTGCCATGGGAAGCTGGTTAAGGTAGAAGGGATTTCTCATGGTTGCCAAAGAAACACCAGACATTTAACCTGTGAATAGTACTTCATTTTTTAGTTTGTGTGTGTAAAGAGGGTATGAAGAGAGGAAACTATGTTTGACTATTTATTTTTCAAAAATTTAAGGGAATTTTACTTTTTATGGGTTTGTTGAAGGTGCCCATTGAGTAAAGGTGGTAGCCATGTTTGTGATGGCAGTCAGAGATAAATGAAGTGGTGCTTAAATTCTGTATGTTATTGGCCCAAATTACAAATACTATTGCCTTAACTTCTTCCAGCCTGTGCATTTCTGAGGAATTCATGCATAGGTCCCGAAATGTATTAGCCATTCAAGAAACAGGAAATTCCGAATCCATTTTGTAATGCTAAACAGACCTTGCTCCAGATGCTCTGCTCTATTCCTGACACCCAAGATCAGCTGACAATCATTTATTGACTAAGTCAGCTACTGGACAGGAGCTTTGGCTGCAGGAAGGAACCAAATGTGCAGCAGGGAATTGCACCAAATCCTCCCCCTTCATGGATGTGGGGCAAGGGAATGAGAAGTAGGAATATATATGTCTTGATTCTTAAAGGGCTGTGGGAGTTTCAGGTTAGTGGCATGTATTATCCATTGGGTCAGGCTAGGGGGAAGGGGCCTGCCTGTTTGCCAGGATTTTACTACTGCATAGTGCCTCATCAATGAGTGGCTTCAGAAGGACACAGTACTACCAAGTATTAGTTCTGTGCTCATAGAGGGTCTGGAGTAAGATAGAGGGAATGGTACTGGGTTTGGAAAGATCATTTCATGGGGTAGAGAAGGCAGGCATGATACCAGATATGTTTGTTTTAAACTAAGAGGATTATGGAGGTAGGAAATGGATTGTGGAAGACTTGGGGGTGTCAGGGTGTGGCCATGGGACTAGGTCACTGGGGGGGTTAGAATGAGTATTGTAACATTTTTGCTTTTTTAATAATTCCTGAATACAAATATCCCAAACAGTTGAAAACAGTTTTTACTCAGTATTCAGTCCTCTGTACCAAAGACCCCATTATTCATGGTATACAGGAATTAAATAATCGTTATTCATACAGACCTACTGCATACATCATTGATGTCAACATGTAACACGATAGTCCATCAGAGCCGGATTAAGGCATCGGCAACATAGGCACAGGCCTAGGGCCCCTGCCTGCCTGCCAGGGGGCCCCCAGCAACCCCCAACATATATTTACTATATATCCTTTTCTTTCTGCCTGAGCTGCATGTTTTTTGTAAAGGATTCAGCCACTGAGTAAGTCAGGGGCTGAACTGTGACAAGACTCTCACCTCCCTGATTAGGTGTTAAGTGCAGCTGACAGCTTCAAGGGCCCCAGCCAGGATGACCTTTAAAGTGTGAACAATACCATTCCCTTTGCTTTGTTTCCCACACCCATTTAGAATCCCAGCTTAGAATCTTACTCTTAACTATAAAAGATTAACAGTGCAATTCAGTGTGTATGCTTTATATTTTATCGTAAGTATCTGTTTTATTGGCTTAGGAAACCTTGTATCATCCTTGAAATTTGAATGTAAGCAATAGCTTAATTTGCTTGAAACCTTTGTACCATGTTTGACTCTGGGTTGTTTTACCCTCTATATTCATTTGTAATACCTTTCAATGCATTGCTCATTACCTTTGTACCATACTTGACTCTGGGTTGTTTTACCCTCCTCATTCATTTGTAATACCTTTCATTGTATTGTCCATTTATCTTGTTTTGTACTTCCATGACGTGCAGCCTTTGCAAAGGAGTCTCTGACTCAAAGGTTTGTAGTTCCGATATCTCATTAAATAAAAAATAAATATTTAATCTCACTCCTAAAATTAAGAAATCTACAATAAGTTTCAATGGTACAATTAAAAATCATACACTTGTTTTGTTTTTTAATTCTCTCACCTGGTTCATACTTATGTTCTGACCCTGATACAGCTCTGTTTTCAGGGTGAACAAATGAATGTATTTGAAGATTCCCATCAGTAAATCTTGCCATTTATGGATCCTGGCTTACTTATCAATAACAGAAATGTTTGATCCTGGGAATGATTTCAAATTCTTCCAATAATCACTCACTTTGCAGTATAATCTCTAAAGTTCATAACCCCCCTAGTAAACTGCAAACTTAACTCCTACACCATCCAGGACCTAGTCTCTTTTAGAGATCAGTCCCTACCCAACCCAACAAAACTCCCACATCCTGGTTCATACTACCTGACAGGACAATCTGATAACACCCAGTCTGCAAGTGCACACATGTGTGTTTGGGGGTGGGGGGCTTTGGAGAAGTGCAAATCATGACATTTTGCATACAAAAAATAATTTTTTACCAGGCATATTATTATTTTCTCTAAATTATCAAAACTCAGGCTATTGTTATTTTTCCATACTAGTAGTATTAGTTTCATTAATTTTGAAGCATTTTATGCCACTTTTTAAGGACAGTATGAACATTGTTTTCATGTTTCAGTAACTGATATGCAGTTTCCAAGAGGTGCAGTCATGGCGAAGGGGCATTTTATTTATTTATTTATTCATTCTTGGATTAGAAATACCCTTGAGCACAAAGGGGCTCATTTACAAAGGTTCCACGTCATAATGGGAGAGGGTTACAAAAACAGACAGAGGAGGAAGCATATACATTCTAGTGTACAGCGAAAACAAAATCATTAGACATAGCTATTAACATTTCAAAAACAGTAGTGTAAGCAAAAGAGGGTGGTATACAGGAGATGGAGAGGGGTAGGGGAAATAAGGGGAAGGGATAGGTGGCAGGGCATAGTAGTGGAAAAAGTAGCAGCCGTGTGGCATTGTGAGGAAAATTAAGTGAGGTAGGAGGGGAGTATGAGGGTGGTTGGGAGGAAAGAGAGGGGGAGAGGATTACACCAGGGAGGACAAGGGTATCTAAATGGTAGGGTGTTAGTGAGAGTTAAAGGACGGTGAGAAAGGAGGCAGCACATGTAGTGGTCAGAGGGTAAACCAGGTAGAGTAGGAAGAGGGTAAGAGGCGAGAGGGAAAGGGGTGAGTGGGAGGGGGAAAGTGGTGCAACTGGAGGAGGAGGCAGCCAGGGCCAGTGTCATTGTGGTAGATGACAGCTGAGAGGTGGCAGATGGTAATGTAACCCCCCTGTTACCTGGGGTTACTAGAATCCCAGTAAGACCTAGTGGTAGGCAAGGAAGGCAGCTTGTGAAACTCCAGTTAAATGGATTTCACACTGTCTCACTCTGTTCTCAGTCTCAGCTGAGACTGAGGGATGACATCACCATAGAACTCTTGCAGCTGCATGAGCCACACTGGAATGCTGCAGTTGGAAGTTAGGATAGAATGCTGGGGTTTTTGAACAGAGTCTGGGTGCAGTCTTGAAGAGAGAAGCAGCACAGCAGTCTGATTGCAGGCTCTCAGAGCCTTAAGCTCTGTTTTAGAACCACTGTAAGAGAGGTGTGTGTTTCCACCAAAAGAGGAACACAGTAAGCTGTATGTGAAGTGGTGGAGACCGTGGTTACTGGTCCAAGTGCCCCATCCCTGAGGGGATGGGGTGGAAAGGTTTGCCTGTCTTCCAGGGGCAATCCTCCTGGTTCTGGCTAAGGAAGAAGCTGCCTTATTTCAAGTTGTGCTGCGACACCAGAAGCTGTGGGAAAGAAATTCCTGTGAGGAATCTCCTGTGGTGCACCTGAAACCAAAGGGTGAGTTCGCTCTGACAGAGTGTCTATGTTTTCACCTGAACTGTTGGAATGTGGGGATTGGACTACTTAATTTGTAGGAGGTCTAGTGTAATAGACATTGCCAGTTAATTCAAGTAGGTTCAAGTCCAGCACAAAGAGTAAAGTAACATGGGGATTGGACTACTTAATTTGTAGGAGGTCTAGTGTAATAGACATTGCCGGTTAATTCAAGTAGGTTCAAGTCCAGCACAAAGAGTAAAGTAAAGTGGGGATTGGACTGCTAAATCAGTGGGAGGCCTAGAGTAATGGGCTGAGCCAAGTTAAAGTATGTTCAAGTCCAGCACAATGGGAAAGCAAGACAAGCAGAAGAAACATGACATACATTTAGTCTTAATCTACATTGCCAAGCTTTACAGAATGAGATGCTTAATGTCCAACGAAATGGCCGGGTATGAATTGTGGAAGTAAGAAGTGGGAGACTCCCCATCAGTAGTAACCAAATTCACCTCTATGGATTTGCTCTGTGGCACCTTTACTTTCTCTCAGGTACTTGGCCAGTGCCTGAGGAAAGTACCCAAACGTGGGATTAAAAGGAAGTTTCCTTGATAGAGCTGAGGTGCTCTTAGGTGGTTTAGGGAGCCACCAGAAAAGGTTTCCATGACATATGGAAGGTGTCCAAGCAGCTGGCAAGGGAGCTGAGCCTGGGAATCCCAGATAGTGTACAAGTTCGGGCTGTGTACCCAAAGCAGCGTGCAAGTCCGGGCTGTGTGCCTAGTGGGTTCACAGCCTAAGGGCTAGAGTGTTGAAGAAGTGTTTCTGATTCTTTTTAATCTGCATTACCAGAAGTGTAGCCCCGTGGGGGTCCATCTATGCTTTGTTTGTTCTGCTTGGATGTGAATAAAAGCCACACTTTAGAATCCCATTCCTCGTATTGGACATTACAGTTATTGCTTCCTGTGTTCGGAGTTACGTGGGTACCCCTGTGTAGAGTAGCCAAACCTAGCCCTTGTGCTGAGTAACCTATTCCTCCCTGAACCCAGTCCCCACCTGGTAATGCTGTCAGATTCAAACAGCATACCACCTGTTGTTTGCGAAAAGGCAGGGGTGGGGGGCTTACAAAATGGAGGCATCACTTTGGATTTTAAATTTAGGGAGGAAAGGTGCTCAGGCAAAGCGCTAGCATTTTGGTTATCTGGCAGTGGGTAGCCCAAACAAGCTGAAGCAAGATTAACTAATGTGTTGCTGTGTGCTGTTGTCCATGTGCTGCTGTTAAAATGTCAACTGTTTACCAAGGAGCAGTAAAGCCTGAGAGAGTATGCCCTTGTCCTGCATCAAATAATTTACAGCGTTTTTGCCAGCTTTTTAAGAAACTGTTGTGATAAAGAAAAGTGTGGAAGACTAGGGGTAGCAACAGGAAAATTGTGCCCTGGATGTTGGAAATGCTTTCTAGTGAATGGAGAGACTTGCTGTGTTAATGGCCATGATAAATGGTTGAAATGGGCTCCCCCGTGGAGTCAGTTAAAAAAAAAAAAGTGGTTTTGCAGTTTAAATTTGCTTGTTCAACGATCGCCGAGAGGAGAAGAGCACTCGAGAGGGAAAGAGTCTCATTTTCATGGAGTCTTGTGATTGGTGAGACTGCAATCAGTCCCGTCCCCAAGCCAGTTCTACAGCGACTGCCCAGCATTCAAGAGGGATTGTGAGTGGAGTGCGTGTACTGGCTTATCAGAGGTGCATCGCAGTGACTGAAAGCACTGTAAAAGTTTAAAAACTCAGACTTTTCCATCTAAAACCGGGCTCAACCTGCATCTCGATCGACTGGACTGTGAGTGTGGTGTTCGGAAGGACGAGCGGCAGGACTGCCAACCCGCTTCTGTCCAGAGGCCTCCAAGACTGGCTGCAGGCCATTTTCCATCGCAGCAAACAGCTACTGATAACAGTGAGTACCAACTGAAATAAATGCTCAAACAAGTGATTTTTGCCAAAAGCCAGCTGAATCTGTGTGCAGCAGTGTAGTCGCTTTGCAAACAAAGACTGTGTCAAGTTTTTACCAGCAAAAGCAAGCCAGTTAAGCCATCGACTGTGAGCATAGTTATGGGTTCAGCGTCAGTTTAAAGTTTCAAAGCCATGAGAGAGACTGTGAGTTGTATCAATTTATGCAGCACTAGTCACAGGCAATCCTGTGCTTCAAATACTGAGGCTTTAAGGGACTGTGAGCTAGAGCAATGTTTTCAGCAAGTGTAAAGTCTGTGGTAAATCATATAAATGTGCTAGGAAAAAGAACAGTGCAAGTTTGTGCAGTTTTGAGCAAAGTTATCAGTAGAGTGTAAATCAGATGCAGTGGCTTGACCAATTTCAGAATGTTGATGCACTCAGAGTGCTGCCGCCCATTACAGGGTGGAGTAGTAATGTAAACACAGCAGCAGAGGAGCCATTTTGAAAGTGAAAGAAAGTGTCAGTGATGTGGGACTTTCAATAACAGTGAGCGCTTGTTTTTCTCTGCAGTCATGGCCTCAGGACCCGCCCTCACTCTGATCATGCCCGGCTGTAGCAGCAGAAGTAAACAACTTAAGGGACATTGAGAGGTGTTACTATGGAGGACAACTGCCTCCTCATGTGGTGATTCCTGGATACCCAGTGCAAGGGTGCTTAATATGCTTAAATGCTGGAAGGGACATCTTCATGGTACCTCACTGTTCAGGGTGCTTAGAGAAATACGGCTTGTTTAAAGCGCCCAAGATTCATTTGGCTCTCACATGGACAAAAGTTCAAGAATCTGCAGCTGGAAGCACACAATACCAGGTGGAGCCTGTTGGAGAAGGCCCCTCAGGGGAGTGTTGCACAAAGCTAGAGGGTGCAGATTTGCAGACAGAACAATATGCTGATATTTCAGATGCTGGATTGCAGAGAGACAATTCAGGCACAGCATCAGTAGACCCTTGGAGAGGGGGGCCTAGCCCAAGTCTCATGGGAGAGGATGAGATGAGGGAGGCTTTTGAATGGGAGGTATCGACCTCCGCACCCAGTGAAGAGTGGATAGTCTCAGGAGTGAGGACGACTGCTCACTCCTGGGCACAGATTCTCAGTAAGGAAGAAGAAGAGAGGGAATCTATGTGGCCTTGTGAAAAAGGAACTGGTACACAGCCTCAAGCTCTTGCCTCAGAGGAATCCATGGAAGAGAGTGGTGATGCCACTACCCTGGCTGTGCAAGAAGAAGTCAGGGATTCATTTTTTGCCTCGTTGAGAATGCGCAGCTGGCAGAACCAGGACTGGCAGCCCCCAAGCCAGGCCAGAGGTCTCAGGTTGACCAAAGCTAGTAAAGAGGAGAGACTGGTTCATAGGAAGGCAAATGAAATCTATGGGATGTCCTTTCCTACCTTTCCTCGGAGAGTCTGGGAGGAGGTTGAGAACAGCAGGAAATCCTGGATTTGGGCCAAAGCAATGAAGTGTGTGCATCCTGGTGCAAACAAGCATGTCAGGAACAGAATGTTTCATGAAAATTACAGCCAGCGGAAAAGAGGCAGGACACTGTTAATGGACACAGTTCGAATAGTGGATGGAGAGGGATGTGAAACCTTTCACAGTGTGAATTATGTGCGCCCAGATGGGGTAATAATTCAAGCTTCTGACCCGTTGTACTATTGGCCTCAATGCAAAGACCTCCCTGCAAATGTGCCCATGCCTACCAAATGGAAAGCTGAGCAGTGGTTGTCAGTGCTGCCACTCCAGCCATTGCAGGTCTTTGTTGTTCCACCAGAATGGACATCCAGGACTCAGGTGCCCCACACTCATCAGTTGTACAGTGTACTGACTTTCCAGAAATAATCGACTGGCTCACCAGATGACTTCAGATCCAGAGAGGACACCAGCCCAGCTGTATCCTGATTCATCGCCTGGTAACCGAATGATGTCAAACCAGCTGTTTTCCTTTTTGTTCCTGTTCCAAGGTTCCATCTCCAGAGATGACATCAACCCAGCAGTTTCCAGATATGCCCTCCTGTTGTTCCCAGAAGATGTCCGACCAGCTGTATCGGAAGAGTGCTGCCAGGGAGAGTCTTCGGCCAAGGACCAGGTCAGTGTTTTGTTCATTCTACAAGGGGCTGGTAAGTCCAAACTTTTCTATTCTTATGACATTGCAGTACACACCCTATACTAACAGACTCCAGATGTGTGAACTGTCCTCAAAGACTCTCCCCTTCAGGACTTTGGCCTGCTAGAACTGTGCTTCACCGGGCTCCAGCCCAGGAGAGACTCTTTAATGGACTAGCCTTCGGGCACTGTGGTCACTAGATGGGACTTTTAAGGCACTCCATCCCCCAAATGTGTATTGTAAATAATGTCATTGTTTTCTACTGTTTTCTAATGTTTATACTGTTTTTCTACCTTTTCTAAAAAAAAATATTTTTGGGATTCTTCAGTTTTTTGATGGTAGGGGTTTAGATAGATTGTGTATGCAGATTAGGAGTGTGTGTTGTCTTTCTTTTTTCTTGCAGATGATCCTGAGGAAGATAGAAGAGAAGACAAGAAGAGGAGGAGGGACTCATTGGAGTTCCTCACTAGTACTTTAGTGTGTAGTATTTAAAGTATTGTTGTTGTTGTTGTTACTGTGTAGTAACCCTTTTCTTCCACAGGTATGGTTGTGGGGGGGAATGAGGGAGTAATGTATGGGTGGTATTAGCTCCTGGGGTGTGGTTGCATGGTGCCCAAGGTCGGGGAGGTCCCCTGTTTGTTTTGTTTTGGGATTTGAGTTAGAGGCAGATAGATTTTTCCTAGAGGGCTAGGGGGGATAGACAGGCTGTGGTCCTGAACGGCCATAGGGGCTGCAGTGCTGATCTATTTTGGCTATGTCCTGGACAGTTCTATCAGAGCCACTAGGTGCCCATAGTTAGTGGGTAGAGTAGAGGCTGATATGTCAGCCAAAGGCCTCTAGGCCCTTAGTGTTGCCTGCCTGTGCTAACACATGGTAGGAGGGGGCCTGATCACCCCTCTCTGCAGGTAGCACATAGGGTGAGATGACCTAAGCTGGGTAAATAATGACTGCGGACAGTCATTTTCCCGGCCCGGGGTGAGTGTAACCCCCCTGTTACCCAGGGTTACTAGAATCCCAGTAAGACCTAGTGGTAGGCAGGAAAGGCAGCTTGTGAAACTCCAGTTAAATGGATTTCACACTGTCTCACTCTGTTCTCAGTCTCAGCTGAGACTGCGGGGATGATGTCACCATAGAACTCTCACAGCTGCATGAACCACACTGGAATGCTACAGTTGGAAGTTAGGATAGAATGTTGGGGTTTTTGAACAGAGTCTGGGTGCAGTCTTGAAGAGAAGAGCAGCACATCAGTCTGAGTGCAGGCTCTCAGAGCCTTAAGATCTGTTTTAGAGCTATTGTAAGGGAGGTGTGTGCTTCCACCAAAAGAGGAACACAGTAAGCTGGTTGTGAAGTGGTGAAGACCACAGTTACTTGTCCAAGTGCCCCATCCCTGAGGGGATGGGGTGGAAAGGTTTGCCTGTCTTCCAGGTGCAACCCTCCTGGTTCCGGCTAAGGAAGAAGCTGCTTTATTTCAAGTTGTGCTGCGGCACCAGAAGCTGTGGGAAAGAAATTCTTGTGAGGAATCTCCTGTGGGGCACCTGTAACTAAAGGGTGAGTTAGCTCTGACAGAGGGCCTATGTTTTCACCTGGAACGTGGGGATTGGACTACTTAATTTGTAGGAGGTCTAGTGTAATAGACATTGCTGGTTAATTCAAGTAGGTTCAAGTCCAGCAAAAAGAGTAAAGTAAAGTGGGGATTGGACTACTTAATTTGTAGGAGGTCTAGTGTAATAGACATTGCCGGTTAATTCAAGTAGGTTCAAGTCCATCACAAAGAGTAAAGTAAAGTGGGGATTGGACTGCTAAATCAGAGGCCTAGAGTAATGGGCTGAGCCAAGTAAAAGTATGTTCAAGTCCAGCACAATGGATAAGCAAGACAAGTAGAGGAAATATGACATGCATTTAGCCTTAATCTACATTGCCAAGCTTTACAGAATGAGATGTTTAATGTCCAGAGAAATGGCTGGGTATAAATTGTGGAAGTGAGAGGTGGGAGACCCCCCATCAGTAGCAACCAAATTCACCTCTATGGATTTGCTCTGTGGCACCTTTACTTTCTCTCAGGTACTCGGCCAGTGCCTGAGAAAAGTACCCAGATGTGGGATTAAAAGGAAGTTTCCCTGATAGAGCTGAGGTGCTCTTAGGTGGTTTAGGGAGCCACCAGAAAAGGTTTCCATGACATATGGAAGGTGTCTGAGTGGCCAGCAAGGGAGCCGAGCCTGGGAATCCCAGATAGTGTACAAGTTCGGGCTGTGTACCCAAAGCAGCGTGCAAGTCCGGGCTGTGTGCCCGGTGGGTTCACAGCCTGAGGGCTGGAGTGTTGAAGAAGTGTTTCTGATTCTTTTTAATCTGCATTACCAGAAGAGTAGCCCCATGGGGGTCCATCTATGCTTTGTTTGTTCAGTTCGGATGTGAATAAAAGCCACACTGAAGAATCCCATTCCTGGTTCTGGACATTACAGTTATTGCTTCCTGTGTTCGGAGTTACTTGGGTGCCCCTGTGCAGAGTAGCCAAACCTAGCCCTTGTGCCGAGTAACCTATTCCTCCCTGATCCCAGTCCCCACCTGGTACTGCTATCAGATTCAACAGCATGCCACCTGTCATTTGCAAAAAGGCAGGGGTTGGGGGCTTACAGTAAGGAGTACGGTTAATTGAGGCAATCACAGGCAGCTTCATTCATGATGTGCTGGTGCAGGAGATGCTTAAATTGGGAAATATATAGAAGATTGATCAGTTGGAGGCCCAGACCATTAAACCAGTTAGGGGCTCTGTAGATGAAGGATCACTGGCATTGCGTAACCCGTACTCTAGGAACAAGAAAAATGTCAGTGTCAGAGGTCCATGTGTGATGGGGACCTGAGGGACTTTAGAAGCAAAAGACACGTGATGCCAGCTGACATGACTCCAAGTAGCACTTGTTTGGCAAGTATGCACAATTGGTATTTGATCCAGTCTTGTAGTTTAGCCAGCCAGTCAGGGTACAGAAGTAACAAGCGTGTGTGAGTTGATCAGCGCCAGTGATAAGTTGACAGGCTTTGTTAAGGGTAGTGCTTAGCCTTTTGAGAGATGTGTCTGGGGCAGAGCCATATATTACCAAGCTATAATCAATAATGGATAGTACTGAGCTGTGAACAGCAAGTTTAAGTGCTTCCTGAGTCAGACTCTTCTATGTCTGAATAGTTGACCTAGTTTAGAGTTCACATTCTTGGAAGCATTTTTGATGTGAGGTGCATAAACAAGGTGATTGTCCAAAGTAAGGGGTTACAGTGAGGGGGGCCCCAGATTCTTCTTGGGCCTAGGGCCCCAGGTTGCCTTAATCTGGCCCTGTTGTCTATTTCCATTCCACTTCCACCACTGTCATGGTGTCTGCAATACATGCTTCAGATAACAAGTGACTGAACAATTCACATGACTTCAGTGCCCAGAACCTATCACTTTTGTCTTCCTGATATCCTGCTTGCTTCTCTCTCTGAACCTTCCTTACTGTTGGATTTACAATGCTCAAGTCCCCAGCAGTAGCCCCCACTACCCTAAGGTCAACCTGCCCCCCAGTGACTATGAACAGCCAACAGTGACAGACTCTGCCTGAATTACACTCTCATCCCTGACCACCCCTCCATGGACTACCTTAATCCAGTCCCCATCTTGAATAGCTAGACATGCTGCTCTGGTTCCCATCCACTGTAAGCCAGCCTGTGACTTTCCTCCCATGTATTCTGGAGCTTTGCTTGCAGCCCCTAAGCATGTTGACTTTTGCCTCGAGTCATGAATGCACACATTCTGTAAGTCCTGAAATGCAAAGCATGCATTACCATGGTACTAGACCCCAACATGTCCACTCAGCCTTATTGAAAAAAAGAAGTCATTAGTTTAATGGACCACACCCTTCAGTCACCTAGTAGTCATCTGATGTTAGCCTCATGCCCACTCCTTTACTCTCTATGATAAAAGCAACTAGTTCTGCTACTTGCTTAACCCTTACTGTTTTGTGGACACTTAACATGTAGCCTCTCAAGATTTTAAACTGCAATTTTATATAAAGTAAACTAAAAATTATATAAGATAAACTAAAGATTAAAAAATTAATTTAAGGACCAAAGCAATACAGTAGACCACATTATCCATTTCATGTTAACCCAGTCAATTATAAGTGGGACATTGACATAGTTTTAGAAACAGGACACATAATCCATTTGATATTAACCCCATCCTTTATAACTGTGACAATTACATAGATTTAGAAACCTGAATGCAGGATACCTTTTAATTCCAGTAAGTGTCCACCAAGTAGAAAAATATAGATGAATCCAAGCATTGCATTTTTATTGTGAGCAGTTCAATTGAACCTAAAGTTTGTAAGCAGCAATGCAGATGTGAAAACTATCCTTTTTTTTATCATCTATGCCGCTATAAATATTTCAGTTGAGGTAGGAGGTCTGGTGGAAACTGAAAATTGCATTCTTCTGTGGCCCAAGCTTCTCGGCACTTAGCTGAGAGTGGCTTTTGTTTAAGCAGTCATTTGTCTGCAGAGTATAAGCAGGTTAGTTGGGGACAGCAACAGTTCTGGTCTTGTAAAGGCTCTTTATTTTTCTTACACATCAAAGGCTGAGCCCTTTTTCAAATAAAAGAGGCTATATTTTGACCATAAACAAATAGCTGGTCCAGCTGGATAGCACCCTGCTAGGCAAGGTGCTGGAGGAACAATGCAAGCTGAAGCCAATCCACAAAATCTGTTTGAATCTGTTTTGGGAAAAGGTCATCCTCGGAGATCAAAGGAAGGTCCAGAGTGTAATGTTATCAAGGCAAGTCTTATGATGCGGGTAAAGTGGGCTAACATGCAAAATGCATTTCTTTCTTGTGTTGCTCTGAGAGTTTATTTATGTTTGGGACATTGGACCAGTAACATCACAGTTCGAGTCAGTCATAACTCATCAGTTTTCGGTTGGGGGTTAACATTTTCTACTCTGCTTAGAAACTTAGTTTGTTCTTAGGTTTTTGTGTGTGATCTCTATCTTTTCAAATGTTTTATTTTTCATCTCTGTAGGATATTGTATTCCCTATAGTGTTATAGTCTGTATAATCGTGTAACATATTTAAGTATCATTGACTATTAAATGTTATTTTTATATACATCATGCTTTCTGAGACTGAATCTTTGAAGGTATAGATAACCTGGGGTAAACTGGCAAGTCTGTTATCTGTTTCTGAAGAGAAAGGTTGCTAAAAGGGCACTGTACTGTGTGAGCAGTGGCTATGGTAGGATCTGAACAAAAAGATACACCGTGTGAGAGTCAAGCTGAGTAGTGACAGCATATTAAGGTGACAATTCAGGTGTCAGAAGGATGTGAAAACTGGCAGAATAGTACAGACTGAGGTCTGAGAGAGACCCAGTCTGTGACAAAAGCCTAGTTTTCAACATCAAATACTGCAAATTTAGCATCCATTTTAAATCTGCTTTAGAAAAAAGTTCCCTAGTCTGTTTACCCTGCATTTTTTAATCCTAAGCCATTATCACTTTACAATGCATAGTGTGTGACCCTGAGCAAGTCACTTAACTTCCTTGTGCTCCCAGGTCGCCCCTGTAAACAAGCTTTCAGCTTAGTGTGCCTCTCCTGGTTAAAAATAAATAAATACTTCTAAGTCAAATGAAGCAGCCATATTTTTCTTGAGAAAAAAAGCATTTAAAACATTGATATAATACCTAACTTCTGGTAAAACTAGACAATAATACCAGTAAATGAAACCTGAAGATGTATGGAACGTGTTGCAGTTAAGAAAAAGTAGGGTCAACTTTTTTGCTCGATTTTGCTGAAATGCTGCTTTAAAACTCAAAATCACATTCTTCTCCTTGAGGTAGTATTATACATGTTGTTTTTTTTGCTCAATAGCAGGGAACAATATATCTTATAAAGTAGGCAATATGCTAATTTGGGGAGCTTAGCCTGAAACCCATCATTATAATATCCAGCAAATTACATGTTAAAACTTTGTTAGCTCACAATTATTGATGCTTCTATTCTGGTCCCTGCTAAAGAATGATTAATAATAAGAGGGGTGGGGGTAGAGGACAGTCATACAGCGCATGCTACAAGTGTAACAGATTTTGCCATTCAATGTTATTTCAGTGTTGGATTTTGAAAATCATGCAGCATTTTGCTCATTAATGGAAAATTTCCCAAAACACACACAGGGCCTCTGCAATGACAGCTGCCCACAAGTCTATATAAAACAAAGCCTCAACTCTCACTTTTTACACAAAAGCAGAACATCATTTTTTTTCTCTGACAGAGGTGTTATATAGTTACCCAAGGGTAGACACACAGCCCACCTCTTCCCCCACTCTGATAGTGGTTTCACTAACATGATATCCTTCTAATTAAGACATAATTACATTTACCCTTCCCCTTACTCCATCAGCTAATGAATCTTTAAAAAAGGGAAGGAAAATAAAATGAAATAATTTTTCCACTAGGTCTCATAGCTTTCCCTTCCCACTTCTACAACACTGAGCATCCAACTCTGAGAACAATTTAATTGGCTCACACAAGTATGGCAGTTCCAGCATATGAGTTGTCAAGTTAATTTATGGCTGTGCTTAATTGGGTAGTTCGTGTTCTACTACTCAGACCAAGCCACAGAGCTGAGAAAGATAGGGTTCTTGCAATTCCTGATATAAAGATGAGGGTCTAATTTTGTACAGGGGTTTAGAATGAGCATGGCAATGTTCTTAAAGTAACAGGTTACAATATTTTAAAACAAGAATTCTGTCAGTAGCTAAATCTAAATACAACTAGATGATGGGTGGAAAGTTACTTCTCTCTCCTGGATTGACTGGATTGGTGTGGGTGAATGATTGTCAGCCATATGCTGTTCTGTGGATCTTATGTTACAAGGATGAGTTGGCTTGGGTTCAGGGGACCTATTCCCCCACCCAAGGACCACCTAATCTGCCACTGCTACCTCAGAGGTTGCCCAGAAGTAGGAATGGCTGGACAACAGCGGGCTCAGGGAGGGTTAGGGTAGTGGAGCATAGGCCAACCCCCATCCAGTACCACTATGAAACACCTACACCACACTGGCTGAGCAGGAATCTCCTGCAGAGGCACCCAAAGTAGTGACCAGGGTGGATGTGGGGGTCCTACATAGAGGACCCCAGAGGGGGTGACCGAGGACCTCAGAGGAAGAGGAGGAAACAAACCCTAGAGGGGGACTCCATAGTGAAGGGGATACAGTTTGGGTTAGGTAAGGATAAGAAAAGGGACAGTAGGTGTCTTCCTGGTGCCACAGCTCACAGGGATGGAAGGAGGATCCAAAGGATTGCTGGGGCAGCAGGAAGGGAGGGAGAGCTGGGTGTAAGTGTCCATTTGGGGACACATAACCTGGCTAGGGATCAGTCAGCAATCATTCAGGAGGAGTTTAGGGAATTGGGGAGGGGTCTTAGGCAAGTGGCACATTCAGTGACCTTCTCGGAGGTGCAGCCTGTCTACAACAGGGGGAAGAACAGGATTCTCTGCACCAGGATCTTCAATGCATGGTTGAAGGAGTGGTGAAGAAAGGAGGGTTTCAGCTTCATTGGGGACTGGGGCTTCACCTGGAGGGTTAAGAGCCTGTACAGGGGCGATGGCCTGCATCCATCCAGGAGGGGAACCATGGTCCTCAGTGAATGGTTTAAATGCTACATTGGTGAGCATTTAAACTAGCCAAGGGGGTAGGTGGAATGAGGCAGGGAGATAAAAACTGCCCCCCCCCACAGACTCATGAGGTCAGCAATGGGAATTCTGAGGGAGTGAAATCCAAAAAGGAACCAAATAACAAAGGAATGAATATAAGGGGTAAAAGGAAAGCAAGATGGTAAAGAAAAATAGTGGAGGAAATAAGGAAAGGCAAATGGGAAATAAGGGGGAAGGGATGGCAGAACAATCTGGAGAGCCATGTGTGCAAATGTTCAAAGTTTTGGCAATAACGTTGCAGACCTAGAGGTCACCATTGCAGATGCAGACCTAGACATACAGTAGTAGCAATTACCAAGTCCCAATGCAATGAAAACCAGGACTGGGATGTACAGTAGGCATACCAGGGTATAGTCTGTTCAGAAAAGATGGAGTAGCAAGAAAGGGGAGGAGTGGCTCTTTACATCAGGGACAACATAAAAGCTATGAAAATACAGGGAGAGCAGGGAGGAGATAAGGTACTGTGGGTCACCCTGTTGACATGGAGGGGTGCTGCAATTCACACAGGAGTGATCTACAGACCCCCAGCATGGGGGGTTGGGGGATGGGGAGTGTTGGGTAAAGATATGATGGAAGCAATCCAAAGGATGGCACACAAAGGAGAGGTGTTGCTGGTAGGTGACTTCAATCTAACAGACATGAATTGGAGCCTACCAGCTGTGGCAACAGTCAGAAGTAGGAACATCATGGACTCCCTGTAAATAGCATTCCTCAGGCAACTAGTTAAGGAACCCACTCATGGGGGGGGCAATACTGGACCTGGTACTGCCAAACGGGGACAATGTTGCTGATGTCACAGCGGGTTGCTACCTGGGTACTGATATTCACTGTAAGGTGTGCACTATATAAAAACTAGACCAGAATCTAGCCACACTAAGACAAGGATTCCTGACTTCCGGAGGGTCGATTTTAAGAAAATCAGAAAATGCCTTACGGACAACCTTACAAGGATAGGGAAACTGTGGGGATGTGAGGATCAATGGGCCAAAAATAATGAGGGGCATTGAAAAGGCAACAAATCTCTGTGTCAGGCAGATAAATAGGGGCAAAAGAAAATACAAACCGTTATGGTTCTCTAGAGAAGTAGTGGAGAAAGTAAGGGCAGAGAAACTAGCATTTAGAATATGAATTCATAAAAAAAAAAAACTGTTAGTCAAGTCGGTCCTTTGCTACTTGATGGGGAACTAGTGTATGACCATATTCAAATGGCGAATATTTTCAATGAAAAATTATGTGGCATTTTTAATCTACAACAAAATATTTCTGATATACAAAATGATGCTATGCACCCTAACTTTGATAGCGAGATGATACTATCTAAACTCAAAGCACAAAAGGGCAAAACTTCCCCAGACCCCAATAATATTATTAGGCATACACTTTATCTAGTAGCTGATAGCCTTGCACTCCCATTAAAACACATTTTTCAGGATTGTTCATCCAACAATTTTTTTTTTTTTTTTAAGTGTCTACTTTTCCATTTGCAAATTATACTGCAAAGCCACTAAAGAGCAACAACTCTTGGAGGTTGCATTCCTATTCCCAGTGCTCCCCCATAAGCACTTCTCATCCAGGGTCCTACTTGGAGCAACTGCTAATTTTGTCCTGCCTTTATATTTCAGAAAACCACCCCCCCTTTAGTATCAAACCTTGGTTGTGACATATAACTTTCCTCTTGCCTATATACTTGTGGTGCCATGGCACACTTTGTTTATCTTGGCCTCCTGTTATTAATAACCAACACATCCTATGTTCACTATCAAAACGTTGAACTAGGTTCGGGCCCAATCTTGGAACCACCTACCTCTATTTAGACTGCCCCCCTGCACTGCACTTCCTCCTATCTAGAATGTCCCCCCTCCCTTTACCTTTGCTCCTCATTCCTCCCCCCTCCATTTCCTACTCCCATCACCCATATTGATCCGAGCACTTTCCCTTGTTTCTATACACTGTTGCATCAGTATTTCCCTGCCAAACTTTAAATCGTTATCTCCGATATCGCATTGCAGATGGTCCCAAAGGAAGAAAGCGCTCCTATCCAGCGCAAGTTCATTGAAGAAACTGCTTCTCTTGCTCCCCATCTGCTCGGGCAATGTTGAGTTAAATCCCAGTCCCCCATTACCATTTACCTCACCCACGGAATTTGCGGCCGCATCCGGATTGAAATTAATGATGGTCAGTATTTTAAGCCTCACCAAAATATTTGATCAGTTACAAGTATGGGCTGCACACACTGAGCCAGATCTTATTGTTATTACTGAGTCATGGCTCAAAAAGACCATTACTGACCAACAAGTTACTCTCCTGGGCTACAATCTGCATAGGGCTGATAGGGACACCGGGGGGGGGGAGTGGCAGTCTATGCTAAAACTAAGTATACCGTTACCGATATCTACTGTAAATCAAAACCTAAGGAATATGAGGTAGTATCCCTTAAGTTGCACCTCCCATCTACTGAACGCATCACTGTTATTGGTGGCTGTAGGCCCCCAGGTGGTGGCACTGATATCCTTGACATTCTTAAATCCTTAACCATCTCTGCCGACTCTGAAACTATAGTCCTAGGGGATTTTAATATGGACTGGCTCACCCCTAAATCATGCAATCTGAAATCCTTCTGTGACAAAGTCGGCCTTGCCCAGCTAGTTAATGAACCTACCAGGGCCAATATTTTAAACACTGCCAATAGCTCACTCCTCAATGTTATATTAACTACACATCCCCACAACATCCTACATTCTGCAGTCTTCCACAATGACATGAGTGACCATGGGGTTGTAGTTTGTTCACGACTGCAAGCAACAGCTAGCCATCAGCCCAAGCTCATATCAAAGCAGTCCTATTGCAAGTTCAGTACATCGGAATACTTGTCTGACTTAGGCAAGGTCAGATGGCAAGACCTCTACCTCACTAAAACAACCAAAGTGGCAGTTGCGATCCTTAACAACCACCTTATCACCCTGGCTAACAAGCATGCACCTTTGGTCAAGGTTAGAATGCGCAAAACCTCCAACCCTTGGTTTACAACAGATCTTAAGGCCGCACTCTTAAACCGTGACAAGCTCTGGTTGAAAGCTAGATGTACTAAGTGCCCGGCAGATTGGCAGACATTTAAAGCAGCTAGGAATGCCTGTGTTAAATGCACTAGCTCAGCTAAAGCAAACTATTATGTTTCCACCCTCGAATAGGCAAAAGGGAATTCCCATAAAATTTGGAGGACACTTAAGTCTATCGAAGGCTGGACTGCTGCCCCCTCTATTCCATCTCAGATCTTCAGCAATGGTAGAATTGTGGAGAGTAACTGCCAAATCCTTGAAGAAATTAAATCCCATTTTGTTACAGCTGGCCTAGCCTTCGACTCTTCACCATACGCAGGCCATGCTAATAACCAAGACAGCAGTAACATTGCTCCCCAAACCTCGACTTGCCCCTTCCAGCTGATCCCTCTCAACTTTAAAGATGTCGAAGATTCGATCCTTAAATTAGATACAAAGAAAAGCACTGGAGATGATGGATTAGAACCATTCTTCCTAAAACTAGGCTACCTCCATCTCACTGCCCCTATTCTTCACATATTCAATCTTTCTATCTCCATTGCCACAGTTCCCTCTTGTTGGAAATCAGCCCACATCTTTACCTTATTAAAATCAGGGGACCCATGCAACCTAAATTATTACAGGCCCATCTCAATCTTGCCCATCCTCTCTAAAGTCTTCGAAAAATTGATCTATACTCAGTTAAAGCACCATATTGAAACTTTCTCACTCCTGAACCCAACACAATCTGGCTTTCAGCCCAATAATAGCACAGTCAATGCATTGGCTAAAGTCACCAATGACTGGGTCTCTGCTGTGGATACTAAGAAAATCACTGGTGCAGTATTCTTAGATCTTAGCAAAGCATTTGAAACTATCAACCACAACCTACTAGTTAGTAGCCTTACCAAAATAGGTGCTACCCCACTTACCGCCCAGTGGTTTACCAGCTACCTAACTGGAAGAACCCAGAAAGTCAAAGCTGATGGCCTTTTTTCAGCCTCCCTGCCAATTGCCAGGGGAGTTCCGCAAGGCTCCATCTTAGGCCATATCTTATTTTCCCTATACATCAATACTCTAGACACACACATAACTAACTCCACTCTGCATTTCTTTGCAGATGATACAGTACTGTATACATTGGGCTCAACACTTTCCAAAGTGAGGGACGTATTACAAGCTGATTTTGCCCAGCTAGAAATTAATCTTATTAATGCTAAACTCCTCCTCAATGACAAGAAAACCAAGGCCATGATCCCCACTCTTAATTCCTCTTCCACCTCTTCTGCCGCCCCTCCCCCAAAGACTTTGTTGTCACCTCCTTAGGAGAACCCTTGGAAGTTGTCTCCAAATTCAAATATCTTTGTATTTGGCTAAATAACAAGATCTCCTTCAGTGACCATCTTGAGGACCTGTCAAGGAGGCTAAAAGCCAGGCCTGGTTTCTTCTTCCGTAACAGGTCTCTCTTTCCATTAGATACTAGAATCAGGCTTGTTCAGGCCACATTCCTCCCTCTACTAGACTACAGAGATTTAATCTATACTTCCTCAGCTGTTACACACCTAAGAAAATTGGACGTCCTCTATCATTGTGCTCTAGGGTTCATTACAAACTTACCTTACCAAACCCACCACTGTGATCAGTATACAGCTGTTGGTTGGACATCACTTTCAATTAGATGTACGCTTCATATGGGTATCTGGACTCTCAAATTAATCCTGAATAAGCTCCCAAGCTATCTAACATCCCTCATCCATATTTCCAACAGTGCCTACTCTCTTAGGAAAGCTGACTTCATCCTCCTTGATGTACCAAGGACTCGCACTTCCTTTGGCAAATGCACCATATCAAGTACCCTTCCAACCCTCTGGAACCAGCTCCAAACCACATTAAACTGTCCAGCATAGTCTCTGTCAATTTCTTCAAAAGGCTGGCTGCATCCAAAATAAAAGACACTTGTAGCTGTTTCTAAACCTTATCACCACTATTACTCCTCTCCACGCCTCACAACTATCTCGAAATAGTTCCAGCACAGAAGTATTCTTCTAGCACTTGCCCTTGACCACTAGTTCAAAATGTCCTCCATGGGTATACTAAAAGAAGTCTATAGCCGCTACCTCTACTGTTCTTTGCCCTTTAGTCTTCCATTTCCTAGTCTCTTTTACTCCCACCAACCCCCCCGCTACCCCTACCCTAACTTTATCCTGTTACCCCATACCCCTAACTCCATTTCTACTTTTCCTTTCCCTCCTCAATTACACCCAATTCCCCCTACACCCTCTAGCCCTCTAGCTCCCTCCTGCTCCTCCATACTTTCATTTTCCTACTTTATGGCTGTTAATTCCTCATACGCATTCCACTCTTCATTCTCATTCCTTTTTTCTACACTCCAGACTTATTACCTATCGGGTTATTTCCTAATTAAGCATTATGTACCATATTTCTGAAACTGCACTTAATTACCATGATGTTATTTGAAGTTGTTATTATGCAATGTGTACTTGTCTGCTTATATGTCTCAGGACCTCCTTGTGAATGAGCTTGCTCAATGGAGTTATTTCCCACAATAAACTTGAACAATCATGTACCACCTGAATGGAAAACTGAGCATTTAATACCACTGCATAAAAAAGGCTCAAGATCTAACTGGGAAAACTACAGACCTATTAGTCTCACTTCTCCAGTCTGTGAAATTTTTGAAAGCTTGATTAAAGATGTCATCACCTCATGCTTAACACCACTGACTCTAAGCAACATGGCTTTAAGCAGGGAAGAAGTTGTCTTACTAACGTAATGTATTTTTACAAACATATAAGTGTAAACCTTGATAATAACATCCCTTGCGATATAGTGTTTATCAACTTTAGTAACGCATTTGATATTACGCCTCATTGGGCCTTAACTGAAAAACTGCCCAGACTGGGTTTACACATAACCATCATCAAATGGATTGCTAACTGGTTAACTTCCCATATGCAGATAGTTATGATTAATGGTCAACTATCTAGCTCAGGTGAAGTTACATGTAGTGTGCCTCAGGGCTCGGTTCTGGACCCAGTTTTGTTTCAGGTATTCATATCTGATCTTATTTTGAATATTGAGTCTATTACTGTTAAATATGCTGATGATATTAAATTAGGCAACACCTGCTCCTGCATTGAGCAAGCTGATATTTTCCATAGAGATTTAAATATTATCACCTACTGGGTTAAAACATGGGGGATGAGATTAAATGCAAACAAATGCAAAGTTATGCATCTGGGTAAACACAGTCCCCATTTTTCATATATGCTTGGTGGTTCACCATTACTTTCAACTATCAAAGTAAAAGACTTAGGAGTCATTATCTCAAATGATTTTGATAATTCAAAACAAATTAATGATGCCATTAGAAAGTCAAATAGAGTGATCTGGTCAGTTCATCGTAATATTCAGTCCAAGAATGAACATGCTCTAATGGCACTGTTTAGACCTTATGCTAGGCCTCATTTAGAATATGCCTCTCAGCTTTGATGCCCTTATTGAAAAAACAATTGCCTTCAGCTTGAAAGGGTATCGTGAAAATTTACGAACAGAATTCATGGTTTTCATGATCTGACTTATGATGACAGACTCAGTTCTCTAAAACTAATGTCCCTTGAGACACTTAGACTTAGAGGGGACTTGTTGTTAATTTTTGACATCATTCATGACACATACTGTATTTAATGACTGAGTTGGGACTTAAATTTAATGATACAACCCATAATACTAGAGGGCATCCCTTACAACTTATAGGTCAACATTTCAATCATAAAAATAGGAAATATTTATTTACCTTAAGAGTGGTTAATCCCTGGAATAAACTACCAGTAGAAATAATTGTTAGTAAATCCAAAGCTGAACTCAAAAAATGATTAGATAACTGTTTATTAACAGGGGGTTCACTGCAATATTACAATTACTGATTGATAGGAACACCTATGGGCATTGTCTACCTTCTTGCTCCTTAGACATCCTTATTATGATCCTTAGTATGATCCTTAGAAGGTACAAGAGGACACAGAAGGAGGAGGAGGATATGGAGAATTACCAGGAGAAACAAAGAGAGTCAGGGAGACCAGTTAGGAGTGCAAAGGCACAAACTAAGGAGAATATTGCCCAGTCAGCAAAAAGAATGGGATAAAGCATTCTTTAGATATATAAGCAAGAAGAGAAAGACCAAAGGAGGGATAGTAGGTCTAAAAGGGGAAGGAGGGGTTTGTGAGGAAGAGGACCAGAAAAAGCAGACATATTAAACAATTACTTTTGTTCAGTATTTATAGAGGAAGGGATAGATGACAGGCCAAAGATAGGGGACAAGGGCACTAAAGGAAGGGAGGTGGATGCAAGTCCTTTCACAGAGGAGATAGTCCTCAAGGAACTAGCACAATTAAAAGTAGACAAGGCAATGGTACTTAATGGGGTGCACTCTAGGATACTGAGGGAGCTCAAGGAGGTGCTAACTGCACCTCTGACAGCTCTGTTCAACCTATCACTAGAAACAGGGAAGGTTCCTAAGGACTGGAGGAGGGCAGATGTGGTCCCACTACACACAAGTGGAACTAGGGAGGAGGAAGGATATTACAGACCTGTCAGCCTGACTTCTGTGGGGGGTAAAGTAATGGAATCACTACTGATTGAAAGGATTGGGGAATACCTTGCAACCAGTGGATTATGGGATCCAAGGCAACATGGTTTCACAAGGGGGGGAGGTCTTGCCAGTTAAACCTGATTAAGTTCTTAGGCTGGGTGACCAGGAAAGTAGATCAGGGAGGAGCAGTGATATGGCCTACCTGGATTTTTGTAAGGCCTTCGACACCGTTCCACATAGAACACTGGTGAGCAAACTAGACAACCTAGGATTGGGTCCAAAAGTAGTAAGATTGGTAAGAAATTAGCTAAGCAATAGGAGTCAGAGGGCGGTGATAAATGGGGTACACTCTGGAGAAGTCAAGGTGACCAGCGAGGTGCCACAGGGGTCAATACTAGGCCCAGTCCTCTTCAACGGCTTTATTAGCAACATTACAGAAGGGCTGGAAGGGAAAGTATGCCTGTTCATGGATGACACAAAAATCTGCAACAGAGTATACACCTAAGGGTGTGTGAAAAGAATGAGGATGAGCTTTAAAAGCTAGAAGAATTGTCTATGGAATGGCAGCTGGGTTTTAATGTAAAAAAGAGCAAAATCATGCATTTGCGGCACAGAAACCCAGGAGCAATGTATCTATTGAGAGGGGAGGCATTTGCAACCACAAAACAGGAAAGGTACCGAGGGGTAATCATTTCTAATGACCTGAGGTAGCCAAGCAGCATGATATGGCAGTGGGGAAGGCTAACAGGATGCTTGGGTGCATAGGCAGGGACATCACCAGCAAAAAGAAGAAGATACTGATATCCCTGTATAGATCACTTATAAGACCCCACCTCAAGTACTGTGTCCAGTTCTGGAGGCCCCACCTCCAGAAAGATATAGCTAGGGTGGAGACGGTACAAAGTAGGGTACCAAAATAGTGTAGGGCTTGCATCAAAAACCCTACGGGGAAAGATTCAAGGAACTAAATATGTACTCTATAGAGGAAAGGAGGGAACGGGGAGATATGATAGAAATGTTCAGTTACCTCAAAGATTTTATTAAGACACAGGAAGGTAGCATTTTCCATAGAAAAAGATGCTCCAGGACAAGGGGTCACGCTATGAAGCTGGAGAGGGGAGGCTCAGAGGAGCTGTGAGGAAATATTTCATCACGGAGAGGCTGGTGGATGCCTGGAACAGCTTTCCAACAGATGTGGTGGGTGCTAAAATAGTAACAGAATTCAAACATGCATGGGATGGACACAAGGGGAACTTAGAAGTAAGCAAAATCGGAGAATAACCACACTCAGGAGCTATGATGTGTGATGAATTGCATAGATGTATGGAGACACAGACCTAGATTGTGCTACCCCATTTATTGGCAAAAATCACCAAATTAGTCAAACACACATACAGTAACAAATTACAAACGGCCTTTAGACCGACACTCAGATGCCTTTGTGTTTCGCTCGTTAGAGCTTCATCAGGGGGCCCCCAGATGAAGCTTTAATGAGCAAAGCACTAGGGCATCTGAATATTAGTCTAAAGGTTCCTCATATCTTGTTGTGTGTGTTTGACTAATTTGGTGATTTTTGCCAATAAATGGGACAGCACAATCTAGGTCTGTGTCTCCATACATCTATGCAAGTCATCACACATCATAGCTCCTGAGTGCAGGTGCAGTTGTTCTCTGATTTTGTGTATCTTGTAGGGTGAGCACAACCCTTGATCAGCACCATGCTATATCCCAGTGAGCGTTGTACTCGCTGAACTTGTGTTAGACCTTAGGAGTAAGACAAAGGGGGGAGAACACCGGAGATTGAGTAGGGTCTACGGTGGCTCAGTAGGTAGGGAATATAGGGCAGACTAGGTGGGCCAAGAGGTCCTTATCTGCCACCAACTTCTATGTTTCTATGTTTTGTAGTGGAATTGTTGATTATTATTTGTGCTTTGTAATGAAGCAGTGTGTTAAAATGCCAGAATAGTATTCCATGGTTTGTAAAGGGTTGCATAGAGAAAAAATGCAAGTAAATTGGGGGTTCATATATCACATCTTTGGCACATGTACTGTACCTGCACAATTTTGTTCAGTTCTGAGCACATGAGAGTTGAGAAAGGAAGTGAGAGAATGTAGGAAGTTAATGGCTAAAAAGTTTTCATTTTCAAACTTTGAGATGGATGCTGACGAGCATACTCAGGCCAGTCAGTGGAAGAGTTGTGCTGCACTTTTCAGTCCCGAGGAGGCCAGCATACTGGCCTGTGAAGTGAGCAAAAATAACACACAGCTGTTTGAGGCAAACAAGCTTTTATATTTTGAATGCAAAAAGATCTGGGTTCGGATCAGACTTGTTTTCAGCTGTGGGAGACAGAGAGAGAGAGAGAGAGATGGAAAGGGAGGGAGAGGCCCAGACCAGCAAACAACTGAAGCACAGGTAGGATGGCATACAGAAATGAGAGTCAAACATGCTTGAGATGGAGTCACTTGATGCTGTGTATGGAATTACAGCTCTTCTGCAGTGCTCTGTTGGGACCCGGGATTTAATCTAATAATTTATATCTCTCAACCCCTAAATTGGGATACTACAACAGCTAAAGAGTGGTTCTACCTCTAGGGTAACATGGAGAGTGAAATAATGGAGCAGCAAACTAGCAATACTTTTTTACAACTTGAATAGTCTGACAGAGAACAAGACGGTGGCTTAAGAATGGAGATGAAAAGGCCTCATAATTCAAGGAATGCTCAACTTGTGAACAGTTCATAATTTATTTTTGTATTTGGGCTCTTGCCAAGGTTACTGTGCAGCCCTTCGTTCTGTAGCCCGACAACCTTGGATGATAGACATGGCTCTTATCCAAGGTTGTCGGGCTGCAGAATGATTTCTATTGGTTTGGGTCTCTGCAGCCTGTGAATTGTTTTAGGAGCAGTTATTTGCTCTATCTGTTGATACTACGTCAAGAATATTGATGTTTAAATGAGGTGTTTTTGATACTAAATGGCTCTGAGCTTCTGCTCCCCCTTTGGTAACTAATTGTTAATATATTTATGTATTTTATTTATTTGAATTTCAGATTAACACCTCAGAGCCAGTGGCTCTTTTACATAGTTTCCATATCACAATATACAGTATAAGAAAACAATAAATAAGAGATAGTAAAATACAACAAGGAGGCATGGGAGGGCAAAGTAACTCAATAAGCAAAACATTATTGTATATACAAAAGGTGTGGCAGATAGAACAATGAATGCCTAATTGATGAGAAAGTTAATATTAGCAAATGATATAACCATGGAGGTGAAGCCGGTAGACCTTGTCAACAGAAGAGGGGGATGGAAACAAGAGGCAAGAAAGCCCCAAGCCAAGGTTCATGCCAGAGACAGTGTAGGATGGCTGGGAGAGAGTGCTCAGCCAGGATGGCTTTTGTCAGGTTTGCGGGGGGGGGGGTAAATTAGGAATTCAATTGAGCAGAGGGTAGTTGAAGAAGGAGGGAGGAGAGGAAGCGAGCCAAGTTGGCTTTTGACTGATTAGTAGGGGGAAATAGGGGTTTATCAGGGTGGCAAGGAGAGGTGGGTAAGAAGGAGGATCGAATAGGAAGGGTGGAGATGGAGGAGTGTGCACAGCCAGAAGGGAGGAGTACAAAGAATGGGAAGGGGCGGAAAGGGATTTATTTGAAGAATAGCCCAGTGGTAGGGGAGGGGTCATCTGATTAGGTGAAACAGTCACAGGAGGCACAAGCAACAAGGAGCTTCTGTTTAAATGGACCAAGGGTGGCAGAGTTTGCAACCTCACTGGGCAGGGAATTAAACCATTTTGTAGCTCTGAATGTGAAAGACTACTGTCCTTGAGATGTGCAACAATGGGAAACTAGTAGGGTGGAATTATCAGAGCTTCTGGTGTGGTGAATATTACAGGATAGGCTGAGGAAATTCTGCACTCCTGGGGCAGCAGACCAAGGGAAGCCTTCTTTACTGCAAGGTAGGTATGATAGGAAATTCGACCCTGCAATTGTGACCAATCAGCCTGCTCATAGAGATCACAAGTGTGTGTCCGTGGAACAGCCCCTAGGAGAAGTTGGCAGGCCTTATTCTAAGCTTTTGATATATGCCTTATTGCAGAGTCCAATGTGGCTCCATAAATCACTAGTCCGTAATCTATTATCAAGACAATTGAGCTTTGAATTGCTAGCTTAAGAGCTTGATCAGTTAAGCAGTGCTTATGCTTGTAGAGGAGACACATGCGGATAGTCACATATGTGGCAACAAGTTCAGTATGGATACTAAAGGATAGGGTAGAATCCAGAGTATCACCAAGATTTCCATCTGTTCCAAGATAAAGCCTGTGCGGTTCCTGACTATCAACGGTTTGGCTTTATTCTTGCTGTGTGAGCCATGGAAGAGCATAAATTTAGTTTTTTTATAATTAAGCACTAGCTTCATCCTGATAAACCAATCCTCAATCTCCATGAAGCTTTCCTGCAATTCGCTTTCCAGCCTGGAATGGTCAGAGTTATTTGTGAAGATTATCGTGTCATCTGCGTATAGCAGAATTTGTTGCAAGCAGCAGGCAGGGAGCTTGTTGAGAAAAATGCTGAAGAGCAACGGCCCCAGGATTGACCCTTGTGGGACACTGCAGTGAACAGGAAGCTTATGTATGGGGGGGGTCTCCTGGGTAAGCTTCCATTTGTGTGGGAACTGGGAGAGCATGAGGGACTTGCTGATGATCTTTGCAAGGGGAAGTAGAACTACATCGAGTGTGAGGGCAATGAGTTTTAGGTCAAGCATGTCTCTGCTTGTCCTGGTCTTACCAAGAACTTTAGTTAGATATTTTTTGGCTTCACGTTCAGTCAAAACCCTAAAATAGAAAAGTGAGTATGCCGAAGCTGAGCCTTGCTGACCATTGGCTATGTACCTGCTGGAGGCATCAAAGAAGTGTGCAGGTAGGACATGGCTGAGGTCGGTAAAAGCAGAGTTGAAAGTGTTAGCAATCACTGTGGGGTCAAGGGTTGCTGTACCATCTAGATTCAGCATGGAGGGGGCGGTTCTAGTGTCTTTCCTGGTGATTTCCTTGAGATTGCTCCAGAATTTCCTTCCATCCTTCCATGTGCCAGTAAGGATGTTTCTGTAATACAGTGCTTTTTATGAACAGATGGCCCTAGTACAGATATTCCTGGTGGTTTTGTATGCTTGTACATCTGCTTACTTGACCATCACCCTTGCCTGATGCTACAGTTGGTCCCAGGATTTCAACTGTTGCAGGAGATCAAAAGTTATCCATGGGTTGTCAGTTCCCCTGACCTTTCATTATTTGTCTTGTCACAGGCTGAGTTAAAGCTTTATAGTTTATTTTTTCCATTCTTTCTAAGAGCCACTTTATCTATAATTATACAATGGTAAGAAAGAATGCTGGACTGCCATTGGTCAGTCTGGAGCTGGACCCATGATGTTATCCCAACATAACATCATGGATCTAGTCCCAGTGCACTAGCTGACCACATCAACTGTAACTGAAATTAATAACTTCACGCAACCCATGTCATGATCCCTGCTTTGCATACTGCTTGCTTGCTTCCCCATTTCCCACTCGGCAAAACTGTTCACTGTCTCCGGCTCATTTATTACTAAAACTTAAAGAAACCAACCAAAAAGAACCCAACAAGCCTTACACATTCCACTCAAAATCTCAAGATGTTCTTTTTGATATAGTTTAGTTTGGTGGACCAAGCAACCCCAATGCGTAAGCAGGCAAGTACGCCGACAACAGTCACTCGCCTCTCTCTCTCTTCAAAACGCTTGCTGGCTCTTAACAGCACTATGTTTTATTTCAAACAGTAGCAAGTAAAACAAATAAAAAACATTCTCCCTGCAACTTCCCTACCTTCTCTCCTCTTTCTTCACACAAATCTTCAGAGCACGCAGTGGGTGGGCGAATGAAAGACGGGGAAGGGGAGAGACACCGATTCCCAACCACCAGCAGCATTTGAAGCCATTCATAAAAAGACACAGACAGGAAGACAGAAAATCAAAATTGTGTACAAACAGATCAGAAACTGCAAGAGAATAGGTCAGACTAACTAAAACTGTCACCACTGACAATATGAGGAGTACAGACTCAGAGCCAAAAAAAAACAAAAAAAACCACAGCAGCTCCACGTACTGGCTGAATCAGCACTATTTTTTGATAAAGTGAGCTTACTCATTCATAAAAATGACACAAATATATTTTAAAAGCAGTGTTTCTTCTTTTTTTGTTTGCATTACAAACAAGCCATTGTATAATAGGAATAATACACTCCAGGGTGTGTGTTGTGCTAGGATAACGTCACTTCTGGGGTGATTAGTCGCACTCAGCCTGTGGCTTCATGCCTAATCACCTCAGGCATGACATTATCCCAGCACGACACACACCCTGTTGTGAATTATTCCTTTTATGACTAACTAAGACATTACTGCCCTGCTTTTTTCTTCTATTTAGTTTTGAATGAGACCCATACGTTCCCCTGCTGCAGTTTAACCGAGCTCTTTATACTAACAAGATGGCGGCAATAAGAATATATACCGACACATGTTCTCATTTTTGATACGCCCTGGCTATTTTAGATTTTTACTTCGTCGGAGTTTGAATATGGAAGACCTTTACTTAACTATTTTTTTCTATATAATATGGTGCATTTTTGGAAATGAGAATGGGGATATCCTATGAGATTTAAGTACAGGTCAGTAAGGAGTCGCCTCCATGCCAGCAGTTATGGTCCACATAGCTAAGATGGGGTTAATGGCTTGATATTTTCAGTTTTTAGGTAAGGGGTTTACTGTTTGTTTGCAGTCTGGGGTTTGGGAGAAAGGAGGGATGTCTTTTATGTAGTTTCTGAGGGTGCGGGGCGGGGGGAATCATGCAGACATGTGGTGTTTGGGGCTACCATCCACACAACAATATTGTTTTTTGTGAGAGTAATATGCCTACAACTTGGAAATTTATGACCTGGAATATTAAGGGGAGGAGAGATGACACCAACAAATATTGTGTATTGCACCATTTAAAAGATTCCACCCTCCTTTCATTTGCTCACCTTCCCTCTGATCAGGTTCATCTATTAAATAAATTATGGATGGGTCAGGTGTTTGGAGCCAGTCTGGGGGCCAGGCAGTGGGGAGTGGCTATTCTTGTTGGCAAGACCTTACCTTTCCAGTTAATTAGGGAACTTAAAGATCCAGAAGGTAGATTTGTGTTAATTTATGGTAAACTTGCTAATATGGAATTGGTAGTGGGATCCATATAAGGCCCCAATATGTATACACCCACATGTTCTCCAGCTTTGGCATCAGTTCTGGCTCCCAATGCACATTTGCCATTTATAATGGGAGGGGGATGGAATTTGGTCTACTCCTCTGATTTGGATAGATCTAATAGGAGGAAGGTGGGTCTCCCCCTGTCTCAAAGGGCTCTGAGGGAATTTATGAAGACCCTGGGGCTGGTGAACCCTTGGAGGGTTCTCAACCCTGGGGAACGGTCATACACATTTTATTCATCCTCACATGTCGTGTACTTGCACCTGTATTATTTTTTAGTTAGCCATACCTTACTGCAATATGTATCAACCTCTAGCATAGAGGCCAGGGTCTGATTTAGAGGCTGTGTTTGTATCTCTGGATGCAGAAAAAGCATTCACCAGTGCAAGTCTAGCTAGCTCCTCTCCAGCAGTCTAATAGGAATAATTCATGGACCTTAAATACCCAGTCATTATTAGATGCAACAGTTATTTTCCATTTAAAAGAATTTATCTCCCACTCTACAGTGGAAAATCTAAATTCCATTTCTGCTAGAGATGTATGGCAGGGAGCAATGAAGGCAATTTTTTTGGGGGAGGGGGACTGATTAAGCTTGCTACAAGTAGGAAAAGGAAGTTGCCATAACAGGCAGAAGGATGGCCAACTAGAATTAAAGAATTAGAGAGAACTTTATCTAAAGACAGAGGATGCTAAACAGATACAACTTACCTGGCTACAGGCTCAATATTCTGCTTATTTATTAGATAAAGCGTCTCAGGCGGCAGCAAGTGTAAGGGTGACCTATATAGGTCAGGGTGAGAAAGCCAGTAAGCTTCTCGCCTTGTGGCTTAGACAAAAAGCTGTGGCAAGATGGGTTTCAGCACTATTAGATCCCTCCTCGCAACAAAGAGTTTCTGACACTAAACAGTTGGTGGGAATCTTTTGTCTTTTCTATTGTCAGTTACTGTATATACTGCCCCAGAGGCTGTCCCTGAATGGCAAATGAATTTTGACCATTTTGTTTCAAATATCAGCCTTCCAAAGTTTATAGAAGAACAGCAGATTATGCTGAGAGGCCCTATAAAAGATATAGAACTTGATCAGGTGATTAGCTCCCTGTTACCAGATAAGGCTCCAGGACCAGTCGAGTTTGTTCCTTTATTTTATAAAATGTTTAAAACAGAATTGATCCCATCTCTTACTTCTCTCTATAATTACCTACAGGAGTCTAAAATTATGGAAACCTCTCTCATTGAGGCCAAGATTGTCATGCTTCCAAAGCCTGGTAAGAATCTTGAGGTACCAGATAATTATCAACCAATTTCTCTCCTGAATGTGGATATCAAGCTCCTTGTCTCAATTTTGGCCACAAGACTTATACAATTATGAACAAATTTAATAGGTCCTGAGCAGGTGGGATTCATGGTGGGACACCATTCTAGTGACCATTCTAGAAAGATATTTCATTTGTTTTCTGTGTCCAGGGAGGCTGATTTAGATGCTGTGTTTGTATCCCTGGATGCAGAAAAAGGGTTTGACCGCATTTTATGGGCTTATCTATTTACTTTGCTCACCAAATATGGCTTGCCTCTTGAATTTGTAAACTGGATTAAAATATATTGTTTCCCATCAGCAAGAGTTCTTTGTCATGGTGAACTATCTACTCCTTTTCCGCTGTCCAGGGGCACTCAGCAAGGGAGCCCCTTGTTCCCCATACTCTTTAATTTGTATTTTGAACCTGTAGTGACGAAACACATTTCCTCTGCACAAGTTCCTGGGATAAGGGTAGGTATGGGAGAATATAAACTTTTGATGTTCGCGGATGACCTGTTTTTACATATTTCTAATTTGAGTTCTTCTCTCCCCTGTGGCACTTTCTCTGATTTCAGATTTTGGTCAGATTTAATGCTATAAACTGAATTTGCATAAGACTACTGCTTTTTCATTAACCATAAAGTGTGCCAAAGAGCACATTAATGTACTAGGGCTTAAATGGGAGTCCCAACCTCTAACATATTTGGGTGTTAAATTATCACCAGAACCCTCCAGTCCAAAAAAATTAAACCTGGATCCTATTATGTGGCAGGTGGAGCTTAACTTGCAGAAATGGCAAAAAACTACCAATGTGAGCATGGGGAAGAACAAATATTATTAAAATGGCTATCTTACCTCACCTGCTATATCCTTTAAATATGTTAGATATCCCATTACCCAAAGCATGGTTTAATAAAATTAATTTGCTGCGGTCTAAATTTATTTGGTTGGGAAAAACTTCTCACAGAGCTTTGATCAAATTACAGTATGCAGGCCTAAGGAACTAGGTGGGCTGCAACTTCCCCATACATTAAACTATTATTTTGTTTTACATGGCACTAAATATTTACAAAGGGGGTAATCAGTAGAAAACAGGCAATACATACCAGACTGGCTGAAAATCAAAAATGTACTAGCTGAACAGTATGGTTTCACCTTGTGTTCTTTTATGTACACCCCATTTGCTAAACTCTCAACACCACTTAAATCCATTCCTATAGGATGTTCCATTAGATTACACCGACAATTTTGCCAGTCTTTCCGACTGCCCTATAAAAACAATGTTAGTCAACCCTTTTTAATAATATCATTGTTTTAATCGATAAGCAACCGCTTATAAAAAAGGAGATGGTTGGGGAAAGACATCTCAGCTCTGGAACACCTAGTCAAAGATGTTTTTTCTCTTTTTTTATTTAGATTTTTTTGCGCCCCTGCCATGCCGGTACTCTCGGTCCGGTCACAGACCCCTCGATCCACCTCAGATCAGCCACCATCCTTGAAGCCCACTGGCTTGCCCCCCCAGGGTGGGGCCATGGCACTTGGCTGCCCCATGAAGTGATGTGGGCATTGGGATAGGTCAAGGAGTCAGCCTTGAGGCTATGGAAGCAGAGGCGGACACTATCTAGTCTTTGGCAGGAGAAGTTTTGTCCCTTTAGGGTGGTGGGGATGTGCAATGATGGCCAGCGTCCACTCTGCCCCCCTGACTCTAGCTGGTATCAGTTGCTGCAGTACCCCTGGCCTCTGCCAGGGGTCTGTCATGCACTGGACACAATCCTCCCCCTCCCCCCAGAGAAGGAGAGCAGTCCATGGGACACTCCATCCTTCTCCCCCAGCCAGCCCTCCAGCAATCTGGAATCGTTCCTGAACCCAGGTCACCAGCGTCACAAGCAGAAATCCAACCGTTGCACCGACAGGCCGTAAAGATGGTTTTTCTATATGTTTTGACACTTTTAGAAAGACATTTCAGTTTTCTACCGCAAAATTTCTGCAATATGTGCAGTTACGTCATTGTATTGTACAGTTTTTAGGCTCTCAGTCATTGCATCGAGCAGTGGGTCTGATTTTTGCAACCCTCTGCCTTTTAGCGGTTCAACCCAAGCCAATCTCCAAGCTATACAGGGAGCTGGGTTGACTGATTTGGGCTAAGTCTCTACTGTTGCTTTTTACTTGAATCCAGGCCTTGAATCTCAGCTATGCTACAGATGTATGGGTAAGCATCTGGAGAGGCTTGTAGTCATTGTTAAAACAGTACAGACTTCACCTCCTTCAGTTTAATATTACGCAGAACTTGTACTTTACTCCTTCTCGGTTACACAAAATGGTCAGGGATCTAGCTACTACATGCCCAAGATGTTCCCAGAAAGAATGAACTTTAATATATATACTTTGGACATGCCCGAGAGTAGTAGACTATTGGCACACTATCCAGAATTTAGTCCAACCTCTTTTTCCATGACACCCGATATTTTACTGCTGAAGGTTGCTTCTTGGCAATTATGCCCAGATTCCCTCTAAATTAGATAACATTTGCATGGCCTGTATTGCTGGGTAAGTGACATTGGGTTGATTTTAAGCTACCTTCTAAGGCTGAATGGATCCAAAAAGCTTTCAGTATCTTAAATGCGGAAAGGGCTATAGCCATAGCTAACCAGACCCTTCAGAAATGTCAGGATTCTCAAGCATCCTTTTTTTCTTTATTGTTAGGAAGCTGAGATTTCCCTTTTTCCCTTTTCTCCCTTCCCAAAGAGTTTGATGATATTATGGAATGACTAATTACTAACTTACTATTATAGTTTGTCCATGAGAGTAGGCGTTTTGGTCTCTTCAACTGTTGTTCCATCAATTTGAGACACCACAGTCCAAATAAACTTAATCTTGTTTGCCACGGCACTACTTTTTGCTGGCTATGGAGGTTGCATGAGGTGGAGCTTGGTCTCTGGTTTCATTTTATGTCCTCTTCTGTTTCCACATTTTGAGATCAATAGTATTATTACATCTGCATGGACAGAGCCATGCTGATGTATTGCTAGTACATCACAGAAGAAAGGGCCGTGGAAGCACATGACTGGATACCTATACTGTGTCCTTCCACAGCGGAATCAAAGCATATGTCATCCTCTAAATTCGCCACAATGCTGTTTTTTTATCCGTTCCCCTACCTTCTGGCTGCACTATTTTTTTTGCTGTACACTTACTTCCATTTCATTTAATATTGGTGTACGTGTCCAGGGCAGCTTCAGCATTCTAGGAGTCGTGACTGGATCTTTCAAATAAAACAGCACTCTAGGTGAAATCAGTCGTGCAGTGTACTTCAGGTGAGATTACCATTTTTATTTATTTAATATTGATTTCTGTCCCATTTTTTTTAAGTGAATTACGCCACGAGTGAGGCTGGGCTGCATCTACAATTATAAAGTGGGTTACCACAGGAATTACTACAGCAGGCATTTTATTATTGAAAATGAAGCCTAATTGAGGATTTCAAAATTAGCTTTGCCCTTTAGGAAAGAGCACTGTAGTGTGTGAGCAGTAGCTCAGATGGGATAGGGACCTAGAAATATCCTGAGAGAGAGAGAGTCACACTGAGTGGTGGCAGCATACCAAGGTAACCCCTTCAGGTGACTGAAGAGTTGTGAAAACTGGTAGCAGTGCAGACTAAGTTCAGGGAAAGAATCAGTCTTTGACAGAACCTATACTTTAGTTTGGGTTTCTTGAAGCCATATCACTCAACTGTTTCTGATTATTACTCACATATTTCCTCGATCCCCCATAAATATGACATTTCTGTCATAGAAGACTCCAGATTTCAATGATGTGCCACGCATCTCTGGTCTTGCTTGGGCCATTGGGGTGTGGCCATATTCAAAGGCCATCGATGTGCCACACCCCCCTGACTGCACCCTCACGCACAATATGGGATGCGCCTATGCAAATGAAGGGTCTATTATGCATACTGTATGCCGTGCATCACAATATTGAACCCCCCCCAAGCATAACTATGGCCGGCTGCTCCAGTGCATAGCTACACTTTTGAATCCCTGATATAAATATGCGTGGAGCAAGTGGTGCCCTGTGCACAGTCTAGAGCCGGGTACATCGTCCCCCCAGCCCTGATCACTGTCAGCATGAAAATACATCCCACCCCATTTTATAGTGTAGCACCTAGCAGCCCCCTTCCCTGCTCCGATCCCTGTCAATAATAAATATTTCCCCAATCCCCTTTGCCATAGTGTAGTGGCCCCCCCTCCCCAGCCCCAATCACAGCAGTCAGACAAGAACACCCAGATCCCATTATCCCGGTAGTCAAGTGCCCCCCCCCCAAGCCCCGTTCACAGTAGTCAGAAGAAAAAAATCCTGCTCCCATTTCCCTGGTAGTCAGTTGAGATAACCAATGGGTGCACACTATATACTGTATGCAGTCTGGTATCATTCAGTCGGTGGCTGGCCATGGCAGGGTGAGGAGGGCAGTGCCAGTCACTGGCTCCAGTGGGGTTGGGGAGGAGCAGGGTGGTGGGACAATGGATCATGGAGTTGGGGGTAGGGGGGATTTTTGTTTACCTGTGGAGGTACCGTTATGGTATTCTATGGTTCGGGGCTCAAGGGGGTGTCATTATTGAATTAGTGCCAGGGCTCAGGGAAGGGTGACCCTACACTACAGAAAAGAGATATCTGTAGTTTTAGTTTTACATGACAACAGGGCTGGGGAGGGGAGATCCCTACACTATGGAAAAGGGACATCTGTGATTGTATTTATATATCTGAATGGAGTTTGGGAGGGGGGATCACTACACTGCAGAAAATGGATATCTGTGACTGCATTTATACTTGTGAACTGGGCTAGGGAGAGGGTTGTCATGTTTTTGGACTGTGTTCGGGCATGGGGGGGATGTTTTGTTGTTGGCACGGTGTTCGGGGCTGCCATGGTCCACTGGACCACCAGGGTTCTGTCAGCCCTAGACTGTGTGTGGGGTACCAACCTGCCCTATGCATTGTTAAAGTAGAGGCTGAAAAGTGCAACTATGCAGTTATGGGGGGGTTGAATATTGCAATGTTCGGAATATGTATGAGGAACCCCTCATTTGCATTTGTACATCACAATATTCTGTGTGGCTGCACAGTTGGGTTTGTGTGCCTCATTGGGGGCTTTTGAATATTGCCATGCCCCCAACAGCCTGCGCAGGTCCGGGGATGTGCAGCGCATCTAGGGATGCACCACACATCTACACTGGATATGTGGTCCAGAGTATTTATGGCTAAACAAAATAAAGATGAAATACAATGCAAATTAAGATACAAGTGCTATACAGTGTAGTACAGAGAGTAATGCCAGGTAATAGCAGATTACCACCACACAAACTGCCAAGGAGCGAGCTAACAATGCCTGTGCAGGAAGTAGGCTCAGGAGCAGAATATTACCAGATAAGCTTAATTGACTTAGGTGCAGTAGCCTGGGTGGGGTGGGGGGCTAGTAGTTGCTCACATCCGGTGGAAGGGGACAAGTGGGATGCAACAACATGGGATGAGGGAACAAAGAGTCAGGGATCAGGAACAGTTGCTGGAGGGGTGCCAAGTATTAGGTTCTATCATGCATAATGATATCCGATTACTACTGATACAATGTCTTCAGTCAGAACAATTTGTAGTGTCTGGTGTGATGTTTTAAATGCCACCATGTGAATATACTGTACTTTATCATCTGCAGGATTGTTAGAGTCAGCATGTTGTGCTACAGAGAAACAGTGCTGCCCATGTGGGTGCCTCCACAAGCTCTTTAGCATGTAGGATCTCATAGTCGGCTGGCAAACTGCAAGAAAACAGGGGTGCACAGAAACACAGAAATGCAAAATTTGTCAGCAGAAAAGGACAGGTATGCCCATCCAGTCTGCCCTATTTTTCCGTGTCTTTTCCAACACCTTGGGCCCTATTTGGTCTCCAGCATCCCTCTCACCTCCATTTCCTCTACTTATTCTGCCCGTGTTTATCCCATGCGTGCTTGAAGCCCTGACTGTTCTCACCCCTGGCACTTCTTCTGGTAGGCTGTTCCAAGTATCTGCCACACTTTCTGTGAAGAATTATTTCCTCATATCCCTCTTAAACACCCCCCAGCTTCATTGTATGTCTCCATGTTCTGGTGGTTTTCAACCTTTTTTTTCCCCTTTTTTTTTCTATTATGTTTTTATCTGGTGTTTTCTCCCATTTTTGTCCTCCTTCCCCAGGCGCGTATGCACGTGTGTGGAGGCACGCGTGCTCCATGTTCTGAAGCGCCCTCCTAACTTGCTGCCTCGTCCCACCTGCACTGCCACGTGACCTCCACCCGGTAGCAGCAGAACTACGGGGAGGTGACAACCACCCCAGGAGATGAGAGCTGCTGTTAGGCTGCTCGATCCTGCTCCACCCCTCCCCCCACCGTGCCAACACCCTGATGACCCGAGGTTGTTCCCGAACTAGGGTCACCGGTGAGGCGTGAAGTGTGGCATCCAGCACCTCAACCCTCAGTACCACAGGGCCGGCACTTTTCAACCTTTTAAAGAGACTCCCCACATGAACTTTGTTCACCCCAGTGAGGTACTTATAGATCACAATCATGTCCTTTCTCACCCTCCTCCAAGAAGTACATGTTGAGATCCCATAGCTGCTCCTCATATGGTTTCCTATGCAACACCTGCAAAATTTTGGTAGCCCTCCTCTGGATCACTTCCACCCAGGCAATGTCCTTGTGGAGGCACAGCCCCCTGAACTGGACACAGCACTCCAGGTGGGGTCTCACTAGTAAGTAATACAGTGACAACACCACCTCCCTTCTCCTGCTAGAAATCCCCCTCCCTACGCACTTCAGTATCACACTAGTCTTGCCTACCACCTTGTCACACTGTCCTGCCACAATGGGATCATCGAATATGATTATCCTGAGGTTCCTTTCTTGCTTGGTGAGTGTAGGTACCTCCTATCAATCTTATACAAGCTCTCTGGTTTCCCTGCCCCAGGTGCAGGATTTTGCATTTTTTGGCATTGAAACCCAGTTGCCACACCCTAGATGACTCTTCTAGTTTCCCCAGATCCCTTTGCATTCTATTCACACTTTCTTGAGTTTCCACCCAATTGCAGATTTTTGTGTCATCCACAAATAGACACAACTTCTACTCCATTTCCTCAACAATGTCACTTACAAAGGCATTGAACAGGACTGGTCCCAGTATTGATTCCTGCGGCACCCCACTAGTCGATCTCCTGTCCACCAAGTGTCTACTATTTCCTGCCACCCTCTGCCTTCTACCCTTTTGCTAGTTTGGTACACAGTTTACCACTTACTCCCCCAACCCCCAGGCTGCTTAATTTCTTTACTACCCTCCTGTGCGGCACAGTGCCAAAACCTTACTGAAGTTCAGATAGGGAACATTCATTGCCCTCCCCTGATATATCTCCCTAGTCGCCCAGTCAAAGACATCTATGAGATTTGCTTGGCAGCACCTTCCCCCTGTGAAACCATGCTGCCAGTGGTACTGCAGTCCATTTGCCTTCAAGTACTCCATCAGCTTCTTTTTCTGCAGGGTCTCCATTAACTTCCCCACCACTGATGTGAGACTGATTGACCTGTAGTTTCTTGGCAGCTCCCTGCTGCAGCTCTTGTGCAGATGGACTGCATCGGCCTTCCTCTAGTCCTCTGTAGATATTCCCATCTCCAGTAAGGTGCTTAGTATGGAAGTGTTGCCAGATTGGTGGCTGACACCATGCTCAGTTCTTCTAGAACCCTTGAGTGAATCCTGTTGGGTCCCATTGCCTTGTTCTCCTTTAGGTCTTCCAATCCCCTGTTGACTCTCACCTCTGAAAATAAGCATGTGTCCACTCCCACCTCCCTTCAGGGGGCTGCTAATACATGTTGGCCCATCCCCTCCTACTGTGAAGACCGATCAGCAGTGTTCATTTAAAATGTTAAACAAGAAGCGTGGTGGCGGCTACAAGCAGTAAAAAGGACCAGACTAAGGCACACATGGAAACAGTAATTGCAATCAGAAGAGCCTTGGTCACACGATCTCTGTCCATCTGCAGTCCAGCGATCCAGTACTTTGGCACTGTTTCGAGTTTTTTAAGATATGCCATCATTGAGTAGTAACATACATGTAGTTATCCCTGTCTTTATAGATGAATTGACTGTGATATTTCATGTGTTACTTGCTAGCATAAGCTTAAATTTTTTCTCACTCTGGCTACATCATTAGCTGAGCTTGTGGGTATTCATTGATTCTCCTTTTGATATTCCATTCAGTAACATGAACTTAGTTAACATTTGTTTTGGTGTTTTTTATGAATGAGGATTCAATTTATCTAAACCTTATTATCATGTGTTCATGTTTTTTTGTTTTTTACCCATTCCTTGTTCTTCCCCCTCCCCATCCTGCCCCCCTTTCACATATCTATTGTTATTTCACCTTCATTTAATGCTGCAGCTCGAGCTTCTGTTGCATCTCTACAGCTATGCATCCCTTCCTTACTTTTTTTCCCACCTTTCCCTTCCCCTCATCTGCTCATTTGATTGTATTATAGCATGTATTATTTATTTATCCATATATATATATACAGAGCCTGTGTTTTTTCAAAGATCACCTGCTGATATGGTGCATTGTTCATTTATTAAGCATTTTATATTTCTGCACTTTGTTGAACTCAGCACTTTTATGAAACACCTCTATTATCCATGTTTTACACACACTGTCACTTTAAGCTGCTCAGAAACTGCTATAAATATGCATGCACCTTCACTATCCAATCAGTTGTGAGAAAGCACTCATGCACAAAAAAGTTTGATGTTGATCTTTTGTGGGAGGGTGTCTTTACACCTCAATATTTTTTCTGGATCCTGTAGCTTATTTACTTAGATTTTACCAATAAAGAAAACGTCTCCACTTGGGATCTTGTGTGTGGTTAATCTACCTGGATTGCTGGATTGCTGATGGAGAGAGACCATGTGGCCGAGGCTCTTCTAACTGTATTTAAAATCTTCACTTGTTTCTGATCTTTTTCTGCACAGTCTCCCCCGTCCACCTGATTCTCACTATTCCACCTCTTGTTTTCCTCTTTTCACTCACATAGCTGAAGAAAGTCTTATCCCATTTTTTGACCTCCTTGGTGATCCTCTCCTCTGTACCTTAGCTACCCTCACCTTTCTTCTTGCCTCCCTTTGTGTTTCCAGATACACCTCCCTTTCAACCTCTATCTGGGTTTCCTTGTACTTCCTAAGTGCTGTTTTTTTTCTCCTTTGCTGTCTTAGCCACCCTCTTTGGGAAATACATCAGCATCTTCCTCCTCCTCCTTCCCTTGCTTACTTCCTTCAAACATCATGCTGTTGCCTTAGGTACTCCCTCCTTGATCTTCCTCCCTTGAGTCTCCACTCCCCATCAGCCATCCCCTCCCATCGAGGTATTTACTGAGGCAGTATTCCATTTCTTTAAAATCTGCCCTCCTGCAGTCCAGGATCCTTGTCTTAGTGTGATTTTTCTCTGGCCCAATCCGTATACCAAACCCCATAGTACAGTGATCACTTGTATCCGGGGGGACTGCCCACTATGTTGTCTGAAAATCTGTCCTTGTTTGTTAAAGCCAGGTCCTGCACTGCCCCCTATCTATCAGGTTCTGTAACCAGCTTACTGAGCAATGCTCAACTGTAGGAAGTCAAGGTAGGCCCTGCTACTTGTTGTAGCTGTGACCAGAATGCTCCAGTCAACATCTGGCATATTTAAAGTCAGTCATAATCAATACCTCCTCTTTGCTTGCCTTTCTGCCAGTGGCCTTCCCCAAGACCTTGTCTAACTCCTCCCCTTGTGCTGGTGATCTTTACACCTCTCCCATGTGGATGAAGACCCTAAACCCTGTCTCTAAGCTGACACATAGTGACTGCAGCCCTTCCTTATCCACCTGATATCCCTGTGTCTCTGTGGCTTTTACACTTTCACTCACATATAAAAAAACTTCACCTTTCCTCCCTATCCTGTCCTTTCAGAACATGGTATAGCCTGGTATGGCCACTTCTCAGCTGTGGTTGTCGGTGCACCATGTCTCCGTTATGGCCACCAGATCCAGGTCCAACTCCACAACGATTGCCTCAAGGTCAGGAATTTTGTTTCCTAAACTCCTTGTGTTGGCACACATGACTCTCAACACCTTTTGTCCCTCTCTCCCCCATTCTGCCTTCCCTTCCAGTTTCCCTCCATTGCCTTTCCTGTTTCCCCACTCCTGTCCTCCCCTTTTCCACTATCATTCTGCCAACCCTTCTTAACCCTTATGTCAGCTTTATTTATTCCTTCCTGATCCACCCATCCTGCCCTCGCATTGTTTTCATGTCCCTCTATCCTGGGGGAATTCTTTTTCCCTAGGATTCTCTTTTCTGCTGTTCTATTCTCTAGGGAGGAGATCTCTGCCTCCCTCAGTTTTATTGCTCTGCACTTGATTAGTTTAAGTGCCCATCAAAGTAGCATCTAAACCTTTCACCCAGGACTGCTGTTCCACTCACAGATGGACGGAGGCCATCTCCTATGTACAGGCATCCCCCCATAGGCCTCCAGTCCCCAATGTAGCCAAAACCATCCTCACGTCACCATGCCTTCACCCACTCGTTGAAGACCTCGGTGTGGTGTTCCCTACCCTTCCCCTGACTGTATACAGGTAGCACTTCAGTGAAGGGCAATGTGTGAGCTACCTGCTTCATGGCCCTCCCCTACTCATAGAACCTATCCTGCAAAACCCCTGCTGCATCCCCTGCCAGGTAATTAGTCCCCAGATGGACAATCACATCCAACTCCCCTCCACTACCAGTCTAGCGTTGCTTATAAAGCACTTTGGGATACACTGTGTATGAAAAGCACTATATAAATGCTGATTCTTCTTCCTGCCCTGCCACCTTAGCAATTCTTAGGATCTGCTCTCCATTCCTCCATTCTGAAGTGCCAGGTGGGCACCTTGCCTCTCTCTATTCCTCCCTTACTGCTCCCAAAACTACCCGCCTAATGACTGATCCCCCCACCAGAAGTTGTTTCCTCCTCTGCTGGGGTTGGGACCTCCCCTATGAAGGACCTTCACATGCTCCCTGGCCATTACCATGGGTGCCCCCTCCTGGCAGTGTCATCCCGCCAGAGCAGTGAATGAGTTGTGTACTGGCACTGACTGAGCAATGTGCTCCCAACCTGCTACCCCACTCTCCCTAAGCCCACCACAGTCTAGCCGGTCCTTCTCCTTGGCACACTCTGAGGCAACAGTGGTATACTTGGTGGCCTCTGGATGAGGGAAGAGGCCCTCTGAATCCTAGCCAACTCAGCCTGAGTCTAGCGACCTCCTTTTCAAGGCCAGAGAGGTGCACTCAGATGGTGCGGCACCTCAGTATCCAGAAGGTCTCACTGAAAATTACCACTCCAAAGCCACTGCATTGCACCACTCCCAAAATTCCAGTTTCTACTCTCCTTCTGATAATGGAAGGCTATGACTATTCTCAATGGTTCTTCTCTCGATGATTATTCTCTTAAGCTACTGAGTGATATGACTACACATGAGGAAACCTATTGCTGGACACCACGTGGTATATTTGGTTGAAATCAAGTCTATTTCACCCTCTTTGCCCATTCCCACATGTATCCTGTCTACCTAAGTTTGCATATTATGCTGTACTGTTTTCACAATATTATGTGTGTGACATCTTGTAATCTATATTCCATTTGTACTGCTAGACCTGCGCGAGTGCCGATTTTCTACTTATTGCTATACTATGTGATTATGTATTACTTTGTATACTGTGTATATTTGAAAATGTACTTTATCTCATGTTCCCTCTCCCCCAGGTAGCAGCTGGAAATAAGCCTCGGCTCAGTATGCCTTTCCCAGTCGCCAAATGTTTTAAATAAATAAAAATAAATTGAATAAATAAAATCATCAGCAAGATGTAGAGGTAACAAAGCACAAAAGCCCTGCTTACACCATCTACTTTGCAGCGCATCAACTCATGTGCACTGGTTGATGCGCTGCAAAGTCAGGTGTGTGGACACATTCTGGAACACTGCAAGTACAGCTCCAATCAATTTTCTACACCGACTCAGTTGTTGGTACACCTATTGAAGCGAGTGCAGCAACTGGTGGTGTGAACACTTTGCTGTGCTCACTCCGTGTCTTTGTCGTGTCTCCATACATCCTTCGTAGCATTTGCAGCCCCTCCTCAGAGTGACCTGCAGCACTGTGAGAGCGGGCTGTGTAAATGGGGGATTGCATTCTCAGCAGCCACTGCAGCGGAAAGGGAGCAGTGCAGATGCCAGAGCACTGCTGCTGTGTAAACATGGCAATAGAAAAAAAAGCCAAGAGCTTCAGCCTCTTAAATGTTTAGACAGTGAAGCACTTCAGCAGATGTCCACTTATGCAAGGCTAGATATACTCTTCCTCATGCGGGATCCTATTAGCACATAATGCACATGACCAAAAAAGGGGAAATTGTCTTCCTCAGCAACAACATTAGACAGACTGATTTCTTACTGTTACCTGCTCTGATTTATGTTCCCACACTAAGCTTCATCCTCTGCTTGAGCTTGTGGTTCAGCTCACAGACTCATGCCCTCTATAGTACCGCATAATACAGTTCTACAGGGCAGGAGGGCACAGCAGCTTGTATCTATTTTGTAGGGGGTGGCAAAGGACTGACCTAGGCTCCACACCTAACTAGCATGCTGGTCCCTTCATGAGTGCAGCAGCTCTGCCCATGTTCCCTTTCAATCACAAGTGACTCAGCAACCATACAAGGAAAGTCCTGAGACCCAATTATGTTTAGAACTAGCATTAAGTGGTCATTGCAATGACTCAACATCAGTAACGTGTGACTACAGGGAGCCTAATGTCAAAGTGTTAGTTTGACTAAGCGTGCATGGTATCAGCCTACAGCCTGGACACAACCTGACCCTTGGGGACTGTAATAATGCATTAAGTATACTAAATTTGACATTTAGCCTTGTGCGTTGGGGGGAGGGCGATATTTTTACTGTCAAATATAATTTGAGGACTGTCTGCTTAGAAACTGTTGTAAGCCTGTTTCTTATGTCTATTTGATTTCCTTTACGTTTTCTCAGTACCAGCTGAAGTTTAGCAGTGTGTGGATTATGTTACAAAGCTATCCTCTGCCTAGAGCTAGAGCACCTGAGTAGTTAGCATGCCAGCCTTTCTTGAACTGATGAACACAGAAGCATTTGTGTTCCTATGTGATGGCATTGTCCCTCACATAGATAATTTCACTGGACTACTACTATCTATTCAACTGAATTTACTGTACTAAGTCCACAGCTTGTGGAAAAACATTCCACAAAATATCAGCTTTTAACAAAATTCTGCCAAGTACTTTGGCTTGCGAATACAAAAAGTATACCATAAGTCTGGTACTAGATGTGGACGTTTGTTATCCCAACTCCAAATGGGAACTTTAGTGAAAACATTTCCAAGGAATCTGCATTTTCTTTAACGAATACAAACAATTGAATTCAATAAATGTTTGATAATAGATTTTCCATTTTGTCCACCCCTAGCTATCATGTTTATTTCCCCTAAAAGTGGACTGACAGGTTAGTAGTTTGCAATGTTTTATTTTTTTTTCTACAATAAATACAAGCTATTACTATGCATTTATTAGTAAAGCAGAATTAAATTCGGTATTTGGGTCAACTGGGTCATCAGAATTAACAGGTACCAGGAAAAACTGTCTTTTTCTGTTTCATGCTCAGTAAATGTAACTGTGGCTGCCCCCCACACACACTTAACTTATTTGATTGTATTACCAAAAAGCTGTACATACTTTCTTCTCACTGCCAGTATAATTATATAATCAAATGTGGTCACTGAATGCAGACTCTTTACTATACGGCTGTTTGAAATCTGAGTTTTCCTTTGTTTACCCTTGATACAAAATGTCTGCGCAGGCAAAACTGAGTTAATGAAAAAACTTTTACTTATAAGCTTGAAAATCTCAGACACATGTAAAATAATTGAGAAAGAGCATTTTTATAGTCATCATGTTTTGCAAGTAGCCATTCTGAATGTGCCAATGTAGTATGCCACTGCAGAATGTCTTCAGAACTAATATCTAGTGCATCGATCAACAGAAAAAGGGGGCGGTGGATGGCATGGGGTCTAATTTGTCAGACTCAAGGACGTGCCTGGAGACTAGGAAGCTCTTCTATAATAAATGAAGAGGCTGCAACAAAATGAAAGAATGCCTGAGAGATATGACAGATTGCTTCCAGAGTTTAAAAAAAGCTGTTTTAAAAAACTTAGATACAACAGTAGCTCTGAGAATAAAAGAGGACATTCAAAGACTAATCACTTCGAAAAGTCCTGTCACCAAATATTTAAAAATGGAGAACTTTTCAAAGTTTAAAAAGAATCCAGGTTCTAATAAATTTACTCAGCAGTTTTTTTTTTATTATTATTTTTTTCTTACCCAGAACTGATAGATTTTTATAGACATCTCGATGCAGCCCTGTCAAGAGATAGAGTATAAAGCTAGCAGCTCACACATGCATGACCAAAACCCAGCAGAAGAATGGTTCTGCCATGGACTAGGTCACACATTGACATCAACTTGCAGATCTGCAGTGTGTGAGTATGGCTTTAACTGAATCTGAAACTTCCATGAATGATATTGCATGCTCCCAAATCAGAAGTGAATGCATCTCAGAAACATTTATTTCTACACATATTTTGTCCTCCTTTAACCGGGGCCTGGCTAACTAGACCCATCCCCACCTCCCTGAGTCGGCTTCTCCCTCCCCCAGTACTCACCATGATCAGATCTCCAAAAATTCCCCCTTATGGGGAGGCCAAAAGAGGGAGAGCCATCCTCTTTCCCAGTACAGTAATCCAAGGTGGACTGATCACAAACCCTGGGTGGCAATGAGGGCTTGAAGACATGTGGGGTTGGCTTCATTATACCTCAGGCATTCCTGTTTCTGTTTTTGTTTCTCCCATCCCCTCACTGCAGAGTGTCCAATTCATGTGTGAAGATGCACTTGTCTGATGTTCCTCACAGTGCCCTCACTATCTTGCTGCCTGTGTTGCATCACCACCAGGTCTTCATGTAGTTGTGGTCTAAGGTAAGGCAAACATGCCTCTCCACCCCAGGAGAGAAGAGCTGTCCCTCGGATACTTGATCCCCTCCCACCGCAGCCACCCCCAGTGACCCAAGTCCAGTCCAAACCCAGGTCGCTGGCATGCATGGCAGAATGTAAGGCATTAGCACCTCAGCCCTCCATGCCACTGGGCCAGCTATCTCAGAAATGTTTGTATTGACTTGCAATTGAATCTTAGGTAGATAGCTTGATGGGGGAAGGGGGGAGAGAAAGGTTATAGCATTTTCTGCAGCAATACACATTCTGTACATGACGCCACTTTCAAGTCATACACTCTTTCCTGATATACAGTTTGTGTATGCACCTGGGTTCACATGGCCATAAGGACTTGAGCCTGTAGTCTCCTTTAGCCACAGTTTAAGCAGATTGGATTACTTGTACTACAGTTTCCTGTAATGTGGCAATAAACACTACATACATATTTGCCTATTGCCATGAAAAGTTAGAATTTTATCAAAGAGAAATACAGAGAATAGTGTACGAGCAGCCATACAAAACAAGCCTGTGTCTACATCTAGAGGGTTCTATGGCAACCAGGAACCTGGGCAGCAAAGCTTGAGAGGTTCCTCAGTTATCATAGAAAACCTGAGATGAAGATATAGGTTTGTCTGTGTATGGATGCCCACACATGATTTTTTTAACTATGTTTTGATATCCATGCCCATTTCAGAGACTCTGCTTCCTTTCTGTGAACTGACAGTTGTGGGAGGCACTTGAGGGTTGGTGATAAGCTCAAAATACTCATTCAACATGTGGCTAGTGACTGCAGCTGTTTCTGAAAGTTCAAGTTTAAAAAAAAAGTGATTCCAGCTCAATTGGCTAGAGGAAATCAGCTGTGTGGCGGCATTCTAAATTGTACTACAGTTGTGACATTACTACTGCAGCACAACAACATGCTGATGTCACTACTGCAGCACAGCAACCCTATTCTAGGCATATACTTCAAGGCAGAATACATGCTACCATACACTATATATATATATATATTTTTTTTTTTTTAAGGAAAATAAGGATACACATGTGAGGAGTTTAAAAGCTGATACAGTAATTGGTCTAAGACTGTAGGTGTTAGATGTAGTTGACCCCTCCCCCTCCACTATCTTATGTCTAAGTCCCAGTTATTTCTATGTGTTTTTAGTTTTCTGTTAAAGGGATTTCACCAGGATTTCTGATTAGCTCATCTGCCATGTCATTTCTCAGTCATTTTGATTGGGGGCGCTAACATCCTTGGCCCATCAAGAACAAAAGGTTCATATTTCTTGGCATACAGGGTATCTGTCAGGATGGCACAAGATGGTGCAATTAATTTTATTTCTAATCTGTGATACACATTTATCAGGATTAGTGCTAAGCAGAAATTCTGAATTCTTTTTTTGAAATTCAGCTTCTTTATTGAATTATTTAATAACAGCACAAGCATGGAGTACAAACATTGTTACAAGCTATAATGAGACAAAGTAACATACACACAGCATAACAACAGAGTCGTTAAAAATGAAGTGTGTCTGAATATTCGCAACCAAAACAACATACCAAACCCACCCTTAACCCCTCCCTGCCTCCCCACCCACTCCGGAGGGTGCCACATCAAAAAGCCAGAAGTAGGAGAAGTGAGATGGTGAGAAGTATTCTGGTGTTAAAAGTGACTCAAGAGAGACAGAGTGGATTAAGGTTGTCAGAGCACGCCAGTACGTGAGCTTTAATGCAGATATAAGGCATATAGTTTGCCCCACTTCTGGTTGAAGGAGGCCATACAATTCTGGGAACTAGCTATTAGCCTTTCAGTTTTGAAACAAAGAGAGATTTATTTTAGCCATTCAGAGTATGAGATGGCCAGTTGGTCCATCCAATGTTTGAGAACCAGCCTTTTAACTGCAATGGAAATCAGAGCCATATGGAACCTGCATTCCTTGACTCCAATATCTGAAAGCATCCCTAGTATACATATTTCCACTGTAAATAGCTCCCCTAAACCCAGGAGGGGGTCTAAGTTAGTTTGGATTGTATTCCATAGCGGGGGCCACCTTATCACAGTACCAGAAAATATGTAGTAGGTTCCCCTCAACTGCTCCACACCGTGTACAGTTAGTTGATGTCAGCCTGCCAAATTTGGCTAGCTTGATCGGAGTATAGTACAAGTTACTAAGGATGTGAAACTGAATTAACCTGTTCCTGTCCTGGGTAAGGTATCTGTGTGTGTCCCTCCAAATCCGATTCCAGGGCAGGGGGGAATCAGATAAGAGGGATGCCCAGATCTTGGAACTGGTAAGGGCAGCAGGATATTTGGTATCTAGTAGATAAGAATAAATCCTGGCAATTCCATGGGGTTTGCTTGCACGACCTGAATTTGACCCAAAAAGGGGACTGTTTGGGATGGTACAAGTACCGTCCCAAACAAATTGACTAAAAGGTGTCTTAACTGAAAAACCTTGAATATGTGTTTCTGGGGGATATTCAATTTGGATAACATTCCAGGGGAGGAAAGAAGAGAGCCCTGAGAGTATAGATTTTCCACTGGTAAATCATGCACTTGTGGAAGCCAGTCAGAGGTCAGTGGGGAGCCACCTATTTTGATATTGGGATTTAAAGTGAGGGGTTGCACCATATCCTTTGTGTGTGGTATGTTTAAGAAGCTCTAGCATTGAGCTAAGATTTTAATAGACAGGCCTACAACCGACCCTTGTATGATCTCGGGCAGTGTAGAAAAGTTGTGGTAAAAAATTCAGGGGGGACGAAGATTATGTTTGTCCAAAAGACTGAGTTCTAGCTGCAACCACGCAGGCTGAGATGGGTTGGGTTGGACATGTAACCAGCGTCCTACTTTGAAAAGATGGCTGGCCCAATAATATAACATAAAATTAGGAAGGCGAAGGCCTCCTCTGTCCCTAGGTAAATTAAGCTTTAAGAAAGCCCGTCTAGGGTGCTTACCTTTCCAAATGAAATTGGAGAGGGCAGAGTGAATCTGTTGAAAGTAAGATCTTGGGAGCCATATGTTTAATAAATTTAAGGGGTTAAAAATGCAGGGTAGGATGTTCATTTTAATGATACTAATGCGGCCCCATAAAGATATCGGCAGGCTGTCCCATCTACCAAGATCTTTCTGAACTCTCATCAGTAGGTGGTCTAGGTTAAGTTTCTTGATAACCTCTGGGTCACGGGCAAGATGTATGCCTAGGTACTTGAGTGAGGTTGGAGACCACTTCATGCCAAACTGAGCAAAGTTAGCTTGAGATGTGAAGGAGTTTAGCAGAAAAATAAGAGACTTATTTAAATGTAATCCATAGTTAGATACTTGTTCAAACTGATCAATAATTTGTACTGCCTGTGATAAAGAAGTTTCTGGGTTGGCCAAGTGTAGGAGGATATCGTCTGCAAAGACTGAAAGAGTCAGGGATTTCTGGGAGATAACACAGCCTGTGACCTGGGGTGAGGCTTTGATACTAAGTATCAAGGGTTCTAATTACAGGTTGAATAAGTAAGGGGAGAGAGGACAGCCCTGCTGAGTGCCGGAATACAGGGGGAATCGAGATGAAAAAACACCGTTACAATAGATTTTAGCAGAGGGTGATTTATAAACTGTTCTAATCCACTGGATGAAGGAATTGGGGAAGCCCATTCTCCCAAAAGTGGACCACAAAAAATCCCAGTTAACCCTGTCAAAGGCTTTTTCTGTGTCTAGTGCAATTAAAGCCATGGGAACCTGGGAGTCCTGTGTGGCCTGGAAGATATAGGAGAGGGTTCTCAGGTGATCTGCTGCAGATCTGCCCTGAATGAACCCCACTTGTTCGGGACTCAGCAGTTGCTGCCAAACCTGCTTAATTCTGAGAGAGAGGATTTTAGTTAGGATTTTGATATCATAGTTTAATAATGAGATTGGACAATAGCTAGCCGGTTCTGACAGAGGTTCATCTGGCTTCAGAATTAGGATTATTGTGGCCTCTAACAGAGAGGGGTCAAGGGAGTCTGAGGAGAACATATACTCATATAATTTTAGGAGGAGAGGAGAGATCTCCTTGCAGAAGGCTTTATAGAAATTAGGAGAGAAGCCATCGGGGCCTGGAGATTTATCCAGAGTTAGCTCATTTATTGCTTCCTCAATCTTGGCTAGAGTAATGGGAGAAGACAGTGATTCAATTTGATGTGCCTGTAGGGAGGGGAGACTAACACCATCTAAGAAATGTTCTATGTTGGGGAGGGATGGTTGGGAGGTACCTCTACCATATATTTCCCTGTAAAAGGACTCAAAAATGTGTGCGATATCTCTTGGTGAGGTTTTGGTGGAACCATCAGGGGATTTCAGTGCGGGAATTAATCTTGAATTTTCTGTCTCCCTCAGTCTGAGGGCTAACAGTCTGACAGGTTTCTCTCCTTGGTCTAGGTAACGAGATTTAGACTTAAGGATAGCATATTCCATTTTTTCCTTAATTAAGTCTTTGTATTCATTTCTGAGGTTACCAAATCAGTTTGAGAGCAAGAGAGAGACAAATCATTTTCAGTTATCCTGATTTGGTTGGACAGTGAAACGATTCTAGCCTCTCTAAGTTTTTTCCTTCTAGAAGCCAATTTTATAAACTCGCCCCGATAAAACATTTTAGTGCACACTAAATTAAGTCCTCTCTAGTGACAGAATCCTGATTGTGTTCTAAAAAGGACTGGATTAAAGATTTAATGTGGGATATTGTACACTCTTCTTTTAGAAGCTGTGTGTTTAACTTCCATAAGGTGTCCCTTTGCCCATGTAGTCCAAGGGATACCTTAACCCATGCCAGAGAATGGTCAGAAATGACTATAGGCTCTATACCTGTTTGGAGACTGCCTTCTAGAAGGGTGGTACTAATTAGAATATAGTCGATTCTCGACTATGTTTGGTGTACTTGAGAGTAGAAAGAAAAGATACATCCAGAAGGGTTAAGCAGGCGCCAGGGGTCACATAATCCTAGTAGATTCATGAAATCCCTGAAGGCGATCTGGGAAGGGGAAGGAGGTCTTAGGGGTCTGTAAGTTTTATCGAACTCTTGATCGGGGGAAATATTCCAATCACCTCCCAGTATAAATAAGGAGGGCAAAAACCCACTCAGTCTATCAGCTAAGTGCATAAGAAATTTGGGGTCACCTCCCACCGGGCCAGATTGCCCCTAGTACCACTCTGACATTATTAAGCAGGCCCTTGACCAGGACAAATCTGCACTCTTGGTCTATAGAGCTATCTTTAACCACAAATGTAATGTATCGCTTTATCAGTATAGCCACCCCCTTGCTAGCCGATAAGCCCCCGGATACAAAAACCTGGGAAAACCCTAAACATCGTAACCCACTGGATTCTGATGCCAATAAATGAGTTTCCTGCAAGAAAAGGATGTCAATATCTAGCAAAGAGCAGTTGTGGAGAACCTGTTGCCTTTTAGTAGCATCTCTGACACCTCTGACATTCCAGGTAGCGATTTTAATAGGCCTCATAGCCATATAGCTTGATAGAGTGGTTAAGAGAGAAAGAATTAATTTGTACTTCCACCAAGTACCAGTGTTGGTGGCACCCTCCAGGTTCCCCCCTGCCTCCCCCATGAGCGAACATAAGCGTAGCATAATTCCTTGGCTCCATGGAGATCTAGACATGAGCCTATGGTAGAAATGATGGATAAAAGTGACAGGTGGGTACTACACCTAGATGAGAAAATAGCTCGTGGTCCCCCACCTTCCCCAATCCATAACACCCCAAACCCTCCCAGCCCCCCTTAAACTATATACAAAAGGTCCCCATAGAGTTAAGAAGTTCAATATTGAGAAACTGAATAAACCTGGCGGGGACCATCCCCAAAGGGTAACAGGCCCAAGGATAAACAATAGTAAAACAAGCTGAGGTGGAGTGAGAGCTGGTCCAGTTCAAAGAAACAGGGAGTCATACCTCTAAACAAACATTGACATCCAGGTCCCCTGGGTACTGCAACCCTCACCCCCCTTACTAGACCATGAGTCAGGACTCCCAGTGCTTGCTTTATCGCTGAGCCACCCACCCACCAGACCTAGGTAAAATAAAGGCAAGGCTATACAATATGCCCCATTAACAAAGCATCTACCATTACAACTGTAAAAGACATGGAAAATATGAGGACCATACCAGGAGCTGCAGAGAAAGGAAAACAGTAGACGCCCCGATGGTCCACTTCGCACTAAGGGTAAATAATGATGCAGGGCTCACAGGAAGTTGACTTATTGCCGGACGCTCCAGCTAATTGCAAGCCTAAAATTAAGGATTTGTACAGCCCTTTTACACGGGGTTAAGCAGGCCCCGAGATATGGGAAGTAACCAGGGGAGACAGATCAGAAGGGACCAAGTGGTCCATCTCCTACAAGGGCTGATAGAAACAGCAGGCAGAATCTTGGTTCCACCGCCTCCCCCTCTCCTCCATCAGGAGTTTGCATTGAGGCCCTTAACACCTACTGAGGCCTATTAGGCCACATCCTGGACCACAGCCATGGCCCCGAAAAACCGAGACAGACAAGGCGAGGACCGGTTAAACCTTGCAGGTAGTAAACTTTAGCATCAGTTCAAACACAGGAGAAACTAGTGGTCAAAGCAAACAATTTAGAGTTCAGCTAGTTTTAAAGAGGCTTGGTAGCTTGAGGGTAAGGTCTGTTGTGGCCTGCTCCGGATTCTTGTAGGAGTGCCAGACACCTTCCAAGGCCACCTGCAGTTTGGCTGGGTAACTCATCCAAAAACAGATTCCAGCGGCTATAAGCTTGTTCACAATCGGGTGGAAGGCAGCTCTTTTCTGGCGTGTTTCAAATGGTAAGTCCTGTGCTAGCCTCAGCTTCGAGCTACCCCAGAGAATTGATTGCAACTCCTTAGCTTTGGAGAGGATGTGTTGTTTCTCCAGATAACAGAGAAATCTCACTATAATGGGTCGAGGAGGAGCATTAGGTGGTGGCTTTGGTTTTAAAGAATGGTGAGCTCTCTCAATGTGGTACTGCAGGTTAAGAGGGGAGGGACCCACAACCTTATTGAGGAATTTCTGGATGAAGATAATGGTGTCCGTACTCTCTTCCGACTCAGGCAGGCCCAGAATTAATATGTTGTTTCTCCTGCTTCTTCCTTCAAGGTCTTCCATTTTAAGTTGCAGCTTATTAATCTGTTGTCTGAGTCGGGTAATCTCTGGGTCAGTTTTCCCCTTCCAGTTTTCCAGTGAAGCGTTCTTGCCTCTGTGTCACCTCTTTTAAGGTGCTTGTAAGATCGCTTCTGATGGTTTTCAGCTCTGAGGAGATATCTTGTAGGGATTTTATGAAGGGTATCAGTTCTTGAAGAAATTGCTCTCCTAATGCATTTACAGTGGAACCTGGAGTATTCTGCTTGATAGCATACCCCAAACCTTGAGTTTTTAATTTTTTAGCCGATATCTCGGGGGTAGCCAGCGGGGTGTGCTTAGCGCCGGCCTGCTTCATCTCTGCCTCCATACTTGTAAAAGCCCAAACTTGAGAGCTGTGGTGCCAAAATAGATTGCTACCGCATTCCAGGCAGGTAGAATAACCCAGTAGGATGCTCAAATCGCTACCTCAGTTACTAGAGAGGCAAATAAAATAAGATTTTGCTGGTGGGTGGGCAGGAGCTCTGGATTAGGCTGCTACTAGGTGCGCTGCATCACGTGACTCCTTAGAAATTCTGAATTCTGAATTCATGGAAACTTTGTGAAATTTCACAGAATTTTCCAAAATTTCGACTTTGGCTAAATCCAAACCCTCTGAATTTGTTTGGCAAATTTCCACCCCATTCCACAAAATGTTCTGTCTGAATTGCAGAATGATACACATGAACTGCAGAACGACAGTGACATCGATCTTCAGTACATGCCATCATTTTGCAGTACAGTGACCCATGTGGTGGAATTTCTTTCCACACTTTAATACATTAAGCTGCAATTGATACATTCATTTCTCCATCCTAAGTAGAAATTTCAGTTAATTTGCTAAAGCGCATTCCAAATTTTTTTGGAAGCAAAATTCTGACTTTTGCTGTAATTCTGCTGGTGACATTTTTATTTCACACTGCACTAATCAGGATATAAGTACAAAATGTGAACATTTATTTAATCTTTGACAAAAATGGTAGTGTGTGCTTTTTTTTACAGTTTTGAATTCACGCAAAAACCCAAATCTGTTTTCATCTGTTTAGCAAGGAAGAAATAGCAATAGTACAATAATGACAAGGGCAGTGGGCATTGTGTGATATAAATTAAAGATTCAGAAAAAGCATACATTCACAGCAAACTACTGTAAATGTCAGGAAACTAAACTGAGGGCAGAATTAGCAGCCTAGCCAACAGCACACTTATTTCAGAGCTTCCACATCAGAACTCACATTTTTGTTAAAACATATTATTTTAGTGCTACAATAGTTCAAATTTGGAGATAAATAGATAACTAATACTTCCCAGCAACCACAGAGTAATTCTAGGCAATATGGGGTGCAGTGCTAAAGCAAGATATTTTCCAGCCTACAGGCAAATGCAATGAGTCTTGAAATAAAATTCCAGACCTGGAGACCATCGTGGTGGAGGCAGACCTGGATCATGTTGACATTACTGAGTCATATTACGCAGGGAGGCATGACTGAGACATGGCTATACCAGGCTGCACTCAGTTCAAGAAGGATATGGAGGGGAGGGGAGGAAGGGCAGAGGGGCCGTACGGTATGTGAGGAAGGGTACTGAAGCAATGGAAATTCAAGGGAACCTGGGGAAAGGAGAAGTTGGAGGTTCTGTGGATCACTCTGGAGACAGAAGCTGGAGCCAGTATCTGCACTGGGATGATATATAGACCTCCAGCACAGGAGGGATGAACTGGATAAGGCACTAGGGGAAGCCATCAGCACAATGGCAGAAAAAAGGGGAGGTGCTGCTGGAGAGGGACTTTAATCTGCTGGATGTAAATTGGAGCATCCCAGCCATGGCCTCCATTAGAAACAGGTGCCTCCTAGACTAGCTGCAAGGGGAATTTCTTAGATGACTAATCAGGCAACCTGCTCGTGATGGGGCAATACTGGACCCACTGCACACAAATAGAGACAGTATTGCAGTCATCATGGTAGGATGCCACCTGAGGACCAGCAGTCATCATACAGTGTGGTTTAACATAAGGGTGGTGGCAGAGGCAAACCACACAAGGATGAGGGTCCCAGACTTCAGAAGGGCAGATGCAGTAAAAAAGGGGTGAATGCCAAAGATACAACCTAGAAGAGAGGAGATTGCCTTGGCAGGGTGGATGAGCAATGGATCAAATTAAGGGATGGCAAAGTAAAGGTAGTGAAACTGTTTACATTTCTGCAGTATATAAGACCCAGAATTTCAGGGTGGAGCCACGCCATAACAAAACTCTTAGGAGGTGGAGCAAAATGTTGGTGATTAGTGGTATAGGCGCTTCTGCTCAGTTGACTTTTTAATAATTTATTGATTAAACTACTCCCAGCTTTAAGGGTGTTGATGTGCAAACTGTTAGCACTGCTGTTTACTGTTACCTTGGCTTGTGTTGCAGTAGCTCAAGTTTGTTTCTCCTGTGCCACCCCCCCGCTTCTGTTTCTATCACATATGGTGAGTTCAGAGAACAGAACATGGACTGTAGAATGTCTACAGCATAGCAAATTGAAGTTAGCACTGACAGTAGCACCACCAATTAACTTGTCATTCAAATGATGAATTCATTGAGTCTCTGTTTTTTCATAGGTTTGTGTACGAGTCAATATCTTTTGCCAATATGACTATTTTAAAGAAGGAGACGTTAACCTTTTCCACCCTGGATTGTTGCTATGACCCAACCTGCATCAGCTAAAGTAAGTCAGCAACAGATAGAACTGGAAAATATTAAACAGGAATTCAAACAATTGGAACTGGTGGCTTTTAAAGCCTACTGATTTTATTGGCATAGGGTAACACTGGAAGCATATCTCAGCATGAGTAGAGTTTCATGTGGACTTTGATTAAACAACCAGCATTTGGTGTAGAGTGAGATTGGTTTCTAACAGACTGGTAGTTCCACCTACTCGAATCGTCAGAAGGATTAATCCACTTAATACTTAAGAATGCTAAGGAAGCAGAAGCTGAGGTAAGAGCTGAATTAATTGTTAAAGAAAACACTGCCAAAATATTTGCAAGCCACACAGAATACCAGACATATAGAAATCAACTTGATAATACCATTAGAGTTAATGATGCCAGAACAAAACATACCAAAGAAAGGAAATTTAAGCGTAACCACTTAGATTACTTAGAAGGACACATATTTAGTTGGGGGAAGAATTATACATAGCAGTCTATAGCAATACTTAAGAAATAGTCAACAGTGCAACATCCTTGAGATACACCAATGGGTCAGACTCAGAGGGGTCTGTATTTGTTTACTTTTTAACAGTCAGTGGAAGATAACCCCCTATCAGCAGGCAATATCTTCAGCATAGGTACTCATCCACACAATACCACAACTCCCCAAAGACCTCTGAGGAGAAACCCCAGGGTTCCCCAGATCAGAGATGGTGAACCAAGAGAGGGACCAAAGGAAAGGGGGGAGGTGAAATTTCAAACCAGTTCAGTCAAGGTCAGAAACAGCCCAGCAGTATTACAGGAACAACCAGGGAAAACAGATGGCCAACATAAGAAGGAGGGCAAGGAACTTAATAAATCTATTGTGGCAAATTTTTCAGATTATAAAATGGGCTAAAGAAATCCAGAGTCCTGATTGGCTGAAAGCCTGTTTCAGCCATGACCTTATCAAGATGTATACTGCCAACCGGCACCCTGGAAACAGGATATGGCACCACAATTCGCACAGGGGTGGTATACAGACCCCCATCTCAGGGGGAGGCAATGGACAAGGAAATGATAGAAGGCATCCTTAGAATGGCAGAGAAAGGGGAGTTATTGTTGATGGGGGACCTGAACATGCCAGACATTAGCTGGGGCACCATGGTTGCAGCCTCATAAAAAGCAGGTTTATTCTTGATGCCCTGCAGGAGGCATGTCTCAGACAGCTAGTTGTGGAACCCACTAGGGAGTGAGCAATCTTAGACCTGGTACTGTCAAATGGGGATTGAGAAAGGATCTCAGATCTAGAAGCGGGTAGCCATCTGGGAACAAGTGACCACAAAACAGTGTGGTTCACAATAAACACAGCCATAGAGTTGAGCCATACAAAAGCAAGAGTGTTGGACTTTAGGAGGGCTGACTTTGGTAAAATGGGAGAGTGCCTCAGAAAAGTGCTAGCAAACTGGCAAGAAGGAGGGGTGGAGGAACAATGGGGAAAAATCAAAACAGCCATCACAGAGGCAACAAGCTTTTGTGTGAAGCAAATCAACAAAGCAAAATGAAGGAAAAACACTATGGTTCTCAAAAGAGGTGGGTAAAGGTTAAGAAGAAAAGGTAGCAGTGGGGAAGTATAAGGAAACACAGAAGGAGCAGGACAGAGAATTGTACCAGTTAAAGCAGAAGGAAGTGGGGAAGGCAGTCAGAATAGCAAAAGCCCAAACTGAGGAAAAGATAGCTAACTCAGTTAAGAAGGGGGATAAAACATTTTATAGGTACATTAGGGAGTGAAGAAAGATGAAGCAAGGGATAGTGAGGCTTACTAAAGGGAAGTGAGGGTAGGCAGAGGATGACAGTGAAAAAGCAGGGATATTGAATGAAAACTTCTGCTCAGTATTCACAAAAAAAGAGGAGGAGGAGATACCTAAATCAAAGAATAGAAGCACTTTGGATAGGGAGGTCGATATCACTCCATTCACAGAAGAAAGGGTCCTGAAAGAACTCTTAAAACTGAAGGTGGACAAAGCAATGGGGCATTATGGGATTCACCCAAGAATTCTAAAAGAACTAAGGGTAGAATTAGTGACACCACTGGCCTCCCTTTTTAACAAATCATGGGAGGATGGTGTAGTACCAGAGGACTGGAGGAGGGCAGACATGATTCTCCTTCACAAAAGTGGGAGCAAGACAGAGGCAGGAAACTACAGACCTGTTAGTTTGACCTCAGTGGTAGGGAAAATGATGGAATCACTTCTAAAGGAAAGAATTGTTGTGATCCTAGAGACCAGTGGGGCACAGGACCCAAGGCAGCATGGATTCACAGCGGGAAGGTTATATCAGACGAATCTAATAGATCTCTTTGACTGGGTGACCAATGTGGTAGACCAGGGAGGGGCAGTGGACATGGCCTACCTAGACTTTAGCAAGGCATTTGACACAGTCCCACATAAAAGATTAATATACAAGTTATCCAGCCTTGGAGTGGGTCCCAAGGTGGTAGCCTGGGTTAAAAATTGGCTGGACAACAGGATACAGAGAGTAATAGTAAACAGAGTTTACTCTGAAGAAAGGGGTGTTAGTAGTGGGGTACCACAGGGTTCAGTAGTGGGACAGGTCCTCTTTAATGTCTTTATAAGTGACATTGCAGAGGGACTGGAAGGAAAAGTATGTCTCTTTGCAGATGACACAAAGATCTGCAACAGGGTTGATATAGAAGGTGGGGTGGAGAGGATGCAAAGAGATTTGGCAAGGTTGGAGGAATGGCCTTATATGTGGCAGCTTAGATTCAATACAAAGAAGTGCTAAGTAATGCACCTGGGAAACAAAAATTCAGGGGAAGAGTACACAATGGGGGGTGAGATAATAACAACTACAGAAATGGAAAGGGATCTGGGGGTAGTCATATCAGATGACCTTATGGTGGGCTAGCAATGTGAGAAGGCAGGAAGAAGAGCTGGTGGGATACTGGGATGCATAGGGAGAGGTATCACCAGTAGAAAACAGGAAGTTGTTATCCTTTTGTACAGACAGTTGGTGAGACCCCATCTGGAGTTCTGCGTGCAGTTCTGGAGACCCCATCTCCGCAAAGACATAAACAGGGTGAAGACTGTCCAGAGGAGGGCAACCAAAATGGTGCAGGGTCTGCACCAGAAGACATATGAATAGAGACGGTAATTCAAGAATGCATGGGACAGACATAAGGCAATTCTAGTGGGGGGGTAGGAGGAAGTAGGCTGTTGGTTAACTAGGATCTGCAGCTTATCCATTAGGTAGGGAAATGGGCAGACTAGGTGGGCCAAGCGGTGCATATCTGTCATTAGATTCTATGTTTGTATGTAAATGCTACTATTACTTTTTTATTATTATTTTAGTTCTGTTTTTAAATTTAAATTGCAGCTTCACTCAGGATTGTTTCAAGAAATTGGAGTTTTGTGCTTTTGCCTTGTTTTTGTAGTAATTGGTGGAATGTGCTTGCTTGCCCTCCAGTCCTGTACTATTCGGCCTTCACTCTCCATGCCCTCCACCTGTTCTCTTGCCCCTGACTGCTTATACTTATCAGAGATGTCAGGCGTTGGGGATTGCTCGCCGGGGGGGGGTACTGGTCTGTGTGGGGGTGCGGACAGCGGAGCTCGAATGAGCGGCACTCTCCCTTAGGGGTGGTTTTGACCAGAAGATGCCCTGAGGTGAAATGGTGCCTGGAACGTGGTGATCCATGTCTAGTCCCCATACCCAAGGGCACCTCCTCTTTGGGAAGGCTAGTAGCTGGGAACGGCTCGTGAACATCGTCCAACCCGGGCACTGTTATGCAATGCCAGATCCATTAGGAACAAAACTGCACCCATTGCAGATTTTGTTGAAACAGCGGATCTGGTTTGCATTATCAAGACCTGGTTAGATGGAAATGCTGCCCCAATTTTGAAGGCGGTGATTCCTCCCGGGGTATTCGGTTTTACATCACCCGAGATTGGATCGTGGGGGGGGGGTAGCGGTCTGTTTCAAGACCGAATTGGGCCTAACTGGGGTACCAGTTGAGGAGGCCACATCATTTGAGTGCACTGTGGTAACTGGTGTGGGGTGCAGGATAGTGCTCATTTACCCTCCACCAGGTGATGAGAAGCTGTTCCTGCAGGAAGTAGCCGACTTCGCCACCGATATGGCATTGAAGTCGCCCAGACTGATGGTTCTTGGTGACTTCAATGCCTGGGTCGAAGACGAATCCTCGCTGTTTGGACAACACTTCCTCCAGGTGATGACTTCACTGAGCTTCACACAGGTTGTTTCCTCAATTACCCATAATTTTGATTTGGTCTTCCTCCTGCAGATCGAGGCCTCCCGATTTGGTGGTGGAACCTGTTGGTTGGTCCGATCACTACACCGTTGGGTTCAATTTTTCTGCCCACCTGGGTAGGTCGACCCCTGTGGAGATGGTCAGTTACCGTCCATTGCAGGATGTTGTCCTTGAAGACCTGATGGCGGTGATTGACCTCTCGGTGTTCAGCGAAACCAGCATGGATCCAGAGCTGTTAGTCACGGTCTATAATAGGGCTATTTCTTTAGCTCTTGATCTGATTGCTCCTGTCCGGGTTTGCCCCTGCCCACTTCGCCCCTGGGTTCCATGGTTTGATGGGTCACTGAGGGAGTTGCGGAGGTTGGAGCATAGGTTAGAGTGTCATTGGCAGAAATCTGCCTTGGATGCTGACTGCCTCATTTTGTTAGAGCATTATAAACTCTATCAATCAGCGATTTCTCATAAGAAGGCAGAATTCCTATCCAGGGAGATCGTTGTTTCACGGAATCGACCAGCTCAACTCTTCCGAACTGTGGACAGGTTGTGCAACCCAGCCTGTCTGCAGCTCTGTCGAGTTTTTTCACAAATAGAGTGTGATGAGATTGCTCGATTCTTTGTGAATAAGGTGGCCAACATCAGGCAGGAATTCCGTCAGCCACGCGCTATGGGGATGCTGTTGGTCGGTGCTTGGTCATTGAGTCTGGTCTTTCCTGGAGTACCTTTGACCTGCCAGAGTTCATTGATATTATTAGGATTGTCCAGGGGATGCGTCCCACATGCTGTAGTCTAGACCTGGGCCCTACTTTCCTGATTTTGAGTTGTAGTGACATCATTGGCCCAGTTCTAGCTCAGATTGTCTGGTGCTCCTTGGAATTGGGTGAGTTTCCTAGCTCCCTGAAGGAGGTGGTGGTGACACCCCTCCTGAAGAAAGCTTCTTTGGACCCGGAGAATCTAGCAAACTACAGACCTATCTCTAACCTTCTTTTTGTGGGAAAGGTTATTGAGAAAGTTGTGGCTGCTCAACTGGAGAAGAATTTAACCATCCATAATTTATACGAACCTCTCCAATCAGGTTTTTGTAAGAGGCATAGTACTGAGACTGCTGTGGTTCAGGTGCTCTATGATCTCCTGATGGCGAGAGATCAGAGAAACTGCTCCATCTTGGTACTCCTTGATTTGTCTTCAGCTTTTGACACTGTGGATCATGGGGTCTTGCTCGAGTGCCTGAGGGCTATCTGTGGGCTGTCGGGCACAGTACTCAGATGGTTTTCATCTTTCCTCGCCGGTAGAACTCAGAGAGTTGTCTTGGGAATATTTTCTTCTCAGTCTTTCTCTCTGTCTTGCAGGGTGCCCCAGGCCTAGGTGCTGTCTCCCATGTTATTTGCAGTGTACATGCTGCCCCTCAGAGACATTGTAAGATAGTATGGGCTGAGGTTTCACTGCTATGCTGATGATACCCAGCTCTACCTATCTTTCGCTCCGGACCAGGTTAGTGCTATCTCAGTACTTAACAGCTGCCACACTGAAATCCAAGATTGGATGAGTTCTAGTGGGTTAAAGTTGAACACAGGAAAGACTGAGGTTTTGGTGGTGGACCCGGGTCACAGGATAGAGGGGTTGAGGACTGATCTTCCCTCTAGTTTAGTTCTGGGGGCCTGCTCAGATCCTTACCTCTGAGTGGGTGTGTGACCTGGGAGTGATGTTTGAAGATGATATGACCCTCCGCCATCAGGTGTTGGCAGTTGTCAAGCTAGCCTTTTACCATCTTAGGAACATTGCTAGGATCAAGCATCTCATTCCGTTCGGTGACCTACCTGTTTTGGTCCATGCTTTTGTGACCTCGCGCCTTGACTACTGTAACTCCCTTTACTTAGGGCTTCCTGGGGTTGATATCCACCACCTGCAGCTAGTGCAGAACGCTGCAGCACATTTATTGACTGGGGTATCTAGGAGATCTCACATTACCCCAGTGCTGCGCGATCTGCATTGGCTGCCAGTTCAGTGGCAGATCACCTTCAAGGTAGGTTTATTAACCTACAAAGCCCTACATGGACTCGGTCTTGACTACTTCAAAGAGCTTCTGGTTCCATATACCCCTCTGTGACAGCTCCGCTCAGGTGACCAGGGGTTGCTGGAGATTCGGAGGGTTAGTCTAAAGTCATCTGGGGCCTGTGCTTTTGGGTTAGTTGCCCCTACCCTGTGGAATTCTCTGCCCCATCAGCTACGGGAGTGCAGGACAGTGGTGAGCTTTAAGCAGGCACTGAAGACTTTTTTATGGGGTATAGCCTATCCTGAATTCCTCTGATTTTATCTGTATTTATTGAATTTTTTGAGTTTGTTTGTGAAGTGCCTTGATACTGGAAAGGCGCACTATTAAATAAAGCTTATTATTATTATTATTATTATTACTACAGACACCTTTGACTTCCTTAGTGTTTGAAATTATATCACTGCAGCCATTTATGGGCTGCAAAAAACACACAAGGATTTATTAAACCCTCCAGCTTGACCTACAGGATTGTGGTCACTATGCAATTTGTTGATTCCTGCATCAAAAAGCTGGCTGCATCTGCTAGGTGTTATGTGAGGTACACTTCCCACATTTTTCAGATCTTACAGGAGTTACAGGTGCAAAAGAACCAGACACTAACAACCCTAGATGTCCAGACCCTCTACACCAACATTCCCCACCAAGAAGGTATTGCAACACTTAACTTAGGTCTATATAACAATACCACACTGCTCACATTGGCACCACCATTTGCTGAATTTCTTTTAAGCCTGACAGAAAAAGTGCTTACATGTAATGTTTTCTTTTCTCAAGATCAATTTTATCATCAGAAAGAAATGTACTGCCATGGTGGCATCTTCTATGCCAAACTATGGCACCACCTTCCTGGAAAAATGGGAAGAACAGTGGTATTTGATGGATTGACAAACTGTTTTATGCTAAAATAGACTTATATAAGTGATTTATAGATTATCTACTGATCATTTGGAAAGGTTTAGTAACAGAGTTAGAACATTTTGTACAATATTTCGACCAGTTGACAGTATCTCAAGTTTTCTTTAGTTCATGATGTGTATAGACTTAAGTATCCAGCTATAACAATGATGAAGGATAGAAGACAAGGTCTCACAACTGCTCTGATTAGAAAGCGGTGTGACAGGAACTCTATTCTCCACTATACGAGTTGCCACCCGAGACATGCTGTATGGTGGTGAATATTTCTGTCGACACACACACACACACATATATATATATATATATATATACACACTTAAAGAGAAATTTTGGTGATGAACAATTTTTTAGAACAGGATTTGATTTGATGGAAACAAGCTTTGAAAATCATGATTACAACAGAGGGGGCTTAGTAAAAGCATATGAAAATGTGGAAAATTGCAATAGAAGGGAACTTTTAATGCCAGGAAGTGAAAGGAGGGTAAAGGAGTTGAACACAACTAATACAGAGGTTCTCGGTTTTGTTACTGTGTGCACTCCACAGGTATAGCATGTAACGGATATACAGATTAAAACATCGGCATATCCTCCAAATGGAACAGAAATTGAAACATTGCACAGGCATCCCCCCCCACACACACACACACTGTACAAGAGAGAACAGACCCTGGCTGATAAACTAGTTCACAGTCTACATCAGAAACCACAAATGAAATTTACTCCACCACTGCCACCAGGTACGCAAAGGTATGGTCGCTGTAAATTCTGCAACAAAATGGAGGTAACTGATACCTTTATACATCCTACCATAGGAAACAATTGCAAAACTTATACCTTCAACAGTGATGCCAGCTGTCTAGTGTACATGGCAGAATTTACATGCTCTACATTTTATGTAGACAAAACCAGTATACCTTTTCAAAAGTGGGTCAGTGAACTTTACATAGCATTGACAGAATGAACAACATCAATGCACTGCCTACCCATGGCATGAACAGAAGACTTTGTCATTGTTTCAAGTTAAGGGTACCTGGGAAAATAAAATTGAATAACATGGAGTGATCATGATGGCAAGCTCCTCCAAAGGGAGACCTACAGCTTGGAGATTATACATTGAGAGCCCACACACCTCTGGGACTTAATGAGTCTTTTCAGCTTGCTCCCTTTTGGAATACCTGTACAGTGTATACTTTGTGGAGTATTAACTCAGAATTATTTGTGCAATACTGACTCAGAGTAATTTCTATTATTGCAGATGCAAACTATGCTGTTTCATACAGTGGTTCCTTAAGTGGAATTATATGTTCTGGCTTTAAGATATTGAATTGCCGTGTATGTCATATGTGTATTTGTAGACAGATGAATTGGACAAGGAGTTAGTGGAGCAGATTAGAAGGGTATGCAGGAAAGGGAACACGGTGATTGTGGGGGACTTCAATCTACCAGGAGTGGATTGGGGAGCCCCAGCCACCTCAAGCACAGTGGAGAAGGTGCTACTGGATGCATTCCAGGATAGCTTCCTGGTGCAGATGGTCAGTGGGCCAACTTGGTTGGAAAACATTCTGGACCTAGTGCTAACTAATGGGGAGGCTGTGAGGGATCTGAGGGTGGAAGATCCGCTAGCTGGGAAAGACCATAAATCGGCGTCGGTCACCCTCAGCATGGGCAAGGAGACTGTAGGTACAGGAACTAGGGTGGTTGACTTCAGGTGGGCAGACTTTATCAAGATGAGGGAAATTCTGGGAAGGCATCTGGTAGGAATTAGGCCTGACATGGATACAAATCAGAAGTGGGATATTATCAAACTTGGGCTGATTCATTTACCAAGATGCTGAGCAAGAAGAGTAGGACTAAGAAGCCAAGCTGGCTGAACAAGGAGGTTTTGGAAGGAGTAAGGACAAAAAAGCAGCTTTTCAGTGGTTCAAGAAGTCCAGGAGGGGAAGGACAGGGAATTGTATGCGAAGAAGTCCAAGGAGGTTACCAGATTGGTCAGGGCTGCCAAGGCTTCCAGGGAGCTGAGGCTGGTGCAGGCCATCAGGAAAGGGGAGAAAGACTTTTTCAGATTCATAAGGGACAGAAGGAGCTGCAGGGACCAGATAATGAGGATTAGGAAGAACGGTGAGAGGGTAGAGAAGGGGGCAGAACAGGCAGAAGCACTAAATGAGTACTTCTGTTCTGTGTTCACGAAGGAGAAGGGTGGACAACTACCTCAGGGGACGGGAAAGGTGGGCAAGAGGGGGAAGGGGTGACAGATAGGGTAATTATGGAGGACAAGGTGCTGATGGGTCTGAAGGCACTGAGGGTGGATAAGGCACCAGGTCCAGATGGCATTCATCCCAGAGTGCTGAAAGAACTGGCAGGGGTATTGGCGGGGCCACTGGTAGACTTGTTCAATACCTCCCTGGACACAGGTGGAATACCACAGGATTGGAGGATGGCTCATGTGGTGCCCCTCCACAAGAGTGGCCCAAAGGATGAACCAGGCAATTACAGACCTGTAAGCCTCACATCCATTGTAGGAAAACCTATGAAAGCAATCCTGAAAGAGAGGCTAGTGACCTTTTTGGAGGAAAATGGACCCCAGGACAGTCAGCAGCATGGATTTGTCTCTGGAAGATCCTGCCAAACCAACCTAACTGAATACTATGACTGGGTAACTAGGGAACTGGATAAAGGCCATGCAGTGGATGTGCTGTATTTAGACTTCAGCCAGGCCTTTGATTCAGTGCCTCATGGGAGGCTGGGGGTAAGTTGCCATATGTGGGGGCAGGGACAAAGATGGTAAACTGGATTGTGAACTGGCTGAAGGGGAGGCAGCAACAAGTGGTGGTGGGGGGGGTACTCTCTTCCCAAAGGCTGTTGACAAGTGGGGTGCTGCAAGGCTCAGTTCTGAGCCCAGTGTAGTTTGGGTTATTCATATTGGATATCTCACAAGGCATTAAGAGGAAGATCAGTCTGTTTGCAGATGATACCAAGATAGGGGCAGTGGTGGATGACATAGAGGGGTGGCAGGGGCTACAGGAGGACCTGATCAAACTGGAGGAGTGGTCAAAAAAGTGGCAATTGAGATTCAATTTGAAGAAGTGCAAGGTTATGCACTTTGGAGCAAGGAATCCAGGGAGGAGCTACCAGTTGGGAGGGGTTCAGACGGAGGTCACAGAGTAGGAAAAGGACCTAGGAGTGATCATAACAGGTAACATGAACAACTCAGCTCAGTGCAAGAAGGTGTTAGCTAAGGCCAACAAGATGCTGGGGTGTATTGTGAGAGCAATCTCATCCAGAAATAGGGATGTGATCCTGCCGCTGTACAGATCACTAATCAGGCCACATTTAGAGTACTGCGGGCAGTTCTGGCATCCCTTTCTGAAGAAGGATATCAGATTGCTGGAGAAGGTGCAGTGTAGGGCAACTGAGATGATCCAGGAACTGGAAGGCAAAACCTATGAGGACAGGCTGACTGAACTGAATATGTACACCATGGAGGAGAGGAGAGATCGGGGGAATATGATTGAGACCTTCAAATATTTGAAAGGGATTAACAAAACGGACACAGAAGGGATATTTAAGCTGAGGAGAGGGAGGGACACCAAAGGGCATGGTTTCAGGGTGGTGGGTGTAATATATCAGAGACATATGAGGAGGCACTTTTTCACAGAGAGAGTGGTAGAGAAATGGAACACTTTACCCAAGGAGGTGGTATCCTGTAGCACAGTGGGCAGTTTAAAAGGTATAGTACAAGTGCAAAGAAATTAAAGGTGAGGAGAAGGAAGGTAAGGGCAGCTGTAATATAAGGGTGCTCACCACGCATTCGAGCAGACTAACTTGATACCGTAAGGCCTATTTCTGCTGGTAAATTCATATGTTCATATGTCGATAATCAATTTTGTGTTTTCCTTACACTTTGTCTTTCCGCTCCCTTCATCATAGTCTGTTCTTCCCTTCCACTGTGCCTGTTTTCCTCCCCACGACTACCCATCCACAGTCCTATCACCCCCTTCCATCTGTTTCCTTTCCACTTTTTGTTTGGTGCATTAATAACAGGTTCACTTAGGTAGTAACTTAGTATATCATAATTTGAGCACATATGTCTTTGATGTCTCTGTTTGCTGTATTAACACTTATCGTGTGTGCATGGTATGTAAAAATTGTATGGGTACTTTAAATTTCTGTAGTATGTAAGACCCAGAATTTCAGGTTGACAGCATGTCTTGACAAAGCTGCTAGTGGGTTGAGTGAAATGTTGGACATTAGTGGGGTAGGTGCTATTGTTGAATTCAATTTTTAATCAGTTATTGATTAAACTACTCCCAGCTTCAGTGGAGGTGATCTGATAACCATTAGCACTGCTTTTTGCTGCTACATAGGAGTAGTCAACTGCTGCCTCAGTCTATGGCAAATGTTGATGTAATTCTTTGTTAATGTTTAACGTTTACATTTTTTTGTTGAAAAGTACTAATTGCAGAATTGTGCAAACTGCACCAATGTACGTATTATGGCAGTTTCTCTTTTTACCAGTGTGTGCCAAGACAAAATGAGGTTAAGAGAATGCAGTGATGTTTCTTGTCAAAAGTTTCCATTTTACATTAAATATGGTTAATATGGAGAGCAGTGGGATACAATCATGCTGTTTGTGGGCAGCTTTGCAAGTTGGCTTGTGAAACATTCATGTACTGAGAGATGTGTGATTAACATCTTTGACAGGGAAGGGAGCTCTCAAATTTGCAGAAGTCTGGTATCACTAGATTCTCGAGAAACTGGAATTTTATTTTATTTATTTATTTATTTGTATTTCGGATGACACCTTTGAGCTGAGGGCTCTTTTACAAAGGTTCCACTTCAAGGCAATAAGGTACAAAACATAACACGATCATTACAATGGAACTTACAAAAAAAAAGACAAGGTTACAAAAATAGCAGCCAAAGGCATTGTCAAGGAATTGTGTTGCGAGTTAATTATATAGTACAAGTCATAGGCAGCTCAGTGAAGCTTTGTTAGGAGTGGGTTAGTGGAAAAAGAGAAAGAAGAGTGGTGGTGAGGGGGGTGGTATGGGAGACAGAGAGAGGGAGGAGGGGAGAAATGGGGAGGACATCGCGTTGGGTATATGGTAGATGGGAAACAGCAAGGGAGGAGGAAAGGTGGGATAAAAAAGAAAAGGAGATAGATTCATCCTATACCCAGTAATGGGGGGTAGGAGAGGAGGAGGAGCTGAGGCAGTGAGGAGGGATGCCTGAGGGTAGAATGCCTGAAAGGGATTATAAGAAGCAATCACAGAAGGCACTAGCCACAAGGTGTTGATGCAGTTTACACTTTAAAGCACCAATCGTGGCAATGTTGGAGATTTCTGTAGGTAGCACATTGAATCAGGTGGAGGCTCTGACAAGATAAGAATGCTGAGCTTGAGAGGTCCGACAGCGAGGTATTGTAAAGGTTAGACTGTCCAATCTTCTAGTTAGGCGGCAGACACGCTGCAGGGTCTATATTGATTGGACTTCAGGAGGCATAAGGCCCAGTGATGTCTTCTTAGCTAGGCTGCAGGTCTGGTACTTTAGCCTGTCAGATAGCTGGAGCCAGTTAGTCTGCTCGTAAATGTCACACGTGTGAGAAAGGCGGGCAGCTGAAATAAGGAGTCTACATGCCTTATTAAGGGCTACAGCGATGCACCAGAGTGCAGTATCAGTAGCGGATCCATAGATAACAAGCCTCTAGTCAATAGTTGAGATAACAGAGCTCTGGATAGTGAGGTTCAAGGCTTCAGCAGTTAGGCAATGTTTATGCTTGTATAGTAGCCCTATACGGGAGTTCACAGTTTTAGCGATATTGCCAATCAATCAATCAATCAAAGCTTTATTTTTAAAAGCCGCTTTTCTCAAACCAAAGCACCTGTACAATTTCATAAAACTATAAATAAACAAGGTTTAAAACTGTTATAAATCATTAAAAGCTATACTAAAAAGGTGGGTCAATGTGTTTGGTATACGAGAGGGAGCAGTCAAGGGTCAGGCCCAGGTATTTAAATATATCTACTTGCTCAAGAGTGACACTTTCATGGTTGTTAATTATGAGTTCATGGTCCTTGTACTTGTTGTGGGTTCCATGGAACAACATTGTTTTAGTTTTCTTGTGGTTAAGGATGAGTTTATGTGAGCAAAACCAGTCTTCCACTTCTGTGAAACTTTTTTGTAGTTGAGACTGAAGGGAGGTGGGGTAGGTGTGGCAAGTGAAGATTACTGCAACATCTGCATACAGTAACATTCTGTCATGGCAGGTGGCAGGGAGATTGTTCAGGAATATGCTGAATAACAAGGCACCCAGGATAAAACCTTGGGGTACTCCAGAGTGGATTGGTAGGGATGACGAGAGGAATTCACCAATCCTGACCTGTTGGGTCTGGTTATTGAGGTAGTTTTGAAACCAGAGGGTAATTTCACTTAAAAGACCAAGGAGGGATAATTGTTTGAGGAGAATGGAGTGATTGACAGTGTCAAATGCCTTAGTCAGGTCAATAAAAGAGGCGTCGACCAACTGGCCCTGATCAAGTGCATGATGGATATGTGTGGTGAATTCGAGGAGTGCTGTGGTAGTGCTGTGCCCTTTGTGGAAGCCATGCTGCTGGGAACATTGCAGGCTGTATTTTACAAGGTACTCCGTGAGCTGATCAGCCACTATCGTTCCAAGGCTTTGGATAAAGGAGGGAGGATGGATACAGGCCTGTAGTTGTTCGTGAGAGTCTTGTCACCACTTTTATGGACTGGAGTACATTCACATTCACAATACAGTCCCATAGGCTCTACGCACTTCAAGTTAAGTAACTGCACATTGTGTTATTTCACTTCCAACACCTTTTAATATTATTTTGGGTTTTACGTATGCTTTGCTGAAAACCAAAAATGGGTTTGTTGCTGGAATACAACATTGGACTAAGACAATTGGTATGCATCTCTTAATTTATGAAACACCAAAGTCTTTATATTATGACATTGTTTGTAGTTACAGCTAACATGAGTTAATAAGTTCTGTGTAAATGACTAATTACTTGTATTCGGCATTCCCCTCTTAATGATGTAAGCAATGGAATCAGACTCATAATGTTTGTATGATACTACTGTCATTCACAATGTGCAAATGAATTTTCCAGGATAAAGCTTTGTACTGTATTAAACAAAATAAATTAAAGTTTTTTTTTTACAAAAAAATAAAGGACAGGAAATCAATCCAGCTTGTAAGTCCAATGGCACAACAAAAGAGCAGCAGCTCATACCACCAGTGACACAGCAACAGGAATGAGCCTGGACTGTCAGTGGGTTAGCTGTGCAAAGAGAAGTACTGAGCATCCCAGAGGCCACTCACCATCTCTGGGAAGGGGTGGCACCAATCTTTGTGCCAGGTTGACTGTGTATAGGAAAAAATATACTTTAAGAAAAAAAGTCCCCCCAACACAACCTGCATGGATGCATGAATGAATGAATGAATTGATGTATTTGTCTATTAATAAATGTAATTTGCTGAGGCTTCATCCAACCAAGTTTTGCTATAGGCAAAGAAGTAATTCATTCATTCATTTAATCATTCATTCATCCAATAGTTACCAAACTGAGAAAATATCTCTCCTCAATGTGTATTTTTTTTAAGTATGTAAAACATTTTTTGGGGGTGCTGGGTAAAGAGGGTGGTGCAGGCCAACGGAGTGTTGGAAGGGAAGTCAATGAATGGTGGGGGTTTGGTGAGGTGGGGAAAGCAAGAGGGAGTTGGATTTTGACATGAAGGTGAGAGGAAGGGTTGCTACTACTTTATGGAATGTAGAAAGATAGAAACATAGACTTTGATGGCAGATAAGGACTGCTTGGCCTACCTAGTCTGCCCATTTCCCTACCTGCAGGATAGGCCGCAGATCCTAGTTAACCAACAGCCTATTTCTTCCTACCCCCCAGAAGAACTGCCTTATGTCTGTCCCATGCATTCTTAAATTCTCCCACAGTTTTAGAGCCCACAGCCTCCTCAGGAAGGCTGTTCCATGCATCCACTACCCTCTCTGTGAAAAAATACTTCCTCACCTTGCCCCGGAATCAACCCCCGTCTATCTTTAAATTATGTCCCCTTGTTCTTGCACGTCTCTTTTTCTGAAAGATGCTACCCTCTTGGACTTTGTTGATTCCACTGAGGTACTTAAAAGTTTCTATCATGTCCCCCTCTCCCTCTTTCCTCAAGGGTATACATATTAAGCTCCTTTAGTCTCTCCTCATACGGCTTCTCTTGCAGACCCTGCACCATTTTAGTTGCCCTCCTCTGGACTGCCTCTATCCTGTCTATGTCCTTGAGGAGATGGGGTCTCCAGAACTGGATGCAGTACCCCAGATGGGGTCTCACCAACTGTCTGTACAAAGGGATAACAACTTCTGGCTTTCTGCTGGTGATGCCTCTCCCTATGCATCCCAGTATACCCCCAGCGCTCCCTACTGCCTTCTCACATTGCTTGCTAACCTTAAGGTCATCTGATATGATTACCCCCAGGTCCCTTTCCTTTTTTGTTGTTGTTACTACCTCCCCCACCATTGTGTAATCTTCCCCTGGGTTCTTGTTTCCCAGGTGCATTATTTTGCACTTCTTTGCAGTGAATCCTAGCTGCCATACTTCTGACCATTCCTCCAACCTTGCCAAGTCCCTTCTCATCCTTTCCACGCCTCCTTGTGTATCAACCCTGTTGCAGATCTTTGTGTCATCTGCAAAGAGGCATATTTTTCCTTCCAGTCCCTCTGCAATGTCACTTATAAAGACACTAAAAAGGACTGGACCCAGTACTGAACCCTTCGGTGCCCCACTAGTAACCCCTCTTTCTTCAGAGTGGACTCCATTTACAATTACCTTATGTTTCCTGTTGTTCAGCCAATGTTTTACCCAGGCTACCACCCTGGGACCCACTCCCAGGCTGGTTAATTTGACTATTAATCTTTTGTGTGGGACTGTGTCAAATGCCTTGCTAAAGTCTAGGTAGGCCATGTCCACAGCCCCTTCCTGATCTACTACTTTGGTCACCCAGTCAAAAAATCTATTAGATCCGTCTGACATGACCTTCCCACTGTGAACCCTTGCTGCCTTGGGTCCTGTGCCCCACTGGCCTCAAGGTACTCAACAATTCTTTCCTTCAGAAGTGACTCCATCACTTTCCCTACCACAGAGGTCAAACTGACAGGTCTGTAGTTTTCTGCCTCTGTCTTGGTCCCACTTTTGTGACAGGGATCACATCCACCTTCATCCAGTCCTTGGATACCACACCATCCTCCCCTGATTTATTAAAAAGAGTAGTCAGTGGTTTCACTAGTTCCCCCCTTAATTCTTTTAGAATTCTGGGGTGAATTCCATCAGGGCCCCATTGCTTTGTCCACCTTCAGTTTTAGGAGTTCTTGCAGAACCCTTTCTTCTGTGAAAGGGCTGGGACTGACCCCCCTATCAAGAGTGCTTCTGTTAATTGGATTAGGCACTTCCCCCTCCTCTTTTGTGAATACTGAGCAGAAATATTCGTTCAGTATCTCTGCTTTTTCACTGTCCCCCTCTGCCCACCCACCATTCATTCAATTCAGCCTCACTATCCCTCCCTTTGTCTTTCTACACTCTCAGATGTACTTATAAAAGGTTTTATCCCCCTTCTTAACCAAGTTGGCTATCTTTTCCTCAGTTTGGGCCTTTGCTATTCTGACTTCCCTCCCTGCTTCCTTCTGCCTTAACTGGTACAGCACTCTGTCCTGCTCCTTCTGTGTTTCCTTATACTTACTGAATGCTATCTTTTTCTCCCTGACTTTACCAGCCACCTCTTTTGAGAACCATAGTGGCTTTTTCTTTCATTTTGATTTGTTTATTTGCTTCACACAAAGGCTTGTTGCCTCTGTGATGGCAGTTTTGATGATTCCCCATTGTTGCTCCACCCCTCCTTCTAGTCTGTTTACTAGTGCTTTTCTGAGGCACTCTCCCATCTTGACAAAGTCAGCCCTCCTGAAGTCCAGTACCCTCACTTTTGTATGGCTTGACTCTGTAGCTGAGTTTAACATGAACCACACTGTTTGATGGTGACTTGTTTCCAGATGGCAACCCACTTCTAGATCTGAGATCCTCTCACTGCCCCCATTTGAGAGTATAAGGTCTAAGATTGCTCCCTCATGAGTGGGTTCCAAAACTAGCTGTCTGATGCCTGCCACATGTAGGGCATCGGGAATGGCCCTGCTCTTGGATGTGGCTACAGCAAATGTGCTCCAATTAACATCTGGCATATTCAGGTCTCCCAGCAACAGTATCTCCCCTTTCTCTGCCATCCTAAGAATGCCTTCTATCATATCCTTGTCCATTTCCTCCCCCTGACATGGGGGTCTGTACACAACCCCTGTGTGGATTGTGGTGCCCTTTCCAGTCTCCAAGGTGACCCACAGTGCCTCCTCTCCTCCCTGTTTACTCTTTTGTTCAGTTACTTTTATCCTTTCCTTTACATAGAGAGCTATTCATCCCCCTCTTCTCTCCTGCCTGTCTCTCCCGTAGGTTATATATCTTGGTATGTTAACATCCCAGTCATGGTTCTCTGTGTACCATGTTTCTGTGATGGCTACAATATCCAGGCATCCCTCTTCCATCAAAGCCACCAGCTCAGGGAGCTTATTGCCCAGACTATGGACATTGGTACTCATTACTCTCCATTTCCTGATGGCCTTACTCCTTTTTGCCCCATCCCTGTCCTTCTTGTCTTTGTCACTTTCCCCATTTACCCCTGCCCTTCTCCCTATCGCCACCTCTATGTTGTTGTTTTCTGTACTTACTATTGTGATTTTTGAACAGCTAATTATATTATCACAAGGTTTAATTTGGCAACACCTCTTGTAAGATGCAGGAAGGCAGGGAGACAGACACTACACCATTTTCAGAAGAAAGGGTTTTGAAAGGGTTAAGGGCACTAAGGGTTGACAAGGTCATGGACCCTGACGGATCACACCCAAGGGTGCTATGGCAACATGGGGAGGTGCTGGTAGCCTTGTTGATGTACTTGTTCAATAGCTCTATGGAATCTGGAGGGTAACATCCTATAAGGGCAGGTACCATTGAGTGACTCAATATGAACAACTCAATAATTCTGCTCATGTATAGGGTGACCATTCTGTCAGAGTGAAGAATCCTGTATAGTGAGTGTAGCAGTGAACTACACTCACTATGACAGGACATAGGCAGGTGTGTGGCCAAACCTCACTGAGCTGGCTGTTTGGTGTAGTGGCTAGAGTCACTGCCTACAAAGCCAGAGAACCTGGGTTCAGGTCCTACAGTAGAAAATCAAATATTCTTTGTTTTTTTAAGTCCCCTTCCCCAGAGATTATCATATAATTTTTGGGGGTGCAATGTGATTTTTTTGTTTTGTGGCTGAGGACTGTCGCTATTTGCAATGGTCTCTGTTTGTTCAGGTTGCCCTTTTGCTCCGGGCAGTATTTGCATTGCTCTTTGTGTGCAGCGCTATTAGGGACTCCCCCTTATCACTTAATTTCCATCTGCAGTGGTCCCAGAGGATTGGATAAGGGCAGATGGGAGAAGAGTATATGTTGTTCACCTACACAAGAATGGCAGCAGAGAATCACCTGGGATTTACAGGCTAGTGAACTTCAGCTCTGTAGTGGGAAAACAGATGGAGACCCTGTTGAAAGAGATATTAGTAACATTCTTTGAATTTAAAGGATTGCAGGACAGCAAGCAATATGGATTCACCAGTGGCAAGTTATGCTAATTGAATCTAATAGAATTTTTTGATTGGGTGACAAGGGAGGTTGACAGGGGCAAGCTGTTAATGTGGTCTGCTTGGATTTCAGTAAGGCTGTTACTACTGAAGTTGAAGATCAGGTCTGCACTCCCTCCCCCACCAAAGCATATGAGGCAGCTTACCAGTTCCTAAATCCATTTTTCCTTAAAGTTGAATTTATTGCTGCCTCTATTTGCAGAAAATTCACTCCTAATTAAGTCTGTGGTGACCCACTGCCAAAATGTTCCAACTTCCTTAGTCGGAGACACACCCCCACGCTTTCATGTTTTGTGATGTTAGTAAATTTTTATTTTTATTTATTTAGCTTTTGTTGACCGGGTAAGTGCACTAGACAAATCCTGCCTATTTTCAGGCACGACCCGGGGGAGGGGGATACAGATGAATGCCAACTGACCTTGAACCAGATTAAGCTGTTGGTGGTATTTTTAGTGAACTGAGTGCCTATTTTGACAAATGATGACCATCATTTGTCAAAATCAGCACTCAGAACTATAAAAAGACTCCTGTAAATGGTGCCCCCATTGTAGTGTATGGAGTGCGCCCCCATGCTCCTCATTTACTAACATCACAAAACGTGAAAGCGTGACAGAATGTCTCTGACTAAGGAAGTCAGAGTGTTTTGGCAGAGGGTCTCCGAGAGTAAATTATGAGTGATGTTTTTGCAGGTAGAGGCAGCAATAAATTCAGCTTTAAGGAAGAGTGGATTTGGGCACTGGTAAGCTGCCTCATATGTTTGAGGGGGGTAGAAATACAGAACTGAGAACCTGCTCTTTAGGTGGCTGGGGAAGACAGTAGAATCCAGTGGGTGGGAAAATGATTAAGAAGCAAACCCCAGAGGATCTTTTCTAAAATGAGGAATTTTCAGGGGAGTTGGGTGTCATGGTTGGAGTGCTTCAGGGATTAGTACTGGGCATGTTCTCTTTACTGTTTTCATGGGGGAAATAGGGGTAGGCTAGAATTAAAAGCCTATAAATATGCAGATGACACCAGGCTTTTCAGCTGCGTGGATACAATACAGATGAGGAAAAAAACTAGAAGATGATTTAAAACATATACAGTAGTTCTAATGTGTCTGCTCTCTAATTCCCAAAGGACAAAGTGGCTTGGTGACATTATGGCTGGTCTCGTCCTCCCTCCTGACAATATTTTAAGTTATTTTTTTAACTCAGAAGACCAATATATTTTGGAAAGATTATTACGTTTCTTGGACACAATTCACCCATAAGGTGTATGTTAACAATTATGAGATTATGACTTGGTACTGTTCTGTATGTTGTTATTTAATTTTTAAATGTACTTTTATTGTACGCCACATATGTGTGGAAAATGTTGTAAATGTGATTCTTTTAACTGTTTTGAAATGGCTTTTTAGCAGAACAACAAAATATTGAATTGAAAGGATTGAGTGGATACAGCGGAGGCAGAGGAGTCAAGGAAGAGGGGCCTGGAAAAGCTATAAGAATAATCCAGACTTTTCTCAGCTGGGATTCAATACCAAAAAGTGCAACATTATGCACACTGAGCACAAAAAATCCCAGATTCAGATACAGGCTGGAAGAGGAGGTCATGGCATTGTATCTCTGAGGGAAAAGGACCTATGGATTGTCATTACAGATAAACTGAAAGTAGCAGTGCAGTGTTCAAGGGCAGTGGGGAGAGCAAATATGATGATTGATTGCATAGGGACAGGGATAGCATGCATAGAGAGAGAGGGAGAGAGGGAGGTTAAAATCCCACTGTAGAAATCTTTGGTTCCCCCTTGAGCACTGTGTGCAGCTGTCACCTTAGAAACAACATTGAGAGGGTGGAGAATGTGCAGAAGAGGGCAACTAAGATAATACTTAGGCAGCAGGGAAAGCAAGATGAGGAAAGGCTGAAGGGCATCAAAATGTACTCCTTAGGGAACAGATGAGCCAGGGGAGACATGACTTGACAGTTCTAAATACCTCCAAGGGGTAAACAGGGTGGAACGTGAGGAGTTTTATAGATTGAGCACAACTATGGTTACAAGAAGGAAAACACTTAGTGTAGTTGGGGAAGATTCAAGAGAGAGACGAAGAAGCATGTCTAATGAACATGGTGGTGGATAGAAGGAATATAATACCTAAGAAGATGATGGGGGCAGAGATAGTCACATCATGTGTGGGACAGTTACATGGGTATTACTCAACAGGAGAGAATGGAGGACGTTGGGGGTCACATAGGGTCTGTTGCCACCACAAAGGGTAGATAGGCTGAATGGGCATTGCAGTCCTTTTCTGCTGACAGATTATATGTTCCTATGTTTCTGTGTAACTCCCAAACTGAATGGCATGTTACGTTACCTTGAGCCTCTGGAATGTGATTATTTGACTGTGGTATCACAACTTACTCTGACCTAGAAACAAGTGCCTGTGAATTGTATTGCTATTCTAAAATTGAGTACTCTTCACTTTCAAATATGAGCTATTTTTATGAGTGATTCATAGAGTGAAAGCTAATATATCAGCAGCCCACTTGCAACAGCTGGCTTGCCAGCTGGCTGAAGTTTAGTAGTGGTATTTACTGCTCATGAATTATTCAATATTTAAAGTACATTGTTTTAAATCAAAATCATTATGATCCTTATAATAAACATTCAAATGAAGTTGGCTCATATGCCAGCTTGTCTTAAAGCATACTGTAGGGCAAGCAAGCATGCAGCCTGTGATGGACTCAGTAATAGGCAACAGTAGAAGGGACTGCACACATTCATAGACTGCCTATGCATATATGACCATTTCTAGTAGTGGGTCACCGGCTAGCTATTTTCTGACCTAGTATTAATGACAGTAATGGGGTTTCTGGGTTTATTATTACTTTGATTTTATCCTAACGACAAGCCATTAATGCAAACAGTAGTGTAATGACCACAGGTAAAAACAGTGCTATTATGAACTATTTCATCAGAATATAGGCATCTTGTATTGAGTGGACGCAGTCTCATGAGAGTGACTTTGCAGGCCTGTGCCCTTATCAGTTCACTCCTTGACCTGCCGTGCTGTACAGTGCTGCTGTTAATGCTTTCTAATCAGCAGTGACTGTGCAACCTTTATGAAATAACAAAGTTTGTATTTGGAATTCAACAGGCTCCTTACACCATTTTATACACCATTTGTGGGGAGGTTTACCTGTGTCTGACTTGGATGTCTGGATTTTTCTCTGTTTGATTAGCAGGGTATTTTCTCTGTCAAATTGTTGTGTAGGGCATCTTGCTGACAGGAAGGCACTCATCGCAGTGGTGGGTCAGAGCTTTTAGCTGATTGTTTTGTGAGGGCACAGTTTAGGCCCAACCCCTTCCCACCCCTCACCCCACCCAGCCCTGGAAATAGTTCCTTTATACCTGGGGTTCTGACATCATTTCCTCAAGAGTGCAAGGTGCATATCATTGTCATATCCTCTCTAGCACACTGCACTGACAATATAAGCATACACATTGTATAATATATATATTTCTATATAACAAACCAATCACACACACACACACACACAAAAAAAAAAGTAGATAAACATGTGGGGAGTAGTGCAATGTAATGGCTGTGGGGCAGCAGTCTTCTGGGAGTCTTTCTGGAGGCTGAGATGCTGCCCTATTTGCAGACAACTCTCTGCCCTGAGGGAGGAAGTTGCCCATCTTCAGGCCACACTGGACAGTAGTAAGGGAACCTTCTCCCAGGCCACACTGTACAGTAGGAAGGGAACCTCCCCCCATCCAGGGAGCACCAGAGCCACCACCACTACCTCAGAGGTTGAGAAGAAAGCACAGCAGTTGGACCACAGTGGGCTCAGGGAGGGTGAGGATGGTGGAACAGAGGCACACCCAGTCAGTTGTTCCACTCCACAATCCATACACCATTCTGGGGGAGCATAGCTCCCCTATGGATGCACCCACAGAGGAGACTAAGGAGGCTGAGGACAACTGTCACAAGGGAGGCCCACAGGAAGCAGGCAGAGGACACCCCAAGGAAAGGAAGCAGCTCCTGGTGGGGGACTCAATTATTAGGGGATAGAACTGGGGGAGCAGGGAAAACTGAAGTAAGGTGCCTGCCTGGTGCCATGGCTTGAAGGGACAGGAAGCGCATCCTCAGGATCATGAGAACAGCTGCACGGGAGTCTGAGCTGGACGTCATTGTCCACCTAGGGACAAATGACTTGGCTCATCATGAGATTAGAGCAGTGCAGAAGGACTTTGTAGAACTGGGGAGGGGCCTAAGACAAGTAGCACACACAGTATCCTTCTCAGAGGTGCTGCCTGTCAATGGCATGAGTGAGGCGAGGGTACTTTGCACCATGCAGTTTAATGAATGGTTGAAAAAAATGGTGTGGAGCACAGGGGTTTGGCTTCATTGGGGACTGGGGTTCCACCTGGAGGGACACCAGCCTATACTAGCAGGATGGTCTGCATCTGTTCAGGAAGGGAACAAGTCTTTTGAGCAATCGGTTTAAATGCTTCATTGGCAAGCTTTTAAACTAGTCAAGGGGGGAGGCACTGATAAGCAGCAGGAAAATCCCAGCCTCTCCCTACAAAACAGGGTACTAAATGAGAAAAAAAACAGAGGTAGAAAGGTCAGTGGGGGATGCTGCAACAGAAGGTAAAGCTATCAAACAATGGAGAGCAATGAGTACCAATGCTCATAGTCTGAGTAACAAGCTTCCTGAATTAGTGGCCTTGATGGAGGAGGAACATCTGGATATCGAGGCAGTCACAGAAACATGGTACACACAAAACCATGACTGGGATGTAAACATACCAGGATAAATTATCTACAGGAGGGACAGGGAGGGTAAAAGAGGAAGAGGAGTAGCTCTTTACATAAGGGAAGGAATCAAAGCAACAGAACAAAAGGGTAAACAGGGAGGAGAAGAAGCACTGTGGGTAAATTTGGAGACCGGCAATGGCACCACAATCCGCAACAGGGGTTAGCACAGACCCCTTCTCAGGGGGAGGAAATGGACAAGGAAATGATAGAAAGTATACTTAGAATGGCAGAAAAGGGGAGATATTGCTGACGGTGATCTGAATATGCCAGATGTTAACTGGAGTTCAGTTGCAGCAGCCACTTCGAAGAGTGGAGTTATTCTAGATGCCCTACAGGGGGCATGCCTTAGACAACTAGTATTGGAGCCCACTCGAGAGGGAGCAATCTTAGACCTGGTTCTCTCAAATGCAGATGAAGAGAGGATCACAGATGTAGAAGTGGGTAGTCATCTGGGAACTAGCGACCATCGAACAGTATGGTTCACAATAAACACAGCAATAGAGTCAAGACATACAAAGGCAAAAGTACTGGACTTTAGGAGGGCTGACTTTGCCAAAATGGGTGAGTGCCTAAGGAATGCACTAGCAAATGGGCAGGAAGGAGGGGTGGAAGAACAATGGGGAATAATAAAAACTGCCATCACAGAGGTAACAAGCCTTTGTGGGAAGCAAATAAACAAAATGAAATGATGTAAGAAACCACTATGGTTCTCAAAGGAAGTGGCAGTTGAAGGTTCAAGAGAAAAAGAAAGCATTCAGGAAGTACAAGGAATCACAGAAGGAGCAGGACAGAGAACTGTATCAGTTAAAGCAAAAGGAAGCTGGGAAGGCAGTCAGACCAGCAAAGGCCCAAACTGAGGAAAAGATAGCCAACTCAGTTAAGAAGGGGGATAAAACCTTTTATAGGTACATCAGGGAGCCAAGGAAGATCAAGGGAGGGATAGTGAGGCTTAATAAAGGGGAAGGAGGGTGGGCAGAGGGTGACTGTGAAAAGGCAGAGATACTAAACAAATATTTTTGCTCAGTATTTACAAAGGAAGAGAGGGAGGTACCTAAAACAAACAGTAGAAACACTCTGGATACAGAAGTAGATACCAGCCCATTTACAGAAGAAAGGGTTCTGTAAGAACTCTTAAAACTGAAGGTGGACAAAGCAATGGGGCCTGATGGGATTCATCCCAGAATTCTAAAGAACTAAGGTAGAACTAGTGACACCACTGACTACCCTCTTTAACAAATTATGGGAGGATGGGGTGGCACCTGAGGACTGAGAAGAGCAGATGTGATTCCCCTTCACAAAAGTGGGAGCAAGGCAGAAGCAGGAAAACTACAGACCTGTTAGTTTAACCTCAGTGATAGGAAAATGATGGAATCACTTCTGAAGGAAAGAATTGTTGAGTATCTAGAGGCCAGAGGGGCACAGGACCCAAGGCAGCATGGATTCACAGCAGGAAGGTCATGCCAGACAAATCTGATAGATTTCTTTGACTGGGTGACCAAAGTAGTAGATCAGGGAGGGGCTGTGGACATGGCCTACCTAGACTTTAGCAAGGCATTTGACACAGTCCCACACAAAAGATTAATATACAAGTTAGCCAGCCTGGTAGTGGGTCCCAAGATGACAGCCTGGGTAAAGAATTGGCTGGAGAATAGGACACAGAGAGTAATAGTAAATGGAGTCCACTCTGAAGAAAGGGGCTACTGGTGGGTGCCACAGGGTTCAGATAGGACTAGTCCTCTTCAATGTCTTTATAAGCGACATTGCAGAGGGACTGAAGGAAAAGTATGTCTCTTTTGCAGATGACACAAAGATCTGCAACAGAGTTGATGCACAAGGTGGGGTGGAAAGGATGAGAAGGGACTTGACAAGGTTAGAGGAATGGTCAAATGTATGGCAGCTTAGATTCAATGCTAAGAAATGCAAGGTAATGCACCTGGGAAACAAAAACCCAGGGGAAGAGTACACAATGTGGGGTGAGATACTAACAACAACAAAAATGGAAAGGGACCTGGGGGTAGTCATATCAGATGACCTAAAGGTGGGCAAGCAATGTGAGAGGGCAGCAAGGAGGGCTGGGGGGATACTGAAATGCATAGGGAGAGGCATCACCAGTAGATAACAAGAAGTTATTATCCCTCTGTACAGACAGCTGGAGATACCCCATCTGGAGTACTGCGTGCAGTTCTGGAGACCCAATCTCCACAAAGACATAGACAGGATGGAAGCTGTCCAGAGGAGGGCAACTAAAATGGTGCAGGGTCTGCACCGGAAGACATATAAAGAGACACTTAAGGAGCTTAATATGTATAGCCTCGAGGAAAGGAAGGAGAGGGGGGACATGATAGAAACTTTCAGGTACCTCAAAGGAATCAACAAAGTCCAAGAGGGTAGCATCTTTCAAAAAATGAGGTGTGCAAGAACAAGAGGGCACAATTTGAAGATGGGGGGGGGCAGCTCAGAGGTAATTTAAGGAAGTATTTTTTCACAGAGAGGGTTGTGGATGCATGGAACGGCCTTCCAGAGGAGGTTGTGGAGTCAAAAACAGTGGTGGTATTCAAGCATGCATGGGACAGTCATAAGGCAATTCTAGGGGGTTGGGGTAGGAAGAAGTAGGCTGTTGGTTAACTAGGATCTGCAGCTTATCCATTAGGTAGGGAAGTGGGCAGACTGGGTGGGCCAAGTGGTCCTTATCTGCCATCAAATTCTATGTTTCTATGTTTCTATTTTCATCAGCTCTGTGCAAAATGGTGAACCTCTGGCATCTTTGCAGGGTAAGACTCCATTCTGCTCCAGGCTGCTTTGGTATTTTATCTTTGATTTAGACTTACTTTTTTCTCATGAAATTATGAAGTGGAAGGTCTATAAAGAAAACCATTAAAACACATTATTCAAGGACAAAAGTCATGAACCTTCGGTACACAAAGAAGTTTCCTTCTGCTGCATGGTACTACATTGCTAGTCAGTGCTTATTCTCTGGTTTGTGTTTCATCAATATTTTTGTTAGCATGTTTCATCAAACGCAAACATCCTATTTTAAACTGTCCATCTGCATATGAAATCTTACCCATTGTGGTATTTTCCAGCAAATATGTGGGATGTCAAATGCAACTGCAGGTGTCTTTTTAAGAATCAAGGCTGGTTAAAATGGGAATAATGTTAAACGTTCCTTTTAAATCAAACTGTAGACAAACAGTATAAACACAATAAGTCACTTGAGACTGTGGAGCTGTTTAATGTTTGTATTTGCAATATCTGCTGAAGGATGATAAGCTGACCTGCAAACAACCCATTTCCAGGTGCACCCCAAGTTGAAAGGTACTGGGAAACAAGTACAACAAAGGACATACATTCTAGAGATATACATCAAATGACTATGAAGTCTGAAACAATCAAATTACCAGTGGTGCTAAAAGTGACAAAGAAAGTCTGTATTAAATAATTTTGCTGCTAGAAAAAAAGACAGTCTGGCTTCCCCCAGCAATGAAAAGAGAAGTGGCTTGGGGGATGGAATCCAATGCATAGCAACTATGAATTGTAATGAGAAAGAAAAAAAAAATGTTCTGCTCTAGGGATCAAACCCAAGTCCCTTACTCTCTATTGCTTGGTGGCCTGTATGTATAATGCTGTACTAAGCTTCCTAGATAGGAGTTGCATGCTGTGGCAAAGGACATCCAGCACTGAGTGCAGACCCCCCACTCACACACACACAGTTGCAGTGGATTTTCATAATTAACAGTCTATTTGAAGTGGTGTCAAAGTCTGAGTTGGAACTTTTCAAGTTATCAACAGTATAGAACTTCAAATCTTGCTAAGAGTATTTCATTATCAGCATCAATGACATCTAACAACTTCTCTCATACTACCTAAATTGTAATGAGAAAGATAAAATTGTTCCACACTGGGGATAGAAGCTGGACTTGTGTAGGCCTGAAAGCTTACATCGTGACCTAAAAACCCTATCACTGACATCATCAATAACATCATGCAGCCAAATCACTCACACTGAATGTACCTTTAAACTTAACTAGATGCAAAAAGGAGGACACATGACCACAATAGGCTTTTATAGCGGTGTCAGCGTGGCTCAGTTGGTAGCACATCTACCTCTGGACCAGAAGGTTGTAGGTTCTCGTCCCACACCGGAATTGGACTTGCACCTAAAATTCGTGGCATCCGAGTGCAGTATTGGGGGGTGCCATACTTCTGGGGGGTGCTGTTCTTCAGATGAGATGTTAAATGGAGGTCCCTTCTGCCCATCCTGGTGTTGTCCAGGTGGAAGTAAAAGAACCCAGGGCACTCTTTGCAACGAGTAGGGAACATTCCTGGTGTTCTGGCCAACATTCCCCTTCCCATAAACCGGTTCATGCAATTATCCAGGCTGTGTGTGGGTGATGATGTGCAATATGGCTGCCACCACACATTCAGTTACTTCGCTACCAGTCTAGCATTGCTTGTAAAGCGCTTTTGGATACTGTGTATGAAAAGTCCTATATAAATGCTGATTCTTCTTCTTCTTGTAGGCACCCAAAAACAACTCATGAAAGCTGAGCATAAGACAAATACCAAGATGTACTTTCATTAATAGGATAAAGCTATCAACAGGGGTACATGAGGAGTGGTCATAGCATAACATGAATAATTTGACAGCTACTGCATTGCACTTATGAAAACAAATTGTACAGTGCTGCAATACTAGTTGATAGAAACAGAGAAAATATTGGCAGAAAAAGATATCTGGTGCATCAAGTCTGCCCAATTTTACCTTACAAGACCTCTAAACTATTGTCTAGATTGGGTGTTTGCCCTCACCTCACAACCTCTCCTGCTCCCTGACATACTGCCACTCTCCTGAGTAACTATAAGCCTGTTACTCTGTCTCTGTCATAGTTTAACCCATTAATGTTTTTTTATGTCCACCAACCCTGCTGGTAGGCTGTTCAATGACCTAGCCACTCTCTCCATTAAACTTTCTCACATCACTTATGAATTGTCACCCTACCAGTGTCTACTGATGTCCCCTTGTTTTCAGTCCTCTGTCCTGCTGTATAGTACTTCACAATTTACCTGATTCATTCCTTTCAGGAACATGAAGGGCATTATCATGTCACCACTCTTCTTTCTGGTACACATTCAGTTACCTCAGCTGATCCTCATTGGATGTGCCCTATTGTCTGAATAATTTGACTACTCTACACTGCACCATCTGTCTTTGTCTTTCTTTAGGTGGGCACTCCAGAACTGGATACAGTATTCCACATGGGGGCATCACCCTGATCTATTGAGAGGTAACAGTACCTCTTTCCTCCTGCTATTCAAAATCCCTTCTAATACACCTCAACATTTTGGTTGCCTTGCTGTAGGCCTCGTTACATTAGCTAGTTTGTTAGGAGGACTCCCAGGACAGTTTCCTCTGAAGCAGTGCCTAGCTTAAACCCTCCAATCCAGTATTCTATCCTGGTGTTCTTATTCCATATGTGCATTACTTTGCACTTTTTGAGGTTGAATTTCAACTGCCAAACCTGGACCACATCTCAGACCTTTGCAGGTCTCATTCACTTACGCCCTCCTCACTACAAACCATGCCACAAAGTTATGTGTCATCAAGGAAGGGACACATGTTGCCCTGTATTCCTTCTCCTATGTTGCTGATGAACATATTGAAAAGGACTGGTACTAAGACTTCCCCATATGTAACCACATTATCTCCTCCCTTCCCCCGATTTGTCCCTATTTACCACCACCATCTATTGTCTCCCCATTCAACTTCCCTCCTATCTAACTAGGTCCTTCACTGCTCCTAGATCCTCTAATTTGTTCAACAACCTTCTGTGTGGCACAGGGTCAAATGCCTTGCTGAAGTTGAAGTAGAGTAAATCTACTACCTGTCCCTTATCCACCATCCTTTTCACCCAATCAAAGAATATTATCAAGTTGGTCTGACATGACCTCCATGCCACAGACCCATGCTGCTTACTGTCCTGGAGCCAGTTTCCCTACAGGTAGCCAATAGGACCTCTTTGACTAGTCTCTACATCAGTGTGCTACAATAGCGGTAAGACTGATGCACCTTTAATTTCCTTGTTCTTCCCTGCCCTCTCCATTGTTGAGTGGCAGCACATCCACTATCCTCCAGTCTCTCAGAACTGCCCCTGACTATAATGAGCTATTGAATAGCCCTGCCAGTGATCCAGCAACTTCTTATAGGAATTCTCTGTGCACCCCCAGGTGTATCCCATCTGGCCATGAAGACTTTTGTATTTGCAGGGCTGCACCCCTTTTTAACCCTTTTACATGTAGGTACCACCTTCTCCATTGCTGGGATCCCCCTTAAAGCAGCTTTATGCCACTTTCTGGCAGAGGACCACAATCTTCCATTGTGAATACTGAGCAGAAGTAGTCACTAGGAATGACTGCCCTCTGCTCATCCTCCTCTAGTACACTGCCCCACTTCATCAGCCTGACAATTCCCCATCTTTTCCTCCTTCATTCCCTGATGTACCTAAGGACCTATTTTTCTCCTCCCTTGACCACCTGCACAATACACAGCTCTGTCTACTTTGGCGTCCCTGACTGATGTGTGGCCTCTTTTATCTTTACCCAATGTTGCTCTATTCCTCATCCACCTGTTTTTCCTTATAAGTGAAGAAAGCATGTTTTTAGCTTCCCACTGCCTCTGGGACCATTTTAGAGAGCCAGATTGGTCTTGTTTGCCTGTCACCCTTGGTAACCATTCTCTGTCACAGAAACATAGAATCTGACAGCAGGAAAGGACTGATTAGCCCACCTAGTCAGTCCAGATATTCCCTACTTATTCTGTCTTCGCAGACCATATCTAGTCTCTATCTACCATCTCACCCCTCTGCCTGTTATCTAATATATTCCTATATCTATCAAATACATGCTTGAAGTCCTCCACTGTTTTGTTCTCCACCACTTCTGCTGGCAGTCTATTCCAGGCATCAACCACCCTTTCAATGAAGAAATATTTACTCACATTAGTCTTGAATTTCCCACCTTCTAGCGTCATAGCATGGGACCTGGTCATGGTGCTCTTTCTCATTTAGAAAGAGTCTCCACCTGTACCCCATTCACTTCTTTGAGGTACTTGTGGGTCTCTATCATAGTGAACCTCTAACTCTCCTTTCTTCTGAGGTGTACATGTTGAGATACTGCAGTGTTTCTAAGTAGGGCTTCTCATGCAAACCATGCACTGTTTGGTTACCCTCCTATGAACCACTTCTACTCTGCCTATGTTCTGTCTGAGGTGCAATCTCCAGAATTGAACATAGTACTCCAGGTGAGGTCATGCCAGTGAGCAGTATAATGGAAAACTACATTTGTCCTCCTCCTGGAGATACCTTTTGTTATGCAACCCAGCATTCCACTAGCCTTAACCACAGCTTTTTACACGACCCTACCACTTTGAGGTCCTCAGATATGATAACCCCATGGTTCCTTTCTTACATAGCTTTTGTTAGTACTCCCCTCTAATTTATACACAGTGTTTGGGTTTATAAATCCTAGGTGCATTATCTTGCACTTTTTGGCATAGAACCTCAAATGTCATGTTGGTGACCATTCCTTGAGTTTCTCAAGATCCCTGTGCATTTTTACAATCATTCCTGAGTGACCACCTTATGCAGATTTTGGTATCATCTGCCAAAAGGCATACCTTCCCTTCCAGGTCTTCCACATTGTCCCCTATAAAGATATTGAAGAGGGCTGGTACCAGTACTGAGTCTTGCTGTTCACAACTCATCACACGCCCCTCTTTCAAAAGTGTGCCATTAATTACCACCCTCTTCCTCCTATTCTTTAGCCAATTTCTAACCCAGTTTACCACTATCAATCCCACTCCTAGGCTGGTTAACTTCCTAATAAGCCTTCTATGTGGCATTGTGTCAAAGGCATTGCTAAAGTCTAAATCGAACACATCAACTGCTCTACCCTCATTGATTTCCCAGGTTACCTAGTCAAATTATTACATTTGATTGACATGACCACCCATATGAATCTGTGTTGTCTGTAGTGTTGCAGCCCATTACAGTCAACATATTGCAACATCCTTTCTTTCAGTAGTACTGATCATCAATGTCCCTACCACTGAAGTGAGACTAACTGGTCTATAATTGCCAGCCTTCTCCCTGCTGCCACTCTTATGTAGAGGGACATCAGCCCTTCTCGAGTCCTCTGGAACCACTCCTGTTTACAGTGAGTTGTTGAACAAAGCCATCAGTGGGGCAGCCAGAATCTCTCTAAGCTCATTTAGTATCCTGAGGTGAGTCCAATCCAGTCCCATAGCCTTATCCACCTTAACGTTTGCAAGTTCTTTGAGCAGTTTCCTCTGAAAATGAATCTATGTCCACCTCTCTCCCCACGCTATCACTGTTTTTTCCTGGTGGTCCATTTCCTCCACTTTCCAATGTGAAGACTGAGCAGAAGTACCTGTGTAAAATGTCATCTTTCTCTAGATCTTCTTCTGTACTGTCTTATCCTTCCTTTTCCTTCTGCTCTTGTATTTCTTACTGTTTATCCACTTGTTTTCCTCTTCTACATACCTGAAAGATGTCTTATCCCTTGTAGCGACCCCTTGGGACAATCCTTTCCTTTTTCTGTGCTTTTACACCTCTCACTGCCTTGACTGCTTCATTCTGTTTCTCTAGCTACACCTTCCTGTCTCCTTTCTGTGTTTCCTTAAACCTTTTGAATGCAACTCTTTTTACTTTTCCCAGCTTTGACATTTCCTTGGAGAATCATAATGGTCTACTTTTCCTTCTGTATTCCCTTAGTTCCTTCATGCATACTGTAGTTTGTTTACTTTCCCCCACTATGCCTCTACCCCTCCCTGCTCCCCTGGCTCTCCTCCACCCATCTTAGGCAGCTCCTCAGACAGTCACCCATTTCTTTAAAATCCTTCTTCTTAATGTCCAGAACCCTCATCCTTGTGTGATTTGGCTGTGCTCCTGTCTTTATGTTGAGCTACACTGTACTATGATCACTGATACCAATAGGAAAATCCACTGTTATGACTTCAACCCTGTTATATTTCCAACCCTAAAACCCCAATGTTACCCCTAAAGCAAATCAGGTGCAGAGCCTTCCTAGGGGCTGACAATGTGAAAGCTCATCCCATTTGGTGTGTCTGTTTCTGGAGTGTATAGAATGGGGTGAGCTTTAGGGTTGACAACCCCTAGGAAGACTCTGTTCCTGATTTGCTTTAGGGATGGTGTTGGAGTTTTTGAGTTGGAAACATTATAGCCACATTTCCCTACTTTTCTCGCTTTTACCTGAACCCTAAATGTTGCATTAAAGCAGTTTTTTTTGCAAAGAATTGCTTTACTTTTTGAGATAGTATAATGGTATCCTTATTTTCCAGTTGGAGTGCAGGGCCAGAAAGGTTCTGCACTCCCATGCATCCATACTGTTTGAGATAGTGTAATCATAGCCTTATTTGTCTGACAGAGCACTGGGTACAGAGTACCCTGCACTCTCATCCCTCCATAGATGGGTGTATGTATGTTTATGGGTAAGCACAAGCCCCTTAGGGCCCTGCACTTCCATTTGAAGGACAACAGTAACCAAACTGTCAAGATAGACTTCCTCTTACCCCACCTCATCAACCAGGTAGTAAACAGTGTCAAATCCACACCAAAACATCATTCCTCACCACCTCAGCATAATTCCGTGACAGGGGCACAAAAATACATTTTGGGCAAGATTTGAAAAATGACAGCTGTTATATTCATGAGGTGGTATAAAGGAATGGTTATGTTGATAATTTGGAGTTCAAATATTGAAAATTAAGAAAGTTATGAGCAAGCGTAGTGAAATGTCAACAAATGCATACACGTCTACCATTTTAGCATATTTTGACTCCAATTTTTCAATATACCCTTCTTATGACCCCACCTCATGAACAAGCATGGTGAACATTTTGAAATCCTGCCCAAAAGGTGATATTACCAACTGACTGTGAAATTGTCTTTTGGGCAGGATTTGTGAAATGACACCAGCATTGTTCAAGAGGTGGGGTACCAAAAAGGGTATGTTGAAAATCTGTTGTCAAAATCTTGAAAAATGACAACCAAAGTTGAAAACCCCATTGAAATACATTAATTTCCCGTATGAAAAAGTTGTTTTTTTGTGAGTCGTCATATGAAACAAGAATCTTGTTTTGCATCATGAGTCTTGAAAGAAGATTTATAATCTTATAAAAACAACATTTTAAGGGCATTTCTGCAACAGTTATGTGCAGAATCCAGCTAAGGGGGTCCTGCTAAGCACACTACATTTATTGGTTGCACACAGGAATGTCATTTTTGTGGGTTTTCAAATGTAAATTTTTATGGATAACAGGAAAACAATATGGTGCCAATGGAAACAAGGATTATCCCCTCATGAAAAAAGATTGACCCCACATGAAAAAGATTATTTTTTAATTTCAAACAGCTACTTTTCAGTGTTTACTGAGCATGCTCAGAACCCAATATTCAAAATTTCATAATTAAATATGTAACACCCTCCCTCCCAAATTAGGGGCTTACCTAGAGTATCTCCCTGGGCTCTTTTGATGCTCACTGCCTGGCAGATGTCCAGAAAGAGAAAGCAAATCCATGTACAGAGATGTTCTAGTGTTGTCCTGCGTAAGTGTGCAGAGCCATGCCGCCGCGCTACCTCTTTAAGAGATGCAGTTCTGTGTATCGTGTACTTGGCCTGAGCTGGGTCAGAGTAAATCAAGGCTTGTGACCAGACAGGCACAACTCTAATGGACTCTCTTTAGCAGTCACTAAGTGGTGCTAAAGGTGTCCTTCAAAGTACTGAAAGTGTTTGTTTCTAAATCCTTCTGATTTCTGTATGAATTTTCCTATCGATTTCTTTCTCTGTGGAAGACACCATGTTTGGTGCTTGGCTCTGTATTTGGACCAATCTGAACCAAGAGGTCCTCAAGGGGTCTTAATTACAGTGCCTTGTGAGTGAAACTGTGAAAGTGTGAACTTTCCTGGTTGGCGCCTAAAATTAATCAATGAGGGCCCTCAGACTGTGATTGGCAGCACAGGCCACCAACCAGAATACAAGGATCCTGGTTCTCAGTTAGGACTGCGTTTAAATAGTCTCTCAAGCTGAGAGGAGCAAGTGCAAGTGCATAGCTGCAGTTCATAGTTGTGTTCAACTCAAACCACCGAGAAGGAGCTTCTGTGTGGCGAGCTGTGGAAAGTGCAGGGGAAGGTCCTGACTTGTCTTCCTTACCAGACTTTACATGATTTCAGACTGCCCAAAAGCAGAAAGAGAAAGAAGAACCTTTAGCATTAGTTTGAAAGGCAGAACTGCTTGAGACACCGAGAAGTAAGGAGCTTGTTGAGTGAGCTGAGCGAAGTATACAGGGAAAGGCCTGACTTGCCTCCTTGGGGTAGATTGTGATTGCTGAATGGGTTGATCAGACCAGAGACTGCCTAAAAGCAGACAGTGGGTTCCTCAGCCATGAATGTTGATCCAGAAAGGTTGTTTTCCACCAGTAGGAAAATACTTGTTGCTGAACCGTCCCAAAGTGGGGCCGACTGCTGTAAGAAACTGCTCCAGGGACTCTTGATTAAAGTGGAGCCCGTTTCTGTATAAACTGTCTCTTGCCAAGTGTCAAGAGGGAGAGACCACCATGAGTTTTCCTCATCAACTGCATTAAAGACTGCAAGTACCCCAAAGAGCAAGTCAAAACTGTTCACTACTTTAAGTTTCCAGTGTTGGGCCCATGCCATCCTCGGCCCAAAAAGACTGCTCCTGCATCAGCCTAATCATCCTGGTGAGAGACCAGCTTTGGGGAGTCAGTCCCTGCAAAGAATCAAATTGCAGGTTGTGGCCACCTACAGGAAAAGGCTGTGAACTGGAGGTGAGTCATGTCAGCCCTGGTCCCCACCAGAATCCTGGAAAGCCAGAAGGTCCATGGTGTCACCAGCCAATCATCCATCTGTCTGGGTGCAGTAAGTACAACTAGGGTAGCCCCATGTAACCATTAAATAAATGCTGTAGTCATTTGATTTGCTCAATAAGTTTTTTTTAGTTCTAACTGTGATAACTGGCCCTCCGGTAAGGATTAACAAAAGCTCTGTGATTTGCAAGTGTTTCACCTATTTAATAACCACCGTTCTTTCATCAAGGGACACAACCAGCCTCAATACTGACCTACCTGCGGAAACGCTACAGGCCTGCAACCTGTTTCACTCTGGGTACCCAGCAGCTGTTTAAACTGATAAATTCAGAGACTAAGTTGGGGAGTGACAACTATTATCTGTTTGACTGCAGTACAATAATTCAACTAAATTCTCGCCTCCTCCTTTGTTGCAGTCCCCTTAATAAATCTGATCTCCTGTTTAAGGTTAACTTGACCCATGACCATATTATTATCTGGTCTGCCTTTACTGAACTACTTAAAAGTAACTGTAAAAGTATTTGGTTATTGCTGAAACTGTTTCATTACAGGGAAACAGGGTATATGCCAAGAGACCAGACACAATTGGTAAGTGTGGTACACGTGAGCATATCATTAATGCTCTTGGGCAATTGTGTACTGAAGGCTAGATACTGTGATTGTTAAACTTTGTATGAAGAGCCACTAGCAAGGGCTGTGGGCAGGTATAGCTTCCCAGAGGGCTATACTAGTTTTACAAGTAACCCACTTAAGTACTACTCTGGGTGGAGGCACCAAAAAAATTCAGCTTTTCTGTTGGAAGGAAATCCACAGTATTCTTTAATCACAAACCCAGGCCTTTCAACCTGCAGTCAGGGAAGCAGGCAGGGGTAGTAGCCTTTGGTTTAATGGCACCAGGGTTACAAATAACTTTGGAAATGATTAATATTTTTTCACCAAACAAGCAAAAGGCACATCTGTGGGCCAGCCCCTTCATACCCAAAATATTTCAAGCCAAAATTCAAAACCATCTGGGTGCTAGCCAAACTGACAGAAGACCCATTCAAACCAATGGGAAAAAAATCTGAAAAATTCACTCTTTGCACTATTTGTAACTCTGAATCCACACATCTGACTGGAATGGAACTTAGTGAGTCAAGAGATCTGTCCCAAGAGACTGTGCATGCAAAATGTCATGCACATCCTTTGAACGGTTCCAAAGCTATTAAAGTGCAAATTTTGGGGTTTAACATTGAAGTGCCCACATGACACTAAATATATCTATATGAGGTATAACATTAATTGTTTATACAATACTAAGTTAGGAAAAGGCACCTGTTACTTTAAGGTAGTGCTTTAAATATGGGGATGATACACTGTGTAGACTCACCTTGAGAAAGTGCACATGGGCGGTGCATGAAATATTGGTGGATGCCAGTGGGGTGAGTTGCTGTTTTAAACTTTAATAAAATCATGTTTAAATAAACCTACAACTAACCATTTGGTTTTTCTGGAGTTTAGTGTAAAAACAGATGAGGTTTTCTTGCTACAGATAGCTTCTTTGACTAAATGCCTTAGAAAAAGCAAGAAGACAAGGATGGCACTGCTCCTTGTTCAAGCCATAGTTGGAAGACTCCACTTCACATCTTGCAGATTGAAGTCACCAACTATCAGTACCTCCCTCTTATCTGCAGTACTGATTAAGGCTTCCCCAAGTACAATATCCATCTACTCACCTTTGCTGGGGGTCTGTACACTACTCCAGCATAGATAGTGTACCCAGAGTCTGTCTCTAGATTGACCCATATTAATTCCAGTCCCTTATTCTTCTCCTTGTGCCCTGTACCTCTGTGGCCTTGATATCCTTCCTCACATATAATATAACCCCTCCTCCTTTCCTCCCCTCTCTGTCTCTCTTGAACAGGGTGTATCCTGATATATTATTTTCCCATCTGTAGTGCTCAGTACACCACAACTCCATTATAACAACTAAATCTAGATTAGCCTCCACCATGGTGACTTCAAGGTCTGGAATTTTATTTGCAAGGCTCCTTACATCAATCCACATTGCTTTCCAACTCTTTTTCCCCCTATCTACTACCCTGCTTCTCACTCCTGCCTGTTTTGTTCCCTGGCTTCTCCCTTAACTCACCCCTTCCCTTATTTATTTCACTGTATCTGGACCCCCTTAATTCTATATCCTCCCCTACCTGATCTATATTCCCATTTTCTTCTTTTCTATCCCTGTCCCTTTCATTCTGTGCATCTGCTCTAGGAGTGATTTCTCTACAATGGTCTTCCCTCCCTAACACTTCCCCCCTAACACTTTATCATCTGGAGGAGGCAATTTTTGCCTCCCTATGGTTTCACCTCCTTCCCCTGTCTAGTTTAAATGTTTATCTATGAACCATTTAAACCTGCCATCAAGGACTGTGGACACCTTCCTAGAAAAATGCAGGCCATCCCTTCCATACAGACTAATATTCCTCCAGGTTGGTCATCAGCCCACAATGTATCCAAAACCTACCTTCATGCATCATGCCCTCAGCTGTATTAAAAGCTCTGGTGTGGAGTCTCCTTATCTCTCCCTGGCCATACACAGGTAGCACCTTGAAAAAAAACACCATATGTACTACTTGCTTGAGACCCATCCCCAGCTTTCTGAAATTTCCATTTACTACATTTAACTTCTATTGTGCTATATCATGCATCCCAATATGGACAGTGATATCCAGCTCCCTCCCAGATCCTGCTCTCCTAGAAATCCTGAGGATCTGGTCTCCATCTCTTTCTCCCAGTCAATGCACCTCTCAAATATTTCAGCTCCCTATCATCCCCACTCCAGCTCAGAAATCTATTCTCATCACAATTGAGATCCCCACCAGCAGCTGTTTCCTCTTTGGCTTGGTGAGTCTTCCTTCCTTTTTTGATTTTCCACTTCCATTTCCTCCCTTTCCACTTTGATGGGTACCTCCTCTAGGTTGGCCCATTCTACCAGTAAGGTGAATGTGTTATGTAATTGTATACTGTAGGTGGAGGAACATGTACCCTACCCTCCGCACCAACCATCCTGGAGTCCACCACGGTCCATCCACTCAGCATCTGTCTAGGCAGCTGCTGGTGGAATGACAGCAGACTTGGTGACCCCTGAGCAGTGCAGAAGGTTCACTGTATACTCACCAGTTCAGCCCAGAGTCCAGCAAACTGTGCTTGCAACCCAGAGACGTGACTACATATGATACAGCACCTCAGTCCCTAAACATTTCCCTAAAGACTGTTGTAAAACAACCACTTAATTCCACCACGCACATGCTCCTTACATTCTTTTGCTTGTTGTCTATGCAAGTGTGATTTACTCTTCTACCTCCTTACTACTCCAGTGTTATTACTACCTCATCTCTTTTCTTCCCTGAAACTTATTTGTAACCTTACCCAATATAGGATGTCTTCTGCTTACCCTGTGTTAACATCTTATTAAACTTACCAACTAAACACAGGGAGGAAACCAGAATAACTATGTCTAAAATGTTTCAGAGCATTTTGGACAAATCAAAAATATCATTCTCCAAAATTGGAACATACAACAAGCTACACCAGCAGGATTACTATCATGTCAGCAAAACCCTGGGATAGTGGCTAAGAAAACACCAATAATAATAAAAAAAAAAACTGGTACATACACAACGCTGGAATTCGGAACTCACACTGACCACACTGTTGAATACATCATCCACCAGATTCTTCCATTTTGGCAATTATGCCCAATGTGCCAACTAAAATAAAACAACAAAAAAAATTAAGATTACATGCAAGGAAAATGTTTATTCTAACAGAGAGTTTGCAATTTGCTCTACAGACCATGCAGTATTCTACATTATTTGTCCATGCTCCCAATATTACATAGAGGAGACATCTAGGCCTCTGAAGCAATGTACAGTGGAGCCAGTCTCAATGCAATGCAGCAACTTGCAGTAAATGACATGTCACAAAATACTGCAGTAAAACATGGCATAACTGATGTTGAATTATATTGTTCCTTGCAGCATACTGCAGCATACTGTGATATACTGCTGCATTATATTGCATTTTGTGATATACTGCTGCATTACTGCATTGCATTCTGGCTGGTACTGCTGTATAGCACAGCACAAAAGTGACATAAGGAGGGAGGATAAGGACTCCCAGTCACCAGACATTTTACCTTAAACAAGCATCAGGTAAGCACATTATGATTAATGTAAACTGAGAAGGTAAAGAAACTGAATAAAGGAGCAGATTGGGAACAATTGCTGGTCAGATGAGAAGCATGATGAAGCTTTCCACTACAGGCAATCAGTAAGAAATATGGTTTGAATGAGAACTTGAATTGGATTTTGTTTGAATCAGACTGATTTTTAGAAAACATGCACTCATAATTATGCATTATTGTCATATGGTTTATGTTAAAAATGTTTTCCTCGGACTTCTGGTGCAGCTCTGGAGCTAATGGCAGCCTAAGATCGGAGCTCCGCTTACAAACCCTCCCAAAACAGCAAAAAAAGCCAAATTTTAGTAAAAAAAATGACAGTTGATGGAAAAATATTTACAAATGGCATCAATAACTCAAAAGGAAACTATGAACAGATATGCAGTGTTATCGATAGAAGAAGAGAAATCGGGAGAGGAAAAATAAGACTCAGAGACCTCAGAATTGTCACAGGCCCAGACGGTGTCCTCCAGAAAGAAATCAAAACAGAAAAAGCCAAAGCCCAAAGATATCATTCTGAATGACAAACTGGACAGAATAATAACAGATTTACAAGATATAAAAAAGGATTTCCAGGACTTTCAATCAGATCATGACCTCCTTCGCACAGATGTAACAACTTTGCAAACACAAGAAAGGTCACTAGAACAGACTAGCTCTGATCAGGCCTTAGAGACTTCTCAGATTCAAATAACTTTAACTCAACTTCTGGAAATAACTAAAGCACTGGGAGAAAGACAAGAAGATGCAGAGAACAGACAGTGACACCAGAACATTAGTATTTATGGCATACCTGAGAATGGCGAGGGCAGAGACATGAGGGGATACATTGAAAAAATACTGAGAGAGGAGCTAGACTTGGAACACGATTTCCCCATGGCAATAGAGTGAGCACATTGAGCACTCAGCCCCAAACCTTTGGCTCCAGAGGCACGTCCAAGTTCAATAATTATATGATTCTTGAGCTACCACACAAAAGAAATAATACTCCAGAAAGCATGTGCGAGAGGGAAAATATTCAGAGACAAGCAGAGGCTTTTCTTTGATAATGACTGTACGAGAGTTACAATGCAGAGAAGATGAGAATATGTGCCCTTATTCCCAATTCTGAGACATCTTAAATTAAAATTCTGCACATTTTATTCATCCAGGTTGATGATTCAGGATCCCAGTGGACAGGTTATCTATGACACAGTGGCGAGTGAGATGGAGGACTTGACACAGAAGGGATTCAAACTACCATCTAAACTTCCAGGGAAACTGTATACTGTGAACTTGAGCCTGAACAAGGAAAAAAGACCGGGAAAGGAATCACAGCAAGTAGTCTTAGAAGAGATTAAGAGACTATTGAGTCAATTTGCTACTAACATACAATGCTTGTCTCCCTTAGGTGAGTAGGCCTATGGGTTAGAGTGCAGAGCCCTGGTGAGGTGGAAATCCAGTGTGCAGAGGAGTAGGCCCTTCATCTAGACAATAAGGTAGTTCAAGGGGGAAAGCTCTGGACTGGGCTGAGGGGATTGTACCCCACAGGGAAGTACATAGCTGGCATTAATATGGTAGAGGGACCTTATTGAGCTGAACTAGAGAAAAAAGGGGTCTCCTGGAGCATCTCAGCTGAATGGCACCAAAACAGGTCTAGGGGAGTGATCGCTCATGGGTTAGCACTTATAAGCCCTATTTCAGGTGCCAGAAAGTGATACGTAGCTAAGGAAAGGAGGTCAGGAAGCTGGCCTTTCTTTCTTGCTAAACAAATGATATTGAAATATTCTTTCACTTGGGAATCTGAGGGGGCGGGCGTACCTGTAGCTATCACCTTAGGACATTGTTGAGTATATTAACAAATAATGGGGCACCTTCGGAGGAGAGGGACTCAGAGACATGGAAGGAAAGTTTGCTCAGGGTCTGACTGTGTAATCCTGGGGGGGGGGATCCTGGACTAGGCTTGGAACACCACATGGATGCCGAGGAGTCGGGAGGGGGGCCTGAGGACCTCAGTAAGCATGCTGGAAATGAATAACTTGAGCATCCTAGAGGGAGGAAATGGTAATGATTATAAGTTCAAACCCACTATGTGGCATGCACTGCCTAGGGCTGAGAGCCAGGGAAACGTTACAGCAAAAATGACTCTTTAAAGTTTTTCTACAGAGAAAGAGACTGATTTGACTAGGAATGTATAAAGACATTTGGCCTAAATGAACAGAAGATAGTAATGTGAAGGGAGACTTGAAATCTAAAGACACACCTGCTAATCAGAAGGACTAAATGCTTTAATATAATAAACTACCCTGAAAATTTATTAAAGAGGGGGAGGGAGAAGCAAGATGAAGCAACCAGAGATATGCACATGTACAATCTACCTCAGTTTAACGTTACTTTGTGTTTGTGTTTATAATTATTATTTGGGATTTTATTTTGAGAGAAGGGATTGCCTGACTAATGTTCTGGCTAGGGCCCACTTTATTCCTCAGTTGTATTTTGGGGGACATGTACAACCCCCAGGCAGGCCTACAGAGTAAGACAAGAAGCCCACATTTGACGGAATACTCTGTCCTTGTCAGAGATGATTCTGACAATGGAAGTCACTATGTATATAGGTTATAAAGGAGTGAGGAGAGAAAGCTGTTTGGGGGACAAAAATAAGGAAGGGATACAGAGGCATTAGGGAAAACAAACAGAAGAAACATGGAAATAGTATAATATGGAGGGGGACGGTGTGGCCTAGGGCAATAGATAATACAACAGAGACACAATATAATAAAAGAGATAGAATGGAAGAAGAGGGAAAATATCACAGCTATGTAGATTTCTCAGACTAAGAAACTCCTCAGAGTGGTATTCCAGAATGTCAATGAACTGAGCAATCCTATAAAGAGAATTAAAATAATTTCTAACCTTAAAAAAATGCATCCCCAGATCATTCTCCTACAAGAGACACACTTATCCAAAGATGAACACCAGAAATTACTTAAATATGGAATATCGAGTATTGTAGCAAGTGCTTATGCGAGGGGACGGAGGAAGGGATCAGTAATCTTGATACCAAGATCATCAACTTTTCAAATTATTGAATCATATCAAGATAATGAAGGCATGTTGTCCTTGATTAAGGGAAACTGGGAGGGGCAGGTTTATACAGTAGGGAGTTTGTATATTCCCCCAGGGTCAGAGAGTACTATATATCAAACTATATTTGATAAAATAATAGCATTTAAACAGGGGATTTTGATATTGGGTGGAGATTTGAATCTTTTAATGAATCCTTCAAGAGATAGTTCAAACCCTAATATTCCTAGAGCTACAAGGGGACAGGAACATCGTAGAAGGCTTATAAAAGATCTTGACCTAATAGATACCTGGCGGCATTGCTATTCAGCAGGCCAAGGCTATACACATTTTTCAGGGGTTCATAACACTTATTCACGAATTGACTATTTCCTGGTAGAAGTGGAATCTATAGATATAATACATAACGCAAAGATCTCACCAATTCATTTATCAGACCATGCAATTAATACAGTAGAATTAGAATCAGAACAGGAAGTTAAAATTAGACAATGGAGGTTTAATAATATGTTTATTAAAGATAAACAGTTTAAGGAAAAGGTTCAAGAATGGATCCCTAGAATACTACAAGAGAATAGTATGGAGGAGATGAAGGAAAGAACATTATGGGACACTTTAAAATCCATATTACGGGGTGAAATCATAGCATATGCAACCCATCAAAAGAAACAGAGAGCTAAGAAACAAAAAGAGTTAGAAATTGAACTAGGGAGATTACAATAACTACATGCAGGAGGAAGGGGAGACATAATTACACAGATAAATCAGGTGAAGACAAAATTACAAGACTTATTAAACCAAAAAACAGAACAAGATTTAATGTACAGTATGTAAAACAAAGATACTATGAGAGGGGGCAGTAAGGCTGCTAGAACTTTAGCTTATAGATTACAAAAACAACAAGCAATTTCTATAATAACAAAAATAAAATACCCTATACAATCTAAAATATTGAATAAAACAAAATATATACTTGAGGGATTTAGGGAATTTTATTTAAAGCTATATAATTAACTGCAGGAGCCAGATAAAGAAAAATATAAAAATGTTTTTTTTATAAAAATGCAACTACCTCACATTACAGAGGAACAAAGTAACTCCCTAATCAGTCCCATAACATCACAGGATATAGGAATGGTCCTACGTAACTCTAAATCAAATAAAAGCTCAAGCCCAGATGGCCATACAGCAGAATTTTATAAAACATTTTGAAAAGCATTACTCCCAATGTTAGTTAAATTATTCAATGCAATACAGGAGAATACGTCCCCATACCAAATAGTTGGCAGTATGCCAATATATCTACTATACTTAAACCAGATAAAGACCCATTAAATTGTGAATCCGATCGCCCCATATCAGTTCTAAACCAGGACTATAAATATTTTACAGCAATCATGGCTAAAAGATTAGAGAGCATACTGCCAAATATTATTAATAGGGACCAAGCAGGTTTTACAATAAAACATCAAACAGCAGACAATATTAAAAGAACAGTATTTCTTTTAGAAGTGATCCAACAAGAGCAAACCCCCTTTATACTTTTAAATATGGACACTCAGAAGGTGTTTGATAGAGTCTCCTGGCAATTCTTGAGATACACGATGGAGAAATTCAATTTTACAACAGGCTTTTTAAATATTATACAACGATTATATACCTCCCCACAGGCTATGATCAAAGTGAATGGATGATATTCAAACTATTTTACCCTAAACAGGGGTACTAACCAGGGCTGCCCACTATCCACCTCCCTATTTGCCTTGTATGCTGAACCCTTGGCTCAAGCCATTAGAGAGAATATACACATTAAGGGAATAAATTATCTTAATACTACACACAAAACAGCTTTCTTTGCTGATGACCTGCTAATATACTTAACGGAACCAGAGACCTCCATACCAGAATTGTTCTCCCTCCTAAGAGAAATGGAGTCCATTTCAGGATATAAGTTAAATACAAGTAAAACAGAAGTACTGAGCTTTAACTATCAACCGAGTAAGGCAATTCAAGAGAGATATCCACTGAGATGGAAAAGTAATAAATTTAGATACTTAGGGATAAATCTTACAAAGGAAACCCATAACATCTATGAAGCTAATTATACACCACTTATACAGTCTATTAGAGAGGATTTCCAGAGATGGGATCCTCTCCCTCTCATGCTTAACAAGAGGATTGATGTTGTAAGAATTACTATACTGCCAAGATTCTTATACTTGTTTCAGACCCTCCCCGTTCTTCCACCAAAAAAAGACTTTAAATAATGGAATAGTATGATATCTAGGTTTTAATGGCAGGGGAGAAAACCAAGGATAAAATATAAGAACCTCTAATTGCCCAAAAATAAAGGAGGGTTAGCCCTACCAAATTTAGAACAATATGCATAAGCAGCAGTAATATCAAACATACTCCACTGGCTAGATAAAGAGATGGACCCACATTGAAAAAAAATAGAACAAGGGACCACAATAAAGGAGATGGAGAAATACTTATTTAGACAAACCATCTCAAAAGCAACTATGGAAAGAGAGATCAGATTTAAACAAACAAGACAACTCCTGAATATATGGAGAACAATAATACAAAAAAACAAAGATCCTACAACACAACTTTTACAGAAAATTACAGCAGACCCCAAGTTTGATCCAGCTAGACAAGATTATTATTTTAAAAGGTGGCAACATACTAACATACTAATTGCCAGCAGATTAGGCCTTATGGTCTATTGAGTCTGCTCGAATCTCAGCTCCCTAGTTGGGTGCTGAGACCCTCCTCCCTCTTGTGTTCCAGAAACCCCTATCATCCATCCCCACCCCCCTGGGCCAGGCCATCATCTGATACATTCGCTTTCTGTGTCTGTCCCACCCTCTCTTGAAGCCCTCCACTGTGGATCTCTGAACCAGCTTGTCAGGCAGAGCATTCCAAGGGTCCACCACCCTCTCAGTGAAAAGCCTCCTCCTCTTCCCCCCTCACCCTTCCACCTTCTAACTTCAAACCATGCCCTCTGGTGATACCTCCCTGCTTTAGTCTAAAGATCCCCTCCATGTTTACCCTATTTATTCCCTTGAGGTACTTGAAGACCTCAATCATGTCCCCCCTGTCTCTCCTCTCCTCCAATGAAAACAGGCAGAGCTCCTGAAGTCTGTCCTCATACGTCAAATCCCCTAGTTTTCTTATCATCTTAGTTGCCCTCCTCTGAACCCTCTCCAGGAGCTGTATGCCCCTCTTCAAGTGTGGTCTCCAGTACTGTACACAGTACTCAAGGTGTGGTCTAACCAGTCCCTTGTACAGTGGCAGAATCACTTCCCTGCTCCTAGAGGTGATCCCCCTTACGATGCATCCCAACATCCTGTTTGCCTTGCTAGCCACTCTCATGTACTGCTCAGAGTTATTCATACATGCATCCACCATGACCCCTAGGTCTCTTTCTCCTGTTGAGGCCTCCAGCACTTCCCCTCCCAGGGTGTACCTGTGTTTAGGGTTTCTCCGCCCAAGATGTAACACCTTGCACTTGGTGATATTGAAATTTAATTTCCATGTGTGAACCCAGCTTTCCAGGGTGTCCAGGTCCCCTTGCAGGGCCAACCTCCCCTCTTCCCCCTCAACTACTGCTCCCATCTTGGAGTCATCAGCGAAGAGACTCATTCCACACCCTATACCCTCCCTGATGTCCGATATGTATGCATTAAACAGGATTGGACCCAGGACTGAGCCCTGCGGTACCCTACTATCGACCTCTCTAGGGTTCGAGAGCTCCCCACTGACCACTACTCTCTGGGTGCATCCAGCTAGCCAGTTTTAAATCCATCTGACCATTAAAGGGCCTACTCCCAACCCTGTCAGTTTCTCCACCAGACCATTGTGGGGGACAGAGTCAAACGCCTTACTGAAGTCCAAGAATAATATATCCACAGGCTTTCCCCTGTCCAGTTTTGATGTTACCCATTTGTTGAACTCCACAAGATTGGTTTGACATGATCTATCTGGCACAAACCCATGTTGCTGACTATCCAGACCTCCCACCTCCTCCAAGTACACCCCCAATCGTTCCTTTAGTATACTCTCCATTAATTTTCCCACCACCGAGGTCAAACTGATGGGTCTATAGTTACCTGGTATTTCCCTCAACCCCCCTTTATGGATTAGCACCACATGTGCCTCTTGCCAATCCCTAGGTACCCTCCCTGTCTCAAGCGACCTATTGAAGAGCTCCGCCAGGGGTGCAGCCAGTATGTCTGCCAATTCACATAGTACTTTCGGATGAATTCCATCCGGCCCAGGAGATTTATCTTTCTTTAGGGCCTTGAGGGCTAACCACACCCTTTCGGTGGAGATAGCATCATCCATCCCCTCCACCAGGGACTTATTAGATTTTATCAATTATATGAATAGGGAATATTTAGCCAATTCCAGACTCTGGAGAGAAAGTACCAATTAGTGAAACAGGATTTTTTAGATTTCTGCAGACAAGAAATTACTGTAGGAACCTGATTGGCATCTCTTGGGATCCAGGGGAAATACATCCACTAACAAGTATTATAATAAACTCAATAGAGATAGCAATACCAGATCATGTAATTTCTAAAACGTATCAAGCCCTAAATAGTAAAAAGAAAGAGACTATACTGCATTCACAACAATGATGGGAAAAAGAGCTAGGTATTAAATTAGAGAAGGAAAGATGGGAATTGATATACTTGACGATCCATAGCACTACAAGATCCTTGACTTGGACAGAGTTTGGTTGGAAGTGTATAATAAGGTTTTTTAGAACACCAAAAATAGTGGGAAAGTATGATGCTCAACTTGGATCAGAGTGCTGGAGAGGATGCAAGGAACCCATAGCTAACCACAAGCATATATTTTGGAGCTGCCCACTCCTAGAGACACTCTGGGGAGAGGTGGGGGAAGCATTGGAGGAACTGTTCCCAGAAATAGGGACTTTGACACTAGAATGTGCACTTATTTTTGACTTCCCTAAGGGAATCAGGAAAGGCAACTCTAGGCTTTTGCTAGCCATATTACTCCTTGCAGCTCACAAGGCTGCGATGAGAAGATGGCTCCAGAGGTTACCACCCTCTCCTCAGGAATGGGAAGACATAACTTACCAAATTTATCGAACAGAGCTTTTGACTGCACATATTAATTTAAAGGTTAAGAGATGTACTGAATTCTGGACTAAATGGTGGCTCTGGATATCTAGTCATAGACAATTCCATAGGAGAAAGCAAAATCTGTATGAGATCTGGGAATACCACAAGGGAGCATATGAAAGAGTTACCAAATGTATTAGTTAATTTTAATCAAAAATGTATAAATGCATAAAGCCCGGAGCAGTAAACAAATGTCTTAAACTGTATTATATATATTGTAAAATGAATGTACAAATGATGTATCCTGATCCCTTCCTGAAAAACTTGAATACAATGAAAATATATTTTTAAAAAAAAAATTTTTCCTCAGTGCACAGGTCACTTAGGTAAGGCTTTTCACTGCTATTCCAGGCCGACAGTAATTTTTTTGGTATAGTAGTCATTTTATGATTTTGAGGGTCTTTGTGTGAATAGGGGTAACAGTGGCATTACTATATTATTATTTTATTAGAAAAGTAGATAATTATACATAATGGGTGGGATATTTAGACTGTGCCAGGCTGTGGCGCAAGCCTGGGCACAGCGCAACTGGGATGTGCCAGGGCGCTGACAGGGTGATATTCAATGGTGCTGCACCATGGCTCAGCACCATTGAATATCGCGCTGTGGCCACCTGCAATGTGCATGGCACAGTGGCACTGCACCAGCATAAGTGGCCAGAGAGGGGCAGGGGGATGCGCTAGCGCAAGTGCCATTGCACTAGGTGCATCACCTGCAATATTCAAAAGTGCACATGCAAATGGGGCCATAATGCATGCAAGGAGCAAATTGGGCCATTTGCATGTCATTATGGCCCCATTTGCATGCAGGTGCACCCATCCCCGGTGACGTGCACCTGGCGCCCTGCCAGGCTGCAGCCATCGGGGACCGACACCCCCTACACAAGCGGCAGAGTGCCCCACTGCCCGATCGCGGGCATATGTATAAAATGTAAAATGTCCTATATCCCTGGTGGTCCAGTGGACCGCTCACAGCCCGATCGTGGGCAGCAGTATAATGTAAATATCCTCCTATATCCATGGTGGTCCAGTGGACCGCTCGCAGCCCAATCGCGGGCAGCAGTATAATGTAAATATCCTCCTATATCCCTGGTGGTCCAGTGGACCATGTCCAGCCCGATAGCAGGTGTCAGTTATAAAATATTAAAAACCAATCCATACCTGGTGGTCCAGGGGTACCCCCCTCCCCACCTGCCCACTGAGCCCCACCATCCCACTCCCCCCAGTCAGCGGTGGCCGGCAGCTCCCCCCCCACATGCCGCCCCGCCGCCCGCCGACTGACTCCATACAGTAGGGCTGTACGCCCATTGGTCCACAGAGTGGGCCAATGGGTGTGCATCCCGTACTGTACTACACAGTCCAGAAATGTTTCACATGTGTGAGGCAGGGGTTTTAGGATCGGGACCACTAACGTCATATTTCCCTACATTTGTCACTTTATCCTTAGCCTTAACTGTTGCATTAACATAGTTTTTTTGGCAAGAGTTTCCTTACTTTTACAGATAGTGTAATCATAGCCTTGTTTGCCTGGGGGAGCACAGGCCCTGCAGCACTGCACTGCCATCTATAGTTTTTGAGATAGAGTAATTGTATCCGTATTTACATGTGGGAGTGCAGGGCCCTTCAGGCCCTTCGCTCCCATCCCTCCATAGATATATATAACCGCGCCCCTATATTTAGGGTTATAAAGGTGCTTCTATGTTAAAGTAAAAATTTTGGGCATTAATAACTTTGGACCCATTCAATAGATTTGCATGAAATTTGGTATGCACAGTGGGGCATGAAAGATCTCTTAATTTGCTAAATTTTGTTTTGGTCGGACTTACAGTCTTTGAGCACGAAAATGCTGAAAAATGCACTTTTTGCCAGTTATGTGGCCAGTTTGGGGGATTTTGCCCATGGCACTGCATGGCCGTCATGTGGTGTGCTGCTCTGTGACTTGACTCATTTGAAAGAGCTTCATTGGCTGAACATGCCACTTTTCATTTGGTGAATAAATATTAATCCATTCAAAAGTTATAGCACTTTTAAGCTCCCATTACAAGTCAATGAAAAAATTTATATGGTTGTTTTGCGAACAAAGAATAGGCTTTTTGACATCTGGTCCAGTCTCACGATCAAAGAATTTGCAGCCACGTGGTCAAAGAATCTTTGTCCCTGAGAATTCTTTGATTGCAATGGCCACCATCTTGTTTTTTAAATGCAATAGTAAAAAATCAAATATCTCAGCTCAGTGGTCACTCCTGAAGTAAAACTTCCATTGGTTTTACTCAGAGGGCTTCAATCTATCAAGCTATGCCTTTGGTTTGAACTAATTTGGTAAAAAAAATAGAGTTTTAAACAGTTTTATTCTTTGATCGCGGCTCACTAATGATCTTTGATTGCAACCCTGCAAATTCTTTGATCGCGAGATTCTTTGATCGCGAGTGAGGAATGAGATGACCAAATGAAAAAATTAAATTTTTCAGCCCAGAGGTGGCCTAGGAACAGAAATGAGGGTGGGTTTTGCTCAGGGGGCTTAGTTTTATTGAACCATGGTGGTGGTTTGCTTTACTTCTGTTCGATTTTTGAATTACACCATTGTTTATTTTTTGAAGGCAGGCAGTATAGCCTAGAGGTTAGAGGAATGAGATGTGAACGAGTTTGGTACATCCAGCAGACCAGACCTGAGTTTGATTCTCACAACCTCCACCTGCATACTGTGTGACTCTGAACAAGTCACTTAACCGCCCAGTGCTCCTACGTCGCCCCTGAAAACAGGTACTTGTGTGGGCCTTACACGGTTACCAAAGACTAAAATAAAAAAAAAATAAAATAAAATTGATCGCAAGCCAGCAAATTCTTTGATGTGAGCCTGCAAATTCTTTGATCGTGAGACTCTTTGAACGCCTTCTTTGATCATGAGATAGGGACAAGATGGCCAGATTTTGTAATGCATTAGGTAAGCCAATGTTACCAATCTTTAACATTAAATATCTTGGAAATGGTTAGGTCTTTTTACTTGAAATTTTGAGTGTGTTTATGGCATGTCCTGTAGATGTGAATTACAGTGTTTATGTGTTGGACAATTTATTTTTTGCAGAGATACTGCGTGGCACAGTTTATGTTTTGTAGACAGTGTTTTGCATTGTGGTGGTGGCTTGAAATTGTTAGGGTACCTAGCCCTAGTGTCATGGATGTAGTTTTCTGTTGTTATGTCTATAAAATGTCAACAGGTGCAGAATTCTGCAACTCTGATGAATAAAAATTTTAAATTTAAAAATGTTATATCTCAGACACGATTTGGTCTTTTACAGTACATTTAAATTTGGAGGGTGTTAATGGCATGGACACATTTACAAGTTGGTGGGAGCACAGGACCCGAAGGGCCCTGTGCTCCCACCAACTTCCACAACTTCTTAGTTTTCTATTCTTTCTGAAAAAGTAAGGACATTCTATGCAAAAAACTGTGACAATGCATCATTAAGGGTTAAACCACAAAAAGTCAGGAAATGAAAACTCTTTAGGGTTGCCCCTCCCCCCCATTGACCCACCAATCATCCCAAGATTGACAGACGACAGGGTGTGTCATTGGGGTTGTGAGGCCTAAATGTTGCCCCATTCTTCTTCACTGTTGCTTCTGAATATGATTACACAAGGAATGGGCAACATTTAGGCCTCACTACCCCAATGACACACCCCATCATCTGTCAATCTTGGGATGATTGGCGGGTCCATGGGGGGAAGGGGCAACCCTTAACAATTTTCATATCCTGACTTTTTGTGGTTTAACCCTAAATGATGCATTAACACAGTTTTTTGCATAGACTATATATATAGATATATATATAGATATACAGATATATATATACATATATATATATATATAAAGATGTGGAAGGGCCCTATGCTTCCTTTTATAGGACAACAGTGGCCAAATTTTCAGCATAGCCATCTTATTACCCCACCTCATATACCCGGTACAGAAAATTTACAAATTCTGTCCCAAACATAATTCTGTGCAACTGCAATGCCATTCCACACCACAGGTGTGAAAACACATTTTGGCCAGGATTTGTAAAATGACAGCTGTGAGATACATGGCGTGGGGTAATAAGAAGGCTATGTTGAAAATCTGGGGTAAAAATATTTAAAATTTCCAATGTTATGAGTGTGCATAGGAAAAATTGCAACAAATATGCATAACTGCCGTTTCTACATATTTTGACCCCACATTTTCAACATAGCCTTCTTATGATCCCACCTCATGAACAAGGGCAGGACAAATTTTCAAATCCTGCCTGAAAGTTGAATTCATCAAGTGACTGCAAAATCACCGTTTTGGAGAGAGTTGTGTAATGTCACTGATATTGTTCATGAGGTGGGGTTCCCAAAGAGCCATATTGAACATTTGGGCCTGGTTTTACAAAGTGGACACAGGGCATGGGTCAAGCCCTACCTCCAATGCAAAGTGGGTTGCAGATGTGCCAAAGCCCTTCGGACACAGAGTGGTCTGATTTTCAAAGGGGTGGCCCATTTGCGATAATTGTCCCACTTTATGGCTACTTGCACCAAAGGGTCGGCACAAGTGCTGCAATTCCAGATGCAAGGATAGACCAGGGAGATGGTGAACTACCTCCTTGTGCCCCATGTTCTGGACTTGCAGTGAGCGTTTGTGGCACACTTAATAGAAAATTTTGCTTGCCGCAAAGTGTGACGCAAGTCACAACTTGTGTCTCACACCCTACCGCAAGTCAGTTACACCACCACATCTCTTTATAAAATTGGGCCCTTGGTGTCAAAATGTCAAAAAATGGCTGAGTTATGCATAAAAGTTAAACCCCCCCCTTGAAATACACTGAACCGCTTTTACTGTAGTTTCTCATATTACAGTCACTGTTTCCAGCAGAAAGACCTGTCTTCGATCAGAGAGGGAATCTCGAACCTGGGACCTATTCAGGTGAGTGATGGTGTGTGGGGGTGTACTGAGGGACGTGGGGTGGTAGGTACTGAGTGTGAGGTGGGTGGGCTGATTGGTGAGGGACCTTTTTTTTGCAGAATTAAAAAAACACATTGAGGGACAGTTTTATTTATTACAGCGACAGACACCAATGGGGTGGGGGGGTGCTACTAAACACCAGGGACATCAAACAGCAGCATGGGGATGGCAACTGGAGAACAGGGGAGGTGAGGGACCACTGAACTACCAATGAAAATAATTTAATACAGGGAAGCGATCAGAGAATGAGTGAGGGGAAGGGATGACTGGACTATCAGGGAATATAAATTTAATATGGGGACAACGATCAGGGAACAGGGGATAGACCACTGGACTACCTTGGAATATATATTTAATATGGGGACAGTGATCAGAGAATGGGGATGGGGAGGGCCAATGGACTACCAGAGAATATATGTTTAATACAGAGACAGCAATCGGAGAATGGCGGAGTGGGGATGGATCACTGGACTACCATGGAATATATATTTAATACAGGGACAATGATCAGGGAATGGGGGAGGGACCACAGGACTTCCAAGGACATATTATTTTATCTTCAGGGGATGGAAATCAGCAGGTAGGGGGTACCGCTAGACACCAGGGAGCTATGATAGTTTGAACTGTCATGGACCTTTACTGTTCAGTCTTTTCAGTTATAACAGTAAAGTCTGAACTGTTAAGAATTGCAAATTGTTCTTTTTTCAATCGAATGGTCCTTACACAAGTGAGTGACGGGCAAAATTATTCTTGCCACACTAACTGATATTTGCAGTATTAATTTTAAAATATTAATAAAAGAATCCAACAAAGTATGTAAAGGAGACCTAATTACAGGTCTTGTTCATTAGTTACCAGGCAGTACTTGGGTAGAAAAATTTTGTTAAAATGGGGAAAAAAAAACAAGATGGCTGACATCATAAATAGTATTTCTCTGTGCATGAGCAGTAAATCCTTAACCATAAACAGTTTTAATGGTTTTCATTTACCTGCCTGTCACAAAAATCATTATAATTCAAAAATGGTAGCATATTTTTTCAGCACACCTTCCAAAGGAACACGCTTGGTACAGATCCCATCATCCCTGAAAACGTCAGATACAAATTTCATTCTATCCGGGCTGTAGATGATGGTAAACAAATTCCATGTTAACCAAAGGGAAAAAAGTGTTGTTTTATTTTTTACAACTTTATATCTCAAAAACCATAAAAGATGCTGTTATGAAATTTTTCACATCTTGAGACTCTGGCAGAATGATTGCAGATGTCAAATGTTGGGATATTTCTTTGAAGTACGCCAAAGTTATTAGGGGTAAAATTTTGGATTTAACATTGAAGTGCAATACCAATCCTAACTACTGTATACTGATGCTGCCGCGACAGTATAATATACACACATACAGTTTATTAAATAGGCATTACTGAAAAAAGAAATACATATAAGTAATATACTGTCTATTCCTTATCTCTCTGTCAGTGTTAAACAACTGGGTAGAGAGGACCACTTTGGCACCTAGATGCAACCCCCAAGTCAAGGGGTAGGAGTGGTTTCTACATGACTGGGCAGCAAAGCAACATCACTACAGGTGATGTCACCACACCTCCTCAAGGTGCAGCTATGCAACCTGGCCCTCTCCCAGGAGCTTGGTTAAAGCTCTTTACTTACAACAGTGCCCAATAGGACATATATGAATTATTTTTCTCCCACAGAGAATCCTCCTTGTGAGAGGTCTTCATAACACTAATGCCAAAAATAGAGTGGTAACTCTTAAGCATTTATTATACAATGGCAAGGGCATTTCCTGCCCTCTGATTGGTCAGTGGGTGCCTGAAACAGTGATGTTATTGCACAGTAACGTCACTATATGAAGGCAAGGCACACGCATAATCGCATAACAGACACAGAAATCACACCTCCCCTCCACAAGTTACTGCCGCTTTGGGCCATCATGCTAAATGACTTCAGCCCCCAAAGTTACCACCACACAAACAGCAATTCTTTCCACAACTCAGCCAGTCACAACAAATACTGGCTGCAACAATACAATACAGAGAGCACTTTTTTTCTTTTTCTCAATGGGAGCAGTTTGACTAAACTGCAGAAACCGAAACTACTCACAGCACAGATGGATTTTCATTTACCAGCAGCCACAAGTATTTTTTTATTTGTTTTTTAAATGATGCCATCATTAGATCAGTAAACGTTCACCCACCTTCCATAAATAAAGCACACCAAGCAACTTGTTTTCCTATTTAAACATATTGACACATGAAGCAGCCTCTCAGGTGCATGTTCATGGATCCTCCACTCCCCACCTATCTCAACTCACCACTGCACCTTCACCATTCTTCTGTAGTGTTCTCCCAGTGCAAATGAGAAAAGCTAGAAAGTGTACCGGAAGGACCAAAAATAGAGATTTGGTCCAACAGTGTGACTCTGAAATCGAGACATCGAACGTGTGCCTCACAACCACCGACTGGCTCCACAACCAGGAAAAGAAGCTAATTAAGCCATAAAATAAAAGGGGAAACAAACTTCAGATGCATCCTGTTTTCACCGATGGAGGAATGGCCATGGGCGGGGGGGGTCAAAATAACATAACCAAACATAGTTAAATAGGGAACAGTGTCAGACTGGGCAGAGCACAGTGATTCAGCTAACAGCTCCATCTAGTGGCAGAAACATATACTGGACTTTTTTTTAAAACATATTCCTCCACCCATAAAAAAAATCAAATAAAAATGCATAAAACATATTTGTTTTTTCTTTTTTTCTCTATAATTAACCAATGAGCCATTGTATAATAGCAATAAGGCCCTCTGGGGTGTGTGTTATTGTGTAATAATAACTGGCTTTGCCTTTTTCCCATAGGGAAACTGTGGCGTAATTTGCGTTATAAAGGAGCCGTTTATAAGACAGCGTTACGGTTTCCCTCCTCAGCACATCGCCATACGATCCACCACTTCCTGACCTCGCCGCTTGCTCTCTTGGAGAAAAGTCAACTGCCATCCAACACAGTAACTTGGCTGTAAGTTATGTTATTTTTTAAGAAGTCTGGGCAAATTCAACAGTAAGGGGGACAAATGGACATCTTTTAAGATGTTAAACCCACATGCACGGTCACCAAAGGAAAACGGAGAGCGGCACCCCTCGGCCAGAACTTCTGTTGTTTAATATAATTGCTGAGGAAAAAGCAAATCCAGCAATTATATAAAATAAAAAATGGGGCGGGGTGTATAAACTCGAAGTTTACACACACCCTTGGGGTTAGATGCTTTTGATAAACCCCTCGAGCTTCTCTCTTGGGGTCTATGTAGCATCTAACCCCTCGGCAATGTGCAAACTTCTTGTTACACACCCCTACCCCTACTTTATTCTATATATAACATACCTCCTGTGGTGGTGGAAGCACTTGGCTTTGCCTCGTGCTTCAACCTACCCCAGGCGTGACGTTACTACACAATAACACACACCCTGTCATGCCTTATTGCTTAAATAATAAACCTGAAGGATTCTTAAGTTGTGAGCTGGGCAATGTATGAAATAGGATTATACCTAACACTTAATTTAGTAAGCCTACTACCACAGAGCTACCGATCGCCATTTTTGTATTTACACTCTCTATAGTACTGCACATTAACAACATGTGCCAACATATTACATCATCATGCACAATGAAATAAAGACACATACAACCAAAGCAGATAAGGTTTAGTCCCATACACGCTATTGGTGTCTGCATCAATGGCGGTGGATCAGGCACTAAACCAAAAGAATTGTAAATGGTAGCACTAACTCACTTTTGGAGAGGATAAATATTATGCCTGATGAAATTCAGGCTAAGAGATAGTTTTCTTTTTGAATAAAAACACTAGTAGTGCAGCAAACTTGCCATTTACAAGGGACTTACTATGCCAATCTGCATTTCATTCAGATTCAGGAATACCAGTGACAGCACTGAAATAAAGTTAAAGAGGTAAGACAGCAAATGTATTTTACTTTATTCACACATGTAAGTTACTTACTAGATATTTAAAGATACTATTTGATGTACGTATTTTCCCAGACAATGAAAGTCAAGAGATACAATCAAACAGGGCTAAATGATCCTCAGCATTGCACTAAAAATGACGCTTTAAATAATGAATCTATAGTACTAAAAGTGATTTAAACCAAAAAAAAGACAATGAAGGCTATATTTATTTTTTTATTATAGATTTTGTTATTAAATAACAAAAATCCAAGAGGACACACTCAGAAGAGATGGGCTGGCAGTATAGCCTTGAGGTTAGAGGAATGAGGTGTGAACGAGCTTGATACATCCAGCAGACCAGACCTGAGTTTGATTCTCACAACCTCCACTTGCATACTGTGTGACTCTGAGCAAGTCACTTAACTTCCCAGTGCTCCCAGGTCGCCCCTGAAAACAGGCACTTGTGCCTAGTGGGCCTTACCCAAAGTCTAAAATAAAAGAAAGGGTTAACAAATTTGATCATACAGATTGGTTCCATAAAAAGAAAATACTATTTGTTTTAAACAGGGATTTCTCTGAGAATGGTAGTGTGAATATTGTAATTTACTTTTATATTTTAATTATTTTCAGACCACCACTACTTGAAATTACCAGTCCACCTTTAACCACTATAGCCCCCAGCCACCCAATTATGCATCAGCAGCAGCTCCAGCACTGAGCCCCATGTTGTTACTTAGTTATCGCACAAAGAAATGTGTGGGTCTGGCACTGACACACCAGACAGTACTGTTAAAGGATGAACATGAAGCCAAAGCCACATTCAGTGAACCACCAAACTTTTTTTTTTTTCACCTGATTGAAGTTGAACCAAACATTGCTGTCTTCACTTCTGAACATCTGTACACTGCTATACTACACTGACCATGTGTAACACTTTATGACAGCTACCCAACCTGCAGCAACCAATCAGGAATGCAGAATCTCAGCAGCACTGAGCATTCTGCAGCTCTGTGTGCCATTTGTAGCTCCAGGTCAGGGGAGACAGGACCTTACTGTGTGTGTGTCTCTCTCTCTCTCTGTAAAATTCCAGTTTGTGAAGACTCTAAGAGCAGTTTCTTGGAGTTAAGCTGCCACTGCAGTTCAGAATCAGATTTTATTAGGAAGGGAATGGAAAAGAAGAGCATTGTGAAGTCAAGAGAGGTGCAGGTGAGTGGGGCCCAGGCCTGCCATGCACTGCTGTTGTTGTACTGAAATCTTCCAAACCAAAGTTTGTAGTACTTTTCTTGACTGGGTGGGTGCCTAAGCCCCAAATCTTAATTTTATCAAATTGTAGTTTGGTGATTGTTTGTGGGTGACTGCTGCTGTGCTGGGTCAGAGACAGCATCCTTCCAGGCTCCAGCTTGCCTGATCCCCCCCCCAAAAAAATCTTGTGAAATACTTGATCCAATTGCAGTGTTGTTTTGGTGGGTGGCAGTTGCTGCCTTCCAGAACCCCCCCCCCAGTCTTGTGAAACACTTTATCCAATTGCAGTGTACTTTTTGTGACAGGTAGTGAGTGCATGGCCTGCCAAAAGGAGCCAGAGCCCCCCCTTCCAAATCTTGCGGAACACTTTATCCAACTGCTGCTTAGTTTTTGTGACAGGCAGTGGGTGCCTGGCCTGCCTGAGGGAGCTGCAGCCCCAACCCAAAAATCTTGTGAGACACCTTATCCAATTTCAGTTGCCCCCCCCAAAAAAAATATAGTGAAGCACTCTATCGAATTGCAGCTTAATCTTCGTGACAGGTAGTCAAAAGGGACTATGGTGGGGGGGGGGGAGGCTTGAACTCAACCAGGGAAACTATTAATTCCAATAACCGTTAGCACTAGATGTTAGTAAAATATTAAGAAAAAACTGAAACATGTTTAAAAAAAATTAAAAAAGTAAATATATAAATTTGGGAAGGGAAGGTAGACAAAGCAATGCCCTTGTATAGTATGGTAGTACTTGCACTTTTCTTTGGGATGCATATTTTTGGGGGGGATTTATTTTGTAAACCTATGTGGAACTAACTTAGTAGTTGGCTTTGGCATGAGGGATGATGGTGGGGAGCCTTGAGGTCAGCAAAACTATGAATTCCTATTGCTCTGATGAGGGTACTTAGCAGTCAAGTTTGGTACTGTGATGATAGCCAGCTACAGCATGCCAACACCATCTGGCACCTGCAACATATAAGCTATAGCAATTCATGGCCACTGGTGATCTGAAGACTATTTTTCCAGTTTTTCTGTAATGTGTTTTTATGCCATATGCCTACATTGGGAGGTGAAGTGATTTGGTCAAAGTGCCGGAGCTGAACCAAATTCTTTCCCCTGCTGAAGCCCAACTGAAGTTATCGCTAGGATACTTCACTCATCCTTAGTACTGTTAGCTTGTCACTAGAGAAACAACTACTGTCTATGATGTGATAGGGGCAAGGTAATGTATACCAACCCCAGAATTCTACAAAAGGAAGTGAGTGGCACTGCCACCATAGCCGGTTATAATGTAGAATGCCAGTGAGGATGATATGGAAATAAAGTGTCAGAGCAGAGGAATAAGAGAAAGTCAAGCCCATCTCCCACCTATTCAGCATTATAAGTTCAGTAGTAGTGGACCACATTTTGCTATTGCACTTCATGCCAATCCCATCTACATCAACTGACAGTGGGCAGATAAAAAAATGCATCTTGCAGTCTTCCCCTAATTCCTCCAGACATACACAGCCACAGCCAGTCTACTGTATCTATAAAACAAAAGATCCTCTGCAGTGTGGGACTATTTTACAGATAGCACCACAAATCCACTGAAAGCATATTGAAATCTATGTGGTAAAAAGATTGATCAGGGTCAGTAAAGTCTAGACGAACTTTGGAAACCAAAGCTCTGGATGATCATTTAAAATGTGAACGTGACATCCTCCTAACAGCTATGCTCAGTCCCAGTCTCCACTCACGTGAGACAGACCAGCTACAGCAACTATAGGCAGGTTAGTTATGGGAAGTGGTGAGAGAAGACAGATCATTCAGTTAATCCAGCTACCACTGCAGCAGCCTGGGTCAACTGATGTGTCCTCTGGTACCTGCAGTACTTTACAGGTAATGGGGGAGGGGGGTGTTAGCAACTACCAAGAGAGAGACTGGCCTTCAGCTCAGTTCCCCTTGACTTTTTACTGCTATGAAGGTGAGAAATCTGGGAGCCATTCTGGTCAAGGGGTTGTCATTTGAGACTCAGGTTTCAGCAGAAGTCCTGAATGGCTTTTATCATCTTCTAAGGTTCATACTAAGGTTCATTCTAAGGTCTGTGTTTGGTAAAAGAAGGCTCACAAGATCATTAATGCTCCATTCCTTATACAAAGTACCTTAAATTTCCCCCCGCTAATATATATGTGTCCAAGTTTGACTTAATGGCATTCTTACTATTTGCCAATATTACTTCATGTGGAAGCAAATTCCATAAATTTACAATTCTGTTAGTGAAAAAATATTTTCTGGCATTAGTACAGATTATCTTTCCTTTAATCTATAATCAATACTTATATCCTTAAATTCTATTTCTAAGTCACACATTAATTAGGAGTCTTGCATGACATCATACATAAATAATAAATCTCCACAGCACGTCATGTTTCAAAGGACATAAAATTTAAGGATTGTAATCTGTCCTCATATACTTTATTCTCATGATCCTTTACCATCTTTGTAAACCTTCACTGCACTCTCTCTAATCTTTTTCTACCTCCTAATGTGTATGGATTCCAAATTTGTGAGGAGTATGCCAAATGTGAGCATATATATGATCTATATAATAGTATCAACACATCACTTGACCTAGATGCAATATTTCTTTTTATTGACCATTTTACTTTACTTTGTTTGCCCAATTTGTAGCATTCATAATATGTTCTGAGGAATCCATGTCTCTCCTAATATTAATTCCCAAATCTCTTTTGAATTCAGTATTTTCAAGAAGATGTTAATCTATCATTTAATTATACCCTTTGTTATTTTTTCCCAAATGTATTACTTTGCATTTAGTTAGGTTTAATGTCATATTCCATTTATTAGTCCATATCAATATCTTTTCCAAATCTTCTTGTATTCTATTATAATCATCCCTGGTGTTACAAGGGCCACCAATCTTGGTATCATCTGCATATTTAATGCGTCATGAACCAAAGTACGAAGTCATGTCTGAAATAAAGATGTGAAAGAGAACCGGGCCCAAGACAGATCCCTGGGGCACATCACTTACTATACTCCGAACCGTGGAGACATGGCCATTTACTACAACACTCTGCTGTCTATTAGTCAACCATTCTGTAATCCAGTGAAGTATAGACTTATTGATGTTATAATGTTGTAGCTTTTTAGTGATAGCCCAGTGTGGTGTCAGGTAGAAGGCTTTGGCAACATCTAAATAAATAATGTCACAAGGGGTATTTCTGTCTAAGCATTCACTAACCTTTTCATAAAAGGTTAATAAATTAGTGGAGCAACTTCTACCCATAGTAAAACCATGCTGCAGGGGATCAATATCACTTAGTAACTATAATATTCTGTCCTTTATAATACTTTTTAATGTTTTGCCTATAACACTGGTAAGACTAATTGAATGATAATTCTGCATATTATCTTTATTCCCTTTTTACGTTCGCTTGCACGCATGCGCAAGGAACGTTGTGTCACAGTACGACTTTCTGGAGGTGTGTGACCCTCCTGTGCAATCCAATGCTCCGTGTAGCAGGTGTGATCCTACCCCACCAATGGATGTGCAAGCTGTCTATGACAGCAGTTCAGCTGCCCTGGTCTTCAGTTCTAAGAAAACGCCCTCTGCAATCAGCGGTGGCAACGTGTATGCATTTAGCATATTTACGTCACCATTTCCCTCTGCTTGAAATCCCTCCCAGCTTGTTTAGGATAGTTACAAAAGCAAACTACTTCTGTTCAAAATTTGCAAGTGTTTGATCTTTCAGGAAACTATTTTTACGTTCAAGCTGTATGCGACACAACCGGGCTACCAGTAATGCAATTCAATTCTTCAATATAGACTTTGCATTCATACATAATTAGACTCTTGTAACATACAAATAACCATATTTTCAAAATGTAAAACTTTACTGTAAGAAAATCCTTAAGCCTTCCAGTTTCTGCTTTTTTTAGCAGGCAGAAACGAAACTGATTGCGGCGTGCTGTAAGATAGTACTATAGTACTTCACACCGCCTAAAGGCCGGTTTTCAGCGGTAAGCAAAGCAAGTTAGCAATGTATTAGCCTCTTCAGTTTGGAGGAAATTCATTTAAAACTTGAAATGTTATTGAGCAACAACATCGCCAACTTTTACCAAGCAACATTCTTATCTTCTACATGTTTTAGCAAATGACATGTACACAAAAATAGCATAGAACAGAAGTACTGCATTGCAAAATAGTTTAACCATGGCAGCTGAACTGAGATGCAGTATCTCATTTTCAGTGGGACTCAGTCTCTGCCAGTTTTCAGCTGGCTGTGAGGAGTACTTGGAGGTCAAATAACGATATCAAGGTTACCCTGCGACTGTGGTGGGATCTGAACCTTCAGCCCCCTGGTTCACAGTGCTGTGATAGAACCACAGAGCCACACTACTATCCCCAAACAATGACGACACAAACCGTACCTAGCAAATGAAATTCATAAAGCATAAAGTATTACTAACTAGCAAACTAAATACATAAAGTATTACTACACGTTGTCGGCCAGTGTGGCGGTTGCTGCATCTCTTTGCAATCTGCTCCTCTATCGTAGTTCAGGAACCAGGCCTTGGCATCTACTGTACAGTAATGTCCATAAGTACTCCCTGGCTGCCCGCAAGCCATTTCCTCCTCAGGCATCCTCCATCACAGTCCCCGCTGCCCTGTAGCTATCATCAGCATAACTCCTTTCTGGCTTTGAAACCAGTCTCTGACGCGTCAGCGGTATTTATTAGTGCTACAGCCCAAGTGGTGTTTTGCCTCAGATGCATTCTATTCCGCTAGAGAAACACATTAAATAGTCAGTCCACGTTACTAGATGCCCACTGACAGAGAGCAGGCAGGTACTTTAAATAAAATGCGTGGTAGGCATCAAACAGCAGTCTATAGGTTAACTCTTCTCGCTGAAATGAACTTTTCCTGCTCCAAGCAACCCCGCTCCATGGAGTGCTTACAGCAGGCTGCAGCGAAGTAGATATGATTGACAAAGACCCTGACCTGTCAGAGACTGCTGACTGTGACAGTCTTGGCAGACTACCAATCTCGTTATTAACTGGGCGGGCTGTAAACTGTTCCAGGATAGGTCAATGGGAGCTGTGCTCGAACCATTCTTGCAGACCAGAGGTAAAAAACGTAATCCACTATCCGGCCACACATTAGTGGCCTGATCAAACCAGACTGGAATAGTTCCAAGAGTCTTCTTAAAACCATCAATTTTCGCTGTTCCTATCATTTATTAATAGTAGATCTATATAAAATATTCATTTTTTGGTCAAGAGATATTTAAAGAAAGTAACTATCTGTGCGGGGTCTGTCCGGGTCTTATTTAACTAATCTTCATCTCTACATTCCACCTGACTTCAGCTGTGGGGCTACTTCATTACTGCGAAGCGGTTTGTAGCCACCGCCAGTGTCCAGCACGCGCAATATTTTCGCGGACTGTCATTTCTATATTTTGTTTGCCAACACTATATGACAGGCTAACATTATCTATAAAGAGGGCAGACAATCTAGGCTTTTTGTAACGCACTGTAGAAGAGGATGGACCATTTTAATTGAATTAAAACATATAATCCATGGAATTATGCTATGCGGCATGCCCAGGACACATATTCTTCCTGGTTACGTTAGAAAATTATACAGTCCAAATTATGCAACGGAGAATGTGGCGATGTGGGACTGGGGTGGGGTGGGGGTGTATGTTCCCTCAAAAGTCTTTAGCCATGCAGGAACTTAGTGGTGTAATATAAAATCTGAGCCCCCACCATTCATTCTTCGTCGCTATAACAGTGAGTATAAAACATAGCTGCCCAGATTAATTGCAAGCGTAAAACTGCCCAGGGGGGAAAATCAGCTTATTGGATTTCCATCGGGACTTCAACTTTTATATCTAAATTGTGAAGGTCAATGAAATATGGCAATGGCTCCTCTCACTGGCCAGTAAACATTTTGCATGGAATACTACATAACATACTGCAGTCATTTCTTTGTACATTTCCAGACTGGAATAGTTCCAAGAGTCTTCACAAAAAAACAGTTTCACAAAAACCCAGGGGAAGAGTACACAATGGGGGGGTGAGATACTAACAACAACAAAAATGGAAAGGGACCTGGGGGTAGTCATATCAGATGACCTAAAGATGGGCAAGCAATGTGAGAGGGCAGCAAAGAGGGCTGGGGGGATACTGGGATGCATAGGGAGAGGCATCACCAGTAGAAAACAGGAAGTTATTATACCTCTGTACAGACAGCTGGTCAGACCCCCATCTGGAGTACTCGTGCAGTTCTGGAGACCCAATCTCCGCAAAGACATAGACAGGATGGAAGCTGTCCAGAGGAGGGCAACTAAAATGGTGCAGGGTGTGCACCAGAAGACATATGAAGAGAGACTTAAGAAGCTTAATATGTATAGCCTCGAGGAAAGGAGGGAGAGGGAGACATGATAGAAACTTTCAAGTACCTCAAGGGAATCAACAAAGTCCAAGAGGGTAGCATCTTTCAAAAAAAGAGGTGTGCAAGAACAAGAGGGCACACTTTGAAGATGGGGGGGGCGGCTCAGAGGTAATTTAAGGAAGTATTTTTTCACAGAGAGGGTTGTGGATGCATGGAATGGCCTTCCGGAGGAGGTTGTGGAGTCAAAAACAGTGGTGGAATTCAAGCATGCATGGGACAGTCATATGGCAATTCTAGGGGGTTGGGGTAGGAAGAAGTAGGCTGCTGGTTAACTAGGATCTGCAGCTTATCCATTAGGTAGGGAAATGGGCAGACTGGGTGTCCCAAGTGGTCCTTATCTGCCATCAAATTCTATGTTTCCATGTTTCTATGTATTTTTACGTTAGCTTGCACATATGCGCAAGGAACGTTGTGTTATGGTACGACTTTTTGGAGGTGTGTGACCCTCCTGTGCAATCCAATGCTGTGTGTAGCAGGCACGATCCTACCCCGCCAATGCATGTGCAAGCTGTCTATGACAGCAGTTCAGCTGCCCTGCACTTCAGTTCTAAGAAAACGCCCACTGCAATCAGCGGTGGCAACGTGTATGCATTTAGCATATTTATGTCACCATTTCCCTCTGCTTGAAATCCCTCCCAGCTTGCAATCCCACCGAACACACTTTTGCCCTGCTATGTAGAGACACTAAACAAAAGATCAATTAAATAAAATGTAAAGCAGGTCCGGCAACTTAATCTGCAAAAAAAAATATTTCTGTCACCACACCGAGCCTCTTCCTAAAAGTAAATAAACTACAGTTCAACAAATCAGCTAAACTATAGAGTGGCGGATTTGCCACGAGGAAGTGGGATAGGGGAGAGGACAGTACTGATCAGAACAAACACCAGCTACTGTAGTCAGAACAGTGCAGCTTCTTCCTCGTCCTCACAGGTGACTCAGTGGTTGGCTGGAGCTGAAGATTTCGTCTACGCTGGCTCTCTCCCTCGCTCTGTCGCAGCAGTCGCTCCTCAGTCACTGCAGCTCTCGTGCCCCTCCCATTAGACCCTCCCGCCTGCCGTCAGTCCCGTGCCACCGCGCCACCCTTCTCCCCAGCAGCAGCAAGCAGCAACAGCTATTCCATCTCTCTGTGCTAGATAACAGCATGGGGACTTCTGCAGCCGGCTGCCGCCGCACACATACACACACTTCCATGCCACACAGGCAGAGAAGCTGCGGCACAAGCGGTGCCTGTTGAGCTCCTTTCTCATTTTCAGGTGGGGGTTTTCCTCTTTCTCTCTGCTCCTACCTGTCATGACAAAACATGGAAGTCAGGCATGACCGGCTGCACGAGGAAGGGTTCGAGCAATTGAAGCTGAAAAGCAGACCGAAAGATGCGTCCCAGACCCTCACACGACTAGGTGTTGACTTCTCCACCACTGTCCAACAGGATTACACTGCTCATGCTTGGTTCGCCTCCCGCACCCTCCCGCTGCCTACTGTCTGCCCCGTTCCCTCCATTCCCTGTCCTGGCACCCGGAGTAAAAGTAAACCCTCCCGCTCCCTCCCACTGCCTGCTGTCCCCTACTCCCTCCATTCCCCGTCCCAGCACCCAGAGTAAAAGTAAACCCTCCCGCTCCCTCCCACTGCTTGCTGTACCCCCGCTACCCATCCCAGCAGCCGGAGTAAAAGTAAACCCTCCCGCTCCCTCCCACTGCCTGCTGTCCGCCCCACTCCCCATCCTGGCAGCCAGAGTAAAAGTAAACCCTCCCACTCCCTCCCACTTCCTGCTATCCGCCCCGCTCCCCGTCCCGGCACCCGGAGTAAAAGTACACCCTCCCGCTCCCTCCCACTGCCTGCTGTCCACCCCACTCCCTCCGTTTCCCATCCCAGCAGCCGGAGTAAAAGTACACCCTCCCGCTTCCTCCCACTGCCTGCTGTCTGCCGCGCTCTCTCGGTTCCCCGTCCCGGCAGCCGGAGTAAAAGTACACCCTTCCGCTCCCTCCCACTGCCTGCTGTCCGCCCCACTCCCTCTGTTCCCCATCCCGGCATCTGGAGTAAATGTAAACCCTCCCACTTCCTGCTGTCTGCCTCGCTCCCTCCGTTCCCCGGCCCAGCATCTGGAGTAAATGTAAACCCTCCCGCTCCCTCCCACTGCCTGCTGTCCACCCTGCTCCCTCAGTTCCCTGTCCCGGCAGCCGGAGCAAATGTAAACCCTCCCGCTCTCTCCCACTGCCTGTTGTCTGCCCCGCTCCCTTCATTCCCCATCCCAGCAGCCGGAGTAAAAGTAAAACCTCCTGCTCCCTCCCACTGCCTGCTGTCCACCCCACTCCTCCATTCCCCATCCCGGCAGCAGGAGTAAAAGTAAAACCTCCTGCTCCCTCCCACTGCCTGTTGTCCGCCCCACTCCCTCCATTCCCCATCCCAATAGTAGGAGTAAAAGTAAACCCTCCCACTGCCTGCTGTCTGTCCCGCTCCCTCTGTTCCCCGTCCCAGCACCTGGAGCAAATGTAAACCCTCCCGCTCCCTCCCACTGCCTGCTGTCCACCCTGCTCCCTCTGTTCCCCGTCCCAGCACCCAGAGCAAATGTAAATCCTCCCGCTCTCTCCCACTGCCTGCTGTCCACCCTGCTCCCTCCATTCCCCGTCCCGGCACCCGGAGCAAATGTAAACCCTCCTGCTCCCTTCCACTGCCTGCTGTCCACCCCGCTCCCTCCATTCCCGGTCCCTGCATCCGGAGTAAATGTAAACCATCCCGCTCCCTCCCACTCCCTGCTGCCCGCTCCTCTCCCGGTCCCAGCACATATGGTGAATTTGCAGGGGGAAGGCTCCTCCATGATGCAGCTTCTAAGTCGGCAACAAGCCTGCGAGTGGTAAAGACCCCAGAACTGCAGATCGGTGGTTCCCCAGTGAGCAGGTTAACTGCAAAGCTGCTCCGTTCCTCAGTGTTCCCGGTACCCCGCTTGTAGTGTTTGCTGTGAGTTTTTACTTTACAATTAATGTTTTATGGGCTTTGTACCCGTACTCAATGAATTAAACTTAAGTTTATTTACCCCATAGTGTGTAATATCGAGCTGTCTTTATTCCGGACTCCTAGGTTGGTATGGCAGTAGTTGGGCCTAGTGAAGGCGGGCTGCAGGAGGTGCGACCAACATGTTGGAAACTGTTTTGGAGGATGCTTACTCTGGAGAAATAGGGGAGATTTGTTCGGAAGAAGTAAAACTCATGAGCCTTAGAGATACCTGTGAAGCCGATAGTTGTTATAGACTCTGAGGTTTGGAGCATGGAGCTACATTTGGAAACTTTCGCATCACCTTTAATTGAACATGTTTTTATTTTTCGTTTCAGGTAGACTGTAGAAAAAGCTGATTTAGCCATAGGTAGTGGCTGCCTTACAGATGAATTTTTAAGGGTACATTTAGTTCATTGTATAGTAATGCCACAATATTATTTTACTGTGTTTCAATGTGCCACATGTGTAAACTATGGAACCAGAAACATAATTGCATAAGGCTGAAAACTATTAATGATTATTACACAGAACTCTCATGGAGTCTGACTTGCTGGCAGTTATATTATTTATATTAATCTCTTTAAGTTTACCTTTTTTAGTGAACTATTTATCAGTGTATTGTGATTCTAGAGAGACAGAGTCCTAGGCCCTACTGACTTCCGACTTAACAAGAGGTGAACCACGCCTTGGATTCATGTGTTGGGATTTTTAACCCTGTAAAATCATTTTTTTAGAGATGCTGTTTTGTGATAAAATAATCTTTCTCAAGAGGTTTTGCCTGGCTTTTTAAGTGTTTTTTGAAGAGTTCAGCATGTAACTGGAGCCTTCTGGTCCCCAGCTGTAAATCACTGTTCTAACGAATGGATTTCTAAATGAAAATAACTGTACACTGCTTTATATTTATTTTGATGTGAGGTGATCCGGGGAAAATTGTGGTCTTTGCCCTACGGACCGTCATGATGGTGAAATATTAGCGGTAGGCAACATACTGTAGACTTAAAAAGCCCTATGAGGATTACTATTTTAGAAGAAAAGCTGATTAATAATTCTTTGCCATTTTATTCTTATTTTTATTTTTTAGGCTGTATATTTGGGATGTTGTAGTATGTCTTTGTATGTCATGTATTTATAGTAAGGCATGCTTTAGCATACAGTACCTGGATTTAACCTAAGGAATTTCAAACTTTTGTTCATCATCTACGACAAATCCTTCCATTCCTTACCTATGTGGGATCTGTTATCAATTACTTCTGATGGAGTGGAGATTGAAGATATTTTTCAACCTCTGGGCAGGTCTGTATGTTACAGCTCACAGGTTAGCTTTCTAAGTTATCTCACTATGGGCTGATTTGGCCCTCGGATGGGGATTTATCAGTGCTTAAGTTGGCCTCTTCATAACGGTGGTTTCCTTGAAGCAGTCAGCCAGTTTGGAATAGGTGGCTTTGGAAATTTTTTTACTACTATGGTGATGTCTCTCTCTCTCTCTCTCTCTCTCTCACCTCTCTCTCAGACAACAGCAACAGAGCAACACTACACCCTAGCAACTTTGCACTTTGATGACAGATTGATAAATATAACTTTGAAGCCTTAATTATGGGCTGAAAATAAACTGGATAAAATTTGCATGTGATTCATTTTAGCAAGTAAATACTGTCAATAACGAGTGCAGTCTGACTGTGTAATGGGTGAGCTCATTCACTGACGCACATGACTAAATTGAATTGAGTGTCACTTATACTACTATACTCTGAACTTGGAGTTCAGTTTTCACATGCAGGTATTGGAGGGAATGGATTGACAGCTGATCTCTTACTATACCTGCACACTGAAGCAGACTTAGATAGGCCAGGTGATCTGCTTCTGCTGAGACATACATATGTTTGTATGTTCACCATATACTGCAATAAATATGGCTATATGGTATAACTTCATTCTTAACATTACTATCTTTATCATACCTCTGCATTCCTATACTTTCTATGGCAAGCCCTACTCTACAAAACCGTCCCTTTTTCCCCTCATAAGTACCCTTCCCACCCTCCACCCCTCAGTTGTTACTGTCTCCCCGCACCTATGAACACCTGAAACTGTCTGCCATCACTGTTACAGCCCGTGACACTAAGGCACACACCGCCAACACCCTCACTCTTTGCACGGTGGCAAGGTGGGGAGGCAGTTGACATTACTACAATATCTCACTGCCATGCCTATTATGCATCTGTCACTCCTGCACTACCAATGCCAATACCAGCAAGCAAACATTCGGCATTGGCAAAGGCTTGTTAAATTATGTGCATATCTCAGCCATTTGCATGAATTTTGACACCAAATCTTCAGCATGGTATTCTTGGGACCCCACCTCATGAATTCAGTCACTGTCATGTTGATATTCCATCCCGAAAGGTGATTTTGCGGTCACTGCACGGAATCACCTTTTGGGACAGATTACCAAATCAAAGTGCCACTGTTCATGAGGTGGGGTCCCAACTAGTCTATGCTGCAAATCTGGTGAAAAATTTCAAACAAATGGCTGTGTTATGAGTATGTGTTGTGCAGTTTCCATGCACACTCGTAACTTCACAAATTTGTAAAATTTTAATTTCAGATTTTCAGCATTGCCGTTTTTTCCCACCTCCTCATGAACAGTGCAGCTGTCATTTTTTACATCCTAGCCAAATAGTGTTTTCATGCATCTGGCACACAATGATGCGCTTGATGTGGGAAATCAATGTGCAGGGCAGATTATGAAAACCACAGTAACACTTTTCATGAGTGGAGGTCACAGAATGACTAAGTTGAAAATTTGGTGAAAAAATTCAAAAACATGACAGTGTTACAAGCATGCATTGCACAGTTCCCACGCACACTCCTAACTACGACAGTTTGTAATATTTGCACTCCAGATTTTTGACATTGGCATTTTGTCACACCTACTGATGAACAGTGCAGCTGTCATTTTTCACACACTGGCCTAAATGTGTTTCCACACATGCAGCACACAATGGCGCTGTGGGGAATTAACCGTTCAGGACAGATTAAGAAAATCACAATGACACTGTTCATGAGCAGAGGTCCCAAAATGCCTATGTTGAAAATCTGGTGACAAAATTCCACAAAATGACTGTGTTATCAGAGTGCATTGCACAGTTCCTACACAGGCTCGTAACCTTGACAACGACTGGCGCATTACAGTTCCTAAGACAGACGATTAAGATGTATGAGGCTGAAATGTAAATCTGATGCAAGAGGAGTTGCAGACAGGTGCTCTGTTGGGGCATGGGTGCTGAAGGGACATGGATACAGCTACGTGGGGGGGCCTGCATAAATGACAAACATCGTTGCAAATATCTGCAAGCGAACGTTCGGCATTGACAAATGCTTGTTTTAATATCAGGACTATATGTGCCAGTTTCCAGTCATCAGGTACTGTAGATGTATTGACAGAGTTCTCAGATAGGACCTTTAGAGGTAATAGTAAGTGTGATGATATAATCTGTAATAATCTGGATGAGATTTTATCTGGCCCTGGGGAAGCACTTCTTTTCAATTTATTTGTCTTTTCCCTGATTTCCTCTGTTGTTTTTTCAATTTGGAATTTTGATGTAGCCTTCTCCAGTTTTATTTTTTTCTTAACCTCTTTATAAACACTACAAAAATACTGATTAAAGGCTTCTGCCATTAGTTTAATATGAGTAATTATAGTAGAGTTGTGATTAATTGGACCAACTTCATTGGTTGTTTTTTTTAAGGAATTTATGTATGCATAGAATTGCTTGCAAGTCAGGTTTTTTTCAGCTTGTTTCATGGCTCTCCTGATTTTAGTTTTACATTGATTTTGTACTATTTTACAAGCTTCTAATGCAATGTCAGTACCGGTTCTCATGTTTTTTTTAATTTTTATTTATTTGTGACTTTGGATATACCTTTGAGCCCAGAGGCTCTTTTACAAAGGTTCCACAACATGGAAACTGAAACAAGTTATAATAAGAGCAGGCAATTATACAACAAGTAGGCTTTACAATATAAGACATAACAAACAACAGAAAGTCACAAATAATTATTACAGAGGGAACAGAACATAAGCTGGCATAGGCTTTTCTTGTGTCAGCAGGGCAGTTAGGTACTGGATGCAACAAGGAGCAGTTCATAGTAAACCAAAGAGTCCTGTACTGGTTACAGGGAAGTGAGTGAGTGAGCAAAGTGCAAATTAAGGAAAAAGAAGAAGGGGGGAGCAGTGGTGCTTAAAGATGAGGACGAAGGGTTTAGGGAGGATGTAAAAAGGGGTGGTGGGGGATGAGGGGGAGGAAGGAGGGAAGGAGGTGAGAGGAAATGGGGAGAGGATAGCTAGGAAGGGGATATATGTGAGTGAGAAGAAAGAGGGAGAGTGACATAAGTGAAAGTTCAGTGAAGGCCAGGTATCAGGCCAAGTGAATTAAAAGGAGCAGTCACAGCTGGCACTGTCCACCAGATGCTGGTGAAGATTGTACTTGAAGAGGCTGAGATTTGAGGAATTGACGATATCCATAGGTAGTGAATTATACCATTTGGGGGCCCAAAAATAGAAAGAGCGCTGCCCTTGCGAGGTCCAGCAGCGAGGGACAGAGCAGGCTTGGTTTACAGAGCTCCTGGTAGGGCATGTGGGGCAATGCAGGGCAGAACAGACTGAAATCCAGGGGGCATGAGGCCCAACAACACCTTCTTAGCCAGAAGGTAGGTCTGGTATTTAATTCTACCAGATAGCTGTAGCTAGTTGGCCTGTTTGTATAGGCCGCATCTGTATGTGAGCTGTGCGGCTAAGGTGAGGAGCCGAAAGGCCTGGTTCAGGGCAAGAGCTGTGCTGGAGGGCAGCATTAATAGCAGATCCATAGATTATGAGTCTATAGTCAATAAGAGAGCTAACCAAGTTCTGAATTACAAGCTTCAGTGCTTAGGTTGCCAAGCAGTGCCGGTGCCTATATAGTAGTTCAATGTGGGTGTTAACAGTTTTTGCAATGTTATGAATACGTGTGGCGTATGAATGCATGCAGTCAAGGGTCACCCCCAGGTATCAGAAATGGTCTACCTGTTTCAAAGTGGTGCCTACACTATTTTTAATATGTAGTTTTTGGAGTTTGTTCTATGCTATGGGTGCTGTGGAACAGCATAGATCTGGTTTTAGAGTAGTTTAATATGAGCCTGTGTGACCTGAACCAGGACCTTTTATGTAATCTATTGTTATCTTTATTAGCCTTTTTATTCCTCTGTTCATTCATTTTGTCTTTTTTTGGTCCTTAACATTTTCAGTTATAGGGATGTTCTCCTTTGCCATGGTATATATGATATGTTTAATGATTTCCCACATTTTCTCTGTAGTTTTATGATGTAGTAATTCATCCCATTGGATATTCTCCATGGTATTATTAATCCCCTCATAACTGGTTTTGTTAAAGAGGTATATTGTAGTACTGTACCACTTTTTCTAGGGTGATATGAATAATTAGCCATAAATCTAACAGTGTTATTATCACTGTTTGCTATTGGTGAGCCTATAATACATTAATTAATAGAAATAGGAGTAGAAGCTATAACTAAATCCAAAAGCTCCTGTCTCATAGCAGGTTCTCTGATACATTGAATTAAATTCATCTTATTACAAGTGTCTAGCAACAGTGTACCCAACCTGGTATTTGTGTGATTTTCTTTTCAATTTGTATCAGGGATGTTGAAATTACCCATTGTAATAATGTCCCCCATTTCACCAGCAGAACATATCTCATCCAATATTTGTTTCATAACTTCCTGTGTACAATCTGGTGGTCTATATATGCATCCTAGAATCATGGGCTTACTGATCCCCCCATTTATTTGCACCCACAATGATCCAATGCCAGCATTAGTTTTAATTTTATAGGTAATGTTAGTTGATATAATGTCTTGTTTTATTTATAGTGCAACCTCCTTCTTTTGACTGTCTATTTCTTTCATAGAGCATATAACTATCAATATTTTCCCCAAGAGCCTTAATCATCTTTTCTCCATGTTTCCGTAACTGTTATTATAACAGTAGGGGTCATGTCTAGATGGGCTACTAAATCATTCACTTTACTATTAAGACTACATGCATTAAACATCAGTATTCTTAAGTTGTGTCTGCGTACAACACATTTCTTTGCAGTCCTGGTATGTGGGTTATGACAGCTACCCACCATCCTTTAGTTTAAACTGTCAGCTTGTTCTGCTTTTGTTATATTCATTGCCAACAACCTTGCCCCATGTTTATTCAAGTGAAGTCCATCTTTCCAAAACAGATGTATTTTATTCTCAAAGGTAGGCCAATTATCTATAAGCATAATCCCATTTTCCCTACATAAATTTGATAGTCTAGCATTGACCCTTTGAATGGTTAAATAATTTTCATTATGTGCTCTTGGAATGGGTAAAATGATAGATATACTGTAAAAACCTTGTGTCCATTATTTTTTAATGCAATCCCCAAATCTGTTAACTCATGGTGTATATATTTTTCATGTTCCCTTCCTATGTCATTTGTTCCCACATGAAAAGTAATGGTAGAGCCACATAGGATATAAATTTTTGTTATTCTTTCTTTACTATCCTTAATACGTGCACCAATGTAACATGATACCATTGTATGTTCCTTGTCCCTCCCACAAATATGGGTATCGGTAAATCATATGATGGAGTCCCCGACTATGAGGTTATGTATTCTTTCACCAGTTTGATTTAAGGAATTACCTTAGGGGTTAGAATTTCTCTGAGATGAGTCAGCAAATCCTAAGTTATTCCTGTTCAACACCTGACACATATGTAATGTGCTAACGGGTTGCTCATTAGTGGATTGGGTGTATGTCAGATTGTTGTTACTGCAATGCTGTCCATTATTTTGTAAGGGCAAGAATCTATTTGATGTATCGATGTTAAGGGGTTTCAATCTCTTCCTGACAGTATCTTGTGGTCTATCCAACAAGGGGTTGTTTATGCTGTCCCCTCTAGTTTTCTTATTTTGAGGTGATGCTCATTTGAGTCACCCTGGGTAATATTGTTTTCATGGGCCCATTTTTATTAGTGAGAATGTCACTCTATTGTTTCATTATATCCACAAAATCTTGTATGTGTGCAATTTCTTTAAGAGCAGTTATTTCATTTTTCAGTTTCTGA